>OV121136.1:22500000-25000000 GCA_921294245.1 Brassicogethes aeneus
ATAAATATTAAATAGAAACCCACTTAGTTTGTTCGTAAATTAAATTACATCTGTTCCATTGCAACCATCTATACCAGGAATACCAGCCGAACCGGTGGGACCTTGTAAGCCGGGTACACCGTGGATACCGGGAAAACCAGGAACACCCATTTTGCCTCTATCACCTTTGGGACCTCTGGGTCCAGTCAAACCGGTTTCACCTTTGTCTCCCTTAGCGCCAACAAGGCCTTCTTCTCCAGGGTAACCTCTTTGTCCTTTCTCGCCAGCCAATCCTTGCAATCCCGGAAAACCACGGTCTCCCTTTTGGGCAAAACATTTTGGTATGCATTTGTCAGTTTTGTTTCCTGGACCTATTGCGCTACCAGGGGCATCTAAAATGTCGTAACTGGGATTTCTTGAGTTGGAAACTCGTCGCTGATTTGCTGCATCGTAATCATCACCTCTTCCATAGCTTAAAATTATTTAATATTAATTATTTAAATATGTTAAAATTTAAACTATTACCCATAAGAGCTACCAGATCTTCCACCACTTTGATAATAAACGCGTCCTCCACTTTGAGATCCTGCTTCACTTCCTGCAGATCCCCCACTGGAATATCCTTCACTTGCTGATCCGCCACTGGAATATCCCCCACTTGCAGATCCACTACTGGAGTATCCTCCACCTGACGATCCGCCACTGGAGTATCCTCCACCTGATGATGCGCCACCGGAATAGCCTCCACTTGATGATCCGCCACCGGAATAGCCTCCACTTGATGATCCGCCACCGGAATAGCCTCTACTTGATGATCCGCCACTGTAGTATCCTCCACTCTGGGCTCCAGGAGCAACTAGTCATGAAAATTGGAAAATTTTTTGTTTACAAAAAAACAAAAATCGTGAAAAAAAATATAATGGAACTTATAATCCTTGATTTTTAATTTTTTTGTAAAATTAAATGTTTTAAAATTAAAAACTGTAATAATTAACAGATGCTTCATCAGTTTCTTGAGTTAATTACCTGTTTCAGATCCAGGATAATTTCCACCACTTCCGTAACCCCCGCTAGTTCTAGCTCCACCACTAAAAAAATATATTTTTGTTTGTAATAGCCCAATACTTCCCTTAATTCTAGATTTTAATTGCTGTTTTTATCCAGCACATGTAAGTTAATTTTTATATAAAATATACCTTTCGTAGTATACGGATTCGGATGATCCTTGAGGAACACGACCAGGCAGTCTGGTTCTAGCTTCACCACTAAAAACATTTTAATTTTATTATAATACAGGATCTTATTAATAAGGTACCCCTGAATTGCTAAATACAAAAATAACTTTCATTTCACTATAAAGTGTACGAAGTGTAGAGAAAAACATAGATGGGTCAAAATTTATTTACAGGCCAATTTCAGTCCCTGGCCAAAAAAAAAATTTTTTTCAAGCATTACCTGGTTACACATACCATTCCTGTGTAAAGGCACATATTTTCCAGTAAAAAACAAAGTACGGTAGCTTTTGTATAAAAAAATAAAAACTAACGAAGTTTAAAATGACAAAATGTAACGCCGGTCACATGTCCCTGTCGTCTGTTTATTATGTTAAAGCTGTTGCATTTTACTGTCCAAAGTTGAAAATAAATATTTAAATAATTTACGATATAGAAACAGTTACGTAATTTCGTAATCAATTTTTCTTATACTCCTCTTTACAATATCAAAGTTTCGGTAGTGCCTTAAAGCTGTGTCCCCCAGATTGTGCGTAACGCCGGTAGCACTCCATATACGCTCACATTTTTGCCGCCAGATGCGCTAATATCAGTCTTCGTTAAATTTTGTGTTACGAAAACTTTGCTGCTAGTGATTTTGCATTAAATAGGTAAGTTTTCATTAAATTTTCTTAATTTTTCCTCAAATTATGAAAAAATTAGTTCATGCGTATGTTTTTGTGTCGTAACACCGGTCACATGGCCTATTTTTAATATTCTTCAAATTTCTTATTAATTGCTAAATATAAAAGTATTTTATTTATTTATTTATTTACATCAATATATGCGTTCATAATAAATATGAATATTTTTTTATTTCGTTATTACGTTTTACAAAATTTGTTTAATAATCGTGTGACCGGCGTTGCTTAAAGAAGATGCCGGAAATTCAGAAACCTACATATCCAGTGCGGACACATACAAAATTTGGTAGAAGAAACCTGTACCAACTAAAAAAATTGGGGTTTTTTAAAATGCACCGACTTTTATTTTTTAACTTTTATTTTTCGGAATTGGCCCGTAAATAAATTTTGACCCAGATATGATCGTGACCTGTGTGTGATCAGAATCTAATTTTCAATGTTCTTTTTCTATCGTAATCACAACATAAGTATGTAGATGTAAATGTTATTTTGGAAATCAGCAGCTGTCAGCCAGTAGCGTGCCGTGGGTGTAAGGGCAGAGGGGACTACTTAAGTTGCCCTTAATTAAGGAAAACAATTTTTTTTATTAAAAAAAATTTAGGCTCTTAAAATCAGGCACAGTAACGAACTCTGACAATAATTATGATTACTGACATATTTTAAAAATGTTTATTATATGTTAAAAATAGTGGTGGGAGAAAAAAGAGTTTCCTCGAACCTGCACTCCATGGAGTTTGCCGGTAATACGCGAGTGGAATCCCCTCTTTTGACCGATAGTCGCACACAATATTTTATTCAACCACCGCAAGGAATGCAAAGCCAATTTTATTAGATATTTTATTACTTCTTGGCATAATAACATAAATAACTATTATTTAGTCTACTAAACTTATTTGAAACTAAAAATGGTAAATATTCTTGTCCTATTCAATTACCCTTAACCCACAAAACATTTTATATTTATCCATAACATTAAATTTTTTGTGAACGGGGTAGAAAATCCTTCAATCAACTGGTTAAAGTTGTTACACATGCATCGTCTGGGGCGCTCCGGGACGAGCGATCCCCCCCGGCCCCCTATACAGCACGCTACTGCTGTCAGTTAAAAAATCTAATAATTGTCAAAAAAATTAAAAAATGTACCTGTAGTATGTGGTTTCGTGTGATGATTGAGGGACATCCCCGCGATTAGGTTGTGACTGATCTATATTTTCCCGTGAATCGTATTTCCTTTCCTGTCCCGTTTCGCTACTTCTGTAGTATGAATTTGGGAATCTTTGCTGTTGTCTTCTATCAAATCCTGTTCTATTTACTGACCTAATACTACTTAAATATTGCTAAAAACAACAAAATACAATTAGTTTTTTATACCATCAAAATAAGTATTCAGGGTGCCAAATTAATAATACACATCTGTGTCAGTTTGTTTGATTTCTAACTTTTTTGTCGCCGCGTACCGTTGTGTTTTTTAAGTTTTAAGTGAATTAGGTGTTTTGATTTTTAAATATACTTTATTTTTTAATTAATAATATAATATAATTAACAATAATGGCACCAGCGGAAGTAAGTTGTGAGCAAAATCTTTTAAAAAGCCCGATGTTACTTGAAGATAAACTTTTAATTAAGAAAAAAGGAAGACATATTCCCGATCTTCGAATACATTACACTTCCGCAGGTAAAGGCCGAACTTACAATAGAGTATTCAACAGAAATATCTATGAAAAATACCAGTGGATATGCGGTTGTTCAGTAACCTTTTTTGTTTTGTGCTTAATTTTCAAAAAAATAAATTACGTGCGTGGAATAAACATGGGTTAGATGATTTAAAACACATCGCAGAGAGGGCTAAGAAACACGAAAATTCAGTTTCTCGCATTAAAAACAGGAGAATGGACTTTATGTACAAAAATTAGTAGGTAATTTTTTTGTGCCCACCCTCTTCCAGAACCTTCAAGCCCCCACTGGTAACGGGAATATTTATTTTTCTAGGGGTTAAATCGGTTTCATTAGCGTTAATTTCTATTGTCATGCCTGGAAAATATGTGCAAGTTGGCTGTTTTTCGGCTGTCGAAAAGGTTATATAAAGGTAAGAGGCAAAAGGGTACAAGTGCTTTTTATCATGAAAAAAATAAGTTAGCTGCAAAATAGGGTAGTTTGATTTTTTTTTAATTTTCTCAAGTTGTACGAGTTAATGCAAACACCAATATTGAAACAAGTATCCAGATTTTTGTATAAACCAAATCTTTCAACTCACTTCTCTTTTTTGCACTGGTACCTTTTTGCTTCTTACCCCTTCATATGTGTTTACTATTACTTCGGAAATTCGATTTTCGCTGACTTTTGAGAGATATTCGTACCAACCTAAAGAATATTAAAGAAGTTAACTAGATCCGAAAGTTAAGTCGTCTGCTTTCTCCATTTTCGTAGGCATTAAATTCGCTGCGCGTGTCATGAAATAGTACATTACATATTGAGTGGCAGAAGGCGGCGATTTCTAAAGAGTGTGTTCTGCACGAGCAAGGCAAGTGTAGCAACACAATTAGAAATCGCCGCCTTTCGCCGCGAGATATGTACACTTATACATCCTGGAGCGGAGTAAAGTGGTGTTAACGCATAAACAAAAATTCAGTCCTACCAACCTAAAAACTTTACAGCTTATTTTTTAAAAGTATCAGCTGAAGTTTTTTCGCATTGCTCAAAAGTTGAATTTTTTAACCTGTATATTTTAATGAAATAGATAAATGTTTGCAATTTATGAATTTTTGTATGTTATAATAAATTAGCAAAAGGTTTCATTTTTACTTTTTTATGTTGGTTATGACTCTGCTCACAATTTATTGCGTCTTTGTGGTCGAAACCAAAACCGTAATAATATTTATATTGTAATGGGCACGATATATCGGGCAGTTAATTTTTAACATTTCTTAATTTTTTTTAAGCTTTACGAAATATGAGACTAATTTTAAATATTTGTTTTTAAAATTGTATTAGGTGTTAGGTATAAGTTTCACTTCCATACATTCTTTATTTGTTTATTATGCAATAATAATTTATGACTCCCATCTGGACGACCACTTGAGGGTTCGTTACAGAAAGAGCAAGTTTTGGTTCATGTTCCGAGTCTTAAAAAAATAAACATAAAAAGAGCGTTTTAAAAACTTAGAGGGGACAGTATATTTTAGACAGTTGTGTTTTGCTATTTGAGGAGGCAGTTACGTTTTACTCTTTGAAGGGATAAGTTTAATTCTTTAAGTTTATCAGGGAGTGAATTTAACAAATATTACATTGTTTTAATTTATATAAATTCAGTTTTTGTGAAAGTGTTGGTTATTTATATAGGTATGTCTTTTCTATAATTATTTATAATAACTTAAAGTCACAAATATCATAATAAGTGGTTAATTAATTCATATTTAATTTAAACAATATTTTATTTTCTTCTTTGTTAAAGAAGTATATTTTTTTGTTGTGGTGGGACAAACTTAGTTACGTATTTATTATAATTATTATTTTATGTTTACCATTTAAATATTCACATTTTATTATTGTTATATTGTAATGCAATGTATCATGTTATTACATATTTCTATTTAACTTTAATATACTTTGTTTTGTACAGTTTACATTATTTTGTTTATTCGATAAATTGATTGATATTCTTTATTTAATATGTTGAGACTTTGTTGTCAATTCTGAGCCATGTATGGTTGGTCCTAGGATGTATAATACATTTATTTCGTTGTGTGTTTCGCGATCTTGCTATTTATTTAATTTTGTTAATCGATCTTTGGGGACCTACTAAGGGAGTAGACACTATGATGTGCGCTGAGTCTTAGCCCCTTAATTTATTAACAAAATATGTTTTATTATATTGTTGTTGGCCAATTTAGCTATGAAGTATGAACATATGATGTTTGTAATGAAAGAGGCATGTGCATGTGCACGAGTATACGAGGGCCGTCCGAAAGTGAATTGAGTTAGGGCTAAGTTTTGTCTCATAGTCTCAGTTTTTATTTACTTTGATCATTCTTTTACGCTACTATTCTCCAAACTATTATATTTTATATTTTACGAACTTAAAATGTTTTATTGATATTTTATGACTTTATACATCTAAATGTATTTATTATTTATGACTGTACACAAATATTATTGCATTACGGTTGTCCACCGCAATACCACTTGTTATTTATATATATTTTATTCACCAATACTATTTATTATGTTCTCTGTGACTTAAGTTACAAGCTATTTTATTTTACACATTGTTTTTGTTTGTTGCTGTACATTGATAATAGTTTCAATTTGTATTTGCTATTTAAACACCGTCCGAGCCTAACTTTTATGTAGGTGAATAATCTTAACAATATGATAATATGATTGATGATATTATATTTGATTACTTGATTACTTTGATTTTGTTATATTATTTATATTGTTTAGATGTGCGACACATATGCATGTCTGGATTGTATATGTGGGTTTTTAAGGTTTTACCTTATTAACTTAAATCAATAATACTTTTTAAATACAAATGTTTTTATTTATATTATTAATGTACAATAACAATAATTAACTCTTGTATTAATTGTCTTTATTAATAAACTTATTTTAATTTAATACTTTTTCTTTGCTTTTTAAATATCTTTTCAATTGCTCAAGTACTTACGTATCCAGAACCGTATTCACAACAAAAAGGGGTCCTAACTTAATTTCTTTAAACTAGACGATCACGTGTTTTGGCCAAAGGTAGTTTTTTTGTGGTTTTAATATTCTTTCTAATTATTTTAAATGTGCCCCAAAAGCCCCGTTCGTTACAAATTGGTGTCAAGTGACCAGGATTTTGCTAATTTATTTCTAATTAATGTCAAGTGACCAGGATTTGTTTGACCAAATATTGTTTTTTGTTCTTCATAATTCATTTTTAATTAATATCAAATAATATTTTTTTTAAATATTGTTTAGCTGAATTCGTTACTATTTGATGTCGAACGATCAGATTTATTTTATCTTATATTTTTGGTTGTTTGTTACTTTTTGTTTTTGTCATTTCAACCAGAATTTTGTTTTGTACATTTAGTTTGCATGTTTGTATTTCTGTTCCCGTCATTTTTAATGTTAGGTGATCAGAAGTGTCTCTATTTATTTTTAGTTGTATTTTATATTCTTTGTCCCCACAATTGTTACCAGATGTCAAGGCTGGTAAAAGTTCTTTTTGTGTATCCCTTGTTTCGCCAAATTGGTGATATAGGTTGATTATGGTCCTGTTGACAGATTTATGGTTTTCGCACAGTGAGGCGAAATAATTTTATATATCTTGTTTTCTATTTTTTTCAGGTTAGTAAAATACTAAATTGTTGAGTTCGGCTGAATCTTCGTGAAGTCAGTATTTAGTATTATAAGCTGAATCTTCCTTAAAGCCAGCTGCTTAATTGTATTTTTTCTTGCTCCTTTTAAATTTCAGCAAATTCTTTAACTGTAGCTAAATCTTCTTTTGAAGCTAGCTTCGCAACATCATCGGAGGTAACTTACCGAAAGCGTAGCTGAATCACTTATGGTGGCAGCTGACTGATGAACCAGGGACGCAGCTGGATCTTCTATGAAGACAGTTCTTTGTTTTAGGTAAACATTGTGTTTTTACTTTTTGAGGCAACTGTAGTTAATCATCATTTGATGTAACTAATTTTGGTGTTATGTAGTTAAACATCGGTTGATGTTACTATAATGTTTGTTTTAGGCTTAACCTATCCTTATTCTACTTTTCAGGCTTCTTAAAATTTTCTTTTGGTCTCATCTTGTTAATAATTTTGTCTGGGTTACTACAAAATTTGCTGTGCTTTTCAGCACAAATTGTTGCTGCTGACTGGAGGATACGTTTTTAAAAAGTACTGGGCATTTGATTTGATAATTTTTTGTTCTTATATTATGATCTTACTGCTTTTGTTATTTTTATTTTTATGCAACAACTTTGATTGAATGAGGACCTGAGTTTAACAAGGAATATTTGATGACCTACATATTTACCAAATGTGAAATGATTTTGACACGTGATGAACTGCCATTACTGGATGGTGAAAACTTAACTGCTGATGATTGGACTTTATCAGGATGATGATGACGATGGCGATAATCATGTATAATTTTATCAGGTGTGTCATGTTTATTTTTATTTTATATTTTATTTTTTTAATATTAATTTTTGTTTTGAACATTTTTTTTGACTTTTGTACTGACCAATTAACTCAATAACATTATTAACACTATTAACCCTTGACATTTTAAGTTGACGTTTGATTTGTATTGTTTATTTTTTTGACAATGTTTATTTATTTTAATTTTATTTTCTGATTGGTTTTTCTTTTATTTTTTATGTATTGTAAATGTATTTGATGGGAGCCATGATATACCTATGTGATGACGTATAAATGTGGAGGTGCACAGAGCAGGGGCGCACCCAGCCCAAAAGCCAGTAGTGAGCAGGGGCGTACTCAGCCCAATATGAAATGGAGGACAGGGTCGTATTTAGGTTTAATTTCCTAAGTTTAGGGATGTTAAAAGCTTGACAAGCCTCCTTATGTCATTTGACAACCTTTCAAAGGGGCGTCTGTAATGGGCACGATATATCGGGCAGTTAATTTTTAACATTTCTTAATTTTTTTTAAGCTTTACGAAATATGAGACTAATTTTAAATATTTGTTTTTAAAATTGTATTAGGTGTTAGGTATAAGTTTCACTTCCATACATTCTTTATTTGTTTATTATGCAATAATAATTTATGACTCCCATCTGGACGACCACTTGAGGGTTCGTTACAGAAAGAGCAAGTTTTGGTTCATGTTCCGAGTCTTAAAAAAATAAACATAAAAAGAGCGTTTTAAAAACTTAGAGGGGACAGTATATTTTAGACAGTTGTGTTTTGCTATTTGAGGAGGCAGTTACGTTTTACTCTTTGAAGGGATAAGTTTAATTCTTTAAGTTTATCAGGGAGTGAATTTAACAAATATTACATTGTTTTAATTTATATAAATTCAGTTTTTGTGAAAGTGTTGGTTATTTATATAGGTATGTCTTTTCTATAATTATTTATAATAACTTAAAGTCACAAATATCATAATAAGTGGTTAATTAATTCATATTTAATTTAAACAATATTTTATTTTCTTCTTTGTTAAAGAAGTATATTTTTTTGTTGTGGTGGGACAAACTTAGTTACGTATTTATTATAATTATTATTTTATGTTTACCATTTAAATATTCACATTTTATTATTGTTATATTGTAATGCAATGTATCATGTTATTACATATTTCTATTTAACTTTAATATACTTTGTTTTGTACAGTTTACATTATTTTGTTTATTCGATAAATTGATTGATATTCTTTATTTAATATGTTGAGACTTTGTTGTCAATTCTGAGCCATGTATGGTTGGTCCTAGGATGTATAATACATTTATTTCGTTGTGTGTTTCGCGATCTTGCTATTTATTTAATTTTGTTAATCGATCTTTGGGGACCTACTAAGGGAGTAGACACTATGATGTGCGCTGAGTCTTAGCCCCTTAATTTATTAACAAAATATGTTTTATTATATTGTTGTTGGCCAATTTAGCTATGAAGTATGAACATATGATGTTTGTAATGAAAGAGGCATGTGCATGTGCACGAGTATACGAGGGCCGTCCGAAAGTGAATTGAGTTAGGGCTAAGTTTTGTCTCATAGTCTCAGTTTTTATTTACTTTGATCATTCTTTTACGCTACTATTCTCCAAACTATTATATTTTATATTTTACGAACTTAAAATGTTTTATTGATATTTTATGACTTTATACATCTAAATGTATTTATTATTTATGACTGTACACAAATATTATTGCATTACGGTTGTCCACCGCAATACCACTTGTTATTTATATATATTTTATTCACCAATACTATTTATTATGTTCTCTGTGACTTAAGTTACAAGCTATTTTATTTTACACATTGTTTTTGTTTGTTGCTGTACATTGATAATAGTTTCAATTTGTATTTGCTATTTAAACACCGTCCGAGCCTAACTTTTATGTAGGTGAATAATCTTAACAATATGATAATATGATTGATGATATTATATTTGATTACTTGATTACTTTGATTTTGTTATATTATTTATATTGTTTAGATGTGCGACACATATGCATGTCTGGATTGTATATGTGGGTTTTTAAGGTTTTACCTTATTAACTTAAATCAATAATACTTTTTAAATACAAATGTTTTTATTTATATTATTAATGTACAATAACAATAATTAACTCTTGTATTAATTGTCTTTATTAATAAACTTATTTTAATTTAATACTTTTTCTTTGCTTTTTAAATATCTTTTCAATTGCTCAAGTACTTACGTATCCAGAACCGTATTCACAACAAAAAGGGGTCCTAACTTAATTTCTTTAAACTAGACGATCACGTGTTTTGGCCAAAGGTAGTTTTTTTGTGGTTTTAATATTCTTTCTAATTATTTTAAATGTGCCCCAAAAGCCCCGTTCGTTACAATATTTTATATTTTGTTCAGAAAAGAAAGAAAACCTAAATGGCACAGTCAAGCAAAGATGACAAAAAAGTGCATAGCAAAAAAAAATATATATATATTAGGGTGTTTCAAAAAAAAATATCTATTTTCCAACGGGCTACACCTGAAATAGTTATTTTAGGTGGGAAAAAAGATGCTGTCAAAATATGAACATTTTAGGTTAAATGGAAGATCGGTCTCAACAGATTCTTTTATTTTTTCATGTGTATCGAATTAGTGAAAGATAACACAGTCCCACATCCCCTTGATGTAAGGATGAAGCGCATATATTCTTATGAATTTTGATGCGCTGAATCTAAATATGATAATAGAATCTTGATCAGGTCTTAACCTCAAAAAATACCTCAGTTTTCGCGATTTTAGGATGATTGTTGAGGTTAGTGCCAATTCTGTAGTCATATTCGGATTTAGGATGTCAAAATACATAGGAACATGTACTTCTCATCTCCAGATCATTTTTTGTGTTATCGTTAGTAAACTATTTAATTAACTACATTAATTTGTCTTTCAAATAATTTTTTCTTTAGCTGGTATTCAATAGTGGTGGTTAAATTATCATTGATTATCATTAAATACAAATACCCAAAAAAACTTATTCGATATTTTTTATTAAATATGAATTAAAAATTAAAACTAAACCAAATGAACAGAAATAAGCCAAATGAAAAGGTACAATCTAAAACAATTTTGTAACATTTTTAATTGTTCGTTTTATCTATTAAATAGGTTATTGTCCTATTGATCCTTTACCTATAAATTTTCTAAATATCCCACGAAGTCTTAAATTAAATTAAGCATTAAATTCTTAGTTACATGTTTTTGTACATATCCTATAAAAGTAAGGTAAGATTTCTCTTTTGACAGGTGGGATACTGCTTTAGATGAAATTTGACAGCTTGCAAAAGGTATTGCCTTTGATCTTCGTCTTTGGCCAGTAGTAAATTAAAATCTTGGACCAAAGCAACTGCTCTTTCAGCAGTATCATTAACTACTTTTAACCCTTGCAAGACTTCTACACACTTTACATAGGACTCTTCTGTTTTCCATAATTCCGGACTTACTTCGAGAAAATCATAGGGTAAATCATATTGCTCAAATAAAAACAATGAATTTTTTGTGACGAAATCACTTACATATTTGTTAATCACTTTCAAATAATCAGCCTCTTCAACTACAACTCGTGTTGGGACTGGCTGTGTACCTTCTGGCTCTTTGATTCCACGAATCATTTTTAATTTTGTTGCATTTGAGACCATGTCATCAAAAAAAGCCAAAGGTGCAAGGTATTCGGATATATACCACAAGTGCGCACATAGTTTGGAAGTAGCTGCGCCTGAGATTTTGGCATTGATTTTTCGATACTTTATTAAGCTTTGAAGCAATGTCAAATCTTGATTGGGTGCATTGATAGCATTTGGCGCATTAAACCACGCTTTTACGTAGAAACGAATAATAAAAATGCAGATCTGCCGCAGACCATCGATTTCCACTTTTTGAATACCCAATTGTTTCTTAAACATAAACATCTTCAAGGAATAAATGGGTTTTGCCATCCGCCTAGCATGGTGTACTGCTCCTGGCACTTTAAATGCAATTCCTTTAGGTGGAACACCACCTAAAAATACACAAGCAAGTTCCAAGAATTCCTTGTAATCATCTCTGGGTTGGGATTCAAATTTTAATACAAGGCGCCGTGGCTCATATGACAATGCTCTCGTTTTGCATGCAGACGAACCGAGACCGACGAAATCCAGAAGAAGCATTACTTTTTTACTTTTTTATGATAATTTAACCACCACTATTAAATACCAGATAAGGAAAAATTTATTTGAAAGACAATTTTATGTAGTTAATTAAATAGTTTACTAACGATAACACAAAAAATGATCTGGAGATAAGAAGTACATATTCCTATGTATTTTTAAGTAAGTTCCACCCTTACTTCCTAAGAAGTCCCAGAAACCTTTTGAATGGCTTGAGCGGGTTAGGGGTAGGAACGGACCGCGGGATTAAAGTCACCTCCTAATTTCGAATATAACTACAGAATTGGCCCAGCAGGTCCTGGTTTGGCACTTACCTCAACAATCATCCTAAAATCGCGAAAACTGAGGTGTTTTTTGAGGTTAAGGCCAGATCAAGATCCGCAAGGCTTATTCTATTATCATATTTGGATTCAGCGCATCAAAATACATAAGAATGTATGCGCTTCATCCTTACATCAAGGGGATGTGGGACTGTGTTATCTTTCACTAATTCGATACACATGAAAAAATAAAAGAATCTGTTGAGACCGATCTTCCATTTAACCTAAAATGCACAGAACATAAAATGTTCATATTTTGACAGCATCTTTTTTCCCACCTAAAATAACTATTTCAGGTGTAGCCCGTTGGAAAATAGATATATATTTTTTTTGAAACACCCTAATATATATATATTAGGGTGGCCCAAAAAAAAAGAATATTTTTTTTCTTCTCGTCTCTTGTGAAAATATGTTGGTTTGTCATGTTTTAAGAGCCCTTTCAAAATATCAGCTCGATTAAAAATTTTGTAGGGGTCGCTCAAGATTTTTAAAAATTTTCAAAATCGTCAAAAATTGAATTTTTGTTTTATTTTAATTCTTTTTCTCGTCTCGATATTATTTTTTAGGTTGAAAATAATAAAAATTCTGTAAATTTTAAATCAATATTTTGATTTCTAAAGGTCGCTAAAAGTTCGTTGGTATTTATATTCAGAGGTCGCTCGAAAACATTCAAAATACTCTACTTTGAAAGTTAAAAAAATCTTGAGCGACCTTTAGAAATTAAAATATCGATTTGAAATTTTCAGAATCATTATTATTTTTAAATTAAAAAATAATATCGGAACGAGAAAAAAAATTAAAATAAAAAAAAATCCAATTTTTGACGATTTTGGTAATTTTTAAAAATCTTGGGCGACCCCTAAAATTTTTTTAATGTTGCTGATCTTTTGACAGGGCTTTTAAAACATGACAAACCAACATATTTTCACAAGAGACGAGAAGAAAAAAAATATTCTTTTTTTTTGGGCCACCCTAATATAAATATCCCAAAGATTGAGAAGTATGTAATGCCTAAGATTTATTAATTAGTAATTAAGTTTATTTTTTTAAGGGACCATTTTAAATGTTAAATCCGAATTATTAGTGATACTATTAAATATTAAAATTCAAGATTGTTCCAATTATTTCAAATAAGGATGGGTGAAATTATAAAAAAAATTCATAAATAATGCTTAGAAATCCGGTCATGAATTAATTCTGACCGTTTTCACGCAATAAATCCAAAACTCGACGATAAGACAATTCCAACTAATAAATAAGATTTTTCTTCAAGTTGACTGCCCAATACCCGATTTAATGGTTCCGCAATCGAAAAATCTCGATGTTTAATTGACGCTTTTAATGAAGCGATTCAGTTTACGAGTGTTAAGGCACAGCTGCGCAAAAAATCTCGTTTCTGATTAAAACGTACGAAATGATTTATAGGGTTGATTTTTTATATTGGGATCAAAGGTAAACGAACTGATTTAATTAACTGCCAAATTCCAACTTTGTTTTACCTCTGAACGTTTTTTATGGCCAATTTACTATAACAAGGGTAAAGTTATAACATTAAAATCATTATCCCCCATTAAATAATTTAATTGCGATTATAGGTAATATCTAGAAAATTTATTTTAAAGAAAATTCCACACCTGTAATTTTTAACCAATCAAAACGTGTATTTTTGACAGATCACCATGGCAACGGATGAATTTTAGTGGAAATTTTTTCCTCGTGGGTACCCAACAGCGAATTATACTGAAAATTCCACACCTGTAATTTTTAACCAATCAAAACGTGTATTTTTGATAGATCACCATGGCAACGGTTGAATTTTAGTGGAAATTTTTTCCTCGTGGGTACCCAACAGCGAATTATACTGGAAATTTTTTGACGTTTATAATGACAGAATATTTTTTTGACAATCTGGTTTTTATTTGTTTACATGATAATTTTGATACATTTCCATTACAAAGTTTAGATGTTTTCTATATTCGTTGGACACCTCCTTTCTTTTTAATGGCGAAAATGCAGGACTTGAAATAAATTAAATGTCTATGTCTAATGAAATATATATAATATTTAGACACTTTTCTATTCACCTTTTTTTTCCATTTAGCACTTTGAGTTTTGAATAGTTAAGATGCAAATATTCGTGAACAATTCAAAACAAATTTTCTTTCTTCAAGTAGGAGCCACAATCCTCTAATAATGCGGGTAAATAAGTCATTGCACGATGATTGATCATTACCCTAGGATCATTACAGCAGACAATTTCACATTTTTTTACGTCGTGCCGCTTGACAGCTTCAAAACTGAAATAACTTTTAGGTTGGGGTTGACTTAGTTGCCATGGTAACTAAATAATCAAGTCGAGGTCAAGTTAAATCAAAAAATAAATTTTAATTATTTAAACACAATTTGGTGTGGAATTTTCTTACCGAATACCACACGAGGTCAAATTAAATCCGGAAATTTTTTCTCCCTCATGAATATTTTTAGAAAATTATCCCTCGTCTTCGACTCGGGATAATTTTCAAAATATTCATGAGCTCGAAAAAATTTCCGGAAATAATTTGACCTCTAGTGGTATTACTAGTGAAAATTTTTTTGACGTTTAAAATGACAGAATATTTTTTTGACAATCTGGTTTGTATTCGTTTACATGATAATTTTGATACATTTACATTACAAAGTTTAGATGTTTTCTATATTCGTTGGACACCTCCTTTCTTCTTAATGGCGAAAATGCAGGACTTGAAATAAATTAAATGTCTATGTCTAATGAAATATATATAATATTTAGACACTATTCTATTCACCTTTTTTTCCATTTAGCACTTTGAGTTTTGAATAGTTAAGATGTAAATGTTCGTGAACAATTCAAAACAAATTTTCTTTCTTCAAGTAGGAGCCACAATCCTCTAATAATGCGGGTAAATAAGTCATTGCACGATGATTGATCATTACAGGAGACAATTTCACATTTTTTTACGTCGTGCCGCTTGACAGCTTCAAAACTGAAATAACTTTTAGGTTGGGGTTGACTTAGTTGCCATGGTAACTAAATAATCAAGTCGAGGTCAAGTTAAATCAAAAATAAATTTATTTAAACACAATTTGGTGTGGAATTTTCTTACCGAATACCACACGAGGTCAAATTAAATCCGGAAATTTTTTCTCCCTCATGAATATTTTTAGAAAATTATCCCTCCTCTTCGACTCGGGATAATTTTCAAAATATTCATGAGCTCGAAAAAATTTCCGGAAATAATTTGACCTCTAGTGGTATTACTAGTGAAAACAATCCCCTGTCAAAAACCCTTAGGGTTGGTTAATAAGGCAATATAAATAAATCCCTTCTGTCATAATATTTAGTATTAAGCGCTTAAGCGTAATAAATCTTGGATTAAGAGTTCTAAATTACTGATTTTTTCTCTACTAGCCTTAATAAAAGCTACGCATTTACGACTCGGGAGCTATAATGATTTGATTTTTTATTTAGTTGATTTCTTTGATAAGGTTTTGATAGTTGTTAAACACCAATAGAAACTTTAGTCACGTGTGTGCGTTTCAGCCAATTATTAATAATCTATTATTGCCGGAAAAATAATTTTAAGTTTTTTTTTACATTTATGTTTATTGTAAAGGTACAAAATACCACTTGTTACTTATTTACCAAATATAGTTACCAACGTTCCTGGTATAAGTTGTTTGGGACCTTTTAGTTTTATTAATAGAAATAATACACCTATTAACCCATTTGTTGCTAAAATAATCATATATTAAAGCGCCTTTCCATTTTTGGAAATCGCTGCACCGTTTTTATTGCAACATAACCAAAAATGATTAAGCTTATAGTAAGCTACGCCATATTTGGACTTGTGTTTATCAGTTAAACCGGTGATTGACAATAAATAAATATTAAAAATATAACCTGGGAAAGACACTTGTGCATAATTTGTTATTACGTAGGATGAATTAAATGTGGGACGGTATATAATTTTAACGTTTACTCAAGTGGGAGAAAATTATTAGTAATTTTAACTTGGATTTGCTTCCAAATTTGTAGAAGCAGTGTTATGCATATGTATATGCATTTTAATCAATCATAAGAAAGTTTAAAATATTTATACTAAAAATATGATTTAATATTATAATAGTAGGTACTTATATTATGTAATAATTTTTATAAACGTCATTTTAGTTACCAGTTTTATTAGGTACGAGCTAGTATTTAATGAAAACGAGTGTCTGCGAGATCTGCGACGAACACAAAAAAGAACTTATACTTGAACAATTTTATTTTTTAAAAATTTGACCTCTGTCAACTGTCAACGAATTTAACCTCACTTTTTCCCAATTTATAATAACTTCAGCCCGTGACTAAAACGCCATAAAATCACAGCTTATCAATGGGAGATAACATAATTTAAACATTATATTTTGGAATTAGACTTAGGAAACACTCTGTATGCTAATGCAATTAGTAAATAGTTATTTCATGAAATTAAGCTTAAAATATATCTGAAAAGCCGGTAATTAGTTTTAAATTGTTATCAACAAAGACGCATGCGGTAGTTGTGGATACACATGTCATGTGTAGTGCCGAACGAGCGGTCTCCTATAAATCTCTTTCATCTTTCCATAGATATGACTTTTAGCCTCCCATAGCACATTTTAAATCGCTGCCCTAAATTTGTCTTTCTCTCTTACAAACCACAAATAGTTAAGCAAATACTTGTGAAATTTATATGTGTTTTTCTACTCCCACCTTTAAAATGCCGATTATCGTACATGTTTCCATGACACTAAGTGACTGTTTAAATACACATTCACAATTTGTGGCTTTATGGCGTTTTAGTCACGGACTGAAGTTAGTTTTAAGTTACTTAACAGTTGTCAAATGTCATACAATCATTAAATATTGTAAAACAATGCTAAATTTAAAAATTATTTTATTATCTTAATAAAAAAATATAAAAATATTAAATAGTTTCTTAACGCCAATATTTAAAAAGTTTATATGAACATTGTACCGACCTTTTAATTTCACCGGCAGAAAACTTAATTTCGGGGTTGGTCTCCTCCGTAAAGTGCTCATAAAACATTTTTTTACTTTCACTGTGAAAAACTGTTGTTAATCCATTTTAAAGCGATACTTTTCGATTTATAACATATACAAATTTGACATTTGACGGTAACACAGATTCCCAAGTTGGTTACTCTATTGTTTTCTAGATGTCGCTTTAAATCAATTTTAGATAATAATAATTATTTGTCGTAGAAAAAGTATAGTATGCAAATAAAGTTTTCTAGTTTTCATTGATCGTGCCTTAATTAAATTCCCTTGATACGTAATATACTATTATCTTCGAGCGTTATATAATTTATTTAAACTTTATCATTATCAACACGCCCAGCATGTAAAAATAATTTAGACCATTCAAATAAATAAAATTATCTCTCCAATAAAAAAATTCGATTAATGTCAGATCTACCTAACCTCACTTTCTACCTATTATTATTATATGTATGTTTTGTGTATCGTTTAACAAATAAAATTGTGCCTTAAAGATAAAACATTGTACTCTCTAAAAATGAATTAGTGAAAAATTTAATAGTTATTAGTGCACTAATAACTATTAAAGACATGGCTGCTTTTTCACTTGTACCATGGTTAACCATGGAATACCATGGTATCACAAAATTTAACAGCCAATTCTTTTATAAAATTTTCCCCTGAATCCGAAAATACCGTCAAAAATTGTGGAGCAGTTTTTGAGATAATTTTACATAAGAATGTTAACTTTTGGGATACCATGGTATTCCATGGTTAACCATGGTACAAGTGAAAAAGCAGCCACTAATAACTATTAAATTAGTCATTTTTGACTAATTCATTTTTAGAGAGTATGCCATTTGGCTTAAAAGTGTCTTTTTGTGTTTCGTTATGACATAAATAACTTATAATTTAGGTTTCATCATAAATTATCATAAGAGCTTTTTGCTAATATTTTAATAATAAATAAATCCAAAACAATTTTTTCAAAAATGCCTGCAAAAGCAAATATTTGAATATACCATAATTTCAAAAAACCACAGTGTTTAAATCAAGATTTTCTCAATAAAAGTTAAGGCACGTTCGTAAATTTTCTGAAGTAATGGCCAAAATTTACAGTATTTCGAATTATTCGGTTTGCTGAGTTAAAATACATTCCGACACGTTTTTGAAATATTTAAAGTCCCTTAAATAGAAAACTCAATTGTCCACATGCAAGGAGTCCTATTTCTAAAGTATTTGTTTGTTTAATTTTGCGCAGTGGGAGTAGAGAAAATCACAACTTGTTAAACTAGTGTGGATAAAGTCGGCGAAGAAGCTTACTTTTGTTTGTGCACGGATTTGTCAATAAAGGCTGTTAAAACAGATACTGGTCCTTAACTAGTAAATACACTGTACTCGTAAAGGGTTAAGTTATATTATGTAGATGAGTTATGCTGTTAAAAAGGTAAAAAATAATTTCTCCACAAAATGTACCCCCCATATAAACCCTTAGGATGAATTCACACATAATATTAACCAAAAATCATCTTTTACAAATTGGATGCAATGAAATTAATAGCTTAATTATATCCTATACAAATGGTCGTTTCTACTTCAATTTACGCCAAGTTTTCCTGATTTATGGTCTTTGGTTGCGCCATAGGAGGTTGACATTACAATTTTGTAATTTTTATTATGTGTTAACAAGTCTTTAACATATTTTATTGAAGTCCACACCGATGGCACTCCATTCATGGAGCATTAGAAGATATACGGAGCGTTTGCAAAGTTTAACCTTTTTATTTATATTTTCGAAGCAGGAATTGAAAAGATTTTAAACGCCCATAAGTATCAGAAAAAAATGAAGAAGCAGAGCTTGTCATTTATTTTGCTGTTATATAACTACCGCTATCGAAGATGGGTTTTACAGAATTTTATGGGCCAGTCGCAGAGGTTACGTCATTTATTAAAGTGGCTGTGCATGTGTAAGAGAAAGATGGGAATAAATCAATCCAAAATGGCGGTCGCCGTTAGATGGACTACCTGTTTTTTCACAACCTACTTGACATGAGTATCTAATAAAAGGGTTTGACGAGTAGAAAACGATAAGGTGAGTAAAACTTTCTGACTTTTGCTTATGGCCCCTAATAATGTAAATCCGGCCCTGAAAGTGAGGCACACACAATTTTTTTTGGTTAAATTTAGAAGACGACACCTTTTTATATAACAAACAATTTTTTAAACTTATAAAACTTCCTGAACAGAATTCAAGATGGATAAATAAAGCATTTGTACTTATCAGGGGGATTTCTTAAAATTTGTCAGTTTTCTTTCTATAGAAAATGTTCTCTATAGAAAGCAAGCTTTTCATAGAGATCACTTTCTATAGAAAGTAAAGTCGTAAAGTCTGTTTTTGATCATTTTCCAAACCGTTTGTAAATGAACTTTCAATAAGTTATACAGGGTGTTTCATAATATATGCGCAGGACTTCAGTATGTGATAGCTCATCCAAAACGATGAAAAAAGTCGCTATTAACTTACGCTCTAAAATGCACAATTTTCGAGATACAGGGTGTTGACATTTTAGAAAAAAAATCGTTTTTTTCGAATATCTCCGGAACCGTTTATCGTACAAAAAACAGCTTTTTTAAGCATTTTTTACTTAAATATATATAATATATAATATTCTATAAAAAAAATTTTTCAAAAAATTGACCATGTTTTTAAATATAAAAGTTGATTTTTCTCGAAAACGGTCAACTTTAGAGCTTATGACCAAGAGTACCTTTTTTGTGTAGAAAACATTGGCGGTTTGAATGGGCCTCTCGAAACCGTACTTTTTTCAGGGGCGTAGAAGTTGAGGTGAAAAACACCCGCTACCCCTTCAAAATCTCCACCAATTATGAGTAAAAATTTTTTTTTTCTGGCACAAAACAGCTGTTTTTTGTACGATAAACGGTTCCAGAGATAATCGAAAAAAACGATTTGTTTTCTAAAATTTCAACACCCTGTATCTCGAAAATTGTGCATTTTAGAGGGTAAGTTAATAGCGACTTTTTTCATCTTTTTGGTTGAGCTATCACATCCTGAAGTCCTGCGCATATATTATGAAACACCCTGTAGTTAAAAATTGACTAAAATAAAAATATTTCTAAAGCTAAACATTTAGGACACTCTGTATAGTTTCAAAAAACTTAAAACGTTTATGAGAACGACACAGATTTCCCTAATAATAAATTGGCACCCTGTCGCGGAGTGACTTATGGCTTTATTGCCCTAACAGGTGGTTAATAATCTTTGACTTACCCCGCTCGAATTTGCCCACAGTCCTATTAATAATAGCACCACGAACCTGGAAATAAAATTGATAAATCACAAATAGAATAAAGGTTAATTAGCAATAAACATAACATTTGATAGTAAAATGGAACAAAATATAGGAAGTGTTTTATAAACAATGGAATAACTAATCTAAAAAATTATGTGCAACATAAAGATGCATGTTCTAAAAATAACGCGAAATAACATAAATATTAACATAACGTAAATATCTTCTACGTTAAGTTGATCTCAACGGATTCAGGCTGTAATTAAAAATAAAACCGTCATGAGAATCTTTAATTAATCCTAAAATATTTAAAATTAAAAAAAAAAAAATATTAAAATTTTATTTGTACTTATTATTAGCAACATTTTCGACAGACATTTTATTTAGGCAAATTATTATTATTATATCGCTTACTAGCATAAAATGACTAAAAATAATTAGGTAATACCTCTCGCCTTTAAACACTAATGGAGGTTACGTTTTTCATTTTCTTAAAGCCAAATTGTAGTTCAAAAGTTCTACGATTTGTAAAAAGATAGAAAGTTAATTTATTTATTTTGTTAAATATGCATTGTTATAAGTATAAAGTAAAACATTGATTGTCTTAAAAAGAAGGTTACGGTGATCACACGTGCCGCGCACGTTTCAAGCATTCGTGCGAGCGTTCATGCATGCAAAAATCCAAACAAAATGCTCGCCTTGCTGCGGTTTACGAGGTTTTACTCGTGTATGCAACCTTTTAGGCATATTAACCTTAAAGTTCTAGAATTGTCAAGACGTACGGATTTGTAGTTGCTAAAAATTCCTCATTTTTCTCATTTAACGTGAAAACTAGTGTTTTCAGTATAAAATTTTAAACGGCTTTACACTCAGAGAAATATCATGTCATGATAAGCATATGAAATTATATTAATTTAAATAATCGGGTAAATTTGATTCAAATAGAAAAATTTGTAGTTTTATATTCATTTACCAACAGTTTTACAATGTTTTTAAACACATTTAAAGTGTACTCTCTTTAAAATATATATACAAAAAGAAATTATTTATTTCATTGCCTTTCTCAATGTTGTTTTAAAAAGATATGTATTATACAATTGTTATACACCTATTAATTTAATGGGACACACCAATGACGCCAAAACATATTTGAATCCCTTTGAATTATTATCGTTTTCAATGATTATACAACATTTTTTCTCTCAGTGTAGAGTTTCGAAGGACCACGTCCCCTATAGGGAGACTTCAAAAAAGAAATGAAGAAAGTGATACGGAGAACAAAGCAAAGCCACAGTTCTCCTTAAAAAAGTATGCACAGAACGAACAAGAAATGCCTGAAGAGCAAACTTCAATAATTACAAGCATTGTGAGCAAAAATTGGATAATTTAACACAAACGCAACTTTACATAAATCATCTAATTTGATGTAGTGTTTTAAAAACTGTTTCTCAAATCCAAATTTCTCGAGAAAAAGATCTCTGATAAAAAAAAATTGACAAGGCAGCAAAAACATAAAGGTTGTAGATTTTTGAAATTAATAACTATTGCTTATTGAAAACTATCTTTTATAAATTTTCAAATTACACCGGAAAAGAAGCTCTATAGCGCGTACATCATGATGTACGGCAAAATGCATGCACGACTGTATAAAAACCTCACACGTCTGCGCGCACCATGCTCGCATTGTGAATATATTTTTACCTATATATAAAGATGTTTTAAACAAAAAATGATTTTTAAAGTGTGCAAATAATTCTTTTTTTAAGTATATTTTTTATTTTTGTCCCATCCAGTTAAAAATCGATTTGTGATAAATCAGTGCGTAATAGAGAAAAATGACAACTTTATTTGTTTTATCTTCGTTAAAAAAATTTAGCACTGTGTATCACTATTTATTCAAATTGTAATCAATAAAAATAGGATATAAAAGTGGAAAAGTATTTGTTTAGTTGGTTTTGTTTTGGCTCCTGGTTTAAAAAGTATACAAGTAGTTACAAAAAGTGTCATTTACAAAACTCCAATCCATAGCAATCTTTATCTCTCCTTGACAATACAATTTGTATTCACATATTTAAATTTATATTTTTATATAAAGACCAAAAAATTATTATATTATTTTTTTTTATAAAACGACTGGACAAAAAATATGTAATTTCGTGGCCCTGCTAAGAGTGGGCGAAGTAATGGTTTATTTTTTTAAATTTTGGGGCCGTCCATAAATCTCCTGACGCTAAAATGTTCAAAACTGATCCCCTTAGCCTTTCTGATAAATGTGACAAATTATCGAACCCTCCTACCCCCTGAAAATATTGTTTCCGATTCTTTTTTGTAATAATCTGACTAAAAATTGAACAAATCTGCAATTTCATTCAATTTACTTTGGCATGTGACATTTTTAAAAAGCCTCCCCTCAGGCTTAACAAATCGTGACGGTCATTTAAAATTCCCTCCCTCCTCAATTCTAATAAAAAGAGAAATATAATTCATTTTAAAGTATTAATAGTAGAAAAATAAAAAAATCCAATAAAACTTTTAAAAAAATTAAAATTCGAACTAAATAAACAAAACGGTTAAATGTGGTTTATTTTGTTTTAATACATAATTCCAAATGTTTCTTAAATCATTGATAAAAGTAAGTTAAAATTTAATCCAATTAAAACGCGCATGGATATTTTTTTCTGCATATATCTTGTAAAAGCACTAAACAACATTGTTTACGTGTAAACAAAAAGCAGATATGGCAAATTTATAGATTATACCAACGAAAACTTGATACTTTTCTTCGGTAACAAAATATATGTTAAATGTTAATTTGCAACATTTTATATTAAATTTTGATGTATTCCATTTTTGTAATTTAAACTAAAAGATTCAGAAAATTATTTATAGAAATAATTGCAACCTATTTCATATGACCAGAAATCATAAAAAGCAATAAAATAAGTCTACGACTAGATTTGTTTTTTAATTAAAAACGGCAATAAAAAGTAACCAAAAACGTTTGCTTTTGAAACCAAATGTAAATTTCAGACAGTTTGCAAAAACGTTACGTCATTTATTTAACACCACAGGCATCTTTGAAGAATAACCGACAAAGAAGAATTCAGATACTGAAAAAAACGACAGACAAAACTTTACTGGTCTTAAAGTTGAGTGGGCTAATTTATGCCGCTGAACATGCCAAAATTTTAGCTTCAAATAACATTTCACTGTATTTACTTTTTCCTGTAAAAGTGGCCTTTAACAATTTTCTTTTGTAACAATTAATTTATATAGACAAACATATTTTAAAATTAAAAGTTAAATTCACTTTCACTCTTTTATTTGGCATTTTTTTAAGAAAAACCGTAAAAATCATGAAATTTGATAAAACTTTATTTGTATTTCTTAATTTATTAGGTTTACTCACAAAAGTTATTCATTTTTCTACAATTATGTTATAAAAGAATTAATATATTAAAATATCCTTACATTTTTTTATGATTCTTTTTTGTTAATTAGGTCAAACTTAATTAAACTCTAATAAAAATTTTGGTTTGAGAAAAAGTTATTTTTAATTAAATTTATTAGGAAGCTTTTTTAAAAATATAATTGCTTAAATTATTTAGAAGAATCTATATAAAATTCTTAATATACCCAAACCAATACATATATATATATATATATATATATATATATATATATATATATATATACACAGTGTATCAATATTAACAACGTTTTTCTGCAAAATTTTTAGTATATAAACGACACCCCCTCCACTTTATGAAACATCCCCCACCACTGATGAGTAATCCCCACCCCAAAATTTAATAATTATAAAAACGATTGCTAATATAAAAGAAATTATGCTGAAAATTATGAAAAAACAAAATAAATGGGCTGTTTTGGGATAGGATTATGAAAAAAAGGTTATAATTTGTATTTAATGAGCCCAATTTAAAAGTAAATTAATAATTTTTTTTATAGTTCCTTTTATAGAAAGAACTTTAGCTTTAGCTTGAGTAATTCGACATTCTTTAAAGCTTTTTAAAGGTTAAAAATTAAAAACTTGTTAAGCTCTTAAAAAAACGGACGAGAAAAAAAATTATGTTCACGAGTTAAACTTTTGACGATTTTTTGTAATTTAAAAAAAAATATTTTTTTCGAAAATGAAGAATTTTTTTGGAGATGAAACAAAAACTACGTACCGCAGTCCATGGTCGGTCATATCGACCGTTTATTCCCCTAATGGGGAATTGCAGCACTACACTACAAACTTTTTAACGTCCACACGCGAGTACCGCGCGCTACTAAATTCGTCCGCAAGAAGACATTTCAGACACCCAAACGAGCCTTGCACTTGGCTGCCCAGCATCCCACGCTACAAAAAGTAACTCCAACTTAATCCCCTATATCTTCAAAATGACTCCTACAATTTGCACAAAACTTCGTACATATATAACTTAATAAGGAATCTTCGAGTTACCATGCAAAAAACACCCCAAAACAACCCTTAATAACTACAATTTTGAATTAATCCTTAAGACGGCGTAACACTACGCAGCACGGAGCTGAGCGTGGTGGGGGTAAATGCAAGAAATTTTCGTAGTAAAGAATATGGAGCTAGTAGGCTATGACGCTGCGGCCGGGACTGTGCCGGGCGATTGCCCAAATCGTTTTTATCGTTTTTATAGTTGTGCATTCGGCAGTAGCTTCGGTAAGTAAATTTTCAAGTTTTTTTCACTTAAATTCGCCCTTAAAATCAACCACCATTGCTGTCATCGACTTTGGCGGCTAAAAAATGCCATTCTGCCAACTGTCACCGGCTTTTGACAGTTCGTATGTGTCAAAAGCATGTAAATTAATTTTAAGTGTTCTATTTGTTTTAAGGGTTTTTGTCAATGGTAACGTTATAAATAAACATGTAATAGTTTCACTTTAAAATATTTTTAAATTTATACAAAATTTGCAAGATATATTTTTTACTGAAATATAAGTTTTTTTTTGTCTACAAGATCTAGCATCGAAATCTCCAAAATTTAAACTGATAAGAAATACCTACAGTAATAATAAATGTATGTAATTTATACTTAGATATTTACTAAACAATTTTATTCTCTATTTATTACTTGATATATGCGGTATTTTGATCAAACAAGTATTAATTATGTGGAAACATATGATAGGGGTCGAGTATAACCATTAACTAATTAATAAAGAAGATTTTCTCAAACATCTGTTTAAAATAAGAACTTGCTTAAATATTTTTTTAACTGGCGCATTCACCATTTTTTAAATATTGACATTAAGTAATTAAATTAACAACAAAATTAACATAACACCCTACTTTTTTATAGTTTGTTATTTTGCCTTTTGCCTAATAATGAACAAAGCAAAAACACCCTATTTTTTATCGTTTTTTATTTTGCCTTTTTATTTAATAATGAACAAAACAAGGCGAAAAAAATAAAGTAAAATTAATATAAAACGTTTTAACATTAACATTTTGAAATTGCTTTATTTATTAAATTTTTTAAAACCATAGGATACCTACTTTTAGTTATTTTATATTATTTAAAAAATGCAGCGATCATGCAAAAACAATGGAAGTCACAAAAATTCTGATTACATTTTTTTTAAATCTGCTTAAAAAGTTACCCCTTGAAACAAACTTTTACTTTAATATATTGATTTCCGCCGAAGAAATTTTTTTTCTTGATCAACACACCTTAGCAACAATAAACATCATGAACAAATGGCTTACAAAATAATTTTTTATAAATTTAATACGTCATAAGAAATTTGCTGATTTGTACTTTTAATAGTGCTTTTTTTTCGTTTGCAGAGAAGGGACAATCCCCTTTCGGCATCGTGTAAAAAAAACCATCACACAAAATAAATTGTCACTTTAAGCACATGATAAATAATTATTTTGTTGACATTAAATGATTTTGAAATAAAAAATTATTTAATCTTATAAAATGTTAACAGTTTCCTTAATTAATACCAAGTATTGTTTATAACCAATAACAATTTATCAATTTTATTATTTTATTGAGTAGGTACATCAAAGAAAATAATATCTTCGTCTCTTATAATTAATTATGAAAACCATAAAAGTTATTGCTTAGATAAACTTTATAAAAGCTCTTTCATACAAAATTGTATAATTATTTATAAAAATATTTATTTACTGGTTTTAAATATAATTTTCTAGGATATATGGATAAGGCTTATCGAAAAGGAACCAAGCGCCAAAAACTGTTTCTGGGGTTAGTAAAATTATTTGAAAAATAATTTTTAATAATGCTTAAAAGGTTGATCATCATTTGGAACTTTTCTCAAAAGGTATTGAGAGGTTCCCAAATCATTATTAATTTTTTGATTAAAAATAAGATATTTTGCAAATAATTTTGTTTACCCCAGAAAAAGTTTTTTGCGCTTGGTTCCTTTTCGATAAAAGTATTAAAATACCTTAGTAATACAAAATTCATAAATGTTTCAAAAGTTATAATAATATAGTAGCAAAATTGCAATTTAAACAACTTAAATTTGTATAATAAAAAGTTATATTTTGGCACCTTTGAATATTTTAATTTTAATACTTTGGTTTAGTCCAAATATAAAAAAAACTTAAGGTACCTAAAGCGCAGTGAATGCGCCAGTATCCCTACTGACATATTTTCAATTAAAATCCCAAAAATGCGGTCAGAAACGAGAATGAATAAAACAATAGCTAGGCAGTTTCATTCAGAGGAATCGTTTTAAATTTTTTGCCGAATTTCGTCTGGCCATGATTTGGCGAGCGAATTTCAAGCGCGCTGATCAGCTGGGTCCAGCAGCATCATCATCATCGGTCTGCGGTCTGCGACGTTATAACAAGAAATCAGAGTTCACGTAACAGACGAGACGAGTTTATAAATTAGCTGCCCTACCTGTGTACCAAGTGCATTTTGTTTTATAAATCGCATGCCGATACCGCCATATTTTTTAGCAGTACAGGCTCAAACGGTGTAGTCAGCTTTTATAAAAATATATAACAAATAATGTATGTTTATAGTCCTTTAGACAATTAAAAAGAATGGACGCGTAACGCCTATTCCACACAGGCGTAGTAAAGTGTGCCGAAAGTGAACCAAAAAATTGAGTCGCTTCGAGGTATAACCAAGTTTGTTACAGTATTTTTGCGTAAAAAGGTATACCCTTTCATTTGTAGTTTTGACCCTTATGGTCTAAGTTTTGACGTTTTCCCTACAAATTTTCTCGATGCTTCGACGCAATTTTTTGGTTCACATTTTTAACGTTCTGATTATGCCTCCCCTCTTTTCCTTACTCAAAGATTAGTCCAGTAATTTGGTGCTAAAAAAGAGGTTTACCTAGAAAGTAACTATCATAGTAAAATAGGTCAAAAAAAAATAATGAATTTTGTGATCACCCATGCAAAAAGTCAAAATAAAAGTATTATATTGATATTTTTGAAGGAAAATTATTTTAGTGAAAAAAATAACAATTGACCAGGGCACTTTAAAGAACAAAATAATAATAAAATACACCAAAAATTTCAAGCCGGTACTGCATGTACGAATCTGTTGGTGGTTGGGAAACCAACCGGCTCGAATAATTGGTTCAAAGTCAATCCAATAAGTCATATGGGACCAAATTAAAAATAAAAAATTGCTCGTTGTGCAATAAGCCGTTTTTTGAATTTATTTTTAATTGTCTATATTGCAAATGTATCACAATTTTAGGCCTTAAATTAAAACTAATTATTTTTTATTAAACCAATTTCTTTTATCTGTATGTACATTTCAAGAAATTCCCATCTCAGAAACATGATACTTGAGATAATATTTTAGATAATTACACTTAAAAACACGTTTATTTCTAAAGCTGCTACCTTTTATAGTGTTTCAGGGAGTATTAAATAAGATGAACAAATATAAAATAAACTTAATATCTTTAAAATAAATTATAAGAACCGAACACAAATTGTAATAACTTATACATTTAAATATTTATAACATTTAAAATTTGCTTCGCACTATATGTGCGGTAATAAATAAAAGTTAAAAATAAATTTATTTTTGTATTATGTCATATTGTTAATGCCAACTGTTTATGTTGTAATTGTTTATAATATTTTTAATTGCTCAGTTTCAGTATCTGTCATGTGAACTTTGTTTTTATACATCCGTTTTAGTGAAAATATTATCGAAAGGTCAATTTGTACAAAGTTATAGCCAAACTATACCGAATATAAATTTTCATCAATTAAAATAATTTTTACTATGGGGTGCGTTTCACAAAATGTTAGAAGAATACATTAGATGTGAATATTAGAAAAAACTATTGCACTCAAGTCATATTTGCCTTGGAAAACGTCCCAGATTATTTTATATTTTTTTAAATTTATTTTTCTATATATGTAAAATCTGTTAAAATCTAATTTTTTATAATAATATATTTTTTCTACTTCACCTTTAAAACGCCGTACATGTTTCCATAACACTAAGTGACCTTTTAAATACACATTGACAAGTTGTGGCTTTATGGCTCCTTAGTCACGGGCTGACGTTAGCAACGGGTTTTTAGTCACGCGCTGAAGTTAGTTTTAAGTTAGTTGACAGTGGTCAAATGTCATACAATCGTTAAAATAAATTGCCTTTCTTGTAAAATAATACTAAATGTAAAAATTATTTTATTATCTCAATACAAAAATACTAAAGTATTAATTAGTTTCTCAACGCCAATATTTGAAAAGTTTATATTAACAGTGTTTAATTTTGCCGGCAATAAACTATAATAATTCGGGCACGGACTCCACTGTAAAGTGCTCATAAAACATTTTCTTTACTTTCACTGTAATAAACTGTCAATTTTCAAGAAATACATTTCGATTTATAATTAATATTATATTTATAATTGTATTTATAAAATATAAAAATTTGACATTTGACGGTGACACACAGATTTCCCTATTGTTTCATAGATGGTGCTTTATACAAATTTTTTATTTAAATCATTTTAAGATAATGATAAGTATTTGTCGTAGAAAAAGTATAGTATGCACCTCGTTTATTATAATTATAATATTAAAAATAAATTATTTTAAATAATACACATGTTCATATAAATGTTTTTAAAGTTGGTATGATTTTTGTTAAAAATACTTTTTTAAATAATTATGTTAACTAAACCTTTAACACTGTATTAGTATAATTACATTTGTAAAGAAATATTTTTTTAATAAATATAGTTTTTATATTGCAGTAATAGGGGTAATACCTAATAATTGTACGAAACTATTTAATGAAGGCTTTAATTCCAATTTTATTAATTTTTATTTATGATCTTCTGCCCCTTTGAATTTTGAAGGGGCCCAATGTCATTATTATTAAATAATTATTCTAATAAATATGTTCGAAAAACACCTTATCTTCTTTTAAAGCACTTTTTAATTGTTTTGGATTCCTTCAAAGCAATTAGGTTATTTTTATAATTTTTTAAATCAACTCGATCATTCGAAAATAGCGAAAATCGCGGTTAAGTAGGTTCATACTGAAGCTCCATGGATGCGCGAATTTTGAATTTACAATATAATTTAAGAACTTTATATTAAAAGACGCTGTTAACAAGTAAAAGGGTTTGAACTGTCAACGAAATTCGTTATGTTCGTATTTTAGGAAGACCGCATACGTTTTTACCTTAAAAGACAAACCGCCCTCATACTTATACAATCGCCTTTAACTCGAGGATCCTCGTTCTTGCAATATTTTCTTGTAATATTCACCTGTAAAATGCAATATTTCGTGGTGTTAAATATTTTCTTAATAAGTTTGTGCGAACGATAATAAACGTAAATAAACAAATAAAACCGAAAGTAAAAATTAAAAATCAAAGTGTGACTTATTTATTTATTAAAATATTCATTTATGTGTTTTGTTAACCTCACTTAACACTAGACTTTCATTGAAACTGGGAACTTTTAATAATATTTGTTAACATGTGCTATTTTATAAACAAGTTGTGAAATGAATGACGCGCATTTCTAAAAGTATTCCTGTGGGAAATGATAAAAATATAGTTTAGAAATAAAAAAATCAAAATATACTAGAAATGTCAAAAATACTACTGTAGTAAAGAAAATGTTACAAAAAAGTAGTCTCAAAAGTTCAAACTTTTAAGAAATCTGATTAGAAAGCAAAAAAACATAAAACAATCATAAAATATGTATTATACAAGAACACAAATATTTTTTCATGGGCCCTGGTCTTACTTACATACGAAAGTAATGAAAAAACCCTACCTGGGTAGTCTCAAAATTAAATGTTAATCTTAAAAAGATACACTAAATTAATCTATTAGAAAGAACCATTAAATAGACAAACTTATCTATATTCATGGTGTAATTTTCATGACAACATAAGAACACATAGCCTCATAAAATCCTAGTCACTGTGATTTTACAGCTTAACGTATTTGATATATTGTATATATTTTAGGTGTATCCTTATTAAGGCATGTAAATTAAAAAACATGGTGGTTAATATTGGCTTATTTATTGCAAATAAAGTTTAAAAAAATGTATACAAATTAGCAATGGTATAATAATGCGGCATGTGCAACTTGATACAATGGCATAAAAACATCATACACGTGTCAAAGTCTCAAAAAAAATATGTTGTGGGCATACAAAAATTATCTTTATTTTAAGGTCGGTAAGTTTGAAACCGCCAAAGTGTGTGATATAAGTATTGTAATCAGTGACCGGGTTTAGTATAGGTCAAGTTATCATAATTGGCCTAAAATAACTTTAATAATTTTAATAAGATTTTTTCATGACATACAATCAAAAATTTAACCGTGTTAGATAAAAATTATTTATTTTTGAGCATCTTTTTCAATCCTAATTCTAATTTTAATTAGTTTTATCATAATTTATTTTGTAATAAAATATGGATAACATATTTATTATTTTTATATAATAATTTTACAAAAAGATTTTGTTTCTGAAATATACTTCCTACTAATTTATATGGGACATTGCATTTCTAAAAATATCAAACTTTTAAATTAAAAATAGATCAAAAAAGTTTGTTGTTAGTTCATTGCTTTCACTGACATTTATTATTGTTAAGTTGTGTTAACTCGTTTCTAACTTTAAGTATTTAATTAAAATTGGACAAACTATGGACATTTATTTAGTATTAGTTTTTAACCCTTACAATTAAAGTATTAACAAAAGTATTTTTAGTATAAAAAACACGAATGATTTTTTATACTTTAATTCCATTTATTAAAACAAAAAATAGTATTATTAAGTAGTTCACAGTGTTTATCCAGAACCATATGTTTCTCACCTATAAATAAAAGTGCCGGTGTATATTTTTATGCACCATGTTTATTTTAAAATGTAAATTCGAACTGGGTTATATCAAGTTCTCAAAAATCGAGTGAAATTAATCTGTACGTATTTATTTTACTTAAAAATCTCTGCATTTCTGTATTTATGCTTATAAGTGAGTTATACAAGCAATTTCCTCTGGCCATATTTAAGTTTTAAGTTAACTAGGTGGGTATAATAAATAAAAGTCCTATTATTATTTATTGTTCAAGATAAGTATCGTTATTCCAGTGATTTAATTACATACTTATAATGTGAAGACTTACTTAAAGATAAGTTTTCAAAAGCTAAATAGTGTTCCTTCATTTTCGTCTGGTTAGTGTTTTATTAATGATATCAATGAAATTTTTAGTGTAACATATGATCAAGATCTTATTTTTTAATAAAAAACATGCAATATAATATGTAAATTTAAAATATCTTTTCCTTTGAGTATTCAAAACCCCATTTTACAAATAGTATAGCCTTGCCACTTCCCTTTGTTTTATAGTAGTCACAGTATTGAAACATATACTGGTTTAGAGCCAATCTGTCAAAAAAAAGGGTGTTTTCAGAAAAAGTTGACCATAGTCGTTTGAGGCTCGTAAGAAAAGCTTAACCCCAACTTTGCGGGATCTTACCCCCTTAAAAAAGTTGTTTATATAGAAAAACCCTAAAAAATTCATATAAACTTTTTTTCCTATGATAGACCGATAGATCGACGGGTTTTTGGTGAAAACTCAAAAAGGAAGTTCATTTTAAAAAAAAATTGTGTCAACAAAAAATGTAGAGGGATAGGTCATTGGATCGATGCTCTAGTACTAATTAAAACGTAGGTGGCACTTAAGTACCAAAACTAGGGTTTTACATCTTTTTAACCCAGAAGCATTTTTTTAACGCAGCACTGTAATAAAAAGTTGTTATCTAGAAAAAACCTACAAAATTTATTCAACTGTTTTTTCCTACGATGGACCTTTCAGGAGTTATATCGTGCGGAATTTTGAGTACTGTGTTAAAAAGATTAAAGAAACTTAAGTTTTTAGGGTGGTTTAAAAACATGCGCCAATGCTCGGCGGAGATTCGCTTTTAAAAATTAAGAAAAAAAAAAGATTATATAAACGTAAGTCCGGAATATCTTAAATATCGTTTGCCCGATTTTGTTAAAATTTTGAAACGTTATTTATACTGATAAGGAGCTAATTTTGCTTTGAATATTTGGATTAGAATTGTCAAGTCCCGTGGCAAAAATGACAGAAAAATGAACGCCACTGACATTTTTTGTGATTTTTTTTTATGATAAAGCCACTAAAAATACAACTTTTTGGTTTCCTGAGTTGTTTTCGTAGCTTAACTCGTTTTCGACAAAAAAAAAACCTATTATTCCAGTTAAACAAAAACCTCTTATTATTTTTTGACAAATCCAGCCGTTTTGGAGAAAATTGACAATACGTATAAATAAACAAATATAAACAAAATCGGACAAACGATATAATTCAAAAAAGCCTTTGGTTTTTAAATGTTTTAAAAACTAAGCATTTCTGGATCTACGTTTATATAAACTTTTTCTTATTTTTGGGAGAAAGAAAATGATTACGGTCATTTTTTCCCGAAAATGTTACTTATCAACCAGGATTTTTTCTTAAGCCAATAATGAAAACATCCCTGCACATGTTTTATAAAGATCTGTGTTTATAAATGTAAACGCCGACAATTGCATTTTAAAAAAGAAAAAGGCAAAATATAAGAATTTATGTCTACATAATATGATTGGTATAAACTTATAAGATTTGTAATTTGTAATTTATTAGCTCTTCAAATATCTACGTTTATTAATATATATTTTTGCAATAATTAAAAAAAAATCATTTTGATTTTTAAATTGCCAATTCATTTTTTCTACTCCCACTTTTAAAATACACAATATGTCATTATCGTATATGTTTCCATGAGGCTAAGTTATGATTTTAATAAACATTTATAAGCTGGGACTTTATGGAGTTTTAGTCACGGGCTGAAGTTAGCAACGGTAGCTTTCAGGCTTTTAAGTCGGTCTAAAGTTAGTTGCAGTTGTCAAATGTTATATAATCGTCTTAAATTGTGACTCACAATAAAGCGACTAGTGAGGTTAGATCAGTCTGCCAGATATCAAATCTTATTTATTTTTGTGGTAGTTAAAACAAGTAAAACAAGTATTATATATAAAGTTTATAAAAGAGTTGCATATATGCAACTCTTTTATAAACTTTTCTAGACAATTGTCGTGGGCTTCGCTCGTGCCTAATTAAAACTCTTGACTAAAATGCCGTTAATCAAACTTGTTAATCAAATTTTAATTAAAAATGTCAAAAACATAAGTCAAAATTGGTTGTATTAAAATATGGGATTTGGTAATTTAAAGAGGAAGTTTTGTTCAAAGGATATTTGGAATGTAATAGATGAGAAGAGATAATGGAAAGAAAGTTACATTTTGATAAAAATATAAGAAGGGTTAAGTGTAGCGAGTTTGATTATGTAATATAATATATTACATAATATCATATTATATTATATATTATATATATATATATGTATGTAATAATAATAATAATTATACTATTATCTACTCCTTTATTCAAGTACACTAGTGTACTTAATGCCCTAGTGCATTAAATTGGGTAAAAGTAAGGTTAAAACCGTTTGATAACCCAGATAAAATGTAAAATAAAATTAACTTTAAATTATAAAAAACAGTACTTGCGTTCGTCGTAGATAAAGTATGGTAGCAATAATTCCTTTAATAAATTCTCAAGATCACTCATTTATTAAAAACTCGCTCTGCTCGGGCATAATTAAATTAAACTGACGTTTATAAACCGGTACCGCATACTCTAAATTTAATTCTTTAAACAGAAATGTTCCCTTCGTTCTCCAATTTCCACACATGTGGTTGTCATTTAGCAAACAAATGAAACAACAGTCTTAAATTACGTCATCACTACACATCAAGAGTGCCGCCAAAATATATATTATTTTATTTCATGGCCAAACTGACCTATGGAAGGATTTAGAATTTTAAACCCAAAAGGTGAACCCATTTAAGCTTTTTTTATTTTTTTCCTGTTACATAAGATTATATTATCTTTATTTTGTGTTCTGTTATTAATATTTCAATGTAAACTTTTCCGTAACATCTATTAAACAAATGATCACATATGCTACAAATACTCTGGTGACTAACTTTATTATTAAGTAAAGATTTTATTACATTTGAAATGCGTTATTTAATATTGGAAGGCCAGAAAAACATACACTGCTAACTGACCATTAAATTAAAAATAGATTTGCGGAAAATTGACGATCAAGTTTACTACAATTATATTTTTGCATTGTTAAAAAACTTGTTATAATAATTATTATATTTGACCTGTTTATTGACAACATTCGAGTTTTATTACTAGAATCCAGATAAGAGCGATAAAATTCCCTTAACCTGTTATTCCCAACAAGTTTAACTATTTGAACATCAATTTTCACACTTCATAACCGAGATAAAATCTCGAACACGTTCGAAAACGCATAAAGCCCGTGCATTGTGGTCTACTTTAACAATTTAACAAAAATACTATCTGAGATCTCTCTCGAGAGTAAAACCGATTCTATTATCCGCTTTGTTGGATATTTTTTCTAGTCGCCGTACCTTTAAGAAGACTTTTCTTCTCTTTTCTCAATGAAGCCGTAGAATTCTCGGAATCTGTACAGTGTACATTTTACGTTGTTACACAGTACCTGCAACTAAATACCTGGATATTTGCAAGTGCTTCGACGCTAAGTGCTACAATGGACAAGTGTGTTGTCATTTGTAAATGGATTGCATTCAAATTCGAAATCTTCATTATTAATGATAATGACACTGAATAACATAATTTATATAAATAAATATTTATAATTATAATACAAATATTATATGCTCATATTATAGACATCTTCATTGGATCATTAAAGATTCTTTAAATATACTAATGTTCTAGTTTTCCATTTACCGTTACAGTAGAAATTGGACACAAATAAATGGTTAACTGTAACATTTTTCTACCAACCACCAAATAGTTATTTATGTCATTACGTCGATTGCTGCCGATTTCGGATAAAACGTACAATTATAATAAACATTAAAAGTGAGCTTAAATAGATGTTTTTATAAAATAAATACTTTAAATAAAAACTTTTTTGCATAACAAAAACTTCATAACATATTTTGGTACGAAATTTGACGCTTTACATAAAAGGTTACCTTTTTTTCCTAAACCATTTAAATGGTATTGCAGTTCAAAGAGATAAATAAAAATTGCTTTTTAATTTGGGTATCATCTTAATTATTTGTTAAATGTAACATTTTACGACCAACCACCAAATAGTTATTTATGTCATTACGTAAAGAACTGAGTCTTTCTGTATGTACAAAAATATTCCATTTTAAAAAGCCTTTTTTTGTTCAATAAAATTTTTTATTTATTAAATGATACATAAAACGTACAATTATAATAAGAATTAAAAGTATAAAGTTAAAAGTGTAAAGTGTAAGCAAAAACCTTATAACATATTTTAGTACGAAATTTGATGCTTTACATAAAAGGTCTTTTACGTTTTTTTCGTAAACCATTGAAATGATATTGCAGTTCAAAGATATAAATAAAAGTTGCTTTTTAATTTGGGTATAACTCTATATAAACAATTTTGGAAAAAACATCTTTATCCGATGTCTGCCTAAATATTAAAACTTTTTTAATTTTATTTTGACAAAGAGAAAAGTTGCGTAATTACAAGACTATTAAAATGAAAGTTAAAAATTGAAAAAAAACACAAGCAGTTCTCAAAATATTTGAACAAAACTAAAAACCTGTCAAACCCAAAAACCGTTATAACTTCGTTATTCCTGGGAATTTTGAAAAAAAGTAAGTTTTACATGTAAAATCCGCTACAGTGTTCGGCGAATGTTTTTCATTGCATCATCAATAATTATTTCTTAACCAAACATCTATCTGCACACTGCGGCGCTGGCATTCAGCGATTCTATATTATTCTATTTTATTCTAAAGGTTACGGACAGACTCTACTAAATTTTGTGGTAACTTCACCATATTTTGTCTTTTTAATGACCGCCATAAATTATGTAGTAAGTTTAGTACTTTGTTTGGTTTATTTTTTTATCTTTTTATGTAAAATTCCAATATGGCGGCCATATAAAAAACAAAAAAGGTGGTAGTCAAAGACTAGTAGGCGAGAAAAATCACAAATTGGGTGGAAATGTAGATAAATGGTTAAATGTAAAAGAAATTTACCAGGAATAACGAAGTTAAAAGAATTTTTGGTTTTGACAAGTTTTTATTTTTTTTAGTTAATTGAGAACCGCTGATTTTTTTTCAATTTTCAAATGTTATTTTAATAGCCCAAGTTTTCTCTAATTTGATTGTAACCGTCAGGCCCGTTCCTGGGGTGTCTGTCGCCTACGTGCAGCATTCTTTGGTGCGCCCCTTTTATATTTAAATATAATACATTAAATATTTTAATTTAAAGCTCTAAAATTTAAAAATTATTATTATTATATTTTGTGAAAAACTGGCATTATGTAATTGAAAATGCAAAAAACTGCTTATTAAATTACTAAACAAACAAAAGCACAAAAAATATTTGGTAATAAAAATACTCTAAAGAAAACAATATATAAATATTATTATATTATTATAATAACTACAACTGGATTTAAGTGATGTACTCTCTAAAAATGAATTACTAGTTTTCAAAGTGAAAAAGCAGTCACTAATTAATTAATAACTGTAGTCCACAGCAATTTGTATCCCGGACAGCTTATATTATGTAAATTGCCCCCTGAATCCGAAAAGACCTTCAAAAATTATGAAAGTAGAAAAGTTTTTGAAATATATTTAATTTCATATTATATGAAAAATTGACTATATCTCAAAAACTGTTCAACTTTTGACGACATTTCCGGATTTAGCGGATAATTTTACATAGGAGTTGACTGCTAAATGTCCGGGATACATGCTGTTGACGACAATTATTATTAATTTTTAGAGTAAGCTCGTTACAAAGTCATGCACTGAGTAGACAACTGTTAAACTTTGCTACCGTCAACTGCAACTATCAAACAAATACTAAAAATATTATGACAATGTCTTTCCTTTTATTTTGATACTCATATAAAAAAAATAAGCCGCCAGTATTAAAGCGTCAAAAGGCGCCTTATAGCGGCCGAAAAAAAGAGCGGCATAGGGCCTTAATGCGGCCGACGCATAGAAAGGCGGTAACCTTTATCCTATGTATGTTTAATTATTTGTTTATTTACAAGAAAGTACAAAGTACTGATTGACTCTTTGATTTTTCGCCCCCAAAATGTTGGAACGACCCTGGTAACTGTAGCTCTTAAAATAAAAAGTATACCCATACATAAAAAAAAGGATAGAAGAAATAAAAAGACAATATTGTGATTTTTAATAAAAATAAATTTGGTATTGCAATTTCAATATTTTTTGTCATTTTCCAGATAACATTTAAAAGTTCATTTTACCTGCTTAGTACCCGCCTGCTCAGGGTGAACGCGTGCTTTTAGTAAAAAAGCCTCAATGGTTGTGTAAGTCCTCAATTGAGTTAGAATATAAGCGCAGTGGCCATGGCAGAATAATATAAGAATTTATGTTATATTTGCTTAGCAAGTTTAGAAGTAAAATAAGAGCACATTTTTTTATTATTTTTTCCCATAAATCAAAAACAATAATAACCACATGTAAAAAGTACTTAAGTACCAAAACTGCTTTGTATAGTCTTGGCGCGAAACATTTTAGATAAACCGATGAGTAGTGTTTTCAGTCTCAAAACGTTTTCCATTAACTGTTTGCTGTTACAGCTTACAATTTAAAACTTTTTAAACCTAAAAACCTATTTTCTGGACTGGATGTTTATATGCCGATAAAGAAAATCGGTCAGCTAGACAAACAAGCATGTTCTACTTTTATTTACTATGTAATAATATTGATGTATTGATTTATTTGGAAATTTGACCTTACATACTGTTATTACATATTTGTCGTTAATTTTATTTTTGTAAAAATTGTTTAATTATTCAGGCGCCATAAGGTTTTGACAGAATTTTAATAATATGAATTTTTATTGTTAATGTTAATCTTTTGTTAAAACGTATGAAAATTTAAGTAATGATTGTTGTTTAAGTGCGTTATAAAAATTATACCGAAATCAATTAGTAATAAATATTATCGCTCCTAGCTAACACACATAATTAAGCGTAATTGCATTGTTTCACATAAAGCGTTTTATCTAATCTAAAGTTCAATTTAAGATTTCAATTCGGAAATTAAATTGGCAGAAGTGCGTTGCGACATTTCTTCAATTAAATTGGATTTGGTCTGTGTCAATGACTTTAAAAGAACAAAAAACATACTGGTTTCAAAATATAAAATAATTATCGGAAGAATGTTATTACCGAAGAAGTTCATTTTTCACGTCAGCAATGCCCAAACGTCTTTAATTAAAGTACAATGTATCACAAAAAACAATGTTCCTAAGCGATACTCTCAGACTGGTCCCATTATAAATTTTGAAAAGTCTAAACACACTTAAATTTCAAGTGTTCCACATTGTAGACATTCATTCAAAAGGCCTTGTGTTACATACTACCACATAATAACCAGTAGGTTATGAATCTTAGTCGGTAAGCAAATTGCCTGCACTTTAGATGCTTGAAAGATGATAAATGTGCGTAAAATTTGTACCAAAGACTAGAGGCAAAGTAAATAGTTGGTAATTTCTTGTTCCTCAAGTTATAGCTATAACTTATCGCAAAACGATTGCCATGTTTAACAGCAGGCTGTAACTCCTGCCTATTAAAGTTCCTTCTCGTTAAATCGTAGATTGATAATAATATGACAAGCATATCAATTTATTGAAAAGCATATTGAAGCCGGTTTTTCATACATTATTATTAGAAAAATAAAGCACAAAATAATACATTCAATAAAATGTCTATTATGAGAACTGGTTTAAAATTTTTTTTTATTAAATTTCATTTTATTCCTAGGGATTCCTAGACAACACACATTATGTGACACGGTAGATGGGGCTGATTATTAGCTTTCACTCACCTCTGTTGCTGTACCCGCTGCTTGTATAGTGGCGGACGGCAGCGTGTTTCAAGTGTACTACAAGACTGCACTAAAAAGATCGAAACAGGCTGTCTGTCGGTACATGTTTTTGTAACACTCTTAAAGCAAAAGCACGGTGACGCGGTTAGAGTCCAGTTCTTACAATTTGGGCACTACACCTAGAATAGCATATTCTGTAACAAGTTTGGAATACGGCATATTCCGAGTGAAAAGTTTATCACACGAGACGAAGGCGAATTTGACGGTTGAGCGGAATATGCAATTCCAAACGTGTTTCAGACTATACTTTTTCTACGTTTCCAAAAAATAACATATAACAGTCATTTGATTGGAAGAAAGTGAGTTTGGGTCTGTCTAAATTTGTTAGATATTAAACACAGAGATGTCGCCACCAGTGCTTATTCCGTCATCCGATGATAGAATAATTCATTCTGTAATACTTTTAGGAATATAAGTCATTTCACATTAAAAAGTGATATTAGAACGGTCATATTCCGTAATAGGAGTTTAAAAAACAAGTTATTGATCAATGATCAAGGGGCGAAGGTTTTGGATCGATTTTCAAAAATGAAAAAAAGACATTATAATTTTATAATTTGAATTTTATATTTTATATGTTTATGAGATATTTAGTTTTGGTACCTCATAATCCTTTTCCCCAATAAACAAAAGCAAATAAACAATAAGGAGTTTTGCAAAATTTATTTATATATTTAAATATTTTCCTTATATGTTACCCCCCCCCCCAAAGAAAAAATTATCGACGCCCTTGAGTTCAGTATTAGCTGTTTGATCACTTAACCCTTTAAGGAAATTTGCTTTTTTAATTATTCTAGTCTACTTTAATCACAAACATACACATATTAAAAGCAATAACCATAGATATCCGAACAAGTTTATTGTACTATAAGTAATTTTAGACATTTTTTAAATTTCCTTACCTTACCACAGCTTGACAAAAAATCAGATGTGTTAACAAAATAAAACTATAATCTGTGATTTTAAGTCAAATAGTTTAATTTCGACGTAATTTATAACCTTAAAATATTCGTACATTGTGATGCTAAGAAGCTAACATTAAGAATAAATTATTTTTTAAAATTTTCTCAAAATGTAACGGGTGCGACATTTGAACATTTTATCGAGTATTGAAACGCTTCCCTGATTATTCAGAATCTGAATAATCAGGGAAGCGTTTCAATACTCGATAAAATGTTCAAATGTCGCACCCGTTACATTTTGAGAAAATTTTAAAAAATAAAGTATACAATATTTGTGCATTTAAAATACGTGCTTGTTTAAGGTTACTATTCAAGTTTTACACACAAAATTATTACTATATCCCTTCATCCAAAATTTTAGTATCAACTTTAGAAGCCAACTTGGTTGCTTTTGCCGATTTTCCAAGGTCGCGCCCGTTACGCGATTCATGACTTTATAAAAGGTTTTCTATATAAGTTTTATTGACATTTTGTGTGTCGCACCCGTTACAATGGAAATACAATTTTGTAAAAGCTTCATTCATAAATTATCAATTATTTGTCAATGAGCTATCAAAATATTCAAAAATATTGAGAAATACTAAGCTACCTACCAATAGTTAAAATAAATACTACTGATGCAATGACAGAAGTCAAAATCCAAATTATTTATATTCCTCTATATTTATTTTTAACATTTATATTTTGTATACGGTATGTAGTAGTCTACCAAAATACGACCTACTATCTTTCTATATATATATATATGTATATATATATATATATATATATATATATATTACACACTTTTAAATATATGTACTTATTAGTAAATAGTTTCAAAAAGAGGAGATCCATCAAAACAAACTGAATAAATATCGGACGTACGGTCATCCATTGTGCCTAATTTTTGGACATGTCCAGATTGTTGCGCGTGTCCTTTCTCTCCATTTAAGGCCACTCGTTTTGTGGCATCGATGTTTTAACACTTCGTAAATAGTAGTCAGGCAAAAGAATATATGTGCGAGTCTAAAACTTTTGTAATTGGGTCGCGTTACACACGCTTCTTGATACTCATAAATCTATAAATATGTAAACGTGTAAACAAAAGTCAATCATCACAGGAAATAGATTTTTATGCAGGGATATGTGGCAATGCTACAGCGGCATTCCTCCTGCTAAATGGTCTTTTGCATATTGCTGGTGCCATTAAAAAATACATTTAGAAACAACAACGCTATTTAAAAAGTAGCGTTTAAAATTACTTATTAACTACTCCAATACAAAGCAAAATCATTTAAGATGTTTTTCCAGTTAAAAAAATAAATGCTTGGTAATTAAGTGCATACCATCTGTATTTTAAGTGACTGGAGTAATTAAAAAGTGCGTTAACAATTATTATGCAATGTTTTATGTTCAAAATTACATAAGAACCAAATGGCACTGAACTTGGAGATTACTTGTGAAAACTAAACCACACAAACAATCAAGCGTATAACAACTTTTATATTATAATATATATATATATATATATATATATATATATATATATATATAAAAGAATTCATATCTTTACCCCAAAGCCAAACTGTCTACCAAGGTAAACAGGATTAGGTACTTTGTTTTTGATATATTAAAAAACTAAGTAAGCCAGCACTTAATCCTGTTTACCATTGAAAAAAGCGGAAAATGCAGGCAAAAAATATGTTACGTGATTTTAAAAAAGTGCACCTAATACAGTTTGGCTCTGGGGTACAGATACAGATTAAAAATATATTGATTTTAGAAAAAAATATAAAACATTTTTTTGTGAAACAGAGTATTCCCCAATTTTATTAAAATGTTTGGTAGGTTTGATTATCAAACCTGTTTTAATTTTAATTATATGCTATTAAAAACATTAAATTAAAAAAACTAGATTTATTTTTGTTAACTTTTTAATAACGCAATTCTATATTTTAGTATAGAAATGTTAAGAAAACTCAGGAATGAACCAAACTTGTCATAACTGGGTGCATCAAGTATCCTTTTCAGTGTTTATATTAAAGTGGTCCTTATTTGTTTTTATTTCGATTTTTTTAAGGTAGTTCTAAATAAATTTAAAAAATCTTGCCAAGTTTTAGCTCTAAAAATTAATTTTAACCTGGCACAAAAACTTATAACTTTGGTAATAATTGATGAAACGAATTTGCCACAAATGTTGTTACTTATACCTATGATGTATAAAATTAAATGATTTTTGGTTTTGACTGGTTTATTTTCCAAATGCCATTTTAATTGACTTGTATTTACGCGACTTTTCTCTAATTTATCCAACCTTGTAGCTCTTTAAATAAAAAAGATTCCTATGCATAAAAGGGTACTTGGTGCACCCTGTATATTATTTCGTTTTTTAATACAGGTCCAATATACATGGTGCACCAAGTTTCCCTCTATGTATGGGTATTTTTTTAATTTGAAGACTTACAATTATAAAAATATTAACTAAAAAACAAATGTTTATTCAATTTAAGTTTGCAATCTTTCATAGATTGTGTGCTAAAAATAAACAAAACCTGTCGACTCCTTTTTAAAATATTTGTATTTTGTTTCGACCCACTGAAACCCATAAATTTTTTAACTGTATGATTTCCTGCATAATTAATGAAATACCTAGAAATGACATAATACGTAATTATTACTGCCTAACTGAAAATTGTTTTATTGTAAACACAGATTTGTTAATTACTTTATTTATACCGGATTTTGCAGTAAAGGCGATTTTAAAATAAACAAAATTTGATAAAACCCTTATCATGTTAAATTTAACATCTACTTAATCAAAATAAATTAATTAGTATCCCACCCACGTCAAAAGTGTATTCATAAAAAACTAAAAAGTTTAATTATAGTGCTGTAAAGCTTTTAAAACGGTTATCATTAAAAGGGTTCCGTAATTACATTTTTAAGTAAATGAGTTATTTGTGGCTTTTATAACGGAAAACTGTTTGGTCATGTGCGAAAATTATTTTTGCACGGTGTTTGAGAACCACAAAATAAATACTGATAATGACAAAATTATGTACGATTAAAAAAAAATACAAAAAGACTTAATTTAATTTTATAATTTTTCATTCATTTTTAACAAAATAGGTTTTGGTTTAATTTGTTAAATATTTCAGAGATACTTTTAACTGTTTTTATTATATTTTTGTTATTTTTATGTTTTATGGTGCAAAATTATTATTATTAAATTCTTTAAAAATTTCTATTTTATTAGAGTTAGTATACCGGGTGTATCTGAGAATAGGCGCACCCCTGTAACTTTTTTATTTATAAAGATAGACACATGAAATTTAGCATGGTTAATTTGGATATAAAATGCCACTTATAAGAGTACAAAATGATTTTTTTAAACTTCCGGTTTCGCCGGAAATGATATCAAGTTTCGATTTTTAAATGGAACGCCCTATATATTTTTATATATTTAGAATCCTGAGTCGGACAGCATCCTCAAATTGACCTTTTGACGTTTCGTCATCAGAAAATGCATCATCATAAAGATCAATCTAGAGTGCTTTGAACTATTTGAGAAAAACAAATTTTGACAATTTTAGACTGCTGGGAATAGCTGAATAACAACTTTCCAAGGCAAGTTCCATTTTTCAGGCATTGTGTGAATCCATTAGAAGAAAAAAGATAGTTCAAAGCACTCTAGATTGATCTTTATGATGATACATTTTCTGATGACGAAAGGATGTTGTCTGACTCAGAATTTCCTCAGGATTCCAAATATGTAAAAATATATAGGGCATTCCATTTAAAAACCGAAAGTTGGTATCATTTCCGGAAAAACCGGAAGTTCAAAAAATTCATTTTGTACTCTTAAAAGTGGCATTTTATATCCTAATTACCCATGCAAAATTTCAATTTTAAAAACCTTATAATTTGAAAACTACTCTTAAGGAAAAACATTTTTTACACTTATCCACATACCACAAAGGCTCTTCCGTATTATTGAATCAAGTGAGGTCACTTTTGGGGAGTGAAAATAAGTCGAAAAAAAATGTATTTTTGACACTTCTGTACAAATCACAATCTATGTGGAATACCCTGTAGAATTTACATTTTTGAGTAAATATATTATAATTATGGAAAACAAGTTTACCAATTATTTTTATATCTAAACAGGTAAAAGAACACGGAGAGATTGGTATCTATAGTTATAACTGCTCTGAAACTTGATGCATGTTTTGATTATTTTATTTATATGTACCTACTTAATAAGTAGTACTTATTGAATAGGTTAAAAGTAAGCAAAACTGTTGAACACTTTTGACTGCCCGTACATCATATTTAAGAGAGTGCTTTTAAAAAAACGCATCGAGACAAAAAAATAGTTTTTTTTGTATAAACAAAATTTCGCTAAAAACCCTTTAAAGGAAATCACAATCGATCTGAGAAATGGGTCAGATGGCAGTGTTTCCTGTAGTAAGATACTAGGAGGTGAATACCCTCTTGTGTGTCGAGTGTGTAAAGCCAGTTCTCGTGCCATTTTATGAATTATGAGCAGTACTTTGCTACATATATTCTGGCGTTTTGTATGCTTGTAACGTCACCGTTACATACGCGGCACGACTACGATGAAATTTACATTATCCTTCCACTCCAACAAGGATTATTTATTTGTGAGAGCAGAGACGTACCCACCACTACTATATCTCTATACTTACTAAAAAGTTCTTCTTGGAACGGCTATAAAGTTCCCCTTGTTTTTATTTTACAAGAAATGTTAAAATACGGAAAATTTTACGTGGCCATTTTTGGAATGTAATTTGTGATTAGTAAAAATAATAATAATAATAATATTAATCATTTTAAAGTATAAAAAATTAATAAAATTTCATAAAAGGTCTAGATTCTAATTCTAATATGGCAAACGCTTTTTTTTATTTTTTTTTAGATAATTTATGCTTTTTCAAGATTTTTAATAATAACAATATTTTATTTTCTATCAAACAATTTTTATGAAAATAACATTTTTAATATTTTTTTGATACTGGTTATAATAATATTATTTAAAGTTTGAAGCCTACAATTGAACAAATCACAAAAGGACCATTAAAAAATTCAATAACTACTGACAACAGTTATCTAACCTTACTTTATACTCTTAATAATAATATTAATTATTATTGTTATTATAATTGTAAGTATGTTTAATGTTAAACTGTGCCTTAAAGATAAAATGTTTTGTGTCAATCGGCTGAGACGGGTCTTTTTGTTCTTCTTAAAACTTTGAACTCAGCACAAAAAACTCACTTCTCAGCCTTATGACATAAATAACTATTGTTAAACGATACATAAAACGTGCAATAATAATTAATACTTAAAGGTAGAAAGTGAGGCTGGGTTGATCTGACTTTAGTCGAATACTTTGATTGGTCCAAACGGATTTTTACCGACTAGGAGGTTAAAAACTTTACCCGATTGATTTAAATTATAGATCGCTTAAAGATTAAATAAATTAATAAAATACACATTTAAATATCAAAATGGTGAATGCGCCAAGGTAAAGTTAAAAAAAAAGTTATGTAGGTCAAAAAGTGAGTATTTTTGTGCTGTTCTCAAAGTTTGAAAGCCAGGGGCGTAACGAAGACCTACAATTGAGCTAAGCACAAAAAGACTTTCTGGGACGAATAGCATACAACATTGAATCTTCGTTGTAATGTTTTAATTAAAAGCAAATTTTATTGTATGTCTATCAGATTTAAATTTTATGATTGGTCCAAATCATGATTCATAATGAAATCGGCCATTCGCTGAGGTTTATTATAAGCCCATATGATATGGCCATGTCTATTATTTATTGGGCCTATGCCATAATCAATCACTTCTTTGTCGAGTTTTAACAACATAAAATTTAATTTATGGACCGCTTGAAGACTATACTATAATATAAATTTAATTTAATCTGTACCTATAGGTACTTTAATAACAATAAAATATGTAATACAATAAATATAATACCGTTAATCTATTATTTAGATTTACTTTTACCATCAACCTTTTCAGACAATAATTATGGTATTTAAGTTCAAATTGTGTTGTAGTAACATCTAAATTATTATCATACAGTTAGCTAATTTGTTAGAGTTTATTAATAAATGTACAATAACTATAATTATTTTTATAGCAATTTTACATAATAAATTGATTCATAAATTACAGCATGAATACAGTTTAATCGTAATCTTCGTAGGGTGCTAAGTAATAAAGCCTTATTGTAAATTGTAAAATATATGATTTTACAAGGTGTCAATTTAATAATAATGCGACAATGGCGCAAATCAAATTGGAGCCATTTACTGGAGCGCTCTTTGCATATATACTTTTTACCAGAACCCTAATTATACCGTGACTGCAGATGGCCACAAAATAAAACAAATAATGACATTGTATGTAAAATAAATTTGTTGCGCTACTGAAGCAATTTTTTGAATCACGGTATTTTGCCTGAAAAGGCGTAAAGCAAAATTAATGCGTCTATGGCTTAAAGGAAGCAAATAGTAGCGTATAAGTCTAAAATATGGCTTCGGTAGCCATAATCAAGATGACATAAATATATGATAATAATTTAGCAAACTTATGAAAACGACTTTAAGATGTTATTTTTATAAAAATAATTTTACAAAATACAGCCTCAATTAAAATTAACGATCTGTTAATTTGGGTGGTGGATCTTAAAAAATGACCGCAATTAAGAAGTGTATCTTATAAACTCCGGTAATATTTTTCGAGCGGAATGCAGTTTAATATTATCTTAATAATTAGTGCCAACCTACGTAGATAAATAAAAAGACGCTTAAATGCCTATCGTAAAAATTAACAGGAAAATATAATTCATTATAAAATTAATACTTTATTATTTATTTACCACGGCGGTTTAAATTAATGGTTGTAATGGTGCGCGCATTGCCGTAGGTTGCCATGGCATTAGTTTCTTTGGGTTACAATTATTTCCCTCTGCGCTTATAATTATCGGATTCCCGATATTTGTTTTAGCATCAGGTAGGCTGGAAACAATTATCTTTTATAGTAAAGTAAGCGGTGCAGCGTTAATAAAGGAATTGCGATTATATGGTATGTTGGATGACTACTTAATATTAAATTGTATATGACTATAATTATAATTGAATTTATTAAGCTATCTACACAAAAAGTTAAAGAGATTAATGCGATTGAAGAAGAAGAAAATATAAAGCAAGCTTTGATTTTAGAAAATACTTATTTAAAAAGGTTTTTTTACTTTCACCTTTAAAACGCTCATTATCGTAAATGTTTCCATGAAACTAAATGATTTTTTAAATACACATTGACTTTATAGCGTTTTAGTCACGGACTAAAGTAAGCAACAGGTTTTTAGTCAAAGGCTGAAGTTGGTTTTAATTTAGTTGACAGTTGTCAAGTGTCATACAATCGATAAAATAAAGTGCCCTTCTTGTGAAATAATAATTATTTTCTTACCTTAATACAATAACAATAAAAAGTATTAAAAAGTTTATCAACGGCAATACCTTTTGAAAAGTTTATATGCAAGTTTGTACTGAACTTTTGATTTTGCCGGCAGTAAACTAGATTTAACTGAAAGCATTAAAAATTTCGGGTGGAGGCTCCACCGTGAAGTTCCCATAAAACATTCTCTTCACTTTCACTGTAAGAAACTTCTTCTATATCATCATTTAAACGGTTGTTAGTCCATTTTCAAGAGATAAATTTCGATTTACACATACAAATTTGACATTTTGACTGGCGCCCCGGTAAAACAGATTCTCAAGTTAGAAATTGTTACGCGAGTTACTCTGTTTTTTTTTAGATGTCGCTCTATACAATATTTAGTTTAAATCATTTTTAGATAATAATAAGTATTTGTCGTAGAAAAAGTATAGTATGCAACTGCAAGTATATAATTTGTGACTAAAATGGTGTTTATCAAACTTGATACATAATATACATACTATTTTAAAACAAACTGTCATAAAATACTATACTTAAATTTAAATGCCTAATAACTCAAAAACTACTTGTTAAAAACTTTTTTGTAATTTACAATTTCTTTTATTAAAAATAATAATTAATTAATTGTTGTAATTACTTTCATATTTAACAAATATATTTTAAGGTAAATTTACAAAATCAGTACTGTTTAACTATTCTTTTTACATTTTATTTTATTTTATTTGATTATTTTACCAATTTTTTTTAATATGTCAATACTTTTTTCCTTTATATGGAATTTTTTTTATATTTTTAGGAGTAGATTTGTATAAGAAACCATCGCAATTCTTTATTTTATTTATATTTTATAAACAAAAAATTTTTTTATGCATATAACAATTTTCATATAACATTCATACTTGTACGCAATACAAAAATCAAATTATTATACACCGCCGAACAATAATGAAAATACATTGAAATTACATAAGAAGAGTGGTTCCATCTATCTAAGAAAATGTAAACTTACAGGTCACTTGTCAAACGTCAAACCTGACAAAATGTCGCAAACTCGATAATTTTAATTTAAGAGCTTTAATAAATGCTTGAAAAAAATTGTATTTTCAACATGGCGAATAAAGCATATTACTGCCTCGCTCAAATCTGTAGCCTCGGCTAAGGCCTCGGCTGCGAACACTGAGCTAGTCTTTAAATAGTCGCTTTCTCCGCCTTGTTTATCAGCGGGTTTTAAAATATTAAAGGTTTTTTTATAATTGTCAGTTAATATTTACAATTTTTGTGTAAAAGATTTATATAAAAAATATCATGTGATTGATGTAAAAACAAAAGAAAGACGATAATTTGATGGAGGTTGTAGATTTTATGGAGGATAACATTTTTTTCAAATAAATATTTTTTATTAATGCTTTTGTTTTCAAAGCATTTTTATGTTCCTTATTTATGATCAAATTTTAAAAAAATTAAAATTTTTGAAAGAACCAGTTTAATATCTACATTTTTTATGCTAAACATATTTTCAAAAATATATAAAAACAAAAGTGTTGGTCTAGATGAGATTTACAACCTCTATTAGGTTGTAAATTTTGAGAACAAACACCCTGTATAAAGGAGGCACTATCCTTCTATGAATAGAGCTACAAGGTCGGTTAAATTAGAGAAAAGTTACTTAACTAAAAGTTTATTAAAAAAATTAGAGGTTCTTAATTTGAACAAAATTTAATACCAAAAATCCTATTAACTTCTTTATTCCTGGGAATTAAAAAAAGTAGGTTTTACATGTAAACATACACTTTTATCCACCTTTTCATCCAATTTAGGTTTTTTTCGCCTACTAGATTTTGACCACCACCATCTCTTGTTTTTTCTATGATTTACCTGGTTAAATTTAAAAAAAATCATTGAATCCTACGATGTAACAAACTAAATATGTTATGGCGGCCATTATAAAAAAGACTCAAAATATAGTAACGAATAAATTGGATTAAAATTTTCCAATTAAAAGTTTTTATTTCAATATTTTCCTAAACTAAACTACCTAGTTAAAAATGGCTAATTGTCATAGTAAAAAAGCTACTAATTAGTCTAGTCCACAGCAATTTGTATTCCGGACATTTAAAAGTCAATTCATATAAGAAATTGTCCGCTCATATAAAAAAATTGTCTGCTGAATACGAAAATATCGTCAAAAATTATAAAAGTAGAACAGTTTTTTAGATATAGTCAATTTTTTATTTAATATAAAATTTACCGTATCTCAAAAACTGCTCCACTTTTATAACTTTTGACATACATACATACACATTTTACATAGGAAGGTGACTGCTTTTTCACTATGACAACAAGTCTTTGACTAATTCATTTTAAGAGAGTAGGCTTGTAATTACGAAACTTTTCTCTAACTTAACTGACCATGTAGCTTTTCAAATAAAAACAATACCCATAAAAGTATACACATAGAAGGATATTCAAAAAATAAGCACCTAACCATTTTTAAACGTTTAAATTGATTATTTCGATATATATTTTTATAATTAATTTTCCTTTGAAAAAGGATTATAAAATTTAATCATAAATCCATAAAATGATTTCTATTTTTTTAATTGCAAATCTTACCGACTTACTAACCTTATTTGATCAAAGACACTCCGTAAAATGAAGTACTTTCTACCGATAAAAATTAAAAGTGCATTCTTCAGGCTCAGTAAGAACACCCTGAAACCGACTCGCCTAAATATAACTCAAAAAATATTTCAAACAAAATAAAAAACGCATAGGTACGTTTATCCAAACGCACGATTTATTTTCGTTTGTTTATGTGCATTATCGTAAATTTATTGTCACCTTGTAACAAACGAACGCCCACTAAATTATGACGCCACCCAGGCCTACGTAAGAAATTGAAATTTCTTTTTCAACGAGATGCGGCTACTTACTTCTTTGGTATGTTTCTGAACAAACTGGCCGAGTTAGTCAATTGTTTACCACAAACACATGCCACAAGTTTTATAAATAGAATATCAAAGGCACCTGTGAACTTATTTTAAGATTGTATGTCAAAATTTACGGGAGAAATGTCAGATTTTATATATATATTCTTACCCTTAAAACGATTTTTATTTTAGCATGAATATTACAAAATCTGTGACAGATTATTGGACTTCTTTTATTATAAAAATAAGGATGACTAACTTAAAATAATGCACAATTTAACAGATGTTTTTATTGCACATAAAAATAAAACTATTGTATAATTTGTTTATTGTAAAAGTTTAAGAGATGGTATAAAATTCACTAGGTTATTCAACCTTTACTATCTTTTATGATATTTACAAAATCGTTAAGTTTAGACTAAACACAGGTTTAAATTTTAATTTATATTATAATTTTATATAGGTATAGGTAAGAATTTAATTAAGCTGCTATTTTCGCTTATAATGTGGGTGACACATAATTACATATTTATGATTATAATATGATTTATAAGGAATCAAAATAAACATAACATAAAAATTATAATTGAAATGTTTGTGCCAAACCGGTTTGCCCACAATTTATTTATAAATAAAACGTTAAATTTCGTAATTTCTCTATAGGTGTTTAACTTCTACTACTGATAAATTTAATGAATGAAATTTAAATTCGCCTTAAGGTAAAAAATGGTTTGTTTATGTAGCAACGTGTTATTTGATGATAAAATTAATCACCATAATTTTAAACATAATACAGGTGATAACTTAATTTATCTTAAAATCTAAAATAAATAAGTTTGACCGAATATTATGATTAACGCTAAGAATGTGTTCTTGCAGCACACACCATTTTAATTAAAAACTTTGTTACAGTTAAGAAGATATTTTTGTAGAAATTATCTCATTGTTTATCTTTTATAATATACATTAATTAAACTATGTAAACAATTAGGCAAGCAATAAAACTGAAACACATCTTATTTTTTAATTAAAGGAAGTGATTAAAATTATTTATTTATTTTCAAAAGTTTTATGGCGATATTGATATACATATATAATATTTGCGAATATGTGTGCACAATTTCGTTGTCTGACGCACTGTTGGTATCTCCATGATTTTAGTTAATTTTTAGTTTTTTTGTTGGAAAAATGTTCTTTAATAGTATTTTATTATACGAAAGATAATGCAGGCTATTATTTACATTGATAAGATCATCCAAATAAATAATGCACATAATATCTGGTGTAATAATATACTCTATGTACTCTAATTAGTAGATATTTAAAATATTTTCAAAAATTAAATAAAATCTGACATATGTCAAATGGTTAACCTCACTTTCTACCAATTTTAAATATTATTATAGTCGCATTCTTTAAATTCCAAACCCGATTGATTCAAATTACAGTGAATATTGAAATCGGCCAATCATTGATGCAAACAACGTGAATAACAACAATTAACAACTTTCAACTTTTTGTTGTTTTAATCATTTTGACAGATATACTAAAATCGTATATTATGTATCAAGTTTCAGACATCTATACAAAAATAGAGTAACTAAAATTAGTCTTATAAGACTATAGGAATCGGTTTTTCCAGCTTTCAAAAAGGCAGTGATAGTTTGTCAAATTTTTCTGACGTCAAAACTAAAATGATTTTTTATTGGAATTTAAAAAATAATACAAAATTCATAAATTAAAATTGTTTTACAAAATAAGTTGGCAAAATTGGAGGAACGGTAAATACAATTCAGGTTTTAATGAATATTCCTCATGTTCGTCACGAGATCGCACACACAGCTCTTATTATTCAATTTCGTGTAATTATGTCAATTTTAAAAATAATTTAAAGCTTAATTTGGAGTTTTTGAAGACAAAATTAGTTTAAAAAAATAATGAAATCTGTCTCGAGATTTCTCAATCAAATAGCTTAAGTTGGTAATTATTATTGAAGAAATGTTATGTCTATGTCTAGAGTTCAAACGTGATGATAGAATATTATAAAGAAATATTAAGCAAAAATATATCAGTAGGTCGATAAGAAATTGATAAAATGTTATAAGAACACATTACAAGTAAATATTACAAATAAATATTGCAAACATGTTATACTTAAATTTTATTTTGCAAACATCAAATCTGTTAAAATCAAATTTTCATAATGGTATATTCTCTGTATGTATTATACTTCTATGGGGTATTTCCACGAAACCTTACCCCACCTTTACAAAAAATCAGATGTGTTATTTAACAAAATAACAACTATATTTAAAGTCAAATAGTTTAATTCCGACGTAATTTATAACCTTAAAATATTCGTACATTGTGATGCTAAGAAGCTAACATTACATTCAATACTCGATAAAATGTTCAAATGTCGCACCCGTTACATTTTGAGAACATTTTAGAAAATAAAGTATAAAATATTTGTGCATTTAAAATACGTGGTCACTATTCAAGTTTTACATAAATAATTATTACTATATGCTTTCATCCAAAATTTTACAGTTTTAACTTTAGAAGCCAACTTGGTCGCATTTATCGATTTTCTAAGGTCGCGCCCGTTACGCTATTCATGACGTTATACAAGGTTTTCTATACAAGGTATTATTGACATTTTGTTTGTGTTAAATACCTAATTTTTTATACTATTTTTTTATATTATTTTTATATACTATTTTTTTATATTATTTTTATATACTATTTTTTATTTTTTATACTATTTTTTATATACATATGAACAAATACTTTATTATCATGAAAAAACCCAGTTTTAGTGTCGCACCCATTACAATGCAAACTGCATAACAAAAAATTTATAAATTGGAGCCAGCGGTTCTCAAAATATTTGAAAAAACTAAAACCTTTTAAAACCAAAAATCGTTATAACTTTATGTTATCCCTGGGAATTTTAAAACGAAGTAAATTTTACTTGTAAACGTACACATTAATATACATTTTCATAAAATTTGTGATTTTTTTTACCTACTGGAAGGTCGAAACCTAGTCTGAACATTTTCATTGCACGTATTAACTATTACAGAATAAGTTGAGATGACACGGTCAATGTCCTATTACAGTTTCCGAACTTTGTAACTTTTGGTTCTCAATTTTGTTTATATTTTCATATAAAAAACAATTTAAATATTTATAAAGTTACTGAAACAGTATTTTCCGATTGAGTCAAATTAGAAGAATACAATTATATTTTTAAAACAATTTCTAGAAATAAAGTTTTCTTTATTTAGCCGTTTTCATATATATAAACATAGAAATTTATAATGTTTTAATACTATTAAATAAAAATGATTGTTTTACAAAATATTACTATTTTGGATAAAACAAACAAAAATTGTTTTGATTAAAACTATTAACCTTTTTACAAAATATATTTATTGATTTGTATAGTTTCCCCAGAAATTTAATGAAGTTATCTCTGAGACATCAGAAATAAGCCTAAATAAAAAATATGTAAACATACCTTTACCTAGATTAATTCTAAACACATATGTTTTTATCAACTAAAACATCATAACTACGATAAAAATCAGTAAGCCCTTAAAAATGTCCCACATATAAATAAAGACATAAAAAAACTCTTCCATCTTTTTTTATTTCAATTATTTTGTCATAGCCGCTTAGCACTCATTGCCTAATTGAAAATAAATCCAATATTTACAGACGGTAGCCTTATATGGTAAGCACCGTTCATGCTTTTTCAAAATTATTTACTTACCAAGTCATATTTCATATTTAATGCCTGTCTGTCAGAAGCAATTGATTTGCGACTCTGCAGAAGTCTGCTTTAAGCTACTGAGAATTATTATTTTTATCTGAACTAATTGATTTAGGTTATATTGTCTATTAAGTGTAGAGTACACTGCATCTAAATAGTCGAACTGTCTACATGGCACGAACTTTTTTAGAAGAGTAGTTTGCATAAATTGAAGGAATTAAATATTAAAAACATAATTTACGTAATGGGACAATTTTAAAAAAATGCCCAATAGATATAAAAACCAAACTTAAAAGATATAGTTTTTTAAAATTTAATTTTAACTTAGTAAAGCTTCAAAAACTAAATAAAATATTTTATAATAATATATTTATTTCGTAAAATATTTCGAATTATTTCTATGGGCCAGTATTTTATAATAGGGTTAATTACTTAATGATTTTTTAAATATTTCAAGAAGATTATATTTATAATTTTTTATAAGGATTAGGCCACCCAAAACTGACAATAATCCTAACATGTCTTACCTAAACCATAACAAATTTTGATTTTCCACACTGATTAAACCAAAATGGAAGATGAGTTATTAAATATACTATGTTGACAGCAAATATTGTGATAAAACAATACTACAATTAAAAAATATATAAATTTCACAGATGAGTAGTTATTTAATGGAAAACACGAACAAGAATCCTTTAAATTGCCGATTTCATGCTTTCAATCACATTAATTAGCCACAAACTGTTAATAATGATTAATCCAATTAAAAACTCGCTTCTAAAACGCATTATTCTATTTTGAAAATCGTCATTTCGCCTTTTATAGTAAAGCCGTTCCACTTAATATAAAACGTTAGTGTGCTTAGGATACCTTTCAGCTTGTAAAGCTGAGACAAATCAAGTCCACTACAAAACACGAGATCTTCTATTCCGATTTGTCTTGTACTTTATTGAACAGGTAGACACTACGTCTCTATACGAATGTAAGGAAACACTTCACAAGTTTGTGTTTGATTAATCAATGCAAATAGATACAAGATTTATTTAATAATGGATGTGGTTTAAGGACGATTTATATATTTTTATAGCTTTTGAGAGAAAAAATCATTATGCCTTACCATTAAAGTAAAACTTCTGAAGGAGATTATTGAAATTGAGTTTTAGAGTAACGGTTAGAGTTGTGTTATTATGATACCATTAATTAACATATTTCATTATTTTCTGTTCCAGACTAGTAACTGATTATTACTGATTGGTTACTGACTGTAAATTTTAAAAAATGATTTTGAAGTTGGGTTGGAAACTTTGAATTTTTTAACAAAATGTTTAAAGTTTTTGAAAGTTTTACAAATTTATACCATTTTGTACATTTTCACCAACCTTATTGTTTTCTGCGACTTCATGCTCACCTGATACTTATAACACTGGATAAGATAAATCAAGGGTAAACATTATAACAAAATAACTCCAATTACTGAGTAATTATTACTCGTAGATTAATTTATTTTGACAATTAAATTAATTGAATTAACACAGTCACAAGATTATTTGATTTAATTAAAAATTTGTGTGATTCAATAAAGCAAAAAAAATATTGAATTTTTATTAGTTTTGAAAAGTTTTTAAAAGTTGAAAATAAAAAAGTTTTTCTTTTTTCAGTCCATCCGGTGCGACAAACTAAAAATAATGTCAGAAAACTTAACCTAAAACAAAGTATCCAACATGTTTTGTTAATAAACAACAATGCTTCAACAATAAAAACTATGTGAGGGAGCTCATAATATGATCAAATTAGGTGCTGAACATATTTTCATCACCTAATTTTAATAAAAATTAAAAAAAAACGGTTGTAATAATCAATTTGTAGATTTTTAAATGAAAAAAATTAAAATTAAATAAAAACTAATGTAATAGTAGTGTGAATTAACCTTAATTTTATGGTTGTCAGTGTCAGTTTGTTGTTTTTTTTTTGTTTTTCCCACATTATTTTTAGTTTGTAGCACCTCTTCTCATTCGGCTAAAGCAAGAGTGAAATTGGCATTTATTTAATTAATTACTAATTAAAGGTGAGTCAAATCAAAAATCGCCAGAAGACTTTTCGTCTTCTTCTTGGCTTTACTATACGCCCTAGAAATATTTTACCCTACACTGTTTAAAATATCTGTGGTGTAAAGAGTAATCTTAAAATGGTGTCAAAATCCAACACCAAGTGGTGTTAAATAAACACCATGAATTATGGTTGAAAATGTTAAATACAGAAAACACCAAAACGGTGTTTATCTAAAAATATTTCAAAAGTGCACCTACACAGAAAAAAGAATAGTTCATTTAACTATATTAATTAAGTTGATCCATAAGTATTTATTTAAATCAACTGTGGGAAGGTTAATATAAACAAAGATTAGTTTGACGGTACTAAACCAGATAGTTATTTTATTTATTTTTTTAAATTGGTTAAATTAACCCATAAAACTTTAGTTAAACCAATGGTTCAGTTTACTAAATATGTTGTTTGTAAAATAAGAGTTACTTTAACCTAAAGCACTCTGTCAAAACGATTAAAACAATTTGCCGTGCATTCCTGGTTGCATAGTGTGTAACGATCGCGGCAAAGGCGGTGTGGATCAGGTGTGGATCAGGTGCTGTTCTTAAATCTCGCCTCTGTTGACTTACATGAAGAGTATATAAGCTCAGGTAGTCCTTTGCTTTGGTGTGACACTACAAGTTGTTCGATACTAAAGAGACCTTAAAAATAGGTGAAAACAGCTGTCAATACTAGTATTTTAAGTTGGTGGAACGCACTAAAAACATTATCTCTAGCGAGTTGAAGGTTCAATTTTCTGGAATAATACCACTGCTAATATACTAGTAATGCGTCAAGGAACTTCCTGTTTCCTTTTTTTTTCTTTTTTCTGTGTAGTATGATTTAATTTGACCAAAAAACACATAATATTTAACACTGAAAAGGAGTTCAATTTACCCCAGGTAAAATTTATTTTACCACTATTTGAAAGTTAAATTTACACTATTTTAGTATTTGAATTTACACTGGACCAACGAACCATATTTAACACCATTTTGGTTTGTATCGATATAGACCATGTATGGTGTTAATTTGGTGTTAAAATGGTCATGAAATTTTGAACAGTGTATATACGTATATATACCTATAGACAAAATCATAAAATATGGGTATTTATTAGGGTGATTCAAAAAAACCTTTTTTTTGTTTTTTTTTTCGGAACCACGCTCAAAAGTTTGGTATAGATATAAAAATGAGCCTGTGAAAAAATGAGCTCTTAATTTCAAAATTAAGATGCTCCGCATCGCACTTTTTGATTTTCCATAAGAATAACATAGGAAAAATTATTTTTGTTTTTTTTATTTTTGTAACTAACAGTCGTACTATAAAGTTCTTGACATATTTTTGTAGAGAATTGAACGCTCTACAAAAAATGTTTTTTATGATTTTTTGATAAATTTGATCCTTCTAAGGTCAAAGTTCAAATTATACGAAATTTTTGTGTTTTTTAAGTACCCGACTCATTTAAAATTTTTTTAAATATTTTTGTAGAGAATTGAACAATCTACAAAAAAGGTCCAGAGTCATTTTTCGGTAAGTTTACTTGGTTAAAAGTTATTAACCGTCAATTTAGTCGTTTTCTCGAATTTTTTCTTGATTTTTTAGTTCAAAGGGCTAAAAACGAATCGAAATATTGTTTTTGAGCTCTGGAAATTTGGAAAAACAGCGTTCAATTCTCTACAAAAATATTTGAATTTTTTTTAAATGAGTCGGGCAGACTCGCCAAATAAGTTACTCTCTAAAAATGAAATAGTCAAAATTCTACTATTTGAATTAGTACCAGCATTTTTTACTAATAAAATAGTCATTTTCACTTTTAAATAGTTATTTTTTACTAGGTAAATAGTTAAAGTTTGACTAATTTAAGATTAGTCACCATATTTGACTATTTCTGACAGTTAAAAGTAACTAATTTCTTTAATCGTTTACGGCCAACAAGATGCAAAAAGTTTAGCTCAAAACAGTAACACAAATAATATATTAAACTTTAAAATATTATAAACAATATTTATTGACAAATAAAATTTATTTTTATAAGAGCGGCTGACAGCCGACTGGTTATGAGGTTAGGTTGACAAGCTTCTCAAGTGACAGACGTGAGTTCAATCCCAGGCTGGGTCAAAACTTATTTTAAATTTAAATTTACTAATTTAACTATTTCATTCAGTGGAATTTGACTAATTATTAGTAACTGCTTTTTCGCTATGACAATTAGTCAAATATGACTTATAATTAGTTATTTTTGACTAATTCATTTTAAGAGAGTAAAAAAACTCAAAAATTTTGTATAATTTGACCTTAAATTTCTTTAGAAGGATCAAATTTATCAAAAAATCATAAGAAACCTTTTTTGTAGAGCGTTCAATTCTCTACAAAAATATGTCAAGAACTTTACAGTACGACCTATTGTTCGTTAGTTACAAAAATAAAAAAAACAAAATCGAAAAGTGCGATGCGGAGCATCTTAATTTTGAAATTAAGAGCTCATTTTTTCACAGGCTCATTTTTATATCTATACGAAACTTTTGAGCGTGGTTCCGAGAAAAAAAACAAAAAAAAAGGTTTGGATATTAATTAAGATATGGATATTAATTAAGATACTTTGGAAGTTAGGTGAATGTAAAAATAAAAGGTATAAAAACTCTATCCTGATATTTGGCCCTGGGCTTGTTGGATAGAAATAAATAATATATTGTTTTTCAATTGATTTTATGTTTTTTACTATTGAGGAAAACATATTTTCTAATAAGTAAAAGAAAGAGAGGCAAAAGGTAACAGGGGTGTTAATTACTTAAGTTTGTCAAAATAAATTCAATTTAGTAATACTGATTTTGTTCCAATTAATAAATTTAAAATGTATTATATTTAAATACATTATTACTAAAATTGTACAAGCAAAGACGTAGTGTGTTCGAGTCCCACATAGGTATGGTTATTTATGTTTCTCCTATTGTGTATAAGTCCTACGGAGGGGACATTAATCCAGCGATCCGTTCCTACCCCTAACTCGCACAAGCCATTTAGTTGGCTTCTGGGACTTCTTAGGAAGTAGGTGGAACTAAAAGAGCACTTTTTTGTACTATAATTTCATGGCAAAAGAGTAAAAAATATCTTTTTGTTTAATGGTTTTATATTATTTAATTTTATTATCAAATTTAGTTATAGTCTTCCTTTAAAAGTTTGGTAATAAAAATAGTTACCAAAATTAATTGCGAAATATTGATATCTAATCGAATAAAGGCTTTGTCCTCGAATACCGTCAAATATGTTGATAATATTTGCATCGTCTATTTCCGTACTAAATGATAAGAAACAAAGTAGGAGATGACACATTTTATATAATTTTTTTCCTCTTTAAAGCTTGCAATACTATTTTCTTGCATAATGTTTTCAGGTTATTATTTTAAAATTTTAAAGAATAGTACCTACCTAAATTAAAATATTTTTCGCATACTTTTGTATTTTAAAATTTACATTTGTGCGCTTTCTTTTTCTTTTCTGTCTGTCTTGGCTGAAAAAATGTTTTTGGTAAATTAAGATAAGATACGTCTTCCCGATGTAATCAAAAGATAACTAAAATCCATACAAGCATAAATTCGATTCGGAAAATAACTTAAAATTTCGGCATTTTAAGATCCCTTATCGCAAGTTAAAATATAAGCATGTACATTTGCAATTCGGCTTCGAGCAGATGCTGATTCATGATGCACACAACGTCGGCCTTATGCCACACCAAAGGTAACTTCGGGTCAGAAGAGACCAAAGTTTGCTTGTCTGTATTTTTTGGAATATGATGTTTAAAGTATGCTCTTCATCTACCATAATATTACCTGAAATAAAAAACTGCATATCGTCATTGAAATCCAAATTCCAAAGTGACAAGTTGGTTTTAATAAATTGGTCATAAAAAGTAAATATACCACCTATTTTTTTGATAGTTTTAAATGGTTATCTTTCCATGTGATAAATTATAATTTTGTTAAATTAATGGTATTCACAGCAAATGAAAAATTAATTAATTTTGAAAAAATAAAAAAACCTTACAAATCTTGTCGTTTGTAACTAAATAATAAAACACATAACTTAAAACGTCAAAATTTTAGTTATAATAATATTTTGATTTTAGTACAGGTTATAATGGCTCAAGAAAGAACTTTTTGTATTATTAATTTTACGAAATAAGGAAATGTTAAAACTTAAAATAGCAAAATTCATCATTAGGCCCAAGTGCCCTTAAGTTTTATTTTAGTGCTTAAAGTATAAATCCATGAATCCTTTTAAAAATTATTAAACTTTATAAAATGATTAAAGTGTAGGTACTCTTCTAGGCCAATTATAAATTTTCCTATTTTGTACATGCTATTTCACGTTTTAATAATCTACTAATATTTTTTAAGGAAGCCTAACTTTTTTCGTAAAATTAATAATAAAAAAGTTTCACTTATCGCACACCCAGTTCAAGGCCACCGTAACTCAAAAAACATTGAAATGAGATAATCAAGTTTAAAGTTTTGCAAAGGTTAAAGGAATTTTTTGAAGAAAGAAAATGACAATAACGCCCTTTTGCAACCTCTGCATGGTAAATCCTATAGCTATATTTCGTAAACGTCTATATTTTTTATAGATTTTATTTCATTATTTAAAAAAAAATTTGGTATTGCACTAGAAGTTTGTCTCATATTTTCTAATTATGTTGCATATTATTTATTTTATTAAAATAAAAATATATATAAAATGGTATAAAACCTGTAATATTTGGATTTTTAAATAAAATTTAAAATTTGTCGATACATTATAGTAGATAATAAATTGCACCACTTTAATTTGAATTATCTCAAATAGGGGGGCCTGGAGGCGGGTGAGGCAACAGGAAAAACTATCTTTTTTTCGCAAACTTCAATTTAAATTTTGTTTGTGCTGAACTTGTTTATTTAATGTCATTATAAACTATTATAAATTTGGTGTGGGTCCCATGTCTAATAACTGAGATATAGGTATACCCAAAATCCACCAGCCGCCACTGAGCTATAATGGTTTAAAAACCAAAATAACACAAAACTGTTGATTTTTTAGTTAAGGTGTTCTTGAACTGCGATATGTCGAGAACTTACAATATATATGTAAGTATATTTTTTTATTTCGATTTTTTTTTATTAAATATTATATTTAAAGAGAATTAAAAAATTATAAATTTATATTTTTTTACTGAAATTGACAAATTATGTATTTTTTTCGACAAATTAGGTTAAAACATTTTAGTTTAAAAATAAAGAAAATTCCATTTTGCCTGATATGTAATTAACTAAACAATTAACTTTTTGGGTTTGACGCTAAATAACCCACCTGATATCTGTTTGGGCAAGTACAAAGTAGAAATTAGGTATTTTTAGTTTGGAACAAAGATATATAAATAATATTTATTAAATATATACAAATTTTACTTAATTTTTATTTTTTTTTATAAATTAATTTGATAAAATTTACAGTAGATCTAAAATGATAATGAAATTAAAAACTGTATTAAATGTAAAAATTAAGTTTCCCGAAGTAGTTCCGGAAATCTAGGCAAGCGGATTTTAAAATTTGACGTTTAAAATGTAATATGCGCATGACAAATTTTAAAATGTACAAACCAGTTCGGGGTTAGCACCGCGAAAACAGCTGTTATTTTAGTAAACAATTTTAAGACTTATAAGTCTATGTATACATACTGATTTAACAATACAACTTTATTTTTAAACTGAAATTTCTTTGCGGACGGGGTTAACTAAAACAAAACGACGTCGTATTCTAATATTTGAACAACAACAACACCGTAGCATACATTAAAAAATGATACCAAGAACAAATTTGCACAGTAGTTCAAAATTAAAAAATAATATGTAGTACAAATTCGCACAGTTTTGTAAATATTAAAAAAAAATGGTAGGAAAAATTTTCTAAATTTTAATCTCAAAAAAGAGTTAAAGCTCAAAAGCATCAAAGAGAATTGTAGAGCTTAAATAAGTTCAAAAATCTCAAATCTTATTTCTCATACTACAAGCTTATTGTTTCTACTAGAATTAAATGTCACAATTTCTGATGAAAATAATATTAGTAAATCAAATAAATACAATTTTTAGACTAAAAATTCTGATTTTTTCAAGAAAATCTAGGCAATATAACATACATAATGATAAAATAAAAACAAAACACGGATTTATTTAAATGGTCCAAAATAAGTTTCAATTCATCCGCGTGTGGTCTATTTTAATAAATGCCAAAAAAATGGTGATAGCATAAATATTCAGTGTGTCCGAGGATGGAGTACACAATAGGAAAATAGTTATTTATGTCCTAAGGCTGAGAAGTGAGTCTTTTTGTGCTGACCTTAAAGTTTTAGCGAGGCACAAAAAGACTTAGAGCTGTCATCAGTTATCAAATTTTTTTATTGGTCCTAACGGGGTTTTTACAGTCTACGATGTAAAAAACTTCACCTGATTAGTCTAAATTATTTTTACAGCCTAGGAGATAATCGAATACTTTGGTAGTGAGCGTTGGCAATAATAAATCTTAAAGCATAGAACGCTTGAAGATAAAAATGTGTATTATTCATTTTACGACAAAAATTAATCTTTATAAAAGTGCTTTTTAAAAAAAATAATTTGAAATATAAAAGTTTGAGATCAGATGTATAATCGGTGTATAAATAAATTAGAAAAACCTTAAAATTACTTTTAACAAAAATTGTATAATGTAAACAACTTGTTGTTTACCAAGTAATACAAAGTCTAAATACAAATTTTTAAATGAACATTTCTATATTTAAGATTATTCAACATAACTACCTCCCATGTATCATGACAACTTCCACCTCGAGAAACTTTTGCGCTAACTAAGTCTACCGTACCCATTACGAATAATTTGCGGTTCAATCAGTTTATATATTGCTTCCTGTATGCGCTCTTTAATACTTTCCTGTCATGTGGCCTCTGTCACCTGTCATTTGTTACCTGTCATCTGTCAATGCACCTTTAGACCCAGGCGTATTGGGAATTTCTTTATGGATAAGATTTATAGGGTATTGATAAGACACATTTTCAATGCCGTAACATTGTATTAAATAAATGCCCTCTTCTTTGTTCAACATTTTTGAAAATGCCTTCAAGAAATCAAAATACTAAACAAAATAAGATGATGACGTAACGTTTGCAAAATCGACTGTCTCGATTTTTATTTATTTATTCAATTTATTAAGTTTAAAAAATGAAAAAAAATTAAATATTGAAATTTTCATCTGAATATTTTTCTCTAAAGTAATAAATAATGGTACTTCTCTCGTGAAGCATTTTAATGTTTTTCTAATTTATTAACACCGTGTATATCTAATCAGTAATTTTTATATTGTAAATTAATTTTCCTAACAAGCAGAACTATTTATAAAAAATATATTTTTGTCGTAAAATAAATAATAAAGATTTGTTCATATTGTGTACTTCATCCGCAAACACACTGTATATAAATTAAAATAACATAACTGAAACCTAATAAAATGAAGTTAATATCTTAAAAACATTGTTTTGTATGCACTTTTACTATAAACAAGCAATTCGTTGCGACAAATAGATGAATGGGATCCCTTATCAGACACGCGCAACTAGAGTAATCATCAGCTCTGTCAACAAAACTGCAAGTGAAGATAACGCTTCCGGTTTATAATATCCTCAAAAGAAAAAGGAAAGTGACACATAGATATAAATAATTACACGCGCATTGCTAATTGGCTCCCGCTAAAAATCCATGCGTTACAATGCATTGTTTTAATGTCAGTGTGATAACGTTTTTAGAACAATAAGTTATAGGAGTTTTTGATAACTATAAAATATGTAATGTTTTTATCTACCCGGTGCAAAATTAGTGCTTTTAAATTCGCCCTTTTATTTTTAATTTGAGCCTAAATTGGGCTTAAATTCGACATCTGTCAGGAGGATCTAACCTTACTTTCTACTTTTAACAATTGTATCGTTTACCAAATAAAATTGGCTTTAAATTCTGATAAACATAACAACTTAAAGATATGCTATTCGGTCTTTTTTGTTTCGCTTAAACTTTGGGTTCAAAAAACTCACTTATTGGCCTAGTGACATAAAAAACTATTATCTTCAACCAAAATACCTCCAAGGCAGTAAAAATAATGTAGACCACTCGGGTATAGTGTTTTACCTCCTTGTCTGTGAAAAAACCCGTTGGACCAATTAAAAAATTGAGATGAGATCTGATAGTCGTATAATTTTTATAACCTCACTTTTTTTTAAATTATTTTAATTGTACGTTTTATGTACTTGAAGATAAAATGAGAGAAGTGACTTGTTGTGCTTCGCTCTATTGAAGGCCTTCGCTACGCGTCGGCATTCAAACTTTGAGCCCAGCATAAAAAGACTCATTTCCTAGGCTTATGACCTAAATAACTATTATGAAATACTTTTTTTAAGTTTTTTTTGTCAAAAAGATCGGATCTATCGAAATTGATTTTATTATAAAGTAATGTAATGTAATCCAATGTTGCGCAGTGGGTGGGAATATCAAGAGTATACTTCCTACGTTGTTCTCCTACGCTATCTACTATTCATTTAATTCTTGTTCCAAACTGAATTTAACAAATTATTTCGATACTTTGTACCGGTAAAAAACACCTTTGTAATAAATACCAATTTTTTGATGTAAGGATAATTAATATTGTTGTATCATTATTAAAGGTCATTTAAAAATTGTATTGCAAAAATTTGGAGATGATTCAGATTCTCATGGCACTAACTATTTGATATAAAATAAATAGGCAGTCAATTTCTTAAATTTGTTAACTTTGGAAATATGTCATAAACTTATTTTCACAAGTTGGGTAAATTTTCTTTTGAAATTAATTTTATGGGCAGTTGACCATGAATTTTTGATCTGCTTTTCTGGGGCAAAATATGCATCTACCTATAGTAGTAGGTGGTCTAGTTGGCAGTTGTAATGTAGGGTTGGGTCTCCAATTTGGAGTTACCAAACGACACTGCACCATGGTGCACACTTGTATACCAAGGATCGAATATCTTTATAGAGATTTTATTGTATAGGGGCAAAAAGCACTATCTGCGATAAATACCATAGCATAAGGACAACTTTATACTGTGTTAATACCACACATGAACTGTCGCATCGTATGCCTAAAGTACTCAGGAGCCCAAGGCAAAAGCTCCATTTATTTCCAATGAATAAGTCAAAAATGACTAATTAGTGACTGCTTTTTCACTTATACCATGGTTAACCATGGGATACCATGGTATCCCAACATTTAACAGCCAATTCTTATGTAAAATGGTCCCCTGAATCCGAAAATACCGTCAAAAATTATGAAAGTAGAGCAGATTTTGAGATATAGTCAATTCCAAATTATACGGATAATTGACCATATCTCAAAAACTGTTCTAATTTTCTAACTTTTGACATTTTCGGATTCAGGGGACAATTTTACATGGAAATTGACTCCTAAATGTTTGGGATACAAATTGCTTTTGACGAGTGATGCTTTTTCGCTATGACAATTAGTCATTTTTGACTAATTCATTTTTAGAGAGGATATTTTTAAATAAGGCTGTGGTATTATAATTGTATTATAATAGGTGTACCCCAAGTAGCATTCTAGGATTAATAGCTATCAATGATCATTGCATAATATATACAGGGTAGCCCATAGACCCGTATACTTTTGTTTTCAGTGAGACATATTTACTCTCTAAAAATGAAATAGTCAAAATTCTACTATTTAGTACCAGCATTTTTTTACTAATAAAATAGTCCTTTTCACTTTTAAAAACTTATATTTTACTACGCAAATAGTTAAAGTTTGACTAATTAAAGATTAGTCACCATCTTTGACTATTTCTGACAGTTAAAAGTAACTAATTTCTTTGATCGTTTGCGGCCAACAACAAAGTATTATTTGAATTAAATGCATGGTTAAATGACCCATAAAAACAAATAAAGTTTAGCTCAAAACAGCAACACAAATAATATATTCAACTTTAATATATTATGAACAATATTTATTGACAAATAAAATTGATTATTATAAGAGCTGCTGATGGCCAAATGGGTTATGACAACAGCTTGACAAGCTTGCCAAGTGACAGACCTGAGTTCAATCCCCGGCTGGGTCAAAACTTTTTTAAATTTAAATCTACTAATTTGACTATTTCATTTAGTAGAATTTGACTAATTATTAGTGACTGCTTTTTCGCTATGACAATTAGTCAAATAGATAGTTATTTTTGACTAATTCATTTTAAGAGAGTACAGGCCCGGCTCCAGACATTTTGGTACCCCGTGCAAAAATATTTATGCCGCCCCTCATAGTTAGGGGAGAGTGTGGAGGAATGGGACGCAGGAGGTATGGGACATTCAATTTAAAATTGGCGCCGTAGCCATAATTACCACTTCCCTGTTGCAATGAGGTGTATTATTGGTTGCCTTACAGTGTTTTGTTGTATTTACTGCGAAAAAATGTGTGCTTGAGAAGTAGTTTATATTTGGTGGATATTTACTTTAAAAAGTAAATTTGCATACAGTTATATAAAGGTATGTAACTTTTCCACTGCTTATTTATTATATTTTGTGACTGGCCCTACTGAAATGCCCAATCTCTGCTTTGTATTTAACCAATGTGGTCTAACCTAACTTTTTGTGTGTATCTTGAAAAATAGACTTTAATTTAAAAGTGACATTGTAGGAGGATTGGGACAGTGAAATACAGGAGGAATGGGACGCGTCCCATTCCTCCTGCAAGGCAGTTTGCATCAAATAGCAATTCTTTACTACATTATGTATATTCAAAAATATAATTTCAATCATTTTTGGACCCGTCCCATTCCTACTGCAAAGTAGTTTGCATTAAATAATAGTTCTTTACTACATTTTTTCCAGGCAAGATGCCAAGATTTCACAAGAAAAAAACCAACAGAGAACGGTTAACACAAGCAAAGTTGAATACAGCTCTTGATATAATTAGAGAAGGGCAATCGATCCGCTCTGTAGCAGACAATCTAGGTATTTCCCGTTCATCCTTGCATCGTCATGTTCAAAAAGTAAAGGTGGCTCCGGAAGGTACACCCTATGTCTTTGTTCCAAATACAAGTATTCGTCAAGTTTTCACCGTACATCAGGAAGAAATGCTTCGAAATTATTTAAAAATGTCTTCGAAAATTCAGTATGGGCTAACAAAACTTCAGGCTAGGAAACTTGCTTATCAATATGCCAAACGACTTGGTGGCTCTTATCCAAAACAGTGGGATGAAAGATGCATTGCCGGACGAGAATGGATGGTTGGTTTTATGAGCAGATCACCGGATTTGTCATTACGTTGTCCAGAATCTACCAGCCTTAGTAGGGCTACTAGCTTTAATAAGAAAAATGTAAAACAGTTTTTCGACAATCTAGAAGACATTATGTCCAGATATTCTTTTGGACCAGAGAACATTTATAACGCAGACGAAACTGCTATTACTACTGTACACAAACCTCCAAAAGTAATAGCAACAAAAGGTCAAAAGCAAGTTGGCCAAGCTACTTCAGCAGAACGTGGCCAGCTTGTGACTATGTGTAATTTTATAAGTGCAACTGGTAATACCATACCACCTGTTTTCGTATATCCTCGAGTTAAATTCCGTGATCATATGCTACGGAATGGTCCACCAGGAAGCTTGGGTTTAGCTCACAAAACTGGATGGATGACAGCCGAAAACTTTCTGCTCGTCATGCAGCATTTTATTAAACACACTAAAGCATCCAAAGACAATATGGTTTTACTGACTCTAGATAACCACGAGAGCCATATGAGTTTGGAAGTTATCATAGAGGCAAAAAACCACGGTGTTCATTTGCTTACATTTCCACCCCATTGTAGCCATCGGCTACAACCATTGGACGTGGGGGTGTACGGACCATTTAAAAGCAGATATAATAGTGCGGCAAACAACTGGATGATAAGTAACCCGGGTAAAACAATAACAATTTATGATTTAGCAGAGTTAGCTGGGATAGCATTTAATGCCATGAATAAAGAAAATATTATTTCTTCCTTTAAAAAAACCGGTATTCAGCCATTTAACGCTGATATATTTACAGACGACGATTTTTTAATGTCTTCGGTTACTGATCGTCCCGACACAAATGATGATCCTAACTTAAATGTAGCATCAACGTCCACTCATACCGTATGTGTTGACAGAGACATTTCGATTCATCAAGAAAATAATGAAAATCCTTCAACGTTTGTTTCTCCGTTATCTCCAGAAGATATTATGCCATATCCAAAGGCTGGTGCCAGAATAAAAAGAAAAAGGCTTGGTGGTCGACCAAAGGGTAAAACCCGAATACTAACGGACACGCCAGAAAAAGAAGAGATACAAAATAATATTGAAAAACGAAAAGAGGCACTAAATAAAAAAACTCTACAAAAATCTGTGAAGAGACGAGTGGTGTCTTCTTCTTCGGAAACTTCAGAATCGCATACTGAAGAAATAACCAAGGATAGTTCTTCTGGATCTGATTTTATTGGATCAGACATTGAAGAAAACCTGTTAATTCCAAATATTGGTGACCCTAATGTAGATGATTACGTGCTGGTGAAGTTCCCGACAAAGAAGACACTGATCCATTACGTGGGAAAGGTTACGGTCTGCAAAGAAAGTGAATTATTTACTGTTGATTTTGTAAGAAGAAAGGGTAGATCATATACATTCTATAAACCAGAAGTAGAAGACATATCAGATGTAATGAAACAAGACCTCGTAACCATACTGCCAAAGCCAGTTAAATCGTCTACTGCAAGAACCGCCGATATAATAAAATTTGCAGTTAACTTTGATAAATTTAATGAAACATTACGTTAACACATTTGTAAAAGTTAGAGATAGTTATTAAAGGGTTAATATATGCTCATTTTCTTTTTTAGTTGCATTTCCTCTCCTGTCCCATCGCTCCCTGCTGCTTGTCCCATTCATCCTGCAGGGTAGGTGGATTGGGACACAGTCCACTTCTTCATTATAATTATTATTTTTTATATTCTAAATTACTTTAGAAACCTTGGGTAGCCCTTATTGTATAGCTATTATATATTAGTATTGTGTAAGCCAATAAAAATTTAATTTTACTTAAAGAGCACATCAGGAAAAATTCACAACTCAAAAACGTCCCATTCCTCCACACTCTCCCCTACCTACTTGTTAGTGCCCATTAATTAGGTTTAATTTCTAAAAAAACTACCTAATAATATCGCCCCTTTATGCTCAATTGGATATCTGGAAAAACACATTTATAAATAAAATATTCTAAAATTGGTATGTAATAGTAGAACTGGATTCGTAAAATTTCGAGTTATCCAGTTGTTGCATTAGGGGGAAGATAAAATTAACAAAAAAGTTTAAAAAAATATTATTTAATAACAAATAAATAAAATATCATCGCATTCTAAAAAACAGTAATATATTGTAATAAAAATTATTTTATCCAACATTATTAAACTGACTAGTAGTAAAAATAAGAAAAATCTGTTTACAAACAAAAGTTTAAGAAAAGGAATGCCTCCTGGCTTTTTGTTCAGCAAACTTGAAATTAAATTGAAAATATCTAATTTAGATCCTATATCATGCTGTATACATGTATTGAATAACTTTTTGCCGCCCTTCGATTTTTGCCGCCCCGTGCAGGGGCACGGCTGCACGTACCCTGGAGCCGGGCCTGAGAGAGTACACATTACTGTAACTTTAACCTAATTTTTTTAATGGGAAGGTATGGTATGTTGTGATTGTCTTTAAAATGGCGCTTCGTTTTTTAAATTTTTGCTGCTGGTTGCCAAGAAATTTAATTTATTGATTACACTGTAGGAAGGTGAAAATATCACAGCTAAACGCTCGGACATGTAAACTTAATTTTTGGTCGTAGATTACAAATCCGTGCTTGGTTTAGCTGTATCAGGTCAAAATTCAAAGATATTGAAAACACCCTGTAAAAATTTAAACACCCTGTATAAATTAAAAAAAAAAAAAATTTGGCTGGATCCACACATCAGTTATAAATTAAAAAGAAAGAAATTATTGCAAAATTAATTGATCAAAAGGAACAGGGTCCCTGAGAGTTTTTTATTTATAGGTAATTTGGGAAATTCAAAATGTTTTTGTTATTTTTTTTTATTGAGTATAATTGAGGATATAATGTTTATTGAAATAAAAAGCATAGGAATGTTGGCACAAGAGGTAAAATTTATTATTTTACAAATTATAATATACCAGTATACAGTGTGTCCCTGGATCGGACTTGATACAGCTAAACCGACTAAAAATTATGTTTAGGTGTCCGAGCGTTTAGCTGTGATATTTCAAGAGTTAAAAATGTACCTACAGTGTTATTATATTATATTATAATAATAGGTAATTAAAAGTAAAAAGTAATAATTTATTACTTACCTATTAACTGTTGAAAATGTTTGCCGTTTATATCCATACAATAGTACAGCAACTGTAGTTAAACTGAACATTGTGAAGAAAATCGGCATTCATTAGTGATGCAGTTCCGTAAATCTTCTAAGGATTCAGGCTGGGTGGCATAAATTTTGGATTTCAGATGCCCCAACAAAAAAAATCAAGGGGAGATAAATCCTTCTGTATACTATGCCCATTTAGGTTACCATTTTTATAAATTTTGCAACCTAAAATCCCATCTGTTCTAATTTCTTACAAACCCTGTATAGAATCCGAAGGACTTTTTACTGAAATGTGCTCTTTTGTCTCCATTTATTTACATTAAAAAGTTGTCTTGTTTAACAAACTATATTTTTCATTTTCTAAATCTAGCGCTTTAAAAAATAAAAGTGGTTATATTTTTAATTCTTAGTTTTGCGGGGATTTTGACTATTTAATTTGCACATTTTAATGAGTAAAAATAAACAATTTTAAAATGTTAATAATAATAATAATTATAACATTAAAAATATCTTTAAAAGTCTTATATATTATTTATTACACACACACACGTATTTTTAAGTTGAATGAATAAAGTAATTTTAAAACAAAGTACACAATTTAAGTGCGAAATTCGATATATACAGCTGTTTACTATTAAAATTTGTCGATTTGTTGGCGTAATTCGCCGGTGTTTGAGTGTGTTAGCGTGGAGTAATCGAAACCGATCGTGTTGCTTGTACTGAGGTAAAAGGATCAGGCGTGAGACAGACTTTAATCCTGCTGAGCACGCGACTTTGCGGCGGGATTTGGTTCGCTCGATTCTCGGAAAACGGCGTTTGCACTTTAATAATTTGCTAAGGTCACTATACCCAATCGAAACGGCAGGAAACCGTGCATTTTTTTATTAGAAATGTTTAGGTCGATAGTATTTTTAACCTGCATTTTTACGACAACATTTCTTTGATAAGAAAGAAAAATAGGGACTTTTCCTAACTCCATTTCTTTTGATATTTGATCAGTAAAACTATAATAATAGTTTTACCCATTTAATAATGAAGTTCATTACAAATACTATGTGCTATTTTGGCCATAGTAACCACGAAACGTGATTTATCAGAAATTGTTTCTGTTAGTAACAAAAGTGCATGACGACCCCGAGAGGAAGACCGGGATATAAAGTCCACTTACTCTAAAAATTAATTTTAAGGTACCTTATAAGAATAATCAATCCTATAAGGTGTTTATAAGGTCCCTTATAAGGAAAACGAATCCTTATCCGGAATTCCTTATTCTTATAATCTTGCGGGTTCTTATAAGGTTCGTCTTTACTAAGGTAGGAAAAACCGCAAAATAAAGGAAATCAAAAATAAAATATATTTTTAATTATTTTTGTCTTAAAAACTTTATATTAATAGCAATATTATATATTATATTATAATAAAATTATTATATTAGTAACAAGTGGTGTCATATTTGGATTCAGCACGTCGCTGAATCCAGAATCAGAATTGCTTTATTACATCAGTTTTTCCAGAAATTTTAACCAAAAGTGGAAAATGCACTTTTCTAATGTTTGAGTTTATACTACTCCACAAGTCATTTTTTCTTCAAAAAACTATTTTTAAATAGTTAAAACTATTTACGTCATATGAAAGTACTAGTCTCTAAAAATGAATTAGTCAAAAGTAAATAATAATTACTATAGTAATTATTATTTACTTTTCCAGCTATAGCTAGCCATTTCTGAGTATTTTTGCAAGGCAAACCGTAGAAACACCCACTTTATCGCCCCTATGGAGATTTTATCATAGTGTAGGAGCAAAAAGATTGGAAATTTAAAACGTATTTTAAAGAGGAACAGTAGTAGTTATAGATTTCTAACAAATTTGTGGAGAAAAAAATATTTCGTGATAAAACAAAACGTGTTTTTTCTACTTTTTGATTAAGATTTCTAAAAAACCTTAAATCAAATCAAATTTATTTCAATATTTAAAAACCTAAGATGATGAAGAAATTCTAAAGTTGAATATAGGTATAGTCTCATTACAACAATGGAAAGTTGGTTAAGTTTTGTAGACCTGAGTAATATTTGTAAGCTACACTTTTTATTATTTCAAGAGCATGTACGATATCAGTAAAACCTTAAGATTAAAAATAATTGCGAATAGTATCTATTAGTTATTTAATGATTGCGTGATGTGAACTTATCAATAGACAGTGTCGCAACTGAAAGATATGTACATCACCATAAACATATTAGTTAAGCGACAAGTTTGGCCATTTGTTTATACAAATGATCTCATATCTAACAACACACTTGACCCAACAGAGCACATGTTAATTCTTTAGACTCACAAATCTCCTACCCTGTAGGTTCTCGACACTTTAACAAGTTAAGTAGTAGCTTACGATTATTTGGGCATCGAAATATTGATTGAATTAGTTGGTCTGACGCCACAAACGGCAGCCACCAACTGTGCGCTATAGCATATAAGAAAGTAATAAATAAAGAAGATGCTGGAATTTGACTTAACAATTAAAACAAATGGGATTTAATAAAACATGTTATGCATAGCATTGAGTATGGAAAGATTTTTTAAAGGGAGCTTACTAATTAAAAGTGTGGGTAAATATTTTAAGGAAAAATATTTACTTTTCAATTTTTTAACTATACAATAATTAGCTTATATATTAACATAACTTATGTTACATAAACTAGGGAACCCCCTTGTATACAGGGTGTCCCAAACGGATTTATGCAGGTTCTAGTTAATAAAACTATACTGTTTAGCCAAAGATTAAATATACTAAATATATAAGAAAGAGTATATTTAATCTTTGGTTTAGCTATAAAGGTGCTTTATAGTATAATATGTAGCAAGTTTTATATATATATATATCAGCCATTCCGGAGGATTTGAAACTAAGGAGCACAATTTAAAATTGTTTATATGCAATACCTTTAATATGAAATATTGTGCACGTAGTCTAAATTTTACATATCTAATATAAAAATAATATATTTTCCATTATTAGGCCCTTAAAACAATATTTTACTTAATGCGAACGCATCCTAACAAAATGTATCAAAACATAAGTTATTTAGCAGGCTATTGTTCAGTGATTATGTCATTTATTATACAACTGTCATTATTTTATTTCATTAAAATATTAATTATCAGAGTGTTTGGTGACGATTTTGTAAATCAAAATGAGTAAGTAGTATTTTTTTATTAACTTTATTTATTTTATGTTGTTAGTGTAGCGTCCGTCATCAAAAAGATGTAATACTTAATATTTCTTAATGAAGATAAATAATTTTTGACTAAATTATTTATTTTTAAAAACACACATTTTGCCTCTTGTCAGTATATTAAGCTTTTTTTGATATCTCAAGAATCTATCTTTTTTTTTAATTAAACTTTTTTGTAGCGTCCGTAAGCAAAAAATGTTTAAGTAATATTTTTTTAGATTTTTCATTTATCTTGTTTTACGGTTAAATTAGACTAAATTAAAAACACACAAATGCTCATTCTAACCTTGTTTAAAGATTTTTCGAGAGATTTTTATACCGGTGGAATATTTTTTACAGATCAAAAGGAGAAGCGCATTAAACAAAACATAATTGCCGCGCAACGTTATCGAGAAAAAAATAAAAGTGACGAAATTACAAGAATTGCACTTTTAAAAAAAGATGCCGAAAATAAAAAAGTTGAAAGAGTAAAGAAAAAAGAAAAGTTGCAATTTGATAGTCATTTACGAAAAATTGAGAAAAAAGTTACTGAAAGAATGAGGCGTTACATCAAACATTAAACAAATGAGACAAAATATTGAGCAGTCTTATAGTCCTTACAGATGTCCTCAAACGTTGGGTAAAGCTTCAAAAAAAGTTAAAAATAATATTATGTTACCAGGAAGTCCTCGTAAAAGAAAAATTGTAGTGCAGAAGTTAGCTTTACAAACTATCCCCGAAAAGTTGCGTGACGAGAAGCCCACAATAATTCATGGACTTACTACATCTACTGAAGATGTTAGACTGTTACGAATCGTGTGTTGTATTTAAGTAGTGGCATATTTTACTGTTAAATGTAGAATTTATTTGTTTAGTGAAGTTTTTGGTTGTTTATTTGAATTAAATTGAAAAATAAAAGATTAGCAATTTGGTGGAACTTTTGTAGCGTCCGTCATGTAGCGTCCATCATCACATATTTCATGTACTTATATATTATCTATTAAACTAAATACAAAATAAAAATAAAAAATATTTATCTAGTCCAATGCTTAATATATTATAATAAAGTTTAAATTTAATCCCTTATCAATTTGCTAATATTCAGGTGAAACATAAAATAAATTTATTCCACTTCCATTTTTTGTAGCGTCCGTCATCTAAGTTTAAAAAGTAAAATCTTGGAATCCCTAAATGTCACATAATTATTTTATATGTTATTTTTTTTTACCTCATCTCCACTTTCAATTTTTAATATTAGCTTTAAAATCAGTTTTAGTTTTTGGGCATTTTTTTTTAAATATTTGACAAGATTTTGGTCAAATGGTAGCGTCCGTCATCATGAAATGGCTGATATATATATATATATTTTAGTTACGAGTTTAATTATAACTAAGTTTATGAAACGAATTGCATACCAGTTTTATCTAAGACAAACACAAAGTAATAGGTATTTTTCAGAATTTAAAGCAAATTTTATTTGACATTTTATCTGACAACTGTCGAGGGATTTTAACCTCACTGTTTATCAATCTTACATCTCCCAGACGGTTTTAACCTCACTTTTTCACAATTTAATGCACTGTATTAAAAGTAAAACTAGATCAAATTTCTTAAATTACGCCTTGTCAATGAATGTGTAAATAATACTATATTATATATCAAGTTTGATAAACGCCATTTTAGAATAGTATATTCTGTAACAAGTTTGGAATATGCAATTCCAAACGTGCTTCAGACTATACTTTTTCTACGTTTCCAAAAAATACCATATAAAAATAATTTAGTTGGAAGAAAGTGAGGTTGGATCGGTCTAAAATTTGTTAGATATTAAAAACAGAGATGTCGATCCGAGTGTTTATTCTGTCATCCGAGTAATATTAGAACGGTCAAATTCCTTAATAGGAGTAGAAAAACGAATTTAACTCAGACACGATCAAACTTGCGAGCGAGTGCTTAATTAAATGAGATTCTAGACAAGTTTATAAACGAGTTGCATACTATACTTTTTCTACGACTAATACTTATTATTATTTAAAATAATTTAAATTAAATATTCGTATAGCGACATCTATAAAACAATAGAGTATCCAACTTGGGAATCTAAAAATTTCAATTTTGTATGTGTAAATCGAAATGTATTCCTTAAAAATGGACCGTTTAATTCAATATAGAAGCAGTTTTTCACAGTGAAAGTAAAGAAAATGTTGTATAGGCACTCCACGGTATATATAGTATACCATCCTGAAAAGTTTATATGGACATTGTACTGACCTTTTAATTTCGCCATTTAGTATTATTTTACAAGAAGGGCACTTCAGTCACTGAAAAATGACATTAGGTCTACAATATACTATAAAACTGAATGTGTTAAATAGATAATTATGTATATATGTTCCACTGAAATATCTTAAACGGTTTAGAAACTAGAGGGTGGCTAAAGACACCCTGTATAAGCTACTGACTATGATAAATTTCATTTCATGAAAACCTGTAAAAATACCAAGCACTACATTTCCTGGTAAAAACTCCAAATTACCAATACCAAAACAAAACCTAATATCCACGGATGTCCGAAAACTTGTAAGCAGATGTGCAGGTCGTAAGCATTTGTTTTAACAAGTGCCGACGCTACTGGGGTTTGATGACCGAATGTTTAGAAACCAATTAGTCAATCTTATTAATCTTTCCACACCATACCAGCCGAGCCCGGAATGCATGGCTTCGATTTTCTACGGAAACTTATAAATAGGTGCTGCTATCTTAAAACTACTGCCACAGAGAGCTTTAGCAGATTAATTTAACAACTGATAAATTACTTTTAAAAAGAATATTTTATTTAAGCTGTTATAAAATGTGCGATTTGGTGATAGATTAAAGTTTTAAGTCAATTATTCTGAATCATTGCAGTATTGTTATATAAGTTTAAAAGTTCGATGAAAATTAAATTATGAAGGCTGTTCTATCTAATGGTTATGTCTAGCTTTTTATCAAGCTCAAGTTGACATTCTTAAGGCAGGTTACATTTTAAAATAAAGTTTTTGATTTTTATACGAATGTTTTTTTCTTGGAAATTTCGCAATTTGCATTAATATTTAAGACCACGAGCCGCTAGGCGAAAATTCACTAGTGGTTTTCGGCAAGACTATTTCACGAATATTTTTAACTGCTGATTCAATTTCGGTATGATTTTTTTTACCAAAACGCATATAGGTATTTTAACATTTTTATTTTAAAATTTTATTTAACATTGACAATTATTTTGCTTTGCAACTCGTTTAAACGAGTGTTTTATCGCTGCAAAACTGAAAAAAACACTCGTTTTCTGAAATCTGATTGGTCCATAAAGTAATGAGTGGAATAGTGGATGCAAAACTGAAAAAAACATTTGTTTTCTGAAATCTGATTGGTCCATTAAGTAATGAGTGGAATACAAAGGTAGTAAAAATTAAAGAAAAACATCAATTGCAAAACTTAAAAGTATGAAAAAATGGCCCATTTAACCAAGGCTTTCCTTGCATTCCGCTTACTCTTAAACATTGGAGACCCCGCTTCCTCATACTGTTCAATAATCTCTTTCTCAATTACTGCAAATTATTTTTCTTGAATCTTTTCCTCTTGAATCTCATCAAAATGCTGTGAGACAACAAGGTATTTGCTCTTTAATCTCGGAGATACCACCAGGCAGTAAGTATATAAAAATGCATGGAAAAGTGGTCCATATGGAATCACTGATCCACAAAGGGGAAACAAAGTTTTACGATTTTTATATTTATTTATTGAAGTACATTATTTTCTGAACATTTTAAAACCAACATGTCTTTCCTTAGAAATGAATTTCTGATCAAAGGGCTTGTCGAGGTCGCTGGATACAACATGTTTGACCCTAATGGCTATGTTTTATAAATATATTATATATGTTATAAATATTACTATTACTATTTTTAATATTCAGGTTATTTAGAAAAATAAAATAGATTTAAAAAGTTAAAACTGCATATTAAAAAAGCTAGATAAGTAAAACAAATAGTTTATCTTGTAATAAACTACTTTAGTACCCCCCGCATATTTTTGAATCAAGTTTCAAAAGATATAAATCAAGTGAATAATTATGGTAATGTCCATTGATCAAAGATCTAAACATTAACCGCTTTATTATATTCATGTGGATCAAAATAATGAACGCATTGTTTTTGACCTAAAGGCTAAAATAAAATTTGTTTATCGATAAAGTTGAATTGATCTGCAATTACCATTTTGTGATAAGGGGGATTACAAATTATTACTCTTTAATTGTTATGAGTATAGTTAGGTTTATTGAGACCACCATGGAAAACACCATTACTAAAGAGTTGAAATGTTATTAATGTTAAACTTGTCGATCAAACATTTATTCCTTTCTTGTTTTTGATTTTGTGCATCATACCTGATAAAAATTAGAAAAATCACAAATTTAAAAATGTATAAAACACAATTGAGTTTATGAATGTTTATGAACCTTCGCTATGTCACCCTGTAAAGGGTGCAGTGACGTAGCGAAGGTTCCTGTAATTTATTTATTTATTTATTTATTACAAAATGGGGCAAAAACAGGACGAACCCAACAAAGTGCCCACTAATAAATTTACAATGAATGATCCTATAATAATAAATATAAACAAACTTAACTATAAAAAACATTATAACATTTAGTAAACAAAGCGTAATAATAAAATTGTGTTATACAGTGTGTTGTTTAAATAAAATGGCATTTTATAAGATTTTTAAGTTTTGTAACACTATCCGAAAATAAATCCAAATCTATATCGCTTACCAAATCATTACAATTTCTTATAATTCTCTGTAAAGGAGAGTTTAAATAGTAGTTAGTATTATATTGTTCATAAGAAAATAGATGTCTAGATCTAGTATTATATTGGGGAACAGTAAATTTAATATTACTAACAATTTCATTTGAGTCTATTAAACCATTAACAATTTTGTACAAAAATAAGTGGTTAAAACCTGTATATTAAATCTGTTACATAATAATTTATTAATATTTTAACACATACAATTTATAAATTCGTTTGTCAAAAAAAAACAAAAATTAAAATTATTGTAATGCATGCTGTAATTGTTTTGTCAATTTATCTAACATCTAACAGTAAATAGTCAAGATTTGTAATGATTTATCGTAAATTAAAGAAATGCATGAGCCTCTAAACATTTTATTGTCTTTCTTACTGCCTATTGTATTACTATTACCTACAGTTATATTATAATAATGCATTTACATATAGATACGTAGAAAGCTAAAAACTCTTTACTTCAATCATGTTACACACAGAAAAATCTCTAATCTCACTTGAGATATCAAAAGTTCAAGGCAAAAAGCATGTGACAAACGTCAAAATTAGATTTATAACATTTTGATTAAAATAGCATACAACATTTTTGCGACGATAATTATGTCCAATTTCAGAACGTGTTATTCGGTTGATTGTTTTAACAACTTTTATTGAAATCTATTCTCGGAACATTATAGCAATAGAACAGTAAAATTTACGCACATAGCTTTGTTAAGTACCATTTTTTTTAAGTTTATTGGCTGAACGACTTTGTTTTAGATCAATAATATATGCTTTTCAAGGATACTATATTTTAATAGCAATTGTTAAATTGTATGCCATGTTATTTTCAAATTAAATTTATATATTGTACCGTTTAATTAAGTTATAAAGATAAAAAAGGTAAGAATTTTAAAAAAATCAAGATTAATTAACTATAAAATTTAGTATAAAACCAGAATATTGAAAATTGTAAAAATGTCTAGAATATTTATTTATACAAAAAAAGTTATACAACCACCCTTCCTTCCTTAAAAGTCCCAAAAGCCAACTGAATAGCTTGTGCGTCAAGTCAATGGACCAATATAAAAGAAATATATTAAAAATATCCATATTTACGTAACTCTTATTTATTCCCCTGAAATTCAAGTCTTGGATATGTGAATGAAATCATCTAAATTAGGTAATGAGTTAAATTGATAAATACTTTCTTAATGGATTTAAATTTTTATTATCACCAACTTGTCTAAATATAAATTATTGAATATAAATCAAAAAATACTATTGAACTTTTAACCTTCCAAACAATTATTGTGCTAAATATAAACTTATCTTATAAGTTATAGATAAAATAATAAATTTTAAAATGGGCTTTTGGGCACATGCAAATTTGACATGTATTAGTCAAACGATTCAACAGGTTCATATATTATTTTATTTTATTTATTTAGACTTTCCGCTTTTCAAGGCCTTTGCAGCAAATATAAAATCATATATTAAATCGCCTACATAGTATTCCAAACCATTTAAAACACATGCTTTTATTTGCCTAATTTAATTTATCTGCTTATGTAATATATATTTCTTTTGAAAAGGCTGACATTTATTATTTAAAAGCTTTTGAAAATAAGTGTAGATCTTAAATATATCGTGTTCTTGAACAAAACGTTATTTTTGAGACACACAATGTAAGCAGTCGTTAAAAAATATGTATAAACATAACTAACTACATCATTTGTATAAATTTGTTATTACCTACTATTTATATCAAAATAGATTAAACATAAATTAATTTTAATAGGTACACTTTTATTAGCTATATAAAAACAACTTTTGGTATAAGCTAAATATAATCAAAGTTTTTTTCATTAAATATTTCAGTATTAAATCTATAAAAATCTTAGTTAATTTAATTAATAAATAAAAAAAATCTACGCCTGATATTAAAAAGATTTTGTCTAGTGGTCCAATTTAACTCAATTACAGAGGTCATGTCATTTGCGTTATCTAATTTTAATGTCACATATGTAATACGCACTTAACTTTGGTTTTTATTTAATGATTAAATGTTGAGAACTTTTTGATTAGAACAAGAAAATAAATCAAATTAATTAAATTACCCATTGATCCCGGCGCATTCGCCAAAATTGAAAGTAACAGATATATTAAAAAAGTACTTAATGAGTTTATTCTTCAGAATATAAACAAATTTGTCTGTTCTTAAAGGGAAAAAAAATATTAAGTTAAAAAAATAATGAAAAGGACAGTTTTTGACGGCGCAAAATTTAAAAAAAAGGTTTAATGAAAATTTTTAATTGATTAGAGAGTAAAATGCAGAAGAGAAGATGAGTATGAGGATGAGTATAAGAGCCGTATAACTGGCTTCATTGCCTTATCACGCGCCCAGTACTGTACCCAGTATTTGGGGCTTGGGACCGACATGCAAATATTTTGAACCACCATTCCAGGTTACGCCGGGCCGTTGCTATACGCCCAGTAGAATCATAAAGGAGGTAGACCTTCTGGTGTTTAGGGGACCATTACGCTGATTTAAATCTGTGTACGACGCGTGATCCTCCTAGACCGGGTCATAAGTATTACCCAAACATTTGGGATCACTGTTTGAAGTTGTTGGGAGTTGTTGGTTCGCTGTAGGGACCTATTCTTCTAGTCGTAGTCTACGACTTGACCGTCATTGTCCGAGTCTGTGTCCACGTCGGATTGTTCCTGCGTTGCTATAGTTATTTTGTTGGTTTTCTCATCTTTGTCTTGTTGGTGCTTAGTTGCTTTCAACTGTCCCTGTTAATTTGTGAGAAGTGCAAATTCTGTGCTAACGAGTCATAAAACGTAAATTGTTAAATAGTTTTAGAGTGGATTGTACCGCCCTCGGTGGGTGAAAAAAAAGATATTGGAAAAATTTGAAAGGGAGTTTTTCGCAATCCTGCAATTTTGTTTTTATGCACACTCCAGTTTTACGATTTTTTATTTTATACACCTCTAAAAAATTTAAAAGAAACACAAGTTTTATGAAAAAAAAATCAATACAGCTTATTAAATGTCATTCTTTTAAAGCCGCCACTGAACACATACGTCAAAGTGTTCGAATTTCAAGAAACGAAAAGATAAATCTGCAGGAAATCAATTCAAAAACAGCGTGCTGACAATTTAGATTTGGCGTAGATTGCCTAGTCGCGTATTGCTGTCCGGATTAAGATCGAGTCGTGTCCATTTAAAATCAATCTGTTTTCGCTATACCACGGGACTACGGTAATTTATCTTTGAGCAAGCGTACTATAAGCCTTGTAGATTCAATCCTTTACGGCGTACCACACGCAACGCTAAGCCAACACAAATTGCAACTTGTACATAATTAAAATATTTAATGCGTTCATCGCCAGAGGCTTTTCAATGCCGGCAGCTCTTCGTAAACGACCAGTTAATGAGGATTATTAGCTGAGATATTATAATATGTTAAATGTGTCCCTATTATTGATGATAAAACAATATTGGATACAAAGAGAGAAAAAACAGTAACCATTGATGCGCAGAATAGTAATCCACTCAATAAACTATTAGAAATAATATTCAATGTGCAGAATAATGCTCACTATAGTTTCTGGCACTACACTTTTTTAAAAATTTACGATTTTTTTTCAATCGTCCATAACTTTTTAAAAACTTAATCAATTTTATTTTAATTATTCCTATTTTAATGTAAGTTTTGAAAAAAAATAGAACACATTCTTTCCTTGTGTTGCCTTTGTTTTAATTTTGTGGGCCAACTATTTTTTTATATTTCATTCCCGTTTTTTAAATTTTCTAAATTTTGCAGTACAGGAAGTTAAAATACCTTAGTTCAGAAATGCAGTAGATTTTGATTTTTCAACATTCTCCTGATATTTAGGTAGTAGAAATGGGCATTATAGACTAGTAATTTAGCGAATATAGAAATAAAATATTTAACAAAGCGTGATTACGGGTAATCAAAAATAGTGTGCAATCTCGATACTCCAGCAAAACCGTTGATGGGAACTCAAAAACTACATTGTGTGATTCAAAATAAAAGTGAATCACTCACAGTAAAGCTTTTTTCAACTTCTGTTGGTAAAATTTTTGTAAAGCTTGCTTCTTCTTGAATTCTTTCTTAAAATATTTTGAAAAGGATATTCCTGATGTTATTTAACAATATTGACTCTTAAAATCTAAAAATTCGAAAAAATATTTGGCTCACAATGGGGCCAAACTTAAAAACTTAACTTGGTTATTTGATTTTTTTTTAAATATCCAAGAACCCACACATCCTTAAAAATGCGACTTTAATAGAAAATGAAAAAACATGACAACACAAGCAAATATTTCTTTATTTTTTTTTAATTATATTAAAACACGAATCATTTTTAGAAAATATCCAAATCGATCAATTTTTCAAAAATTTATGCACAATTGAAAAAAAGTCGTCAAAAACTGTCGGACAAAAAAATATAAGTACACGGAAAAAAATCCCTTACTAGGTTTAAGAATAGTTCTATACTTCATGTTAGGAACTTGATTTAAGTATATTTATTATTTCTATGAGATTAGCGTACATTTAAACTAAATAATGGTATATACTTAATTTTTAAGAAAAACTGTTACTTGATTTGAGATGAGTATTCTTGGATTGAGTTTAAAAGTATTTTATTTTAAAGAAAATTAGTATACTTAAATCAAATATACAATAATGCTTAGATGAAAGAGCTCTAGTTTTTTACTTAAAGCGGAATATTGCCACTTATTTTAAGTATTCTGTATATTTGTATGAAATTTCGGTATACTTTATTTAAATATATGTATATTTAATACAAGAACGCTTATACTTCAATTTAAGTATAAGACCTCTAGAACAAAGAATACACTATACTGTATTTAAGTATAGCTATTATTAAAACAAATACCTAATTCTTCGCTTAAGTAAATACCGTCCACCCTCTAAGACCGCTTCGCTAAAAGAAAAGACGCAGTTTCTGTGTTCAGTTCTGTCCTGTGTTCTATGGTGGAGGCGTGTGTACGTGTCGGCGCCGGCAGTTCGTGTTTTCCTTTTTCGGTCTGGATGTTATTTGTAATAAAAAATAATGGAGAAGAAACTTAAAAATTGGGGCTTAGAATGTTTACTAGACACATTTTTGGGTAAGTAAATAATATTTCATTAATTTAAAGTAATTAACTAGGCATGATCGTAAAAATGTAGTGTAAAATGGATAGGTATACTGTAGTGTAAAATGGATAGCATACGACAGGTAATAGACAATAGCACATAAACAGCAGAAAGGCTATAGCCTCCAATTCAGCTATATTATTTTTGTTTTAGAAAACGAGATAGATATCGATATTATGGTAAACCTAAGCGAGGAGAATTTAAAGGAATTAATTCCAAAAATAGTATTGAGGATCAAGTGTAGAGAAAAAATTGAAGAATTAACACCAAACCAAATTATTTAGCTGGAGATAAATTTTACTGACAATAAAAATACCTACTTAAAAAAATAATAACTATTGTGATTAAAAACCTTACCTTTACATATAGCACCAAAAATGTGATACCTAGGTACTTAAAAAAATAAAATGTAAAATATAGTATCTATGTTAATTAACCGTGAAAGAATGAATTTATATAAATTGACAGTACTTTTTCTAATACCTCTAAAATAATATGCCAAAAATACTGTTAAATTACATTAGGATAATTAATACAAATATTTTTCAGGGTCACGAATGTTTTTTTTGTAAAAATTATTCCGAGTCGCTAGACGAGGGAATTTTTTTTTATAATCAACCACTTTCTTTAAGAATAGTGTAAAGTTATTTTAAATATATACTATACTTTTATCAAATATAAAAAAAGGAAAAGTAAGAATACAAGCATTTTATGCAAGTAAAGCGTGTACTTAAAGAAAGTATATTCTTAAAACAAGAATACTCTAAAGATTTTACAAAGAAACTTTACTTTGATGAAGTACATACTAACGTTAAAACAAGAATACCGTAGTCTTCATTGAAGACAAATTTGTATACTTAACTCAAAATTAGTGTGTTTCTTATTTTTAGTATAGCAGTAATCTTAGATTAAACCGAAGCTATCTTTATTTTATAAGAATATGAGGATACTTGAAACAAGTATAAATTTACTTGCGGAATAGGGAAACTAAGCTATACTTGGATAGAGTTGAATTTTCTTGGAATCAGTATAGATTTTTTTCCGTGTAGGTAGGTACGTACTAAAATAGCAGATGCAAGATCATTTCATAGGTAAAATCGGTATGGAGTATATTACAGTATACAACTAGAGATGTGACATGAAAAAAACGGTCTGTTTTTTTTTGTTTTTTTTAGGTTTTTTTTATTGTTTTCTTAAATGTTTTTTTTTTTAATATAAGGTTTTTTTTCAAGATTAGTCCTATTTGCTTAATTTTTTATATTTTCAGTCCAGTTCATAGACTAAAATGAATAAAATGACATTTAGTAAATATCAGTCTCGCGCTATGCACCCGCCATGGCGCGCCGCCACCACCGAATTGACCAATAAGGGCCGAGCTTGTTTTGATTTTGTCCTAAAAAAAGTAACTACCTATAATATTTTTGATTCAGCGCTTGATTTTCCAAAAAGCTACCAAAAGCCCTTTTTTCATGATTTTTTTTGAAACAATATCTTGTAGAACGTTTATTCAAGTTTTTAAAACCCACCTTGAATTTTCTGTGCAATCTTTAGTTGCTGAGATATCGATTTTTTTGTTACGGTATTCGTTAAGATTCAGTGTTGCACGTTGCTTTAAAAAATTCATCTAAAAATCTCATAACTAAAAGCTTCAAATTGATTTTCTTACGGCTCCCATACGATCATTTTTAACGAAGATACAGCTATCCGAAAAATCGCTAAAAATTTGTTTTTATCCTTTAATTTTTTCCATTAGTATAGAAGTTTTACATTGTTATTGCTTTCTTATGTGTAAACTACCAAATAATTATAAATCAGATTTTTTAGTCTCGGTCAAAATTTTCAATAATGAAAAATGTAATATATATATACATATATTCTACATTTCACTTTATTATAATAATTATTAATAGACATTTTACTTAAAATTTCATTTTGAAAAAATACTCCATTTTTTAAGAATGTTATTTATTGACAGAATTTGCTTTATTGTGAAAAAAACCGTTTTTTACATCTTCTAGAGCACTGTGCGTTCTTCCTTATTTTTTTCAAGAGAATTTTATAATGCATCGCATTTATTCCTAATTTTAACTCATATTTAAGATTCTTTATTTTTTTACTAAATGTTAACACATTTCAGTCTAACCCAAAGACTTATATTACCATAACGAGAAGATTTATACACCTTTTCAAACAGTATTTGAGAAATTATCATTTAAATTTTTGAAAGCGTCAATTGTATTTTAGTCTTGGCAAATGAATTGTAGAAGATATCATTTGTATTTTCTAACAGTGAATTAGATTTGCGAATCAGTCAAATGTATTTTAGCCTAATCAAATGGATTGTGGAAAGCATCAGATGTGTTTTATCCTTATCATATGGATTTTGGATAACGTCAAATGTATTCTCGAACTATCAAATCAATTTTATAAAGCATCAAATGAATTTTTGAAAGCATCATTTGTATTTTCGATGGCATTATGCTAATTCTGTCAAAATACATCATTTGACAGCTGTGTAAAATTTATGACCTCGCTGTATCTCAACCTAATTAAGTAAATACAGGGTGTCTCGAAATTACCACGTTATCGGCGACCGAAAGTAATCTAAAAAGTTGACGCATACATCCAAATGCTCACCGTTTTTGCGATACAGGGTGATTTTTTGACAATAATTTGAATATCTTTACAGATAAATATTTACGATTTGATACAAATCTCCAAATATTTATTCACGTTCACGTTCAGAGGCGGTTAAAACAAGGGAAGCCTTGTGACTATAATTCTGCGTTACTTTTATGTTTTTGGAATTCTTGACTTTGGAGCTGCAGAATATGAAAAAAAAAGATTTTTTTAATTAAATTAATTTTAACTTAGTTAATTAATTATCTGCATATGATTACCTTTCTCTATATAGAAAAGATCTTTATGTAGAAAATTTCGATATTTTATATTCTCTTGAATGGCTCACGACCGTACCTGGTAGGTATCAGTAACAACCAAAAAATGAGAAATCTGTCATTTCTGACTTTTAACCCCAGTTTCATGTTTAGCCACCAGGAGCGCGTTCAGATTGATTGCCGGAATTAATGTAAACGCGCTCCAGACTATAGCTATCTAAAATTCATATCACCTTTTCGAAACTACATATGATTAAGCTAAAATACATATGATTATTTCTAAAATTAAATTTACTAACCGAAACTACTTTTGACGGGGCCTCATAATCATTTGACTATTCTCATTTACAATTGACGATATCGATAATTAAATTAATAGCTCTAAACTACATATGATATTTTCTAAAATACTTTTTTTATTTCTAAAGTTCAATTGATATATACCCAAATACTAATAACATTTCGAAACTACATTTAACGCTTTCGAATATACTGTTGGAAAAGGTGTAGTTTCTTTATATAATTTGTTTAGAACTTAACAATAGGGTTCAAAAATATATTAGTATGAAATAGGTATGACAAATCAAGACAAAAATTGTTTATTTAAGATGAAAAATTACCATTTTATAATATATATTTAACATGCAAAATCTCAGATTATAAAGTCAAAATTTAAATGTTGAACTGTAGCAACATGATTCATCCAAAAGTCAAGATCATTTAATAAAATTTCAGATGTGAATAATTGCCCTGCATGCTAAATGCATTAAAGTAAACTCGATTCGTTGGCATGCAAAATAATTTCTTTGCGGTCTCTTTGCCGTATATGGTAAAGAGGTCAGTCAGATAAATTTATTAATCAAATTTATCATTTTTTTAATATCTTCGACTAAGTGTCTGACATAATGCAATTAAATTGAGCTTTTTCAGAGCAGTGTTTGACATTTTACATGTTAAAATTATTATATATTTAAATCATGCAAAATATATATAATATATTAGTCCTTAAAGTGCAACCTGCCAGTCATTCACTGTCAGTCAAACAACCAAAAATATTGAAGGCAAAGTTTGGTAAATTTGTTATTTTAAGAAATACTTAAATCAATTGGCCGCCTCGATGGTGTAATTTAACACATTTAAACCTTTTTTTTGCATATGATAACAGGTCAAAATAAAAAAATATATAAAAATCTCAAACACAAGGTAAAGAAAATATTATATTATTATATGTTATAAACATTACGTTTTTATGCGATTTATAATTTATAAAATGTGTTTTACTACATTAAAATCAAAATATCATCTAATCTCAAACAAACGTACAAATTGAAAAGCCCAGTCTTGTGTTAAATTCGGTGTTTTATTGCTTTTCCGAAAATACGTGTAGATATTGCTCACATTTATTTTTGACTTTTACAATTCAGGAAATATAAAATTATTGTTACTACATACCTAAGTATTATTACGAGAGCATTGTTTATGTAGATTTATACGTTACCATTAAACTTGTTATAAATTATCGTGTTACAAGTTTCTAAAATAAAGCAACCTTATGATTATTTTAATTGTTTTAGAAATGCCAGGGTGGGTGTCCCAATGCCTACAAATGCGACTGCTCCGGGTTAAAAGGAGTAAGGGGAGCAGAGGGCATTAGGGGAATGCCAGCACAACGTGGAGACTATGGAGACGTAGGATTGATGGGACCGGAGGGTCCCAAAGGAGAAAAAGGAATGTTTGGAGAATACGGATCGGAAGGAGAAAAAGGACCTAGAGTAAGAATATTCCTAACATTTTCTATTTTCCTTAATCTGCTTGCATCATCAATAAAAACATTTTGAAAAAATTGAATCGTTCTTCGAAGAAGCATCCTCTTTTTTGGTTATTGTTTTGATAAAGGAGATATATAAATTTGTAAACTATATCGACATTCATTATGTTTTAGGGAGATAACGGTCCGCAAGGTATTCAAGGTTTAGAAGGTAGATTTGGAGCGCCCGGTGAGGAAGGATTTCGGGGTCCACCGGGTCTGGATGGTTGCAACGGAACGGACGGTGCAATGGGCATTGACGGTATTCCGGGCAGACCCGGAGAGCGTGGTGCTCCGGGACCAATGGGATTGCAGGGATTTAGGGGCGAGCCTGGCGATGGTGGTGGTAACTCCATGGGTATCAAAGGTAACTACGGTATAATTGGCAGAGATGGATTAGCTGGTTTGCCTGGTCCTCGTGGAGATACGGGACCAAAAGGTTATGTTGGTCCTCAAGGTTTGCAAGTTAGTATTTGTTATAAAATAAAGCTATAAGATTGTTTACATTATAGTATGTAAAATTTTAAGGGTCTTAGTGGTGAAGCTGGTTCATGGGGACCTCAAGGAGACAGGGGAGAGGAAAGAGCTGGAGGAAAAGGTTTACCGGGTGAAGAAGGTGATCAAGGTCCGCCAGGAAAGGCTGCTGGTGCTACTTTTCAAGTAGAAATTTATTCAACTCAAAAAGGATTATCTGGAGATAAGGGACCGAAAGGTGAAATAGGAGAATATGGATGGAAAGGAGCAATGGGAGAAAGAGGACCAGCGGTAAGTTTTCTTCTAAGACCTTAAAAGTAAAATGATTAAATAATGTTGTATTAGGGAGTACCTGGGCTCAAAGGCCCAGATGGCATTAGAGGGGACATAGGAGAAGATGGGTTAGCAGGAAAACAAGGAAAGGAGGGACCTTCAGGCGCTCCTGGTGAAAAAGGATCAAAAGGTGCACCTGGATACGCCGGTCTCGATGGTATTGATGGTTTAAAAGGTGAAGCCGGTGAAGATGGCCAAGTTGGTACACCTGGTATACAAGGTTATGAAGGGCCTCCCGGAGTATATGATCCGTTATTAGATGAATCAGCTATGCCCGGTAATGTAGGTAGACAGGGTCCCGAGGGTCCTGAAGGAGAGGTAGGATTGTCGGGTATACCAGGAAGACCTGGTTCACCAGGTTATATTGGACCTTCCGGTGCACCGGGACCTCAAGGTTATCAGGGTGCAATTGGTGCTCGAGGAATTTCCATTAAAGGAGAACAAGGCGACGATGGGCTGACTGGACCGAGAGGATTTTCTGGGCGACCAGGAGAACAAGGAATTCCGGGTGAAATAGGAGAAAAAGGCTATAAAGGCGAAGATGTTATAGGTCCTCCTGGTGAACTTGGTTTGCCAGGGATTCACGGTTTTGATGGAACGGTAGGAGATAGAGGTGAAATGGGAACACCAGGTCCCAAAGGATACCCTGGAAATGGGCTCCCAATTCGAGGACCTCCAGGGGACCCCGGTCCGCGAGGTTTTCCTGGATTTCCAGGAGATGACGGGCAACCTGGTTATGATGGCATGGATGGTTTAAAGGGAAAGCGTGGTGACGACTGTGGATATTGTCCGCCAGGTATTTTGGTTGTAGTAAGTGTAGGTACAAGATTTTATTTAAATATATGTATTTAGGTTTACCTGGTCTAAAAGGAGAAAGAGGTGATGCAGCAAGACCAGGAAGACCAGGATCCCTGGGTGTTCAGGGTTTAATAGGAGAAAGAGGACCCAAAGGCTTACCAGGTAAACCTGGTCCGACAGGCCAACCTGGTCTATCCGGTTCGACAGGCTCAGATGGCATTGAGGGCAAACCTGGGCCACAAGGTACACCGGGTAAACTATTATGGCCAGGTTCGAAATTCGAGGCAGAGACAGGAGAGATAGGAGATATGGGTCCGATGGGGTCAACAGGACAGGATGGGGATTACGGACTTCCAGGATATACTGGACCGATAGGGCGAAAGGGCGGTAAAGGAATAATTGGAGATGTTGGTCTCCCAGGTTATAGTGGAAAAGACGGTTTATCTGGTAGTCCTGGTTATCCTGGAGAGAAAGGAGAGCCAGCACTTGGTACAAAAGAATTTTATAGAGGCGATAGCGGTATTCCTGGTGAAAAGTAAGTATACCAAAAAATAAAATCTTATACTTATATGTATATTAAGTCCAAATTATGTCCCATACTGACCAAAAAAAGATATAAAAAATATGTAAAAGTTTACATGAAACCCTGGCGAAAATAAAGCGTGCATGAAAAGTGTGCAATAAGTGTGTATTTGGAGTGCAAGTCAAGTAAGTTAAGTAATTTCACACTTTTTGAAATAATTAAGCTTTTTTACTCTTTATGTACATTAACATCACGCTTTTTATTTGTCATATGTCACGCTTATAATACATTATATTTTAGCACATTGTTTGCACAGTGTTTAAAGACATTTTGCAAAGCTTCAGTCTATCTTAAGCATGTCACATTGTAGGTATACACACTGTTAGCACGCTTTAATATTTCTCATTTATGACGCTTATATTACACCTTTTTATAGCACATTGTTTGTACAGTTTTAGTGATCACTCAATAGTTTAAACACATTTTAGATATATCTCGCTTGTGTTGGGGTACAACATTTATTTAAAAGGTGAGGTAGATTCCATCTTATGTATCATTTCTCGGCCTATTGCTAAGATCAAAGCAATCCCCGTCGTGGAGTTGACAGTGCAGGTATTTTTCTTAATAAAATACATTATGTAGAACCTACATTGTGGGTATTTATTTTAAATTTTTTTGAAAAAATAAATATTTATTTGATTAATATATTAATATATTAATATATATATATACATATATATATATATATATATATATATATATATATTAGGGTGGCCCAAAAAAAAAGAATATTTTTTTTCTTCTCGTCTCTTGTGAAAATATGTTGGTTTGTCATGTTTTAAGAGCCCTGTCAAAAGATCAGCACCATTAAAAATTTTTTAGGGGTCGCTCAAGATTTTTAAAAATTACCAAAATCGTCAAAAATTGGATTTTTTTTATTTTAATTTTTTTTCTCGTTTCGATATTATTTTTTAATTTAAAAATAATAATGATTCTGAAAATTTAAAATCGATATTTTAATTTCTAAAGGTCGCTCAAGATTATTTTAACTTTCAAAGTAGAGTATTTTGAATGTTTTCGAGCGACCTCTGAATATAAATATCAACGAACTTTTAGCGACCTTTAGAAATCAAAATATTGATTTGAAATTTACAGAATTTTTATTATTTTCAACCTAAAAAATAATATCAAGACGAGAAAAAGAATTAAAATAAAACAAAAATTCAATTTTTGACGATTTTGAAATTTTTTAAAAATCTTGAGCGACCCCTACAAAATTTTTAATCGAGCTGATATTTTGAAAGGGCTCTTACAGCATGATAAACTAACATATTTTTACAAGAGACGAGAAGAAAAAAAATATTCTTTTTTTTTGGGCCACCCTAATATATATATATATATGGGGCGATCCACGCCAAATCGGCCAAGATTCACACTTCATGTTTCCGATTTACTTTAAATTTTCAGGGCCGACAGAGGAACATAAATAAAGGAGAAATCCAAAATTTTAATTTTTTTTATGCATTTTTGTGGATTTTATATAATAAATAAAAAAAAATGTCACGTTTCTTATTTTTCGAAAATTAAAAAACTGAAACGACTGAAAATTTCGAGATAAATTTAGATGTACATATTTTTGGGCGCTCTTTAAGAAAAAAAAATTTTCAAAAATTTTAACCTAAAAATTCATTAAAAAAATCATTTTTTTTTAAACAAATTCAATTATCCAAAAAATGCCATCTCAAAAATTTTTCAAAAAATTTATGGTGATAGCCCTGAATCTTGCGCAAATTTTGACTAGTTACTTTTTGGGGGGACTCAAAAATTGTAGAAGTTATGAATTTTTTTGTGATGCGATGCGTGAAATCGTTACTCCCGCGATCAATGGCTCCGAGCGACTTCGCTTCGCCAAACGGAGAAAGAGATTGTTTCATTGAGTTAAATGTAGTATTTATTTTAATTATATTTTATTAAAAGACTAAATTCATTGCATTACATTTATTTTATTATTAAAAAAATACAAAATATTTTACAAGCGATAAGCCAAGCAGTGCACTGTAAGATAAATAATATTTGTTAATATCAGTCCAGATTTGTGAAAATTTTAACAAGAAAAACATTTTACCGAATATGTAATGTATGTAATTATTTTATTTTCTACTTATCTATTATTGATCCATAACACCTTGCAAATCAAATAAGTAAACGTATCTATAACAACCACAGGGCGTTATAGCCGGGCGTTATCATAATGCCCGCAAATTTAAATCTACAAAACATCATACAATATGCAGCCAAAGCTGCAGAAAATTTGTTGTTTTCAATCACTGACTATAATAAATAATAACTTTTGTGTAGCCTTGGCTGCATTTTGTAAAATATTTTGCGGAATTTCTTAAATAAAATTTTGATTAATTTTTGTTTGACATAAGTCAACATTTGGTACAGTGACAGTAGGAAATTTGACAAGTTTATTTATTATTTAAATTTTTGATAAAAACATAAATCTTTAAGTAGAAAATAAAGCATTGTATGCCCATCACGCGAAATCCTATCCCTCGGGCCAAAGGCCCTCGGGCTAGTTTCGCCTTTGGGCATTAAAGCCTACGTAATGCCCTTGATACATAAATAGCTAATAAACTACTTATTTACACAGTAAAAATATTTGTTAATTTTAACCAATTAATAACATATTTTTTTATTAATCTAGGTCCAAATAACTTTTGGAGTGATGTTACATTTACCAAGAATTATGTTACGTTTACAAAGAATTATGTTAAACTTTTTACAATATAAAATTAAAAAACTAAAAACTGATATCAATAAATATGACTTTTAAAACTGTGTACTTAGTTAACAGATTATAGTTTGTTGTAAACGTAACAAAAGTTATGTAGATCTAGATTAACAAAAAATCTTATTAATATTTGGTTAAAATTAGCAAATATTTTTTTACTCTGTGTAAACAATATCAGAAGTTAAACTTTCCGAAAACAATTTAATTTTAAGGGTGTTCTTATTAATTGGCGATGCAAAGTGAATGGACTGAGTTCCTTTGATCGTCTTGCACTTTTTATGCCTTAACGTGAGAAACTCAGCTGCAAGTTCATAATCGGCCGTTGAATAAAAAAAAACGTTTATATTTTTAAAATTTTCTTTTGCCCATTCATAAAGTTTTTGCGCGGTCAAAATTTCATTTCTGGTTCCACTTTGTAAACAGTATCTTCGAGCTATTCGTTTTAATGTGCCTCCAACGCCATCGCAGGCTCCTTTTCCATGAGCTGTTGCGAAAAAATTCCATTCAGCTTCAACTCCAAAATCTGTCAAGTGATGGGTTAAATTAACAAAATTCTTTTTATTTTTATATTGTTGAGGTGCTCCATCCGAAAAATATATAATTCTGTTGACGATTAAAAAATTTCTTTTCAGAAAATCGATTAATTTTTTCTGAGACGTATATACCGCAATAGTGTCGTGGTTAAGGCAATCCGATATGCCAACATAAGAAACATGTTCAATTTCATTTGTTTCACGATTTTTGTAATATATGACAATCGGATGAACCGTTGCCTGATTGTTGTTCCAGTGAAATCCTTGGACTGCTTCCTGAACAACAAATGCAAAATTTTCTGAAAAATCGAGAGTTACCACGAAATCGCCAACTTCTAAATTCTTCTTTACATTTTTAAAATGCAGAGACTGTTTAGTGGCGATAAAATCGTGAAAAAGTAGTTTGGTCAATTTTTCTATTAAAGATGGAACAAATTCATCAATAGTTTCGTTCAAAGTTTTCAGAGAGCACCTAATTCAAAAACAGTAATAAATCAAAACCAACATAAATTTACACTATAACTTAATATTTACCTATCTGTTGATATCCATTGTTTGTAATTCACTTCCTCGACTAAGTCATTATTAAATGCGTCGATTAGTTTTTCTTTTAGAATATCATTGCTGGGACATAAAGCACACTGACCTTCGTAACATTTGATAATCGGATTTAGACATAGCAGATATTTAAAGAGCTCCTTGTACGAACTTTTTCCTTTTATTGGAATTTCCCAAGTTTTGGTTAAATTTTGTAAATCCGAGCCTATAAACAGATAATTGATTATAATTATTATTAATAATTATATTTATTTTATTAATTCTAATTAATATAATAATAATAATAATATATTATTATTATAATAATTAGAAATATTAGAATAATTATAATTATTACGATAATTTTTATTCTTAAGAAGTGTAAATCAAACTAATTAAGGTTTCTGAAATCAAATTCTATTTTCTGACCTTCGATCATAAGTTTAACATTTTGATGAAAGATACACACACAAACTGTATGTGTTCCGCTAGCTCCTGCCAGAACACATTCGTTGGGACGAAGTTCGGCAAATTTAGAGAAACCTACTTGGCAATTCGGGAATTCTAATTTAAAAGATTGGTAAAGTTCTTTTAAATTACAATAAACAAGTCTCTTTTGAACTTTCTCTTTCGCTCCATCATCTTTTTTGATAGTCACGTAATCCTTCATCCCAGGCAATTGCCTTGAATTTTCGTCGTTTCGGTAATATTGGGTTATTAAATCTATGTTATCACTCGAAAGATTTCGTCCGTTTTTGACGCCGGGTACTGATAGAATGCCTTTTTCTTTTTGCAATTTTTTGGCAACATTTACCATATGCTTAGAGCAATTGAATGTTCGTGTTATATTGCATGTGCTTAAAGTTGATGGTAGTGAAGTTAAAATACGATATTTATTATCTCTGAAATAAAAATTAATTATAAATATTGATAATAACAATGCGATTTTAAATTGAACTTAAATTTTTCTTTGTAATAATTTTTAATTAAATTGATTGAGAAAATAATATTTAACCTCGATGTGTCTTCAGCATTGAATTTCTCCATAAACATAGACATAATGTTATTATGAGCCACAGTTTTAGCATCATCTGAAGTAACAATATTTAAACATGTTATTTCTTCAAATTTTTTTTTAATACTTTCTTGTGCTGCTTCAACTTTACCAACAATATAATTTTTATATCTAAGTCTGTAAAACATTCAGTTATGATAATGAAAAATATAATTTTGTCTTTGATTATATTATATTATATACATGAAAGTGATGCATCACTTTCATGAATATCGAGCGCATATTATCATTTTTTTTTTACAAAACAAAAATGTTTAACATACTTTTTATCATCAATTTCTTTTTCACCTAAAGCATTTAAGGCGATGTTTAAATTTAATTTTGTTAATTTTGATGAAATAAATTCTTCCGCATTTGAATCAGTTGAATCTGAACCTAAATCTTCATTTTCAGGAGTTTCTTGGATTGTTAATTTTACTCGACATGAATTACAGATCAAAGCATCTTTGGGAATATTTTCAAACTTATGCCTATGAAAACGTAAAAACTTTCTGAGTTGAGTTGAATTAGGATCTGCAAAAAACATTTATTTAAAAACTCTATGAAAACTTAAGTTAATTTTACTTAATTTACAATAATTTGAATAATAAAGTATAAAATTAATTAATAATCACTTACGGTTGGGATACTTAAATGGATTACAGCAACGCTTTTTGTGTGATGGACTCATGTTGATAGCTTTCCTTAATAAACTCACTCAAGAAATTACTAAACTCAACAATTCTATAATTATTATAAACTTCGGGTTAATGCGCCAAAACTATTATACTAATTAGTAATTATAACTAATAATAACTACTAACAATAATAATTAATAATAACTATAATAACTAATATAACAATAATAACTAATAATAACTAACAATAATAACAATAATAATAACTAATAATAACTACTAACAACAAACAGGGTGTTTCAAATTTAACGCCTTAAATAATGTTATGGTTTACTTTTAGACTAACGTCAGAAATGCATGGCAATCTAATAACAAATTAAAATCAACATTTTAGGTTGTCATGGATACTAGGACAGTATTTGTCAAAGACTTTTTTAGTATTTGTAAATTAATTATATAACACAGAATTTGCCTAATAAAATTTTTACCATAAAAGATAGAAAAAGTTATTTTTTTACAAATTCAACAGTTATAATATTAAATCAGGAGATTACATCGCATTTTTTGCAATTAATTAAGAATGAAATAAATGAATTTTGGTTTTTGATAAAATACATAAAATTACTTGTTTGTTTGGTCTGAAACCATTCCATCCCCCGTTTGACTAAGCGCGCTTAAAAGTCGCGCGGAGCCATTGCATTGGGAGTAACGATTTCAAACGCATCGCTTCATAAAAAAATTCATAACTTCTACAATTTTTGAGTCCCCCCAAAAAGTAACTAGTCAAAATTTGCGCAAGATTCAGGGCTATCACCATAAATTTTTTGAAAAATTTTTGAGATGGCATTTTTTGGATAATTGAATTTGTTTAAAAAAAATGATTTTTTTAATGAATTTTTAGGTTAAAATTTTTGAAAAATTTTTTTTTTTTAAAGAGCGCCCAAAAATATGTACATCTAAATTTATCTCGAAATTTTCAGTCGTTTCAGTTTTTTAATTTTCGAAAAATAAGAAACGTGACATTTTTTTTTATTTATTATATAAAATCCACAAAAATGCATAAAAAAAATTAAAATTTTGGATTTCTCCTTTATTTATGTTCCTCTGTCGGCCCTGAAAATTTGAAGTAAATCGGAAACATGAAGTGTGAATCTTGGCCGATTTGGCGTGGATCGCCCCATATATATATATATAATATATTAATTAATATAATATATTATATACAGGGTGTATATATTAATATATATAATATATATATATATATATACAGGGTGGTCCAGGTTATAGTAGCAATAATTCACCATTCGATAGTCCATCGAAAAATAAGTCGACATGCATGGTAATTTTTTTCTCCAAAACCCCTCCTAAGGGAGATACAGCCCTTCAAAGTTGAGTTTTAAAAATCTTTTTTTTGTCATAACTCTCAGGAAACAAAAGCGTTTTTGACCAAATTTGGTACAAGTTCTTATGAAATAAGTACTCCTTATCTGACGTAAGTAACTTTTGTCAAAATTGTCCAGTGACGTAGATACAGGGGGGTTGTTTCACTTTTTCCACCCCATTTTTTACGCCACTGGATATTGGTTTAAATTGACCTATTTTTCTAATTCCTTGTTCAATTTTGAGAAAAAAAGCCACTCTTGTCAAATTTTGATTTAAGGCTTTGTTTACGAGATAATTAGGTTTAAAAAAAACATACAGTCCTGCAAAGTTCAGTTTTAAGTATCTTTTTTTTGTCATAACTCTAACTCTCGCTAAAGCGTTTTTCACCAACTTTGATACAAGTACTTATGAAGTAGATACTCGTTACTTGACCCAAGTAACTTTTGTCAAAATTGTCCATTGGCGTACATACAGGGGTTTTTTCACTTTTTCCGCCCAAGATTTCACTGAAAAATAACTCGACATGCATTGTTTTATTTTCTTCAAAACTTCCTCAGAAAAGAAATAAAGCCCTTCAAAATTCAATTTTAGGATTTATCTTTTTGTTATAACTCTCATATCGTTTAAGAATATTTGATTAAATTTGGTATAGGTATTTAAAATAGGTAATCAACACTCCACTCTAGTATGAACTGTCAGTCTTAAACAACTGAAATATCTGTCAGAGTGTTAATAAAGGTTTTCTATTATTTTTTACAGTCTGTTAAGATATTTTAGAGTTAATACAAGTATCCTGTAATCATAAATATGCCTTTTCGATTCACGAACCAAGAATACGCCGATATTCACTTCATTTATGGATTTTGTGATGGGAACGCGTTGCAAGCAGTTCAAGAATATCAAAGGCGTTTTCCCAATTTATATTTAAAACTAAACTTTGCAGTACTGTATGTTTTTTTTAAACTCAATTATCTCGTAAACAAAGCCTTAATCAAAATTTGACAAAAGTGCTTTTTTTCTCAAAATTGAACAAGGAATTCGAAAAATAGGTCAATTTAAACCAATATCCAGTGGCGTAAAAAATGGGGTGGAAAAAGTGAAACAACCCCCCTGTATCTACGTCACTGGACAATTTTGACAAAAGTTACGTACGTCAGGTAACGAGTACCTATTTCATAAGTACTTGTACTAAATTTGGTCAAAAACGCTTTCCTGAGAGTTATGGCAAAAAAAAGATTTTTAAAACTCAACTTTGAAGGGCTGTATCTCCCTTAGGAGGGGTTTTGGAGAAAAAAATTACCATGCGTGTCGACTTATTTTTTGATGGACTATCGAATGGTGAATTATTGCTACTATAACCTGGACCACCCTGTATATATATATATATATATATATATATATATATATATATATATATATATATATATATATATATATATATTAATAAATTAATTAATATATTATTATCAGGATATTTATATTTCAATTATGTGTAAATTTAAGACTTTATAGGTCACCAAAAAGAATCTGTTTTTGTAATAGGCACACAGGTGGCAAGAAACAGTGTGCAAACAATGTGAAAAATCAAAAGGAGTTCCCTTTAGAACATGGTCCAGTGATTATTCACACTTTTAAATTTTTGGTTTTGCACATTGTTCCATTTCCCACCTTCCGCACATCATTTTTTTTAAAAGATTGCACATTGTTCTCAAATAATTTTGCACACTTTTTGCACATTTCATTTTCGCCAGGGAAATAGTATATTCTGTAACAAGTTTGGAATACGGCATATTCCGCTCGAGTGAAGAGTTTGTCACACGAGCCGAAGGCGAGTTTGATGGTTTGATGGTTTCAGACTATCCTTTTTCTACGTTTCCAAAAAATACCATAAAAAATAATTTAATTGGGAGAAAGTAAGGATGGATCGGTCTAAAATTTGTTAGATATTAAAAACAGAGATGTCACCACCAGTGTTTATTCTGTCATCCGATGAATATTTCATAACACTTATAACACTTTACGGAATATATGTCATTCCATATATAAAAGTGATCACTTACTAATATAATATTATTAGAACGGTCATATTCCGTAATACGAGTAGAAAAATACATTTTTACAACCTTCTATTCACACTTTTCGTAAATTTTTTAAAATCATACGCCGTTGAAAGTAATTTGTTTTTCAATATTTAGGATATTACTTTTATAATATATTTTAAAATGTTTTCTATTTAATAATTCATAAAACTGTTAACAGTATTCGAAAAAAAATCTTTTCGATGATTTAAAGAAAAGTGTGAATGGAATTCTGTGAAAATACTTTCCATTTAAAATTTTAAGTGCTATGCACGTGTTAATGGTAATCAGTTTCTATAAAATTAAGTATGAGTATAGGTAAACAAAGCTGGCCCCATCCGCATCGTTATACACCTGTCTCCCAGAGATATTTTCCCCCTTTCGGTTCTCATAAGTATCCCAACTTCACTGCTTTGCCTGTGCTTAATGGATACAAAGGAACTCCCCGGCTGGTAAATCTTCCTTGGGAGATCGTGGACGACAATGTCGATGTTTAGACCCTTCCGGAATTTTGTCGCCGGGAGTTCGGGACAAGGAGGAAAAACATTTTGGTTTTCGAGGGACGCTGTAAGGGCCTATTTGCTTCTTGTGGTAGATTTGTCGTCTGCGTCCATGTCAGCTGAATTCTTCTGAAAATTCGGTAACCGCTTTAAATTGTTTGCCCCACTGTGCGAATACTGAATCTTGTCTTTAGTACCGAAGCATTGCTGCCCACGACAATTTGTTTGCAGTGCCCCTCTGCCTTCGTGGAAATTCTTTCTAAGTACCTACTAACAGTTTTGCGGTCATTTAAAATTAAGTCTATATGGAGGCGGCCACTTCGGTTGGTTACCTAATTTATAGCCTCCTTAAACGTGCCTTGTAGTCTACATATGTTTATTTCATTAGGATGAGATTTTTTTTTCCTAGTGTTTGTCTGTACTGTAGCCGTTTTTTATAAGGATTGTTGCTTTGGCTATTGTTGCAGTTTTTTATTGGAAACTTTTGTGGCAACTAATGGTTAATTACCTGTAGGAGTTCTTTGTTTGTTGCGGTTGCGAAAGGGTTTATGCCGATTTGGATTTGAGGTGCAATGACACCATTTGGCAGGTACGATGAAGTTGCTTCTATAAAATTTTACACAAAATTTTTTGTTCGCTTCTTAGGCCGGGGAGGGACATTTAGTACTTTGCAAAAATAAGCCCAACCCTAATATATATACGTTAACTAATTAGTTCAGAATTCTTTAGAATATTTGTTTTATTTTCATTGAAGCATTTAATTAATTACCATTTAACATAATAATTTTTTTAGGGGCGACGAGGGTGACCAAGGTTACCCAGGTTTTAGGGGAGAAAGTGGTGATGCCTTTGGAGAAATAAGAAATATAAGGGGAGATCAAGGACCGCCTGGATATCAAGGAGATAGAGGTTTGTTAAAAATGTAATGGAATTACAATTAAAATAAAGGACGGTATAAAGTTTTTACCTAGTTAAATTTAAAAAATAATATACTTATCTTAGGCTTGGGAGGACGGAAGGGTGAAAAAGGATACAAAGGAGATCTGGGATTCACTGGTCCACCAGGTCCAGGTGGAAGAAGTGGGTCAAGTTATCCAGGTCCAATGGGTTTTAAAGGACACCCTGGAATTCCCGGAGATGAAGGACCACGCGGTCCTGCTGGTATACCGGGTAAGCCAGGACAAGATGGACTTTTGGGCATCAATGGCCGAAAAGGTGATCGTGGCGACCTTGGATTAAGAATTTTAGATGGTGAAATGGGACAAGATGGACCGCCTGGTGAAAAAGGAGATATTGGAGATTTTGGACCGGATGGTTATCCCGGTATGGATGGCAGGCCGGGCATTAAAGGATACAAAGGGGTTAAAGGAGCGATAGGTTTGTCTGGTTTACCAGGATTTGCCGGCTCCAAGGGACAAATAGGTGTTATGAGGCAAGGATACCCTGGTCTTAATGGTGGTCGAGGTCCGAAAGGTATGCAAGGTCGTTACGGCGATAGCGGGCTAAAAGGAGACATCGGACCATATGGTCCTACGGGTTTAAAAGGTGCCAGAGGTGACGCTGGATTATTTGGATTACAAGGCGCTCCTGGTAAAATACCTAATATTAATAATGTAAACTTAAAAATATAATATAATGTTATTTTAGGAGACACCGGAGAAGAAGGATTATATGGCTATACAGGTTTAACTGGACGAATAGGGTCACCAGGCGGTCAGGGGCCTAGAGGCGATTTGGGACTCCAAGGTAGTTTAGGACCCATGGGTATGAAGGGGTACTTCGGAGAGAAAGGTTTACAAGGAAGGCGCGGTGACTCTGGTTCACAGGGTTTGCAGGGATTAATGGGTGAACCTGGTCTAAAAGGTGAAAGAGGGACACCTGGAACACCTGGTATTCATGGTCAAAAAGGTGAAGGAGCTTTTAGTGGTCAACAAGGTGATGAAGGTGATGCAGGAATTATTGGTGAAGTAGGATTTGATGGATTACCTGGATTGCCAGGACCGAAAGGTCAACCTGGCGAACCAGGATATGATGTAATTGGGCCCAGTGGATTCAAAGGTGAAGCTGGTGAACCAGGTTTTCCTGGTCGTAATGGAGCTCCTGGAATTAAAGGAGAATTGGGAAATATTGGATATCTGGGAATTAAAGGAGAAAGAGGAGAAGATGGTTCTAGAGGTCGAGATGGTCAAAATGGTATACCAGGTGTTGACGGACCAAAAGGTGAAATAGGAGATCAAGGTGTACCCGGTTCTTATGGACCTAAAGGGGAATTAGGAATGTCCGGAGAACCAGGTAGAATGGGAAGACCAGGAATTCCAGGTGATGTAGGAGAAGCCGGTCCAGCTGGCCTCGAAGGTCCCAAAGGCCCTAAAGGTAACCGAGGTTTGCCAGGTTTTCCATCAAACGGAAATCCTGATAAAGGAGACCAGGGTGACCAAGGAATGCGGGGATTACAAGGTAATATAAATTTTTACATAACTACATAACATAATAACAATTTTTGGTAATTTCAGGTAATAAAGGAGAACGTGGAAATCAAGGTTATCAAGGTCCATATGGTTTTAAAGGAGAACAAGGCGATTTTGGATTTAAAGGATTTTCTGGACAACCGGGTTTTCCTGGTTTAAAAGGAATAAGAGGAGACATCGGTTTACCCGGACTTGACGGACTTCCTGGTCAAAATCCAGAACCAGGAGAAGAAGGTACACCTGGTTTTCCTGGAGAGAGTGGAATACCTGGAAGACGAGGTCAAAAGGGTGCTGTTGGTGAATTTGGACCAACCGGAGAGGACGGCCAACCTGGTTCGCCGGGTATAAGTTTACAAGGAAGAAAAGGAGAACAAGGAGACAACGGTTATAGGGGTCGCCCAGGTTTAGCAGGACTGCAAGGCCTATCCGGTTTGGATGGAAGATCTGGTGCGCCTGGCCGAAAAGGTCAACCCGGCGACTATGGCCATGGTGCTGATAGCTTGAAAGGAAAACAGGGAGACATTGGTTTTAGAGGTCAAGACGGATTTATGGGAATAAAAGGAGAACGCGGAGAACCTGGTTTAGATGGTTTACCAGGACAACCTGGCATGCCTGGTTTGCCCGGTTTAAAGGGTGACCGTGGTTTACCTGGATTTGATGGAATACAGGGGTACAAAGGAAATAAAGGAATACGTGGAGATATAGGAATTCTTGGACGCCCCGGCTACCATGGACCACAGGGTGAACCTGGACTCCCAGGTTTCCGTGGCGAACAAGGACTTCCAGGATTGTCTGGTTATGTAGGGTTACAAGGAAAAAAAGGTGAACGAGGCGAAGTAGGTATAGATGGTTTACCTGGTTTTCCGGGACCAAAGGGAATTAGAGGCGATGAGGGTTATAGTGGAAGGCAAGGTTCTCCAGGACAGAGAGGAAGACAGGGGCCTCAGGGAGACCCGGCACCACTACCACCTGGTCCCAAAAGTAGAGGTTTCTACTTCACAACGCATTCTCAGAGTATGTCAATACCAGAATGTCCAAGAGGAACCTCGAAGATGTGGGACGGATTTTCACTGATGACAACAGGTGGATCAGAGAAACCACATGGACAAGATTTGGGTACAGCTGGAAGTTGTCTAAGAAGATTCAATACAATGCCGTTCTTGATGTGCGACGTGAACCAAGTATGTAATTATGCTCAAAACAACGATTACAGCTACTGGTTATCTACCAGTGAACCTATGCCAACGATGATGACTCCAATACCAGCGGCCGATACTCCCAAGTATATTTCAAGGCAAGATCAATGTTTAAATCATTTTTTTATAATTTAATAATCTTGTAAATTCTTGCAGGTGTTCAGTTTGCGAAGCAAAAACTAGAGTTATAGCAATACACAGTCAAAGCAGTTCGACTCCTGAGTGTCCTTACGGGTGGGATGAACTTTGGTTTGGATACAGTTTCCTTATGGTAAGTACACAAAGTCACAACAATCAATGATGGTTTCGACCTTTACTTGATAAAACTCCATATTATTAATATATGAACAAAAACAAGTTTAAAGTTTCACTATTGTTTTTGTGTTTTTTTTTTAATTAACAATTGTTTACTTATTCTGAAGAAGCTACCAGGTAGCGAAACAACTGTTAATTTATAAAAAAAATAATAAATTAATTTGTTTTAAAACATAAATAAAATATTGAAACCTTAAAACAGTGTTGTTTTTATTCATATATTAGTGATATTAGATATCAAGTTAGGTAACTTATTTTGTTTTTTAGTCCAGTGATAACGGCGCTTACGGTACAGGCCAATCCCTCGTATCGCCAGGCTCCTGCTTGAAAGATTTCCGACCAAGTCCCTTTATAGAATGCCACGGCCACGGAAGATGCAACTACTACACAACTGCCACATCTTATTGGCTTGCGATTATCTCCGAATCCGAAATGTTTAGAAAACCGCAACCACAAACCTTGAAGCCTGGAGCACTGACTAGTAAAATAAGCAGGTGTTCAGTGTGCATTAGAAGACAAGAAATCCTTCATGGACAAGTTCCTAGTCAGTATGCTTATGGAAGCCGTTCTAGTTCTAGTCAATCAGGATACGAAACCGGCGGTTCTAGGCAATCCGGTTACGAATCCAGCGGTTCTCAATCTTATGGACAACCGTCGTATGGAGGAGATAGACAATCTTCTTATGAAAGAGATAGACAACCTTCATATGGAGGATCATCCTCATATGGAACAGGTGGACAATCTGGTGGATCATCATCATATGGAAGAGGTGGACAATCTGGTGGATCATCATCATATGGAACAGGTGGACAATCCGGTGGATCATCATCATATGGAACAGGTGGACAATCTGGTGGATCATCATCATATGGAACAGGTGGACAATCTGGTGGATCATCATCATATGGAAGAGGTGGACAATCTGGAGGATCATCCTCGTATGGATCAAGTGGACAACCATCATACGTAGGATCGTCATCCTATGCAAGAAACAGGCCACCATACTATGGTGGTAGGCAAGGTCAAACAAGCTGGCAAGGAGGTATTTCTTATCAAAAAAATATTTTATAATTTCTAACAATGTATCACTTCTTTACAGGCTCAGGATATAATTCAATAGAACAACCAGGAGGAAGACAATCGTATGGATCTAGAGAACAATCATCATCAGACCCATACAGGTCGAGGGAGCAAACGGGCCCCGGAAGTGGGCAGACCAGTTGGTCCAGTGGGTACAAGTGGGGATCCCCCGGCTATAAAGGACCGGTACCGAACGCCACTGGTTCCACAAACTACAAAAGTCTAGAGGGCGCTCCTATAAGAAGAAGGCGACCCAAACATAAAGTACAAAGAGTACAACATACGTGATCCAAATGTGCCATTTATTTTTGTAATTATGTGTATAGTTAATTTTTGTTATAAACTTCTTCCTAACGTTTTTAATGCTTAGGCCCGCGACAAACCACTTAAGTTTAAGTTTAGTTCGTATTTAGTAAATTGTAAGAAATATACTTAAATTATATTACGAAATACTTTTATATCTGTATAGTCATAATCACTAAAAAATGGTGCTAACTAGTTTTAATTTTACTTATATAAGCTTTTTGTAATGTATGTGATGATCCACTGCGCCTAAATTAAATACAAAGTCACTGCCACATTAAACAATTTTCCTACTGTGAAGTTTAATTTAAATAAATAAATAATATTCTCTTATAACCGCGTTTTATTTAGATATTTAGATTTGTATGGATTGCGCTCTACACCTCGAGGAAAGTGGTCGTGACTAGGAACGTATAAGCTTCTCCCAATAGTGACAGCAGTTAGAATCAAACCCATAGAAAAAGAATATCAAACCTACCAATATACTCGTCTACTGGTCTATCCATATACTAACCAATCATGTATGTGGTAAGTATATGGGTCTACCAGTATCAATTTAAAAAAAAGGTGTAAATAGTGCTAGTGGCAACCCCACCTAGATTAAGCCTCAGATTCTCTACCAGTTCCCAGCTTGCTGACTATCGATAACGTTGCACCCATATAAACAATACTATTATTAGTAGTATCATTTCTAAGTTTGCACCCATCTGTGCGGTTGCGGTTGTTTATTTTTGCCTAGAACGTTTGAGGGGTCAGCCACTTCGGTTGGTTACCCAATTTATGGTCCCCTTAATTTGCTTAGTAATCTACAGATGTTTATTTCTTTAGGATGAGTTTCCTTTGCCTAATGTTTAACTGAATTTGAGTGATTAATGGCTTCTTATGTGTGCCCTTGTGTTTAAAAGTTTTTTGGCCATGCTTACTTTTTTATGGAAACTGTTGGATTCTTTTTTAGTTAAAGTTTGCGGATTTCGTTTTAAAATTTAGTATTATTATTATTTGGGTATTATAAGGTCATGCAATTTTGGTAAATTTTAACATAGATGAATTTTACTTATCCGATTTAAGCTTAATTTTCATGTATCATCATCATCCGGGTGTGCTCTTATTGGTCCAATTATAATTCGAAAATTATGACATTTCATCGGTCCGTCAAGTTTTAATTGCGTACGTCTGACGGAGAAAGTTAACATAATTTTAACTCATCCGTGACTGTTTTTGACGCCTAACGTTATTTTCTGATAATTTTTTTTCAAATCTTTTAATATTTTTTAAATTATGATTGTAAAACGGAATAATTAAGTTCGTTATGTGAATAATGTTCTATGAACATTTTAATGTATATTAAGGATTATATATTCTTTTTATAAATTTATTAGACAGGTACTGTTAAAGTTACAATTGTTGACATAATTGTAACTATGCCGATTAAGCATTAGGTAAATTTCGTGCAGTGAATATACTGGCCCTTAATTTTTATTTGTCGCCAAATCAATCCGTTAAACGTCATTAAAAAACGGATGCATGAAAATTAGAACATTTCTTGTCGGACCATTTTATTGAAAAACGGACAAACGGATAAAGGATAAACGGGTACATGAAAATTAAGTTTTATGGAGACTTGGACTTCGGGTGAATTGACAGGCAGATGTGATGAAATTGTTCCTTAACCTCGACCGCCCACTTTAGCACATGGTTTTCCAGGAAATTATTTGTTGAAACTAATCGTCTCACTCACACCCTTTTTCACAGGTAAAAAACCTTGGATAAGGTACCACACGCAATTTGCACTCTTTTTACACTTGGGTCTGGTAGATGACGTGTAGAATCGTTATTGATTTTTTTTGTTTTTTTTTTTTTTAATTTGAACAAGTTTAGCGGTGATGGCACTATGGAAGTACTACGCGTTAAGCGAGACCTTACCTACGCGACCTGTTGCCCTGAAGTGCGGAGCGTCACTGGCACCTGCCAAACGGTGTCATTCCACCTAAATTCCAAATCGGCTTAAACCGGATAAGTGAACTTACCTTATTTGCATGACCTTAACATAATACCCAATACTTAACCCTAACTCGAATTTCGAAACCGCAACAAAGAACTCCTCCAGGTAATTAACCATTAGTCGCCACAACAGTTCCCAAAAAAAACTGCAAGCCTAGCCAAAGCAACAATTTCGTACAAAAAAACGGCTCAAATAAACAGTCAATTCAGTCAAGTGCAGACAAAAAGCAACTCGGAGCCTTTTAATAAACACTCGGCAAAAGAAAATAATCTTGTCTCAAAGAAATAAACATCTGTAGACTACAAGGCACCCTGCCAAATAAAGTGGCCACCTCCATAAAAATGTAAAACTAGAAGATCGCACAGTAGCACAGTGGTCGGAAACGCACAAAAAGCTGGCCAAAATTTAAATAGAGAGCGAATTTATTTGAAAATATATACCTTTATGTTTTTGGGGTCCTAGAATTCTAATTTAAGGTCAAATTGGTAAAAAACAAAATGGCGGACGAGCTTTGAAAAAACTGACGAAAAAGTACTAGTAAGGGATTTTCGGGGTCAGAGACCTCAAATTTGAGGTCAAAATGATTGAGAACAAAATGTTTTCGGAGGTCAAGTTATATACATTATGTACATTTAAGGTTACAAAATAAAAAAAACTGTTTTATTTACTTTTTAATATTAAATTAATTTTCTCAAATAGAATATTCATTTAGAACTTCATCCACATCACCCGGATATTCCACATCAGGCTCGTTATTATTGTAAAGTTGGGCTGCTAATGCGCCTAAGCACGATCCACGCTTACCTACCTTGTAAGCGTCCTTAAAACAAAAATCGTAATTGGTCGCAGTCAAATTTTTAATATTATGTTAAGTAACTTGTTAACTTTGTATTTTGATAGAAATTATATCGGGGCGGCGCGGCGCATTTTTTAAAAACATGTTTTTTATTTACTTTTTTGCTGACTAAAAGTTTCTGAATAGATCACTTTGAGGTCACTATTATAATACATCATGCATAACATAAACCTCGTATTAAATTTTTATTATACGTACCTTCAGCAACTCGCTCCATGTATCGTCGAAGAAATCGCGCAGTTTAAACAAAATCTACAGCACTTTTAACAGATCGTAAAATTTGACGTTTCGAAACGTCAAAACCCAAATGGATAAAACATAGCCACATATTTTTGACAGTTGGTGCAGAAATATGTTTTTTATAGAATACCGTATTTTGTTTTTTTCAATTCTGGCCAGCTTTTTTCCCTAAGGTAGATAAGTGATTTTCAGCAAGCAAAACGACTGGCAACAAGGTAAATTTTCTGAAGTCAGTACTTGGAATGAGCAGTTAAATTTTCCACGAAGGCAGAGGGACACTGCAAACGGCTCGTCCTGGACGGTACTGAAGACAAGATTCAGTTTTCGCACAGTAACACTTGTTTGCCCATTTTAAAGCGGTTACCGAATTTTTAGCAGTGACACGGACGCAGACGAACAAGAAGTACCACAAGAAGCACGATAGGCCCTATAGTGTGTAAACCAATTACCAATTAAATTTAAAGTGGGTGTTACTAAATCCAGGGTCTAGGGGGATTTCGGATTTTACTTAGTTTTGAGTCAGTCGTCCCCTGAAAACAAAAAGGTATTCCTCGAAATTTCGGGAGGGGACTATCGACACTCTTGTCCACGACCTCCAAAGGATTTACCACCCGGGATGAAACTTTTTATTCATTAAACAAAGGTGTTGCGGGATACGTAGGAGAACTGAAAGGGGGAGTAATAGCTCTGGGAGACCAGTGTATGACGATGCTGATGGAGCCAGCTATATACTTCTTATAATCATACTCATCAAACAAATATTACAAGTATTCCCCAACACCAAAACAAAACACAATGCACTTTGTGTTTTGTTGTTGGGGACTAAAAAAATAACAGTCGATTTTACTAATTTATATATTATTGTAAATCAGATTAAATAATAAAAAGAATTTCCCAATAAAGGAAATAATAATTTACAAAGTAAAAATTCAAAATATATTTTTGATCTCACATAATTTATTTTTAAATAAAACAAATGATACAAATAAAAAATTCATTGTTTAAAATACACAATTTCAAAAAATGTGTATTTACATAATATATTATAATTAAATATACAAGTAAAAATATTCATATTTTTTGTTTATTTTTAAAATTTTTCGTTAAAAATTCATTTTTTTAAAATCTTTTAACATTTTTAAAAATAATTAAAGTACAGAAATAGAATTGTATGTCATACAATAAGACAACTAAATAAGAGATAACAATAAAATAAACAAAATAATTATAATTAAACAATAGTTTTTTGTTCTTTATAACCTATGTGATGACAAAGAACACAATTATTTATTTATTAAATTGCTTTATCAAAAGTATCTTACAATTATCTTTAAAAATAATGATTCAGACATTTATTTCGCGAAATTATTAAACTCTAACTTAGTCTCCGCCGTAAACTGCATATGACTATCTATAATTTGGAACAGCTCACTTGGCTGTGGCACTCTACCAGTTTCTAGTTTTGACCAGACAGGGACATCGTTGAGTGTCATCTCAAAAGCCCCCGACTGTATCAACTGCCCTTCTAGAAGATTGCACAAGAAAAACAACATCATACAGGCGTACAACTTGTTTTCCAAGCACCATGCCCACCATGACGGCCTTGGCTGGTTCAAGTATTCAAACACATTTACTCCTCCAATAATACAAACTATTATTAACATCTTTGCTATTCCCTACAAATAAAATTATTAAATCAATAAGTATTATTAATATTTAGGTTAAAGTCTTACAATAAACTTGGCAATAGCCAAACTAAGTCCTGGGGGATCATAATTGCCTCCATCTATGTTTATGTGTGGGTATTTCTGGTTAATAATCTGCACATACTGATCAAACATTTTCTTGTATCCACATGAATAACTAAAACGCATTAATTACTAACGACTTATAGTAAAAACGAAATCTATTGCAAATAAATCAGTATTTTTGTCGTTCAACAATTTCGGCAAAACATTTTTGGAAAGAGTTTCTTAAAATGAATGCTATGCTGGAACATTGTAAGTGCCTGAAATGAGTTTTTTAGACAATCAAGTCTAATGATCAATGATTGTGAAAGTTCATAAGGATGAAATATTGCGACAAGAGCCGAATGGAAATGGCCCTTAAAGGCCGTATTACAGCCGGCAATTCTTTCGGCAATTGCAATGAAAATTGCCGTAGGCATGCGCGGTAGATACATTTCGACGAATCTCTTGCAATTGCCGAAAATCGGTCCGGATAGATTTTTATTGCCGTTTCACGGCAATTCTGAGGTGAAACCTGGTAACTTTTATGTTACCAACCCTACTACAAATTCCTTAAAGAGACGCTGTTTGACTTAAACAGTTTAAGGTTATTTGTTTTATGATTGACATTTTGTTCAAAGTTCTAGTATCCATTTTACTCATTAATTTTTAAATATCTCTACTAAATAACAAATAAACAAAGTGTTTACAAAATCGTATTTTTTTCTTCGGTTGGTAGCACGGTAATAAACAGCAAGTTGTCTTGCCATTGCTGACTGTAAAACAACATGCAATACGGCCTTGAAAACTTGAATGCAAGAATAATTTCTGCAAGAAAAATTGCTGCAAGAGGAATTGCCGGCTGTAATACGGCCTTTAAGGCCGTATTACAGCCGGAAATTCTTTTGGCAATTGCAATGAAAATTGCCGTAGGCATCCGCGGTAGAGTTATTTCGACGAATCTCTTGCAATTGACCATATGCAAGGAATGCGGTCGATGTTGCCAATGGTAAAAATATAAAATTCCCTATTGGGAACATTCAATTATATTACGTTGGCTACATTAAAAATTTGAATTTCCCGCACAAACTAAATTAATTTCCATCTTTTTTTTTAATAATAATAAATAATAATAATTCCCACATTTGAAATTCGCACCTTAATTTATTATACAACATTGAAACTACCTTCTTTATCTCTGGGAACTACTAGAATGTGTCAGATTGTGCGGGAAATTCAAAATTTCAATGTAGCCAACGTATTATAATTGAATGTACCCAATTGGGAATTTTATTTTTTTACCATTGGCAACATCGACCGCATTCCTTGCATATGGTCAAAATAGGTCCGGATGGATTTTTATTGCCGTTTCACGGCAATTCTGGGGTGAAATCTGGTAACTTTTATGTTACCATCCCTACTACAAATTCCCTAGATAGACGCTGTTTGACTTAAACAGTTTAAGGTTATTTGTTTTATGATTGGCATTTTGTTCAAAGTTCTAGTATCCATTTTACTCATTAATTTTTAAATATCTCTACTAAATAACAAATAAACTTGGTGTTTACAAAATCGTATATTTTTCTTCGGTTAATAAACAGCAAGTTGTCTTGCCATTGCTGACTGTAAAACAACATGCAATAAGGCCTTGAAAACTTGATAACAAGAATAATTGCTGCAAGAAGAATTGCCGGCTGTAATACGGCCTTAAAGGCCGTATTACAGCCTCCAATTTTACGTGAACTACGCAATAATCTTGCACGAAGGCATGCGCATAGCGACGTTTCGTGCAAGTCTATTGCCGTTTCAAATTATCGGCCCTGCTCGGTTTTTATTGCCAGTTGCATGCAAGTCTGGGGGATAAATTGGTAACTTTTTTCATACCAATCAACACTTTAAATTCCCTAGATACGCTTGTTTTTTTTTTTGAAGTCATTTGTATGTTGTTTCTTTGTATTCTAAATTTTATTACATAATATACATGTCCTGTGGAAGGAGCCAAGTTTAATTTTAATTGTACTTTGTGTAATATTTTATAAATTATTAGACTTTTCTTCGGTTGGTATCATGCAAGTTCGAATTAGAATTCACACAAATTTCAGTGTCAATTAATTTTTAAGAAAATAATGACCCACCGCTAATACAACACAAACCACACCATCGCTATGGTAATGATAAATACTGCGGTGGAGAAAATTGAAATCTCGTCGTCTTATTGGACAGTAACCGTGAAGAAAGAGATTTTTTCCACAGCAGTTTCACAATTGACGACCTTGCTGTAAAAAGGATGCAGCTCCAATTTTTGCACAAATTAAGCTTGTAGGCCAATTCTAGGCTACAAAATGTTCTCTATGGTTTGGTGAAAAATCGACGCAGATAGGATGGCGATTGGAGCAAGAAAGACGTAGGTCCAGGAGCTACGTCTGTCTTGCCCCAAACGCCTATCAGTGGCGGATTGTGGATTTGGGTATATCGATATCTCAGTTAATAGACATGGGACCCACTGTGGGTCACCCACACCAAACTTATGAGTTTTATGACATTAAATAGACAAGTTAATTTAACAATTTAAATTAAATTTTGAGAAAAAAAAAATAGTTTTTCAGCGCGCCTCACCAGCCCCCTGCCACCCCTAATTAAGATTATTCAAATTAAAGTGGTGCAATTCATAATTCAATAAATTTTATTATCAAATTTCAAAATTTATTTAAAAAATCTAAGAATTACAGATTTTATACCATAAATTTTTTATTATTCTTTTAACGAAAATTTAAGAATATCAAAAGTTACCCTTAAAAAAATTGAAATATGACAACGTAATGTTATTGGCAAGACAATACGTTCCCAAGAACATTCTACCAAGCTGATGATAACGGTGGAGTCAAATATACTGACGATGATAAAAATGAATAAATATAATCATATTATGTAATAAATAAACTGAAAAATGTTTCTAGAATTATTTATTTTTTATATTTTTATAAAAATTGTAATAAATAATCTGAAAAATGTTTCTAAAATGTTTTTTATTTTTGAAATTAATTATAAATTATAATTTTGCATCGCTGGGTCAAGAAGGAGGTAGCTCCGATAAACAAATCAGAATTATGTGCTTTGTATTTAATTTTTTTATAAGATTTTTGGTGTTTATTTCACTTAAAGTAAGTACTTTTGTTAGGTAGAACTAAAAATTGCATATCCATTGAAATACAAATTCAGGACGTTTTTTAGTTTTTCTCAGAATGTATATTTTTGGAGCTGCATCCTTCTTGCAGCAAGGTCGTCAATTGAAAACGTATAGTAAATTTACAAATTTTTTAATATGATAAAAAAAACTGTTTGTTGAGTGTTGATTTTAAAATATAAATAAAAGTAACATCACACAAAAGAACAAAAAATGCTTAATTAAACTCTTTTCAAGGTTTCATTTGAAGAGTTTAAAATTAAATATCAGTAGGCCGTTACAGCAAATTCAGCGGTGCCAATGTAGTAAAAATAAAACGTTTTATTTTATTTAACAAATTAATTAACAACATAAAACGTAAATTATTTTAAAAATTCGTTTCCAAACTCGTAAAACCCAATAGGATCAACATTGTTGATAGCTTGATTATTATAGTTTATTTTATATGCGTGATCGTGAGATACAAAATAAAAAATGGCGTATGAAAACAAATGTAACTTTAAAAATTATTTCCTTGGAATCTGTGCTATAAAAAAATCTGAAATTATTTGTGAATGTGAATTATAAAGACATTCTATGTACTCTTCAAATGGAGATACTACCCTATTGAAAATGCCATATACAAACATATAAATAAATATCTAGCTTTTATCTGATTCCTATCTGGTTCAATATAACAATAGTTATTTATGTCATTAGGTTAAGAAGTAAGGCTTTCTGTGCTAAGCTCAAGGTTTGAAGGCCGACGCGTAGCGGAGGCCTACAATTGAGCGAAGCACAAAAAGGCACTTCTTGGCCGAATGGCATACAACATTTTATCTTCAAAGCACTTTATATACATAGGTCAATTTAATTCAACATCAAAGCGGCCTAACCTCACATTTTTAGAATCTCATTTATTTATTAGCTAAAGATTACATTAAATGTACAATAATTATTATTGCTTTTAGAAGCAGTAATAGTTTGACAATCCCTAGCAACATGATTTAAGTAGAAATGGATTTTTGCTATTACATTCAATTCAATTAATTGTTTAATAAATAGGTAGGTATCTAATTTTAATTTGTTTGGATTTTTGTTTAAAAAATAGGTAGTTTGGAATGTGTAAGCTGTGTTCAACATTTAATTTCACTGAAAGCAAATTAAAACTTAAAGATAATTTAAATCGTAGAAAAAGAATCGTGCGTTTTCTTGGTTGCCTAACCTCACTTTTTGTTTTATTATTCATATTTAATTTTACAATAATTTAATGAAAAATATTAAACATTAACAGTAAAACAAACAAATTCGTGCTTATTATAAATAAATTAAACCAGTTTAGTACGTTAACTTCTTAGAAAAGGATTAATTTGTCAAAACAATACCCCTAGCGAGAAAAATTCGAACTAATTACTTGCCTCATAAAAATTTTTATCGGCCTAGGCCATAACAAGGTATTTCTTTATCGAATGTTGACAACAATAAAGTTTAAATTATAGACCGCGTGGAGATAAAGTATAAAGCCAAGCATACATTTCAGTTCTGAGGCAGTAGATTTTGTATAAGGCAATTAATAAGCTTAAATCTATATATAAATGCCTTAAGAATGTTATGAATGTCTTAAAAATGTTATTATCCAGTTATGTAGACGGTATTCAACCCACCCAAACCTTGGTCTATGTAGAAAAAGAGACATAACTGACAAGCCTAGGTAAACCTGACCTAAAACTGTAAGCTAGATTGCTGTTGAAAACAGACATTTATGCCCGTTTTTTTATTATTAGTTTTATTTTAAAATGTAATGGTTATGCAAAAAAATAGACTTTTAGAACATGTAATTTTGTAGCTTTGGCACTTGGAAGTGTCAAAATCTCAACAACTTAAAATTTTTTACCAAGGTAATGTTTTGATTGGTTTTGATATTCTAATTAGTCATAAGCACTGCTCATTGAGCAGGCCATCAGTCCTACAAAGTATATCATGGACACCCAGTATACAGTCAAATATGTATTAATTTTAAATAGGTCTGCTTTTTCAATATTGCCCAAGGCCTTGGGCATGTCAACTAGGTATAACCAAAGATTATTATTATTATCTTTGGGTATAACTGTATTAAAAAATACCAACCTAAAGTTTAATAATAAAACAGTTGATCCTTGTTTAGGTCCAAGAATCAACTGTTTTATTATTATTTTTATGGTTTTAAGAATGTCCAATTAAGCTATATTTTAAGATAACTTTTTTAAGAAGTCACTGCAGTTCAGAGCTGGGAGTATCTTAAAAAAAAAGATACTTAAAAGTAACTTAGTTTTAAAGTATCTAAGATACTTTATCTTAGATACTTTTTATATTGGACAGAAAGTATCTCTGACTTACTTTGGATAAGTAGGTATCTGTTAACTTGTATCTTAAAAAGTATCTAAGTTACTCAGTAAAGTAACTAAGAAACACTCAAGTAACTTAGATACTTTTTAAAGTAACTAAAATACTTTTTAAAATAACTTATATACTTTTCAGTTGTAACTTAGATACATTCTTAGAGAAAATTGGGGGAATTCCGGAATGATTCCTAACCTACAACTTGTTGAATTTTTATAATTTTATAGTTTAAAAGTAACTTAGTTACTCAAAAGTATCTTAGTTACTTAAAAGTATCTTAGTTACTTAAAAGTATCTTAGATACTTTCGGATACCTAGTATCTTAGATACTTTACTACACAAAGTATCTAGTTACCAGAGGTAACTAAGTTATTTTGTTTAAAGTATCTAAGAAAAGTAACTAGATTCTTTTCAGAAGTAACTTTCCCAGCTATGCTGCAGTTCCATACGATTATTGTGGAATATTTTAACAAAAATTAGTTAATCAAGCATATACCTACCTATTTTTCAGAATTGTTAAAAATGCTTTTAAAAATGCCCAATATTATTGGTAATTGGTAAAAAATACTATTTTGGGCAATATTATTATAAGGATTTATAAATATAAACAAGATAACGCAAATATCTACGTACCAATAAAGTACTTTCAAAGTTGGAGAGCCGACATTTTGGCTTAATTTCGTTAATGGTATATCGTCGTTGATCAAATCGCTGCATGATCCCAGCAAAGAAAGTCCAGCAATAAGTAATAAACAAGAAATACACGATATTGAACTTGGCCGGGCCATTTTCACCACTTATTTTTCGACTGTCAGTGTCTGTCACAGTGCTGCCAACTCTCAAAAATATTTATCCCTAAAGCCAAGTCAAAACCCCCTAAAATCGTCACAATTACTTGGAAATCCCCCTAAACAAATAATATTATTTAAAAAATAATATATAATAAATTGAGGCGTTTCTCAGAAAAACATCATTAGTCCAATATCGTCGAAATTTAGATATTAGCACCAACTGTTTCCTAAGCTCCATATATACGTATACAAATAAGTGTTTCTCGTAAAAATGTCATAGGTTCCATAATAATTAAATATGAAATTTAGCTTGTTCTTCTAAAAACATCACAAGTCCACTCCGTTTCATCTAAGAAAGTCACATGTGCATAACATGTGACGTTTTTGGACACTCTAGAAAAGCTACTACGGTAGAAGGTAGAAGTTCTACCTCTTTTACATGACCACAGCAATAGAAAATTTTATGATAACTTGATAAAAGACCAGAAGACCATTGCACCTGACAGTCCTGATATCACAGTCGACAACGATGATGAACAGCAGTGGATGTGAAGACTGAGTGTGGCAGTAATACAGTTTTTAGTTTTTTCATTTATTTTGTTGCTCAGAGTTAATATTTAGTTTGTAGTGTTTGTAGTAAGGAGAATTGTTCGTTTTTTTCTTCTAAAAACCTCACATGTTCATGAATTTTTTGTGTTTTTTTCATTTTCGTTTGAAAAAAAAAACATGAGGAATTCTGGACAAAGTACTTATCTTACATTTTTTTACATGTAGTAAATAGACCAATAAAGTACTTTAGTCAAAAATGGGATTGTCAGAGAGTTTTTTTCATTTTCCCAAATATGTTAATTTTGGACTAATGATGTTTTTCCGAGAAACGCGTCAATTAATATAATTAATACCTAATAAAGTACTAAATATTCTTTATTCAAAAATTGTTTATAACATCCAATAAAATGTATTATTCAATAGACACACTAACCACCAGTTACCGCAAATAACTTGTAATCACAGATTAGTGCTTGTAATATATCGTCCTATGTTTATGGTAAACACCACCAGGGTGGTAAACACTTACAGCATTGAGTAAATCCACAAAACTAGTTTTGTGAGTAAATCTCAATGCTTACAGTGCACTATGTTGATTTGTTGTTTTCATTTTACTCTGCATTTTTAGTAATGATGAACTGTAATAGATGTCGCCAAGCCACTAGGCCAACAAAAAAATAGGATTGACGAAATTGGGTTATCACAGGTTCTATATTTTTACACTTACATTTCTTTTATTTAAAAAAATAAATATCAATAGTAAAAAAATCCCTAAAAATAACCCTAAAAATATAAAGCCCCTAAAAAAATCCTATTCCACTTATTTTCCCCCTAAATCTGGGGGGAAAACCCCTAAGTTGGCAGCACTGGTCTGTCAGCTGACAAATTTTGCGGCTTCGCAGGGAATCCAGGGATATTTTGCCGGTATGTTGGTAGTAGCTTGGAAACATCGTATTCAAAGAACGGTGTTCTTTGATCATATTCTTTTTCTATGTTATTCTCTATTCGCAGTTCCTCCAGTAATGACGCTATAGTACACAACTAAGCTTTGTTAATTTAAATTAACAATTGTTACATATATATGTATATATATACATTGTGACCCATTTGTTTGCGATTCACCCCTGTAAAATCTTTATTTATTGTATATTGGATCTTGATAAACTGTATTTTTGGAGCAAAAGACGTCATATTAGTACAAAATACAAGGCATACTATGTCAGTTTTTAAGAATAAATTTATAAATATAAATATTAGCGATTTTTTTAAACAAAATCTAAGCACGGCACTGGATTCAACACCCCTCAATACTACCCTATACTAAATTTTATTGAAAAATTTTAAGAAAAAAAATGCACAAAAATAACTACAAAAATTTAACTTGACAAAATAGAGTTTTGTAGTTATTTTTGTGCATTTTTAATTTTTTAATAAAATTTAGTATAGGGTCGTTTTGAGGGGTGTGAATCCAGTGCCGTGCTTAGATTTTGTTTAACTAAGATTTACGATTGTTGCACTACCCTGCGCTAAGCCCCTTTGGTGTTTTCTATGAATATCAAAAACTTTTAGTGCACTTTTTTCACTTTCTGGGGTAAAACGAATCTTCTTTAGCTTGTAGCTACAATCACACCCCTGGTGGAAACAAAATACCACCAGATTGGTAACTAGGTTTGACAGTTCTTTTTTGTATAAAATCAAAAAATATGGCTGCTCGTGCGGGTGTTTCGAGGCGTGCGCCTGAAAATGAGCCAACTATTGCTTACGTGCAAGCCGATGGTCTCGTAAGTTTACCTTCTATTTACCATACAAACCACTTTTTTACTTTTAAATCGTTAATGTATGAACTTGCTTAACATAACCTATACATACGGCAATATGTCATTCGTTACTAATGAGTTTATTTATGTTTTTAGGCCGTTATGAAAATAGTTAAACACTGTCATGAAGAATCGACTACGAATATGGACATTGCCCAAGGGGCTCTGCTTGGTTTGGTGGTTGATAACCGTTTGGAAATTACAAATTGCTTTCCTTTCCCAAAACCATCAGATGAGACAATGGATGAAGATGAATACCAATTATCCATGATGCGCAGATTAAGAAGAGTAAATGTGGATCATTTTCATGTTGGTTGGTACCAAAGTGCAGATGTTGGCAACTTTTTGAGCTTACCATTGCTTGAATCGCAATTCCATTATCAAACATCCATTGAGGAATCAGTTGTGGTGATTTACGACACACAAAAGTCTTCCAGAGGATTCTTGACTCTGAAAGCTTATAGATTGACACCACAAGCCATTGAAATGTATAAGGAGGGTGAATTCACCCCAGAAGCTTTGGTAAAACTAAAAGTTGGTTTTGAAAACTTGTTTACTGAAGTTCCATTCTGCATCAAGAACTCCCCCTTGACCAACATTATGATGTCGGAATTGGCAGACATTGTGCCAGAAGAAGAGGGTTCCAAATTCTTGGATTTGGGTACTGCTTCAGTGTTGGAGGGTCAACTACGTTGTTTAATGGACCATGTTGATGAACTTAACCAAGAAGCCATCAAGTTCAACAGGTACCAACAGTTGGTCAGCAGGCAGCAACAGGATAAACACAGGTACTTGCAAAAAAGAACCCAAGAGAATGCCGCCAGGGCTGCTAAAGACGAACCTGCACTTCCTGAAGAGGACATAAACAAACTGTTCAGGCCCCACCCTGTGCCCCCAAGGTTGAACCCCATGATTTTCGCTGGACAAATTAACACTTACAGCCAGGCTATTTCTCAGTTTTGTTCGCAATCTTTGGCCAAGTTGTACATTACACAGGCTCTCCAGAATGCTAAGGAATCCAAAGCTAATCCTTAAATGTATTTTAATTTTAAGCAATTCATAATAAAATTATTAATACTATTAGTTTTTACTTAAAAAATTCCACTACATTGTTGTTTAATTAATGGATATTTTTTTTTAATTCGAAAAGGATTAAAATAAATGTATAAATAAATAAGTCTTTTTAAAAATTTCATTTATTGACAAATATATATTTCATTACCTTCTCATTTATTTACAAATATTTTATATTTACAATTTGGTATTGCACAAACTGGCCAAATATACACAAAATTTTGTGCAAGAATATTATTCTAAATATCTACATACTAATGCTTAAAAATAACTAAATATCACACAACAATTAACTAGAAAAATTATGAATTGACTAGAACAAATACATATTACGGTATAATAAAAATTAACTATTTAAATATTAAATAAATCACAATAAAGTAAACAAAAATAATCTTATGGCGAAATTTTTCAAAATATGTCAGTCAAAATTCGCTTAAAACTGTATAAAAATGCAATACAAAACCTTATAGTACTACAATTATTAAAATAAATAAAAAGTGTATTTAATAAGTATAACACCTTACATTTAAGGCTCAACGCCACAATTTTTATATTGGAAATAGAAAGAAGACACATTTATAATTTTCAAATGCATGAAATATTTAGGTAACATGACACCACTGGCATTTGTCCCAAACTTTTATATACAAAATATGGCTGGGTTGAATCCACGGAAAGGGTTTCACAATCAGATAAAATAACGTAAGCGATAAAAGTATCTTTACATACATAAAAGTTGCTTCCGATATTTTATCATTTAATAGACAATTTATTTAATCTTAAACTTATGGCGGGGGTATTTTATCAACAACATCCTCCTTTAAATAATTAATTATGCAATTCGGAATATTCAGCTTCTGTAAATCGTTCTTATTTTCAATCCTTTTGACAATAACAGCTTTACACCGATCCTGCAAACTGACAAAATCTTTGCGTGTCGAGGTCAAATACATTTGGGTTTTGGCAGCTGTGGAGCAAATTATTGGGTACAACTCTTCCTTTACAGAGTCCAGACCTCTGAACGCAACTCCCAGGCATTTTTCGTCCTTGTAGTATGTTAAAGTGCCAGCTATGCCGTCAAAGAGAATGCCAATAGTGGTGGCGACGTTTTCCCTGAACGGTTTCGTGTATGTGGTCCACCGGCCGTTGTGCCATAGAAGGCCTTTGTGGGATAAACCCCATCCGTTTTCGTCTTCGCCCAGGAGGTTTGTGAACGCGTCGGCATGAAGACGGGCTTTTTTAGTTCCTGAAATAGGGTTGAAAGAAGAGTTTTTAATCAATTTGAAAAGTAAGGAAACCCAACAACGACCAAAGTATTTTATTATCAAAATTTACAACCGATTATAATATTATAATATAGCTAATTGGTAGAGAAGGATAACCACTTTTAATAATGCTCATAAATGCTCGAAAAGCGCTCGAGCGTTCTTAAAAAAAACTAACCCAATTTTATAAATGCTCGAAAAGTGCTTTAAAGCTCAAGTTTGGGGCGCCGTTTTATTTTTAATTCAGGAATTATTAACATGTTAATAATTCCTGAATAATTCCTAATGTGATATTTTCAATTAGATAAAAAATATAACAGTAAGAATTTTTATTCTGCGAATTAAAAATATTATAGTAGGTATTTAAAAATTAAATTAAATTTTTGTGCCAAACTAATATTTTTAATTTAGTGAATATAAAATATCTGTTTTTTATATTTGTATTTTTTACAAATTCAGTGTGGCCCATTTAAGATGGAAACACCCCCGTAACTTTTTTATTTGTTACGCGATTTTAATGAAAGCTCAAAAAAACTTCTCTAAAATAGTTATTAATAGTTCGTTTTTATGAAATTTGGTTTGTGTCCATTTTCAAGCATGCCGCATTATTTTTTTCCGAAAAAATTACCCTAATAATTTTTTTCGAATTTTGACATAGAAAAAATTTTATAGTAGGCATCTGTCAAGTGACATTAAAAATATTTTTTATAGCTTAGATAGAGTTTTGTATTCTCTATCTTTTGAGCCTTTGTTCAATAAAATCGAGTTACAAATAAAAAAGTTTTGTGGGGGTTTCGATCTTAAAGGGGCCACACTGTATATACATATTTTAAATTCGCTAAATTAAAAATATCTTAGCAGACATTTTTCAATGCATTAAAAATATATCTCAATCAGTCGAAATTAAAAATAAATCCTATGATATTTTTAAAAATATCTCCTATTATATTTTTAAATTAGCAAATTAAAAATATGTGTTTTACAAAAAAATACAAATATAAGAAGCAAATATTTTAAACGATATGGCTCCCGTCCCGAGGCGGGACTTAACTTCGATCCCGACTGACGTCCCACACTGTAAATCCGTTTTTATTCCCCGAGCTTTTAAAATTGCTCAGATGGTAGGGCGGTCGCTTGGCATGCGAGAGGTACCGGGTTCGATTCTACTAGAAGTTGTCAATTTTTTTTTTATTTTTTTTATAAATTTCTTGTTTCTTTGATAAAATGTGTTGGGTAGGATTGGGTTGGGTTGGTTCGTTTGGTTGGTTTGTTTTAGTTTTATTGTAACATAACAAATCTTAAAATTATGACGTCAATCGATCGGGACTGAACTTAAGTCCCGCCTCGGGACGGGAGCCATAGCGTATTTTAAATTAACTAAATTAAAAATATCAGTTTGACATAAAAATTAAATCTAATTTTTTTAAAGCGAATTAAAAATGTATGTTTGACACAAAAATAAAAATATAAGATATTTTAAGTTCACTAAATTAACATTATTAGTTTGGCATAAAAATTAAATCTAATTTTAAAATATCTGCTATGATATTATTAATTCGCAGAATAAAGATTCTTATGTGATATTTTTTATATAATTTAAAAATTAAAATGCTCGATCATTTTAAAACGCTTTAATTATTAAGTTTATTATGATGAGAAAATGTATTTAAAACAAAAATATCGAGCACTTTTTAAAATTAACGAGTTTTATTTTTTATTGGTTAAAGGTTAAAGTAACCAAATTATTACTTTATTTTAGCAAAAATCAGAAAGTTCAAATGCTTCTTTATTGTCTATTATTATAATTAGGTTAATGGTAGTTATGCAATAATAATTAAATTAAAACAAAGTCGGGTTTTTGCAATATTCACAAAAATAACATTTTTTTAAATGGAACACCCTGTATATTTTTACACATTTTAAAAGATAAATTTTGTTGTTCAAAATTATATTGTCTTTCAAAATGTGTAAAAATATACAAGGGTTGTTCCATTTAAAAAATGTTATTTTTGTGAATATTGCAAGAACCCAAATATTATTTTTTTTTCTGTTTTCACCATCTTAATCGAAGGAAAAAATACCACCAATTTGTCAATTCAACCGACTACCTCTAATATTAACGAAGTTAGTAATGGTATATACCTACAGGTTGTTCCGAAAATGGCGCATAAACATTTTGAGTATTTTAATGGTTTGTGTTTTAATTTACTCATCACAACTTTTAACTTTTTATTGTTGAAACGTTATTAGAAAATTTGGTTTAGGGTAGTTATGCAATAATAATTTTTGATTGATAAGCTGTGACTTTTATGGCGTTTTAGTCATGGGCCGAAGTTAGCTTCATTATAAATTGGTTAAAAGTGAGGTTAAATCCAATTAATTATGAAGCTGTTGACATATGTCAATTGACATTTAAATGTTTAAGAAATAAAATTTAAATTCTTATTTATTTTCGTCGTAGATAAAGTATAGTATGCAACTCGTTTTATATACTTCTCTAGACATTCATTTTTATTAAACACTCGCTCGCAATCCTCGGTCATGCCTAATAAAAGTCGTAACTTAAATGGCGTTTATTAAACTTAATACATAATATACTACATATTTGTTCCAAATTAAATGTTTTTTAAAGTATGTAAAAATATAGGGGGTGTCCCATTTAAAAAAAATGTTATTTATGTGAATATTTCGGAAACCTGGTGTTAAATTGTTTTTCTGTTTTTACCATTTAAATCAGAAGAAAAAATGCCACCAGTTTTTTAATTTAAGCGACCTTGTGGCTCCAATAAGAACGGAGTTAGGTTGATAGCGATGGTGAGCAGATAACTTTGGACACATTTTTAAGTTTTTGAAAAAATCATTGGTTTTTAATAGTTTGACATGGAAAATGCATTAAATTTTTTTTATTTCCTGTGGGTGCAGCATGATAATTATGAAAAAAAAATGTTTTATCATACCTATTCCACACATCATGCTAGTCCCGAAAATCCTCCTTGAAATAGCGACCTCCCAATAATACCTCCCGTTGTTCAAAACCTTCGTGCCCCTCACCCCAGCCGTGCCGCTGCTCCAGTCCGGGTGGAAGTAGGCTATCCGGAAGTTGTGACCGTAAAGTCGCACTTCCGGACTTTTTTGTCTTCGGCTCCACGTCCAGAAGTCGACCGTGGAATTCCGAAGACGGTGTCGGATGGCGTCGTTTTTCTCGTCGGTACGCTCGCCATCCGATTGGTCCTGATGCTATATTTTCGTCCAATCGTCTGGTGGCTTCTCAACACTACAAAAGACATGTTTTTATATATAAATGTTGACATTGTTATTGTTGATATTGCAACTGGATTGTAAAATATACAATTAAGACAATTTAAAACTATAGTTTTAATAATAATCTTTAATTTGGTCAGCAGAAAATATTTGTAAAAAAATGATTTTACAAAATAAATTAAAATAGGTATTTTGAAAAAATAAATCATTGGAAATAATTTGAAAAATAACAAAAAGGCTGACATAAAAAAATAGAAAAACTCAATAAATTTAAGGACCCGCAATATCGGCGCCGGGATTATTTAATTACTACAGCGCCACCTGTCGGATCCTAGCATAGCTTTGACGATGGGACTTGACCAGAGATATATCGCCGGTTTTGACAAAACAAATATTGTAGGAATCTAAATCGGTAAATTATAATTAATTGTGTAACTTCTGGACGACCACCGATTGAGGCCATATTTTCAAAATATTTTTTTTAAATAATAATTATGGTATCTCAAGTATTTTTTAACAATTTTCTGGGAGCCTGTAGATCACACACCTTTAAAGTGTTGTGCGACTTCTGGGACCGTTATTTCGCCTGTTATTAATAATAATAACAGACGCACCAACGATTATTCAGGGTTCCCAGAAGTCACACACCATATATTTCTGACGACACAATCCCTATTAAATTTTAATAAATATCATAAAATAACAAATTACATGTATACAAAATTTGGAAGTAAGTAAGTAGGTATATTTTCTATAGTTTTTGACGATTTTTTATAAACTATTTAAGTAAGTACTAAGGTTTTTTGGTACTTTAAATATTTTTAAGTAAAATAAACAAAAATGCAATAAGTACAAATTGTGTATCAATGCTTCAAAATTTAACTTGTATACACGGTCATTCCAAGCATACGGTCGGAACAAATCACAAAACTGTTTTTATAAAAAAATTGTAGGTAGGTAATTTATTATACAGGGTGGTTCAGGATTAATCTGAAAAATTTTAATGATCGATAGAGACTGAAAAAACAATAAAAACAAACCCAAAAACATTTTTCAAAAATGCATACTAACGGAGATATAGTCCTGAGTCAAACCACGTCAAGTGGGACCAGAAAATTTCACGAAATCACCGATTTTGAAAATAATCACATTATTGTGTAGTAGGCATGACTCATATGTCACAGTAAAAAAATTGTTTTAAAATTCGTTTTTTTGGTAATGTTATTAAGGTTGACAATTTTGTCAAACTTTAGAGCACGGTAAAATTGAAAAAATAGAATCTCTGGGACCACTCTGTATAATTGAATTAAATTTTACACACTATTGTAGAAATGTTTAGAGTATATAATGATCATTTAATTAAGGTTAATTTGTTTAAATAAAAGAATTTTGCATACATTTATTATAAACAATTGAAATTTTGTATGTGTTCTTCACGCTGAAAAAAAATTAATCTTGTGTCATAATATGCGGCAAACGTTTCCGTTTAATAAGATGTACTCAAAAATTTGCCTTTCATATGTCATTCCGGAGATATTATTTTTTTTGTCCCGCTGTGCGCTTGATCAGTACGCGGCGCGCTTCGCTGCTAGCTCGTCAGCACACGGTGTGCCTGAACGAAGTTTAAGTCACATACAAATTCCGCAGTTTCTTGTTCGGGACCCTTTGGTGACTTAAAAATGATATTTACCAAAATCCTAGCTGCTTCTCTTTTCCTAATTTTTTGAAAAATCTTTTTTATGCATTATGCTTTTTACTATATAAAAAAGTGATTTTTGTCTAACCCTGTATAAATCTAAGCATATATATATAAAAACAGTTTCTCTCGTTTACAATATCGGTGTACAAATGTGTACTCTGGCAAAGGTAGACTTTGCTATAAACAAATAATTTAAAAAAATTGAATTTTTTACAAATTAAAAAAAAAACAGTTAGAATTTTGGTAAATATATTTTTTAACTTCAACCAATTTTTCGTTCAAAATTGAAAACTACTAAAAAGCCTAAATTAAACAACATTTTAAATACTCTCTAAGCGTTATTTTATTAAATGTTATTACAAATCTATTTTTCTTGTAAAAGGTTAATAATAATGCCATTTTGTAACCTGATAGACCTAGAAATATCTAAAAAAAAATTGGGAATAAATATTTTTCGCGTGTTATGCTAAAATCATGAATTTACGCTTTTGCATTATTAAAAATAAGTGATTTTTGGCTAACCCTGTGTATATCAAATGATGTGAACAGTATTAAAAAATATTCTCTAAGTCTCCTAAATAATATACTCCAATTTTATAAAAATCCGTGTGCAAATGTGTACTCTGTCAAAGAGATAAATTTTTTTTTTTTTAAAAATCATGAATTTTCGAACAATTTCGAAAAGAGGAGCAGCTAGAACTTTGGTAAATATCATTTTTAAGTCACCAAAGGGTCCCGAACAAGAAACTACAATCAGTTTTTGGCGGCATTTTTATGTGACTTAAACTTCGTTCAGGCACACCGTTAAACCGTTCGAACGGACGAGCTAGCAGCGAAGCGCGCCGCGTACTGATCAAGCGCACAGCCGGACAAAAAAATTAATATCTCCGGAATGACATATGAAAGGCAAATTTTTGAGTACATCTTATTAAACGGAAACGTTTGCCGCATATTATGACACAAGATTAATTTTTTTTCAGCGTGAAGAACACATACAAAATTTCAATTGTTTATAATAAATGTATGCAAAATTCTTTTATTTAAATAAATTAACCTTAATTAAATAATCATTATATACTCTAAACATTTCTACAATAGTGTGTAAAATTTAATTCAATTATACAGAGTGGTCCCAGAGATTCTATTTTTTCAATTTTACCGTGCTCTAAAGTTTGACAAAATTGTCAACCTTAATAACATTACCAAAAAAACGAATTTTAAAACAATTTTTTTACTGTGACATATGAGTCATGCCTACTACACAATAATGTGATTATTTTCAAAATCGGTGATTTCGTGAAATTTTCTGGTCCCACTTGACGTGGTTTGACTCTCCTTCAAAATAATTTTTAAACCATTAAACCGATTCTTCTCAAATTTTGTGTAGGTTAAGCTTCCGTCGATAATATAATGAAAATTTTCTACAAAAGGCCCAGTGGCGGAGATTTTGGGAGGAGTTTCCCCTTTTTACCCTCATATTTTCGACGCCACTGGATTTTATTAGAAAATCATCAGATTTATTTTTATCCTTTTTCAATCTAAAAGCAAAACTTTTATGTTTTTTTTATTTTTTATCAGATCAACGGAGATATTTCAGTTTAAAATTTCAAAAACACTGTGTACACGGAACTTTTGTTATTATTTTAGTAATAAAAAATTATTTTTTTTCTGAACGATTTTATTGGGCCAATAAAAATTTACCAATGAAATTATGGAATAATCACTTTCAATAGGGTGGTTTTTGGGTTGGTTTGATTTTGTATTATAATACAATTAAATTATTAATTACAGACGTTGATTGTTATCCTCAATCAACGTTACAATAAAACAACCTAAAAATATGACGGGATCAGTAACAACTGCACGATGACTCCTGGACGCTAGTTTATTTTTATAATATTTTATTTATTTATTTATTTATTCGTATCCAACGTGGCATAATTGTTACCAAGTTACCGATTTAAAATAAAATATGATAAAATTCCGTGTACTCGGTGTTTTTGAAATTTTAAAGTCTCCGAAAACAATTATCTTATGAAAATTTAACACACAAGTTTTGCTTCTAAATTGAATAAGAAATCTGATGATTTTTTTATGGGGGTAAAAAGGGGATACCCCCACAAAATATCCGCCGCTGGGCCTTTTGTAAGAAATTTTACCTAGGTACACAAAATTTGAGCAGAAGTTATTTAAAAAAAAAAACGTTTTTTTGCCTTTGAAGAGCTATTAGTGTGTTAGTGTGTATTTTTAAAAAATGTTTTTGGGTTTGTTTTTATTGTTTTTTCAGGCTCTATCGATCATTATTCATTCATTTTTCAGAATAATCCTGGACCACCCTGTATATGTCGGCGCCCTTATTAATTATTGGTCTACGCTAATGATTCTTTCTCACCCTTTTGTTTATTTTTGTTGATAAGATTTGTGTGACGATGTTTAGGCTAAACCAAAAGTCCCAAGCATGTGGAGAATGTCATTTTCCTCGTATTGGGTGTTTATAATTATTAATTTTCTATAAGCATTATAGTTACAGATCATCCTAAGCTATAGATTTACGAATTTACAGAAATTTTACGAGAGAACCCAGAATTAACGATACGTTTATTTTAGTTGATATAATTTATGTGAATTTGTCTAGACAAAATAGTTGTAGTTTTTAAAACGTAGAAAATGTGTTAGGGGTACGCCCCCTAGTTTTTTTGGGAACCGCCAACATAAAAACTTGGTAAACGGAACGGACCCGACAGAGAGACATTTTGAGTTGGCTTGAGACAAGTCGAATCTCTGAATTGATTTTTGATTGACTATTGTTAATCTAGCGGGTCGCGGATCGTTGGTTTCCTTTTTATAGCTAATAATTAGTTTGGGACGATTAATATTAATTTTGTGTTCTGTGCGGATTTTTCTGACTACGTGTTTTATAAAATAACTTTATATTAAAAGCGTTGTGCATTCTTTTAAAATGTCTAGGCAGTCTAACCCTCAGTCGCCCTCGTTAATCTCTGACATATATTATTTTTGCATCAAAATTGAATACGTCAATGCAGAAACTGAATATGTCCTACTAGGTAGTTTTGAGATAACTAAGAAAAACTGAATACATATTCAGTTTCTGTACTATATTAACGCCTTTGTATAATGTAGATTACCGTGACATGAAAATTTCTACGCCATTCGATCGGGCACCCTTTACTTATAGTAAATCCATGTTTAACTCAATTTCCCTAAAAAGTGGACATATTCAGTTTCTGCATTGACCTATTCAATTGTCAAATATATTCTTTTATTAGGCTATACATTAAATAAAAAAACGAAAGAAATATTTGATAAAAGTAGAGATGATTTTTAAACTGACAGGTGTGGACGGGACAAAAATTTTGTCACAAGATCTTGTTTTGTCCCGTCCACATCTTTCAATTATTAAAATCATGATTGTATAATGATTTAAATTATCGATCTCTACTTTTATAAAATCTCTACTTTTATAAAATATTTCTTGCGTTTTTTAATTTAATTAAACATTAATGTATCTATAGCCTAATAAAATTTAATGCCAAAATAATAATATAATAATATAAAAAATTATCTACAATTTTGTAATACAAAAATATTTAAATACCCATGCTAGCACACTCTTTTGACAACTTTATAAACTAAATTGGATAAAATAAATTGATTTGATTAAAACAACTTAATGATTATAATATTATTAATATATGATCATTTCGTAATTACGCTTAAGATTGACAAAAAACTGGAGTTTACGGGAGGTTTGCAATAAAGTCGGGGAATTTAAAACGCCTTTTAAAATCGGGAGGCTTGCTGTAAAACCGGAAGACTCCTGCCTAAATCGGGAGGGCTGGCAGCCCTATACAAGATAAATCTTTTTTTTGTCCCGTCCCCACCTTTCAATTATTATAATAAATAATTTTATAAAATCATGATTGTATCATGATTCAAATTATCTCTACTTTTATTAATGTATCTATAGCCCAATAAAATTTGATGCCAAAATAATATATAAAAAATTATCTAGAACTTTTTTATAAAAACAGTTTAATTTCTATAAAATATTTATATTTTAGGCTGACATTTCTTAAAACTTAGGACTCCAGTCTCCCAATGGAAGGCTTATATTTGAAACAAGTGACATATTATGGCAAGTTTTAAGAAATGCATAATAGTATATTATTATGCAGGAGGATAAGGTTTGCGTCTCGAGTCGCTAGACGAGAGACTTAAATCATCCGAGTGAATAATGCGCATAATCTCGAGTGTAATACCAGTGATTAACGGCAAAAATATACTTTATTTACTCCAATAAGTGGATAATTACCTAAATGTTTTTTTAAAAATAAATAAATAAAATCTAACATCTGTCAAACGGTTAACCTCACTTTTTACCAATTTAAATCCCGATTGGTTTAAATCACAGTGAATATTGAAATTGGACAATCACTAATTAATGCCTAACAACGTGAATATTGAGTTCATTATTTCCGTTGTTAGGCAGGGAATTTATAATGTTTATGATTATCCATATTATATTATGAATAGGAGTAGATAAAAAAAGATACCAATATTTATTTTTTAATGTTTTAAAACATAAATTGGTCTCAAACTAAATAAATATTTTGGGCAAATAAGAGAAATTCGTATCTTTATTTAAATTTATAATTTATATTATTATCTTAGGGCTTAAATAAAAATGAAGTACCTATGTAAATTAATTATCGAGCGTTAAAATTGTATGTATATTTAAGCACTCAAGTAGATAAGAAACATGTAGGCATAAATCAATAGATAAAATAGTTAACACAGCTGAAAATTAGATAGGCCTTTTAAAAATTAATTAATCGTTAGTTCTTTTGGGAAAATATTTTTACGCTATTTTGGATATAAAATAAAAACTATTTTTATCAGACAATATGAAAACATTTGAATAGTGTTACAGTACACGTAAATATTGCCCTAAAATGTCTACCCCAAAGTACACAAAAACAAACCGTAACTCAGCAGTCGCTCTATCGATTATGTTCACCGAAAACCGCAAGAAACCTAAATTAAATGAATTCAACTCACCGTCTGATTTTCCTCGTCCGCTCCAAACTATTATTTCTTGTGTGTGTCTGTACTTCGGTCATTTTTTGTGAAAATTAAAAATCGTAGTTAACTGAGGCGGAGAGGCCACCGCGGATTACTGTGCACTTGTTTTCCAGCAACGATAAGGGGCGACTGCAAAAGTGGCAGTAGGCCTGGCGCGCAGACGCCGAAGACGCTCGCGGTGCGAGGGTGCGTCGTCGTCGTCGTCCCAGACGTCGTCGTGTGTGACGTAACTCGGATGATAACATGGCAATGCAACATTTTTTCTATTGTTAATAGGGGTGGTATACTAACAGAACCGTAACTGAAGATTTGTTTGCATAGGGGTGAATGTTTATTTTAGTTTGTTTATTTTAACAAGTTTTAAATGCAAAATAAATAAATATCTTGTCTTTTTGTGGAATTTTTATTAAAACCATAGTCTAAAACTGTTCTATTCCCAATAAAACTGTAAATTTTTTAAAATTATTTATAATTATTAAGTAGACGGCCAAAAAAATCGACTATTTTTTTTAAAGTAGGGTGAAGTGGGGTAAATGCACCCACCCAAGTGCAAAATACAAATTGAATAGTTAATAAAATTATTTAGAACAATGGTAAGAGTCCAGTCTTTGGCATATAAACAACTCCCTTAGTGGTGTATCTCATGGCATATCTAAACTCTGCGTTAAACTTAATACGCCACCACAGCTATTTTTTTTGTAAAAATATATACATGTAGGTGCACTTGCCCCATATTTGGGGCAAGTGCACCACCACAGGTTAGTTCCCATATTATAAGTACGAACGTATCCACGGGGCAAGTGCAACAAACTCACAGTTTTGTGAATTTTTTGCAATTTACCGCAATTAAATTGACTTATTGGTTATAAAGTTATTACATTTAACTCGAATATTTAGGGAAATTAGCTGGCAAAAAAAAATCCATGATTACAAACTGATTTCTGAGTTTTTATTCTCAACTGTTTATGAAATAATCAAACAAAAATACAATACTAATGAAAAACAAACTTCATACAGTACGTAAATCTAATTGATATTATAATGCGAAAAACTGATGTCAAACTTCATTTCGCCTCTTCTTCCTATGGTATCTATGAAAAAAAATGTGCTTAGAAACAAGAACATAGTATGTTACGTATTACGTAACTGCGTAGGCCGAAACTAACTCCGGGGAAAGTGGGCGCACTTTCCCCCATGAAGGTAGGTGCACTTTCCCAATAAGAGAAAATTTTGGGGCAAGCTCTAGAGCACCTACCCCTTCAAAGTTAGCTTATTTTACAATAAAGGTAATTTTGCATATTAGTTTACTTAAAACACATATAAACTTTCAAAATAAATATCTAGTAGCTTTACACATACCTTAGCTCCAGTAATACATGTGTTTTTTCACAGAACTGCGCATTTAACACGCGAGTAAAAACGACAACACTCAATAAAGTCGCCATTCTTTGCTAACCAATTTGATTTCGTTAAAGAAGGAATGTGTATTTTAGTGGAAAAGAGTCATGCTCTCGCATTTACCAGAGGGTGCCACCGCAGGTTGAATAGTTTGTTTTTAAAACCCAATTGGTGCACTTACCCCAAAAGCGCACTTACCCCACTTCACCCTATATCGAAAATATTGTTTTGGGTGACAAAACAAAATTATGGTGAAAGTTTGAGTCCATAATATTAATATTAAGAGGTATATCATCGCGAAAAATCTAAAATTGCGCGCAATTTTAGATTTTTTTTCCTGAGCGAGTTTTTGTTTCAGAACTCCCAAATCATTGAGTTTAACAAAATTGACTTAATAATATTTTTTGAAGAAAATTGAATGCTCTACAAAAAAGGTTTGATTGGATTTTCCCGTCAGATGAACCGTTTTCTTACAATCATGCCTTAAAAATTGGTATAGTTTTACAATTTGATCTTTTAAAAATCAGTACCCTGAAAAAAACGATAAATATTCTTATGGGAAATCAAATGCTCTACAAAAAAAGTCTTTTATCATTTTTGGCTAAATTCACTCCATCAAAAGTTATTCAAGGTTAAATTTGAAGTCAAAACGAAATTTTGTCCTCCAAAGGATATCGTTGACTTTTGGGACACCCTGATATATTATATCCTATAGGTACTGCATTTTAGCGTTGTAGGGCAGTATTACTCCTATTAACTCCAGTTTAACTATAGAGCCCGGTCCTGCCTTTTCTAAAACGCACCCTCTTGATTTCGTACTAAAAGGGTTCGTTGACCCTCTAATAAGACATATGAAATCCCCTCATGCTGGGGTTTCCCCACATAGGAATTTAATGCAAACAGCATTGTGTTTGGAATTAATTAAAAAAATAATGGAATTGGACAATGCGGGTCAAAAATTCAACTTTTTGCTAAGGTTTTTATTAGAATCAAAATTTTAAACTGTTCTAAATTTGATACGCGTATATTTTGTACGGTTATACTTCACAGCAAACGGAAAATTATAGAAGTGTATAGGATGACTCCGCGTTTGAATATCAAATCTTAAAGTTTTATCATAACTGTATTGAATCGTGCTTTGTTTTTATATTTTTCGGCTCTATATATAGGTATACCTATGCACGACTATATTTAAAGTCAAACTCAATGGTGTCTTACAAGATACATTATTTTGATTTTCTATATTCAACAGAGAGGTAGAAACTCGACCCTGTCGAATGGTGCAGTCATTTATGTCTCTAGAAATTATTAAAAAAGGGTTCAGTCCAATGGTGCAGCAACTTCGGATTCCTATTCTCCTCAGAGACATAGAAACTCAAGCTTTTCGAATTTTACTGGCAATGATTTTCGTTAATGTCCCCGAGAATTATACAAAAACAGCGCAATGCAATATCGCAACGGTTTCGACTTCTCTTTAAAGTAATTACTCTACCAAGTTATAGAAACTGGAGTCTCTCTAATACTATTCTAGTCAATATTTCTGAGAGTATAAAAAGAGGGTGTAATATTGCAAGAAGTTTTGATCTTTTGATGGATGCAAGTAGTTTGATTATTCTCATTTCTGCATATGATTTTGTTGAAAATAATTCCTTTCTTTGGTTCCTTTGTCTGATTTTTATTTACCGTTACAACTTAGGTATGTAAAGCACAGAGGATATGATGTAAAGTATATTTATGTATTATATAAAGTACCTATATTTGTATTAAAAATTTCAGAGGTTATGTTGAAAAAATGATCGATATGCTATTAAACTTTAATAATTTAGTAATGAGGTCTGTTGGTAGATCCTGCACATCTCCACTGGAAGTTTTATGTTAGTTCAGCAATATTTAAATCTAGTTAATCAAAAAATATACACCAGTGCAGGTTATTGTAGCATCTACGAACAAATGAATTAATGGCCCATTGGCAATTATTCCTTTAGGAAAAATTTTCAACACAGTTTAATTAATTAATAAAATGAAAAAAATCATGTCGTATATAGTTTTTTTTGAAGCATAAAATAGTTTTCATTTTAATACTAGTTCAAAAGTGAAATTACGACCTCTATACTGTGGAGAGTACTGAAACGCTCGACTGACGAATACAAATCTATACCGTGGGGAGATTTAGAAAACAATATTCAAACGTGGCGTCATCCTATACACTTCTATAATTTTCCGTTTGCTGTGTTATAACGTATAAGTATAGGTATTAGCATTGATTAACGGTATTAGGATAAATTGTTATAGTCTAAAAAAAATTGCCTTGTGTATTAATGTCACAATTGTGACATTTATAATTATTGCTTAAGCAAGTTATAAAGTTTTTATTATGTAAAAAAACATTAAAAATTAAATTTGCATTAGGTACAAATCGAGGTACAAATTGTATTGTATATTTTTGTATTTAATTTGCATAATTAAATTATAAATAATTAAAACCCGAAAATTTATTTTTTGGTAAATAGAGCGATTTTCTTCATCGAGATCTCATGTATACATACATAAATACATAGAGAGACGTAATTCATCCGAGTAAAAATGCGTATTATTTCGAGTATAATACTATTATTTAGAGTGTAATACTATTATTTAGAGTGTAATACCATGCTTTTTTCTACTCCAATTATGTAATTTTCATTGATAACAATAGTTATTTGTTTTACAAGTGTTGAAAAGCGACTTTTTCATGCGAGTGTTTAAGTTGCTCACGAGGCCGTCAGGCCGAGTGTGCATTAACAAGAGCTTTTCTCACAAGTGAAACACAATGCTTTTTCTACGAGCCTTTTATTTTTTATTATATTCAAATACAAAACAAAATAACCTAAAAACGTGTTTGACAGCTGTTAAATTTACTTTCATCTTATTCTTTTAATTTTTAAGGTATAATATTATTAACTTAAGTTACTTTAAACCAATAAACTTACCTTCTCAATTTAAATAAATTTATTATATTAAGGCACTAAAAACTAGAATTTATTATACAAATACAATTAGTTGTGTTCTAAATGATATTTATAAATCTATATAGACATACATATATATACAAAAAGAATACAAATTTTCAAACAAATGTCAAACGATATCGTTGCTGTCAATTTCTTTGCACACAGACCTGCCACTTTTCACACAGAAATGTCACTTAAGTGTAAAGTAAGTAAATTTACATTCGTATTTTGCCTTGCCAATGAAAAGATTCATTTTCTAAGCAACGATGCCAATACGAAATGTGACTTTTACATGGTGGTCGACCACTGGTCGTAGAAAAAATTTATAATAACCTTACTTTCCCAGATTTTAAAGATCATTATAGTCGCCCCTCGTATAGGTATATATACAAATCTGTTTACCTTACTTGTTCCCAATTTAAAACCCGATTGGTTCAAATAACAGTGAATATTGAAATCAGCCAATGACTAGGCATGACTAGGCATTAGCTGATGCCTAACAACGTGCATAATGAGTTCATTATTCACGTTGTTAGGCCGGGCGGTTATATTGGTTACCATTATTTACGGAAAAACACAAATAATGTCAATAATATGCAATACGAATAAAAAAACAATATACCTATAGGGTGTCCCAGAACTCGCGCAACAAAGAAAAAGGGAACGTTTCACCAGTGCAAACGGCCCTTAATGTTTTAAAACTGTAAGTAGGCAACTAAGAGTTTAAGTTGTTGTGTAAATTGCCTACAAAAAGTTACATTATTTTTTTGTTGGGCAGTGTAGAATCATGAGAAGGAAAGATGGTATGCTACTATTGAAACCAAATTTCGTCCGCCACGCGCATTTACGTCACATTCGTAAATCCATAGATTATAATTATTGTGTTATTTAGTAACTATTATTAGATTTTATTATTATTTTATAAGCAGAGAGTATTATTATTTGTATTGTGTTTTTATAATTATTTATGAGTGGGGTTAATTTTATGATTTATTACCTATGGGTAATTTACAATGCCAAACTGTGCTGTGGCTATATGCCAAAATTATTATAAATCTACGAAAGGTACCGACATAAAATACTTCACATTTCCAAAGAAAGAAGATTTAGCAAAAAAATGGATAATAGCTTGCCGTAGAGAAGATAAAATAAATTTAAAAAATGGTAAGTAGGTAACAACTAAGATGAAAGGTTATATATAAATTAAATATTTTTTTAAAATTTAGTTTTTGGAGGTAATGTGCTTCAAAAACTAGATACAGGAGGGTGTTCCAAAGAAAACTTGTACCCCAACCGTTAACAGTACCTAAGTGTTTAACTTGAATAAGTTGTTATCACTTTTTGGTACTGCTGAGTCTTCTTTGAAGTCAGTATTTGGTATAAGTAATTGAATCTTTCTTGAAGCCAGCTGCTTATTTTGATTTGTGTTGTTCCTTTTAGTTTCAAAAATTTCTTCAACTATAGTTGAAGAAATATATATGGGTCATTTCACGTCAAATTTACCGTCAAAATTTAAATTTGTCTGAAATATTTTTTTTTCCGTTTACGACACCAACAAAAGGGACACGTATTTTTTTGTTTCAAAATTTTATGAATTTTGTTAAAGTTACGATTTTTTAAAATTTCAGTACCAGAAAAAAAGAATTTTAAACAGTAGTTTTTGAATAGAATAAGATTTAATAAACTTTAATTTTTTTTGGCTTAATTTTAAGGTTATGCATTGTTTTAAATATTTAAATTAAAAAAAAATATTATTTTTTTTAATTCAATTTTTTTAAGCAAATTTTAAAAATTAATAAAAAAAAAATGAAAATCGACATTTTTTTTTTAAATTTTTAAAATGTGTATTAACTTGTCAAAGTTTGCAGAACATTGTATAAAAATTTCAGAATGGACCGTTTAATATCGTATGAAATATTAATAATTTTAGATATCCGCGCTCTTAAAATGAAGGCTGTTACAGAGGCATATTTAAGATAAAGCCCGATGGGCTATTAAAATTACAATTAGGGATGGGTTAGATTATATTGGATTATATTATATGTATTTTAGAATTAAAATTGCATCAAGGTTGTAATTTTTAATATTTTTTTTACCATTAAAAACTGATTAATAATTTAAACAAATGTACAACAGTGTGTTAATTCATGGTTAGTTGCACATCGATATTTCATGTGTTAAAAAAATGGGTGCAAACAATTTTTATTTGACAAAATTTTACATTTTTTTATTCAGGAGATGCAATTTACTCCAAAATAAAAAAATCATATAAAAATTAAACTCACATTATTATTATTATTTTACAACACAAATTACTTGCTTTTATAATATTTTATTTTATAAAACTAACAGTTTGGAATATTAAACTCGAAGAATACATTTTTATTTAAAAAAAAAAAAATTTTGTATGTAAATTTCCACTGGGACTTTTATGGTTTCGAGTCCTGTTCGAGGTTTCGAAATCCATTGTTTATAAACATATATGAGTAATTTCGTTGACGTTGTATTTTTGAATGGCTACTTACACCAACACTATTTTTACTAATGATTTTTCTGCAAGGGGCACATAAAAGATCTGATGATTCCAAAAAATCAAACTTTTTTAACATTAATTTGGACGCCTTTCGCAAATTTGTTTTATTGTTTTTTGCACTATGCGAACTTTTACGCAAAGGGTTACAGCACCGATCAGAAAACTTCTTATTTGCAGGCATTTTTACCAAAGATGAACAAACAATAAATAAAATAGAATTACAAATTTAACAAATACAGGGTAAGAACAGATTACTTGTGTGACACCAAAAATCAAACTACATCAAACTCAAGATCAAACTATATGATACGTCAAACTAATTTAACGACATTTCATTAAACTCGCCCACTTCGCTGTAAAAAAATATGATAAAAATATACACGTTGAGACTTTTCTTAGTGTAAAAAAAACTTTTTCTAGGACTAATAAAATATTTAACAATAAAAATCGTCGTAGAGTGGCTTTTACTAAAAGTATATATTTGCAATTCTCTGTCAATTTTATAAATTAATGGTATATTTATCTAATTTTGTTATAAGAAGTGGCAGACATTTATTAAGCAATATTAAACTTAAAATCCAGGGGACAATAAATTAGTTTTATTTTAGAATAAAATATTTAAAAAAAATTTAAAACTAGGTATTTTATGAAATTTGCTTTATAGGCTTGTGTTTTACTCCTGCCCCCAAAGAAAATAAATAAAGTTTATTAGCTTATCACTTTAACCATTTTAAGGAATATAATTTTTTATTAATATTGCATTAAAAAATATAAAATGGTAAAATTTCAAATTTCTGTTCGTAATTTTGAATGTTAATCGTCAATATTTTGCGATATCCTAAATATGTCTCTGTAACAGCTTTCATTTTAAGAACGCGGATATCTAAAATTATTAATATTACGATATTAAACGGTCCATTCTGAAATTTTTATACAATGTTCTGCAAACTTTGACAAGTTAATACACATTTTAAAAATTTAAAAAAAAAATGTCGATTTTCATTTTTTTTTATTAATTTTTAAAATTTTCTTAAAAAAATTGAATTAAAAACAATATTATTTTTTTTTTAATTTAAATATTTAAAACAATGCATAACCTTAAAATTAGGTCAAAAAAAAATTAAAGTTTATTAAATCTTATTCTATTCAAAAACTAATATTTAAAATTCTTTTTTTCTGGTACTGAAATTTAAAAAAATCGTAACTTTAACAAAATTCATAAAATTTTGAAACAAAAAAATACGTGTCACTTTTTTTGGTGTCGTAAACGAAAAAAAAAATATTTCAGACAAATTTAAATTTTGACGGTAAATTTGACGTGAAATGACCCATATAGATAAATTTTCTTTTGCTAACTTCGAAACATGTAAGGAGTAATGTACTAGAAGGACAAAGCTAAATCACGTCTATGGTGGCAGCTAATTAGCTGCTAATTAGCTTAAGCTATGTACTAAGGGGCGCAACTAAGTGTAGTGCTAGGGGGCGCAGCTGAATCTTCTTTGAAGACAGTTGTTTTTGTTTCATTACTTTTCTAAACATTAGTTAAACATCTCTTGATGTAACTATTTTGGTGGTTTCGTAGTTGAACATCTGTTGATGTAACTATTTTCTTTTGTAACGAAGGGATCTATTGATGTGACGCAAGGGTTGTGATTAGGCTAAATCAATCTAATTTTATTTTACAGGCTTTAAAATACGATTTTTTTTTGGTCCCGTCCTTTTATAAAAGGAAGGAAGGGAAAGCATATATGCTTTCCCTTCCTGGTGTTACCTAGTAAATAGCTTAATTTTTATGAGCTTGATCTTCATAGATAATCTTCTGCTATTAATTGTGTCTTGAGAAACTTTAGAAAGTGCAAATTTACTTTTTAGAAGTGTATTGGGAACAGTATTTTTTGTATATTCAAGCACCTCTAGGTGTATAGGTAACTATACCCGGACAACATTCGTGATATTCATACGAACATAATGTCGTGATTTTTACAAATTTTATTCATACTGATATCATACGGAAGTCACCGCGTGATAAATGAAAATCATACGAACGTCACGTCGTGATTTTCACAATTTTTATTCATACGGACATCATCCGGATGTCACTGCGTGAGAAATGAAAATCATGTCGTGATTTTTTATGCCATCGCTCTTTGCGATTGACCGATGGCACAAAAAATCATGTCGTGAATTTTTATGCTAACGGTGTTTGGATAATCATTTTTGCGCTACGTTCGTACACTAAGAGAAAAATTATGTTGAATCAACAGTTTTTTCGGTTAAATACATTCAATATTTTCTTGGATTTAAATTAACTATATATATTGAATGTTAAACTGTTGATTCAATTGTTAATATACTTTTTCTTTCAATGTACGAATGTGTCGCAAAAATGAATATCGAAACACCGATGGCATAAAAAATCATGTCGTGATTTTTTATGACCAAACACCGATGGCATAAAAAATCATGTCGTGATTTTTTATGCCATTGGTGTTTGGATATTTATTTTTGCGCCACATTCGTACATTGAGAGAAAAAGTATACCTTCCTACATATATATTGAATCAACAGTTTTTGTTGTTAAATACATTCAATATTTTTTTGGATTAAAATTATTAGTTAATTTACATCCAAGAAAATATTAAATGTATTTGACCGCAAAAACTGGTAATTCAATTGTTAACATACTTTTTCTTTCAATGTGGCGCAAAAATAAATATCCAAACATGTCGGTGCACCGATGGCATAAAAAATCATGTCGTGATTTTTTATGCCCAAAGACCGATTGCATAAAAAATCATGTCGTGATTTTTTAGGCTATCGGTCAATCGCAAACAGTGATGGCATAACAAATCACGACATGATTTTCATTTCTCACGCAGTGACATCTGGATGATGTCCGTATGAATAAAATCTGTGAAAATCACGACGTGACGTTCGTATGATTTTCATTTATCACGCGGTGACTTCCGTATGATATCAGTATGAATAAAATTTGTGAAAATCACGCCATGATGTTCGTATGAATATCAAGAATGTTATCCAGACAACATTCGTGATATTCAAACAACGTTTTATAAATTATAACGGTGTAATGTGAATAAAAAACTAGGTTACAAATTCGCAGTTTGCAGAGCTCACACGCATGCGCAAATTTTGCAAATATCACACCGTGAGTTCTACATGATATCACTGTGATGAAGCATGTGTATGCACTCAGGATATCACAGCGTGATAAAAAAAATCACGTTGTGATATCATCATGACTTCACCAGGAAATACCGATTGTTGTCCGGGTAGTTACTGTCGATTACTTTTGTCCTATTAGAGCAGGCTAATCAAGGTAGCCTATATATATATATATATTGGTTTAAAAAAATTTTGTGGGCGTGAAGCGTCCCCCCAGAAATAAAAATTGAAGTGTCCAAAGAACTTTGGCCACATTCACCCGTTAAAACGTTTGGGGAGGTACAAGTTTTCGTTGGAACACCCTGTATAGTACTTATTTAACACCGTAGAAAGAATGCACGTTTTCTCATTATATGAGGTTCACATTTTGGTAAATTTCACTTTTTTTAGCAACTATCTGCTCAATACATTTTGAGGAAAAGTATTTTGAAATTCCTTTAAAACAAAGGCTTTTAAATTACTCCCCCAAGAATGCTCGTAATTTAAAGGCTGAGGCAGTACCTACTTTAAATTTACCTGGAGGGTCATTAGATACTGCTCAAAAGCAGAAATCTAAAGAAAGAACACTAAGGACCACAAAAAGAAGACGTAGAGGAGAGGTTGAAGATATCATAAAGTCATCAGCCAATACTTTCAATTGTATATTAGAAGCACATAACACTGAAACAATTACTGAGGAGTCAGAGCTTCCAACACGTGTCAAACAAGAATTAAGTTTAACATTACAAAACTATCAGTAAGTTTATAGCACTACATATTGCAATATTTTGATGTGGTTATTGTGAATTTTTGTATCTTAGTAAAAATAGTATTTTTATATTATTTTGTAAAACTTAATATAAATATGAATGTATTGTTATGTGGAGTTTTAAGTTACAGACTTATTTTGTTTCCAGGAGAGATCACTCTGAACTACTTAAGCTCAGACAAAAAGTAAAGATATTGGAATCACAGAACAAAGATCTTTTGAAGGAAATCGAAGGAATTAAATCAACTACTTATGAAAAATATAACAATATTTTAGCAAAAGTGTTTACACCGGGGCAAATAAAAACGTTGTTAAACTCAAAGAAAAACATGAGGGTTTGCTGGTCCACAGAAGATATTGCTTCAGCCTTTTCACTATGGAGTGTAAGCCCAAAAGCTTACAGATATTTAAGAGCAAATAATTATCCATTGCCGGCACAAAAATTGTTAAAATTAAATTAAAAATTTAAATCCGGCCATAAAACGGAGATAAAAAGATTTATGTAAAAACAGAACAAGTTGGATAATTCAAAAGCCTAAATAAAAATATTTTTTTTTTAAAACTGTTCTACAACCTCTCGTGTTTATAACTTTTATGCACGATGACATTATAATATGACAATTATAACAAAAATTCTTTGACGTAAACGTCTTTTTATAGCCCGCGGGCTTTATTATGGCCCAGCGGGCTATAATGAAACGTCAAAAATTAAAAACAACAATGTTACACCATTTGATATATTCGAAGTAAGTTTTTTCGTATAAAGATTTTGATTTTACCGGCAGCAGGCCGCAATTTTTCGCCTTTTCAGCTGCTTCCTCAATTTCATTTATCTTTAAACTTTAAAACTGACTGATGTCAGTTGACATTATAATATGACAATTATAACAAAAATTCTTTGACGTAAACGTCTTTAAAAACAATAATATATTAAAAATATTTAATATATTAATCGTGCATAAAGTTTTGTATGCATTGCTGGCATAACTGGTTTTTATGGTCCTACGACGCTTTTCTAGCCCTCGCGCTAACGCGCTCGGGCTCGAAATAGCGCCTCGGACCATAAAAACCTTATTATGCCCTTAATACATAAATAACTATTACTTCTATTATTTTTTAAAATAATAACCATAACAAAAAACGATAATTATTTTATTTTCGCTGCTAGTTACCTATATAGTTTAAAAAATACCTACATTGGCCCAATGACAAAATACAAATACGTACCTCAAATCAATTTTCTCACAATTAGTTGTATAATAAAACGCGAACGCTATCCCTAAAATTACATTATAAAAAAAGGATTTACATACAAGGATTTACATACAAAAGGGTACATTACCTTACATTGGAACAAGTGGATATGTTTGACAAGCATGACGTCATACGGAGCGACAGGGACAGCGCTACCATGCTACTGTAAGTAGGCAACTCAGATTTCAAGTTGTAAACTGAATTGCGTACAATAAGTTACATTATTATTTTGTTGGACAGTGTAAAATCATGTCTACCACACTAAAAACTAAAACTTTAAACGTCAAAGTGATATTTATATTTTGAATTTTCAAGAATTTTACCTTATTTCTTGTTTACAATAATTAAAGTTCTTTTGCATAACATTTAATTTATGCATTATGCCCCCACATGGTAACTGTAATGGAGATCATAATCATCAACATGACAATCCAGAAATGGGAATTGAATACAGTCTGTATTCAAAAATAAATACAGAAAATTTGGAATGCCTAAACGAAGCCGTTGAAGGGTCTGGAAAAACTGTATTCAAACCATGGGAGGATAGGCTTAATTTTGAAGTTGTAAGTTATAAGTTTATTTTGTTATATTTGAACAATTACACTGGTCAACAGCTATAAATGAATATATTTTGCTGCAGAGTTTACATTAAGTTTTCTAAGGTACTTTGCAAGAACAATGTGTACAGACCACATTCATGAATTTATATTGAATCCATGATCTTTTGTGAGTTCATTTAGGCATACATCTACCATAGTAGTCCCACCACGGGACTTTGATACAAATAAAAAAGGTAAATTTTCTGTCGGTGTCAAGCTAATTTCGTCTTATTTTCTAAACATAATACCATATACGGATTTTTTGTACTAAAAATTAAGACAATGAATAGTTCAAGAATGCCAAACTATTCCACTACAAACGTTTCAAATTGTTTGAAGGGAATTTGAGAATAGGCTGTACTATTGCTTACAAAATAATGAAAGTCATTTTGAGCATTTAATTTAAAAAAGCTAAAAATTATAATTGTAGAAGAATTTGTTAATTTATACTTTTTTAGTTTATTATAGGTACTTTTGTTAAAATTATTTTGTGTTTTTTACTAATGTTCTTATAACAACAAAATGGTTTAATTTCATATTTAATAGTTTAATTGTAATAAATAATTATTAAAATTATTTTTCAAAAATTAAACCATTAAACCATAAAAAGTATTTTTTTGTACTGATAAATAGCAATTTTTAAGAGCTTTCCAATGAGGTAATACCAAGAGGGTGTTGCCATTTAAAAAAATTGAGGTTTAATCTGTTTAAGGTTAATTTCGTCGTATTTTTTAAAATAATACATATACAGGTGTCTCAAAAGTCAAGGACAGCAGGAAAGGGGTGAATAGAGGGTGGGGTTCTAAGGCGAATAGTCTTTGCCGTTCTTTGATCAGACGCACCATTAATTAATAAGTTATTAATAAAATAAAGTAGCCAATCACAGGCGTGCTCTAGCAGAATGATTAGAGGTGGGACATCACAAAGTTTTGTAGAGATTCCACGGCTATGAACGTATAATATTGGGAAATAACCTTAATTTTATTTTCCCTGTCACTGTCAGGGTTTTGGTTTTTTTGGTTCAGGAGTAATGTTCATTTTTTGTGTGGAACTAATAGAGATGTAAAAAAACGGTTTTTTTCAGATGTGAAAAATAACATGAAAAAAAAACTAGAAAAAAACGGGTTTTTTTGTTTTTTTTTCAAAATGAAATTTTGAGTAAAATGTATATTAATAATAAAGTAAAATGTAGAATATATTACATTTTTGATTATTGAAAATTTTGTCCAAGACTAAAAAATCTGATTTCTTATTATTTGGTAGTTTTCACATTAGAAACCAATAGCAATGTAAAACTTCTACACTTATACAAAAAAAAAGGTAAAAAAATCTTTGTTAAAAATGGTCGTATTGAAAAAAAAATTGAAGCTTGAAGTTTCTAGTATTGAGATTTTTAGATGAAAAACGTGCAACGCTTATTCCTAACGAATACCGTAATAAAAAAATCGATATTTTTTGCTTTCTTTTTTTGGTCCACGGAATGTTCTGACTTAACCACCAATGAATAAATTTTCTACAAGAATTTGCTATTGTTTTTTTGAAAAAAAATTCCACTCTACATGAATTTGAAAAATCATGAATAAAGTGCTTTTGGTAGCTTTTTGAAAAATCAAGCGCTGAATCAAAAATATTATATGTAGTTACTTTTTTTAGGACCAAATCAAAACAAGCGCGGCCCTTATTGGTCAATTTGGTGGTGGTGGCGCGTGCAAAGCGCGAGACTGTATTTACATTTACTAATTGTCATTTAGTGGCTAATTTTAGTCCATGGAAACAAAAAATTGGGCAAATGGGACTAATTTAAAAAAAAAAACTAAAATGTAAAAAAAAACCATTTGAAAAAAAACAATGAAAAAAAACCTGAAAAAAAAAATAAAAAAAACGGACCGTTTTTTTTTCAAGTCGCATCTCTAGGAACAAATAGAAATACCTTTTCTTTTTGTTATAGTATAAGTTAATACAAGGTAATATGGTAGTATGGGTATACTTTAAATATGGTAGTATGGGTATACTTTAAATAAGTTAAAATAATTATTTTATTAATATTAATAATAATTAATTTTAACATTATTTTTAATTAGAGATAATTGAATGAAAATGTAATAATCACAATCCAAAAATGTAACGGCGGCCTTTTTTATTTTTATACACATTAAAAATTGTTAAACGTTGTTTCTTATAGAGGCACTTGTAAGCCTCAAATGAGGCCTTTAAGTGCTAAGAACAACCATTTTAATAGTATATTCTGTAACAAGTTTGGAATACAGCATATTCCGCTCGAGTGAAGAGTTTGTCACACGAGCCGAAGGCGAGTTTGACGGTTTCACGAGAGCGGAATATGCAATTTCAAACGTGTTTCAGACTATACTTTTTCTACGTTTCCAAAAAATACCATAGAAAAATAATTTAATTTGAAGAAAGTGAGGTTGGATCGGTCTTAAATTTGTTAGATATTAAAAACAGAGATGTCGCCACGAGTGTTTATTCTGTCATCATATGAATATTTTATTCTGTAACACTTTACGCAATATATGTCATTCCATAGATAAAAGTGATATTAGAAGGGTCAAATTCCGTAATAGGAGTAGAAAAACCTTATTCTATCAGGGCTGTCATCAAACTATCAAATTTAAATTTGTATGTTATGGTAAATTAACCTTAAAATTGAAATTTGACAGTTTAATGACAGCCCTGATAGAATAAGGTTTTACCAAAAGAGGAGTAAAACGGTTGTTCTTAGCACTTTTAGGCTTACAAGCGGCTCTGTAAGAAACACAACGTTTAAAACAATTATTAATCTGTATTAGGGCCACCAATTTTCGCTAAAAAAAGAATGTCTTAAGTTAAAACTAACCTAAAAACTAAAACACTGACAGTGGCAATGTTAAACATATAATGAGGGTCATTTTACACTACGATTTTATATAGAATTTCTAATATTAGTCTCCGACCTCTAATCATTCTGCTAAAACACGCCTGTGATTGGCTACTTTATGTTATAGTCACGGCCAAATCTATATGGGTGCACGTCATCAATGAGATATAATGACGTCAGCATTACCAACTTTGAATTGTAAAGTTACTGCCGTTAAATTTGCTTTTTTAAGGCGTAATTCTGATGTGTTATTAAAAAGAAATCATTCATTTGCGTATTGTTTATCAAGAACTGTAACAATTTCCTTGTTTTAAAACGTTTTTTCACGAAATTATCAAAATAAAACCATTCACTTAGTAATTTTTGTGTGTGCCAGTTGGTAATAGCTTAAGGCTGGCGCGCACCGTTCAATATTATTGATGGGTCGCTGTCATTTTATATTTGACGTATTTTTGTAATTGTGACATTTCGTCCGGAAGCATCGTTTGTTGCAAATTATTATAAATAATATTATACATTATGTTTATAAGATTCTATCCCTGGATTGTGCAAACAATGATATAAGGCTTGTTGGCAACTAGCCGTTATTAGATTTCGAAGAGATTGCGCCCTTAATAATAAATTTGGGGAAATAATCAGACTTCAATTCTGACCTGGTTTGCTCTGATGACAAGGACGACTGGTAATTTATTATTTTTGTGTTTCTGATAATTTAGTATTTTTTTGTTATGTGCATATGTAATAAAAATGTAATAAACTCCGTTTGTTTTCTCTTTAAACACATTTAATAAAAATTTGCCTGTAACAAACTCCTAATTAGTTAGTGCAGAAGATTATAACAAGGACGTTATAATTCCATCTTAATAACAGCCCCCACCGCTATAAACAGCCCAACCAGCAAAGTAATTTTATAATTTCATCGCACTGCGGCTGTTTTATTTTATTCTTATTTTATTATTACTTCCAAAATACTAATTAATTTTATAAGAGAAGTGATGAACTCTATTCTGTTGTTAAAAATGAAATGTTTTATAAATTTATCGTAAAAACGTTTCTATGAGCAACACAATAAAACTAATACAAAAGTCAAACCTATAAAATAAAATTGTTTTATAATTGTTTTTAGTAAATTTTGACGATAATATTAAGACTCTTATAAATATATTATAAAACTATTTTATAGTCGCGTTTTATAGCTTTAATAAAACAATTATATTAAAGTATCAATGAGAACTATTTCGTTTCTTCAAGTAAAGTGTTTCTTTAGTAATCAATATAAAACTGCTTTATATTATATAACATATGTTATTTGGGTTACAATATAAAAGCAATAACAAAGTTCTTATAAAACTAAATAGTTATCATTTTGATATCGCTAATTACAATAAAACAAATTTATGTTGAATTAGCTGATGTGGAGTACATAATTTTCATTAGTTCAGTGTGTTCAATGTTTCATAAATAAAAATGTCGCAATTATCACAGTGGGAAAAAAAAGAAAAGTGGCGCCTTCCGCAGAAGATTAAAAAGATGTTACGAAAAAATTATCAGTAGTGATAATAAGGATTCCAGTTTCGACAATGATAAAACGGATCATTTAAACATAAAGCAGGAATCTACCAATTTTAACAACAGTGCTTCAGACCTCACAAGTGTCAGTACTAGTAACATTTTACTGTTTTATTAGAGTCGCCAATAAGTCGCGAGTTAGCAAAAAAGTTGCCAGTTAGCAATATAGGCACTTTTATTTGCTCGGCAATGACCGTATAAAAATCGCCTGTGGTATTAAAATGTATGAATAGCAACAAATATGTTTTATTAGAGTTGCCAAAAAGTGTCAGTACTAATAACATTTTATTGTTTTATTAGAGTCGCCAAAAAGTCGCGAGTTCGCAAAAAAGTTGCCAGTTAGCAATATAGGCACTCTTATTTGCACCGCAATGATTGTATAAAAGTGGCGTGTGGTGTTAAAATGTATCAATGGCAACAAATATGTTTTATTAGAGTCGCTAAAAAGTCGCGAGGTAGCAAAAAAGTTGCCATTTAGCAATATAGGCTCTCTTATTACTATAAACAAGACAAAGTTTTTTTCACCATGTTTCGGTTTTTTTAAATATTTTGGGAACAGGGCGGTATTATAACGCTTTTCGAATTTTTAAAAATAATTTTATTCTCGCTTATATAGCTATTAAGTATTGTATTATAATAACACAGTGCAAAAGGGAATGGTTTGAAACAAAAAGCAAATGAAATTTAATAGCTTCTACAACAAAACCCTGTCAGGGATTTTTTGGATCACGCCTCATATTTAGAGTTGGTACCAAAAAATTATGTAAAATTTTATAAATCCATGTTAATTTTTCAAAATTATTTTAACAATATGGTCGAGGAATCCATTTTTGATGTTAATTTTTACCTAAGACCGAGGGGTCAACCACCCAAAGGGAAAACGTCCAGGGATTCCCAAGTATTCCCATTATATTTTATTGTATTCCTATGTATTTCCATTGTATTCCTATGGTATTCCCCCTCTAAAATGTCCAGGGATTCCCAGGTGTGGGTGACCCCTCGCCTAAGACCTACAGTAGAGGAGGGCGCGCACTCGCGGTGTCATACAATTTTTGCTATAGAAAGTATACTTTTTACGTATTTTTATTGTTAAAATTTTTTTTTTCTATTTTTGATCAAATCGTTAATAACTTGTTACCTCTTTTATAAAAAAAAACTATAGCAAGAAAAGTAAATTCGGGAGTTAATTATAACTACTCTACAGGGTGTTAATTAAGTAAATGTTCAAACTTCATTAGGCTAATTCTTTAGATGATTTTAAGATGAAAAATCAATGTAAACATGGGTTAGGATTCCTAAGATTACTAACTTAGGAAATGTGCTTAGTTTTCAAGATACAGAGGGTGTTAAAAAAAAAATTCTATCTTATTAAATAGGTATATCTTGATTATCCTTTACTCAATTTTGATGAAATTTGTCGGCGTTATTTGTTTAGTTAAGGGCTAATTTATTGTTGAGCACTTTCGTTATTATAAAGTTTAGCGGAAGTTAAGTGGTACTTTATCTCGAGATAAAGTACCACTTTACCTCTTTAAGCTTCTTTTTTTACCTCTTAAAACTTTTTTCATGTTTTTTTAATGTTTTTATGGTCCACCCAATATTTTTTGCCTATTTTTGAAGCCCTTAAACAGAAAAAAGTTTGAGAGTATTTTTAAAATTAATAATTTTCTAAAAATATTCGAGTGCGAAAAGAAATTTCAGAAACTCCGACCCTGTGACAATATGTATCATTAGCCTACACAAAATGTTTTATAAAGATTGCCTAGTAGTTTAAATTGTTTTATAATGGTTGCGCCTAAAAGTAAATTATTTTATAGAAAAACGCCATTTTAAAATGGGTGTACCCCAAGGAATCTAAATAAGTTGAATTTAAAATACTAAATATCACACGTATAATGACACTTGCAGTAGGTAAAATACATAAAAATTATTATTAGTTACCTCTACAACCAATCGGTTTAAGTTTTTCTGTATAAAATTATCATAGCGAGGAAGCTAGTTTTTTTGTTATTTAAAAAAATTTCCTAAAACACTTGAAAATACGGGGCGCACTTAAATTTTGTTAGAAATATCCTATATATTTCTCAATAAAATTTCCTTGGTATCAAAAATGTCTATCCCTGTAGCACAATTAAAGTTTCCAAATAATAGATATAGTGTTTAAGGTATTATTAAAATGGCTTCTTTGCTAATCGCCTCGGCCTCAATTGCAGCATTCAGAACATCTTTAAAAAACCTTTTTATTTTGTTACTGTAATTCCAATATGCATTTTTATTTTATATTATTTTCATGAAGCTATTATAAAATTGTATAGTTGTTTTATAGAAATGTTTATACTTTTGTAAAGTATATTTTATAGCGCAGTATAAAAAGCTTTAACAAAACTGTTTTATAATGCTTTTGTAAAGTTTTTCTAAGACTTGCCGAAATGTTTATAAAATAATTTTATTATGTTTCCAAAAGCTTTTACAAAATACTAACCAAAACTGAAATTTTTATAAAGTGGTGCCAATTTTACATTTATAGCTATCTTATAAACATTTTAAAAACGTTTCTGAGAGTAATGTTTGTTTTATAATTTTTGTGTAGGAAGCGTTTTGGCAAGTATTATAAAATATAAAAATGCTAGTTGGGAGTCAACAATACACGAGCGTTAGATTGTGTCTGGGCACGTATGAATAGACCTTAACGCTGACGTCATATGCCGTTGATGACGTGCACCCATACAGATTTGGCCGTGACTATATTATTATAATTAATTAATGGTGCTTCTGATCGAAATAATATTAGACTTAAAATCCCACCCTCTTTCCACCCCTTTCCTGCTGTCCTTGACTTTTGAGACACTCTGTATATAATTGTTAACCTATATCTTGTGTGACCTGAGATGACATCATATTTATGACAATACTGGGGAGTTAACACCGCCTGTGTTATCTATGGCCTGTGTTATCTACTGTATTTTTTTAGTTTGTTGAATCAGATGCTGACCAAGAGTTGTTGTTTAATATACCGTTTGTTGGTAATGTTAAGTTAAAAGGAATTATAATTGCTGGGGAAGAAGCTGATAATTTTCCCAACAGGGTTAGATTGTAAGTAACTACTAGTAGTAGCATTAGTCTACTACTACTACTTATTATTATACTTATTAACATTAATGGAAGAGCATAGTAAAATTTGTTTTGAGTAACAATTTAAAAAAAAATTGGATTAAATATAAAAGTTATAACTAAATTTTGTGCATTAATTATATTAAAAAATATAAAATTTGCTACAAAAAATTGTCCCTAAACTTAGAGAATCCTTTTAAGCATCCAAAATCATCTTTATAGGTTCAAAAACCGACCAAATATGACTTTTGACGATGTCTCATCCAAACCTGACCAGGAATTTGAGATATCCCAGGACAATCAGGGCCTTTTAGAATATGCAACTAAGTAACTAAATTAATATTAACCTTTATCTGATAATATAAACCTGTTTTAAGGGTTGTTACTTTTAACAATGTACACCACCTATCATTGCATTTTCCCAGCAATTTTGGAGCTGATGTGACAAGGTTAGCTTACATAGGTCTTAAAGGTGAATTTTTTGAGGCCCATCACCATGGTGTTACTATTTGTAATTATGAAATCAGACCAAATATGATGGACCATAAGAATCCTTTGAATGAGAACGTTTCAAGGGATGTACAATAATTTTATTTAATTTTGTAAATAAACCTTTTCACAAATACATTTGTTGTTTTTATTGTGTAAAAATGTATTTTTTGTTTTTATTGTGTTCCTAAAATAATTTGCAATCATACAAAAAATGGTAATTAAATAAAACCATTAAGAAGAATTATAGTCACAAAGGATGTGTAAACATTTGGCTGGTACAAGCATAGTGTGGGAAATATGAATATTTTGGAAATTTTGAAGTTTTTTAAAGTTTAAAAGTTACCCACTTACCCTTTCATTTGATACCCATGTCAAGAAGGTTGTAAAGTAATATTAAAATTTTAAAAAAATCTATTTTTTTATAAAAATTGGTTTATTTGAGTTTTATATTAACAACTAATAACAATTCATAATAAATTACACCTAGGATATAATTAGGTAGGGGGCGAGGCGTGTATGGACCGCCGCCTCAAAAATATTCTCCCTCCATTGGGAAATTGTCTGGCAAGTAAAATTAGGGAGGAAGCTATGGCAAGCTTCACTGAAGGATTATTTCCTCCTGGCAGACTTACTAGAACTGTAGCAACAGCTGCTAGTCCATCTCCTGAAAAAAAGTACAAAAAATAGTAAATGAACAGTTTTTAAATTTATTAAAAACCGAACAATTTTGAATCGAATATTTTTCTTTTATATCATTTTATGTTAATAGCTTCTTTTCCAAGCAAGGCACAGTGGTTGAAAATCCCAAAACGCGGAAAAAAAAATCGAATGTCAGTACAGTATTTGAAGTACCCTAGAATATCGTACTAGACAATATCACGGTACGAAACCGAATTACCGATGTTTGAAAGGAGCAAATGTTTCCAAAAGTGTAAGTGGACGTAATTTTTTTAATCGAGTGTTTTCGGATTTGGCTTGATGAAGGGTGTTTCTGAACTGTACAATCACGTACATAAACCGTACTTTCATTTTACATGTAGACATGCCGCATTCGGTTTTTAAGAGTGGGAGAAGTGGTTTTCGTAATTCAGCAGTAGACCCTTCACCGGCGTTGGGTGATATTTGAAGTTTGCTCTGGATTATTAATACGAGTTACGCATTATTAAGTTAATTTACTTTTAAAAATGATTCAGACACTTAAAATGTACCGTAATCACTTTTATCATTAAATTATTAATTAAAGGTGTTAAATCATTATTTGTTTTGCATTTTGTGTTTTCTTCTAAAAAAACCATAAAAAATTTTCTGGTTCTGGTTTTAATATACCGGAAATTTTTAAAAGAAAAATTGTAATGCATTTTTAACAAAAAAAAATATTTGTTCAAAAGAGGAAAAACTATAGATTCTATTTATAAGAAACTGATAAACAAGAATAACATTTATTAAAACTTGAAAATAATTTTGAATCAGATATATTAACTTTATATGCTTCAGCCCCTTCTTCATATTCATCCTCCACTCTCATTAATTAAGTAATGAAGAATTGTAAATCAACTAGTATATTAATAATTAGTTATTCGTCTTCGTCGTTTTTCCGTTTTTTCTCCCAAGATATAAAAAAAACTGTTTTTTAAACACCGGTTGAAACAAAATTTAACAAATAAGTAGGTTTTTCTTACCTGTTGGCTCGACAGCGACGGGTCGCAAATCGAAATGAGTATTTTTCTTCGTTTTTGTTCTACCGTTGTTCAAGTTAACTGTAACGGTGGCAAAGGGCCGCTTGGCCATGTGCAGCATCTCGACTACGTGCCTTCTGCGCGCGCGCCTTACGTCCGCCGCCTGCTTCGCTTTCCACGCGATCACGCACGCGGCCAGGAACAAGAAGAAGCAGGAAAAGAAGACGGAGAAGAAGACGAACAGGTCGATGTGCAGCTGATCCTGGCGCGAGAACACGATGCCGTACGATACCTTTTTGTCCAGATGAGTGGGCTCGAGCGCTTGAAGGACGAGGAAGAATTTTGCTGTCACTAAGGTGTGATGTTCCTAGAAAATAATAGGGAATAAGTTTAAATCCAAAGTGGTGTCCATAGGGGTGAAAAAATAATTTACTGAGACCAATGAGTTCATTGTTGAAATCATGTTTGATGTAAAACTAAACATTTGAATCTATAGGTAATCTTGTTTTCAAAAAATGGATTTTGAGTCAAAATTTTTGAAATTCTTAAATGTATTTAATAAATACTACTTATGTGTCCCAAAAATGGAAAACTAACGTCCATGTTTTACTGTCCATAAGTCGAATTTTTATATTAATTACAGACTATATTTTGTATTCTCAAAGAAATATCAATATGCTAAAAATTTCGTTATGATTTTTGGAATTATATTTATTTTGTTATATTTTTATATACAAATAATTGTATTTATGTAAGATATTATATACATTTAGGTATATATACTTTTTTATGTGCAATATTGAAATAATATTATTATTATACAGCCCTACAGAATATTTAAAAAAATCCTTTCATCAAAAATTGGTGCTTGTTATAGTATAATTTTGTTTGGGGAAAAATTATTCTCAAAACATACTTTATTACAACATATTAATTCTTATTTTACCAAGAACTGCCAACAGCAAAAAAAATAACACAAAAATATTTCTGGTGTATAGAAGCAAATTCTAATATAATTATTGTGGCCTTTTTGGTGTGTAAACGAAATTATTTGCATAAACTAAAGTCGTTTTTTCGCGTAAATACTATGTAATACTACGGTTAAATAAGTCATGACGTCACAGTTAATTCATATAACCATGGTTAGGTTTCTAACATTTGACATTAAACAAATTTTGTTTACTTGTTCATAACCTATAATTTTTGAAATGTGTTTTTACCTATTTATATTTAATTTCTATGCTTTTACCGGTGTAAATAAATTTCTTTGCCTCTTCTTATACCTAGTATATTCTTTTTCTATAGGTACTAGTTTTTTCAATACACGTTATCCTACATGTTTATTACAAAATAAGGAAGAATATAAAACAAACCTGCATATAATTCCTCCACTTGTGGAGATTCCACAATATGGAGCACCCTATCATCTATTTTTACTGACAACACCCCGTTTACCATTTTAATACAAAGTTTAAATTCGGTTTAAGAGCAATTGTACCTACTTAAAATATTTTAAATTTCAAATGTAAACAAATTTTTGACAGATCGAAACAAAAAAATATATACATTAAAAAGGGAAACACTATTAACCACGTTGAATAACTAGCTCAGCAATATAGTTTTATGGTCTGGTATTTGTGACGTCATAGTTAGGATTTTTGAACGCACTCTAAACGCAAAAATGCCTTAACTATTAACCAAGGTTAAGTTTAATAACCATAGTATTTCATGGTATTTACGCGAAAAAACGACTTAAAAGTTTTATTAGAGACTGTCAACGTTGAGAAAAATATAATGTTTTTTTAGATTTTTTACTTTGGGGTATTTCCACGAAACCTTACCCCACCTTGACAAAAAATAAAATGTGTATCTGAAGTCAAATATATAACTATATAGTTTAATTGCGACGTAATTTATAACCTTAAAATATTCGTACATTGTGATGCTGAGAAGCTAACATTAAGAATAAACACGGAAAAGTTTCTCGTACTCGATAAAATGTTCAAATGTCGCACCCGTTACATTTTAAGAAAATTTTAGAAAATAAAGTATGCAATTTTTGTGCATTTAAAATACGTGCTTGTTTAAGTTTAGTATTCAAGTTTTACACAAAAAATTATTACCATATGCTTTCATCCAAAATTTTACAGTATCAACTTTAGAAGCCAACTTTGTTGTCGATTTTCTAAGGTCGCGCCCGTTACGCTATTCATGACGTTATAAAAGGTTTTCTTTATTTTTATTGACATTTTGTTTGAGTTAAATACCTAAATTTTTATAATATTTTTTTATATTAACGTATCTTGATATATATGAACAAATACTTTATTATCATGAAAAAACGCAATTTTAGTGTCGCACCCGTTACAATGGAAATACCCTTTGCAAAAATTATTGTGGCATTTTTATGGCGTGAATATATTTTTTTATTAAACGGTATATTTTATCTTGTTATAAACCAACCTTAAAATAATTACATTTTATTATTTTTTTAAACAACTCCAGAAAGCAAACTTGGCAAACATTTTTTGGCATTTTTGCTGCATGAACAATTTTTTTTTTAAACTTACAAATTGTATATTTTATTTTGTTATGAACAAAAAAGTTTTATTAAGAACTGCCAATCGGAAAAATATTGCATTTTATTTAATTTTTTTAACATTTTTGGGTTGGGAGCAAAATTTCCAGGAATTGTTGTGTCCTTTTTGGTGCGTAACGAAATTTCGTCAACATTGAAATGGTTGCATTTTATTCTTTTTTTTAAATATTTTTAGTTTGTGAACTGACTTTTTTGATAAATGGTAATTTAACTTTTTAATAAAAATGGTTTATAAATAATTTCCAACACTAAATAAAAATGTCATTTTACTAATTCAACTAATCAACTCTTCAAAAAATGTTTATAGGACAAAAAGTGAATATTTTTATCATAAATATTTTATGTAATTTATACAATTTAACCAAATTTTGAAAAAAAAAAGAATAAAACAGGGACGACCCCTTGGGAATACAACACAGCTGCTAGCATTGCCGAATTTTTTTTAACTTAAATGCCTAATAACGCCAAACCTACTTGTCAGAATTTTTTTGTATAATTAAAATATCCACCCCCCGTTAGTGCGCCATTTTCGCTGTTTTTGGTCACATTCTGAACACTTGTGTTTTTGATATTATTAACTAACATTAGTCAAGCTTCTTAAATAAGATTTTAAAATTCCAATTCTGAACACTTGTGTTTTTGACATTCCAAGAATTTGCTTTGTACTTTAACAAAAAATATATTCCAAATTGTGTTTTTGTTGGTCTAGAATAACTTTTTAGGTTTTACTTAGGGGAGTACCGATCGGTTATTTACTCCAATATTTTCAATACCCAAATTCGGCGATTATGAAAAAAAAATCGTGATTTCCGAAAATTATTATAATAAGATATGATAGTGAATTCGGGTCCTCATTTTTCTGGGATTTTCGAAAGTTTTATTAGCTGCTGACTAATGCCGAGTGCAGCTAATCGATTTGAATATACTGAAGGGTTATAAGGATTATCGGGCAAATTCTCGTCTTTTACATGGAAAATCGGAAAAGATGACATGGTTTAGTAGTAATTTTAAACAATAAATACACAACTTTCAGTGATTTTCCAGAAACTCGGCTTTCTTTTTATTTACAAACAAAATATTTTGATGCTGCTAAAGTAAATTTGAATATGTCAGTAAAATTTTTTAGTCGGAAAAGTAAATAATGAAGACTTAAAAACTTTACTTTATTTAAGCCAAACTTTTGAAAAGTCATACATTTTACAGAATTTATATAATGGATTATTCTTTGCCCCGGGCGAAAAATGTTGTAGCTACGCCACTGATCTTCAGACAAATTTATTTCATCGCAAATTCGCGCGGCTTATAAAAATGTTATAAGCCATCGAAAAAAAAAAATTATTGCATCAAAAATTATGCAATAATTTTAACGTATTCCTTTACATTTTAAATTCAATTTGTTTAATGAAAATCCCCCCATAATCGAAACCTTCGCTACGTTCGCCCCTGGTTTAAAATTTCATTAAAACTAAAAGAAAAATTACATTTCAAGGAATAATTTTCTAAAAATATTCATAAGCGAGACAAAATTTCAGAATTTCATTTAACCGAATTTAACCTATATTTTTTTACTTTTAACAATGCCTATTTTTTTTCCTTGACAACCCCATGATTTCTACTTATTGTAGTTGCACAGAAATACTATAATTTTACATAAACTTTAAGTGGTGGAAAAAAGCTTTTTTGCGTTTTTATTGGTATAAATTTAGGAACAGATAAGATGAAAACCTAAATAAATACCTAATAAACCTCTACTATGGTAGGCTTGGAACGGTGATATTTTGCGAACATTCACTTACTACCAATACATATATTCACACATAATTACAATTGAATAACGTTTATCGAAAAGGAACCAAGCGCCAAAAACTTTTTCTAGGGTAAACAAAATTATTTGCAAAATAACTCATTTTGAATGCTGCTCAAAAAATTAATAATGATTTGGGAACCCTCTCAATCCTTTTCAGAAAATGATGATCAACCTTTTGAGCAGTGGCGGCTGGTGGATTTTGGCACACCCATATCTCAGTTATTAGACATGGGACCCACATCAAATTTATATGAGTTTATAATGACATTATATAGACAAGTTCTGCGCAAGCAGAATTTAAATTAAATTTTGCGAAAAAAAGTTAGTTTTTAAGTGCAACCCCCAGCCTCCTGCCCCTCCAAATTAAGATAATTCAAATTAAAGTGGTACAATATTTAATTCACTGAAGTTTATCGACAAATTTCAAATTTTATTTTGAAAAATTCAAGATATACAGGTTTTATACCATTTATAATTTCTTTAAATTTAGTAAAAGAAATAATAAAAATTATAAATGGTATAAAACCTGTAATTCTTGAATTTTTTTAATAAAATTTGAAATTTGTCGATAAACTTCAGTGAATTAAATATTGTACCACTTTAATTTAAATTATCTTAATTTGGAGGGGCAGGAGGCTGGGGGTTGCACTTAAAAACTAACTTTTTTTCGCAAACTTTAATTTAAATTCTGCTTGTGCAGAAATTGTCATTATAAACTCATATAAAGTTGATGTGGGTTCCATGTCTAATAACTGAGATATGGGTGTGCCCAAAATCTACCAGCCGCCACTGCTTTTGACCATTATTAAAAATAAGTTATTTTAAAAATAATTTTACCAAGCCTAGAAAAAGTTTTTGGCGCTTGGTTCCTTTTGGAAGCGTTATCCAATTGTTTGAGTGAACACAGTGTCGTAGAAACGGGCGTTGCTCTAAGCTTATTGTCCCATAAAAACTTTGAGGTTAGGTTTTTATAACATTTGATGCAATTTCTCGATTAATCAGTTCGGATACTATTAAAAAGGTGTACCTCTCAAACTTCGATAAAATAAACCGTTTCCGAGATATTCGAGAAAAAAACGGAACGTCATTCTTCTGAATTTGAAGTCGAAACACGTTTAATAATTAAGGTTTTGGAGTTGAAAACAACCATGTAATCGCTGAAAAGTAATGGTATTTGCCCAAATTCTGCATAAATTATAGAAACAAAATTAAAATATTATATGTTAAAAATAAAATACGAAAGAAAATTACTCACCTCCGGTAGAGTAATGACAAGCCTATCCTGCAAATTCTTCACCAGCAGTATGGTATTAGGCTTGGTGACCGTGATGTAGGTCCTTAAGCCCTGCGCCTCCTTCTCCAAAAACTCGACCTTGTTTTTGCTGGTGCCATTCTCCCAGACGCTGTACTGCGGATCGATTTCGATCTTGTTTCCGCCGGTAGTGTAGTCCGGCAGCACGACGTAGGTGTCGTCGTGCGTGCTCATGAACACGTTTAGTTTGCCCTGCGTGACGTCGACTATGATTCGGATGTTTACGTTCATGTACCGCGGTTGGATGACGAAAAACACCACTTCGCCGGGGTGCAGTGGTTTCGGTTTTATCTTGCATTCGTCTATAAAGCAAAAAAAGCATAGAAGTTACATATAATTAAATAACAAATTTAAAACATCGATTTCTTATTGTCATGTTATAAGATATGCGTTAGTTAAATACATCTCCTATACAGCCAATAACTTTAATTAATTAATTAAATTAAATTCCGTGTGGAGAACAGGGCGAAATCGGCATTTATTTATTTTATTAAACAATAATACAAATTAGCATCATTTTTGCTCATTGCCTTTATTTTGTAACTTCCTTCGAAATTTTCATTAATTTTTCATAAATAGCTTACGAGATAACTATTTTTCAATCAAACGGTGCAGAAACGTTAAAAATCGTAGGATCATTTGGGAAATTTCTACTCCATAGCAACCCTATTAAAAATGCCCTATAGAACCCATATTGATCCAGATAAAGAAACTAATATGGTTTTATATGGTTCTATATGTCCTATATGGAACGACCTGGTTTACACTTTGGAATCTATATGGTTTAATATAGAATTTCATTTTAAAATGCACAACTTAGGGATTTTTATATGGATTTATCTGGGTTCTGTTTTATGTGTCTTTCCATATAGGTTTCCCTATATGGTTGAATATGGAGTTCCATTTAAAAATGTATATATATTTAAACGAAAATTGCATATTAAACCATATAGATTCCCCTATATGGTTAAATATGAATCTATATAGTAATAATTTTTTTCTAAGACCACTATGTAAAAGTCACTTTTCATGATGGCATCGTTGCTTAGAAAATGAATCTTTTCATTGGCAAGGCAAAACACGAATGTAAAGTGACATTTCTGTGTGAAAAGTGACAGGTCTGTGTGAAAAGAAATTGACATCATCGTTTGACATTCAGCTGTCAAAAAAGCTTTTAGGTTATTTTGTTTTGTATTTAAAAATTATAAAAAATAAAAGGGTGGCAGAAAAAACATTGTGTTATACTTGTGAGAAAAGCTTTCTTCAAGCTCGTGTTAATGCACACTCGGCCTGACAGCCTCGTGGGCAACTTAAAAACTCGCATGAAAAAGTCGCTTTTCAACACTTGTAAAACAAATAACTATTTCATACCCAAACCATATTGGGCCAGATAGAGCTCCAATATGGTTCAATCTGAACCTATATGGCAATCCATATAGAAATCACTTTTCTATATGGTTTTCCATCCTGGTTCAATAGTGTAATGCCTGTTTCAAATTCCTATATTGAACTAGATAAAACCATATCGATTTTTATTTTGTGTTTCTATATCGTCGTTTATCTGACAAAGAGGCGTAACTCAAAAAAATTCGTTTTTGAGTTATACCAGAATGATCACCAAAATCGACTTTATAATCTCACAAACTGGCGTAGCTCTATAATAAATAGGTACAAATAAAGTTTTAGCATAAAGCAGTTTCGGCGTAACTAATATTTTTGCATTTTGTGTGCCGTACAAACTGGCGTAATTCAATTCACACCGTTTTGTTTAAAAATGAGATACGCCTCTTTGTCAGATAAACGACGATATATATGGCATTTTTAATAGTCGCACAAAATGATTTTGCCCTACCGTGCGTAGAGAAGTTTCACTTCAAAAATACAAATGTATACATTTTATTAAAAATTAGCATCAATAACAAATAGCATAATAATGAAAAGATTGTTGCATATTGTATTTATTTTGTAACTTCATTCGAAATTTTCATTAATAGCTTACAAGATAATGATTTTTTATTCAAACGATGCAGTGCGGTAAGAATCGTAGGATCATTTGGTAAATTTCCACTCCATAGAGCAAGTCGCATGAAATGGTTTTGTCCTACAGTAAGTAGAGAAGTTTTACTTCAAAAATACAAATTACATTTAATTACAAAATAGCAGCAATGACGAATAGCATAATAATGAAAAGGTTTTTGCTCATTGCATTAATTTTGTAAATTCCCAATTTTCGTTTATTTTTCATAAATAGCTTACGAGATAATTATTATTATTGATAATTATCATTGGATATAATTATCATTAATGATTTTTTAATTAAACGGTGCAGAAACGTTAAAAATCGCAGGATCATTAGGGGAGTTTCTACTCCATAGCAAGTCGCACAAAATGATTTTGCCCTACAGTGCGTAGTTTTTACTTCAAAAATACACAGGTATACGTTTTATTAACAATTTACGAATTTATCGAAAAATTTATAAAAGTTTGCATGATTTCCGCGAAATTTTACGAATAATAATATTAATTATAAAAGATAAAAAATATAATTAAATTTGATATATCATAAACAAAACATTTTACTTACCAATTGGTTTGGCATCGAAACACATCTTGGAATCGACTGACATGTGCTTGTAGCACTGATGTCCTGAGGTGGGAGTACCGAGGTAGCCGTCTTTGCACTTGGAGCACTGCACGCTCCAACAGGGGTTGGCGGAATTTTTTCCAGAGCCGCCACAGGTGTCGCTCTCGGTGTTGTTTTTGCAATTGCACTTGTCTCCGGTTATGGGATCGCAAGTGTCGCCATGGCCGTGGCAGTCGCAAGGTCTGCAAGGGTCGGTCAGGTCTTCGGAACCTCGGAAATTTCCTAAACAAATGTTTATTTATTGTCAGTGTAAAATCCAACCTTTTCAGTTTTTTATCAATTTACCATCAATGTTAAGTATATATATATATATATATATGAGTCATTATACTAATAAGGCTCTCTGCCACTTGTCAGTTGTCCATAAACTTTCTTATTAAAAAAATAATAAATTAAGACAGCTAATATAGAACTATAGATTCATAAATTAAAATAACAAAAATTAATAAACCATTTTTCAATTAAATATAAAAATATTTTTAATGTCTTAATTAAGGTTAACTCTATAACCCCATCTTATTGCAATAGTAAAAACTTGGATATATTTTATAGGTTTTGTATGAAATTAAAATAAAATAACAAATAAGTAGCTCCTCAGTACTAATAAAGAATGTGATAAAATGTCTGTAAATAATTTTTATATTTAATGTCTACTTCGTCACAAACCGCCTAAATAAAAACAGCTTTGTTATAAAATATACTGGAGTTTAGCATTATATATAAAAAAACTCTGTAACCCATGTAGTTTATAACAAGATGGCGCCGCTGCAGGCAATAGTATCGCTATTGTTATTTTGCGCGTTACAAACAAGCAGCGAGTGTTTTTTAAGGTTATCATTCGTCACGGCTTTTACTCGGTAAGTATTTGCAGTATTTAATTTTCTTTTTTATGTGAATTAAACAAAAATTTAATTAATGCAATGTTTTATGTGAATTTATTGTGTGAGTAATAGATTTTTTTTATTGTGAAAAATGTCCTTCGTCACATGTCTCTTTTGTCACACTGCACTGCTATCGCTACGACATTGAAACTTAAAAATAAAAGACTATTTAAGCGAAACTTTACTGCTGAAAGTAACATTAGAATTACCTTTAGTTTGCCTAAATAATATGGATATGAAAATGTGAAATATTCGAGGAAATATTTATTTTTTGGAGGTAGATGGGGCTAAAAAGTATAATGACCCATATACCAGTACATTTATATTGGACTTACCCGGTATACACTCGTCGCATTTGCTGCCTGTCGTGAGGTTGGAACAGTGCAGACAGTAGGCGTTCTTCTTGGGGCCTTCCTTGATAATGCTGGTGTAATCGACAATGTCGATGGAGGTGCTGTTGTCCACGCACACGTGACTCTGTCCGTTACAGTATTCTAGGCATGGTATGCATTCTCCACCGTCCTTCGGGTCTCCAACGAACAACGGTTTGCATTTCTCGCATTGAGCGCCCTAGATTAATAATCAGTTTGTAATAGTTTTCATTGTGTTTGTGTTATTTGTGTATGTTTATGTACAAAATATGTTACCGAAAATAAAGAGAAACTATATATTGTAATACAATAAAAAAATAGCTGGGTTGAGACCAGGAAAAATGGTAAAAGTACTACAAAAAAATTAATACTAATTTCGGGATTTTTTCACATTGGCGATTGGTTGGTTTTTGATATAATATATATACATTCATTTAATTTGAAAAAACAACCTTGAAAAGAGATTTTTATACGTTTTTTAATTTAAAAAATCCAATAATTTTTGACCAACTTAGAAACTGTACATTAAATTTGTCCTATTATGTATTAGTCTTTCGGAGGGGACTTTAAGCCCGCGGTCCGTTCCTACTCCTAACCCGCTCAAGCCATTCAGTTGACTTCTGGGACTTCTTAGGAAGTAAGGGTGGAACTAAAAAGAGCATTTTTGTATATGGGGCAATCCATGCCAAATCACCGAGGTTTTGACCCGACCCCCTTCGATTTCGCTGAAACTTTTTTATCATTTTCTATCCTACCAAAGACATTTTTCTGAATTTTTTCAGATTTTTTTACCCAACCCAAAAAAAGTTACGAATTTTTGAAAAAAACCGCTCTTGTATTTTAAAATTGCAATAACTTTTTCACAAATTGACCTTTCGGCACGTTTTTTTTTTTGAAATTTTTGTTTTTAAATGTAGTTTTCAGAAAAAAATACAAACAATTTTTCGGAAGTCACGATATATGAAATATTTCAGTTTTTTCAATAAAACCGTCATTTTTTCGAATTCTGAAACCTTCGATTCTCAATTTTTTTGTCTCAAAAAAAACTTTAACTAAGACAGTATTTAACCCCACTATTCCCATTTTGTGCCGACTTTCCATTCTATTGTTTTTTTTTTTCGATTGAAAATAAAGAAATTTCTCAATTTGGCTTATTTTTTATGACTTTGCGTTGAGGTTTTTTTTTATTGTTTTTAAAAGCTCAGAACTTGAATAAAATTGGATAAAAACAACCGTAAATTTTTTATTAAAGTATTGTTTTTACATCGTTAAAAATCTAAATATTTTAATTATTTTCCTCGGTTTAGCGATTGTTTTCTTGAATTCTTAACCGTACAATGTTGTGTCTTAAGGAATGAACTTATGTTAAAGAATGAACTTGCATTAAAGAAGGTACGGAAGGTTATGGTAATAAAAAAACATAAAGAAAGTACGAAAGGTTATGGTGGATGTTCAGTGACTGATGGTAATGAACTTGTGTTAAAGAATGAATTTGTGTTATTAAATTATAAAGAAAGACGATTATAATCACATTCAAATATATGTTTTTTAAAGTAGGTATACTTGACGTTTCGTTGTTTTTTATTTAAAAGAGGTGGTAAAATAATAAAAATGTGAATTAAAAAATAACACTTTTTATAAACTAATGTTTTGATATTTTTTTAAACTGTGAATTAGACTATTTTGTTTCTTAAAAAGAGTTTACGTTTACGTACATTGTACGGTTAAGAATTCAAGAAAACAATCGCTAAACCGAGGAAAATAATTAAAATATTTATATTTTTAACGATGTAAAAACAATACTTTAATAAAAAATTTACGGTTGTTTTTATCCAATTTTATTCAACTTCTGAGCTTTTAAAAACAATAAAAAAAACCTCAACGCAAAGTCATAAAAAATAAGCCAAATTGAGAAATTTCTTTATTTTCAATCGAAAAAAAAAACAATAGAATGGAAAGTCGGCACAAAATGGGAATAGTGGGGTTAAATACTGTCTTAGTTGAAGTTTTTTTTTAGACAAAAAAATTGAGAATCGAAGGTTTCAGAATTCGAAAAAATGACGGTTTTATTGAAAAAACTGAAATATTTCATATATCGTGACTTCCGAAAAATTGTTTGTATTTTTTTCTGAAAACTACATTTAAAAACAAAAATTTCAAAAAAAAAAACGTGCCGAAAGGTCAATTTGTGAAAAAGTTATTGCAATTTTAAAATAAAAGAGCGGTTTTTTTTCAAAAATTCGTAACTTTTTTTGGGTTGGGTAAAAAAATCTGAAAAAATTCAGAAAAATGTCTTTGGTAGGATAGAAAATGATAAAAAAGTTTCAGCGAAATCGAAGGGGGTCGGGTCAAAACCTCGGTGATTTGGCATGGATTGCCCCATATATTCTTTGAAAAAAACTTCCTCTTTAAATTATATATATATATATATATATATATATATATATATATATATATTGGGTGTCACAAAATAAGTTGTCATCCTTTAAGAGAATCATAGTACATGCCAAAATAAGAAAGTTTTTCCTCTATCATTTTTGCATTAGTACCATTTTTTTTAATAAAAAAATCATTACAATTTTTATAAGTAAAGTAGAAATTTTGAGCCGCCACTGGTTGTTCCTGACCTAGGACAAATTACTAAAACATTCTCGCACAGTGGGAAATACTCTACATTTATTAAAAATTTACATTTGTTTTATCATTCATTACTTGTTGATAATTGTTTTTTGTTTTGCATACTCAGCTATTTTTAGGTACTTTGAATAAAACAATACTTATCGCCAAATCAATCCGTTAAACGTCATTAAAAAACGGATGCATGAAAATGAGAACATTTCTTGTCGGACGATTTTATTGAAAAACGGACAAACGGATACATGAAAATTAAGCTTTAGTTGTGTAATAAGTTTAAAGGTAGGTAAATATACCATATAAAAAGAATATACTAGCCTTAATACAACAATAAAATGTATAGTTTTAAAAAAGCAGGTCCTTGTAGTTCTGGTTTTAATATTTTTTGGTTTGTCTTTTCTTTTTTTTTGTTATTCTTATTAAATTAAAACATAACAGTAGAACATTATTCATATACCGAACGTTATATTTCCGTTTTACAATCTTATTAACAAAATATTAAAAGATTTGAAAATAAATTAATTTAAAATAACGTTAGGCGTCAAAAACAGATGTGTAGTGACGGATGCGTTAATAGTATATTACACTAGAAGGGCCGAAAGTTGAATTTTCGGCTTCGCCATGACGCACAGGACCGAGATTTAACGTTTGGCCCGTGTCGTGTATACCATTTTTCTTCATACATCGGTACTTACTTTCGTCCCTAATAGCAAGGACGAAAGTTTGCCTCGGTCAAAAGTACGTACTTTCGTCCCTAATAGCACAGGGAGTAAATAGCAGGGACGAAAGTACGTACTTTCGAACAAGGTATGAAGAAAAATTATTTTGGTGTAATATACTATTAACTTTCTCCGTCAGACGTACGAAGTTGAAACTTGACGCACCGATAAAATGTCATAATTTTCGAATTATAATTGGACCAATATATTGGTATAAGAGCGATCCCGGATGATCGGACTAACGGACAAACGGATACATGAAAATTAAGCTTTACTGTTTACATAAAATACGTTAAACTGTAAAGTTTTTTTAAATCAAAATTAATAAACTTGAGCGATAGTGAATGTAAAATTGAAAATTTAACCCCGCCAGAAATTGTAACAGCAAAATAAGCACTTATGGTGTGTAAAACTTCAGGGTGCATCATTCTATGTAAAGGTATCTGTTTTATTTAAAGAGCTACAAGTTCGGTTAAATTAGACGAAAGTTGCTTAATTACAAGTGGGCGATTCCATGATTACTAACGGGACAAAAAGAAACAAGAAAAAAGGTTTAATGAATATTTTTAAAGATATGTTGTTCCTATATCAATAATTTTATGATAGTAATAATTACTAAGTAATTATTACCTACTTAATTTTATTGCTGAGAACTATCATAAAATTATTATTATAGGAACAACACATCTTCAAAAATGTTCATAAAACATTTTGTTCTCTTTCTGTTGGTCCCGTTAGTAATCAAGGAATCGCCCAAGTATATTAAAATGGCATATAAAAATTGAAAAAAAAACAGCGGTTCTCAAATAATATGAAAAAAACTAAAAATCTTTAAAACTTCGTTATTCCTGGGAATTTTGAAAAAAGTTTTTTATTTTGTTTTTTCTATGGCCGCCATATTGGAATTTTACGTGGTTAGAAAAAAAAGGAATTTAACGATGTATCAAACTACGTAAGTAATGGCGTCCATTATAAAAACAAAAGATGGTGATGGCAACTAAAAACATGGTAGCAAAGAAATTGGATGAAAATGTAGATTATGTTTTCACGTATAACTTACCTTGTTTCAAAATTCCAACGAATAACAAAGTTATGACGATTTCGTAGCTCTTCAAATAAAAAAATACCCATAACAATATACCCCTATATGGGTATACCACATATAGAAACAAGGGCGTCGATAATTTTTTCTTTTGGGGGGTTATCTTATAAGGAAAATAAGTTTGCAAAACTCCTTATTGTTTATTTGCTTTTGTATATTGGGGAAAAGGATTATAAGGTACCAAAACTAAATATCTCATAAACATAAACATATATTCTTTTTTAAGTACCTAGGTAATATTTTTAAATATAAAATTCAAATTTATTACACCAGAGATGCGCAAAAGATGCGAAAAATTATTAATCTAAGTATGCTGGGGGCGGACGTTCACTCTATATGATGCGCACAAGATGCGAAATCATTGCGATTTTGCGAATTAAATTTACTATCTACCTTACCACCATCTAGTTACTAGATTCTAGTGTAATAGTAATATTTTTATTATGCCACACTTTATTATGCCACACTTTAAAAACTATTCATAGAGGGCGACTTGCATTCATAAATTATATTGGTAGTAATTTTTTTCTTAGGACTTCTATCTATTGAGGGGGGGTAATTACCCCCATTACCCCCCTTAACGACGCCCTTGCATAGAAGGATGGGTGCACTGTATATATGAGTCAATATTTGATAATCGACCGAAACGGGTCCCCGGAACTTTTTTATAATTTTAATGTAATATTTTATAACTTAAGTGCAAAAGTTTAGCTTCTCTGTAAACAGTGTTTTTATATGATGTAAATAAGTTACTTGGATATTTTTCGTGTATTTTTTAGTATCTTTTGCTAATTTAATAAATATAACTGAAATGTTTTAAAAAAAGGAAAAACTATCTTCAAAATTGAAATAACTTATCTAAAGATGCAGATTTATCTCTTTTTTAGTTGCAAATATTATTTTATAATAAGAATACTCAATAAAAACACAAATGTAATACATATTAGGTTGTGTAAAATTACTGTTTTTTATTAAGTATACTTAAATAATATTCAGTAGAAACAAAGAAACTTTTAAATTAAAAGGCAAATTCCTTATATACCAACTCTCTCTCTCTATATTTTTTATCCACTACGTCCGGAGTACCATAAGCCTCTCCCTCAGTAATGGATTTGGTCTGAGCCGATGTGGCTCTTTTAACCGTCACCAGTAGATACACGTGGAATTTCAAATCTTGAAACATCCATTAAATCATTTGCACAAATCACAAAATACCTCGCTGAAAGGTCAAAGCGATATTGTCGAGAAATACCGGTATATTTCTAAACCCGGAACCCCATTTTATCCTTCCTGGGTACAGCCGTTGAAGGATAAAATCGAACTCCCTTATACATATACCAACCGTAAGATTTTTCACGAAATCACGTCATGCGCGCGACTGTCTAAAATTCGTTCACCAACTGATCATACCTGGTTGTCTTAGTACCATGGCGTAAATCCATGTTTGTGATTGGTAGAGAGAGATAGAGAAAGGTAAATGCCATGTTGACAGTTGCTTTATTATTGTGGATTGTTATTGATACACTTTGTTATTGACTTGTGTGACAAATAGGGAAATAAACGTAGATAAATAATTCTGTTTTTTGCAAAACATTTTAATGGCTTCGTGGCACCCAATGATTTTGTTGTTATATTTAATATTACCATATAATATATTATACGAATTGAAATTGAATATTTGCAAATCTAAAAAAGTATATGGATTTGGTATTTTTGAGGTAGATTTAACCTGACTGTTTTACATAGATATTAAATCTTTATGAAATACGAAAAAACATATTTTGTAGTCCTTTTTGGCCGATTATCAAATATTGATCCAAATATAACCTTAGTTTTGGTTAGACATCAATTCCGATAGCTTCATGTCTTCAAGTCCTCTGCATATATCAATTTATTTAAAATTAACAGAAAATTTCCACTTTAACAATGGTCCTTTCTTTATTCAAGGTAACATGTTTTTTTAGTATTTTAGGGGATATGACATAGGACAGGACAGTGTAGTGAGGGGACTCACCATCGTGTTATTATGGCAAAACAAGCACTTGTCAAGTTTGTCAGGACCTTCGCAGTTAGCGTGGCCGTTGCACTGACACTGGATACTGCAGTTAGCTCCCACATAGCCGAACACACATTGGCACACGTTAGGCTGAACGCAGTGCCCTCGCACGCACCCTGACGGGAACAAAGCAATGCAAAAAATAAGTACAAGCGGGTTTACAGCGTCGATATTTGATGAAAATTTAAACAGGGTGTCTAGCAAGCTCTTGTCATTATTTTCTTTGGACTTTAATGAATTTGACCATGACTGTTTGCTGTAAAATGCGAAGTGCGCAGTACATTTTAAAAATGTATTTTTAAATATAGTTTTAACATTTTTATACATCGGTTCTTGAGCTGGGTGTCATAAATTTATTAACCAAACACAGACATCTGCTGCACTGGCTTTCAGCAATTTTATCCTATTCTAATCTATTTCACATTGATAACGCAAGAACTGACTCTTATATAGAAATTGAATAATACATAATTTCGTTGAGACTTTTCATTTTACTGTGCGATCGTACTTTGAATGTTTACCATCGAGTAGACACTGACGAAAAACAAGCGAGTAACTACGTTGAACTGGTTGGTCGAGTTTTAAGTAATGTGATAAGTTGGTGATAATACAGGGTGCACCAAGTATCCTTCTATAGATACATCCTTCTATAGATACATAGATGTTATTTTATTCAAAGAGCTACACGGTCGGTTAAAGTATGGAAAATTCGCGTAATTACAAGTCTATTAAAATGTCATTTCAAAATTTATAAAAAGTTTATTATTAAATAATTTAATAACACTGAAGATCCGTGAAATATTAAAATCGTTATATCTTTGTTATCCCTGGGAATTATAAAAAAAGTAAGTTTCAGGTAAACATACACATTTATCTACATTTTCATCCAATTTGTGATTTTTTTCGCCTACTAGATTCTGAGTTACCACCACCATCTTTTGTTGTTTCTATGGCCGCCATACTGGAATTTTACATGGTTAGATAAGTTATGGCAGCCATTATAAAACAAAAGATTGTAATGGTAACTCAAAATAAGGAAGCGAAGAAATTGAATGAAAATGTTGCGTATGTTTACATGTAAAACTTACTTTTTTCAAAATTCCCAGTAATAAATAAGGTTATAACGATTTTTGGTTTTAAAAGATTTTTAGTTTTTTTTAATAGGTTTTTAATTACGCAACTTTTCTCTAATTTAACCAAACTTGTAGCTCTTTAAATAAAAAAATACCCAGAGTATACACATTTAAGGATACTTGGGTATCTCAGATTTTATTCGGGAAAATTAAATGGTTAATAGAAAAGTTTATGTGAACTTGTATGCTTTAAACCTTTGTTTCTGAGATATAGGGTGTTAAAGTTAAAAAACAAAATTAAGGTCACCCCATTGCTTTGTTATGAGTTTGGTATTATATTTAGATTAAGCAATTAAAAATATAACTTGGTTTCTTGCATTTTTTTTCTATCTTGCTTAATTTTTTAGAAAAAAACTAAATTTGCAAATAAACAAATTTAAATTTTTTCTTAAAAATTTAACAAGGAGACAAATATTAAACATATCAAAAAGCAGTATAGTACCCAAATTTAACTTTTAAATATCTAGTTTGGATGCCACAGCGCCGCCTCTGGATTAACTAAATTAAATTTAATTACATTAAATTCGGCCATGAAGATTTTGAAATTTTTGAAATAAAACATAAAAGTTTATTAACTGAACATTCTTCCTATTTTTGTTCTATTGACTACAAAATTGTCTTGATTAAAATCTATGGTAGTGCTCAATTTATTGCATTTGCTTTTGAGCACCACAAAACCCCTCAGTTACTTCTTTTTGCAACTGCTAATTTTTTTAAATTTATACATCAAAATATTGGGTTAAATTTTTATATACATTCTGATAATAAGCGTAATTTCAGTTTGAATTAAGCTTTAATGTAAAATTTTCAGATTTTAAGTTTTTATTTTTTCAAGGTTTGATTGCAGACATTTCCTATAGTTTTAGTGCTCATTTGCTTAGAATATTTTAAGTTGTGTTTTGCAATACGCTTCGTCCACAACCGTTCCTACTCCCTCAAAATCACAATCTCATTGAAAAATATACTATTACTCATCGAAAGTTTAATTTGGTATGGCGTTAAGTGCAATTTTTGTAAAAGTGTATATGTACCATTTATAGGGGCAAAATTGCATTGAAGAACATTTAAAATATCTACAGAATAAGTCAAAAATAAAGCTTTTAAAATCTTTGATTTTTTTAAACAATATGACTTCTTGACGAAAACCCAGATTGCTAGACACCCTGTTTTTAGATATAAATATGTTTTTTGTGAATTTACGTTTTTGTGGCCAAATTATAACGTTATTATTTTTATGTGTTAAGTATAGAAAATAAAATATTAACTAAATATTAAAAAGTTTATAAAACTAAAAGTTTCAATTATTATATAAAATCTAACCACAAAAACGTATTAAATACAATTAATTATTATTTTTAGTGAGCCCATATAAAAACATTAGTTATTTTAATTAATATTGTAAAATTAATAAATTAAAAAGCAAACTTACCTAGAGGACAAATAGGTTCGCAACCTGTCGGGCCTAATTTATAACCTGTACCACATTCGCAGTCAAATCCATCCTCCAAATCCACGCATATTTCCGTCTTGTTGTCGCAAGTGTGATGGTTGTTGGTGCATTCGTTTTCGGGCGGACACTTTACGTAATGCCATGAGAAACTCGAGTTAAAAGCATCTTCATCCTAAAGAATAATAAAGAGATCCATTCTATTAGAGTTTACTAAAAATAAATATCTTCTTTTCATTTGAGACTTGAAAATTCCTTAGATTATGTCGGAATAAAAATTCATTTAAAATCTTAACTGTTCATTTTAAATTTTAAAAGGTTCCTCGTTTAAAAATGTTCCATTGAAATTACACAAGAATATGATTTACTTTATTATTTCTTTCTGCAACCTATGACTGATGATAATTTAGGAATAATAAATTATGCACAAAAAACTTTTTTTGCAGCTTATATAATATAGAAATTTATTTAAAATAATGAAATAAACTGATTAATTTAAAAATCGTAAAGAAGTATTTTTAAGGGGTTACACTACTGTAACAATCTAAAAACGCCTTTTGACACTTTTTTCATAGAATAATAAGATACGAATATTTGCAAGTTGTTAGGCATACATCCAAGTATAATACAAAAAATTATTATCAACAAGTATTAAAAAATGGAGCCACTGAAGCCATTCTTGCTTTAAAATAAGTTAATTTAAAAATTATTTATTAACAAATGCGCTTTTTTGTTGAAAATTTAACATCTTTTATTTAGTTTCTCACCAGTCACATAAATCAGTAAATAAAAGAATGTTTTCTGAAAATTTTGCATTTTAAAGTGTGTCCTTTCTGAGATATTTCTGATTGGAACCCAATTTTAGACAATATTTTAAGACTTATTAAAAAAAGCCTTAAACTTTTCAGTGTAGTGGTACTATAAAGACTAAATCCAGAAAATTGGACTAAAAAATTATTGAATACCCGTTTTCAACTATTTAAGTACAGGACGAACAGGTAAAAATTTAAAATTATTACTTTTTTCAACTTTTTAAATTCAATTTCTCGATTTTATATGTATTGACCCTATTTCTAAAATCCCCTACGTATTTCACTAGCTATAAACATGTAGATTAGGCCATTTTTTTAATTAAATATTAGATTAAACTGCATACCGCACAGCGCACAGTGGTCCAAAATCAAAAAAAGCTGGCCAAATGCCGAAACATTTAATGAATAATTGTGATGTTTGAGTATGTAAAATAGTAAATGGACCTATTCTACGTATTAAGCTACAGAGAAAATTAGGTAGCTTCGGTACTCGCATCTGTAGGTCAGTTACAATTAAGCTCCGCCAGAGTAAGTATTTCGACGCGCCATATGTGTTAAAATAACTACAAGAGTAATTCACTGCAAACAAATTATCGCGGTGTCAGTTTCCCAATCGGTGTGATGGAGGGTGATTCTAAAGGTATGTAAAATAATCTCACACTTGTAAATCCTGTATAATATGAACATTTATCGATTCGTCCTATAAAAAGCATTGAAATAGTTATCATCCAACTAGATCTTATGCAGTTGTAAAATTTCAAGTTGAAATATTGATATAGAGTCAAACCACGTCAAGTGGGACCAGAAAATTTCACGAAATCACCGATTTTGAAAATAATCACATTATTGTGTAGTAGGCATGACTCATATGTTACAGTAAAAAAATTGTTTTAAAATTCGTTTTTTTGGTAATGTTATTAAGGTTGACAATTTTGTCAAACTTTAGAGCACGGTAAAATTGAAAAAATAGAATCTCTGGAACCACTATGTATAATTGAATTAAATTTTACGCACTATTGTAGAAATGTTTAGACTATATAATGATCATTTAATTAAGGTTAATTTGTTTAAATAAAATAATTTTGCATACATTTATTATAAACAATTGAAATTTTGTATGTGTTCTTCACGCTGAAAAAAAATTAATCTTGTGTCATAATATGCGGCAAACGTTTCCGTTTAATAAGATGTACTCAAAAATTTGTCTTTCCTATGTCATTCCGGAGATATTACTTTTTTTGTCCCGCTGTGCGCTTGATCAGTACGCGGCGCGCTTCGTTTCTAGCTCGTCCGTTCTAACGTTTTAACGGTGTGCCTGAACGAAGTTTAAAAATGCCGCCAAAAACTGATTGTAGTTTCTTGTTCGGGACCCTTTGGTGACTTAAAAATGATATTTACCATAGTTCTAGCTGCTACTCTTTTCAAAATTGTTCGAAAATTCATGATTTTTTTTAAATTTTTGTTTATGTCTTTGACAGAGTACACATTTGCACACCGATTTTTATAAAATTAGAGTAAATTATTTAGGAGACTTAGAGAATACTTTTTAATATTGTTCACATCATTTGATATATACAGGGTTAGCCAAAAATCACTTATTTTTAATAATGCAAAAGCGTAAATTCATGATTACTTATAGCATAACACGCGAAAAATATTTATCCCCAATTTTTTTTAGATATTTCTACGTCTATCAGGTTACAAAATTGCATTTTTATTAACATTTTACAAGAAAAATGCATTTTTAATAAAATTTAATAAAATAACGCTTAGAGAGTATTTAAAATGTTGTTTAATTTAGGCTTTTTAGTAGTTTTCAATTTTGAACGAAAAATTGGTTGAAGTTTTTTGATCGGCACTCTTTGGTGATTTAAAAAAGATATTTACCAAAATTCTAACTGTTTTTTGTTTAAATTTGTAAAAAATTCATTTTTTTTAATTATTTGTTTATCGCAAAGTCTACCTTTGCCAGAGTACACATTTGTACACCGATATTGTAAACGAGAGAAACTGTTTTTATACTGAGCACATCATTAGATTTATACAGGGTTAGACAAAAATCACTTTTTTATATAGTAAAACGCATAATGCATAAAAAAGATTTTTCAAAATGTTTCGAAAAGGGGAGCAGCTAGGATTTTGGTAAATATTATTTTTAAGTCACCAAAGAGTCCCGAACAAGAAACTGCGGAATTTTTATGCGACTTAAACTTCGTTCAGGCACACCGTGTCCTGACGAGCTAGCAGCGAAGCGCGCCGCGTACTGATCAAGCGCACAGCGGGACAAAAAATTTAATATCTCCGGAATGACATATGAAGGACAAATTTTTGAGTACATTTTATTAAACGGGAACGTTTGCCGCATATTATGACACAAGATTAATTTTTTTTCAGCGTGAAGAACACATACAAAATTTCAATTGTTTATAATAAATGTATGCAAAATTATTTTATTTAAACAAATTAACCTTAATTAAATGATCATTATATAGTCTAAACATTTCTACAATAGTGTTTAAAATTTAATTCAATTATACAGAGTGGTCCCAGAGATTCTATTTTTTCAATTTTACCGTGCTCTAAAGTTTGACAAAATTGTCAACCTTAATAACATTACCAAAAAAACGAATTTTAAAACAATTTTTTTACTGTGACATATGAGTCATGCCTACTACACAATAATGTGATTATTTTCAAAATCGGTGATTTCGTGAAATTTTCTGGTCCCACTTGACGTGGTTTGACTCTATAACAAATATAAATCGACAAAAATTTCTTGCGGCTTTCTGCCGTTTTGGCTGTAGCATTACATTTTGTAGAGCCGCGCGTTTTTCTTTTAGTACATAACATTCTGGAATTTATTTTATCAGGAAATAATTAATGAAATTGTTATACAATTTAATGTATTAAAAGAAATGTTTTGCCTAACGATTTAAATAAGTTATTATAGCAAAATAAAAACATTTATTTTTCAAAATACTCCTGAGAATTATTAGTGAATCTTAAAAATATTAAACAATTTTTTTTTGAGAAGTGGTGGTTTTTTTTCTTAGTATTATTTATTTTATAATGAATATTTTGATAAAAATTTTATTAAATTATATTAAAATATACTGCGTTATATTAAAGTATATTGCGTTGAATAAATATAATTTAAATTATTGAATAAATGTTTATTTTGCATCGTTATTTTGTTTATCCATCCTAAATTCAATGTGTTTTCTAATCCTTAATCCTTTCATAAACCAAAAAAAAGTCTAAATTTATTTGAAAAATGTCGGCCATATTGGATAAGCCATTTTGTTTTTGGAATAATGGATATCAAATTTGTTGCTAAATTTGAGCGATATCAGAAATTTTTTTTGAAAAAAAAAATGTCCTCCATAATGGTCCGCCATTTTGTTTTTCAAAAAATAAATATAAAATTCGCAATTAGCGACCTCAAAAACCACACGTTGTCAAATTTAAGCGATCGCTTATCGATATCAGAATATTTGTTAAAAAAATGTCCTCCATATTGTATCCGCCATTTTGTTTTTGAAAAAAAGGATATCAAATTTGTAATCAGTGACCCCAAAAATGTCCCTGTTTTGGTAAACATATAACTAAACCTTCATATTTTGACCATGTTTTTGGGCTTTTGGACCACTGTGCAGCGTCTTAAATTTAATTGATGTCTCGCGAGTATAATAATTTTTTGTATTATACATTTTTTTGATAGAAGGAAAGGTAATTAGATAATAATATTTAAGGTTATTATGCATATTATTATTATTATTATAATAGTTATTTATGTATTAAGGGCATAATAACGTTTTTATGGTCCGAGGCGCTATTTCGAGCCCGAGCGCGTTAGCGCGAGGGCTAGAAAAGCGTCGTAGGACCATAAAAACCAGTTATGCCAGCAATGCATACAAAACTTGCACGATTAATATATTATTATTTTTAATATATTATTGTTTTTAAAGACGTTTACGTCAAAGAATTTTTGTTATAATTGTCATATTATAATGTCAACTGACATCAGTCAGTTTTAAAGTTTAAAGATGAATGAAATTGAGGAAGCAGCTGAAAAGGCGAAAAATTGCGGCCTGCTGCCAAATCAAAATCTTTATACGAAAAAACTTACTTCGAATATATCAAATGGTGTAACATTGTTGTTTTTAATTTTTGACGTTTCATTACAGCCCGCTGGGTCATAATAACGCCCGCGGGCTATAAAAAGACGTTTACGTCAAAGAATTTTTGTTATAATTGTCATATTATAATGTCATTGTGCATAAATAATTTTAACTAATTACCTTCCTATCAATAAAATGCACTTTTTTAGATGGTTAAAATGGTGTTACCCCTTAAAAGCATAAAACAAGTAACTTACAAACTCTGGCGTCATCTCGGTGTAAGCCTCTATGCAAGTCCCCGATATCGGCCTCTCGCCGGATCCTTCGGTACAAAAGCCGTCGCCACCGGTACCCGGCGTGGCACACCACCCGCAATGCGCGTGCCTCAAGCAGCTCGAGCAAACGTCGAACGCTTTGCACGGCTCCGGACAGTACTGGTACTCGAGGTCTTGCAGCACGAGGCCGCACACGCCGCCGGCGCAGTACAGCGATTGGTACGATTCGGATATGCATTCGTCGAGCTGCGTGGACCAGCGGCAGTTGTTGCGCATGCAGCTGTTGCAGTCGGTGAAGTTTATGCACGGGGCGTTTTTGGAAACGTCTGGGACTTCTGAAAATTCATTAAAGAAGCGTGGATTAAGGTAGTTCTCGTATTAGAAAGGCGTTGCCGACGAAATGAATTTTTGATGAATTATTCAAAATACAGGGTGCACCAAGTATCCTTCGATGTGTTTAAAGCTTGTTTTAACAATAAACGATTTAAACAGATTTTTTTGTTTTAAGTATATTTTTTGTATTATGCAGTACCAAAGTTGTTCTTTAATAATATGTAATTACTTGTATTTATATAATAGAGATTTGCCATAACTTTTGCAGTAAGTTTGATACATCATTAGATTACTTGATTTTTTCTATCTAACCATGTAAAATTCCAATATGGCGGCCACAGAACATAAGCGGCCAAATGAAAAAAAAAGGATGGTGGTGGTAATTCAAAATCTAGTGGGCGAAAAAAAATCAGTTTTTTTTTAAATTATTTCAGAACCGCTGATTTTTTCCCAATATTCAAATGTCATTTTAATAGACTTGTAATTACGCAACTTTTCTCTAATTTAAGCGACCTTGTAACTCTTTAAATAAAAAAGATAAATGAAAGAATACTTTGGTAAAAAATTGCAGAATTAACGTTACGATTATACAAAAGTAATAATTTTAGCAAACTTTTAATTTTATTTAAAAAACGCGTCGAGCTATTTGGCTAAAAAAGTAGACCAATGTAAAATGATGTTATATTAATTTTTAATTATTGTAATAGATTAACGATAATATTTTTATATATTCCAAGCGAACAAAGGAAGTGTTAAATTAAAACAAATTTAAAATAGTATATTTAAGATTTTATCATAAATAATAAATGACATTTTAATAACATGCAACTATAAAAAAAGTTTCGTTTATGCCTAATACAAAATTTAAAGAAACAGTTATTTATATTTTATAAGTTTTAATCGCGACAACTACCATACAAATATAGGACAATATTTTAAATTTAAAAGTAATAACTTTTTATTTTTAAAGTTATCAATAATCCCGTGCAATTGCAACTTTTTTGAGATTTACAAAATTTGGATAACAAAGTTATAATAACTTGAAATTTATCCAAATCAGGTTGATTTTTTTAATGTATAATTATACTGCATAATAAATTAAAGAAAGTTGTTTTGCAAAACCTAACAAACAAAAGTGACACTGTTGAAAAAAAGCTAAGTTGAAACAAGAAAAAATTGATACAGTATTACAAAAAAAAATGAATACCTGTTTTAGGATTTGAGAAATAGTTAAATTTTTTTAACTTGACCCTTACGTTATTGATGTAAAATGTCAAAAACCGATTTTTTGACTTTTGTATCACTTCTAGGGTTTCCAGGTCCCGAGACCTCCGGGACTTCGTAATCTCCTTGAAAGGTCCCGAAAATGGTCCCGAAATAAATAAAAAAAATTAAACAATAAAAACATTCAAATTGTTAAAAATACTATTAAAAATAATATTGTAAGTAAACTCTTTAACAGAAAATACTGCTCAAGCCAATATTATACTTACTACAGTTTAATTTGTATTTAAATAAATAACAAGATTTTTTAAATAAATACATGTTTGTATATTTAAGTAATATTACTTAATAATTGTACTAAATTATAAAAAAAGCTTTAATTCTAATTTTATATTATTTATTACATATTTATTAGGAAATTATTTATTATGAACTTTGAAGCAATTTTGATTATGTTCGTTCTATAATATGAATACCTACATTTAAAATGTATAATTATAAATATGCTTTATATTTATAATGTAGATTCTTCCGAAGAAATTAAAAAATGTGCTTGACAATGGATAAACTTTATTCTAAAAAACGCTGTTAATGGTTTTGTAACGAGTAAAAAACTGTCAATGAAATTGGTTATGTTTGTATTTTTAGAAAGACCGAATAAAGCTTAATTTTCATGTATCCGTTTGTCCGTCAGTCCGTTCATCCGGGAGCGCTCTTATTGGTCCAATTATAATTCGAAAATTATGACATTTTATCGGTCCGTCAAGTTTCAACTTCGTACGTCTGACAGAGAAAGGTTAAATAATTTTTTCTACGACCACTATGTAAAAGTCACTTTTCATGATGGCATCGTTGCTTAGAAAATGAATCTTTTCATTGGCAAGGCAAAACACGAATGTAAAGTGACATTTCTGTGTGAAAAGTGACAGGTCTGTTTGAAAAGAACCGAAAAGCATCGTTTGACATTCAGCTGTCTTTTTATAAGGTATATTTACCTACCTCTAAATTTGTTAGACAGCTACTTAACTTTTAAAGTTACAATTGTTGACATAATTGTAACTATGACAATTAAGCATTAAGTAAATTTAGTAAGTGAATATACTGACACTTAATTTCTATTTGTCGCAAAATCAATCCGTCAAACGTCATTAAAAAACGTATGCATGAAAATTAGAACATTTCTTATCGGACGATTTTATTGAAAAACTGACATACGGATGACGGACAAACGGATACTTGAAAATTAAGCTTAAGTTTTTTATCTCAAAAGATAAAAATGGTATGGCTACATTTTTCTCTCTCAATATTTACCCTCTCTCTCATACTTATAAAATCGCCTATAACACCCTCTCACTTACTCCTCGTTCTTTCAATATTTTCTTGTAATATTCACTTGTAAAGTTTTATTTCGCGTTAGAAAATCATTTCGGAACTTTTGCAGGTCCCGGGAAGCGAACGTGGTCCCGGGGCCAGTAAAATCCCGGGACTGGAAACTCCTTATTGGGTATCCTCACATTGAATGTCAATTGACGAAGTAGGGGTCAAGTAATAAAAATACAGTTACACCTATTACATTTAAAATTTATTTAAAATATAAATAATTGTATTTTTACAAAAATAACCGTGAAAATTGATTTCTTATACGCCAAAACATATGTATAATTTTTTAAATTTAAAAAATCCTATAAATTCTGACCAACTTATAAACTGAACAAAATATTAAACTACTATAATTAATTTGTAAAATTCCTAATCTGGTCAAAAATAAACAGATTTTCTAAATTAAAAAAACTATAAAAGTTTTGGCGTATAAAAAATTCATTTCCATGGTATTTTACAAAATTACATTTATTTATATTAAAAAAAATCATTAAAATTAAAAATGTAAAAAATAGAGACAATTTGGAAAAAATTCCCACAGTATAATGAGAACAATAACTAAATTGCAACTTAATAAGCAAAACATTTTAAAAAATTAAAGATTTAGTAAGTAAAATTACAAATACCTATAGTAGACCAGTGCAGAAGCCTTTAAAAATGGTAAAAAGAGAAAAAAAATAACAGTAGGATGAAACCCATTGGAAAAGGAGGGGAATATAATAAAAATTAAAGGAAAAATAAATTACGGGCGATCTGAGTTCGGGAAGTGGGAGGGGGGGGTTTAAGGGTAAAAAATGGTTTATCTCGATTTCCGGCAAAAGTCCTATGGAAAAAAGTTAAATATCAAAGTTGTAGGTAATAAAAAGATCTACAACTTTTGTATTTACAATTTTTTCACATAACCTCAAAATTTATGTGAAAAATTCAAAAAACCAAGTTTTTGGTTTTTTATCTTTTATTTTTATCTTTTTCAAAAAAAAAAAATTTTTCCACGAAATTTGGTGAAAACTTACCTTTTTATGTCCCAAATACACTGTAATTTATTTGATTTGAAATATTTATTATTTCGCCTTATTTTGACTTTATATCAAAAAAGCACCCTAATTTTCAATCGAAAATTCTCGCGTCAAAATATCAGCTTTTTTCAAAAAGTCGGTGTGCTTTTTGTTTGATGAACTCTCTACTTTCTGATGGTGTAAAAAAATATATACATTACTATCAGAGCTGTCAGACAGCAGAAAGCTTAAGTCTTTTTTTTAACTTAAGTCATTTTTGTGACTTAAGTCATTTGATTTAAGTCTCTTTTTTTTGGACGACTTGAGACTTAAGACTTAAGTCATTTTCAAAATGATTTGTATTATTAAGCTTTTTCTACATTTGCGTAAGGACTTAAGTCTTTTTAAAATGACTTAAAACAAAAAAATGACTTAAGTCTTTTTAAAATGACTTAAGTCTAAAAATGATTTAAATCTTTTTAAAATGACTTAAGTCTAAAAATGATTTAAATCTTTTTAAAATGACTTAAGTCAAAATAATGATTTAATTCTTTTTAAAATGACAAAATAGGTAAGAATTAAATTCTTAAAAAAATAAATAAATAATGATTTAATAATTTTTAAAATTACTATTTTGATGGTTTGGACGTTGCGTCGAGGTAAAATTGCATGTTAAAAAATTGTCTCTGCACGTTTAATAAATGTGTGTCGTTTCTTTATATAAGTTTTAATATTGCGGTGTTTTTAGTGGGAAAAAAATAAAAAAAAATGTTAGGTCCGGTCCTGATTTTTTTTTGAATGTCCGATACAGCGCTGTGCAGGTACTTTATACTTAAGTATGTATATAAAATTTTATGCGATTCTATTGATCCATTCCCAAGATATGATTTTTCAAAATTTTCGACAAAATACATAAATCACCCTGTAACTCTTAAACGAAGGACCTCCGAATTTTTTCAAAGCCAGATTCGGATTCACCTCTGAATACTACACCTACCCTTAAGCTATGTCGGTTTTCTCATGCAACACCATGTATAGAGGCTTAAATTGTTACACGCTTGAAAAAATTGACATAATCAAATTAAAGCTAGTCCGTCCCTGGCGAACTAAATACGCCAAAGGTGTTTAAATGTTAACTATAGTTATAACTAGTATTTTTTATATTAAAAAATTATTAAGTTACTTTAAAAGTTATTAAACAATTTTCACATAAGTTTTAAAATAAGCAAACTGTAATTTATGGATAGCACCCAGGACCGGATCAAACCGGATCCAATTTTTCATGGTACTAACACACCAAGGTACTAACTTTCTGATCATGACAAAATTTGAGCTTCGGCTCGTGGAGGTCCTAAACAAAATCATTTTTTAAAAAATCATTTTTTAAATATGTTTTCACTAAAAAATCGTTTTATCCACCTAAAATTAGTAATTCATTTAAAAATAGCATATACTTTAATGATAATTAAAAAAATAATATTAAAAGTACCTTTTTTACTGGTTACTTGAAATGGAAAAAATCACTTCAAGAAAGTTCAAATTTGACCTTCTCTACTAAATCAGTTATGAAACTTAAGAAATTTGTTATATGTTTTTAACATATAAAAAATTTAAATTTACTCAAATATATTAATGTAGATTTTATATGTTTTGGCCAGCTTTTTGGGCATTTCCAACACTGTGTGCCAGTACATTATTATATACAATACAGTAATTGACTAATTAAGTGATCAACTTTATGTTATGCACCTATTTTAAAAATAAATTTCATTAAAAGTCTTGTCAAAGAGTATCTATTAAATATATACTCTTTGATCTTGTTTTGAATCTCTCAAAATGAGTAAGGTATTTGTTTTTTTTTTACTTAAATCTTTTTTTTTCGACTTAAACCTATAAAACGACTTAAATCTAAAAACGACTTAAGTATTTTTAGGGACTTAAGTCCCTAAAAATGACTTAAGTCTTTTTCTAGATTTAAGTCTTTATATATTTGATTTAAGTCATTTTTAATAAGACTTAAGGCTTAAAAAAAAAGACTTAAGTCTTTTTGAAAGGCTTAAGACTTAAATCTTTTCTGTTTTATAGAAAAAATGACTTAAGACTTAAGTCATTTTTATTTCAAAAAAGACTTACGACTTATGACTTAAGTCTTTTTAGAAGTGACTTGTGACAGCTCTGATTACTATGGTAAATGTTCTCAGAAAATACAAAAAATATTATAATGAATAACGTAATCAGAATGAAGTATCTAAATTCAATAGTATGATTTACATGTATTTTTATATTTTATGAGATTTTCTGACATAAATGTTATTAGAATTTAATAAATAAACTTTTTAACTAAAAAAAATTGCAACAATCACATTTTTTTGATGATTAAAATGATTAAAATAAATTTTCGAATTCGAGTTTTTTTCGTTATTCATTTTAATATTTTTTGCATTTTCTGAGAACATTTACCACAGTAATGTATATTTTTTTACACCATCAGAAAGTAGAGATTTCAACGAACAAAAAGCTGATATTTTGACGCGAGAATTTTCGATTGAAAATTAGGGTGCTTTTTTGATATTAAGTCAAAATAAGGCGAAATAATAAATATTTCAAATCAAATAAATTACAGTGTATTTGGGACATAAAAAGGTAAGTTTTCACCAAATTTCGTGGAAAAATTTTTTTTTTTGAAAAAGATAAAAATAAAAAACCAAAAACTTGGTTTTTTGAATTTTTCACATAAATTTTGAGGTTATGTAAAAAAATTGTAATTACAAAAGTTGTAGATCCTTTTATTACCTACAACTTTGCCATTTAACTTTTTTCCATAGGACTTGTAGTTTTGCCGGAAATCGAGATAAACCATTTTTTACCCTTAAACCCCCCCTCCCACTTCAAGTCAGATCGCCCGTAATTTATTTTTCCTTTCATTTTTATTATATTCTTCTCCTTTTCCAATGGGTTTCATCCTACTGTTATTTTTTTTGGTTTCAAAAATTATCGACCCTGGTCTATAGAATAATATTAAAATTATAAAAACAAGTTAACTTTTGACAGTTAAATAATTGAGATTTATGACACAAATAAACAATTTATGAATTTTTACATTTTCTTACAAAAAATCATAATTTAATCCATTAATCTATATTAAATTGTTGGAAAATACTAGATTTACATTAAACTAACTCTAAAAGTTATTTCCAAATGATGCAGATATTAAAAACATTTAGATATTTAAAAACAAAAAAAATATTAAAAAATATTACACTTACGTGATATACAGTTGTTATTCTTATTCTGATCCCAACACTGAGTATAAGGACATTCAGCCAACGTAGCAGTACACGAACTGTTACTAGTACAAGCGTCGTTGCACCAAAAACAGTGATTTCTTATGCAAGAAGTACACTCGGAAAGAACGGAACAATTTTCAACCGGCTTCGTCTCATTGCATTTGCCGCCTTGATTCGAAATATTAGAAGCTAAAAAAGTGACATTATTAAGGGTTATTTTCGTTAATATTTCGGCTTCTTACTGTTTGAATTCGAGTCTTGCAAGGGACAATCCTGGGTGTTACTGTGGCAAATTTCTGACACCAATTCGTCTCCTAAACGTTTCGCGCAGTATCCGCAGCCTGAGTTTTTCAGGCATGTGTGGCGCGTGGACCACAAGTTGCACAAATCGATGGGTATTTCTAATCGCAGCACGCTGCTTTGAGTGTCCTGTCCCCAACCTCCTATGACGTAGACTGCGTCGCCGTCTGGTTCTATTGTCATGGCTTGAGCATAAGTTTGCACCGGGAACGGGCCTATTTTGTCCACGTCTGTTGGAGATAAGTAATCACAAATATAACCCTATCCATTAATTAACTTCTTTATTGAATTTTCTTTAAAGGGGTAGTCCCTTTTTCTTAACTAAATTTTGATGGGAGATATATGGATATGGATCCTCGATATAATCCGACAAATTCCGCATTGTTATTATAGCCAGACATCATAAAAATGTATTGTTTTAAATTGAATCCCTGACATTCCCTGACTTTTTCCTGGCAAAATAAATTCCATGACATTTCCCGGTTTTCCATTGAAATAAATATTATACAATATCATATACACAATTCTATTGTAAAAATTACAATGTAAATAAAATTTGTTAAAACTTAAAATAACTATAAAAATACATAAATCTTGGATAATTATAAAAAATTATGTAATAAATTAAAAAAGAATTAATGAAAAAAAGTTTTCAAAATATTATTATAAAACCTTAAAGAATTATAACAAATCATAAATTAAAGAAAAAAGTTAAACAAAACATGATTATAAAATCCTTGTTGAAAACTACGTTGAAAACTACGAAAATTATAAAAATAATATTTAAAAAATTGTATATTTAATAATATTTATTTATTTAAAGGAAAGCGAAAATAGAATATTATGAATCAAGTTTGATGAACGCCATTTTATTCAAGAGCTTGCTAGCGAGTGCTTCATTTAATGAGTGTATAGAAATGTTTACGACAAATACTTTTTATTATCTAAAAATTACTTAAATTAAATATTTGTATAGAGCGACATCTATAAAACAATAAAGTAACCATTCTTGGGAATCACAATTACCGGCGAGCCGGTGAAAATGTCAAATTTTTAGGGGTAAATCGAAATGTATACCTTGAAAATGGACCGTTTAAATTCAAAATAGAAGCAGTTTTTCAGAGTAAAAGTAAAAAAAAGTTTTATGGGGACTAGGGTCGAGTGTCCCCCTGAAAAGTTAAATCTAGTTTACTGCCGGCGAAATTAAAAGGTCAGTACAATGTTCATATAAACTTTTTAAATATTGGCGTTGAGAAACTATTTAATACTTTTGTATTTTTGTATGGAGATAATAAAATTATTTTTACATTTAGCAATTTATTTTAACGATTGTATGACATTTTACAACTGTCAACTAACTTCAGCCCATGACTAAAAACCTGTTGCTTACTTCAGCCCGTGACTAAAACGCCACAAATCCCTAAATAACTTGTTAATGTGTATTTAAAAGGTCACATAGTGTCATGGAAACATTTATGATAAATAATAATAATAATGACTACTTAACCAGACTTGATTTAGTGCAATGTTACTTAAGCAAAATAACATGTTTAATATCGTATTATTAATCGTAATTATCAGATTGTAATCGGGAAAATAGAACTCGCAAAAATAATAAAAAATGTAATATGAACTTGTATATTTTAAACCTTCGTTTTTAGAATATAGGGTGGTAAAGTTTAAAAAAAAATATTATTTTTTTCAAAAATATCAAAAACTTCTTGGCCGAATTTAATAAAACCTATCAAGTTTTTAGAAATGTGCAAATGAAGCCATGAAGTAATTATTAGATATTTAAAAATAAAATTGGGTAAGCTACTGCTTTTTTATAAGTTTAGTATTAACTTAATACTATTAATTTAGTATGTTTAGATTAAGCAATTAAAAACTATAATAACTATAATTAACTTAATATTATTAAGTATGTTAAATTAAAAACTTTTGACACCAATATTTTTTCTTTCTTTTGTTTAATTTTCAAGAAAAATATAAATTTGTTTATTTGCTCGCCACTGGGAAAATTATGGTAACGAGCGTATAAACGAATTTAATTATTATCTTGAAAATTAAGCAAAAAATGCAAAAGACACTAAATTTTTCATATTAAAATCCAAGACACGGTATAGATTTTTTATTAAAAATTTTAAGCATTTTAAAGTTACTAAATTTCTAATCATGGTATTTGTAACTCATTTTATTTTTCAGAAAAACTACGTTTTTAAACTTTTATATGGCTCAAAATTCTCTGATTTTTAGTTTTTTCAGAAAAGGTCTCCCTGCTATATGATTAAAAATATTTACCCAAAAAATAACTACCTATCTTAAATTAAATAAAAAGAAATACTCACTTTCACCCATAAGATTAATCCACTGATTACAGCTATAAGAATAAGCATACAATGTATCACTTATATTCCAAGGATAAAGTCGTCCACCCATAATAAGCATATATTCATCTGTAGTAACAGCCGAATGAAAAGCCCTTGGTTGCGGCTAAAATAAAAAAAACAAACATAACTATATATGCCTACTATAGTAGGCATTGAACCTTATCAAATTGGTCTAAGTAATGTCAAAGTATCTGACATTAATAAAACAACCAATGAAAATCATGCTTAATTCCTAGCCTACTTAAAACATTGACTTACGAATAACTGGGCGCCCAAATGTTGCAATGCCGTCCACATTTTGGTTTCGTAGTTGAGCATGTACAAATTGTTCGATAGAAATGAGCGGCCGTTGTCGTAAGTGTAACCGCTGAACACGTAGAGGGCGTTGGTCGGATTGTGGAATACCGTGGTATGACCGAAAATACCGGTCGGACCGTTGCCCTTGGTGTTCCACGGTACCCAGTGTTCTTTGTCCAGGCGGTATTCCCATACCACGTTGCGGAAACCGTATTGAGGGGAGCCGCCGCCTATTATTATCAAGCTTTCCACGGTGGAGTTTCTGAATAAATAGGCAGGAATGGAGAATTAGATTTATGCAAATTTGACAACTGTTTTTGTGTAAAAAATTCTACAAAAATCAACTTAAAAAAAATCAAATGTAGGTATTTGAAAGTAAAAAAGTAAGTAAATTTGAAAAAACACAACATTAACAAAGGAATGGAGTGTATTTAAATATTAAACACATACATTAAAATTTAAAAAATTGAATTTTAAGTTAATAATATCCCGGCTTAAAATACCCCATAAAGACCCTGTTCAAACTGATAGATATTTGTATCGGAATGTATGGTGTTTCTATAGGGTGTATCGGTATGTATAGGACCCATAGTTGGGATTTATGGTTGTTCTATAGGGATATCCACCCTTGATTTATTTGCTATTGGTTTCAATGGGCAAAATACACATAAATGTAGAAATTAGTTTTCCCCCGAGGTTTTAATAAAATTTTGCCAAATGATTTATGGTTGTTCTATATGGATATCCCTATATATTCTTTATTGAGTTATGGTGTGCCTATAGGTAATTTCCTATATATTTTCTATCGGGCCGTATCCGAAAAAAAACATGGACAAATGCACATATTGAATCCGGTAGCGCCCTATAGATTATTTTATATAGGACTCTATGGGGTATTTTAAGCAGGGATATGACAGCATGAAAAAGAAATATAAAATTAAATGTAATTTTTGGTGAATGTCCTAATAAATATTCAAGTGTTTAAACTTACAAAAGCATACACAACATAAAACTATATTAAATTGTAGAAAAAAAAGAAAATTATTAAAAACAATTTAAAATTATTTGAAATATTAAACCACCAAAATTAATTAAAACTAAAATAGAGAAAAAATACAACAAAATATAGAGAATTGAAAAATAAAGAAAAATCATAGTGAATAACAGAAAAAGCGAAAATTATTAGTAATAGTTAAAACAAAAATGTTTATATAATATAAAAAATCGTAAATACACCAATAAAAAGGAATCTTTCTAAATATTCAAATGTATAGTCACAAAAAGATCCACAGAGCAGAAAACTGTAATTAAAATTGTAAAAATTAAAGAAAAATAATAAAAAGATTAAAATATTACAAAAATCATAATGACTAGAAAAAACAAAGCTAAAACCTTAAATGACGCAAGGTAAGATAAAAATATCTATAACATTAAAAAAATCGTTAATACACCAATAAAAATAAATCTTTCTTAATATTCAAATGATTAAAATAATTTTTTTTTTAATTTTTCTTCGATTTTTTACAATTATTGTAAAAAATCGAAGAAAAATTAAAAAAAAATTTAGTAACTAGGTAACTTAAACTTTGTCTATTTTGATTTATCTATAGTTATAATTTAAATTCAAGTAGAGAGCAAGTACAATTTAATGCTGAAAGTAGAGAATTTGTAAAAGTATTCCTGAGACTTTTCAGATTACTTTCATTAGTTCCCTAGTTATAGAAAAAGCGTGAACATTATTAAAAATAGTTAAAAGCTTTTTAAAATATAAATTATCTTTATCTTTAAATTTTCATAAAATTTTAAAAATCAAACAAAAAAAACATGATTTAACCTTTTTATTACCAAATTTTTAAAAATAGTAGATAATATTTTTACCTGTAAGATGTTAAAGTGTGTCCAGCAAGTGGTGGGGGCCACAGCCCCCTTCTTTCCACCTCGCTCCACCTCTGATTATGAATATCGAATTGCCAAAAATCGTTCAAAGTCCTGTTATTCCAGTTCTTGGTTTTCTTCGTCAACCCGCCATACACATAAATTGCCTGTCGCGAATGAATGATGTCGGAGCTGTGAAAGTACCGGCCCTGCGGCATTTTGGCGTCCAAAGTGGATTCTACCGTGACTTGCATCCACGTGATGTTCCTGGTGTCGAAGAGACGGATGTCGTTTAGAGGGCCGTGCGAGAGCGAGTACCCGGCGAACATCCAGAGGGAGCCGCGGCGGTCCGAGATGAGGGAGTGGCCGAATCTAGGCAGCGTTTTGCGCAGGTGCTCTAAATTGTCTGCAAGTCGGATCGTGTTGAACAGTTCGGTAAATACGATTTGCATTTTGGTTTGTTTTACGTTGCACGAAACACCTGCCCATCCGGGCGAGCAGAGGCATCTGCCGTACGCTTTGTCGCACGTCCCTTGTCCTTTGGCATACGAGCAATTCTTCGGGCAAATTTGTTCTTGGCACATCGTTCCAACCAACGTTTCGTCGCAGACGCACTGACCGTTTTTGCAGGCTCGGGGCGGCAGACAATCTTCGCAGTGCAAGACTTTGTAGGCGGCGCTGAAACCTTCACCTGGCATGCCTTGTTTGTAGTGAACAGTTAGTTGGCCTAAGAAATTACAAATAAATAAAGATGTTTGAGATTTTAGTGTCACTGGCCAATTTATTAAACTAGCTTTATCACAAATTGTCTTTAATTTTGAGAATTTGTAAAATTGTATTAATAAAATCGCGTCTAAAAGGCTTTTTAGGACGATAAAACATATTTTTATGATGAGATTGAAATAAAAAAGTGATACTTAGATTATGTTGTTATTTTTAAAACAAAGGTTGGGCTTTAAAACTCAGTTTTGCAATAAAACATGAAATACAAAATGTTTAGATTTATACTGAATGTTTATGTGTTGTGTATACAGCTGAAGCATTCGGTTCGGCTCTAAGCATTGGGTAATTAAGTAAATTTGCCTTTAAGATAATTTAGTTAATTAAAAAGTTCTGATGCACTTTTACCGTGTTGTAAATTAGGGATGAACGATATATCGATATATTTAAGAATATATCGATACAAAAATATCAATAGGTATATATTTTTCGAAACATAGAAGATACCTATTGATATATTTTTAAATAAAAAAAAAATCGTATACTTTTGTTTTAAGGGGGACATATTTACACAAATTCATCAATGTAACTTCAACCCCTTAGCGGGTTTCCGAGAAATTTAATTTAATTTTATTGATTATAATCAATAAAATTAAATTAAATTTCTCGGAAACCCAGCCACACAAAAAAAAAAAAAAAGTCAGATACTTTTTACGAGACATATGTATTTCTATGTATTTTGACTCGCTGAATCCGAATCCGAGGTCAAAATAGGACCTTTCACGATTGGTTTTCGACATAACCTCAAAAAACCGGTTTTTCAAGTATAGAATGGCGAAACAAAGTTTCATTTTAGATTTCAAGCTGCTGAATTCATATATAGTATCAGTTTTGTGATATGACAAGAAAATCTAGAACATATCCTCAAAACATAATTGTCTGAGCAGTGCTTTGCAGGACTGAGTGAGTATGCAGAACTATATAGAAACCATCTCATTCGCAGACAGCTATCTAATCAACTGCTCTAAATTCTACTAATCCAATAATAAAAGTATGTTCTCCTAAAAAATGATTTAAAATTCACTGATTTTGATCCACCGAGGTGATTTATGAAAAACAAACGCTAGCTCGACTTATATATCGGATTCGATTCCTGAGTACGGAAATCTTACTTAGTCCTGCAGAGCACCGCTCAAACAACTACGTTTTGAGATTATGATTTAGATTCTATAGTTATATTATAAAACTGATGCTATATATGAATTCAGCAGCTTGAAATCTAAAATCAAACTTTGTTTCGCCATTCTATACTTGAAAAACCGGTTTTTTGAGGTTATGTCGAAAACCAATCGTGAAAGGTCCTATTTTGACCTCGGATTCGGATTCAGCGAGTCAAAATACATAGAAATACATATGTCTCGTAAAAAGTATCTGACTTTTTTTTTTTTTTGTGTGGCTGTGTTACCCTCCATACAAAAGTACAACAACTGTTAAAAGTGTTTCCGGATATTGTGAAGAATTCTTCACCCCGATATTAATATCGGGTCTAATTTTCAATATCTGTTTTTTTATTTGCACATTGATTGTTTAAATCATTGTTTCCAACAAATTTTTTGCTTTACAAAATTTGCAAATAAGCGGTCCAGTAAAATTTTCGTAATTACATTGCTCCACGCGTATTTTAAATTTAAAAAATTAAGCACCATTTTAAAGAAAATGTAATGCCCTTTCAAAAGATGTACCACAACATGCCCCTTCCCATTAAAAATATAGGGTTAATGAAATTAGTGTAAATATATCACCCTGAAAACAAAATTATACGGGTCCGAAGTTTTTTTATTTTCACATACAAAGCCGTAAACCTTGATGGACTGTTTTCGATGGGCCACCCTGTATATTTTACAATTTTTTTTTAAATTTCAGTTTTATCGCTATATAGTACAAACTTGTTACAGAATATATTATTATTGTCCTGAAAAGCGTTTTTAAAGCGATTCTATAAATAAAATCACTTTTTTGTTCAAAAATACATTTTTGTGAGAAGATATTAATAAATTGAGCAGGGACTGTAAATAGCAGATTTACCTCTTTTGGACTCGACTATAGTTGTTGGTAGAGATTCCTCGCTACATATTACTGCCGATAAAGCGCTCTGACTACCCATTTCTACCAATTCTGGTAGTCCGTCATAAACATAAACTGCATTTTCTCCACAACTAATGTTTAGTTGGTTGGAATTTATCTTTAAATAACATTAAATAGTGTAAATGTAAGATCATGGTTATACAAAATGTTTTAAAATTAATTAATATATTATTTCGGCATCAAAATCGTCAGAAATTTTTATTAGGCTATACATTAAATAAAAGAAACGCAAGCAATATTTTATAAAAACAGTTTTGTGAAATGCTTGAACTGGCCCAAATCCTTTTAATTGGTTTTTAATATTTAATGTTCTGACGGTTCTAATTTTGTTTAACATTTTTCGGGAAAATTTTAAAACAATTTTTGGCACTGGAATGGTTAAAATAAAAGGAAATAGTCAATAAAAACGCAAATAAAAAATATGCATTAACAAATAAAAAAACCGTAGGTTTGTTTGCATTGATCAAACCCAGTTTTTTTTACGTTTTTGGACAAAACTCGTTAAAATGAATCATCTTGGTGATATTCAAGAAGAAAAAATATGGTAAAAGTAAAAATAGTTATTTTTATTACAATATAGTTAGTTAGCTATATTTTTGTTAATTTTGTTTCAACAAATTTACCATTTTTTTTTATTTTTAGTAGGTATTTTCAGTTAAGTTCCTCTTGTGCTTAAAAATTACCCAGATAATTTTGTTCCTTGAACACTTGGAATTATAAATGCGCTTTCATACAAATTTCTTATAATTATCTCAAGACAGACAAACAATATGAAAAATAAGTAAGATACCTACACTAAACCTTAAAATTAACTGGTCAGAACAACATAACATAGTTAGGTATCTAATATATTCAATTACAAAATTTTTTAATAAAAAATGAAAATTTAATTTTATAACATACAAATTTTATAAAAAAATATTAATAATTAATTATTAGAAAATTTGTATAACTAATAATATTAGAGGTTTAAATATCCATTGCAAAAATTTTTTTGGTCCTGTGTAAAAGAACAAAACTATAAACGATATATACGTGTCTCAGGAAATTTTCATATTAGCTCTAGTTTTTAAGATATAACTTTAATTATTTGAAAATTTTTTAATATAAAAAAAATAACTACCGTGAAAATGAATTAATTATACGCCAAGTTTTTTAATTTTAAAAATTCAAAAATGTTTGACGAACTCGAAAAATCACATTAAACATAATAGTAGGGAATTATACAGTGACGGTGTTGGACAATTTAACTTTCCGACACACTTTTGATTGTATGGTTAATAAACAGTAACTCTCAAATATTAAAATTTAATTTATTAAATTTATAAAAATTAAAAATTAATTCGCACATTATAATTAAAATCGGGAAAATGCAAAATCATATAAAATATTATTATATTTTTAGCCACATGAAAGTTCAATAACTTTTTTCTCAGCACCTAGGCGGAAAGCCAAGATAATTTTTTTTGGAAGTACAGCATAAAAATGTATAAAATTTAAAACATTAGCAAATGAACAATAGAAGATACCTCTATAAGCAAACTTCCACTTCAATAACTTCATACTTTCAGGTTAAGGAGTTATTTAGGAAATTAAGAAAAAAATCACGTACCTTGAGGAAAATTTAAAAATTACAATAATTAATTGCTGGTAATTAATTATCGTAGAACATTAAAATTTTAACGCAATAAAGGAGATATTTAAAGCACTTTGAACTTTGAAAATTTGTCGAATTTTGGCTAAAATACGATTTAATTTTGTTAACATGATTTTTAGAGAAAATAACTTTATGAATGTGGTTGGTTAAAATATTTGATTAAAAATATAATTGGTCAAAATTATGGTGATTTTTTTAATCAGCTTTACCAAAGTAACCTAGAAAAATTGTTGGCCACCCCGTGGCAAAGAAATTTTTTTATTTTGTCTACAATGTTTATTACACAAAATCCTATAAGAAAAATATTTTCATAAGTATAACAACTCACCTCTAGCTGTACTATGGAAGTACCAACATCCACCAAAGGATTAATAATCCAGAGACACTCCCTCGTAGGTGGCCCGCCATAAGGCGGGATATATGCCTGCAGCGAACTGATTCCCTGCCCCCTGATTCCCGTTAGAACGCCCCTGGCTTCGCACTGGTAATAACATTGCTTTCCTTTTCTCGGATCTCCCGAATAGTTCGGTTTGCATTTTTCGCAGTGGTCACCTTCGGTGTTATCTTCGCAATAGCACACCCCGGTTTCTATGTCGCATTCGCCGCGGTCTTTGTTACCGTGGCCGTTGCAGTCGCACTTGCGGCAACCTGCTTCAGTGGTAGCGTTACCGTAGCTGCCCGGCTTACAGAACTCGCAGAACTCTCCCATCGTGTAGTCCATGCATTCCGAGCAAATGCCGACTCCGTCCGGGCAGGCCGAGTGATTGTTGCAGCCGCAATTTTTCGAGCAATCGTCGCCGAACCATCCCAAGTGGCACTTGCAAGCGTAGTTCGGTTCTCCTTGACACACGCCGTGTATGCACACGTTGTAACATGTTCTTATGCAGGAGGTCCTACCGTCTCCAATATAACCTAAAAAGAACAAAACAAATATGTTATAAAGCTTATAGGTGTTTTTTCCTGAAACAATGTCCGCTTGAAACAAATATTTCATGCAAACGTAATCCAAACGCTTTGGGATGCATGCATTCTCACAACATTTGTTAAAGACTGTGTCCGCATTTACGCACGAAGTTTGCATTTAAAATTTGCACAATTTTTGTTTCTAACCCACATTTTTTTTCTGCAAAAATGAGAAAAACCGCGGAACCCTGTTAAAATTCTCGTAGATAACACTGGTTTACAAACAAAATGTAAATTCGATGAAAATATTTTTTTCTAAACATAAAGAAGAAATTTTTAATAAAAAACATACCTTTTCTGCAGTGACAACTAAATGAACCGTCTGTGTTGGTGCAAATGGCTTCTGCGTGGCAGTCGTGAAGTCCAAGTCCGCACTCGTCCACGTCTGGACATTGGGCGTAAGCCCATTTGGCATCAGGTGTGTTTAGGACTTCCGAACAGTTTTGATGGGGGTTGTTGAAGTCACCTTGGACGCAAGTCCCTAAAAAACATTAAATTAAAATAAATTAAAAAAAAACAGGACCTTTTAGGAATAAATTGAAAATTAGGTATAGAAACTACGGAAAAATCTCATAAAACATAAATTAGTTAATTAAAAATCGTTTAAAATAAAACAAAAAAAAATAAATTAATTTATGGGAAAAAATAAATAAAATTTAAAGATGATTCAGTTAGTTAAAAAGTTCAAATGCACTCGGTCTGTATACTTTAAAAGTATTACTTTTACCGAGAAAATACGGTATGCAGCTGAAAAGTTCTGAAAATTATACGCATGATATATACATCTGCTTAATATAATGGCAAAATAGAGGAAATAAACAAAAACATAGTAAATATGCATTTGCATTATCATTAAATTATTATCCATTATTATATAGTAAAATTCGGTTACATTAATTAACAGTAAAAAAAACTATTTGAAAAACAAAAGAAAACATTATTAAAAATGAAGGTTCAATTTATTACTGGAAACCATAAAAAAATATTAAGGCTTGTAAAAATGCATGAAAATAGAATGATAATCATATAAAAATTAAAAACACCAAAGAAAATTAATCAAAACATCACCAAAAGAAATCTTAAAAATGTACAAGAATCATACAAATTAGTGATTTGAAGCTCCAAAAATATAACAAATCTGGGAAATGTAAATATGTATGCTTTTTCTGGTATCTGCTGTTTTTGTTACCAAATTAAAACAAATAAAAAAAAGTAATAGAATTAAACAAATCGGTATAGTATAACCATTAACTTGACATAAAGTTTCAAAGCCAGGGTTGGGTTAAGGAACATAGAGCAAAGCGGGACAATACCAACATACCAGAATACTTTTTTCTGCATTTAACATTGTGCCACAATGATTGTGGGTGTCTAAAAAAATTAATAATGTACTGCACGGTAGGTCTAAATCCAGTCTATATTGACCGGATTAGCACCACGTTTTTTATGACTGATTTCGAAAATATATATTAAAATAAGCTCAAACACCCGTTTATAGCAAAATTGCCCGAGCCGTTTCGTCGGAAATCGAAATTTATAGCAAAAAATTACAAAAATGAATAATTTTACTTGCAAATCAATCAGGTTTACTAAATAAGAGTCATTATGACATTACGAGCCCTAACCACATAATGTTCGGACACTTCATAATTTATACAGAAATTTTTTTCGTGAATACTATCTCAAAATTATTAGAAGTTATGAAAAATTCAGCTTATTTTTGCATATACCCCTCGAAGCGATTTTTATTTTTAAAAAGTTTACCTTTTATTTTTAGCTTTTAAAAAAAGGCTAACTTTTTAACTTTTTTTTGTATGAGTAAAAAAAGTTATAAATGGACCCATTAAAAAGAGCATAAAATATTATACAAACCCTGAAAATTTGGTAAAAAATAAATAAGTTATAAAAAAGTATAAGTAATTTAAAAATGCTATTTTTAAAGAGTTTTTGCAATTTTCTTAGGAAACGGGAGATTTTGCAGATATATATATCGCTATAACTTTCTTATTATTTATACAATTTTTACCAAATTTTCAGGGTTTGTATAATATTTTATGTTCTTTTTAATGGGCCCATTTATAACTTTTTTTACTCATGCAAAAAAAAGTTAAAAAGTTAGCCTTTTTTTAAAAGCTAAAAATAAAAGGTAAACTTTTAAAAAATAAAAATCGCTTCGAGGGGTATATGCCAAAATAAGCTGAATTTTTTATAACTTCTAATAATTTTGAGATAGTATTCACGAAAAAAATTTCTGTATAAATTATGAAGTGTCCGAACATTATGTGGTTAGGGCTCGTATAACAATCAAAATCGAATCCTTCGCGCGAAGAGATTTTACTATTTTCCCGTGAGGTGGCGCCACAACGAAAGGTCATCTGTCAAACTGTTTACTTTACGGACATAGTTGCTGGACTACACATTGAGCTTTACGCTGCAGAATAGTTTATTGTCTTATTCTAAACCTTATAATAATGAACGTTTAAATAATGTATGTGAAAACTCAAGCTTGGACCCATTAAAAAAATCGCTTGTTATGTTTTAAAAAGAAGGCGGATATGCGAAAAATTACTGGAGCTCTTCAGAGCTCGGTTCAAGACATGTTTCCTTTCAATCCTAAAGACAACCGTCTTTCACGACTTTTACAAGGTAAAATAAAATGCCAGTGCAAATTATGCAAGTTCGTACGAATACTGGGACATCAGAATTTTACACAGAAAAATATCAGTGTCAAGAAAAAAGTTGCCAAGCAATGTGCAAGGTGTATCTCTTTTATTTTTAATGAGTTTCCATCAATGTTTCTGCAATAAACTTTCCGTAGCGATGGTCTCCTTATTCTTCTTCTCGGTCCGAATTACGAAGAACCGCAGCTACACCCACCACAGTATTTGTTGAATGTCCAAAATCTGTTCCAATCTTTAAAACCTCTTTTGCACGAATTTGTTTATCTCGTTTTTTTGTATTATTATTTCGGAGGTTTACCATGGCGTCGAGATAAGTGCATTTCAGCACCGAGTTCTTGAATATTGATATTGCTTATATTTTTAATCAGATCAGTTAATAAATGTTCCTGTACTTTTCGAGGCAATTCTGATTGAAATGACTCGACTAGATTTGCATAATTGTGCGTTTTATACCAAAAATGTGCTAGTCCTTTTTGCAAAGATTTTCTACACCTTGCACATTGCTTGGCAAATTTTTTCTTGACACTGATATTTTTATGTATAAAATATCCCAGTGTTCCTACGAACATAATTTACACTGACATTTTATTTTTTATTGTTTCCTTGTATGTTTTGGTAAAGAAGGAAATGTAGAAATTAGCTGGCCATACACAGGCGTTATTTTGCGCGGTTTATCGTGGCGTGTTGGGATGTAGCGGTTAGTATGCACGAAAGAACGGCATGGCAAAAAAAGCGTCATGTTCCATACACTTGATAAAGTATTCAAATGATTTAGCAAGTGATTGCCCGTGGTATATCAGTTTCAAAGGAAAAATCGTATGTGAGTGGGCAAAAAGTGTCATTTATCGAGTCGTTTGAAACTGCATGTGATCATGTACAAATTTTCAACGTGAAATTTTGCCAAGCAAAGGTAAACCGTGACGCGGAATGTGGCGTGTGGACACTCCACACTCCAGAGGAAAGCACGTCTGAAATCCCTTCCCGTTCTATCATTGCGCGCGGCGATACTCACTCACGTACATTATTTTCCATATGTTTTTGCAGATAACACGATAAACCGCGCGCAATAACGTCTGTGTATGGCCAGCTATTGAGTATCTGAACAGCAGACGAATTCGGATCCTTTTTTTCGGTAAATATATATTTTGCAAGTACAGCATGAGTCGTGGAAGGCGGTTGTCTTCAGGATTAAAAGGAAAAATGTCCTGAACCGCGCTCTAAAGAGTTTTTCGCATATCCGCCTTCTTTTTGAAACATAACAATCAAACTCGCGATTTTCTTCATGGGTCCCAGCAAGAGTTTTCACATACATCATTTTAACGTTCATTGTTACAGAATTTGACAATAAACTATTCGGCAGCGTATAAGCTCAATGTGTAGTTCAGCAACTATGTCCGTAAAGTGGACAGTTTGACAGATGACTTTTCGTTGTAGTGCCACCTGACGGAAAAATAGTAAAATCTCTTCGCCCGGAGGACTCGATTTTGATTGTTATAATGTCATTATAACTCTTAATAACCTTAGTAAATGCTTTGCAAGCAAAATTAATTATTTTCGTCATTTTTTGCCCTAAATTTCGATTTCCAACGAAACGGCTCGGGTAATTTTTCTATAAACGGGTGATTGATGTTATTTTAACATATATTTTCGAAATATGTCATAAAAATTGTGGTGCTAATCCGGTCAATATAGACTGGTTTCAGGTCTACCGTGACTGTACAAATAACAAAAAATAGGAAAATGCATAATAGATAATATAGTAAATGCATCATACATAATATAGTAAAATTCGGGAACATTTATAAAAAGTGGAAAATAAAACTAAAATGATATAATAAAAACATTGTTGAAAAAAATTATTAATAGAAAATCATAATACAATTATTTTAAGGCTTGTAAAAATGCATAAAAATATTAGAAAAATGGTCAAAAAAATTTGAAACATGTAAAAAAATCGACAAAAAATTATGGAAACCCAAAAGTAATCTTAAAAATGTTAAAGAATCATACAAATCACATTTACATTGTTAATAATTAATAGGCAAGTATGGTATTTTTGCTACCTAAAATGTATTTAAACAAACTTTTTGTGATTTTGTAACAAAATAAAATCATATCAAAGAAAACTAACAAAATTAAACAAATTGGTATAATCTTACCTGTCATGGGATTGGAAGAATTGTAACACCACCCGCAACTCAATGTCCCCAAGCAAGTACTGCAATTAGTATGCAGCTTGCAGGACTTGCACTGTCCCTGCATCTTCACCGAGGGCAGGAGGCTGTTCTCCTGCGGCACGACCAAAGGATACGGCTGGTCGAGCCACTCGCGACACATCCCGAACTGGTACTCGCTCGTGTACACCGAGAAGCTGAAGCACTGCTGCGTGGCCTCGCACCACACGCACCGGCCCTTTTGCTCGAGGCATTCGCCGCAGTTCGGCCGTTTGTAGCACGGGATCGGGCATTGGTGGGACGAGACGGCTGCATCGGGTTTCTGAACAATAACAGTAAATTTATGAAGTGTTTGTATAGGTACCCTTGTGGAAATTTTTCTCTAAAAAGTTTTAATAAGTAAAAATAAGAGTTTTGAAAGTCTTTCTCTTAAAAACTCTAATTAGTCTTATTATACTTGAAAAAGAAAAAACTTTGGTGATTTGTTAAACAAATATTAGAAATCTTTCCCAACACCAAAACAAAACACAAAGTGCTTAAAGTACTAATAAGTAAAAATAAGAGTTTTGAAAGTCTTTCTCTTAAAAACTCTAATAAGTCTTATTATACTTGAAAAAGAAAAAACTTTGGTGATTTGTTAAACAAATATTAGAAATCTTTCCCAACACCAAAACAAAACACAAAGTGCTTAAAGTACTTTTCGCCAAAGAAGTTCAGACCACTTCCGACTAGAGATTCAAAATTTCCGGAAAAATTGAGTGTCGGAAAAAAACCCTGTTTTTTCCTGGAAAAATTGGAAAAAAAACGGAAATTTTGGGAAAAATTGATATTTTCTTAAAAACTAAAAAAAATGTTTAAAATATTTTTTATAATATTTATAAATTATTTTGATTAAAAAATTCCCGTTATGTATAGGCGCCCCCCGGGGGAGGCACCTGTAGGGTCATGCTTTTTAACGATGAAAAAAGCCTAGTTGCCTAGTTGCCGACGGCCGTAATTCACATTAAAATCATTGTTGTATAGGTAACTATTCAAAATACACTAACCCAGGAGTTAGTAGCATATTCAATGATTTTAACATCACAATGGCAACCCTGCCCGATCAGCTGATTAGGAACCGACACGTCGGACCGATCGTCGTTCGTTTACAGCGTTACGGTAAGCATAAAAACATATCTTGTATTAAATATACTTTTTTTATTGTTCCCACAATACACAATGGTATGCTTTTTGCTCAAAGCACAGACTTCTGTACTACTGCAAAAATATATTTATTTAATTTCCACTCATTAATACATAAATTATATCAAATCAAAATACTTTTTAGATTTTCATTTTTTTTTTAAATATTTTTTCAATTTTTCCGTTTTTCAATTTTTCCAAGGCTCGGGAAAAAAACGGAAAAAAACACGGTTTTTTTCCAATTTTTCCTGTTTTTTTCCGAACCTTTAAATCTCTACTTCCGACACACTTCAGACCCTTTTAGGCAGCCACAAAGAAGAGATTTCCAAAATTGAAAAGTTGTAGATCAACAAAATAAACTGCCAAGATTGTGACAAGAAAGATGTTGGACAAACTAAACGATCCATCCAAGTAAGGTTCAAAGAGCACTTGGCCCATGCTAGATTTGGTAGGACAGAGAAATCGGGTGTTGCCCAACATATACTTGATGATGGTCATAGAATTGGATTTGAGAACTTAGGTTCACGAGAAACTATAAATTTATACAAACTAGAGTTGGGTCACGGTCCGTTATCGCTTGTTAAAGATTTATTTCTATTCTTATAGATGTATAAACTTTCATAACTATCTAACAGACTTCGTTAATAAGCTTAAACTTATTAAGGAAGTTAGGGAACCATGTCTGCTAGATAGTTATGAAAGTTTATACATATATAAGAAAATAAATATTTAATATTTAATATTTAAAGATTTATTTATATTCTTATAGATGTATAAACTTTCATAACTATCTAACAGACTTCGTTAATAAGCTTAAACTTATTAAGGAAGTTAGGGAACCAGATAGTTATGAAAGTTTATACATACTCGTATATAAGAAAAGAAATAAATCTTTAAATAGGGATAACGGACCGGGACCCAACTCTGGTTAGTATAAATTTATAGTTTCTCGAGAAGACGTAAACACGTAAAGATCTTTACGTGAACACGAAAAGATCTTTAAGTTTTTACTGAAGCGATTACGGTCCACGGTTTAGTAAACTATGTCCGTTGACAGTTCAGTCAACCTTAGCTTATAATCAGGGCCGAGCCTAGGGTATCTGCCGCCCGGGTGCAAGAATTAAATTTGCCGCCCCCATTAATGTAAAAAATTAGGTTGTCGGTAGGGAAGGAGTTCATAATTTATCATTCTCAATAAACATATAACAAATTTTATAGTAAAATAACAAAGTATTTATTAACAAATACATAAAAGAATAAAATAAAAATACATTCAGGAAAAAAAAAACAAAAATAATTAAACTAAACTAAAATCTACTTTTCTCGCTTTTTTAATAGCAAATTCCCTAATCAAGTCGCCTACCCTGCTTAAAATACCCCATAGAGACCCTGTTCAAACCGATAGATATTTGTATCGGGATGTATGGTGTTTCTATAGGGTGTATCGGTTTGTATAGGACCCGTAGTTGAGATTTATGGTTGTTCTATAGGGATATCCACCATTGATTTATTTGCTATCGGTTTCAATGGGGAAAATACACATAAATGTAGAAATTAGTTTTTTCCCTATAGGACCCTATAGGTTTTAATAAAATTTTGTCAAATGTTTTATGGTTGCTCTATAGGGATATCCCTATATATCCTTCATTGAGTTATTTTCTATCGGTCTCAATAGGGAAAATGTAAAAGTTATGGTGTGCCTATAGGTAATTTCCTATACATTTTCTATCGGGCTGTATCCGGAAAAACCCATGGACAAATGCACATATAGAATCCGGTAGCGCCCGATAGATTATTTTGTATAGGTCTCTATGGGGTATTTTAAGCAGGGTACATCCAAGTTGTTAGAAATATCTTCTTCAATACTTATAATTGCTAAATTTGAAAGCCTGAATTGACTCATATTGGATCTTAAATCGGTCTTAATTAGTTTTAATTTCGAAAATGACCGCTCTCCATGGGCAACAGTAACTGGCATCGTCAAAAATATTCTTAAAGCTACAAATAAATTCAGAAAGATGCCTTTTAAATCATTAACTAGTTTTAAACTTAAACGCATTAAAATAAGTACAAAAGAAACTACTATGTTTGCATCCTATTTGCCTCACGTTAATAGAAAAACTAAAAATTGCTGAAATACGCAGCCGTCAAATCGGAAGAAATTATGCTTTAACTTAACAGTTCAGCTTGTAAACAATATCACGTGGTACACAGCGCGCGATTTGATTGGTTTCCCGTAAGCCCGCTTCCGTAAAACATGAAACTTGACGAACTCGAAGCGGACGGACGGAAAGCGAAGCGGGCGGGCGGCAATCTATAAACCGGGTTTAAGAAAATTGTCATCATCATTTTTTGTGGCTATCGCGCGTTCGGTTATGTCTTTTTTATCATTGCCGCCTGACAGCACAATTTTGGCATTGTTTTTATGTGTAGAATAAAAACGATGATTCCTTGAAACGGCGACATCAATAAAACGTGATTTTTAGAAAGTTTTTTGCATATTGCAAGGTGACTTTTTTATTCTTGATAATATGATACCATTTTTTTGATGATATTTTGCCGCCCTGTGTTAGTGCCGCCCGGGTGCCATACACCCCTTGCACCCCCGGCACGGCTCGGCCCTGCTTATAATTAGTACAAATATGGTATTTAGATTCGCTTCTAAAGTACTTTAAACACTTTGTGTTTTGTTCTGGTGTTGGGGAATATTTCTAATATTTGTTTAAGTCGAAAAGTCAAAATAAGACTTATTAAGTCGAAAAAACTCAGAGTAAGCCTGATAGTAAGATTTGAAAATACCAATATAAGGTACAAGTAGTCAATAAACGTTTTAAATATTTTATCTTCAGTTTTTTATTTATTTATGATAATATCATATAATATATTATATTAAATTTAGAGGTGGCTAGAGATGTAAAAAAACGGTTTTTTTCAGATGTGAAAAAAAAACATGAAAAAAAAAACCTAGAAAAAAAACGGTTTTTTTTTGTTTTTTTAAAATGAAATTTTGAGTAAAATGTAAAATATATTACATTTTTTATTATTGCAAATTATGACCAAGACTAAAAAATCTGATTTCTTATTTGGTAGTTTCCACATTAAAAACCAATAGCAATGTAAAACTTCTACACTAATACAAAAAATTAAAAGATAAAAATTTTTTTGCAATTTTTCGGATAGCTGTATCTTTGTTAAAAATGGTCGTATTGGAGCCAATTTGAAGCTTGATATTTTTAGATGAAAAACGTGCAACGCTCAATTCTAACGAACACCGTAATAAAAAAATCGATTTTTTTTGCTTTCTTTTTTGGTCCACGGAATGTTCTGACTTAACCACCAATGAATAAATGTTCTACAAGAATTTGCAATTAAAAAAAAAAATTTCCATACTCTACATAAATTTGAAAAATCATGAAAAAGTGCTTTTGGTAGTTTTTTAAAAAATCAAGCGCTGAATCAAAAATATTATAGGTAGTACACTTTTTTAGGACCAAATCAAAACAAGCGCGGCCCCTATTGGTCAAATCGGTGGTTGTGGCGCGTGCATAGCGCGAGACTGTATTTACATTTACTAATTGTCATTGGAAACATAAAAAATTAGGCAAATGGGACTAATCTTGAAAAAAACCTAAAATGTGAAAAAAAAACATTTGAAAAAAAAAACAATGAAAAAAACCTGAAAAAAAACAAAAAAAAAACGGACCGTTTTTTTTCAAGTCGCATCTCTAGAGGTGGCCCATAATTAAACGTACCGCTCTGGATCTCGCAATATTGAGTCATCGCCGGTGATCGAGTGATCGAGAGCGGTCCGGAGCTCGCTGGAATATTCGAGAATGCACGTAGGCACTAAATATATAAGAAACAGCGCAGCATGAAGCAGGCAGTCAAGTTTTGGTACTCGTGTCGAAATAAATAAAGATACGTGCAAATAAATAGACTCTTGAACAGTAGTGATATATAAATAATTAGTAGTTAAGTGTTTAGTTTTATAGTGTTTTAAGTGTAATTAAGTTATTAAAATAAATAGTTTAGTTCGTTAATAAACCAGTGCTTGTTTTAATTCATACTACGAACAGTAAAAACGTTACCGTATATTAGAAAAATAAAAAACACTAAAATCAAAAACTACAACAGGCGACTAGGCAAAGAATATACTAAAGGGTTTTCCAATAAGAGCGGGTCGATGTTAAAATTAAATAAAACAAGCTGTGTGTGAGGAATCAACAAAATTATATTTTTATTTGAAAGGCCTATGTATGCCATTATTTATGGAATATAACATCGTTCAAATGTCCTCCGCGGCTTCTCACGGTGGCACGAATTCGAGTGGTCCAATTTTCAATGACTCTGCCGCATAGATCCGGCTGAATTTCAGCGATTGCCTGGGTTATGTTAGCTTTAAGCGCATCGGTCAATTGGGGCTTATTGGCATAGACCTGTGACTTCAGAAAACCCCACAAAAAGAAGTCCAGCGAAGTTAAATCGCACGATCTTGGGGGCCAATTCACGTCACCTCTGCGGGAGATAACCATACCATGAAATCGTTCACGCAGAAGGTTCATAGTGGCGTCCGCTGTGTGGCACGTAGCGCCGTCCTGCTGGAATAGCGTTCAATTTGGGCCACAAGAAGTCTGTTATCATCATTCTGTAGTGGTCGCCATTGACGGTGATCGCCTCACCAACGTCGTTTTCGAAAAAGTACGGACCAATGACGCACCAAACGGTAACTTTTTGTGGATGCATTGCCACCTGGTGAACCTCGTGGGGGTTCGCGTCGTTTCATATACGGCAATTTTGCTTGTTTACATAGCGATTCATCCAAAAATGCGCCTCGTCGCTAAAAATGATTTTTCGGCCAAAATTGGGGTCCTCTTCCAAACGCTGCGAAGCCCAGTCAGCGAACAAACGGAGTTTTCTGTGGTCATGAACTTTTAGCTCCTGGGTCAATTGAATTTTGTACGGGTGCAGGCCCGCAATACGCAATATTCGCCAAGTTGAAGTCTGCGAAAGGCAAAGTTCTTGTGCACGGCGAGGAATCGACTGCCTCGGGTTCTCCTGCACACTTTCACGAACAACGGCGATGTTCTCGTCCGATCTGACGTTTCTTTGACGTAAGAGTGTTGGCTGATTGTTTAATGAACCGGTGGTTTCTAGTTTATTCACCAAACGTTGGAGAGTCGACTTTGAAGGGCCACCGCGTCTGCCGTAAAATGGGCGCATCATTTTGATAATATAGTTTTATCATTTGGACGTGCTGCTCAATCGTGTAACTTGCCATGGCGATTTGGCATTAGTGACTGAATAATTAACAACGGGTTAAACAAATGTCGCCAAAATAACATGGCCGACATAGCCCGCCAACTTCGACCCGCCCCAATTGGAAAACCCTTTACAACTGTTCTTTGTTCTTTCTAGACATGTCTACAAAAACTAAAAGAATGCAAGAGGTTAAGAGTGCACTCTGTCATCAAAAAATGTAAATAAACCAAAATAACTTTTTAGGACACCTTAAAGCTGAATATAATTATAGGAAGCTCTAATTACAAGTGGAGAATAAGTATGCTTAGCCTGAGACTTTTCTGTTCCTGTAATGCTACGAATTTTATTTTATAATCATTCAGAAAAATGAGCTATGTGGAGGCAGGATTCAAGAATGTTTTTATACGGTAATCCACCCTAATGTACATAAATATTTTTAAAACACTCCCGAAATAATTTTGACACATGGTTTTGATGTAAAAAAATCATTAAAAAACAATAAAACATTACCTGGCCTATTCTTGCACACTTGGCTTCATCTATCCACCACTCGCAAAGCGTTGAGTTGATGCAGCTGTCGCACGATATGTAGTTCGAACAGTTTGAGCACGCGCTCGGTTGCAAATTCAAGTACTGCCAGTCGCCTTTCACGTTACAGGTCACCGTTTCTTCGTCGAATCGGGATTCGCAGGTGTTCGTTAAGTCGCACCAGCCGCATTTGGAGTCCGTCAGACAGTGCAGGCAGTTTTTGTACTGGTTGCAAGTGCCGTTTGCGTATGGTTCGAGGTACTCGAATGTGAACACGCTCTGGAACAGAAAATGTTTCTGTTACGCAATAAATAGTAGGTTTATGAATTTTTACTCGATTTTTAGTTATAGAAATGTAGAATATTGAAATTCTACTAACATTTAAATCTTTTTTATTTTTTTAATATTAAATAAAATCCCAACAGATTGCATAATACTAAATTTATTTTATATTTCTTATTAATGAATTGTAATATGTTAAAAAACGTATTATTTAGATTTAATCGAAAAAGGAAACGTTTCTGTTGAAATATTTTATAAATATCAATACATCTGTGTCATTATACTATCTCTATGCCATTTGTCAGTGGTCCCTAACATTTCTTTAAAAAAAGGTTTCTGTTACACAATAAATAGTAGGTTTATGAATTTTTACTCGACTTTTAGTTATAGAAATTTAGAATATTGAAATTTTACTAAAATTTTAATCTTTTTCATTTTTTTAATATTAAATAAAATCCCAACAAATTGCATAATAATAAATTTATTATATATTTCCTATTAAATTTTTTGAAAAATGTTATTTAGATTTAATCGAAAAAGGAAACGTTTCTGTTCAAATATTTCGGACATTTTATAAGTTTCAGTACATCTAGGTCATTATAATATTGGCTCTGCCATTTGTCAGTGGTCCCCAGAGCTGTGCGGTACTCGAGTAAAAGTACTCAAACACTGTACTCTAAGTACTTTCAGTGTACTCGGTACTTAGTCCCGAGTACTTAAATTTGGATGTACTTATACTTGTACTTGATACATTTAAGATTGCAAAAATGTACTCGAGTACTTTCCCGTGTACTCGAGTACTTTTACGTGTACTCGAGTACATCCAAAGTATGCAATGAGTACATTTTTATGCGGTGAGGTTGGCGTGGACACATATGTGCAAATATGTGCGTGGGTGTTGAAAATTTGGCAGCCTCAGCCAGCCTGCCTCACACGACAGTCTTAAGACAGCCTCAATCAATAAATAAAAAGACACAGGAAAGAGCATTGAAATAAGGTGACAATATTCCCCAAAAAGATAATTAAAAAATAAAGCTAAGGCAAAGTAAAACAAGATACCAGCCGACCTTGATAATTAACATAAAGCGAAATATCAATATTTGATGAAGGCAATAGGCCGGCTAGTGTTTAGTTTTGCACTAGTGATTCTAAATTCATTTTTTAATCGCCCCATTTCTCTAGCATTTTTCCCAACATTTTATAACTAAAGTGTACTCGGTACTTTGTACTTGTATGGGTACTCAAGTACAACGGTACTGTACTTGTACTTGGTACTCGAGTACTTTTATATAAGAGTACTTGTATTCAGTACTCGAGAACTTTTTCATTGTACTCGGAACAGCTCTGGTGGTCCCTAACATTTCTTAAAAAAGATTGAGACAGCTAATAAAGAACTCCATTCAGAAATAAGAACTTAAAATAACAAAAATTAATTAAAAAAAATTCAATTAAATATAAAAATATTTGTAATGTCTTAATTAAGGTTGAAAGTTAGCATCACACTCTATAACCCTATGTCCTCATCATACTGCAATAGTGAAAACTTGGATATATTTCATAGGTATATATTAGCTATATAATTTTAAAACTAAAACAGCTCCTCAGTAATAATGTCTGTGAATAATTTTTTAACCGTGACCAAACCTTGTCCTTATATTTAATGTCTACTTTGTCACAAACTGCCTAGACAAAAACAGCTTTGTTATAAAATACACTGGAGCTTAGCATTACATATAAAAGAACTCTGTAACCCATGTAGTTTATAACTGTGGCATGAGATGGCGTCACTGCAGGCAATGGTATCGCTATTGTTATTTTGCGCGATACAAACAAGCAGCGTGTGGTTACCTTTCGTGAAGGCATTTACTCGGTAAGTATTTGCAGGATTTAATTTTCTTTTTCATGTAAATAAACCAATTTCTTTCTTTTTAATTAATGCAATGTTTTATGTGCATTTATTGTCATTGTCATTTGGAAAATAGATTTTTTTATTGTGAAAAATGTCTCCTTTGTTGCATGTCTCTTTTGTCACACTGCACTGCTATTGCTTAGTCACAATGGATATGAAAATGTGAAATATTTATTTTTTAGAGTTATATGGGGCTAAAAAGTATAATGACCCATCTACAATTAATATCACCTTTTGATTGTCCTCTGAATAATGCTGCAGCTCCATCTTGCTGGACCTGTGCAAATTATCCAAATGCACCGTTTTCACCGATTTAAAATCCACATCGATTTTTGTCGAGCTATCGTTGTAGTTCCACTTGAGATCGCTGCACTTTTTGTTCTCGAGATTTTCGGCGGTCACGTTGGCCACGAGATTCGAGTTGAGGGTGAGGGTGGCGTTGCAAAAGCTCACGCACACGCTCAGAGAGTCTTGCTTGTCGCTGGGTATCCGAAGAAAACCCATAAGTCGCGCTTCCATGGTCTTACCGACCATGATATCCGATTTGTATAGAGAGCTCGATGGGCTGTTGAAGTCGACCTAAAATATATGTGTTTGATACATATAAAATAATTATTTTTAATAAGTGTTTTGAAAAATAGAAAAATAAGATAAATAATATTCATAATATAAAGAAAAGTGGGATATCAGTAAATTGTAAAAAATAATGGAAAATATTGCAAATTTATTCCATTCTTTATCATTAAAAACTACCTATATAATTATCAAAAATCACAAAAAACTAATTAATGTAGAATCTTTATTCAAGATTAAAATAAGAAGATAAATGATTATAATTTAAATTTAACAGCACTGACTAAAATTACGTCTTTCTTCTGTCGTCGCTACCACTTCACTGTCTCTCGTCTTCTCTCGCGCCATCTACCGTTCCTACAATTCGGCCGTCCTGAACTTCTTCCGTCTCGGAAGAATCAGAAACGTAATCATGCCATACTTTCATATACTGAGCACAGGTTGTTGTCATCTTTGGACCCTCAGTAACTCCCATTTTCTGAACGTCATATGTATCTTTTGGTTTAACTTTTACGATTCGATATGGACCAAGAAACTTTTGTTTAATTTTCAAACACGGACCACCTTGAGTTCTTTGAATTGCGACCAAATCACCGAGTTGATATCTATTCGCAGGTCGTCGTCTAAGATTATAGGTTCGAACATTTTGGTTTTGAATCTCGTTAATTTGATCCTTTGCTATTTTTCTTAAATCAGCACGATCGGCGCAATATTTTTCGGCAACAGCGTCTTCAATTGCTTCTTTTATGTTACTTTCCTCAACGACATTCATCTTTACTCCGAAAAGTAACTCAAAAGGCGTCATCTTGATACTTCTTTGAGTCGTTGAATTCAAAACAGCTTGCAACTTTGCAATATATTTGTACCATTTAGTAGGATCTTCTGCGGATAATTTTGCAAGAACTGGGATTATTGTTCTATTTAGCCTTTCAATTTGGCCATTGCTTCGAGGTAGACCCGTCGTTATTAAATGTAATTCGATCTTTTGCTTATCACAATATTCACGAAATTCCTCAGATCGGAAAGCAGAACCTCTATCGGCAATTATTCGTCTTGGATTCCCAAAATTTGTTTGTTGCAAGTCTAATTTAGCAATAACTTCCTTCGTTGTCGTAGACTTGCTTGCGTACAGCCAACAATATTTGGTAAAACCGTCAATTACAGCAAAAATATGATGATATCCCTTATTAGTGGATTCTAGAGGTCCTAAATGGTCGACATGGAAAGTATCAAATGGAACGTCGACTTTTTCGATTGGATTTAAAAAGCCCTCCTGTTTACCACTCTTTTTATTGAAAAGTATGCAGGGCACACAGTTAGCGATAAAGGAATCCACCTTTTTACGCAACTTTGGAAATATGAACTCTTGTTTTACCATCTCTTTAGTTTTTTTACCAGCAAAATGGCCTCTATCATGTGCACAACGAATAATTTCCATCTGCATTAATTTCGGAACCACTAACAATTCTTTTCCCTCAACGAAACTATACAACAATCCATGTTTTAGGAAATAGTTATCGTAGGGTTTAATTTGAACCACTTCTTTAACGGTTTTAATCCAATCATCTTTTTCTTGTGCTTGACGAATCTTGGATACAACATCGTAGGTACTAATTAACATTACAGGACAACGGCTTAGTGCATCGACGTGTTTCATACGGACTCCAGCACGATGATCAATCTTATATTGGAATTCTGTCAACAACATCACCCATCTGGCAACTCGAGTACTCAAATCTTTTTTGTCCATTGTTTTTTGGAAAGCTGCACAATCAGTGACAATCTTAAAGGGAATCCCAAGCAAATATATACGAAATTTTTTTAAAGCATTGATAATAGCTAGCACTTCTAATTCATAACTCGAATAATTTTTCTCGGCAGGCGTTGTCTTACGGCTTGTATAGTAAACAGGATGCCAGCTATTATCATCAGGGTTCTTTTGTAAAAGAATACCACCATATCCCTCCTTAGATGCGTCAGTGTGTAATTCTGTCTCGTATTTTTGGTTATATATCGCTAGGACAGGTTCTTTGGCAAGCATACTTTTTAAAATATTGAAACTATTACAAATTACATCGTCAAATTAAAATTCAGCTCCTTTCTTCAACATATCACTCAAAGGACGAGCAATAATCGCATAATTTGGCAAGAATTTACGAAAATAACCAGTAAGCCCGAGAAAACTTTGAATCTGACGTAAGTTCTGCGGCTCTGGAAATTTTAATACAGCTGTCGTTTTTAACGGACTCGGATAAATTCGACCATCTTCAATCAAGTGTCCTAGAAACTCGACACGCCTTTTCAGAAATTGGCATTTCTCCCATTTTATTTGCAATCCATAATCTTCTGCAACGGCGAGCACCAATTTTAATCTTTTAAGAGCCTCTTCTTCATTAGCCGTAGGTATTATCAAGTCGTCCATATACGATAAAACAATTCCTTCATTTGCCAAATGTCGGAAAACAGTATTGATAAATCTTTGAAAAACAGCAGGCGAATTGCAAAGCCCAAACGGCACTCTCAAGAATTGGAACTGACCTTGATGAGTCACAAAAGAAGTGTACTTCCTACTACTCTCATTTACTTTTACATGGAAAAATCCATTTCTAAGGTCTAAAGTGCAAAACACTCTTGCATCTTGTAATCGATCCAGCTGATCCTCTATTAGTGGTAAAGGATATCGATCCTTCAATATTACTCGATTTATTTGGCGATAATCAATACAAACTCTTGGTGTTCCATCTTTTTTTCGAACGACTACAACAGGACTAGCATATTCAGACGTACAATCTTCAACAATGCACTCTTCGATCCACTTTTCTACTTGACTTTCCACAATTTCTCTTTCGGGATAAGGTAGACGTCTCGGCTTTTGATAGATCGGTTTATCATCGGCTACAATAATTTTCATTTCGACACCTGTATCTTTGCATTCTTTAGTCTTTGGCTTATACTCTTGTACCAATTGTTTCACTTCTTCTATCTTTTCTTTGGTGGCATTCTCACCAAACTCCAACTTTGGTTCTTCCAACTCAACATTTACATGTAGTACAGCAACACAGGGTAATTTTTTAAAAAGTACTTTATTGTTTCGAATTGTTACTTCAGCTTGATTTATGACTTCATTGCCAATAACAACTTTTGTACCAAAGCCATCATGAGGAACAACATAAATTGCAGTGGGAAAATTATCGTCATCAATTGCTATTGACTTCTGAAAACATCCCAACGGTTTAACTTTACTACTTCCCAAACCGGTCAAAATTAAATTAGTTGATGTAAGCTCAGGGGATCCCAGCTGATCGTACACGTCTTTCCTCATCAAACTGACTGGACTTCCCGTATCAACTAGAGCAACCAACTTTAAATCATCTATAGCGACTTCTTTATATTTATGTGAAGTTGACTCCACAAAACCACACAGCGTAGCCTTTTGTGTATTCATCGTCGTTGTTTTGGGTTGGTAATTGGGACATTCCATAGACTTATGTCCGAACTCTCTACACTTAAAACATTTTGCTCCCTTGTGTTTATCAGGACAATCAAATGATTTATGATTTTTATCACCACAATTAAAACAACGTGATATGTGTTCACTATTCTTCTTTTCTACTTTAAAGTGATTACTACTTCCACTTGGTTTGGTAGACTGATTGGAAACAAAAGTATTCGCCTTGGCTCCAGACTTGAATGAATGCCGATACGATGTTTTAATCTCAGCATAAATTTTAATCTTGCGTCTAAATTCACTTATATTTGCAGCACCATAAAGTAGAACTTTGTTGCCTGAATCGTCATAAATACCATCGATTACATATTGCATAACTGCCTCATCTTCAATTGCACCACGACTAGCAAGTTCTCTCATAGCCAAGAAATATTCTTGAACCGACTCATTACGCTGCATTTTCCTACTTGACAACATCGTGTGTAATTTGGCACTATTAATCGTCGTAGCAAATTCATTTTTAAGCAAATCTCTTAGTTTAGGCCAGGTATTTATGCCAGTTTCACCCGCAATAAATAATTGAGCAAGCCCCTTTAACAAACGTTTAGCAAATACCAAAATTTGTAGATCACCCCAATTTAATAATACAGCAAGATCTTCAAAATCAGCTATCCACTTCTCTACAGGATAGTTATCTTCGCCAGAAAAAGAGCGTATCGAACCTTCAACGTCGCGGAAAGTAAGCGCAAATCTTGTTTCAGGCTCTTTTCTCGTCGTTCGAGGAGAACCTCCATTAAAATCTGTTTCATTTACCATTGGTCTGCTATCCTTTAATTGCGTCAAACGATTTAATAGGGACATTTCCTCATTATCCAGGGAAACATCGTCTACTCCGTCCACTGTAGATTGCGAAATTTTTTTGTTACTTGCAGTTGTCAATTTTGACAAGTGTTTGATACTTTTGGAATTTGTAAATTAGGTACACTAGGAAACTGCACTTGTGGCGCCATCTCTGCTTCAGCCTCGTCAACATCGTCGTCTTCATCTTCAGACGTTAACTTATTTAAATCCCTCAATGCATCCACAATTCGTTTAACCATTTCCTCAGCGGATCCACTTTTATCCAAACGCAACAATTGACACAATTTTGATAACTGCACATTATTAAAGTCAAATTTCTGCATGACTGAATCATATTTAACATTTAACTCATCTGGGTCAAATTCAAATCCTTGAAACTCGCGCAACTTCTTTCGACTACCTCTATGTCCTTCTTCTTCAAATATAAGTTTATATAAATTGTAAATATCTGCTGTTCGTCCAACAACCAAAGCTTTCGGAATTACATCTCCTAATTGAAGCTTTCTCATCTTTCACTGTCAGTTGTCACTCGGCACTATTTTATCAATAATTAATGTATGGGTCACGGTCTTCAAATCCCGGTTGAGCCCCCAATTTGTAGAATCTTTATTCAAGATTAAAATAAGAAGATAAATGATTATAATTTAAATTTAACAGCACTGACTAAAATTACGTCTTTCTTCTGTCGTCGCTACCACTTCACTGTCTCTCGTCTTCTCTCGCGCCATCTACCGTTCCTACATTAATTTGTTCCTACAGAGTATTTGGATTGTCGAATTGACGTCAGGCGCATGCGCAATACCAAAATTTGATCGCGATGTTACTACTGCGTATGTCCTGACGTAAGTTTTATCAGTCTAAAACTTGACTCAAATGCCCTGTAGGAAAAAAACTACTAAATTAAAATTTTCCCATATATATCATAATTATGTATATTATAAAAGTATATCTGAAAGAATAACAAAAGGAAACAAAAAATTAAGCTCGCTCGCATATAATGAAAATAATTTGTTGTGATCTGTTAAGCTAATTTGGTTTAATTTGGAATTCTGCTAAGGCACGCTAAGCTCGCCTAAACTACTTATAAAACCCTAATAATAAGTTTAGTTTTTGCTTGTTGCTTGCGCAACTAACTATGCAACATTTCCCGAATGTTTGCATAAATTAATGTACTATGCTCCACACCCAAAAGTCCCTTTTAGAATTTTGAAAACAAATAATTGAGGTTATTTATCTGTCAGTTCAACGCTAATTTCGTCTTATTTTCTGAAAATAATAAAATACAATTTTTCTACCCCCACCTTTAAAACCCCCATTATGGTACATGTTTCCAATACACATTGGCAAGTTGTGGCTTTATGGCGTTTTAGTCACGGGCTGAAGTTAGCAACAGGTTTTTAGTCACGGGCTGAAGTTAGCTTTAAGTGCCCTTCTTGTAAAATAATACTAAATGTGAAAATTATTTTATTATCTCAATCAGGGTTACAAAATTGACATAATGATACAATGCAAATTGTAAGATTGACGTTACTTAATTATTGTTGAATGTGTCATTTTTGACAGAATCTGGTAACCCTGATCTCAATACAAAAATACAAAAGCATTAAATAGTTTCTCAACGCCAATATTTGCAAAGTTTATATTGTCATTGTACTGACCTTTTAATTTCGCCGTCAGTAAACTTAAAGTCGGGCTCGGACACCACCGTGAAGTGCTAATAAAACATTTATCCGAAATCGGCAGTAAAGTAGTCAACAATCGGCAGTAAAGTATAACTTTAATGCCGATTTAATACGAGTATTGTATGCAACCAATTATACATTTTAAGATGTGTCTACTGCTCCTCAGCAGCAACTAAATAATACTTAAAAAAGCACCGTCGCGGAGGTCGCAACAAACAGTATACATAGACACTTGATTTGATCATCAAATGAAATTTGATTTAATCATCAATATTAATTATTAGTATTATTAAATGTGATTTCGGATAAAATTTAAAATACACCTCTGCATTAAAGTCATTTTTATCACTCACGTGGTTATTTGCCTCGGCTTTCACCTCGGCAAATAATTTCCACATTCGTCATAAAAAATACGACTTTACTGCCTTGATACATAAATAACTATTTCTTTACTTTCACTGTGAAAAACTGTTGTTTAATCCATTTTCAAGAAATACATTTTGATTTATGACATACAAATTTGACATTTGACGGTAACGAAGATTCCACTATTGTTTTATAGATGGCGCTCTATACAAATACTTAATTTAAATCATTTTTAGATAATAAGTATTTGTTGTAGAAAAGTTCTAAAACTTATCTAGACACTCATTAATTCAAGCACTCGCTCGCAAGCTCGCGCCTAAATTAAATTCGTGTCTAAAATAGCGTTTATCAAACTTGATACATAATATACTATTATATAGTATCATTTTCAGAAAATAAGACGACATTAGAGTTAAAATGACCTTAATTATTTGTATTCAAAAGTGAAACTTTTGAGTTTGGACTCCAAACTTTGGAGCGTCCATTTAATAATTAATTATTTTTACTTAATAAATGTTTAAAATAATAACCATAATTATAACAAATATAATTTAATTATATTAAAATGCATTTTTTTAAGTGGATATGCCACTGTTCAATGACTAAGGTAAGATAATTGTTATCTTAAACCGCTAATCAAGAGGATACATTTTAAAATAATGTCTTTAAAAATATCATGAATCACATCCTTTAATAATAACAACTTACTGTAGTTGCATTAATTATGGTGACATGGTCAGGCTGGCTCATGTTGACAGGATAATAATACTTGATAAAAGTAAGCCCAGGTCTCTGATCCAACTCCCTGCACTGCTCAGCCTTAAAAACTTCAGTTCCTTTTGTTCCCCACCACCCTGGTATTTGACTTGGACTGTCATCCCTAAGCCCACAAACCCCATAATTATCATCCTTGTGATGGCATTTTGCGTTTTGAACGCACCAAGTGCACTCGCCTAAACCTAGTTTGTGTGATGCTGAAACCATGGTGGGTATTTCCGAGTAAACGTGCCCGTGGATAAGGCAAGAATGGCAGTCGCCCAAAGCAGGGCAAATACCAGGACACCTGGTAGTTTGTAGATTTGTTGTACAGTTGGCTCCAATTGTTCTTCCGTAACATTGTTCGTCGGCTGAACACCATCCGCATTCTGGATCCGCGGAACATTCCACGTAGTTTTTATGGCGGATACAAACGGACTCAGGGTCGTAACTATCGCCTTTTCTCGATGAAATCATCGGTGGTACGGTGTAGGCTAATAAATCCCCATTTACATTACCGTGATATCCTCCAACAATCAAAAGAGTGTTACCGTTTCTAACGCTGGAGGCGTGCGCAAATACGCCTTGCTGTTTTGGATATGTAGATACGTTATTTTTGCCTAGAATCTCTGGATTTACCCATGTATGGCAACCTAGGTGGTATAAGTACATTTGGTTATCATAGCAAATCTCTTCTTTGTTATGTCTGTGGGAGTATCCTCCAAATATGACCAAATAATTTCCGAAAATATTAGCAGTATGAAAAGCCCTTTCTCTTGGCACAAATTTTTCCCTTAAGTGTTCCCTGGTGTAATGAATTTCAGTCCAATACTTATTGTCCAATTGGAAAGCAAACATTCTGTCAGATAATTTGCTAAACCTTGCAACTCCCGCCATAATACCTCCGTAAATCAGTAGGGAGTTACTTTGATGGTGATATACAGTACTATGCGCTACCACCCGTATATCTAACTGTTTGCCGCCCCTAGGTATAATATGTAACCATTCCTCCTTCCTATTTGTTCTAAACTCAATGCTGAATAATTTTGATGAGAATTCTCCATCCTCTGTTCCACCCCCAAAGAGGTAAATAATATCCCCCACACATGTTAAAGTGTGTCTTGTCAATGGAGGAGGTTTAACCTCTGAATCCAGACCTCTTAGCTGCCACATTCTTCTCCTAACATCATAATACCACAACTCATTTGATAAACTACCATTTTGTAGTTTTCCACCATACAAAACAAATCCTTCCTTTATTCCACAACCAGCATGGCCATATCTAGGCTCTGGTTTATGACCATCCAATTTTGAATGTCTTTGTTTTCTTTTTGGACTTGTCGTATTATCACTTCCTGCCAACAATAGGCTCCTCAAAAAAGAGGTTCTTGTGTTTATTCCCCATTTATGCTGCCAATCCCTCCCAGCTTGCTCAAATAACCCAGCTATAGAGCTGGGTTCAATGGGGCTCTGCAGGTTGTTATCAATAATAACCTGCCCAAATTCATCCCTCCAAGTACTGTTCTGAAAATTGTACTCCTCCAATGAGCCCAGAACTTCAGTAAGATTATAGCCACCAAAAACATATAGAGTATCAGTCAGTTCTACATATACAGCAGTGTGGGCAGCCCTTGGTTGAAGTCCACCCTCGGAATGTGAGAGCCAATACCACTTGTTGCCTTTAGTTTCCTTATCATAATAATCACAGGACTGACCTGAGTACCCAGGTCTGCATACACACTTACCCAATTCACACTTTCCTTGCCCCTTGTCCCAGCCACAGTTTTTTGGACACAGATTTCTTGAGCAGTCGTAACCACCCCAGTCACTCTCACACACACACTGATGATTGTAGCACACACGCCCTGAGCAATTATTTGGGCAGTCTGTAATCGAAAATTCCGCTCTAAACCCATCCAACACATAATTTGTATCACTATAGAGCAGGACAAGCATAAAACCACTTTTAGCAATCACTTGTTGTGGCTCGGTTTTTCCGCTAAAACTCCCCAACAGGGGGGATTTGAAAGAGTCGCCGTCGTACACAAACACATAGTCATAAGAACACTCTGTCCCCATGCTACGAAAACTTAGAGTAATGTATTTGTTTGAATCGTTGGCCTTGATCAGCCATTCACAATGGCTGTCCTGTGTATAATTTGATCCCACTGGCCCATCGCTGATGATGCCCCAAGAACTGGTAAACACCCTTCGCGACTTGTCGCAAGGAACCAAATCAACAGCTGCATAGCCCACAACAATAAAACATACCACTATTTCCGTCAGTGAGTAGTTTATTAGCTGCGGTCGCATATTGTCGTTATGAGCAAATGTTTATTGCTTATTGATAGTTGAGCATTTTGTCGTATATTATTGCTTTTATCAGCTTCTGTTTGTTGTCTACATTGTTGTGTATTATTTTTGACTGTCAACACATACGTCAAAGCTGTCAAGCAGACAACCACTGCTGCCAAATTCCAAAGTCCACAACAACAAAAACAAAACTCCCTAGGCGGCAAAACATGGGCGTGTCGTTGAATGGGAATACTTAAATTAGGTTACCTACTACAAATTTTATTCTTTTCCTGAAAATTAAACAAGATAGAGAAAAAATGCAGGAGACAAAATGGTTGTATTTTTGATTATTTAATCTAAAAATAATATTAAACTTATAAAAAAGCAATATATATGCTATAGCACACACAAATTTTATTTTTAAATATCTAGTTGGGATGCCCCAGCGCCGCCTCTGGATTAACTAAATTTAATTTTGTACCACATAAAATTAAGCAAGTTAACCATTATTCGGCCAAAGTTTTTGAAATAAAAAAATACATAAGTATATTTTGTTAACTTTACCACCCTGAATCTAGAAAACTTTAAAACATATGTATATACCTACAGGTTTATATAAAGTTATATATAAATATACAGGTTTATACATAAAGTTTTCATCTTATTTTTGCGAGTTCTATCGAATACGCTAATAGTCGAGGGGCAAACCACTGATTTTTTTAATTAAAAATCCTTAAATGATGTTAAAATAAGCGTAACTTTATTCTGCTTAACGCAGTGTAACTGTTGATAGATTTTTTTTATTATGATTCTTATCCCATAACATGAAATCATTCGAATAAGAATAAAATCGTTCAAATTAGCTGCTAAGGAAAAAAATCACAAGGGTAGCGATACGCAACGCGCTGCTAAGAGATATAAGGATACATAACGATTGATAAGCTTCCAATAAGGAAAAATAGCATTCGATCGCTTACCACAGCGTGTGGATTTCTTAGAGTCCTTACTCTTCGTGACGAGTCGGCTTAACTCGGAACACGTCGTGCCAGTGCATCGATACCCGTAGCGGTGTCAGATAACAGGTCACAGGTGACAGGTGACAGATGACAGGTGACAGATAAAAGGTAGCAGATGAAAGGTGACATATAACAGGTGACAGATGACAGATAAAAGGTGTCAGATAACAGGTGACAGATGGCAGGTGTCAGATGACAGTTGACAGATGAAAGGTGACAGATAACTGGTGAAAGATGACAGGTGACAGACGACAGGTGTCAGATAATAGGTGACAGGTGACATATGGCAGGTGACAGATGACAGTTAACAGATGACAGTTGAGAGATAAAAGTTAGTGACAGATGAAAGGTGACAGGTGACAGGTCTCAGATAATAGGTGACAGGTGACAGATAGGAGGTGACAGATGACAGATGACAAGTAACAGATAAAAGGTAGCAGATGAAAGGTCAGATAACAGGTGTCAGATAACAGGTGACAAATGGCAGGACAGATGACAGTTAACAGATAAAAGGTAGCAGAGGAAAGGTGACACATATGTGTCACCTTTCCTGCTATCTGTCATTTGTCAACTGCCATCTGTCATCTATCACCTGCCATCTGTCACCTGTCACCTGTTATCTGACACCTGTCATCTGCCACCTGTCATATGACAGGTGGCAGATGACAGGTGTCAGATAACAGGTGACAGGTGACAGATGGCAGGTGATAGATGACAGATGGCAGTTGACAAATGACAGATAGCAGGTGATAGATGACAGGTAACAGATAAATGGTAGCAGATGAAAGGTGACAGATAACAGGTCAGATGGCAGGTGACAGATGACAGGTAACAGATAAAAGGTTACCCCTCGACCACTGATTTTTAAAATTAAAAATCGCTTACGAATTTAGGCTAAGGATAACAATAACAAGGGTAGTCATGCGCAACGGGTCGCTAAGGGAAATTCCTTATTGATAACGACTGATAAGGTAAAAAATCAGAACACAACGTCCACTAACATTGAACGTTGGTATCTAAGATTTTAAAGTGGTTTACCCCTTGCTCCGACGTAAGGAATAACCGAGGGTTAAACCACTGATTTTTTTAAATTAAAAATCGCTTACGAATTATCGGCTAAGGATAACAATAACAAGGGTAGTCATGTACAACGCGTCGCTATAGCTATGCTTATAAGCACTGATTAAGCACCGATTAAGCAAGTTTTCCTTATTGATAACGACTGATAAGGAAAAAAATCTCAACACAACGTCCACTAACATTGAACGTTGTTCTCTAAGATTTTACCCCTCGGGAATAACAATCGCATATTGCGTGTATGTTATTCTAACAGGCTCATAAGACAGATTCCTTATTTTAGTAACTTTAGCGTCACCGATATGTAAAAATCAGAGCACAACGCGTTGCAACGTCTATATAACGCTGAACGTTGTCTCGATGATTTTATAGTGGTTTACCCCTCGCTAATAGTAATGTCTATAACAAATGTTGTATAAAGAGAGGATAGTCGGCCATGTACAAAAACGTGCCATATAGGCACATAAATATGTGCATATAGGTATATATATATAGACTCCGAGTTGCGGTCGATTTTTAATAACCAATCACAATTCGTTAAATTAATCTATTGGAAATAAAATATCACTATAGTGATATTTTATTTCCAATAGATTATACTAATACCTCAAAAGCTTTCTAATATATTATATATACTATAATATATTAGAAAGATTTTGAGGTTTTAAGGCTGTTTGAGCCTCTCTAAGCTTTAAATTTTGTAGATGTAAAAAAATATCAAAAACTTTGTAATTTTAAAAATTTGTTCCTTTTTTAAAATTTATGCTACGATACGAATTTTGTGCGCGCGTTTGTTCTTTCGTAACGTCCGCTTTACTCCTTAGACCATTGGTCTGTGCATATAAGGTCCAAGGTTTACCCCTTACCTTCTTTATCTCTGGTTTACCCTGTCTGCAAAAAGTTTCACTTCAAAAGAACTGAAACCTAGGTTATAGCTATCAAGTTCAAAAACAGCTACTGCAGATATTTGCAATTTTGATTGATTAAATGAAGATATTTAAATACTAAATGTTTTTTGTACATTTATTAATAAATGATACCAAAAAAAATAAATTTTGTTTTTATACATCAACTTATCACTAATTTTTGTTTGGCAAACCAAAAGCACCATCAGTATAAACCTTTTGGTTAAAAATTGAAAACCTACTAAAAGACTATTGAAAGCAAGCATGAAATCATTTAATGGTGGCTTGATTTGCAGAATATAGACAATATTACAATAAAAATGAACCCAAATTATGAACTTTCTTCCTTTTCTTTTTCTTCTACTTTCTCTGAAGGTTCTACAGCTTCTGCCTTCTTGCCACCATCAGGAACCCACAGACCTGAATCCACACAACGTTTCATGTGATATTTAGCCTGCTCTTCATCCATTTTAGCAATCGTTTCCTGCAGTAGAGCAATATCCTGACTCTCAAAACATTTCTTCAGCTCATCAGGGAGGCTTTCAAACACATCAGCAGGATCTAAACCTCCTGGACCTAACCTCTGCAGTCTTTCTTCTTCTTCGGCTTCTTTGATGGCTTCTTCAATTTTTTCAGCAGCTCTCTTCCTAATTCTTTCCTTAAACTGTTTCAGTTCGTCTTCAAACGAGTCTTTGTACTCTTTTTCTGCAACTTGGATTTTGGAGAAGAAGGCGTTTACGCATGCGCGTGGATCTGTGTCCAGTTGTTTGGCCAGCTCTAGGATGTACTGCATGCAGATGGTCTGATGGGCTACATGTTCCATAAGGTCATGTTTCTAAAACAATAAAGAAGAAAAACGGTCAAGCGAGCGGTCAAGTTATCTGTAAAAGTCTTCTTACCTCGTCCATTTCCAAATTAATACAAAATATGACAAGATAATTGGCCGTGTCCTCGCAAACCAAGTGATTATTTTCGCTGAGATACTGCTTGGAGTCATCATACCGCCTCAACATTCCAAAGTGCTTCAATTTCTTCTCGTTTTCTTTAATAAACTTCTTCATCCTAGCCTCACGCTGTTCATCTGTCAAATTTTCATCCTGAGGTCTTGCAGGTTTGGTATTTATCACTGTCTTTGCAAAACCTGGCTTGCTGATAGTATCAACATTCCACGGAGTTAACTTATCTTTCTTTTGGTACTCCTCTTCTTCATGCTTGATTTTTTCTGCTTCTTTTTCGACTTCTTCAAGGCTTTTTTTCAGTTCGTCCAAGTTTGGTAGTTTTTCTTTTTCAGCTTCAACAACTTTGGATTTTATTTTATTTAGTTTTTGCTTGTTATCTTCCTTCTTCTGCCTGATGATTAATTCTTCTCTTTTCTTTTCTTCCATACGCTCTACGCGGGCCTGGTGTCGCCATCTGAACAGAGAGGGTGTATCAATGTTTGGGTGAGTCTCATCTTCATCATCAGATATCTAAAATGAAATTGAAAGGAACATGCTAAATTTCCAATTGAAAAAAACGCAAAAAATATAAATGTTCATTTCCCTCTAGCAGTTGTAATGTTTGTCTCATAATGTCTTCTCATTCCTCTATGAGTGAGTTTTAAAATTTTTGGATGAAATTAGGATGTGTGATTTATGTATGTATGATAATTTTTTATCTGGTGAAAAAATTTAAGACCATAAACAGATTAAGTTAGGTAGTATGATTATATTTAGAAATCATTTATTTGAATTTTATGTAAAATTTCATTTAAAAATAAAACGTGAATATTTTTAATAAAGACAATATAAAAAATAATATATTATTATTATAATTATAGAGTAAAATTAAATAAAAGTGTTAGTCCCACAGATTATTTGTGGTCTATGGTTTGTCCCTATAAAATTTGACAGTTGCTGCTGGATTTCAGTTATCATTTCTTAGAAAACAGATTGTTGCCTGTAGGCACAAATATATTTTAAAATGTTGCAGGTTTTTCAAGTGCCATCAACCCAACAATCTGTTTTCTAAGAAATCATGACTGAAATCTAGCTACAAACGTCAAATTTTATTAGTTGTATCAGATATCTAAAATGAAATTGAAAGGAACATGCTAAATTTCCAATTGAAAAAAACGCAAAAAATATAAATGTTCATTTCCCTCTAGCAGTTGTAATGTTTGTCTCATAATGTCTTCTCATTCCTCTATGAGTGAGTTTTAAAATTTTTGGATGAAATTAGGATGTGTGATTTATGTATGTATGATAATTTTTTATCTGGTGAAAAAATTTAAGACCATAAACAGATTAAGTTAGGTAGTATGATTATATTTAGAAATCATTAATTTGAATTTTATGTAAAATTTCATTTAAAAATAAAACGTGAATATTTTTAATAAAGACAATATAAAAAATAATATATTATTATTATAATTATAGAGTAAAATTAAATAAAAGTGTTAGTCCCACAGATTATTTGTGGTCTATGGTTTGTCCCTATAAAATTTGACAGTTGCTGCTGGATTTCAGTTATCATTTCTTAGAAAACAGATTGTTGCCTGTAGGCACAAATATATTTTAAAATGTTGCAGGTTTTTCAAGTGCCATCAACCCAACAATCTGTTTTCTAAGAAATCATGACTGAAATCTAGCTACAAACGTCAAATTTTATTAGTTTTAGATGATAATTTAACAAGGTATTTTGTTGTTAGTTCCTACCAGCAAACAAGTAAAGGGGCTTGTCATCAGCCTTAAAAAATTGGCCATGGACTTATTAATTTACAAAGGGATTGATAAATTTGTATGTTATACAAGTTTCATTATTAGCTATTAGTGTACTATAAGTAGGTATATACACAGTTGTGTAATACGAACCAGATAATGCCTAGAAAAAACTGACTAAATAAAATTTAAAAAGAGAAAAGCTGCAAAAATGCGTCACATAAAATAATTAAGGTAGGTAGGTATAATATAATAAATGTTCAAAAAAATTAAACTAAATTTATTACAGGTATAATATAGGTATAATATAATAAATGTTCAAAAAAATAAAACTAAATTTATTACAGAAAAAAAAAAACTGTTTCAAATTTAAAGTTATTTGGTTATTGTATTAAGTACCCATTTCTTAGCAACAATTTAGATATCGATCAGTGAAAATAATAAAAACTGTTGTATCCAAGATACATACATCTTTGAGTTGTATCATTTCTTCGATTTTTAACTAATTCCTTTGGAAAATTAGTTCTAAATTTTATGAAAGAAAAAAGTAAAAATTAACCTGTTCTTCTTGGGCTGTAATAATACCCAGTTCAAATACTTTATTTGGCTTTTAAATTTATTCTTAATTTTTAATAAGAATGATACACATTAAAGACGTTCACCCCAATAAAATTGAACTCAAATAACCCATCCTATATTTTTATAAACACCGATTTAAAATTATTTGCTTTTTTTAAGGTGTAATACACTTTAAACCTACCTCGATGTTTTTCCACTTGCTATAATCTACCATTATTTTAAAATTAGCTTAATTTTCACTTTGATTTTGGGATAAATCCGGTGCTTTTTGATTGTTTCCACAAATTCTAGAAGCTGTCATTTTACATTTGCGTGGTACCAACTAAATTAACTAAACCGGAAACCTTCAAACTGAAGTTAAAAAAGAATTAATGACTTTTTCTCATATGAAATCTTACTTTGTATACAAAATTAATAGTTTTTAATAAACTTTTGTTGCGTTTTCCATTTATAATTGGAATTTTTTTATTTTATTTAGTTTCTTATGTTGGTGTTTGTTTTATAACCTCCTCCTTTCAACTTGACGTTTAATTGACAGTAAATAGATTCGTCAACAAATAAAAATGTTGACTTTTTAGTTTTAAATTATTTATTTTATATAAAAAATCACCAATAATATTAAAAATGGATCATTCTAAAGAACCAACACTTACTCTGCTGGCTTCAACAGAATTTCAGCCCGAAAAATGTATAAATCAAGGTAAAAAATTAATATCTAAATATTATTGAATTTGTATATATTGTAGATGTTAAACATTTGTCCCAGAACTATGTAGGTGGTTCAGAGTTGCAAGCTATAAGAAAGAAAATACAGGCGTTGTCAGAGGATACTAATAATAATTTAAAGAAGAATGTATATCAAAATTATGGTCAATTTATTGATACAGCCAAAGAAATATCCCGTATCCTTTAATAAAATATTTTTTTGCTTAATAATTTTTTATACATTGTAGTAGTATAATGTACAAATTTAAACGAGGGAAAACATTTGCTTATAATAAAGACATTCTAAAATTTCCAAACTTTTGTCAATATAATAAGCAGGTTTGTATATATTATATAGGTATATATATATATATATAGATAAGTGGTCAGCTGTGACCTCCGTTAAGTTGAGAGGGCCACCTCTCCTCCGGGTCTGCGGAATGGACGATTTTTATTTTGATTGCATATATTGCGGGGGGGAGCCTTAAATATTAACGCCACCACAAGAGGGGAAGCAATTTTTAATTTTTTAAAATGTCAATTTTTTTACGCAAACTGGAGATACTCAAGATACAAAGTCACCTCCAAATATATATATAATTTCGGAGAAACAAACAGCCCTGTATCCTCCGACAGTGTTGCCGGATTTTCGGAGGTCGCAACGTATCTTTAGTATCTGGGATATATATCAGATTTATTTTGTCCACTGCTTCATGCTATATGTGCCATACATTATTTAGTAATAATAATATTTATTATTATTTTTGTTATAAAAGACAAAATATTAAAAATAATAAAAATGGAATATTTTGAAATAATTTATTTGATTTAAAAAAGAACGTATTGGTATATGATAGGTCTTGCACAGGGCTCCCAGCAGGTAGTTTTTTTAAAGACTTGTCTATATTTTTGTCTTAAGTCTATAAAAGTCTATTTTTTTACCTAAAGTCTATAAAGTCTATATTTTCTGTTAAAATCAACTATTAAAAAATATTTTTTTAAATATAAATATTCACAGTTTTATAAATATCGAAACCACAGTAAACCAAGTGAAACATTCGAAAACTTCGCAGTTTACATTTAAAGTTCCCGCCGTCCAGACCCGAACCGCCCGCCAAAATTATTGCTGAATTGTTTCTGGTTTGGTCTAGGCTTTCGTTTACGTTTATAGTTTCGGTTCGCTAGGTTAACACTACATATAAAGGGTGTCCGGGAGAATGTGGGAAATATCTCGGATTCAGATAGAACATGAAAAAATAAGATGACACATTCCTATAAAAAATTTCCTACTGGCCCTCCTTACGGAGACATGGGCCCCGAAAGGACGCCCCTGCAAATTGGTTTTCCTTGAATTACTTTTAAAGTACTGAATATAATTTAATAAAAATTTAATATGATGGACCCTGGTAGGGACCTCTTAAAGTAGTGTTCTTGAAACATGTTTTGCTTTTTTTGTTTACCAGGGGCGGACTAAACTAATGCTTAAATTTTGAACACCCCGTATGTAAAGACTTAAAAAAACTAAATTTGCGTAGCGTGAACCTTAAACTAAAATAAAGGTACTCTTGTTTATTGTCAATAAAATGAACCGTTTTCGAGAAAAAGAATAATAAACGAATTATTGTTTTATATTAAATAAAAAAACCGTTTTCGGGAAAAGGAATAATAAACGAAATATTGTTTTATTTTTAATAAAAAAGACCATAAAGAACGTATTGTTGCAAACAAATAAAAATGTTAAAATATGTATGGCTCAACTAATGTTTGAAGGGGTGAACCATCCCAAAAAAGAAGAGGGGAAGGTAACTTACAAGATTAGTCGTCTTGCCCAAGATTTAGAAAAACGAAAGGCGAAAATTATAGATCAGCTGCAGCCCACCAAAAAAATATAACCCATTAAATGACTGATGCCAGTGCCTTTTATATAAATGTGATTCTATTTATTATAAGTTATAATTTATTACAGAATTTAATATTTTTTTGTTATTTATGTATTTTATAACAGTTATGGTTACTTGTTAAATTTAATTCAATAAAAATTTATAATTTCAAGTTATCTCTATGTATTTTAAATTCAAATTTAGATCTTTTATCCCTAAAAAATGTATACCTCCATTTATAGTTATTTCGGTAATTAATTTGGTCTATATTTGGTCGTTTATTTTTTATTATTAGTCTCTTAAGTCACTATTTCTCGTAACATGGACTGCTAGGAGCCCTGGTCTTGCAGGTATAATGACAAAAAAAAAATGTTTTATTACATGTAAAAACTTTATTTATCGTGCGATTTTTACCAGATTTGCTTTAAAGGTAAAATCTTGATAAACTGTATTTTTGAAGCAAAAACGCCATATTTTTACTAAATACAAGGCCTACTATGTCAGTTTTTAAGAGTTAATTTTTAAGAATTCATATTAGCGATTTTTTTAAATTAAATCTAAGCACGGCACTGGATTCACCACCCCTTAAAATTACCTTATACTAAATTATATTAAAAATGTAAATAGAAAAATATAGAGAAATAATAACTACAAAAATTTATTTTGTTCAGTTATACATGAAAAAAAACATTGAAATAAAATTAAACTAATAGTATAACATAGTATACTTATTATAAGTTTAATTTTATTTCAATGTTTTATTCATGGATAACGACAGAATAAATTTTTGTAGTTTTTCTACTTAAAATTTTTTAATAAAGTTTAGTAAAGGGTCGTTTTGAGGGGGTGGTGAATCCAGTGCAGTGCTTAGATTTTGTTTAAAAAAATCGCTAATATGAATTCTTAAAAAATTACTCTTAAAAACTGACATAGTAGGCCTTGCATTTTGTACAAATATGGCGTTTTTTGCTCCAAATATACAGTTTATCAAGATCTACACCTTAAAACAAATCCGGTTAAAATCGCACAATAATTAATGATTTTACAGGGGTGAGTTGTAAAAAAATGGGTCACATTGTATATGTACTGTTTTGCTTGCAAGTGGTTTTTTAAAAACTTTTCAAACCGATTGACTTTTGAAAGAATTATTAATATTATTATTATCAATAAGTTTTGTTATTTTAATATTTATTAGTTGATATTATTATTATTTTTAATATTTCAATTGTATTTTTATTTTTTCTAATTTTTTTGTTATTTTTACTATTTTTATTATAATTATTTTTTTGTTAATATTTTTATTACGTAGGTATCTACTTCAATTATTTATATTCCTTTTACAATCTTCATTATTTTTATTTAGTTTTATTGTATTATTTTAATTGTTTTATTAATATTTTATTTATTTATAATTTTTTAAAATTAATCTTGTTATTATTTTTATTAATTTTTCTAATAATTATTATACCCAATCATTTTGAATATATTTATTAGTATACTTTTTTATTATTTTTATCAATTTTACTTTTTTAATTATTTCTTTATTTCTAATATTTTTATTGTTAATATTTTTGATATTTTTATTATTATATTAATAAAAATATAAGAAAGAAATTTAATTAAACAATAAATAGGGATAATTAAAAAACATAAGTAAAGTAAAACATTTTTATCTATTAAAATAGTTATGAATAATAATTATTACACGGAGAAAAAAGTTTATTGCTCCCAAATAAAAAAAATATTTAAATATGGGACAAGGGTACAGTTTATTTATCCTAAATATATTTTTATTCCCGACATATAAAGTTTTACTAAAGTATATTTATCGTTATTATTTCGACTATTTAGAGGTAATAAACAATATATTCACTACAAATAAAAGTATTAGGTAAACAGTTTATTTGTCCCATTTTTTTCTCAGTGTATAATTATAATTATCATAAGGGTAACTAATTAATGTTTTTTTTCGTTTTTCTTAAGGTGTTGGACTTTGGCTTTAATAAGGGATACACTTCTTTTTATTTTCGTTTGTTCTAGAAAAGATTTAATTTCTTTGCTAGATGAATAAATATTTTTTTAATATGGTTAAGGAATTTATCCTTTATTAACCCGATTTCCATATTTGTGCAGCCTAAAAATAATAACACATTTTTAAACAAATAAAAGTGAAAAAAGATTGTGTGAGTAAAAAATATTGTTTAAACTTACTTTTTTTGTTTAAATTTTTTATCTTTTTTGGTAATGATTTCATCATTACTAGTATTGTCTAAACCTAAAAGAAATATTTTACAATATCCATTTCTATAAACATAATGCATTTACCTAATTATGTACTAAAAACTTACTTACCTTGAAAACCGACTCTCTGGATTATTAATTAAGTCCTGGAAGATATATTTTTAACTTAAATCGTTATTTTACACTTAAGCTGTTAGAACAAAAGCGAAACTGCGTAACAAATAACATATAAGAAGTATTAAAGATCATCAAGTCTGAACATCTATGTCTGCGCGAGATATTGCAAGGTTGCCAAATTTCGGAGGTAACAAATGTACGTATACATGACGGAGGTAACTTTGATGTGGCTGAATCTGATTAAAAAGCGACACTAGCGCCAATTCATATATGGTGGAACTAAAAGTTCCTTTTTAAGAGACTGGGGGGTCAAAGTGACCTCCGAAATATTTTTGCACAGATTGATTACTGACTCTCCCCCAATGTCAAAAATATGGTTAAACACTGTGACCTCCGAATTTGGAGGTCACAACGTCATATATGAGGTCACAACGTATGAAGGGTCTCCGTTTTGGAGGTGACAATGTACCCTTTATCAATATATATATATATATATATATATATATATATATATATATATACCTATATATTATATATTTTAAACTTTGGGTTTATAACCCAAAGTTTAAAATATATATTATATATCTAAAGTTTAAAATATTGTTTATATTTCCAATTGAAACTAAGATTTGGAGAGTGAAATGTATCAATTATCCCATCTATTATCTGAACAAAAGTCCCTTTTGAACTCTCTGGCATCAACTTCCTTAATGGGGGATAATAGCAATTTAACTAGAAACAAGGAAAGATCTGAGGAGAAAATTATTGAGGAACAAAAACAGAAAACTCAATCAATTCTAGAGAAAGTGGAGGGATGCAAAGTAAATAATAGATTTGTCAATATCTTCTTAAAAATTTAGAAATATTTTTAGGATGTTTTAGATATCCCAGGTAGAACGTTCTTGCATGAGGGAGATCTTTTGGAATTAGATTCTTTAGAAAATAAACCAATTAAACCAGTGCATGTTTATTTATTTAATGATGGTTTTATGATTACTTCAAGAAATTCCAATAGGTATGTTGTGCAATAAAAGTGTTACACTGGTTGACAGAGACAAATTTACAAATTTGCAGCCTATGGGCTGAACCAAATTGCTGCCTAAACTGAGAAAAAAATTTGGTTATTTCAAACAAATATATTTAATACCTTCCAAATTAAATTTTTTGAACAACAACGAATTTAAATCAAAATGTTAATTTAAAATTATGAAATGCAGTTTTATTATTTTTTCAAATAATTAAATTTGGAATCAATTAATTGTATTTGTTAAAAATTTATATATATATATATATATATATACGTATATTTTTTACAAAACTAAGAATAGATAATGAAATATGCAATATGAAAGTTATGCAAACTTTTATTTAATTTAAAAATGGGTTAATAATGACAGTAGAAAAATAACTCATCATAAATTTACAAAAAATTTGCGGAAAAATATGAGTTAATACTTTGTTGTTAGTGGCCATGGAAAACATTTCTGCCTTCAAAAATGTTCCTCCTACGAAAATTTGCCGCCATAGACTATAGCCTAGCTAGCCTGTTATATAAATCCGGGCCTGCTGGTTAAAACACTATAATAATTGAAGTTAAATTCTGAAGTTGATAGGAACAAGTTTTAGAGTGTTGAGAGTATTCATATTTTGACATAGTGACACTTAACACTTCAATTTTTCGGACTCAAACTTTGCTAAAGAAGTTTCACTTAAAAAAATCTGTTTATTGCTGGGTAGACAACAACTTTGCTAGGGTAATTTACTATACCAAAGATTAAATATACTTTTTTAAAGTATATTGATTTTTTGCTAATAAAAATACAAGAGCATTTGAAAGATTTGAAAGTTGTTGTTCACCCTACAACAAAATGGTTGTTAATTTATAATGTTTAATTTTAGTCGAGGATTAATGAAATATAAGTTTGAAGTTATGTATGAATTAGGCAGTTTAGCTGTGGTTAATGTTAGAGATTTAGGGGATGTTAAACATGCTTTTAAGTTGCTAATATTTCCTGAAACTAGAATATTTCAATGCTCTTCAAATTCAAATAAGGTAAGAATAATTTTACAAGGTAAACAATGTATAAAAGTAAAATTCTTATATGTAAAATTGCAGAAAGATTGGTTGGATAAATTTGATCAAGCCAAGAAAAACCAGCTTTCACAGGATGTCCAAAGACGCGAATCTATAATAGAAAGATCACCTTCAAGAACCACTATAGAATCAGGCATACACAGCAGTAAGACTTATTTTTGCACCCTAAAAACGTTAAAATTAATAATTTTATTTAGCTTTAAGTGAATCTGAAGATGACTTGGTTATTATAACACATCCAGAATGGTTTTTGGATTTGCCTGAAGAACTTGATGTAGGTGTGGCACAAAGACATTTTGAGGAAGCTATAACTTTGTTGCAGAAAGGGAAGGATTATATGTCTCAGTTAGGTTTGCCAAATGCCAAGACAGACCATGTTCTAATTGATATACAAAGAAAGGTATACTTTTATTAAAAACAGATAAATTGTAATTGAATTAAATATTACACTTTTGAGTTAAGTTAAGTTTTGACCTTAAGAAAAAGATTAACTTTTTCCGAATATTTTAGTTTTTGAAAATATTTGTATCTATCACATTTATTTTTTCAGAAAATATTTACAATATTAAATGTGTATTATTTTATAATAATACATATTTGATATTAAGTAAATAAACAGTATTAAAATAAAATTCAATGTTAATTTTATCAGAAACAAATCGACAAAAATATATATTCAAAATAACCTAATATAACATAAAGGGGGCTGTTTTTTATTATAATAAATAGGTAGTATTAATTTTATCATATTTAAAAACCACGATACATACAAACACGGTATGCTATTGCGCATGGTAATTTAATTTTAAGGCGCGCGTTCGAGTTTTATTAAATTTATAATGACGGTCTATTTATTAAAACTGATTGCAAGAGAAAATTGTTTTACGAGGTAGGTAGTACTTCTACGAATTTGTACTTAGTCCATAAGTCATTGTGTCATTGTATTTTTTAAATTATAAAAGCAGATACAGATTCAAAGGCAGATAAGTGTTAAAATTTTAACACTTAAACACTTAAAACGATTAACATTTAAATGTTAATCGTTTTTCTGCTATTGTTATTATTTTAAAAATAATAAAAGTATTTAATTTTTTTAGAAATTTAAAAAAAGGATAATATCAATGTTATACATACAATGTGTTTTATGTTTTTACCAAGTAATTCAAAAAATATTTTGAAGAACAGAAAACATCAATGTTATAAATACAGGGTGTTTCTACTAAAAATTGACGACAACCTAATATAGATCTAATCAAGACTAACACTTTTTTGAATTATTGAACTTTGTTTTTACATAAACCTTTTCATTTGAGTCATTTATTATCATTAAAAAACTTTTATGTAATTTTAATTTAATTTCTACCTACAATTTTTCTGATAAACATTAAAAAAAATCAACAATTAAAGCTCCAGCGAATAGTTTATTATTATAAGACAGATAATGCAGGCATTATTCACGAGGTGATCCTCATGGTTTGCGTCTCGAGTCGCGAAACGAGATACTTAAATCCTCCAAGTGAATAATGCGCATAATCTCGAGTGTAATACTAAACCAAGGTGTTCTTTGTACTAAACTTTATCTACTCCAATAATTAGATAATAAATAATTTTCAAAAATAAATAGATAAAATCTGACATCTGTCAAATGGTTAACCTCACTTTTTACCAATTTTAAATGTTATTATAGTCGATCGCCTTCTCCCAATTTTAAACCCGATTGGTTCAAATTACAGTGAATCCAATCATTGATGCTTAACAACGTAAATAATGAGTTCATTATTCCCGTTGTTAAGCAGGGAATTTATAATGTTCATAACTATTTCCGAAAAAAAAAACAATATTATACAATAGGGGTAGAGAAAATATTTATTTGTAAAGAGTGTCAGACTCAATAATTATTTCTTATAAGATCCAAAACATTTATTCTGTTGTCCACTTTGAGGAGAAACAAAAGTAAATTTAAAAAATTGCATTATTATATAAAATTCGCAAATTTTGACATTTTCTTCTTTAGTACCTTTTGTAGATTTATTACAGTTTTAGCCACAACACAGTTTGGCATTATAAATTAATCCCACAAAAACACAATACAAATAATAAATTGGATGTCTTACACTTATAATAACAATTATTATAATTTTAAGTATTGTAATAATATATAATAATATATTCGGCTGAAGGACTACGGTCAATAGCCTTTGAACTTGGTTTTAGTTCAATAAAGCATTATTATTATTATAATAATATATATATAATATAATAATATTACACACAATGTTCTCCGTACTATTATAATAGTATCTATTTAATGCTCTTGTGAGGCCTCATCTTGAGTATGCTTCTGTTGTATGGTCACCTCGGGCAGAAGTCAACATAGATCTTATAGAAAGGGTTCAAAAAAGATTTCTTCGGTTTCTATATGTCAGGGTGAATAACCTCTATCCATATATGATCTCCTACAGAAGCATGCTTGAGGAGTTCAATTTTGTCACACTCGAAAGAAGGCGGTCATTGCAGGCTGTACTTCTTGTATATTTTATTATCAACAACTTAAAGTATAAAAATCTTCAATTGATGAATTTTGTTAAACTATTGGTTCCAAAGATACATTTGCGCATGCAGGGAAGTAATATGTTTTATTTGGATCCAACAGACTGCTCCCCATTTAGAAATATGCTGGAGCAATGCAACTTATTATTGGAAGTATCCAACATTGACCTATTTATGGGAAATAATACCAAAGAAATTAGATCACACTTTCTCTCATTCTAGCCTTTTATTCTTAGTTTAGGCTACTTTTACATCTGTTTTTGTTTTGTTACTGTTTTTGTATTTAGATTTTAAGTATATACATGTATTTATCTCTTACTTTTAATTACAATTTGTATTGTGTTTGTAAGTAGTATCAATAAATAAATAAAATAAATAAATAATAATTATTAAAAACATTAATTAAATTTTGAAGTACCTGTTTGTTGACAAAATATTAGGTATGAAATGCAAATTTTACATTTTTATTTCTTAATTGTCATTCGAAAATTGTGTTCAAACCATTTAAAAATTTTGAAAAAATTCAAGTTTAATAACGTTACAACTCAAACACTACTCCAAAAAAATTGTAAATTGTAATAACCTCTGGATCATGATTATTAAAAAATTGTAGTTATATTTTAGGTTTTAGGTTTTAAAAATTCGATTATAATTGGCAAAGAAGCAAAGAAATATTTATTAAATAAATATCTTAAATTTTAGCTTGACATGCGCCAGTCTAGTTTAACCGAAGTCCTAATGAAAGAATTGGAAATAAACCCTGACAAATCTTTGCAAGGTGGTTTAAGGGCCGCCAGACGGGCAGTGAGACTATTAAACCAATTGGGACGTTCAACACAAGTATTTTAGACATAAAAAAAACATAACTTATTATTTATCAATTTAAATATTTTAGTCCTGCGATTTGTTCCTTAAGTTATGCAGTAGCATGCTAAAAATCCAATGCAAAAGAGTAAAAAGGGAGGGGTCTACAAGCACATACATAAGGCACTTGTCTAGTGTGGTTTTTACCAATATGTGTCATATGACTGATGAATTTTTAAGGGCTTTCCCAGAGTCTTCTGTATGCGCATCCGGTAAAATTAAATTTTATGATTGCATATATTTTTATTAACATTAATATTTTAGCTTATATTGTATGGGCTTCTAGCGAATTGTCGTCATTTTCCGCACATTTTATCAAACAAGTTTTTGTACCTCAAACATCTTTGGCTACAATCACTGAATGCGTGTTTCTGGTTAAAACACAATGTGAAAGGGTGAGTTCAACAATATTTTGTAACAATTCCTATTTTACTATTTTTCTAGTTATGTAACTATGGCATAGATCTTTGCTACCAACTAGATGGGGCACTTTTGACACCTCTAACAAAAGCTTTAACTGATACAAGGGATAAATTAATAGATTCTGTTAAAGTAAGAGCTTTGGAAGATAAGTGGATACCAACGAATTTTCATACTAAAAACGGTTTAAGTAGGTGTTTGAATGAACACAGAGAAATGGGACTTCAACTTGACTCATATGTAACTGGTAAGAATTATATGTGTTTATTTATTTAATTTGGAGGGTATAAAATATAATTAATCTTGTGCAATTTTTAACTTAAATGCGCTGTTGTTACTTTCATTATGGAAGTTAAATTTAATTACGTTAAATAAGAAAATTTTCCCCGAGATTTTCCCATTACTTAAAACATGAAAAGTTTTAATAAATTTGGCCAAAAAGTTTGAAAAATAATTTTGTTTTAATAATTTTACCACCCTGTAGTTCGAAAACAAAGCTTTAAAACGTACAAGTTCATATAAACATTTCTTCTTATTTTTGCAAGTTTCATTGTTTACCAAATTTTTCCAATTTAAATCCTAACTTTTTTTTATATAGGTATGTACTATTCTCCACACGTCCAAGTCCCTACACGTGACTTTGATGTGTGGAGGTTAGTACATACATCAAAAACATAAAAATTGCTTAAAAATGTCAAGACTTACCAACAATGTCAAATTTAAATAAAATTGTTTCAGACATAAAACTTATAGAGCAAAATAAAGCCTGTAAAAAATATTTTATAATGTTAAAATCCCATTTTAGAAGGTTACAAATACTGAATAGAGCGTTAAAATCATATTTAGGAATATAAAAACCACTAAGACTTAATAAAAAATGTTCATAGTAATTAAAATTGTGTCAACTATTATAAATGGGTCAAATTATTTTGGTGTGTAATCATAGAATGTCAAAACAACATTTAAGATTGTAAATTTAAATGTTGTTTTGACAACATGTTGTATATAAGTATACTTAACATTGCAATGTTAAATATACTTTAAAGTGTTAAGAATTTGTTAAAAATACATTTGAGGGATTACAATTTCATTTTAAAATCCCAAAAACATATTGTCAAAGCTAAGAAAGTTAAAGTTAAACCATGAAAAATGTTTAATAATTTAAAACATATTTATACATATCGTCATATTCATTTTGTAAAAATGTTAACAAAGTGTACTTAACTATAAAAATTTACCATATCTTTAATATGTAAAAGCCACTAGATGCCTAAAATAATAAAAATGGTCGTTTTTGCATGGTTAAAAATAACTATAGTTTATAAACTATATAAATGTAATAGATATATTTATTTATCTTGAAGATTAATAATAAAATGTTAGTGACTTTTGGCAGGGATATGACGATATACATATATATACCGGGTGTATCTGAGAATAGGCGCACCCCTGTAACTTTTTTATTTATAAAGATAGACGCATATGCGTCTATCTTCATATGAAATTTTGCATGGTTAATTAGGATATAAAATGCCACTTATAGGAGTACAAAATGAATTTTTTGAACTTCCGGTTTTTCCGGAAGTGATACCAACTTTCGGTTTTTAAATGGAATGCCCTATATATTTTTACATATTTGGAAATTCTGAGTCAGACAGAATCCTCAAATTGACCTTTTGACGTTTCGTCATGAGAAAATGTATCATCATAAAGATCAATCTAGAGTGCTTTGAACTAACTTATTTTCTTCTAATATTAGAATCCATATGGATTCACACAATGCCTGAAAAATGGAACTTGCCTTAGAAAGTTGTTATTCAGCTATTCCAAGCAGTCTAAACTTATCAAAATTCGTTTTTCTCAAATAGTTCAAAGCACTCTAGATTGATCTTTATGATGATGCGTTTTCTGATGACGAAACGTCGAAAGGTCAATTTGAGGATGCTGCCGACTCAGAATTTAATCAGGATTCCAAATATGTAAAAATCTATAAGGCGTTCCATTTAAATGATATCATTTCCGGCGAAACCGGAAGTTCAAAAAATTCATTTTTTACTCTTATAAGTGGCATTTTATATCCTAATTAACCATGCTAAATTTCATGTGTCTATCTTTATAAATAAAAAAGTTACAGGGGTGCGCCTATTCTCAGATACACCCGGTATATATATACACCCGGTATATATACACCCGGTATATATATATATATATATATATATATATATATATATATATATATATATATATATACATGCACGGCTATCAATACGAAGCCCGGTGCATTACACTGGCTAGTCGAAGCCCGGTAATGCGGGACGGGGCGGTTAACTGTTCGTTGGTGCATAAACAACAAGAGACACACTCCGCTGTGTATCAGAAGCCCTGCGGTGTTGCCAATGTCTAAATTTATAATTATAGGCAAATTTGATTTAAAATACCTAGACTATAACTAAACTTAACCTATATTTTTAAATAATGACGTAGGTATACTTAAATATTTAATAATATTGTTGAATTATAATTATTATAATAAAAATTATTATAATAATTATTATTAAATTAATTATAAGTCATTATTTAAAAATATTGTCTAAATTTATAATTATAGGCAAATTTGATTTAAAATACCTAGACGATACTTAAACTTAACAATATTCTTAAATAATGACGTAGGTATACTTAAATATTTAATAATATTTTTGAATTATAATTATTATAATAATAATTATTTATATTATAATAATTTAAAAGTATTGTTGAATTTAGGTACCTATAGGTATAAACATTTCATTTATTTTGTTTATACATCATAATTTTGAAAAGGTTTAAATATCTTATACAGGGTGCTCCACAAGCTCTATGGCAAACTTTGTCAGATGATAGCTGGATGCGATTCGTTTTTGTTTAAAAGTTAAGCCTTTAAAAAATATATTTCCATATATTAATAAAAAATATACAAATATATCAATAATTATAATTATTATAAGAATTAATTCTAATTATTGTTGAGGTTAGGTAATTTTGTGTAAAACTTTAATGGGAATCAAAACAAGTGAAACTGACTGAATATTTTCTTCATGAATTATAAAGACATCTAGTTTTTTTTAAATTATTAGATTTAAATACACCAAAAATTCTAAAAAATCTATATAATGACGTATACTTTAATAAACTGTCCGACAAAATTATCGCATAATAAATATAAAAAAATTAACTCTAAACCGCCTTTACCAATCTTTATGAAATTTTGGATAAAAATACTTCAACTTATATCTCAATTTACGTGTTAGAGGGTTTTTCGAGAAAATATGTTTAAAGCCTTTTTATTTAATAATGAAAAAAAGTTCGAAATATAACTGTTAGGGAATTTTTTTAAATAAATAAAAAATATGCTATTAAAGAGCGTATTTTTTTTAGTACACCCTGAAAATTTTGTACAAATTAAACGAACATTAACGAAGATACAGCGCTTCAAAGTCAGTAAAAATGACGCCTTTTTGATTATTTTGCTGAAAAGGTCATTTTTCACGACTTTGAAGCGCTGTATCTTCGTTACTGTTCGCTTGATTTCTACAAAATTTTTAGGGTATACTAAAAAATACGCTCTTTAAAAGCATATTTTTTATTTATTTAAAAAATTCCCTAGAACTGATTTTTCGAACTTATTTTCATTATTAAATAAAAAGGATTTAAACATATTTTCTCGAAAAACCCCTGAACACGTAAATTGAGATATAAGTTGAAGTATTTTTATCCAAAATTTCACAAAGATTAGTAAAGGCGTTTTAGAGTTAATTTTTTTTATTTATTATGCAATAATTTTGTAGGGCAGTGTATTTAAAAAAAAATAAAATATAACTTTAACCAAAACGGTTGATAAAATAATTTTATAATGGTAAGTATAAATGGACAATCCTTATCTAAAAGGAACCAAGCGCCAAAAACTATTTTTGTAAAATAACTCATTTTTAATAATGCTCAAAAAGTTTATCATTATTTAGAACTTCTTTTAAATTATTAAGAGGACTTTCAAATTATAATTAAGTTTTTGAGCAGCATTAAAAATGAGTTAGGTATATACAAATAAGTTTTTTAAGCTCCGAACAAGTTTTTGGTTCCTTTTAGATAAGCACTATTCAAATAAAGAACCCAATTTCTTATTGTTGTTTGGTCGTTTGGTCGTTGTTTGCCATGTATAAATAAATTGACCAGTTGTGAATGTTAATTGACAAATTGATGAAAAGCTATCTGTCAAAAAGCAGTTTTTGCAATTCAATGTTACATTTAAATGATATTTAATAAAAATAATTTTTAATTTATTTCATACCGCTATTGGAAATTTTATAAATAAATTAAAAATTATTTTTATTAAAATTATTTAAATGTAACATTGAATAATAATAATAATAATAATAATAATATACCTACCCTTTTCTGATCTGAACATGAAGAATGCCTAGATAATTTGACATTGATTAGCCGGGCTAATGACCATTAGTTGTCGATGCCCATATAATAATAATAAAAAAAAACAATAATAATAATATATACAAATCCCCTTGTTTTCCCAATTAAAACTATGTAAAATATCTGGAAAACTTGTAAAACCGCTCCAAAGAAAAATACAGTCCAAATAATATTTCAAAAATAAATAATTCTTTAAAATTAAGTGTATTACGAAAGTATTTAACAAAACATTGCCTTTTAATCCACGCCATGTAGTGAACAAAACATAATTTTGGGAATATAACATTTATTTTGAAAATCAGTAGATACAAATTTAAGAATCCCGCATTATTTTCCCCGCCTTCCTATCAAAAAGTCATCGAGCGTATAGTCCCCATTGTTGCCAGATGTACGGGCTTCGTATACTGCGTAATACTTATACAAAGCTGTATATAATCTCGTTTGACTCGTGTGCCCCCTACCGCCAAAGCATTGGAACTAAGGGTGTATATTTTGATAGGTTTGAATGGCATTAGGAAGCCCACCACTTTTTCGCCATTGAAACAAGGGGGCATCACTTAACTCTAAAACAAATTTATACACGCTAATTTTAGGAAGCCCGATTTCGGGCTTCGTAAAAACCGAGTGGGCTTCGTTTATACTGTAGAATGTAACGTTTCGGGCTTGGTAATGTAGGATTGCATATCTATATATATATATATATATATATATATATATATATATATATATATATATATATATATATATATATATATATATATATATATATATATACAAAAAAAGTGCTCTTTTAGTTCCACCCTTACTTCTTAAGAAGTCCCATAAGCCAACTGAATGGCTTGTGCGGGTTAGGGGTAGGAACGGACCGCGGGCTTAAAGTCCCCTCCGAAGGACTATTACACAATAGGTCAAACACAAATAAACAGCCATACCCCTGGTGGGATTCGAACCCACGACCTCCGGCTTGTAGTCATTTCCCTGCAAGGCAAAATTTTTTGCTCAATTTTAAAAGGTGTCGGTGAGCATTCTAAGTTTTCCATTGAAATAACACGTAAAAAAATCTTTTTTCATTAAAAAGACTATAACTTTTGAACCGTTTGAGATAAAATTTTTTACGTCGCGGATTCTTGTAGAGCATAAAATTTCCCAAAGAATCTATACCAGGATTAATTTTTTTAATTAAAAAATTCGTATGTTTGAAAGCTTTGGAAAGTGTAAAAAATCACTAAAACTGCAGATTTTACGTGTTATTTCAATGGAAAACTTAGAATGCTCACCGACACCTTTTAAAATTGAGCAAAAAATTTTGCCTTGCAGGGAAATTTTTTGCTCGGTATGTAGGTTCATTTTAACCCATAAATCCGATAGGTTAGTTTTTTTGGCTCACCCTAATATATATATATACAGGGTGTTCCGAAATTAGTGCACCATACTTTAACAGCAGATTCTACGTGCAAAAATAAGAAAAAAAGTCCCTATAAATATAGGTCCCGAAATGCCTCCTAAGGGAGCTACAGCCCCCGAAAAGGGAGCCCCTGAATATGGTTTTTATCTAATATTTATAAAAAAGTAGAAACACCCTGTCACTTACTACATGAAACTGTCACCTGTCTTAAATTTTTCTATTTTTTTCCTAAACATGGCAGCCGTATTCCAAAGACCATGCGAGTCCATTTCTATGGTTGTGATTTAACTGTGAATTTTTATGCCATGTAAAATAATTTTCAAATCGATTTTAAGCGAAAATGGTGTATGTTATCAAAGTTCAACAAGATGACCTTTTTTATGTGAAAAACTCCAAATTTTCATAATCTGACATCAAATTCTGGTACAAGATTCGTACAAAAAAGTTAAGGTGGTTTTAACCCCACTTCCTATCAATCTGACCCAAACCTCATGAAATTTTTTAAATTGTTATTATTACATCTTATTGGTCATAAAAAGTTTAATTAATTCCCCAAATTTCACTTTTCTATCTTTAACGGTTTTGGAGATATTAAATTAAAACCATCTTCAGGGGCTTTCCTTTTGGGGGCTGTAGCTCTCTTAAGAGGCATTTCTTGGCCTATGTTTATAGGGACTTTTTTTCTTATTTTAGCATGTAGAATCTGCTGCTAAAGTATGGTGCACTAATTTCAGGACACCCTGTATATATATATATATATATATATATATATATATTAGGGTGTCCCAAAAAAAAATATTTTTTTCTTCTCGTCTCTTGTGAAAATATGTTGGTTTGTCATGTTTTAAGAGCCCTGTCAAAAGATCAGCACCATTAAAAAATTTTTAGGGGTCGCTCAAGATTTTTAAAAATTACCAAAATCGTCAAAAATTGTATTTTTTTTTATTTTAATTTTTTTTCTCGTTCCGATATTATTTTTTAATTTAAAAATAATAATGATTCTGAAAATTTCAAATCGATATTTTAATTTCTAAAGGTCGCTCAAGATTTTTTTAACTTTCAAAGTAGAGTATTTTGAATGTTTTTGAGCGACCTCTGAATATAAATACCAACGAACTTTTAGCGACCTTTAGAAATCAAAATATTGATTTGAAATTTACAGAATTTTTATTATTTTCAACCTAAAAAATAATATCGAGACGAGAAAAAGAATTAAAATAAAACAAAAATTCAATTTTTGACGATTTTGAAAATTTTTAAAAATCTTGAGCGACCCCTACAAAATTTTTAATCGAGCTGATATTTTGAAAGGGCTCCAACAGCATGATAAACTAACATATTTTTACAAGAGACAAGAAAAAAAAACATATTCTTTTTTTTGGGACACCCTAATATATATATATATATATATATATATATATATATATATATATATGTATACATTTGTCTAAAACACAATTAAGCCTAAATGTAATTGTAATTATATGAGAAGTCAATGCAAGAAGACTAAATTCAGGGACTCCCTTACTTACGGATGCGAAAAATGCTCGTGTCAGCATTGGATTATTGCTATTCGCCGTGAACACTTGCGCAACAGTCTTTCCTATTATTCCGTGTGGTCCTCCTTTATTTAGTCTTCTTGATTTTAGGATATTTAAAACATTCAAATGTCAAAAAAAGATATGTATTTAAAATATGTCAAATTTGTTTAAACTACTTATAATAATTATTATTTCAAACTTATTTTAAGATTTCAGAAACTCATTTTAAAAGGTTAAATTTTAGAATGTTATAAACCTGTCAAAACACAAGTTTTTAAACCTGAAATAGTTATTTTCCCAACTATTGCAAAAAGTGATACTTTTCGGCACGCGACTGTCGCAACGCGTAGCGGAGTTAACCGAATTCGGTAATCAGTCGAGTTTTTTTTTTGCGCACGCATTTAAATTCTGCACTGTCGAGCGTTCTTAAAGTAATTACTTTCCGGTTAAGCATCCGGAAAAGTTCATCTTTACGCACGCTTGTAGAAGAATGTGATTTTAGAATGCCAAAACAAATTGTCAAAATAGTCGGAACTAAACTATATTTTAATTGCTAGAAAACAAAATAGTTCGGATATTTTTTACACCCTAAATAGGCCAAATAAAATAAAGTTTCCTATTGTTTAAAACAAAACCAGAGCTCTAGTTCAAGATATTAATAATTTGAATAATATTTACTATTGATTTATTTTAGGGGACATTTGGCTACAACTAACTCAAAACACAATAGCTTTCACAAAAGTTTTCCTAGCGTTATTAGAATGCTGCTTGAGACTTAAAACTACAGAATTACTTTACACTGTGGATACAGTTCTCTATGAAATATATGGTGCACAACTAAAACATTATGAGCTTACATTAAAAAAGGATTTACAAAAAGAGGTAAGTTAATATTTAATGCAAAGTAAAACTATTTAATTTGGTTTAATTTTAAGGAAAGGCAGTTCATAATTAAAAATACGGAATTTCTCTTGGTAACCCTCTACAATTTAATTCAAAGAAAATACACAAAATCAAACGGTTTTGAGTGTAAAACTTTTGCCAAAGTACAAATTGATTATGCTGCTTTAATGAAAATTTGTTTAGGGAATAGAAATATAAAAACTAAATACTCATCTGAGTTTTTGTAAAAATGCTTTAATAATATTATTATTTAAATGTATCTATATTTTAACTTTGTTATAGGATCAAATAAAATTATTTAATAAAAATCAATATATTTTATTTACACCTTAAATCGATTTTAAAAACTCATTATAAATTTGTACAGATGATTTGGCTACTTCAGTAGCAAAATCTGCATCTGGTGATGAAACTAGTGTTGTTAAAGATACATACATTGGTTTTTTAGGGTCAAATTGATCTCTTTCTAATTTTTTCAAAAATTTGTGTCTTTCTCTCAAACGATTACATCTACATGTTAAAACTCCTGGTTCATCTACTATTTGGTCTAAAGAAATATTCATTTCATTGTGAAGGTATTCAAATGTTTTTAAAACATTTCTTTGATCTAAAATATGATAAAAATAGATATAAACTATAATAATGTAGGTAAAATTAGGTTACCTCTCATAAATAGTTTGGGTTTTTTCAGTAACATCCCCTTTACCTCTTCCGTTGAAAATCCCATTTCTTCATGGATAGCAAAGGTATTAACTTTAACTGTTCTTTCTTTAAATGTTATTAATTTAGGACATGTTACAGTTAAACTTCTAACTTCATCTCCTTTTAGTGTAAAGTGTTTTTGAAAGAAACCCAACATTTGATCAATTTGTTGTGTGGTGTAAGATAACCAAAAAGGATTGCTTTCAACAATCCTTGTAATCATTTCTGGAGTAAATTTTTTGCACTTTAAATAGTTTATTCTTACAACTAAATCTTCAATATTTTCTTTTAGTATGTAGGGGTTTTTTGTTATTATTTTACCCAAACTTTCATGACTAATATTTAAATCATTAAAAAACTCCACAAACTTGTGCACATCATTCTCATAATTTAATGATAAAATAAACTTTGCCACATCCTGATTTTTCTCAAATTTATACAAATCGACGCCTAGTTTAAAGAATTCTTGCAGTATCGGTGATTTATTTATATACGAGGCAAAATTAAAAGTGGGTTTTAAATACGTATCTATCTCATTTAAATCCTCTATGTGAATTTCAAACTCTAACTTCTCTTTTAATTCCAAATCACTGTTAATTTCCTTTGATTTGTCTACATTCGAGTTTGTTGGGATTACTTCTTTATTGGTAATTACTGCAACATTCGAAAAACTATTGTTTATTAGTGTTTTTGCAAAATTTCCAGAATAAATCGCTTTTCTAAACATTTTTAAAACATTAAGGTTATGTTTTGCTCTAGCTTCTTCTTCTCGAAATGTATTAAAAAGGTTCCATCCACTAATTAAACAAGAGTACTTTGAGGTTTTGTTATTAGTGTTATTTTGGGAGATATTGGTGAATTATAATTTTTGATAATATTAACTTGATATTATTGTCCACAGAATTTTAAACATGTAACTAAGCTATAAGTATGTAGTTGTATTTAAATTTTGGAGTAGTGAGCAGTGTTGCCAACTGCTTGAAGTAGCTATGCACTATATAGCAATAAAAAATGCACTAGAAAAGCACCAAATTCACTTTGGTGTAAGTCCACCCGATCAGTAATCTATGCAGTAGTCTGAATTTCACTCTAGATGAACACAATGTATGAATGATCAACCATGAAATAATTTAAAAAAATTAAACTTTATTTTAAGCATAGGCATTTCCACACTGGTAAGCCATTGCTTTAGGGCAGGGTCCTTTAGCCACACTGCTCGACATTGTTGCTGGTTCCGGCATCTAAATGTATAAACACAATAAAGCGCTGATAATTAATCACTATAGAACTAGACGATACCATAGAAAAGAATATACTATTCCACAGAATAAGAATATACCACACTAGAATTTTTTTGTTTTTTGAAACAAACATAGAAAAACAATACATCGAAACAGAGGTTCTGTGAAAGAATTCAACAATCAAGCCAATCGCAGAGCAGCGGCAGCGCAGTACTACATTTATAATCTGTGATACTACCCTAAACCAAGTTTAGGGGTACTACCACCACAGGTATGCTACCAACACAACGGCCGTCAGCATGGTGGACTGTTGGACAGGGGCGTATTCAGATTTTCTGAAGGAAATGTGGGCTGTGGCTGAGTTGTATGATTGAAAAATTATGAAAATAAAACCATTGTATAAACGCCTTTTCATTGTTATTTACCAAATTTGGTTAATGATCGATGATGCACTAAATTTTGCACTAGCGCACCAAAATCGAATTCCGGGCACTAGATGGAGGTTCAATCCACCAGATCTAGTGCAATATGCACCGACTTGGCAACACTGGTAGTGAGATCAAATCTCAGTGCACACTTCCCACTCAGCGTACATCAAGGAGACCTATGAAGTTAACCGCAAGTGTTTTGACAGTAGTATGACAGTTGTCAAAAGTTTGTCAACGGTGTTTAGGTCGGAAAATGGCAGCTGAAATTAAACCTGCGACACAATCAAACGATAAATTTTGTACGACGAGAAAACCCGCTCTATTGGCGAAACTAGATGGGTGCAATAACGATATAAACGCCGCAGTTTTGATACCGGGGGAGGATGGAGTTATCAGTGTTTCAGATGACAAGTAAGCGTTTGACGTTAAAAGTATTGTTTTCGCTAATTTTGCATTTTTCCATGCTTCAGAACAGTCCGAGTATGGTTAAAAAGAGATTCCGGCCAGTACTGGCCAAGTATATGTCAATACATGCCCAGTGGGGCTACGTCTATTTATTACACAGTTGAAACAAGACAACTGTTTATAGGGCAAGAAAATGGAACAGTTTCCGAATTTACGCTGGCCTCAGATTTCAATCGGATGATGCCTGTTAGAGAGTATCTGGCCCATCAGGCCAGAGTCACACAAATTATTTTTGCAATTACTTGTGAATGGGTTTTAAGTGTTAGTTGTGATAAAATGTTTTCTTATAATTGCACCCAAACTGGCAGAAATATTGGCACATATACACCTGAAGCTTGGTGCACCTCACTAGAGTAAGTATTAATTTATTATCAACATAATAAAATATATAGAATTAAGATAAAATTCCTATATATAAATATATTACCATTAGATTGTTTATATTTACTCATAAACATATGCTAAAATTGTTAGAATTGTTTATAGTAAGAAGTTATAATATATGTAAATGGAATTTTTAAACCTATTTATAGAATTCATCAAAAATGTTTATTTAACAAAGACAACATGTTTATCTAACAAAGACAACATAATATTTATGGTGAAACTGACAAAGTTTATCAAATTGTACAAACAATTATTCAATTTAGGGAGAGGATATGATTCATAAATCCATACTAAGATTCAAACAAAGCAAAAAAATTTCAATTTCAAATAAATTACCAATTTATTTACAAATAGATTACCATTTATATATTTTATCTTTTGAATGCTTAAACTAATTTGTTTTTATTTGTATAAAATACATTATATTTATAGGAAGTTTGTTTTTCAGTATCTATTTTAATTGATACCAATTGTGTTTTTAAAATATATTAAACACTCTATGTAAGTGTGCAAATAGGTAATGATGTTAATTGGTAAATAAGGACGAAGTTTATTTATTTAAAAGAAATAAGACATTTAAATTATGTTAATAATGTTTTTCATAAATTGTTTTTAAATTGTCATAATAAATTTTATGCTTGATATCTTTTGTATAAATTAAAACAATACAAACAACAAATATTCATGTTTATTAAATAGTAAAAACCTAATGTTATTAAATATTATTTAACATTTATGAGATTAATATTATTCACACTTGTCTAAATAAATGCTATAAATGCATTGAATACATTATTTTCTTTTGGTAAATCAGTATTTAATATTAAATATTTATAGTTAGGTATAAGTATAAGTCGTTAACTTTATAATAAAAATACAGTACACTGCAGTTATACATCTCCCCAAATTGAGTTAAAAAAGAGGACAATCATTAATTTTTTTATATTAGGTATATATTATTATATTATTATTATTATTATATTATTACTTAAAAAATTAAAAAGTTTTTAATAATAGTTTTTGAAAAAGTTACATTTTTGTTTAATTTTTTAATTGCCGACAAATTCATTTCTAGTAATTTTTCCTGCTTTTTAAAACCCTCAGTAACACCAAAAACTTTTTAAATATCTCTAAACTTCTATTTGTTTTAAATCCCAATAAAATAAAATTGCCATTATCTTAAAAACGGTTAGGGATATTAAAAAATTGTTATTTTTTGTAATTTTGAAAAGAAGTACCTAGGACAATGACTAAAAAAAATAAATACAATAATTTTCAGAAAGCATACAGCATCTATCAAATATTTAATTTAAATTTATTATTATCCTGTACTTTTGAACCACTGTGCGAATTTGTCCTACCATTTGTTATTTCCCGGGTTTTCCGGGATCTGCTCCGTGTTGTAGGTTTTTGGTTCTTAAAAGAACCTTATGTCTGACGACGTTTCGGAACAATATCATGTACCATCTTCAGGTATTATCTGCTGGGCTGCTGTTGCTGCTCTGCTGCGAGATAGACGTGGACGTCAGACATACGGTTCTTTTAAGAACCAAAAACCGACAGCAGATCCCGACCATGCTCTTGTTATTAAGAATTGTTATTAAGAAAACACAACTTATATTTAACTGTATTTTTAAATGAAATTGTTTTTTCTTAATAACTGGCCATTTCTCCGAAAAAAAAATAAAAGCGGTAATTTGAGTGGAATTTTTTTTTTACTTTTGATATTTTTTTAGATTTGATAACCAATCAAAGCACGCATTTGTCGGCGATTATTCCGGTCAAATAACGATGTTGAAATTGGACAACAATGGGGCAACAGTGATCACCACTTTAAAGGGACATTCGGGGTCTGTGAGATCCATTGCTTGGGACATGGAACGTCAAATGCTTTTTAGCGGTTCCTTCGATCAGATGGTCATTATATGGGACATTGGTGGACAGCAAGGCAACGCCTATGAGTTGCAGGGACACCACAGCAAAGTAAGAATATAGTTTAAGAATGCAATATGTCGGTTTTAGTCTAGTAATTTCATGGATTAAAAATTAATATTAATTATTATTATTTTTCTGTTTTTTTTTATATTTTTGTATAAATTTGTATAAATTTAGCTATCTAATTATAAATACCTCTAGGTAATTATAATTAATAATTATAAATTATATATGAGAACCTTAGAAGCCACATTTTGTTTTGTTTTGAGATAATCATGTTTAAAGTAAAAAAAACTTTGGACCCAAAATTGTTTCTTGTTTTATGTCTTTGTTTTTTAAGATGTCTTAGCTTAGAATTCAGTTATATCCCTTGGATACCAAGTAAAATGTACCATTTACTACATTTGTTTTAAATATCACTTGTATCCCTTGGCTTCTAGGGTCCTCATATATTTTATAATTTTTATATTACAAATTTAATATAAAAAATATAATAAGCAATAATAAAATAAAATTTTAAAAAATTACTTGATTAATGATTAATTAACATTGTTTTAAAAAACAATTTAATTATGAGTAATTTAAATAAACAAAACATTTATTGCTAATGTGACAGGTCTATGTGAAGGTTTAGATTTGTAAAAAGTGAGATTAAATCCGTCAGATGTCAGGTAAAAGGTCAAATAATAATTTGCTTTAAATTCTAAAACAACATTACTTTGTTTACTTTTTTACTTCGTCGTAGAAATAGCATTGTGCTTCACTTGTGAGAAAAGTATTTTTCAAGCTTGTACTAATGAACTCTCACATGAAAAAGTCCCTTTTCAACAATTGTAAAACAATAGGCAGTACTAAATAACCGTGCGGAAAGTTGCACTTTTTTGCACGATTACTTTCCGCAGGCTCGACAGAGCGGAAAGTAAATGCCTACAGAAAGTAGCAACTTTCCGCAGGCTTGTGGAATTTTTTTCTACAAATGGAAACTGATAAAGAAAATGCGAGATTCTCTTGCTTTTACAAAAAATATTGTACCCAACACGCGCGGAAAAGTAGCACTTTCCGCACTAGTTGGGTAAATAACTATTCCAGTTTTAATTTAAAAATGACCTAAAACAGATACTTGGTATGCTGTTAAATTATAATATAAAGCTTAATTAATAAACATTATAAATATCAATGAATATTAAGAAAATATTTATCTCACATTGCATGACATTTGCATGGTAAATAATTTTAAGATAAAATTTTGGAATAAATATTCTTTTTTTTCTTACATTTCTTATAAGATATAAAGAAATAAAGAAATAAACGTATGATATTTTTTTACAAATTCTATTATAAATTTAAACATATTTACAATTTAGTGCCATGCACATAATTTTGTATTTTTCAGTTTTTTTATTTCTTAATAATTTTTGAGATTTTTATTTAGGTACATACTTTATTGAATTAAAAACTTTTGATTATTTTTTAATATACTGTGTTTGTCTAAAATTTTACAAAAATAAATGCAGTTATAATAAAATCATGTTTTGGATAACACAATTTTTCCACAGGGTGGCCAACAACTTTTTTAGGGTAATTTGGTTGCGCTGATACCAAAAATACAATTAAATAAAATTGGCACTCAAAACAACCGTGAGGCACTTAAAAATTATTTAGACCAATCGGGTTAGGATATTTAAGGCCTAGACCGTAAAAATGCATTATACTTCTTTATTCCTATAAAAAATATTGACTCCTGTCAGATCGATTTAACCTCACTGATCGATTTAACCTCACTTTCTACTTCTATTAGGGCCAGTTTATCAATGTCCAGTTAAAATTGCAGTTAGTTATCTGGCAGATAATTTCCATGGATAACATTGTTCTCACAACGATCGATATGGAATTTAACTGGCAGATAGACTAACTGGAACTTAACAAGAGATTGATAAACTATGGAACGTCGTTTTACTATTTGTGCTATATGGAAAAAAGTAAAGCTTTTATAGAGAAAAGTTAAATATTATACATAGTTTTGGCCATTATCGTTTATTGCAAAAACTCAAAGAGTTTGGCAATTATCGTATATTGTAAAAAGTCTAAGAGTTGTATGTAGCTATTCACATTAAAAGGTGTCACTAATACTTTTGTAGACTTGCAGGTTATTGTATAAATAGTTACTGCAACACGCGTGTGTTGAAAAACTTTATTAATTTAAAGAATATAAAAGTCAAAATACTTTTTGCAATTTTCATAGATTACAAAAAATCAAAGAGTTTAATTTACATTAAAAGATGTCACTAATAGTTTTGGAGACTTGCAGATATTGTATAAATACTTATTGAAACACTTGAAGTATTGCATTCCACTTTTGGCAATATACGAATGTTGTAAAAAGTATGGCAGACCTGTCTAGGGAAACAAAAACACTAGATTTAATGATTTTAAGGTGTTGTCTTTGTTATTTTTCAATGATTTTAAAATCCTTCAGCTATTATGGGTTAGTAACCAACCATAGAACAACACCTATTCCCGCCAACGGTTTGCAAACCTTCCGCGCACTACACCGTCTTACCAGAGACAACATCTTGAAATCCTTAAATCAATAGATTTCCCCTAGCCAGGTTACCCAGGTAGCACAACGTGACGAAACCGTGACGATTTGCCATACTTTTTACTACATTCGTACATATATTGCTAAAAGTCGAACGTCGAAGTCGAATGCAATATTTACCTTTACCTTTTTCCATATAGTACAATTGTACATATAGTACAACTATTAACAGGGGCGTAGCTACCGCGGTATCAGCCGTATCAATGATTGGCTTTGAGATGCGTAAGCAAAAAACATATAACCCACATGTTAAAAAAAATTCAGGCATGAAATTAAATAAATAAATAATATTATTTAATTCTTTATACTTTGATTTATTAAATTAAAATTTTCCCGAATACCCTAGGGAGCTCCTGTTCCAACGAGGCCGTGAACTCTTACGAATTGTTTCTGCCCGCACCTTTGCACTATGCGTGTTCTGCGGCGCAGTCTGCCCATATTGTTTTGTGCTCTGCGCCGCATAATGAGTATGCTTTGCGTGTTATTATCATACAGCCCGTTTATAGAAAACCCGAATATATCTATATATATATATGGGGCGTGGCCTCGCCCCCCTCCAACGCGCGACACAGTAGCTAAGCAAATAGACTGCATCGCTAATGAGATTTTTTGCATTATTATCATTTAATTTTTCGTCGTCTTACCTGCTCGACCTTTCGTCTTGTCGTTTATCACACAAGCTACTGTGACGAGCCTTGGAGGGAGGCGAGGCCACGCCCTATATATATATATAGATATATTCGGTTTTATTCTGAACTGGCTGTATGTTATAATAATAGCAAATTAGAAATAATTTTAAGAGTTTCAATTATTTCAAATGACTTGCCTTTATTTTAAAATAGAAACCTTTTAAAAGATGTTGAAGAACGTTAACTTTCTAAAACCAGACCAAATTTTAAAATTTGCCTGTTCATAAAAAGCTATGTATACATATATTATGTATTTAATTATAAAAAGTTTGTAAATGCAAAAAAATGATACCCTCAAAAATTCATTTTGTTTGCCCAAAATAGATTTTGGGCGTGACACCCAGACATTTTTTTGCCAGTAGCTTTTTCCGTATAAGGGCCCCTACCAGATTTGTGATACGGGGCCCCCTCGAGGCTAACTACGCCACTGACTATTAAAGATAAAATAAATATCAAGTTGTCGCGCGCTCTTTTACTATTTAACATAACAATTTGCGCTATGTTATTAAATAGTAAAACGGCGTTCCATAATAAACCGGCCCTTAATCTTAGGTTTTATGTATCGTTTAACAAATTGAAGACAAAATGTTGCCTTTCGGCCAAGAAGTGTCTTTTTATGCTTCGCTTAATAGGGTAGTTAAATTTTTTATGACCTATACTTTTTATGGTTTTATTCAAGGCGTTTTGTAATTTTAAACATTTCTGTGAAATCAGAATTTCAATTGAGTTTACCGTTTTCGAGATATATATATAGTAAATTTAAAAGTAAACTACGTACACGTCATCAATCAGCTGATCGGGCACGGTTGTCAATGTGATGCTAAAATCCTTGCATCAAGGGAAAGTGGTAGTGCAACTATAGGGCGATAGATGGCGTTTACATGAATAATACCAAAATGTCATTGATGACGTGTACGTAGTTTACTTTTAAATTTACTATATATAGTAAATTTAAAAGTAAACTACGTACACGTCATCAATAAAACAAAAATTTTACGCATTGGTACCAACACTAAATGACTAAATCGAAGTCTGTAATTGAATATTTGAATGCATTTTAACCAAATTAAGTTGGCAACAATTGTGATGTTGTCATGTTTACATTCAAATTTTTCATATTTAAATGACACATAAAAAAGAATTTGACGTTTTAGAATTTCGAAGCTGTCAGTTGTGTTTTTGAATATTTCGTTTAATTCGTGTATTATTTCGTTTATTTTGTTTGTTGTTTGTGTTATTTCATATCGTTTAAGTTTTCATTGCCGTTTTTGTGTTTGTTATACAGTGCTTGCAAATGCAAGTCCGACCGCACTGGAAAGGACGGCTGTTCAATACCCGCGTGAAAAGAACAAGGATAGAACGCCAAATAGAATTTGATTGGCCAGAGCCCCGGATGCGTGCGAATTGTAAGCGAGGTCAACTCTGGGCCAGAGTCTCTGGCTGCATTTAGACTAAATGATTTAGTGTTAAGCAAACTGCGTTGGAGTGGAGATGCACATTTTAATTTTCTTTTTAAATATTTTATACCCGAATCCTAAAAATAAAATGTTTTGATTTTTTTCCTTGAGAACTAGGGCAACAACAAAAATAGTATTCTTAATAAAAAAGATTTCTCAAATAAAAATAACTAAAAATAAAAATATGTCCCAAATACACTGTAATTTATTTGATTTGAAATATTTATTATTTCGCCTTATTTTGACTTAATATCAAAAAAGCACCCTAATTTTCAATCAATCGTAATCAGAATGAAGTATCTAAATTCAATAGTATGATTTACATGTATTTTTATATTTTATGAGATTTTCTGACATAAATGTTATTAGAATTTAATAAATAAACTTTTTAACTAAAAAAATTGCAACAATCACATTTTTTTGATGAAATTGTACATAATGATTAAAATAAATTTTCGAATTCGAGTTTTTTTCGTTATTCATTATAATATTTTTTGCATTTTCTGAGAACATTTACCATAGTAATGTATATTTTTTTACACCATCAGAAAGTAGAGATTTCAACAAACAAAAAGCACACCGACTTTTTGAAAAAAGCTGATATTTTGACGCGAGAATTTTCGATTGAAAATTAGGGTGCTTTTTTGATATTAAGTCAAAATAAGGCGAAATAATAAATATTTCAAATCAAATAAATTACAGTGTATTTGGGACATAAAAAGGTAAGTTTTCACAAAATTTCGTGGAAAAAAATTTTTTTTTGAAAAAGATAAAAATAAAAAACCAAAAACTTGGTTTTTTGAATTTTTCCCATAAATTTGGAGGTTATGTAAAAAAATTGTAATTACAAAAGTTGTAGATCCTTTTATTACCTACAACTTTGCCATTTAACTTTTTTCCATAGGACTTGTAGTTTTACCGGAAATCGAGATAAACCATTTTTTACCCTTAAAACCCCCCTCCCACTTCCCAAAGTCAGATCGCCCGTAATTTATTTTTCCTTTTATTTTTATTATATTCTTCTCCTTTTCCAATGGGTTTCATCCTACTTTTATTTTTTTTGGTTTCAAAAATTATCGACCCTGGTCTAATAAAACTCTAAAAATAAATAAACTGAAAAATTAAATTAAATGTTCGAACAAGCAATTATTAACGGTTCGTCGAATTGTTTCTCTGTTTGGTCTGGCCTCGAACATTCCCGCAAATAATCTTTGAATTTCTCGTTCAGAATTACCAGCAAAATGCCAGATTAAAATCTGAACTTTTTGTTCCAACGTGTACCTACATTTTTTAATTAAATAATCTTTTTTACTAAAATTACTACCTCTTGGCAAGAGGCTCTTGCTGGCACCACTGCAGTTCTCGTTCTGATATCCTCGACGAGGATTCCTCGTGTCAAGCACGCTGCGAGGTGCGCGATGGGTATGCGTTGTCGTAGCCTGCCGGCTGGCCAATCAAATTCTATTTGGCGTTCTATCCTTGTTCTTTTTACGCGGGTATTGAACAGCGGTCCTTTCCAGTGTGGTCGGACTTGGATTTGCAAGCACTGTATATCGTTTTTTTGTGTTTCCTATATTTAAAATGCCGAAGCATTTAAATAGTCGGAGTCAAGAGTTGGTGTCATCCTTAATACGCTATTTTGAGGCAGAACGGGATAATAATGGACCTTTGTTACCTTTAACAGCTGTTAGAGAGGTAAATAGGATTAATATTAATTATATATTAGAATATTTAACAAAATATATGTTGGATACATGAAATAATAATATATATACCAGAGACTGACTTTAGATGGCAAAATTTTTGGGTTTTATATCAGAAAATGTCTTTAAAAATGGCTAAAAACATACTTTTGGCGGTGCATCATATAGGTTATAAAAACTCAGACTTTTGACATTTTGGTATTATTCATGTAAACGCCATCTATCGCCCTGTAGTTGCACTACCACTTTCCCTTGATGCAAGGATTTTAGCATCACATTGACAACCGTGCCCGATCAGCTGATTGATGACGTGTACGTAGTTTACTTTTAAATTTACTATATAAATATAAATATTTATGACGTCACAAACCTCGCCATGTGACCAACATTCTAAGATTTCTATTGGTTGAAAATTACCCTGTTGTCAAGTTGTCTTGTTAATGATTTCATTCGGTTATGTCAGAAAATACTTGAAGAGGTTATGTACAAATACTGTCACTGTCAGTTGAGTGAAAGATGGTCACCAAATTCATGAAGTACCTATCTTCCTTGTTACGAGGTATCATATTACTGTTTGATATTTTAGAGTTCAAGATATATCTAAAAGAAAATAAAGAACTAGGCATTATACTATTGAAATGCATTTACGACAAAATATGATTATAATTATAGGTACTTACTTTATTTGTTTAAAAGCTCCAATGTTCAATGTAACCAACCATTCCACAAGATTCCTCTGCTTTGAAGTCCGTTATTAATAAATCCCTTATCTAATATCAATTACAAATAACATAACAATAACATTGATTTTCAATAATCTAAATTAAAAAAAAACATAACCCGAAAAAAAGAAACGTCAAAAAATCAATTCTTCTTCTTCTTCTCAACTAAAATTATAGATCAAGTGGTTTTAAAACTAAAATATTATAACGTGGCGCCATCTATCGTAAGAATCTTAAACTAAACACACTGGCAACCATAGAAAAAGCTGGCAACGTTGTCAATAGCCTAGTGACGTAATTAGGAGATTTTTTTTTGTAAATATCTCGAAAACGATAAGCTCAATTGAAATTCCGATTTCACAGAAATGTTTAAAATTACAAAACGCCTTGAATAAAACCATAAAAAGTATAGGTCAGAAAAAATTTACCTATCCCATTGTAAGACTTTAAACCTAGCACATAAAGACTCACTTCCTGGCCTGATGATAAATCCCTATTATGTCAGGTGTCCTCGCTCGCGTACCTAACCGGCTCGAAGAAACTGATAAGCGCCGGCGAGGACAGCGTCCTAGTCATCTGGGACATGAACCAGAGCCGCCACGAGACGCCCGAATGGGTGGAGTCCGATCTGTGTCAGCTGTGCGGCCGGCCGTTCTTCTGGAACTTGCGCGCCATGATGGACCAGCGCCAGCTCGGCCTCAGGCAGCACCACTGCCGGCACTGCGGCAAGGCCGTGTGCGAACGGTGCTCCGCCGGCCGGTTGACCATACCGTCGATGGGATTCGAGTTTGCCGTGCGGGTGTGCGACACTTGCCACGGCCTACTCAAGGATAAAGAGTGAGTATTTAACAAGATACATACACCTTAAGATAGGATTGTGCGCATGTAGGGCGGGGCTAATTTAGCGGGAAAGACGTCACTCGTTTTAAATCGGTAAGTTGGATGTAACGTGCGTTTTACATATCTAGTGCTAAACTTCTGGTTTTTGCGTTTTTTAAATTTGTTTTTTTGCGTTCAAATTACTTTAAGTGTTTAAATTATTGTTTTTGCGTTGTGTTAACTTGTTCTGTTTATGCTAAACTTGTGTTAACTTGTTTTGTTTGTGTTGTGCCATTTATTAAAATGCGGTGTGCCATATGGGGCAAAACACCTCAAGTGTTCCCACCTAAAAATGATGTTGTCTCCGATTTTAACAAAACTTTGCCAAATAATTCTCCTATTGGACTACCTTAATTTTCCAAATGGGGGGCAAAAAGGATTAGCGGATTGCAAAGATACAGGGACCTGAAAATTTATTTTTTTTCTCGTGCGCTTAAAAGTCGTCGAAATATTCATGTATATAATAATTTTTTTTTAAATTGATAATAAACATATCGTATAGAATTTTTTCCACGCTTTACGATAAAAATGGTCTCGAAAGGGAGAAAAAATTTTTGGTTATAAAAAAACGATTTTAAAAATATATTTGTTTTTTTTTCTCGAAATGCGACACATTGGATTTTTAAAAAATTAATATCAAAAGAAAGCTTTTTCAATTCCCTAAATTTTGATGTAATATGAAGATGGGATCCCAAGAATAAGTCGAAAAAAATAAGGGCTGAAGCGCGTAGGGACCGTGCGGCGAGCAGCTACTATAGTATACCTATTGCAGCGGTGCTCGGTCTACTACTTAGTGGATTAATTGGAGAGGGTCAATACGACTTTTAAAATTATTTTTATATAGAAATAAATGTATTTTCCGATGGGTTTAAGTCAAAACAGCACAAGCGCCAAATTTTGATTTTTTTTTTAGAAGGTCGATAGAGAATTTAATTCTCTATCGACTTCTAACAAATTTAAAATTTTTGTCGTTTTGCCTTAAACTCATCGATTTTATTGCAATAGTTCAAATTAATAGCAATTAAAACCCATGTTTTGGTTTTTGTAGTCGAAAAAGAAAAATGTAGAAAGTAATAAGTTGCTCTTACTCTGAATAAATTACACGTGCACCTAAATGTAAATAAGTTCAACTAGGTATTTAATGCAATTGCAAGTGTCACAATAATAATACACATTTTTCATGTAAACTTTTTATTGAACATTTTACCTATTTTTTATTTTTGGGAAAAGTACAAAATTCCTTTTCCGTTAGGAACAAATGAGTGATATTTAATAATAATAATAATAATAATAATAAATATCTTTATTGTATATAAATAACATTACATTACATACAAAAGGTGAGATTTCAGTTAAACTGTTCTACCACTCCAACCAGAAATACAATACATGCTATGTTAACAAACTTTGCTCCAGTAACAATTGAGTCCTAAGTTTATGTTTTAATGCTAAGGGAGTATTACATTCGTTAAACAGGTTTATACAATCATTAAAAATTTTTGCAGCCAAATACTCAAAACTATTTTCAAATTTGCTAGTTTTGTGACTGGGAATTGTTAAAAAACTATTATTACGCACATTAACATTATGACACTGATTTCGACGTACTAACAAATTCAATAAATATAATGGTAGATTAGCTTTAATTATAACAAACACTAAGACAGCATATTGACAAAAAAATTGTTTATCACATTTCAGTATATTTTTATCGGGTGACGTTCATAATATCGAAATTCACTTTATCGAATTCAAAATATCGAACACTTTTTATCGAAAATCAAAATATCGAAAATACAAAATGTCGAAAATCAAAATATCGAAAATTAAAATGTCGAAAATGATAATATCGAAATTTTATTTAATCGAATTTTCAATTTATCGAAAAAAAATATCGACGTTCATAATATCGAAATTCACTTTATCGAATTCAAAATATCGAACACTTTTTATCGAAAATAAAAATATCGAAAATACAAAATGTCGAAAATTAAAATGTCGAAAATGATAATATCGAAATTTTATTTAATCGAATTTTAATGTGAAACTAAACCATATTTTCTTATTTTGAATTTGATATTTTGTTTAAATATTTCAATTAATCGACATATTATTTTAATCCGAAGTGTATATGTATAGAGGCGCCTCTGATATAGAAATGTACTCAAACTCAACAACACAACCCAACCGACCCCGCCCCATTGGCCCCCCCCCGCCCCATTGAGCAAAAAACCCAACTAAAATGGGCTAATTTATGTAATTAAAAAGTGTTTTATTTTTATCGTAACATAAATTTGCCCATTTTAGTTGGGTTTTTTGCTCAATGGGGCGGGGGGGGGGCCAATGGGGCGGGGTCGGTTGGGTTGTGTTGTTGAGTTTGAGTACATTTCTATAAAACGCGCATCTCTGGAGCCAGGGAGCCAAGATAATTCGGTGCATAACCGTAACTTTATCTACAGAGGCGCCTCTGTACATATACACTTCGATTTTAATCATACATTTTAATTTTCGATATTTTTAAATCGATATTTTAATTTTCGAAATTTTAATTATTCGACATTTTCAAATCGACATTTTAATTTTCGATATTATCATTTTCGACATTTTAATTTTCGAAATTTTAATTATTCGACATTTTCAAATCGACATTTTAATTTTCGATATTATCATTTTCGACATTTTAATTTTCGATATTTTGGTTTTCGACATTTTGTATTTTCGATATTTTGATTTTCGATAAAAAGTGTTCGATATTTTGAATTCGATATAATGAATTTCGATATTGTGAACGTCACCCATTTTTATCTACATAATGACTAGTTACAGGATCCTAAATATAATATTATAGGTATAACGAAGACAACAATTTTGCAGCTTTTGAATGGATTTTTGTGTTGCTTTTGTTGCATGAAAAAAATAAATACTGCTACAATAATTAAAATTACTAAGTATGATGCTATTACATAGTTTCCACTTAACATTACTACACAAGAATGACTTAAAGCTGTAAATAGATTTTAATTTTATGTAAGCATTTTTAAGTAAATTTTTAACATGTTTTTCAAAGTTCATATCACAGTCGATTATTACACCAAGGTTTTTAACATAGTCTTGAAATTGTATCACAGATTGAGAAATTTTAATATCACAGATTTTAGTAGTTATAGCTTTTGCTCTATTTGATTTAGTGCCTATGCAGATGCTGACAGTTTTACTTGGATTAAGTAGAAGACTATTTTTTGTCGACCACTCTTCGACGTTGTGGAGATCCTCATTTATTAATTGAATGGCTGTATTTATGGATGTTGGTTTAACGGATTTATATATTTGTGTATCGTCCGCATATTGGTGGATTTTACAATGTTTTATTGTTTCGCACATGTCTGCTGTAAAAATACAGAACAATAGGGGACCAAGAATGCTTCCCTGAGGAACACCCCTGGACACTTTTTTCAAGGAAGAAATATTTCCATTAATTTCCACAAATTGACTCCGATTGTTGAGATATTCACTAAATCATTTAATAACTGCTGTTTGAAATTGGTAGAATTTTAGCTTGGACAACAGTAAATTGTGATCTATAACATCAAAAGCCTTACTAAAATCGAGCAGTGTTAGTAAGGTCACTTCTGAGTTATCTATTGCTTTGACAATATCATTTGTGATCTTGAGTAAAGCAGTATTTGTACTGTGATGCTTTCTAAAACCTGATTGAATGGTGGGTAAAATATACATACTGGCATGTTCAATTATTTGCTCATGGACTAGTTTTTCCAGGATCTTGGATGCTATTGGCAGAATGCTGATTGGTCTTAAGTCTTTATAGTTTTCCGGTTTTGATATCTTGGGCAATGGCTTTATTTTAGCAATCTTTCATATATGTGGTATTACACCATTTTGCAAAGACATGTTTATAATATGCGTTAACGGTCCTATGCAGTGAGATATAACTAGTTTCCATGCTTTGAGATTTATCCCATCCACACCCTCAGCATTGGTGGAAATGTTTTTAAAAGCTTTTAAAACCGATGTTTCATTAACTTCTAGGAGTTTGTGAAATTTGGGACAATTAGCCTTTGCATTTGAATAATAATAATTTATTAGGTCATCATCTATAGTAGAATCTGGCACTGATTCTACAAAGTATTTATTGAGATCTTCCGCGTTTATTGTTTCTGGTATTGCAAGATTAGTATTACGACGATGGATATTAAGTTGGTCCAGAGATTTCCATAATTTTTTAGAGTTGTTTTTATTATTATTTATTTGATAATGTATATAAGCTTTTTTTTCCTGTTTGATAGCTCCAGATAGGTAGTTACGTATTTGTTTATAATAGTTAAATTTTGATAATGTATTAGTTTTTTTAAACTGTTTATATGCTTGTTTTTTAAGCTTTATTAACTGAATAATATTGTAAGTCATATACGGGTGCCTGGGCTTGCGCACTGTAAAAGTTTTATATGGTGCGTAAACATCTAGAAGCGACACCAATGCATTATTTAGGTATTCCACTTTAATATTTATATCCCCTTCCTGATAAATCCTGTCCCAATTTATAAGAGAGGCATCACGTGTAAATTCAACTATGTTTATATTTTGATAATCTCTAGCACTTAAAGTTTTAGGTTGGTTTATGGGTACTGCAATATTTAGCATACAGCTTAAAAGTTTATGATCTGTTAAGTTCAACAGATCTATCAATTCAATATTTTCACATATTATGTCCATATTACATATAAAGAGGTCTATTAAAGTTTGTAAAGAATCCGTTATTCTGGTTGGCTCTTTGACAATTTGATTTAAATCATAAATTTCAAGAATATTTAGTAGTTCGTTTCTTATAGTAGAATTTTGTAGCATGTTTATGTTAAAATCCCCCACTAATATTACCTTATCAGCCTCTAGGTTCATTATTTTAACAACTTTATCAAAATCATCCAAATTGATTGAGTTATCAGGCGACCTATATAATACCGTAAACGCATATTTAATTTTATTTATGCAAATATTGATCCATAGTAATTCTAACCTATTGTCCACCATGAAATCAATTTGATGTTACTTAGCACTAAGACTATCGTGGACGTACCAGCAAACTCCACCCCCCTTGTGCTTCTATCTTTTTTAAAGATGTTATATCCAGGGATATCAATGTATTTATCTGCAATATCTTTATTTAACCAAGTCTCAGTAACTCCTATCAATTGAAATTCATTTAAAATTACAAAATTTGCAAAATCATGTCATTAGGGATCGTATATTTACATGACATATTTTAAGCAAAGGTTTGTCATGCCTCTTCTTTATAAAAAAGAAGCTTTTGCTTCTTCGGTTGTGTTGGGTTTATCAGTTGTACCAATTTTTGGCCTCGGATGGTAGAATTTATCTAAGTATGTGCCTTGAGGCCAAAGGTCTGGATTCATAACTTTCTCAAAGTTATCAAGGTCCACAGTCAACTAAAAAGAAGAGTAAAAAGTGGGAAACTTTGATGTTAAAGATTCACATTTGATTTCGGGAAAGGTGGCTTTAAGGTAGTCGACTATATTGTCGCATTTCGTAGTAGGGTCCAATCTTGTGACGTAGACAAATGATTTTTTCGGCACAACTTTAATGGTGCACTTGCTTAAATTAGTCATATTGCCCACAACACTTGTTTTGGACTTCTTCTTATTTTTGTTGACAACAGTTGTCCAATCTCCATTATTTGCCTTTAATGGTGGTTTGTTAATATCATCCCTAGTTAAATTTATTATTTGTTCGCAAACGGCTTCGCTTTTTGCTTCCAGTATAGCAAGAGAAGCCGCTCCCAACTCAATTGGTTTCTTTACTGCTTTTGTTACTTGAATTTCGGTAGTAGCGATTTTATTGTCAACACTTTTATTTTTAGATGAATTTTTCTGAATATTTTTATTTGTATTTTGGCCTTCAGTAGCTTTTGTATTATTTATGTTTGGATTATTTATATTTTTATTATTATTAGTAATATTAATTTGCTGTTTCAGCGAATCTATTGTTAATTTTTGACAACTAATTATCTCATCTTTATGTTTCAATAGCTCCTTCAAGTAGTATATTTCAACTACCATAGGGTCTTCAGATAATAAGGTTGGTTCATTGCCTTGTGAACATTCCTTAGTAGCCTCACAGCAATTCTTATCTTTCTCGTTGATTATTTTTACTTTTTTGCTAAGTTTAGCACAACTCAAGTGCATGACTGCTTCGCAAATAATACATTTAAGATGATCCTTAGGAACCGTCTTGCACCTTCCGCATTGTTTAGTTATTACCTCGGACTCAGACATAGCAGCAATAGCTCAGTGGGCAAGTCGGCAACCGGGGCAAGCACAGTCCGCAGCGAACCGAGTTCAAAGCCCTGACGGGGATAATTTTATTTTTATTTTAATATAAAGTTTTTTGTTTGCTTGGAGTTTTTTCTTTTACACTTTTTGTCCATTGAAATGTGTGCAAATGCAATATTAGAGTTTGTTTTATTTAAATAAAATCCATTTTTACATCACATAAACAAAAATAAACTAATAGTTAATGACTATTCACTTTTTACAAACTGGTAAAGGTTTTAAAATTAAATCACAATTTAAAACACAATTTAAAAACATTATTTTCCGCATTTATCGGAGCACACAAAACACACATCCGATCGGCGATAAAATATCTAATTATGAATTTCTGTGTCCCAGGAATTGATTTTGCAGAATCAAATCGCTTTTTAAGAATTTCTGCTGTTTTCATATGATATTTTTCAGAATTAAAAATACTTTTGTTTCTTTCAAACTTTTTTGAGCCTATTCATACAAATCTTTTGCATCTAGAATTGGATTTTTTGATTTTGTCTGCAAACTTGCGCGGGCAGCCAGTCTTTTTAAATTCCCACCAATGCCATCACAGAGGCCTTTACCGCCAAAAATAGGTAAAATGTTCAATAAAAAGTTTACATGAAAAATGTGTATTATTATTGTGAGACACTTGCAATTGCATTAAATAGTAGAACCTATTTACATTTACGCGCACGTGTAATTTATTCAGAGTAAGAGCAACTTATTACTTTCTACATTTTTCTTTTTCGACTACAAAAACCAAAACATGGGTTTTAATTGCTATTAATTTGAACTATTGCAATAAAATCGATGAGTTTAAGGCAAAACGACACAAGCGCCAAAAATTTTAAATTTGTTTAAGTACCTACATGTACCTGCAGGTCGATAGAGAATTAAATTCTCTATCGACCTTCTTCTAAAAAAAAATAATTTGGCGCTTGTGCTGTTTTGACTTAAACCCATTGAAAAATAAATTTATTTCTATATAAAAATAATTTTAAAAGTTGTATTGACCCTCTCCAATTAATCAACTAAGTAGTAGACCGAGCACCGCTGCAATAGGTATACTATAGAAGCTGCTCGCCGCACGGTCCCTACGCGCTTCAACCCTTATTTTTTTCGACTTATTCTTGGGATTCCATCTTCATATTACATCAAAATTTAGGGAATTGAAAAAGCTTTCTTTTGATATTAATTTTTAAAAAATCCAATGGGTCGCATTTCGAGAAAAAAACAAATATATTTTTAAAATCGTTTTTTTATAACCAATGTTGATTATCAATTCAAAAAAAAGTTATTATATACATGCATATTTCGACGTATTTTAAGCGCACGAGAAAAAAAATAAATTTTTAGGCCCCTGTATCTCTGCAACCCGCTAATCCTTTTTGCCCCCCATTTGGAAAATTAAGGTAGTCCAATAGGACAATGATTTGGCAAAGTTTTGTGAAATTCGGAGAAAACATCATTTTTAGGTGGGAACACTTGAGGTGTTTTGCCCCATATTTGGATGCAATACATTTATTAATTATTAGTAAAATTTTAAAAGTTTACAAAAACAAAATGCGCAATACAGATAAAAAGAGAAAGTCAATAATTAAATTTTTTATATTGGCGGTTACAACATTGTTGCAGCTACTACTACCCTGCATTGTTGCAGTGATTCAATTATAAATATAACAATGTTTGAATGTTTTAAATAATTGTAATAAATTAATTTAAAATGGTATAAAATATTTTTGATTAATATTTTATATTATAATATTACTAAGTTAAGCTACCATTTAAAAGGTGTAAACTTCGATAAAATAAACCGTTTCCGAGATTACAATAATTGTTATATCGCATTAAAGGATTAAAATTAATTGAAAAAACTAAAAAGGGCATTCCATGAGCCTCGGGAATTTTTGCCCTGACTGTCACATTAAAAATTATAATCTTTACATTAATTTTGTTCAAGCTTTTAAAGTAGAAATGTTGCACAACTACAATATTTTTTGTTGTTTTTTTCTGCATTTAAATATTTTTTGTTTGAATAAATAATAATAATAACACTGTAGGTAAATTTTCAACTTTTGAAATATCACAGCTAAATGATGGGACACGTAAACATAATTTTTGGTTGTAGATTCCAAATCCGTGCTCGGTTTAGCTGTATCAGGCCTAAAAAAGTTTTTCCTTTCGGAAATCCGATCTGGAGACACACGGTATACTGGTATATTATAATTTGTAAAATAATATATTTTACCTCTTGTGCCAACATCCTATGCTTTAAATTTCAATTAATATAATACCTAATTGAGGAGCATCCGTGCAAAACCGGCTATATCCACTTTAATAAAATGTTGGGAAAATGGCAAAAACTCTTGGTTTCCTGGCCTTTACAGATAAAAGAAAAAGCAAACTTGAGTTTTGTGGGCTTTGTGGTACTTGATTTATAAGACATACTTTCGTTTTTAAAAACTTTATATTAAGGCCAAAATTTAAAAAAATGTTTTGTATATAGCCGGTTTTGCTCAAATACCGAATAAAATGTGAAAAAAAACCTTTATTATTCAAAAATATTAACAAAATAAATTTAGTGCAAACATGAAAAAACAGAACAAATTTTAGTAGTAGTATCGACATATCCAAGCCACATGCTCATCATTATTATTATTTATTGGATATAGCCAGGTTTGCTATAAAATCGTGGATTTGGCCGGTTTTGCTCCTTTTAAATGTGATTTTAACATGGATATAGTCGGATTTAAACAGAATTCTCTTGGTTGTCGATAGAAATGAACCCAAAGATGCGAAATCAGAAAAAAAAACCAAAAACTGAATAAAATGGATTTAGCCGGTTTTGCACGAATGCTCCTCAATTATACTCAATAAAACAAATTAGCAAAAAAACATTTTGAATTTCCTAAATTTTCGTATATAATACCACTAAATTTTTGATTTTTATACGAATGTTTTTTTCTTGGAAATTTCCAAGGAAAAATCTTGAGTAAATAAAAAACAAAAATTTTTTCAGGAAAAATTTTATCACGAGTGGTATTTCACGAATATTTTTTTTTAATTAGAATTAACTGCCGATTCAATTTCTGTATGATTTTTTTGTCCAAAACGCATATTTTTTGACATTTTTATTTTAAAATTAGAAACGTCAAAATTGACAGTTATTTTTCGCATAGCAACCAATTGGTTGCCATGCAACCCGTATAAATGAGTGTTTTTTTACCTAAATAGTAGTTTTATGGTATACCACTAGTGGTAAAATTTTACCGATAAAATTTTTGATTTCTATACGAATGTTTTTTTCTTGTAAATTTTGCAAGTGGCATTAATTTTAAATTAATGCCACGAGCGAAATTTACAAGGAAAAATCTTGAGTACCTACCAAAATCAAAAAAATTTTCAGGAAAAAATTTTATCACGAGTGGTATTTGGCAAGACTATTTCACGAATATATTTTTTTTAAATTAGAATTAACTGGCGATTTAATTTCTGTAAGATTTCTTTGGCCAAAACGCATATCTTTTTACATTTTTATTTTAAAATTATAAACGTCTACATTGACTATCATAAACAAGTGATTTTTTCTCCTAAATAATAGTTTTATCTATTTTGCGTTCATAATGACTACATTGTAACACCGTTTTTGGTGCTGTAATGAGGTACTTTACCCCGCCCAAAAAACTGTTCTGCCTTTTTAAATCTCCTGTTAAATCAACGTAGGTATAAACCTTGCATCCCAGATTAAACTTACTGGATATTGTTATTTGGGTATTTTGAAAAAATATGCAGTGTAATTTAAATTTTAAAAATCTTATAACGTTAAAACTACAGATCAGACAAATATTACGATTTACATAATTTTATACTTAAATAACTCTCCTTTTGCTTGGTGTTAATGCGCCTTTTTGCCTTTAAAATCGTTTAATTTCTGATAAGTTACCTATTTTACTATGATATAGCAATGTTGCTAAGTTTTCTTGTGTATTTAATTGATGTTGGCATTTTTTCAACTTTTAATTTTTTGTCTAGGAGACCATCTTTAGCGACTTTCCACGACGCAAAGCACCCGGTGGTGGCAATGGATTTGGACGAAACGTCGAAGAAAATTATTACGGTGGGTCAGGATCGCCTAATAAAAATCTGGGACATTTCGGCTCTGATGTAAGCAAGACTTATGTATATTTTGTTTTCTCAAAGTGATTTAAATTACTATATTATTATTATTATTATTAAACGTATGTTCAGTCAAAATGTGTAAAAAAAGATAAATTTGTTATGTTAATATGTATAGGTTCTATTGTAATACTTGGTTATTAAGAAATTAATAATTTATTATTGTGGCTTAGGTCCAGTGATTTTATCTTGGCTTTACTTTTATTAAATCAAAACTCTTAATATATTCAATTTTAATAATTTAGGCATATCAAATTTTGTTAGATTGTATGCTGGCAACAAACAAAATATGGCAGTTGTACTCTTTTAACACGCGCAAAAACGAAATATTTGTCTTAGTTTTATTATTAAGTACAAGCGCTGGCTGTCGTAAGTCCGTTATAAATTATAATTAACACAAGCCATGTTAATATTAAGTTACTTTATTAATAAAAAATTACTTTATACTTAACTTGTTTTATTCATAAACCTTTGTAGCTCTGCTAAAACTTGTTAAAAAATTGGGTTATGAACAAAATATTCAGATTTAAAAAATGTTGCCCCCACAAATCTTAATAAAACAAAATACGTGTACGCGTGTAATACTATTATTATCGGTTATAATAATCTATAAATAATTAATACTTAAAATGTACTACTAAGTATTGCTTAAATTTATTCAGTTTCTTCTTTATCGTGTGCAAGTTTTTGTCGTTTTTTGGCGCGAATATCCGCCATTGTTTGTTCTATGGACCGGCTATCTTTCTTATTTTCACTAGGAACTAAAAATGATAAATATTATTTATTGCGTTTATTTTTTTGTGATATAATAAAAATTACCAAAGCCGTAAGTTTTGTTAGTTTCAGTCTTTTTAGCTGCATCTAAAGCAGCATCTTGCCCTATTAAATGTGCGTATTTGTCCTTATAATTAGAGTTAGGCACAAATTTTTCTTTCTTGCCTTTTGAGTATTCCTCTTCCATTAACTTATCTTTTTCCCTCTAAAATATAAAATACATAAAAACAAAAAAAAAACAGTAAAAATACACACTTTTTCAAATAATTGTTGTTGAATCTGTTCATTCCAGGGTTCCCCCCTTTTTCTAGCTGCAATTTCATCTGGCGATGGAGGATTTTCTTTCCTATAAATTCTAATATATCTGTCAACACCATCAATTCCAAATGCATATGAAAGTAAACCTTTACTTTCAGCAGATTCATGCCTAGAAGTATTTAAATCTTAGAAAAGTGGTAATATGTAAACTGTTTATTTTATGGAACCCCCACAGGAACCCCTATCTAATAATCAAACTGGTGGAAACAATAAAATTGGGACTTAATTTCAAAATCATTTCTATTATAGGGATTAGTCATTAAAACCACCGTATTGTTGAACCACCCCAGAGAAATAAGCTTTGGAAAAGAAGTTAACTTTTTTCCAACTAAGTAACGTCAATTTTGATCAAAAAGTGTCATATTTTATGGCATTCATTTTCCAACGCGTTTGTAATGAAAACTTTGTAATAAAAATTGGTCTAACATTGGCAAAGCGTTTATAATGCACATCAAACATTTGATCAGTTTGCTTATGCGCAATAGACAAATCAAAATTTAGGTTAAATAAGCTGTATGTAGACAACTCTCTGAGTTAAATGAAATTCAATACTTTTTCTGTGTATATTTAAACAATTATGTGCAAAAAGGCGTGAAAAACATGCTCGTGTGCCAGTTATTAAAAAAAATTAGTCATCTGTGTAGTTAAACATGTGTTTTAAACAACTTTATTGAAGTAATTTCATCGTTTCGGGTGTTGGTAACACCGTGTTACATTTGTTCAACCAAAGTCTAAATTTTTATATATTTTTAAATAACATTTTATCAATTAAAGTGCCTTATTCTCTACGTTTTTAGTTGTTTTATCTAAATTGTAAAATTAGTACAGTTTAGCATATAGGATAACGATTTAATAAGTCGAAAAGTGTGCGTTTCGGGTGTTTCAGGCCTTCCTGCCTCTGTCCTGACCATTGTTACATTTATTTAGCGAATTTTGTTAGGGTAATATTTCTAAAAATGACAGGCCTCCAAAAGTATAATATTTAGTAACCATCTACAACATAATCACTGTCACAAATAAGGTTTTACTATTTTTTTTTTTATAAAATTTTACTTTATATGGACAAAATCGTTGTTTTAATAGTCTCTATGTACTACAAAATAAGTTAGTCTCTAGGTACTACAAAATAATTATTATTATTATAACTTATGTTAGTAACAAATAAACATAAAAAGAATTCGTTCTCCTTAAACGTAACTTAAGCAAATTTGGGTGCGATTGATAAATCGGAAAAAAGGGTAAAATCGTTATTGCCAAAAATCAGTGGAATTGGTAATTATTGACGGAAATGTTAGAATTTGGTATTTTGGTAGGTCCGTTGCCATTTCGGTGGAAAAACCGAAATTTCGGTAGGTTCGACAACACAATCGAAAAAGCAGACAAACCTCTTTAAAAGAGGTGTGACTGCTTTTCCGATAGCGGCGCTAGTGGGCCGTCGAATGAGCCTTAAAATATTACTTATTGCATTCTTTAAGCAATACACACATAATATGTTACAACTTTTTTCATATGTCTATATATTATATAGACATATGAAAAAAGTTGTAACATCCGAAACGTTTCGGGTGTTACAGTTTTTTATCAAGAAAAACACATATCAAATTAGTCTCATGCTCAGATATTAGTTAGTATTTTAAATCATTACCACCATAACGTTACTTTTACTAAATATTATCACACTAATCAATTTGTAAGGTATAATAATACAACAATTACATGATTTTTCGTTTCGGGTGTTACAGTGGCAAAGTATCAAGAAAACACTTATAACGTGATAATTATCAATTTTTTCGGGACTGTGACGCAATTCACCAATACTAAATAACCAAATCACAACGTGGCAAAACGGTTGACAGATTGACAGTTTTTTTCGTATTTACAATAATTAGAGTCACAATGGTCCTTTAGCCAGTTCACTTGTGTACAGATTTTGAGGACTAATTAACTTAAAAATGACGCGTTTCTTCTAGTTTTTTTTTGTCGCACATTATAATTTGGAATGTTTTCTAAACAAGAAAAAGCTTCAACATTTATTTTTTTATCAATATTCTTCCATATGTAAATATATATAAAATATATTTTCCCAAATAAAAGTCACAAATGTAACATCGTTTTTTCATGTTACCAACGGTAACCTAGGCTAATAAAACTGCTTCTGTATTTTATTGGGCACGATTTGATCATTTATTGTTGGCCATCGCGATTGCCAAGAGTCGTAGGACTATAGAGTCCTATCTTATTCATTTATTGAGGTCTATTAAATTAACACATCAATTGTAGCAAACGCAAAAAATTCTGGATACTATCGTGGGGTCCGACATGACCCAACATTTAATTTTTTGTTCCTCCACTCTGATCTTTGTACTCTCCCATCTAGATTTAGTTAACATTGGCATGATTAAAATTTTTATAAAAGAAAAAATTATTAGTATTAACTATCACCAATATTATTATTTTTGACCAAGAAAAGCGCAATGATTAAAAAAAATAATAATAAAATTTCTCATCCAGACGTTTTACATTTGGGGTTACTTTTCACCAGCAATTAAGTTAAATATGAGCAATAGTAGTTACGGGTTAAACGTCGGTTTCTCCCGATTCAGCATTTTAACGTTCGGTAACACTGATTGCACATATCACCTATAAAAGCAATTTGTGCATTACTTGTTTTTTACTGGAAACCCCATAATTCAAAATATTCCCAATATATTCCTAAATTTTAAGTTAAGAATTCTAATTTGAATAAACTTACTGTTAAAAGCGACTAGTAAATTAACTAAATAAATAATAACGCAATAATAAATAAATAAATAATAAAATAATGAAAATAAAAAATAAAAGATCAAAGTAAAAAAACAACATGGAAAAATAACTTAGTAAAAATAAACAGAGTGATGAGATTTCCAAAATGAAAGTACACTGGAAGAATCGCAAAGTGGGTTTAGAAAGGAAAGAATTATACAAGATCACATATTAACACTAAAACAATTAACACAAAAAATAATACAACAGGAAAAGAAAATATATTTGGGATTTATAGATATGGAAAAAGCATTTGACAGGGTACCAAGAAAAACACTATGCAAAATATTAAAAGAGGAATAAATGAGACTATACAAATCATGATTAAAGTAATATATGTACAACAATAATAATAACATAGTGATTAACAATAATAGAATTTCAAAAGTTTTTAAAATGCAAGACTAAGGCAGGGGTTTGGATGAAGTTCATTATTATTTATAGTTTTTATGGCAAAAAAAACAAAATGATCTACAGACAAATATAAATCGCCGTGACTAGAAGACTTCTAGTCACGGCGATTTATATTTGTCTGTAGATCATTTTGTTTTTTTTTGCCATAAAAACTATAAATAATAATGAACTTCATCCAAACCCCTGCCTTAGTCTTGCATTTTAAAAACTTTTGAAATTCTATTATTGTTAATCACTATGTTATTATTATTTTTGTACATATATTACTTCTAGTAGAAGTACACCGGGAGTACGGGCATTAAACGTACATCAGGTTTGTGCGCATGCGTGTTTCCATACCATGGATGCAGCTGATGGTGAAATTTCAGATTTATTAGTTGAGATTAAATTGGTACACTAAGGCCTAGTTGTATAACAGTAGGAAAACAGCTGGTTAACTCTTGAGATAATAATTTTGTATACATACCTACGTAATGATTATGCTAACTTTCAAGTTGTATAAACATTGATTAAAATTTAATTAAGTGATTGAAATACAATTAACAACAAAATTAATGAAATGTCAGTATGAATTAACCAAACCAACCCAAACTCAACAACACAACACAACCGACCCCGCTCCAACCTCCCCCCCGCCCCATTGACAAATATAAAAATAACTAAATATTTTTTTCCACCCGGTGTACGTTTAATGCCCGTACTCCCGGTGTACTTCTAGTCACTTTGAATATAAATATATGGAATAACAGCCTACAAGAATACAACATGAAGATGAATATAAGCAAAACAAAAGTGAAGATAATAGAAGGCCAAAAATAAGAATTAAACATAAAAATGAATGAGAAAAATAGAACAAGTTAAAAGTGTCCACTACTTAGGGGTACCTATACCAGGCTATAAAAACAAATTTATACAGAATAAAGAAATCTAAAAAACAGACTAAAAGTTATCAAAACAGTATTTAGACCGATATTAACATTTGCCTGCGAATCATGGGTATTAAATCAAGTACAAGAATCCAAAATAGGTGCAAAAGAAATGAAAGTTTCTTAGAGAAGAGTCACAAGAATGAACAGAAATATAAATACAGTTATAAAAGAAGAACTTTAAATTGAAGCCACTATAGAATTTAAACAGAAAAGACAACTAAGTTGGTGGGGACATCTACAGCAATTAAACAAAAGACAAGTAAAAAAAGTATGGGAAACAAAAATCATTCAAAAAAAGAAAGGAAGACCTAAAGAAAATTTGTATAGCTAGTATACCAGATGAACTAAATATTGGTTTTCATGTTAGAGCAAATTATTCTATTTCTTATAAATCAACTGTTGCTATGATGCATCAGCTCTACAATAAAAATGAAAAAAAGGTAGGTATAAGGGAAATGTTAGGTGTTGATACTTTTGGTTCTTAAAAATGTTTGGACAAAAACAGTAAAAAACTAAAAAATGTTTTTAAATTAATAAGCATTTAAGTTTGGTAAAACTTATAATCTAATGTTGTGTTTAACAAAAATAACCTCTTCTAACATTTGGTATGGAATATTTTACAAAAAGTGGACAAATTATTGGAATGTTTTAGGCTAATAATTATTCTGAAATTTATATTTTTCTTTGTATTCTTATGTTCACAATAATAATTTTCTGTCATCATTTAATAACAAAACAACTTACACAATACTGCGACAAATCTGATCCATTGTATCGAATTTTAGCATTACATTTTTATGATCTTTAAAATAGCTGTCCAGTTTGCCTTCAACTCGTTCTTTAAATCGTTTTAGTTTCTCTTTCTCCAATTTTTGTCGTTTTTCTATTTCTGCCTTCCTCTCTGCAATAAATAATACTAAATTAAACCTATAAAAAACATGTGATTTTGCTTACTTTTTATCAGGTTTTTCTCGGCCTCACTTAAACTTGGCGGTTTATCCATGGCATTCATTATTGAACCAAGCAAATCCATTTTTGTATCTTTTAAAAATAATCGTTGAAAAATTAAAAGGCAATGTTATTTAATGTCAAAATGATAAGTCAGTTTCACAAGCAACAAAAAATGCATAAGAACTACTTTTTGACAAACATTTTGATTGAAACATCGTTAAAAAAAATAGTATTTTTAATAAAACGCATTAAATAATCTGTAATTTATAAATTATTAAATCTTCTTGTGTTTTATACATATACCTATAACTATAGTATATGGTTTTATATGGTATTATAGTAATTTAAAAAGAAAATAGAACATTCCAATTTAGTGAAGTTTCGTTTAGTAAAATAAAATAATCGCGATACTTTTATAAATCATTACTACGTTTTAATTAAGCCATTCTTATTTAAATCTTAATGGGATCTTTTACTTTAAGATCCTATTTTAAATGAACGATTATTTTTAAGAAAATGTTGGGAGCCGCTGAGTTAGATAATTAATTTTGTTGTTTATAGTTGGCGCTGTTGTTAGTAATCAGGCTGTCAAACCTAAGTTTTCATTTAATATTTCCATATAATTTTTATGGAAAATCCGTTTTCTTGAATGTAAACACCTTTGAAATTCGTTGAAAAATTTATTTAATTGCACGCAGTCGTTAAATTAGCCAAGTATTCACAACTTAACCTACAAAAAAAGTCGCCAAGATTTGATAACTTTTGTGTTTTTCGTTTGTCATTAATAATTTACGATGATTTCCTTATAATATTTCCAATTGGATATTGATAAATGCCTATAATAATGTGGCCCTCATTGGTGGATATGTCCAAAGAGGAATCTTTCCAATATTTAAGGCATTTAGGTAAGACTTGTTTTTCTATTGTTACAATTTGTTTTTAACCTAAGTTTTATAGAACTTGAAGCATATTCACACTTGGTATCCGCACTTAGAGCTCAAGGTTCTCTAAATGCAGAAAAAAAGAAACTACTTAAGGAATCCAGTTTGCTTTTAAACATCACACAAGAAAGGCACAATGCTGAGATTAGAAGGGCCATCAGCGATGAAAAGTTAAACACAGTTGCTTACCAGTAAGTCCTTAACTTATATACACTTAAGTAAGGCTTTTAAACTGCATTTCCAAATTTGAGGATATTAAAATGTTTACCATTTTTTAACATGATATATATAATATATACATATAATATACTGTACTATACTGTATACTTACTTCCAGTTTGTGTTTTTGGTTATTAATTTATATACCAGGTAAATTGAAATAATAATATACAGGAAAAATATTTTATGGTGAAAGGAAAACCTGTTATTAATTATTATAAATAAAATGTAAAATATTGAGTACATGAATCTATTGTTAATTAATTAACAATATATTCTCTCCTCACCATTTTAAATTTTGGTTTTTAAACAAAAAAGTTACCTATTAGATTTTTGACCAATAAAAAAATAATGGAATCAAATTTAAAAAAATAAGAAATGTTAAGTTTTAAGAACTTGCGAGTAAGACTTAACTATAGTCAGTATTTTTTTATTTATATCAATTTAGTTTTTCATTAAAATAGTTATAGTCTTTCTAAGAAAAGTTAAAAAAACTGGATATTATTAAAAAAACTGTATAATTATTTTTTTTGTTTTGCTTAAACAGTATTAACATGTTTTTTAACAAATTTAATTTAAACAGTGTAAAATATTTTTTTAAGGAAGTGCAATGCAATGCTTGACTATAATAATATCAAGAATTCTTGACAGGTTTAAAGCAGTTTTTATCAGCCTTTTTAAATAGTTTAAAACATTTAGTTAATTTAAATATAAAAAACTTACAAATTGGACATCCTTTATTTCAAAGCCAAGTTTAAATATTAACCATTATCCAAATATTGTTAAAATTTCATTGAAGTCTTATTTTATATAAAATTGAATAAAATTCCAAAATTTTTGGCCAATTTGCCATTGAAAATATATCTTTATGTATTTGGTTTTTATTGTTTGGCAAAAATTTGTTAACTACAATATTAAAAATAAACATCAACATATTTTTCCTTAGCACAAAAATTGAGATAACCTTTATGGTTTTAAAATATAAATTTATATTATTATTTTAAGGTTTTTAGAATATTTGTTAATAACAACAAAGTTATTATTTTCTTAACCGTTTCTGGAAACCATTATTAAACAAAAAGCGCTCATCCCTAAAATACCCAATTTAGTTGATTGTTTAGCAATATATTATATCATGGGAATAAGTAATTACTATATTTTAAAAATCTTTGTGTAGCGGTAGTGCTGCAGTAGGCGGGAGCGAAAAAATAATAGTGTCCTAAGAGCCGCATCTTTGCTGAAGAGAATTTGCAGGCCGATCGGAACTGCTCATATGGCATTAAGTAACTAAGTACTCTACCAAAAAATATTGTAAATATTGCAAAAATATACATTATTACTAGAGTTTAGGTAACATGCTAAAATGGGCTTTATATTCAAAAGCATACGGGCCCTAGTTGTTACAAATTTTATCAAAACATTGGCGCAATGTGACCGGTCATTTGCCAACTTAAAATAACAGTGAGCTCTTTAAAAAATGGTCAAAATTTCAATATCCTTTAGTTTTAATTTTTTTTGAACAATTTATAAAACTCATTTTTAGTATAAATGGTCAAGGTGAATCGCTAGATGATTGGGCACAAGAGGGTCGTAGATTGATCCCGATGCTGCCGAGAATGGCTCCACAAACTGCCTACACATCGATTGCCGATGAAGTGGCGGATAATGCCGCCCAAAATAACAAACAGCTGCCATCTCCATCGGCAACGGAACGCAAAAGAACCATTAACATTGCCACTTCGAGTGTTCTGCCTGAAGGTAGTAGTAAAACTTCGTTTCGTATTCCTGAGCCTCCGAAGTTTGACGAGGCAAAAAAGAGGAAGTTGTCTATCTCGGAGAATAGCAGCTGCTTGGCGCAGCACCTCTTGGGACCATCTAAGACCAGTAGAATTCAACAATTATATAGGTATAGTATAAACATATATAACATTTTTTAATGAATTAAGATGTACCGCGGCAAATTTCGTTTTAAAAAGTTAAATGTTTAATTCTTAAAATATTTTATTAAAAACAACCGCTAACCAGAGATCCGCAATAAGGATTTTTTTGCCAGCAATATGGCTATTTATTAGTGTTTATTTTAATATTAATATTTTTGATAATTATTATTTTTAATTAATTGGATCATTGTAATTAGCCAAACAAATATTTTCAATTATTTCGAAATTAATTATTATTTTTATGGTTGGTTTTAAGCTTTTAGACAATTAATAATTATGGAATCAGCTGCTACTAATTATTTTTATATTTAGGTCTTTATTTTAAAAAATTACTTATACAAATATTTTTTAATAATCCTAAAAATATTATTTTTTAGTTTAGTACTAAGTATAAGCTTCTTTAACTCATTACTAATTACTTTGATATCTAGTAATAGATTAGAGAATGATTATTAATTATTAAAATATTCAATAATTATAATCAAACCTATTGCTAATTATTTGAATATTTGATAATTAGATCAAAAATATTTTTAAATAATTTAAAATATAATATGTATTTAGAAAAAATAAATGCTAATTATTTGAGTAATTAGTAATTGCAGAAACAATTCATGTTTATTTTTTAAATAGTTAGTAATGAGAGAAAACAATTAAAAAACTTAGTATTTACAAAAAAAATAATTCCAAATACCTATTTGAAAACTTAGTAATTAAAAAATTATTGCTAAATATTTAAATATTTAATAATTAAAAATAGTAAGTATATTGTGTTCCAATCCCGTCCCATTCCTGTCCCGATTCATTTCCGTTCCTTTACTGTTTTTGTCCCGTCCGCGTCCTGTTTTTGTCCCCTTTTTTAAAGCCAGATTTGACGTTAAAAAAAACGCGTATATTTATTGGTAATATTTTGGCTTTTGATACCAAATATGTTTATATTTAGTAATTTTTTATTGTTATCCAATTAGTAAACTTTTTATTTTTAATTACACTGGTCAACAGCCATTTTGCCACAGGGTGCGCTGATTAAAAAAATAACCATAATTTTGCTCAATTAGCCTTTTTTCGAGATGTTGTAAGAAACCGTTTTTTTATATGCAAACATTCAAATTCGTATATATATATATTTATGTATACATATACATATATATATATATACAAGGTGTCCCTAAACTTAGTGGCAGAAATTTAGGAGCAGATTAAGCAAGTCAAAATAAGACGAAAATCTAAATAAATATTTTTCCTAATTACGTATGTTTAAAAGATACAGGGTGATAAAGTGTTACTTATCATATCAGTTTTTTTAATATAACTTCTACTCTGGTATACTTGGAAAGGTGATATTTTGCGAACAGTCATTTAATACCAAAACACATATTCACACATAATTACAATTGTTTGAGTGAACACAGTGTCGTAGAAACAGGGGTTGCTTAATTTTATTGTCCCATACAAACTTTGAGGTTAGGTTTTTATACCATTTGATGCAATTTTTCGATTACTCAGTTCGGCTACTATTAAAAAGGTGTACCTCTCAAACTTCGATAAAATTAACCGTTCTCGAGATATTCGAGATTACAATAATTGTTATATCGCATTAAAGGACTAAAAGTTATATGATAAAAAAAATTTAATTGAAAAAACTACATTTTTTTTAATGTGACGGTCAGGGCAAAAAGTCCCGAGGCTCATGGAATGCGCTTTTTAGTTTTTTCAATTAAAAAATAAAATTTGTTATCATATACCTTTTAATCCTTTTAAATAATGCGATACAACAATTATTGTAATCTCAAATATCTCGGAAACGGTTTATTTTATCGAAGTTTGAGAGGTACACCTTTTTAATGGTAGCCGAACTGTTTAATCGATAAATTGCATCAAATGTTACAAAAACCTAACCTCAAAGTTTGTATGGGACAATAAGCTTAAAGCAACCCCCGTTTCTACGACACTTTGTTCACTCAAACAATTGTAATTATGTGTGAATATGTGTTTTGGTAGTAAGTGACTGTTTGCAAAATATCACCTTTCCAAGTCTACCATAGTAGAAGTTATATTAAAAAAACTGATATGATAAGTAACACTTTATCACCCTGTAACTTTTAAACATACGTAATTAGGAAAAATATTTATTTAGATTTTCGTCTTATTTTGACTTGCTTAATCTGCTCCTAAATTTATGCCACTAAGTTTAGGGACACCTTGTATATTTGTTTTAATAAAATACCAATACCAAGGATCATTGTTTATGCGAGTTTTAATTTAACTAAGAAAAAATTAACAGTTTAAAAAAAACTTATTTTAACGAAGTAAAAATTCGACAGTTTTCAAAGTTTAAAGTGTAGTTTCGCGAACAATTTTGTAGCTTCATTTATCTACTTTATTGTGTAAAAATTTTAACCCAATCAAATAAAAATTGCCAAAATGACACTCAAACTCAAATTTATATTTAAAATGATAATAAATAAAAAATAAATATCTTGAAAGGGAACCAACTGAGTTTAAAAACTAATACACCAAAATTTACGGATTTAAAAGGCCTAAATAAATAAAGCTATACAGTTTTGTAAATTCAATTAAAATCGGACAAAAATTGTTTGTGTAACATCACTTTGAACTTTAAATTGCCAAAAAGCGATTTTATTTCGTTAAAAATAGTTTTTTTAAGGGACTGTATAGTTTTTTTAGTTAAATTAGGACACAGCTTCATGACCAATGATCCTTGGTTGATTACAAAAATATATACACCAATGTTTGCATAAAAAAAACGTTTTCTTACAATATCTCGAAAACAAAGTGTAATTAAGCAAAATGTTTGCCATTTTTTGAATCAGCGCACCCAAACCAACAAAGAGTAGGGTGGAGCGAAATATGAATGTTTTTAAAACTCAAAACACCTGTAGGTATATAGAAAACTTGTGTATGAAATAAAAAAAATTATTTGGTGAAAAAAAAAATATTTTGGTAATTCCTTCCACCGCCCCAGACCTATCCTAAATATAAAAATCATAAAATTCAGATGAGGGCAGAAAACGGTAAAAAAAAATTTTTTTAGCCAAGATTTTTTTAGAGCCTAACTAACTAAAATTGGGCACAAAAAAAAAGCTAAATGGGGGCCCCCGGTTAATTTTAATAATACAAATATTTTCATATTTAACATTGACTGGGGGTCCGCCCATTTCGCTTGTTTTTTTTTGAAAATTAAAGTGCTCAACTTTGGAAAAGTTACTTATGCTCAAAATAAACAACTTGTATGGGCGTTTCTCTGTAAACTGGGCAACTCATTGTCTCAAGCTAATATTGTTTAGAAAAATAACAGATCATAAATATTTCGTAGATAACTTCAAAAGATAATAACCTAATCTACCTATGCTCGACGTTCAAAATCCAATAAAATAAACTTTAATGTATCAAAATCGTTTTTATAGTCCTTAAAAACCAGTCCCCTGACGTGTCACCAAAGCAAAATGGTCACTTCAGACTAAATTAATTAAAGACAGTAACTATTGGAATCAACCTAATTGTTTAATTATTCAACCAATATTGTTTTCTTGTTACTGTGACTTATTTATTTTTTATAATTATTATTTTGTAATTCTAAAAAAGTCACTTTGTCTCCGGATTTTATAAACAGTCCCCTGTATAGATTTTTCAGAAAATGCTCAATGTTTTCCAAAGTAATAGGAATATTTTTGATTCATCTGCCGTATACTAATAAATAGACCGATATTTATTCCTCGAATAACATTTATTAAATACAAAAAAATATAACAAAAAAACTTGCCTAGACAATTTCTTACTTCAAGTTGCCCAGTTTACAGAGAAACGCCCATATATCTATATATATTTTAATTAATTCTATTGAATTATAAAAAATAAATATCAAAAAATATATAAAAAAATGTGAAGATCCCGTTTAAGGTATATTTGTGCACTAAAACAAAGGAAATCTTCTGTTTTCAGACAAAGAACAAAGATCAAATCCAAAGAACAGTACCAGTACAAATTGAAGGACCAGCAGGAACAGCAGCAACAGCAGGCGCCTTCGATAAAGCAGCAATACTCGAACCCGTCGTCGAGCCATCCGAAGATAAACGTGCTGCAAAACATCAGCCTGCAACCGCCCACCTTGGCATCGGACGAATCCGGCGAGCAATCGGACGCCCCCAAGCAAAACGAACTAATCCAAGCGACCGTTTCCAACGAGAACCAGGCGCCCAGGAACAAGATCCTGACCAACTTGAAGGCGGGCAACGTGACGCTGAAGCAGATCACGTGTCCGATGCCGGGTTCGAGCAACGAGGCGGTGCCGAAGTCGGTGAAGATGTGCCCGGCCAAAAAGGCGATCTCCAAAACCATGTCGGGCGGGCAGAAGTTGATCGTCGTGTCGAACGCCCAAACGATACCGTCGAGCAGTATTCTACAGCGCACGCTAAGTATTCCGTTCGTGAAGAACATATCGGTCAAGAACTTCGAAAAGTTTAAAATCGTGACCAGCACTTCTTCTAACGCGGCGCAAGTTTCCACTGCCAACTCCAACACCACCAACTCGGTAAAACACAAAGTGGTGACGGTGCGTACTAACTCTTCGACGTCGAAAAAAGTGATACCGCTCTCTCAGCTGCAAGTATTAAACTCGAAAGGCAACATCAAGGTGCTGCCTCTTGGCGGTAAAATAGTCGGAAAATCCGTCACGTCCACCACATCTTCGCCACTGTACATCATGAACACGATGGGCAACGTGCAGACCATCGCTAAGAGTCTCACCATGCCAACCATGATCACCACCAAAAGTAAGGAGGCGCCCAACACTAGCGTCTCCTTTGTAGAAACTTCAGAAAAATTATTAAACAATTCCGAAGAAGAAAAAACGATTATTGAGGAAATCGTCAAAGTTCCTGTTGTGATTAAAGAAGAAACGGAACAAGAAGATTACGATTCAAAGATTGAAGAGTTTCATATTACGCAAACGGTAGTTAAGGAGGAAAATAATCTAGATAAAACTGAATTTGTTACGGAAGACGTTGTTAAAGATGAAATTGTTAAAGATAAAGTCACCAATGGCGAGACTGAAGATTTAGAGATTAAGAGTGTAGTTAATGAAGGAGATATTAGTAAAGATCCATTTGGTAAGTCTGTTTTACCAGTAATTTAAAATTTTTACGTTTAACCGGGGTGTTGCTGTACCTTTTCAAAGCTGTTAAAACAGTTATTTTGGTTAACAACAGTAAGAGGTTGCAAATTGCGCTTCTACCTTGTCAGCAAATTTTTTTCACAACTTTTTAACTGGGCGCAGTTTACAGAAAAGTTGAATCAACACTATAAATAAAATTCAAATTATTTAAATATTTTTGTAAGTGTAATTATATTTTTTTTAGTATTTAAAACTAAGGAATGTGCCAATATGGAAGTTGAAGAGTTTGATGCGAAATTCGATGGTATTGATAACGGTTCGATAGTAATAAAAAAGTAAATTAAAATTGATTTACTGTGTACTGGCTGTAAATACGAATGTTAAATGTAATTGAACCGATTATAGTTATTATTTTTGGAAATTTATTTTCGAAAATCCATAAATAGCGGTAATTGAAAGGAATCTAAATGTTAGAGTTTTGCTCAATGCGATTTTTTATTTATGTGTTTGATTTTTGTCAAATTATTTATTTTATAATTTAAAAAATGTTTTTTATAAAAATTAATTTGTAAATAGTTATATATGAAGAGGATAAATATATTCTTTAATGAAAATAATACCTTAATAGGTATTGTGACAAGGAAAAATGGATTTTTAATTCATTTTCAAAAACTTTCCACCATGTATCAAAAACTGGTAAGTACTACTAGTTTTTTTTTAATTTTTCATAATAATTATTAATAATTACGGCTGGCAAAAACAGACTTTTTTGACCAAACATACATTGTACGTTGAGTGTACCGTTAGGAAAACAATATACAAGGTGTCCCTAAACTTATTGGCATAAATTTAGAAAAAGATTGAGCAAGTCAAAATAAGACGAAAACCTAAATAAATTTTTTTTCCTAATTACTTTGTTTCCAAGATACAGGGTGATAAAGTGTTACCTATCATATCAGTTTTTTTAATATAACTTCTACTATGGTAGTCTTGAAACTTTGCGATCAGTCACTACTACCAAAACACATATTCACACATAATTACAATTGTTTGAGTGAACACAGTGTCGTAGAAACGGGGGTTGCTTTAAGCTTATTGTCCCATACAAACTTTGAGGTTAGGGTTTTATAACATTCGATACAATTTTTCGATTACACAGTTCGTCCTCCATTAAAAAGGTGTACCTCTCAAACTTCGATAAAACAAACCGTTTCCGAGTTATTCGAGATTGCAATAATTGTTATATCGCATTATTTAAAAGGATTAAAAGGTATATGATAACAAATTTTATTTTTTAATTGAAAAAACTAAAAAGGGCATTCCATGAGCCTCGGGACTTTTTGCCCTGACCGTCACATTAAAAAAAATTGTAGTTTTTTCAATTAAAAAATTTGTTATCATATCATAGTCCTTTAATGCGATATAACAATTATTGTAATCTCGAATATCTCGGAAACGGTTTATTTTATCGAAGTTTGAGAGGTACCTACACCTTTTTAATAGTAGCCGAACTGAGTAATCGAACAATTGCTTCAAATGATATAAAAACCTAACCTCAAAGTTTGTATGGGACAATAAGCTTAAGCAACCCCTGTTTCTACGACACTGTGTTCACTCCAACAATTGTAATTATGTGTGAATATGTGTTTTGCTAGTAAGTGACTGTTCGCATAATATCACCTTTCCAAGTCTACCATAGTAGAAGTTATATTAAAAAACTGATACGATAAGTAACACTTTATCACCCTGTATCTTTTAAACATACGTAATTAGGAAAAATATTTATTTAGATTTTCGTCTTATTTTGACTTGCTTAATCTGCTCCTATATTTATGCCACTAAGTTTAGGGACACCTTGTATATCTCAAAATGTTAAAAATCTCAAAATCCCGACTAGCACTCCTTTTAACGCGGCCCAAGTTTTCACTACCAATTCGAACACCACCAACTCGGTAAAACACAAAGTGGTGACGGTGCGTACTAACTCTTCGACGTAGAAAAAAGTGATATCGCTCTCTCAACTGCAAGTATTAAACTCGAAAGGCAATATCAAGGTGCTGCCTCTGGGCGGTAAAATAGTCGGAAAATCCGTCACGTCCACCACATTTTCGTCACTGTACATCATGAACACGATGGGTAACGTGCAGACCATCGCTAAGAATCTCACCATGCCAACCATGATCACCACCAAAAGTAAGGAGGCGCCCAACACTAGCGTCTTCTTTGTAGAAACATCAGAAAAATTATTAAACAATTTCGAAGAAGAAAAAACGATTATTGAGGAAATCGTCAAAGTTCCTGTTGTGATTAAAGAAGAAACGGAACAAGAAGACTACAATTCAAAGATTGAAGAGTTTCATATTACGCAAACGGTAGTTAAGGAGGAAAATAATCTAGATAAAACTGAATTTGTTACGGAAGACGTTGTTAAAGATGAAATTGTTAAAGATAAAGTCACCAATGGCGAGACTGAAGATTTAGAGATTAAGAGTGTAGTTCATGAAGGAGATATTAGTAAAGATCCATTTGGTAAGTCTGTTTTAACAGTAATTTAAAATTTTTACGTTTAACCGGGGTGTTGCTGTACTTTTCAAAGCTGTTAAAACAGTTATTTTGGTTAACAACAGTAAGAGGTTGCGAAATTGCGCTTCTACCTTGTCAGCAAATTTTTTTCACAACTTTTTAACTGGGCGCAGTTTAGAGAAAAGTTGGATAAACACTATAAACAAAATTCAAATTATTTAAATATTTTTGTAAGTGTAATTATATATTTTTTAGTATTTAAAACTAAGGAATGTGCCAATATGGAAGTTGAAGAGTTTGATGCGAAATTCGATGGTATTGATAACGGTTCGATAGTAATAAAAAATTAAATTAATTTACTGTGTACTGGCTGTAAATACGAATGTTAAATGTAATTGAACCGATTATAGTTATTATTTTTGGAAATTTATTTTCGAAAATCCATAAATGCGATTTTTTATTTATTTTATAATTTAAAAAATGTTTTTTATAAAAATTAAGTTTAGTTATATATGAGGAGGATAAATATATTTTTTAATGAAAATGATACCTTTATAGGTATTGTGACATGGAAAAATGGATTTTCAATTCATTTTCAAAAACTTTCCACCATGTACCAGAAATTGGTAAGTACTACTAGTTTTTTTTCACTTTTTCATAATAATTAATAATTACGGCTGGCAAAAACAGACTTTTTTGACCAAACCATACATTGTATGTTGAGTGTACCGTTAGGAAAATAATATATATCTCAAAATGTTAAAAAACTCAGCTGCAAGTATTAACCTCCAAAGGCAACATGAAGGTGCTGCCTCTGGTCGATAAAATAGTCGGAAAATCCGTCACGTCCACCACATCTTGTTAGGGATGTAAAATGACGGTCATTTGTATATGTGACACGTGACATGTCATTTATTTGTTATTTTTGTCATTTATTGTCATTTTTATTTCCTTATCTTTAATGTTTATCTATAGATATAGAAGCATCAGTCAAGTGGCAACTGACTAAAACATTAATAGACATAAACTTAAACATAAATGTATTTGAAAAAAAACAAAATCAAAAAATTAAATAAAAATCTTAGTAGAAAATAAAGATATCTAACTGGTTTAAAACCAGTTATAATCAATTTTTTTTGTCAGATTTATTGTCATCGACATCAAAGTCATCTAATGACTTAAAAAGTGCAGCTTCCATCTCTTGGCTTGGGGCGGCATCGATCTAACGTTTTTTTGTGTTCGCGTCGGTGGATCGCAAGCCAGTCACGCGCCAGGCGGGTGGAATGGAAAGTCAGCTGATATTTTTGTGACCGTCATATATTTTTGTGACTGTCATATATTTTAATGACGGTCAGTTATTTTTTTGACAGTCAGAAATTTCAATTGTAAAAAATTAATTACAAGGGTGTCATAAAAATAAAGGACATGACAGTCATTTTCATTATGACCGTGACATGACATTGTCATAAAAATTTGCTTACATCCCTAGCCACTGTACATCATGAACACGATGGGCAACGTGCAGACCATCGCTAAGAGTCTCACCATGCCAACCATGATCACCACCAAAAGTAAGGAGGCGCCCAACACTAGCGTCTCCTTTGTAGAAACATCCGAAAAATTATTAAACAATTCCGAAGAAGAAAAAACGATTATTGAGGAAATCGTCAAAGTTCCTGTTGTAATTAAAGAAGAAACGGAACAAGAAGATTACGATTTAAAGATTGAAGAGTTTCATATTACGCAAACGGTAGTTAAGGAGGACAATAATCTAGACTATTCCACTGAATACTTTATGGACCAATCAGATTTCAGAAAACGAGTGGTTTTTTCAGTTTTGCAGCGATAAAACTAATATTTAGGTGACTATTTGCCTCGTCTTAACACGTTAACGGCCACGTCGGTCCCAGGGGACCGCTAATACTTCTTCCATCCAGGCCACGGCGGTCCCTGCGGACCGCCTGTCATTTTTTTGTTTAACAGTTTAACATGATTTTCTGGCCAGCGGACCGCTCGTATAAGGTATTTTAAAGCATGCATAGGACCGCATGGCCCTGACGGCTGACGAAGATACAAGAGTTTTTTAATTATTTATTTTTTAATCTGTATTTTGACGATTTTATTTTTTAAAATGATACAAGTAAAATAACAACTTGGCCCAATAAACAAAATCACCAATAACGCCGTGGCGTTTAACGTGCGTCTTAATTTCCACCAATCAATAGCGCAATTTTGAATTACAAATGGTTTCTAGGTGAAAAAACTCTATGACAGCACCTGTCAGCAGTTTTTTCGAGTTTACCCTCGTCAAAACTTGACAGCTGTTGTCACAAAAAATTGTAATTTATATTTTAATTGTACCATAAATAATTAAGTTTGTAGTATTTTGTGATTAAATAAATTACCTATTTTTCAGTTTTCAAATTAATACCTACATATTTATTATGTATGCATGTATAATAGGTAGTATGTTTTGTAAGCTATGTGTATGCAGAATAATTGTTACTCATGAAATAGTTTTGTCAAATACCATTCGGGCATCTAATTTTCGAAAAAGCAAAATGCTAAGTAATATTTTTTAACAAAATGCATTCGTGCAGGTGCAAAAATCCTCGTCTTCGACTCGGATTTTTGTTACCACCAGCACAGAATAACCTGTTCTAAATGAAACAGAAAATAGTTTACTAAATTAAATGAACTTTTCATAGTTCTGATACTTTTGTATAACTTGATAACCCTTCCCACTAACTCCTATAAAGAAGAGCGCATTATTTTTAGTAGCCCACAGGCGCTGAATATCTTAAGACGGCCCTGGCTCTACTACTGTATGGAGGTCGGTGGAGGCCATTTTGAGCAGCTTATTTGCTAAGGTATTTTTTGTTGAACCTTTTTTATTTTGCTTTCTTTAAATGTTTAAAATTTCTCTGCTGTCAATTAACAAAAATTAAAAAAAAAGCACACCGTTGAATTGAGAATTGAATGCGCTTTCCAACGATGTGTTACTCGACCCCTTATGCTATTTAAGATTCTTGAAGGGGTTGCTCCCCCGCTTTAGGGGTTGAGTTTAGAATAGAAAATTTAATGTCAAAAGTAGTCCCCTTTGTCGTGTTTTAGGATTGTTTATGAAACCTTTTAGTTCAAAAGTTTATGAAACCTTTTAGTTCAAAAGTTTCTGGGGGGTGGCAAATTTTATGTGGAACACCCTGTATATGTAGATGTACAGGCGAACCGGGCAACCGCCTAGTGCAATATTATAAGTAAATATTTGTTTTTAAAATTGGAAATAATTTAATTGTCTTTTACGACCTGAAAAGTTAATCATGGAATTATAATAATTATAAATTTAATTACATGAAATACAAAAGTGGCGGTAATTTAGAAATCTCGAAGAATTTATGTTTATTTCCTAACGTTATATGACCAAATAAAACAATTTATTTATGTAATTTTTTTCAAGGCGTTTGAATAAATACCACTTTATCACCGTTTGTGCGATAGTCTTAAAAAAAATTTTGGTACGTTAGCAGTAGGTGACTGTAAACACTTCGAGCCGGCCCTGAGCGGACGCACTGTACACATTTTGTTTCACTTCAAATTTGCCTTCAGTGTTATCAAATAACTAGGTATAATTTGTATGACTCAAAAGTAGAAACAACTTGAAATTTAAAAACATTTAAATGTATTTAAACTTATAAATATCTAAATAATAATAATAATTTTAAACAAGAAAATAATGATTTTTAATTCATTCAAATAATAGTCAACACGAACAAAAAAGTGATACAGTTTAGATTTTTTAGTGACAGTAAAAGATATCTCGTATCTTTACCGATCAGGAATGCATTTTTCAGGAGAAGGAAGAAAATAAAACACATTTAAAATTAGTTTATCATTTAATCAATCGGCGCGGCTAGATCAGAGATACTACAAACCGCAAATTTAATCAATTTTTAGATACTTGAAAAGGGTCGCACAGTGCTGGTAACCGGTATTTATTATTACAGTAGCGCAACCTAATAATATTAAAATAACCGTTTTTGTTTTTAAGTGCATTTTATTGAAATAGAAAACACATTTGGATTTGTTTTAAACAAATTGTTTATAATTTTATATTGTTTCCTTGAAATTTGTTATATTTACCATTGATCAATTCGAAAAATATTACTGTAATGCACTTAAATTATAAATTAATAATTTACATTTGCGTTAAAGAATGCGGTTTGATAAATGTATAATAAAATAGAATTACTAAATTATAAGATATGTATGCGTAATACACGTGGTTTGGTTAAAAATACTAATTAATAAACAACAATAACAATGAATGTTTTTTTGTGTTTAGGATTCCATATTATTAATATTTTTATAGAATGGACATTTAATTTATACTATAATAATTTAAAGGTTTCGCATTACTGTAATTTCAAGATAATATTATGTTTATCTAAAATAAGTTGTCAAAAATGGCGAATGCGCCGGGATTAATTTTAGATTTAATATTATTGATGGCATTTATAATCTAAATATATGCGGTTATATTTTTGTAAAAACCCAAGGAATAAATAATTTATCGAAGTGTTATTCTGTTGTTAAAATTGATTATAAATTGTGTTTTTCAATTTTATATAACTACTTATATAAAATTAAAAAACATTGTATCTAAAAATCTGTAATTCCTGTTTATGCGATTTTAATATTCCTCCTTTTAATTTTTGTATTGTTTGAGGATTTATTATGTATATTTTGAAGTTTGTTAACTAGGCCCATGAGGTAACTGGGGCTTTTAAAGCCCCTACAGTAGGGTGCTGTTTTTTAATTTTTGTATTAAATAGATTTTTTTAATGCACCTGATACTTATGTAATCGTAGCAACTAGGCAGAGCTGTTCCGAGTACAAGAAAAAAGTACCCTGCTAAAAGTACAAGTACTTTGAAAAAAATGTACTTGAGTACAAAGTACAAAAATCCAAAAGTACTCACGAGTACAAGTACAAAGTACTTTTTCCAAAAACTCTTAAAATGTAATTTAGGTTTCAGTATCCAGCAAAAAAAGTTAATTTAACTTTTAATAAAAGTTAAATAAAACAAAATATCATGTTTAGGTCACTTAGGGATATTTAAAAAACTGCATTTTTATATTTCTTTAATACACGTATTAATTTGATTTGAAAATTTTTTTTTCCAAATAACCAATTATTTCGATTTTAAACAGAAAAAATAATATTATAATAGATTAACTATTCTTTTACATATAACCTTTATTACCTATAGGTATACCTATTCATGCAAGTAATTTATTATACAGGGTGGTCCAGGTTATAGTAGCAATAATTCACCATTCGATAGTCCATCGAAAAATAAGTCGACATGCATGGTAATTTTTTTCTCCAAAACCCCTCCTAAGGGAGATACAGCCCTTCAAAGTTGAGTTTTAAAAATCTTTTTTTTGCCATAACTCTCAGGAAATAAAAGCGTTTTTGACCAAATTTGGTACAAGTACTTATGAAATAGGTACTCGTTACCTGACGTAAGTAACTTTTGTCAAAATTGTCCAGTGACGTAGATACAGGGGGGTTGTTTCACTTTTTCCACCCCATTTTTTACGCCACTGGATATTGGTTTAAATTGACCTATTTTTCTAATTCCTTGTTCAATTTTGAGAAAAAAAGCCACTTCTGTCAATTTTGATTTAAGGCTTTGTTAACGAGATAATTGAGTTTAAAAAAAACATACAGTCCTGCAAAGTTCAGTTTTAAATATCTTTTTTTTGTCATAACTCTAACTCTAAGATCGCTAAAGCGTTTTTCACCAACTTTGAGGGTCGGTTTATCAATATCCAGTTAAAGTTGCAGTTAGTTATCTGTTAGATAATTTCCATGGATACCATTGTTCTCACAACGATTAATATGAAATTTAACTGTTAGATAGACTAACTGGAACTTAACTAGAGATTGATAAACCGGCCCTGATACAAGTACTTATGAAGTAGATACTCGTTACTTGACCCAAGTAACTTTTGTCAAAATTGTCCATTGGCGTACATACAGGGGTTGTTTCACTTTTTCCGCCAAGGATTTCACTGAAAAATAACTCGACATGCATTGTTTTATTTTCTTCAAAACTTCCTCAGAAAAGACATAAAGCCCTTCAAAATTTAATTTTAAGATTTATCTTTTTGTTATAACTCTCATATCGTTTAAGAATATTTTATTAAATTTGGTATAGGTAGGTATTTAAAATAGGTACCTAATCAACACTTGACGTATTTTTATTTAAAATTATCAAGTGGCCTGGTGCGCTTTATCCAATAAAATTAGGGCGGCCCCACTCTAGTATGAACTGTCAGTCTTAAACAACTATAATTTTTTACAGTCTGTTAAAATATTTTAATTATATATAATATAATACAAGTATCATAAGTAATCATAAATATGCCTTTTCGATTCACGAACCAAGAATACGCCGATATTCACTTCATTTATGGATTTTGTGATGGGAACGCGTTGCAGGCAGTTCAAGAATATCAAAGGCGTGAAATCCTGGGCGGAAAAAGTGAAACAACCCCTGTATCTACGCCAATGGACAATTTTGACAAAAGTTTCTTGGGTCAAGTAACGAGTATCTATTTACTAAGTACATGTATCAAAGTTGGTGAAAAACGCTTTAGCGATCTTAGAGTTAGAGTTATGACAAAAAAAACATATTTAAAACTGAACTTTGCAGTACTGTATGTTTTTTTTAAACTCAATTATCTCGTAAACAAAGCCTTAAATAAAAATTTGACAAGAGTGGCTTTTTTCTCAAAATTGAACAAGGAATTAGAAAAATAGGTCAATTTAAACCAATATCCAGTGGCGTAAAAAATGGGGTGGAAAAAGTGAAACAACCCCCCTGTATCTACGTCACTGGACAATTTTGACAAAAGTTACTTACGTCAGGTAACGAGTACCTATTTCATAAGTACTTGTACCAAATTTGGTCAAAAACGCTTTTATTTCTTGAGAGTTATGGCAAAAAAAAGATTTTTAAAACTCAACTTTGAAGGGCTGTATCTCCCTTAGGAGGGGTTTTGGAGAAAAAAATTACCATACATGTCGACTTATTTTTCGATGGACTATCGAATGGTGAATTATTGCTAATATAACCTGGACCACCCTGTATATATAATTATATATATATATATATATAATTTAATTTCGTGCTTGCAGTTAAATAAAGTTTAGGCTATTTATTAAATAACTTTATTTAACTGCAAGCACGAAATTAAATTAATGTAACATGCATTAATGACTGCAAAAAAACAAGATTGAATGCAAAAATATAATCTAATTTTTTAACCGTACCAAATATAACAAAAACTTAATCGAGTAGGTAATCAAATACAAAATAATATTTAAAATCTTACTTACATAACAAAAACCAAAACCCTTAAAATAATACTAATGCAGATTTTGTATAATCTCAAATTTCTTTAAAAAAACCGTTACATATGACATTATGACGGCACTACCAGAGATAAAAAAGGGCACTACCTCTTGTAACATGTAATATCTCTATAAAGATTACAATGATTTTACCAACTTGCCCATATCGAGGATTTATTCCGAATATTGCCGAACCTTTAAACTGTAGCTGCTAAAGCATTATAATTATGGCGATAAATTTGAATATATAGTGCCACTAAAGTAGTGGTTAACACAAAGATGCCGAGGACAAAAGTACTCGAGTACAACAAAAGTACTCCAGTACATCAAATGTACTCGAGTACAAAAAATTTACTCGAGTACATCCAATGTACTCGTGTCCATTTTTACATTTTTAAATTAAATAAGTACAAGTACAAGTACTTTTTTTTAAGCGTTTGGAACGTTGCAACTTTCCGCACGCTTGTAGAGGGAGATTTTAATTAATGATTTTGATCATTTGTATGTACGTTACGTCACTTTTTTTTATTAAAAAATGTCCCAGCTGGGACACTCTGTATTTAAGATCGTTTAAAAAGGGTATACTGTGGTTTTAAGTGGTCCCGAAACAATCCCATATAGTACACAAAAACTTTAACCTTTATTATTTTTATCAAAGTCACGTGGTGGGACTTTTGGGTGTGTAGGGTAGTACATATGCCATTAAGCCCTTTTCAGGGACCTTTCGCACAAAAAATTTACGACAATCGGTTGAAAAATAAAAAAATTACGAGGGTGGTAAGGTCTTAGGTGGGACACACTGTAGTATTTAGAATTTGCTTAGAATCCAATCTCGAACGCGAATTTTATTTTTTTCGCTCCCCGGTATAAATCACCCTGTATGTATATTACGTGATAAACAAGGCGTTGCCTGTGCAAAATGATACCACATATTACTGAAAGCAAAATATTGCGATTTAAACAAATTTCCCTATGTTCAAAAGTTTAAAAATAAACAAAGTTAAAAGTTTGTTTTTGATTTTATTAAATAACTCTGAAAAAAAAACGTTTTTGCACATTTGGTATTTGTGGGTTTTTCAGAAAGGAAAATTAAAATTCTCCCAAACAAAGTAGATTGCAGACACATTACATCACATCTTTTTTGCACCTTAGTGTATTCACGTTTTAAATGAAAATATTACTTTATTACTTAAAAATGTTTCCTATTCGTATTTAAATCACTGTTTAATATCTTAATTATTAAGTATCAACCTTTGAAATTTGGTTAACTTGCATTTCAGGGACACCTTGTATATCCCGGAACTCTTTAAAAAATACTATTTACAATCTTATAAAAACGTAGTTTTTATACAATTTTATTGTATACAATTAAATCTTTAAAAAGTTTGTTGATTTGGAAAAATCAAAAATATTAATTAAGTTCTTATAAGTAATACTAATAAGCAGTAACTTAATCTTTTTTGATTTGGATACATTTTTAAAATTTGAAAATTGTTTTTCTTAATTTTATGATTTCTTTAATAAAAACGATTGTAAATTTTATACGTTTCAGTGCTTCACAAGTGTTTCAAAGTACTTCAGGGTCTAATTGTCTAGCATCAGGGGCGTGCTGGCTGAATCAATGCAGGCCTGGACTAGATGGTAGAGCAGTCCAGGCCCAAGCCAATTTCATATAAATTGTAAAAATACATCACAATTAAATACCTCGACTGATAAAACGTCCCGTGATAACTCTCTTCGCAACAAAGAACTGTTTTCAGCTAGTTCAATTATTAAGTCATAATCTAAACCATTTTGCACCTTTCTCTCCACAGCAATCAGCATAAAAGCTTCCAAATTTACGTCACTTCACACTAATATTAAAGAAAAGTATTATCACAAATAAATCAAGATAAAAACTGTGAGAGGGGGCTTTTTTGGATGCTTTTGTAATTATGTTTCTGTTTCTCTATAAATCCGAGCTGATCCTCCCTTCCGATAATTTATAAATTGACTAAAATTTCATTTCATCGAAGTGGCCCCGGATCAATTTGGATTTCCAAAGAAACGGAAAAATAATTACGGAAGCATCCAAAATATCCCCACGCTTTAGGGTTTCCACTTGCGACTTCTTGGTTAAGGGTTAGCATAAAAAATACGTGTTTTAGATTTTTTTACGGAAGTCAATTAAAACTTTCTTTTATTTTTAATTTATATTTAGTGTTTAATAATATAACTTGAAAAAACTTTTTGTTTGGTATAAAAATCTTTTTTCTATTTGCACACCATAACAAGTCCAACAGACCACCATGGTAGCGCAGGCCACCGGGCTTTCGCCCGGTGTCCCGGCGGCCCAGCACGCCCCTGTCTAGCATAGGTAAATTTTGACAAAATGGTAGGTACGCTATTGACATTTTTACTTTTAAAATAAAAATTATTAATTATTGATTTTATTTATTTAACATGTAAGTATTTTCCTAACAAAGTCAAAATAAAAAGGAGTGGTGACTTTTGTTCATCATATCATATTGAAAAATTAATTCAAAAGAACCCCTTATACTTACATGCCCCTGGTTAATCTGACAAAATAATTGAAATGCATAAATATATATTCTAAAATTTATTTAACATAGATTTTTATTTACATTTAAAAAATATGAAAAAAAAATAAAACACCTTGTAAATGAACAATTAAACTTTTTTATATTTTTGATACGCTTTCGAATTTGGTTCACTCACGAAAATTTCATAAAGATTAGTAAAGGCATTTTAGATTTAGAATTTTTTTTACTTATTATGCGTTAATTTTGACGCGCAGTGTATATGTCCGTTTTACGAGGGGCTTAGGCATGGGTATTTTGCAAAATTTATCCAGTTTTTTTATAATTATATTTAACTTTATAGAGTAGAATCTTTTATCAGAAAATACACTGCTTTTTAAAATTCCAAATTTGCTATTATTAAAATGGAAAAGCACTATACTTTTTTTGGTTTATAAAAGCGTTACATGGAAAGAATTTTTTTTTTTGCTTTTATATATAGACATATTTTTCTTTTGAGAGGGAAAAAAAGTAAAAAAAACTGATTTCTTTTTTTTTGGAAAATTTAAATCTTTTTAGGTATAATACTAAAAAAAATAATAAAAATTGTGAAGTATATTAAGATATCACGTATAAAATTGGTATACATTTAAAAAAATTAAATTTTAAAACGCATTGAATTTCCCTTATATTATGAAATAAGGTAACAATAAATATTCAATAATATGGCATGCACTTAGTTAAAATAGTTTATTAAACTGGTTGGAGTGGACAATAGAATTGAACAATTCAGCATGAAGAATTGAACACTGGATTTGTTTCGTTGTGGTTCCTGGTAAGTTAGAAATGCATTCTTCCGAGTAACAGTTAGTTTTCGAGCCCGTAACTCATTCCCATGTTACCGTCCATTATAGCGCAAGTAATTTAACTATGAATAAGCCGATGTGAACTAAAATAAACCATTGTGGCGGTGGCGGCACGCTGCATGCCGGTTTACCGGCCGGCACTTGTACTTTGAGGATTTATACCTTCTTGCATTGTGGAACAATATATTTTTTATCTACTTCTACATTGACGAGCTGTGACTTTAAGGCGTTTTATTGACGGGCTGAAGTTAACAACAGTGGCTTTTCGACATTTTACGCCACGGGCTGAAGTTAGCTTTATTATAAATTGGGAAAATGTGAGGTTAAATTCGGGTGACAGTTGACAGATGTCAAAATTTTAACAAATAAAATTGGCTTTAAATTCTGTTTTGTGTTCGTCGTAGATAAAGTATAGTAGGCAACTCGTTTATAAACTTCTCTAGACATTCGTTTTTATTAAACACTCGCTCGCAAGCTTCGCTCGTGCTTAATTAAACTCGTAACTAAAATGGCGTTTATAAAACTTGATACATAATATACTAAAGGGTGTATCAATAAGAGCGCAAGATTTGAATTTCGCCTCAGTTTGGCAACCATGATGTCACATGATTAATGACATGACAGATTGATAGGAGACAGATGGAAGTTTGTAAATATGGAGCATTACACGATAGAACAACCCGTCCTCATTGTTAAACACTATTATCAAAATGATAAAAGTTTCATTGCCACGATTCGTAAAGGGCGTCCAATATTTTTTCGAAATAATGTTCCTAATTCACCTACTGTGAAAAAAATAATCGAAAAATTTGAAAGCACTGCTTCTGTTAGTGATGTGAAACACATGACACGAGCTCTTTCAGAACAAAATATCGCAGCAGTTCGCGAGAGTGTGGCCGAGAGTCCAGAGACGTCGATTTGCCATCGTGCACAAGAATTGGACATTACAAAAGCCATTCTTCAGCAAATTATTACTTAAGATTTGCATCTTCATGCCTACAAAGTCCAATTGACTCAACAACTCCAGCCAAAAGACCATGAACAGCGAAGAGAGTTCACCAATTGGATCCTTGAGCAGCAAGAAGTGAATGCCGATTTTGCGGACAAAATCATTTTCAGTGATGAGGCCCATTTTCACCACTATTTAACACCGTTGGACTTTTGGCTGTGGGGTTATTTGAGGTCACAAGTTTATGCCAACAAGCCCGCCACCATCGAAGCCTTAAAAGCAGAAATTAGACGCTCTATCAACGAAATACCGCCACATGTATTCAATAATGTTATTGCAAATTTTGCCAAAAGAATACGCTTGTGCCAGTTAAGCCGTGGTGGACATTTACCAGATGTGTTATTTTATACATAATTTCCAAATGTGTACTTTATAAATCAATAAATATTTCAATGCTTTAATACTTAAAACCATGTTTTACTAAACTTTGAAATCTTGCGCTCTTATTGATACACCCTTTATTATAATTATGATAAATATTAATTAATAAATCATCAACTACTTACTGAAATTCAATGTTTTATTTATTTTGTTGGCAATGAGTCGATATTTCATATAGTTTTACGGCATCATTTCTTATCAGCATTCAAATCTCAGGTTTTATAAATCACAATCCTCCATATATTCTAAAAGTTATTGTGAATAATTAAATGGTTTTGTCTGACCCGTAGACTATTATAAAAATCATTTGTTAACATGAATTTGTAGTTTGTTAATTTAATTTTGTCAAATTTTAACATAATTTTTTTTAGAAAACTAGGGTTTGTAATTATTTTAAGACAGTTTTGTAAAGGTATTATGCTATTTTGAAGGCATTTTGTTTATTTCAAAAATTACAGATTAACTGTTAAGGTTTAACAAATTATTTAGTTGAAAAAGTACACGTGATTTCAGGCAGTCAATCAAAACATTTCCCACTGAGAATACGCATCAACAAGTTCAACTGACTTCAGCGTCTGCATCTTATGTTTCTAATTTGTAACGTGTTCGTAACAAATGTCCAGAGTGTTAATAATATATTACCAGAAATCTGTTATTATTGTTATTTTGATTCTTTATACCTATTTAACGAGTGTGCGAAGTTTCAAACTGAAATTAGGGGATACAGTAAAGTGGGTTAAAGTTACGAAATACATCAGTAAGTGTTAAGATAATTATATTGTACCAAATTTCTTTATAATTTGATGATTTCAGAATGGTGTGTTATTTAATTTTGTGTATGTTATTTTTGCGTTCATTTATGTAGTTATGAGTTTATTTTTTTGTTTAGGAAAATGATTAATAAAGCAACATTTCTTAGGGGACATCCATTAATTATGTGAGATAAAAATAGGGGGGGAGGGGTCTAGCAAAATCTCACCAAATCTCATGTTAAGGGAGGGGGAGTCATTTAAAATCTCACGTTAACTTTTGGGTTCAAAGAATATAAGTATTATAATTTAAATTTGTGAAATAAAAGTAATCAATTTTTTTTTGTGTTTATCATGTTGTCCGCAATAAAAGATAATGGGGCTAGAATCTCACGTGAGGGATAGGGGGGGTCTACCACATCTTATTAAGGTGAGGGAGGGGTCTAAATTATCAGAAAAATGCTTCACGTAATTAATGGATGTCCCCTTATCAAAATTCTTTTCATTTAATGGCGTTTAGGTCACGTGCTGAAGTTAGTTTTTAAGTTAGTTGACAGTTGCCAAATGTCATACAATCGTTAAAATAAAGTGCCCTTCTTGTAAAATAATTCTAAATGTAAAAATTATTTTATTATCTCAATACATAAATACAAAAGTATTAAATAGTTTGTCAACGTTAATATTTGAAAAGTCGACTTGATTTTACTTAATTTTGGGTGGAGACTCCACCGTGGAGTGCCCAAAAACATTTTCTGTATTTTAACTGTGAAAAACTGCTTCTATATAGGTTTAACGGTCCATTTTTAAGGGATACATTTCGATTTACACATACCAATTTGCCATTTGAGATTCCCAAGTTGGTAACTCTATTGTTTTATAGATGTCGCTCTATACAAATATTTAATTTAAATCATTTTTAGAGAATAATAAGATTTCGTCGTAGAAAAAGTATAGTATGCATAAACTTTTCTAGACACTTATTTAATAATGCACTCGCTCGTTCGCTAAATTCGTGTCTAAATTTGCGTTTAACCCAACCTGATCCCTCAAGAACTGCTCTAAAACGTCCAAAAAAGCAAAATAAATGCAAATTTTTTTTTAACCCAACCTGACCCCCTCTTGAAATGCTCTGAAACGTCCAAAAATGCAAAAAAAATGTTTACCTCAACCCAACCTGACCCCTCAGGAACTGCTCTAAAACGTCCAAAAAAGCAAAATAAATGCAAATTTTTTTTAACTCAACCTGACCCCCTCTTGAAATGATCTGAAACGTCCAAAAATGCAAAACAAAATTTTACCAACCCAACCCAACCCCAGACATAATATACTATTTTATACTCCCACCTTCCAAACGCCCATGCACATGTTTCCATGACATACTTTAAATGTTGTATATTTTGAGAGCCACGCGTCTCTTACGAAAAACCAATGGTATTATACCATTCCACCTAAAAGCGTTACTTGTCCCACGGTGCGTTATTTTCCGACGTCAGTGGCGTACCTTTCGCCGCGCATTAATTAGTCCACGTAAGCTTGCGAGATCATCGAAGCGTTGCCTAGTGTTTCAAACGGGGGGCTCAGGAGGGGGGGGCAGAGCGGCTGTTACGGACTGACAACTTCGAGTTGTGCTTCCCGGACGCTAAACGAGCCAAGCGTAACGGCAGCGGAGAAGCGTCGTACACGGCCAATGCCAAGACCGCACTTTTGTTGGTGCGCTGCACATGTTCCTCTTCTTCTTCCACCAAGTCCGTCCATCCATCGGTGTTTTTTGTTTATGCTACAGGTTGCTTGCTTCGCCGAACTTACAGTTTCAACGGTAAGGAAACGTTCCAGTTTGTTTAAGAAACGATTATTGTTGTTTATTTACAGTGGCGGTGCCACCATTATAGAATTAATTTTTCAATTTTCCAAACCCTATATTAAAAAAAGTAGTATATAGGTAGTTATTTAAACAAATCAGTATTCTTTTTTATTTTTAAATAAAACAAGTATCACTGAATTTGCAAAAAATAGATTTGAGGACATTTAGAACCGTTAAATTATCCATACTCTTTATTTTTCCAATGGAAACTATGTTTGATTTTAATATGGTTTAATTTACCGTGGGTTTAGGTTTTTAACTATCTTTAATTCTTTACGGATTTCAACGTCCCAAAATGTTTTCCACGGAGCGACAATTATTAGAAACAAGAAAAAAATCGCATGGTGCCATATCTAGCGAATACAGCGATTTTGATATACCAATATTATACAATCTCTCACTTTCAAATGACGATTTTTCATCACAATTTTCCTCACTTGATATTTTAGTTTGTTATTCTCACTATTTTTTAGTTTGCCTGCTTTTCAGCAATATTTTTTGACAACTAAATGAGGAATAGTTGATTGTTTTACAAGTGTTGATTCACTGTTGAAAAGAGAGTGTTTTAGATGCTCACAAGGCTGTTAGGCCAAGTATGCATTAACACGAGCTTGAAGAAAGCTTTCATCACAATTTTCCTCACTTGGTATTTTAGTTTGTTATTCTCACTATATTTTAGTGTGCCTGCTTTTCAGCAATATTTTTTGGCAACTAAATGAGGAATAGTTGATTGTTTTACAAGTGTTGATACACTGTTGAAAAGCGAGCGTTTTAGTTGCTCACAAGGCTGTTAGGCCAAGTATGCATTAACACGAGCTTGAAGAAAGCTTTCATCACAATTTTCCTCACTTGTTATTTTAGTTTGTTATTCTCACTATATTTTAGTGTGCCTGCTTTTCAGCAATATTTTTTGGCAACTAAATAAGGAGTAGTTGATTGTTTTACAAGTGTTGATACACTGTTGAAAAGCGAGCCTTTTAGTTGCTCACAAGGCTGTTAGGCCAAGTATGCATTAACACGAGGTTGAAGAAAGCTTTTCTCACAAGTGAAATACAATGTTTTTTCTACGACCCTTTTATTTTTTATTATTTTCAAATACAAAACAAAATAAAAAATTGAGATGTTGTTCTTCTGAATGTCAAACGATGTCAATTTCTTTTCACACATACCTGTCACTTTTCAAACAGAAATGTGCGACGATGCCATTACAAAATGTGACTTTCACATAGTGGTTGTAGAAAAAAGTTTTTATTTATAATATTATAATAATTAAACTATAATATTATTAAGAATATTTAACAAAAGTAGTAAGAAAATGCACTGTAAAACGTATGCAATGTTTATTTTAACCTTGTTGTGGTGGATTTAACTGCTCGGCCATTTCAAGCGCGCGAAACGCACGAATTACAAAACTGTTTTTATAAAAAAAATTGTAGATTATTTATTATATAATATTTTGGCATCAAAATTTTCGAAAATATTCTTCTTTTATTAGGTTATACAATAAATTTAAAAAAACGCAAGAAATATTTTATGAAAGTAGACGGGACAAAAAAAAGATTTATCTTGTCCCGTCCACCCCTGTCAATTATTGAAATTATCTCTACTTTTATAAAATATTTCTTGCGATTTTTTTTATTTAATGTATAGCCTAATAATAAAAGAATAAATTTGACAATTTTGATGCAAAAATAATATATAATAAATTACCTACAATTTTTTTTATAAAAACAGTTTTGTGATTTGTCCCGTCCATCCGCTTGAAATGGCCGTGCTGGGCATTTGAGCATTTTCTCACTGGGACACCTTCCAAAAGTTACTTTAAATTTTTGGTATTTTAAAAAGCTCCTTTAAATATATGATGACTTTTTCAAAAAATTCAGGCTTTTAATTTGATTCTTCTCTGATCATCGAATATCCCCGATTGTGTCATGAAAATATTTAAACATTGAAATATTTTTCGTTAATTGTGGCCAACCTCTAAAAGATTATAAATCTTATACTTTCAATTAATGCTACTTTCGTGTTGAAAATGATAATAAATAAATACGAGAGACAGGGCCGGATTTACAAATACCTACACTGAGAAAAAACTAAAATAAAATATAAATTATTTAATTAATTTAGTTAATTTTTTAAAATTTATTATTCACCTTCAAAATTTCGAACAACAAGGTTTTTTAGAAGCAAAAGAACTTATTTTAAAGAAATTAACTAATTAGTTAATTTCTTGTGGCCCGGCAGATCGGTACAGCCAAAGCAATATTTTTAAAGTTCTAGCATCGTAGTTTGATATATTTTTAGAAGCAAAAGTAAGAATTCACAAAAAAATAAGTGCTAAAAAAATGAAATTTACTTTAAAATAAGTCGTTCTTCAAAATGGCCCCAGCTCAAATTATTTTTATTTTGAGAATAATTTTCTTATTTTGAAGCATGATAAGTTTAAATTAACACAACAGTCCTAAAAAAAATTACAAATGCTTGCTTTTAGAATTTACTGCTTGAGAGTAAACTTTTCATATGTTCTTGATTTACAATCTTAATTTTAGACTACATAATTATTAACTTAAAAATAAAAATGTTTTGAGAATTGGGATTTTCTTCATTTAGTCAACACATTCTCTAAGTGTAAGAATATATAATATAATAGTCCAGTCATATAGGCATTTCACCTCGGAATCTAACGGAATAAGCTGAATTTTTGTACAAACCTTTATTTTAGCATTGCAAATGTTGTCTCAAAAGTCACATATGCCAACGTGTGAGCGACCTTAGATATTCAAGGTCAAAGGTCGCAAAAATCAATTTTTTGAGAATATCTCCTTTTCTCTGCCTCCTATCGTATTTGCATTTATTATAAAAGTTGTAGAGAATAAAATTCTCTTCAAATTTTGTTTAAAACATTTTTTTATACGTCTAATCGTTTTTGAGATAGAGGGCGCAGAGTGTGGAGCGCTCAGCCATACGTACCTTTAGCGCAAGGTAAATCATGAATCCCAATCTATTATACCGTTTTATTAATTAATTATTTATTAAATATTACTTAAATAACAATTTAATACCTTATATTTATTTTTATATATTTTTTTTAAACAAATAGTCATTAAATATTACTTACTTTTGAGATACAAATAATTAAATAATGAAGTGAATCATTCTAAATATATTCTAATGTTATTCTAATTAATGATAAATGCATTTTAAGAAGAAAGGACATTAAATGAATTTGCCTTAAATATGTCTTTGGTCATCTCTTGGATCCAGATATTGCTTTTAAAATAACAGACCTGGAAATACTATAGTGGGCTTGCTATAAATAAAAAGGTATATCTATATTAAATTTTAAAGCAAGTTGTGACCCTAGGTATAGGTGTAGGGTTGTGACCTTAGGTTGTGACAGGTAATATTCGTAATATTCGTAATATTTTAAAGGTTAACATGGCTGATTTGTGTTTTATTTGTAAAAAGTTACTTTCTGAAGGTGATTCTGTGACTTTTGTGCGCGGTATAAAGACTTAAAAAAAGCAATTATTGAGAGAAATAAACATAAACTATCTAAGTACTTTGAGTTCTGTGAACGTTCATATTGAGTGTCGAAAATTGAACGCTATAGCGTACTATCATTGAGTAAGGAAGTCCCACTTCCTTACTCAATGGTACTATAGTAAAATTGCAGCAGCAAAACGTCGCCTTGAAGAGACTGGACCTTCAACGTCATCAAATGTACCTCGTAAAAAAGGGAATGATGTGTTTGATTTTAAAATATTGTGCTTATTTTGTGGTGAAGTCGCAGATGAGGCAACAAAGGCAAAAAAATCTGCAAAGTACAAACGTGTTATAGGTTTTTGAAGATATGACAATTAATTTCAATGATAACGAGGAGAGTGATGATGAGAATGAGTCTGAAATTGCTGGCCAACCTGAAGAAGACGAGGATGAAGAAGATAAAGATTAATAATAATAATAATAATAATAATAATAATATTAATATAAATAAAAACATTTTTTCCTACTCCGATTCAATTATCCTTCATTAAAATTAAATTAAAATATAAGATATATATGAAGATAAAATATATTTGATTTAAAAGAAATATAAATATAAGTATAAGGTATTAAATTTTTATTTTAGTAATATTTATTATATAATTAATTAAAAATACGGTATAATAGATTGGGATTCACGATTTACCTTGCGCTAAAGGTACGTATGGCTGAGCGCTCCACACTCTGAGCCCTCTATCTCAAAAACGGTTCGACGTATAAAAAAATTTTGTAAACAAAATTTGTAGAGAATTTTATTTTTTACATTTTTTATAATAAATGCAAATACGATAGGAGGTAGAGAAAACGAGATATTCTTAAAAAACTGATTTTTGCGACCTTTGACCTTGAATATCTAAGGCCGCTCACACGTTGGCATATGTGACTTTTAAGACAACATTTGTAATGCTAAAATAAAGGTTTTCACAAAAATTCAGCTTATTCCGTTAGATTCCGAGGTTGATCCCTTTTTTTGACTAAGATGACTGTACTATAAGTATATTTAATTTGAAAATAAAGAGTTCTTAATTTTAGATTTTAAAGAATAATTTAAAAATGGAGATTAAATACTGCTTAATTTAGAAATAAAGCGTGCTTCATTTTAGATTTAAAATGTTTTAATTAAGAATGAATATCTTTTAAGCTTTTAAATTAAAAATTCTTAAGATCCAAATTATACAGGTTAATTTAATTTGCTTAATTTATTTTAAAAAAAGTTAAGCTCTTTGATGAGTGCGTTTATATATTTTTTCTACAACCAAGCAAAAAGTACAAATTTGCGCTTCCAAAAGAAAGCGCAAAGTTGCACTTTTCCGAGGAGCGAGCGTTTTTTTACTTTGTCGCTCGCTTAGTTACCATGGAAACCAGAATAAAGAAACGTTTTGTGTATTTGCGACTTTTTATAATCTGTGTTTTGACACAAACGTCAAATTTAAGGTTATCAATAATTATTCATTTTTGCCAAACATTGTTTTAGAAACACCGGTTGTAGAAAAAATCCTGTGTATAATTCGAGCGCAAAGTGACATTGCCGCTGTCGCGAGATAGCCGCGCTCCCCTACGCGTGTCAAACTTCTCCCTCAGAGCGGCAATGTATCACTTTGCGCTCTTAATACACAAATAGCTATTGTATTAACATGCATAAGCCCATTTGCAAAAGAACTTATATTTATCTTTCTAGAAAATAAATGCATAATCCTGAACTTTTCAATTTAGGTTTCAGTGGCGTAGCTAGCCTCGAGGGGGCCCCGTATCAAAAATAGGGTAGGGGCCCTTGTACAGGAAAAGCTGCTGGCAAAAAAATGTCTGGATGTCACGCCCAAAGTATTTTGGGCATTTTTGTTTTTACCAATTTTTTATAATTTAATAAAAAATATACTTTTTATGTACAGGCAAATTTTAAAATTGGTCTGATTTTAGACATTAAACCGTTCTTCAACATCTTTTAAAAGGTTTCTATTTAAAAATAAAGGCAAGTCATTTGAAATAATTGTAACGCTAATAATTATTTCTAATTTGCTATTAATATAACCCATGATAATAACACGCAAAGTAGACTCAGTATGTGGGGCAGAGCACAGAAAATATGCGCAGACTGCGCCGCAGACAACGCATAGCGGAAAGGTGCGGGCAGAAACAATTCGTATGAGTTCACGGCCTAGTTGGAACAGGAGGGTATTCAGGAAAATTTTAATTTAATAAATCGAAGTATACACAATTAATTAATAATAATATTTATTTATTTAATTTCATGCCTCAATTTTTTTAACACGTGGGTAATATGTTTTTTGCTTACGCATGTCGAAACCAATCGGGCCCCCCCAGCCGGGGGCCCTGTATCATTGATACGGCTAATACCGCCGTAGCTTCGCCCCTGGTGACAATGCTTTAAAACTTAAACAATGCTTTTATTTAAAAGTGAGTAGTATATTTAATGCTTTCTTTATACATACACAGAAAAACAAAGCAACTTTGAAATAAACGTACATATCATATATATATGATATATCAGAAAAGGTCCACACCAGATTAAGGTTTTTACTGAATTTACGTGAAATGAATTTTATGAGTAAAAATAAAGCATCAAACTGATTTTGCTCAGTTTAGATATAGTTAAATAAGAATATTGGATTTGTCTTGAGTAACTATTAACTCATTATGGATTATTTAGAACATTAATTAAGTATTTATAATCCTCTTTAATAAGCGATTTTGGGTAATTTTTTAGTTAATTCACATTTTAGAGAGATTACTAAAAATCTAAAATGACTTAATCTGAACACATTTTTGATTATATGAATTAAAAATGTAATTATCTTGAGCAATTATTAACTCAATGAATATAAAGTATAATGCTCTTAAATAAGTTGATTTTAACTTTTTTGACTTTATTACTTCATTTTAGTTCAATATTAAAAAAAATGCATTATTAAGGGCATGTTTTCGAGCAACAACAACAGCAAAAAATTTTAGAAGCAAAAGACGGAAAGAAAAACAATGTTAACATAATCCACCATTAAAATACTCAGTAACTTGTTTTTTACAATTTATTTTTGTTTTGTTAATTTTTAAACATAATTTAAACTTAATCCACCACTTATCTAACAGAAGTTCTGTTGTTTAGCCTAGGCTAACCAGCTGGTAGATAAATTATACACAATTTACTTTTTTTGTTATTATTTTTTATACCGACTTATAAAAAGGTGTACCTACATATTTTTTACATTTAAATATAATAAAAAAAATTAGTTTCTAATCAGAAAATCAAAATAAGATAAATCGGAGCGCGATTGAGAGAAAGTGAGGTTAGAGTTGTCTGACAGATATTATATTTTATTTGGTATACTAGGGGCGACTATAATGATTTTGGAATAAGTTAAATTGCAACTACCCGATTGTGCCATATTACACAAACATTTGTCGAATACTTCTGATTTTGGGGGTCCCACGGATATAAAAATTGAGTTGGCATTTACTTCCAAAACTATGTTTAAAATATTAGTAGTGATGCCGCGAGACGAGACGAGGCGAGAAAAGTCCTTCTCTCGTCTCGTGTAGCGAGAGAAAATGGGTCTCTCGTCTCGTCGAGAATACTCTTTTCTCGCTCGAGAGTACCTTTCTCTCGTCTCGTTTCTCTCGTGGTAAAAGTAGCTATGTATGAATACAAAAATTATTTGGAATGAAATACAAATTCGTTTATATTTTTTTCTATAGAAATTTAAACTGGAAATATGTGTGCCAAGACCACAATGATAAAGTAAGACTTTTTACGCCGAAAATATCACGCATTTGAATCAAATGGTTGGATCACGGCGTTCCCTAACTCTATAGAGAACGCCGTGATCTATGTGAAGTAGTTACATCTAGTATATAGGCGCACTAGTTTTCAGATGGATGGATCAAATCATTTTTTAATGGATATCAAATTCTTCTCAGAGACCCCATGAATATCTAAATACTAAATTTTACCCAAATCATTAAAGCCGAACGACAAATTTTCGTCATATTGGATCAGCCATTTTATTTTTTGAAGAAATGGATCTCAAATTTGTAATCAGCCCCTCAAAAACCACATGTTGTTGATAAGTTTATTGAATAAGCATACGGGTTTTTTTAATAGTATAAGGAGTGCCATAGGGTAAATTTTAAAAATTATTATTATTATTTTATAAGTATTTCTTGGTTACCGTTAAAATAAAATAACACCACGTTAACCAGGAACAAATTTTGTTTATTATGAAATGCGAATAATGTTCACATTGGTTTATTTAATTTGGCCATTTAACTAATAAGTAACGTATTTTTTATACCTCCCCTCTCCCCCTCGTAACATACCAACGTTTCGCTTCCCCCTCTAGTTGTTACGTAACACTAGGAAATTTTAATTTGCCCATGCTGAGAAGTAAAATTAATGAAAATTGATTGGAAAAAATTAAAGAAAAATTGCGTTACGAGACGAACCCCCTCCTTCCCCACAGTAACAAACCGTAACGTTCGTGCTGACACCCTCTCCCCCTCTAGCGTTACGTAATACTTGAATGACCCCTTAGGGGACATCCCTTAGTTACATGAAGTGAGGAGTTAAATTTTTCTTTCTAAAATCATTATAAGTGCTTGGAAAGTTCAAACATATATTTCTGAAACAAATAAATATCGTCATTTATGTGGAAAATTATAATTTTTAAATAAAAATTGTTTACTTATTACCGGAAAAATCGAGAGAACGAGAGAGATCGAGAGAAACGAGAAATTCTCGAGCGAGAGAGGGCATTCTCTCGTCTCGTCTCAAACATTTTTTCGAGAGAAAATCGCCCTCTCGTCTTGTAGATACGAGACGAGACGAGAGAATCTCGGCATCACTAAATATTAGCGATTTTTTTACTTAGTATGCTCACGATACGTTACATTATATCAATTTTATATATACGCCGCCAATTTCTATATCCACGCTAAAAATGGTCAAAATTTGCCCCCTCCTTTTTCCTTGTGACAGAACGTGACTCTGTAAAAACCCCTCCGAAAGACCACGTGATGCTTTATAGAAAGTACCCCCTAAAAAAATCCGAATCTTTTCTGTACGCGATATTATAATCTAAATAAAAATAAAACAAAAACCATTTTCATTCAGTTTGTCACGTGATGTTTAAAAAAAAAACCTCCCCCCTCGGTCGTGACAAATCGTGACGGTCCTTCAACCTTCTACCAGCGTCACGAGATTTGTGAACAAAAAATAATAATAATTGCTAATTTTAATTTAGAGGATTCAACTACATATTTAGGGAAATTAGATATTAAAAACGAACTTTTAAGAATACACAAACAACACAATAACATCCAGTTCAATAAGGGGACATCCATTAATTACGTGAGGCATTTTTCTGATCATTTGGACCCCTCCCTCCCCCTTGGTGAGATGTGGTAGACCCCCCCCTATCCCTCACTTGAGATTCTAGCCATTAAACTTTCTTCTGAATCCGAAAATGTCATAAAAAGTTATGAAAGTAGAGTAGTTTTTGAGATGTAGTCAATTCCATATTATATGGAAAGTTGACTATATTTCAAAAACTGTTTTACTTTACTTTTGACAACATTTTCGGATTTCGCGTACAATTTACATAGAAATTGACGACTAAATGTTCGAGATACAAATTGATGTTGACTAGAATTATTAGTGGCTGCTTTTTTGCTATAGCGAATATGAAAATCAGTCATTTTTAACTAGTTCATTTTAAGAGAGTAGGAAGCTTTTGCCCACTGGGATCTTTTATACTACAAATTAAGCAATAAAAATATTTTATGGGCAATTATTAAAAAAATATATATACAAAATTTGTTATTATTAAATTTATAATTGTGTAGGCATAAAGTCAGTGACTTGACTTGATGGTCGACAAGTTGAATTTAATGAATATTTTACACATTCTACAACAATTAAGCGCTATAATGCACCGGAACTAAGGTAAATTGAATTTTTACTTCACTGTACACAATTCTTGCGTGTATTTAGACCCTCTTTATTTTTATTAGTCGTCTGATATAAGTAATTGTAAGCCGAATCACTCGAATGTTTCTATATATTAAGGTGTATGCATAGAGAAATAAACAAGTTGTTTCTTTCTCTATGGTGTATGTTCATTTGCGGGAAATGCCAAAAATAGCTTTCAACGAATACCTAACTAAAGCACTTAAGTGCTTAATATAAAAACTGTTTGTTATTTCTGTCAGTATGGGAAATTTTATTGATCCCTGCGGTATTCTGATATTTTTAATATTGTTCGTTTATGAATTGATAAAAAAAATACAAATTTTTGACGAGTAGTTTTAAATATATAAGGATTAAAAACAACCTACCAATTATATTAAAATTGTTAATTAAGATGCGAGGATAAGTCAATAAGTCCTTAATAATCAAGAGATGGTAATAGTAAGGAAACAAGTTTTTTCATGATCAGTTCAATCTGTTAGTAGACTGCCTTTAAAAATTCAAAGAGGTGCTTCCTCTTTACAATCGATATAAGGAACCAACTTTTAAAATTTTTGTACGATCGAATAAACTATTTGTTTTCCGGTTACTATACTTATATTCCAGTGACTTTTTTTGTATCCAAACATGAAGTATCTCGGTAGTAAAAGATATACACTATTGGACAAAAGTAAAGCAACATCAATTCAATGTCAAAAAATAGTTTCAAAAACAAAAATACCAACTAATTAACAGTTTATCTGAATAAAACTTAAATAATTTATGTCATAACCATTTTCGATAATTTTTGCACATCTTCTTGGCATAGACGAGATTAACTTTTGAATAGGTAACGCCTGGTAAGTTAGTCCAATCAGCGTTGATGTTATCCTTAGGTATTTGCCTATTCGTGTGAGTTTGGGTTCTTATACGCCTTTTATTTTTTTTCTATACATTTTTTATTGGGTTAACCACTCCGTAATAACTCGCGCCCTGTGTTTTGGATCATTTTCTTGTTGGAAAATGAATCGTAGGGTCATTTCCCATTCAGCATATGGATATGAAATAGATAAGGTTTACTCTATAACAAGAAAAACTAGTGATGCCGCGAGACGAGTCGAGGCGAGAAAAGTCCTTCTCTCGTCTCGTCTCGTGCACCGAGAGAAAATGGGTCTCTAGTCTCGTCGAGAATACACTTTTCTCGCTCGAGTGCCTTTCTCTCGTCTCGTCTCGTTTCCCTCGTGGTAAAAGTAGCTTTGTATGAATACAAAAATTATTTGGAATGAAATACGAATTCGTTTATATTTTTTATATGGACATTTAAACTGGAAATAAAAAAATGTGTGCCAAGACCACACTGATAAAGTAGGTAAGACTTTTTACCCCGAAAATGTCGAGCATTTAATGTCCGTCATTTTGAATCCGCAATTTTGTTTTTTTAATGGATATAAAATTCTTAATCAGAGACCCCATAAATATCTAAATACTAAATTTTACCCAAACCACTAAAGCCGAACGACAAATTTTCGTCATTTTGGATCAGCCATTTTATTTTTTGAAGAATATCAAATTTGTAATCAGCGCCTCAAAAACCACATGTTGATAAGTTTATTGAATAAGCATACGAGTGCCATAGATGTGCTTATACAGGGTAAATTTTAAAAATTATTATTATTATTTTATAAGTATTTCTTTCTTGGTTAACGTTAAGTTGTGTTATAAAATAACACAACGTTAACCAGAAACAAATTTTGTTTATTATGAAATGCGAATATTGTTCTCATTGGTCCATTTAATTTGACCAGAAAAACGTTTTGACAATCTCCGAATTGGCAAGATTTGAAATTTGAAGGTCGGGAATCTTAAAATCGATTTAATATTTTGAGAAAATCGCAAAAATTTGAAATAATCGAGAGAACGAGAGAGATCGAGAAAAACGAGAAATTCTCGAGCGAGATAGGACATTCTCTCGTCTCGAGCCTTTTTTTGAGAGAAAATCGCCCTCTCGTCTCGTCTAGACTAGACGAGACGAGAGGCGAGAATCTCTCGTATCGGCGGCATCACTAAGAAAAACAGCCCCATAGGAATTTTCTCTGTCATGTTTAACAGTTAGTGTTATGTACTTTGGATTAAACCGTTAGCCAACTGGTCAAATGGTATACCGAATTTCATCGCTGAAGAAAACTTTTTCCAATCGTTAACCGTCCAGTTTAAATGCAAAGGTTTAACGGTAACTCAAGCCGCTATATTTTTAGCAGAAAAAAGTGTTTTTTTAGGTCTTCTACTAAATAGTTTTGCTTCTCTGAATAGCTCTGTATCAAACATGTAATCTAGCCAAATTCGTGGTGCAAACTTGTAAGGGTCATTTTGACTAATCCTTTTGGTGATCCTGTCAATGTTCAGAGTTTTTTTTGGACTTTCCAATTTCGGTAAAGTATCTTAAAATGTCCTAAAAAAATTTCTTTGTTTAGAATATTAGATGAAATAACGTTTCGACAACCTTTTATGGAAAAAAGGACTTCAATCTTTCCCTTGTGAGTAGGCAGTTGGTAATGGTTATCATTATAAATGTGTCCAATTGGTTACATTTTGTTTATCTGTTAATTAATTAATGACTTTTCTTAAACCACAAAATTAATATTATTTTATTTATTTTTATTATAAAAGTCATAATAGTATATTATGTATCAAGTTTGATAAACCCCATTTTAGTCACTAGCGAGCTTGCTTAATATTATAATAATTGCCTAATTAACATTGTCCGTTATTATTTTAATTAAACTTAACAATTATTCATGCTTTAAAGTAATAAAATAACTTAAAAAGATGTTAAGAAAATATGTTATCCTTTGATTTACTAAGTAATAAATATTATCACAAAGTATTAAAAATTCTTACACGGGAAATGTTAAAGGTAAAACAAGTGACAGTTGTATTTATTGGAATTCCCGTTAGAATTTCTAACTTGGGAATCTACCGGCGTCAAAATATCAAATTTTTCTGTATAAATCTAAATTTATTCCTTGAAAATAGCCTAACAATCGATATAGAAGCTGTTTTTCACAGTAAAAGAGAAGATAATGTTTTATGGGCACTATACGCAAAATTTTTAACTCTTTATCAGTTAAATCTAGTTTACTGCACTACTACGGCAAAACCAAAAGGTCAGTACAAACGTTCATATAGGTAATCTTTTCAAATATTAGCGTCAAGAAATTATTTATTATTATTTTGTTTTGATATAATAAATAATTTTCACATTTAGTATTATTTTACAAGAAAAGCACTTTATTTTAACGATTGTATGACATTTGACAACTGTCAACAAACTTAAAACTAACTTCAGCCCGTGACTTAAGCACCATAAAGCCAAAGCTTCCCTGCTTAAAATACCCCATAGAGACCCTGTTCAAACCGATATATATTTTTATCGGAATGTATGGTGTTTCTATAGGGTGTATCGGTATGTATAGGACCCATAGTTGGGATTTATGGTTCTTCTATAGGGATATCCACCGTTGATTTATTTGCTATTGGTTTCAATGGGGAAAATACACATAAATGTAGAAATTAGTTTTTCCCCCATAGGACCCCATAGGTTTTAATAAAATTTTGTCAAATGTTTTATGGTTGCTCTATAGGGATATCCCTATACATCCTTAATTGAGTTATTTGCTATCGGTCTCAATAGGGAAAATATAAAAGTTATGGTGTGCCTTTAGGTAATTTTCTATATATAGGAAATTACCTAAAGGCACACCAAAATGTATACATTTTCTATCGGGCCGTATCCGGAAAAAACCATGGACAAATACACATATTGAATCCGGTAGCGCCCGATAGATTATTTTGTATAGGTCTCTATAGGGTATTTTAAGCAGGGTTGTCAATGTGTATTTAAAGGGTCACTTAGTGTCATGGAAACATGTAATAATGGGCGTTTTAAAGGTGGGAGTAGAAAAAAGAGTTTTTTTAACATAGAAATGGGATTAGTTTGTAGCTTATTTGTTAACGCCATGATAAAGATAAAGTTAATTTATTTATGCAAATCACACGTTACATGAAAATTGATTTCTTTTATTTATAGATCAGTCTATATAAATATAAATTCGTCAATTCTGCGTTTCGACATTTATAAATATACGAAACCTCGGAATTAATCAATTGTTCGCGAAATAAATTGACTGTGGTAAAACGTAACCAATATTGCTAAGCGTACGCACGTTCAAACAACTGATAAGCGAAAACATTAAACGGTATTTCTACCCCTATTAATATTTATTTATGGTAATACAAACAATGATAAAGTCGAAAAAACATGTATACCTACTATAGCCAGCACTTTATTTTATTTGGCGTTTTATTGACTTTGACAAACGGTAGTTACTATGGTTTCTATAGACGGGTATAAACGTGTCATAGCAACTGCAGTGCTGTGTTGTCATAAATAAGGTATTGATAAAATAATAAACAAGGAATTTGTTATTATATTAATAATATTATGTAGTCACCAGTCGTGTTTATTGGCTAATTTTATTATTATTTATGTTAGATGTTATGTATTATATAAAATAAGTCCAAATTAAAAATATTTACAGTGTGAAGCACTTATTTTAAGTATGAAAAAAATACAAAAAAAATCTAACGAGTGGTTTTTGTATTATTAGGGATTTAGGTTAAAAAAACATGACAAAGCAGTGCACACATAGTTGATATGGAAACAACTTAAATAATGCAGCAAAGATTGACATCTGTATAATTTTATTGTATTGTTGCAAACTTCAGCCCGTTTATTAAAAAAATGCTTCTCTTGCATTGCATAATATTGACAATTTTTGGGTTTTTTTCGTTAGAAATGGTAAACTCACTATTTCCGTTCTTGGGCCTCACCTTGATTTGAACCAATCGGGTTTTACATTGGGAGACAGTGAGGTTGGAACTGTTTGACAGATGTCAGATTTTTTTATATACATAATGATAATGATCTTTTAAATCGAGATAATGCGCATTTTTACCTCATCCTCGTGAAAAATAGCCTGCATTATCTCTCGTGTAATAATATATCTACACTGAGAGAAATGAATTTATTAAACCAAAAGTTTTAGAAATTCCTTTTGATATTAAAACAATAAACATTTTGTCGACATAAACTTAAATTTTACTTTCAATTAATATTTTGAGAATGTCAAATAAAAATGTTATTTTAATAGTATATCAACACTAAACGTATATTGAATAAATATTGTTAAGAAATTTGATTAAATCATTTTTCTATTAGTAAAATGGATATACACACAAAAATTAAACGAATATATAAAATTATTGAAGCGATGTTCTTTTGTATTTTGCCTTTACAAACTTAGATTATTGAGTCAACATATCTTAGTAATTATTATAAAATTGCAATTAGGGTTAAGTAGTGTATATATACACTACTTAACTGTAATAGTTTTTTTCTACTCCCACCTTTAAAACGCCCATTATCGTACATGTTTCCATGACACTAAGTGACCTTTTAAACACACATTGAAAAGTTGTGGCTTTATGGCGTTTTAGTCACGGTCTGAAGTTAGTTTTAATTTAGTTGACAGTTGTCAAATGTCATACAATCGTTAAAATAAAGTGCCTTTCTTGTAAAATAATACTAAATGTAAAAATTATTTTATTATCTGAATACAAAAAGACAAGGGCCATTCCACGCGTAACGGATAGGACAGTTGCCGTATTTTTATTTACAAAATAATATTGTTCTATTATATTACCAATTTCAAATTTTTATAAATAGTTCTAAACTAAAGCTGTTTAACAAGGTTTTTATTTGGCAAAATTAGGTATCGTGGTTGACTGTTTACGCTTTAAATTATTAGTTTTTAAGGAATTAAACAGTCAACCACGATACCTAATTTTGCCAAATAAAAACCATGTTAAACAGCTTTAGTTTAGAACTATTTATAAAAAATTGTCATTGGTAATATAATAGAACAATATTATTTTGTAAATAAAAACACGGCAACTGTCCTATCCGTTACGCGTGTAATAGTATTAAATAGTTTCTCAACGCTAATATTTAAAAAGTTTTTATGAACATTGTACTGACCTTTTAATTTCGCCGGCAGTAAACTATAACTTAAATTCGGACACGGACTCCACTGTGAAGTGATCATAAAACATTTTCTTTACTTTCAATGTGAAAAACTGCTGTTAATCCATTTTTAAGGAATACATTTTGATTTATTACCTTTATAATCTGTGTTTATAACATAAAAATTTGACATTTGACGGTAACACAGATTCTCCTATTGTTTTATAGATGGCGCTTTATACAAATATTTGATTTAAATCATTTTAAGATAATAAGTATTTGTCGTAAAAAAAGTATAGTATGCATCTCGTTTATAAACTTTTATATACACTCATTAATTTAAGCACTCGCTCACAAGCTCGCTCATGTCTAAATTAAATTTATGTCTAAAATGGCGTTTGTCAAACTTGATACATAATATACTATTAAAGGTTAAAATAAATTTCAGAAATCTTAATTTAATAAATTTTAGTTTGTTAAAACAACATTTATATTTTAACATTCATTTCATTTGTTGAATCTACACAATTTGGGATCCGAAAAAAACTTGTGTCAAAATTAAAATCTGGCTTTAGCAGGAGGGAATTAAACATTTCTTACCTGATAACAGGGACGGAATGAACATACACTCACGTGCAAAATAATCGATCCACACAAATTTTTGATGAATTTAAATCGCAAGTAACTTTTTTATTTGATGTCGGATTTAAACGACTATTAAAGAATATTGTAGATAAATTAATGGACAATCGCTCACATTTTAAAAAAATACTAAATAGACGTACGTTTATATTATACAGGTTTAAACAAAAATATGTTTTTTACCATAAGTTTAAGACACTCTGTAGAGTGGCAAAACCGTATATTGTTCTAAATTAAGTTTTATTTATCAAGTCACATCTATTCTTAACAGTTTTGTTTTTGGTTCACCTCGATATATTTATTTTTGTGGAAAATATGGATTTTTTTAAAAAACATTGCAATTTCCAATATTTTTCCTGTATGAAGAACTAAGGTTGCTATGGTCCATCCATAGCGTATGAAGAATGACAGTGATAGTTTTGTTGAATCATCCCATACTTGGACATGTCATACACGGCTTTCAAAAGCTATCAAATTGTTTTTTGCAAATTAATGTTTAAATTTTGAGGGCAACATCAGTCAAAGACATTTTTAAAAGTAAGAAGGAAATTTTTTGCTCGGTATGTAGGTTCATTTTAACCCATAAATCCGATAGGTTAGTTTTTTTTGGCTCACCCTATTGGACATGTCATATACAGCTTTCAAAAGCTATTAAATTTTTTTTTGTAAATTAATGTGTTAATTTTGAGGTGTCTTCTTACTTTTAAAAATGTCTCCGACTGATGTTGCCCTTTGTACTTTACTTCTTATGACGTTTAAAACACTTGCCACGTAATACTGTGACCGTCCATCCTGGATTAAATTAATAGCTCTGGCAACATCAGTCGGAAACATATCCATTTTATAAAGTAAGAAGACACCTCAAAATTTTGACATGTCCAAGTATGGGATGATTCAACAAAACTGTCACTGTCATTCTCCATAGCCTATGGATGGACCATAGCAACCTTAGTTCTTCATACAGAAAAATATTGGAAATTGCAATGTTTTTAAAAAAAATCCATATTTTCCACAAAAATAAATATATCGAGGTGAACCAAAAACAAAACTGTTAAGAATAGATGTGACTTGATAAATAAAACTTAATTTAAAACAATATACGGTTTTGCCACTCTACAGAGTGTCTTAAACTTATGGTAAAAAACATCTTTTTGTGTAAACCTGTATATTATAAAAGTACGTCTATTTTTTAGTATTTTTTTAAAATGTGAGCGATTTATCTACAATATTCTTTAATATTTGTTTGAATCCGACATCAAATAAAAAAGTTATTTGCGATTGAAATTCATCGAAAATTTGTGTGGATCGATTATTTTGCACGTAAGTATATACAGGGGAAGAATTAAAATTGTTCACAGCGGGAGCAATGAATGCCATTAATTATTAACAATTGCTAATACAATCGGTGCTTTATTAACCACTCGACAAAAAAATTCCACATTATTATTTCACAAGAAGGGCAGGTTATTAAAATTTAATATCAGTGATTATTTCCCTCATTATAATATGAACCAATCAAAAGCCTTGAATTTTCGAATAAATTTCGTTTAAATAAGAGATTAAATCATTAGAACTATTTAACAGCGATTAAATTTTAGCATCCATATTGGATTTTTGTTTACGATTTTATGGTGTGATTTACAAGTTTTAACAAACATTTTTTAAAAAACAGTTATCTAGTTTACGAAATATCAATTATTACTTATTGCATACCTTAAATTAATGGAATTTTCTTTAAAAAAATATTTATAAATTTTGACACATACGTCAGATTTTATGAATTGTCAAATAGTTTCCTTTAATTCGAGAAATAATCTAGACGTATATCACTCAACCTATAAATTTAATCTGACAAACTATGCTCAGTAAGTTTTTTATTTGATTTTACTTTTTGGAAAATAGTTTCATGCAAAATAATTAAAAATAAAACCCCTCGACCGCTACGCGGTCTCGTGATTTTATTAAATTATTTTGCATTCAACATTTTCCAACAAAAACCAAACAAAAAACTACTGAGCCTAGTTTAACCGATTAAATTCATAGTTCAATAACATATGATTGTTTTAATCCTGTTCAATTTTTAGAAGATTTTTTATTGCAACAATTGGCGTTTTTTATGAAATGACCTTAATATCAACTTAAAAAAACTAAACCTACCAGCGCGCTGCAGCGGTTTAGTTTTAATTCTTTTTTAAACTTTATTTTTCATAATAATTGTTTCTTGTTAAACCTGTGGTTCAATTGAATATTTTTCAGATTTATCTTTAAAATTATTTAGCTATTTTTATAATTTAGCAACGTACTATTTTTAAAATATTTTGTATTTATTATTAATTATATTTTTGTAAGTTTTTAGCATTTATGACATTTTTTACTTGTCTGTATGTTTAATTAAAATGTAACTTGAACTATGAATTTTGCTTGACCATTTATTTAACTTTTTGGCTATTGTTCCCAAATAAGATTTTAATTTGTTATTTGAAAACTCGTTTAATCCTTGAAATAACTAAATAAGGATTTCTGAACAAATTAAAACTTCAGATTCCACCAACATCCTTTTTAAGGACTTGTGTGAGGGCGTACTATTTCTTCAGGTAAACATGACCATTTCTTGATCTTCCAGGAATGTTTCTTTTTAAACCTAAACATTTATTAAAAGGGAAATAATAAAAATACTGTAGATAAAAATAGATAAATTGAGTATAAACAGTTATTTATAATGTTTTTAAATAGTAACAATAAAAGTTGGATTTGATAAACTATTATTCATCGACTTGTAATGTACCTAGGTAATAAGTAATGTTGGATACAATTTAACAGTTTGTTTTTATTTTCACCTAATGATTACTCGTGTACAAAACAACTTAAGAATTTCAACTATTTACTGTCGTAATAATCAATGTACCTACATAATTATGATTACTATCATAGGTCGAAGAAATCGAACTTTTTTTCGAGATTTTATTTTGTCTTTCTTAAATCAGGGACGTATTTAGGGGGCTAAAGATAAGTTAGACATTGTTATTATATTGTTTTTAGTTTTTTCTACCGAATTATTTATAGACATATTCTTTACCTTATAAGATTTTATTATTTTTTCTACTCCTACCTTTAAAACGACCATTATCGTACAAGTTTCCATGTCACTAAATTCACATTGACAAGTTGTGGCTTTATGGCGTTTTATTCACGAGCTGAAGTTAGAAACAGGTTTTTAATTACGGTCTGAAGTTAGCTTTAAGTTAGTTGACAGTTGTCAAATGTCATACAATCGTTAAAATAAAGTGCCCTTGTAAAATAATACTAAATGTGAAAATTATTTTATTATCTCAATACAAAAATACATAAGCATTAAATAGTTTCTCCACGCCAATATTTAAAAAGTTTATATAAACATCGTACTGACCTTTTAATTTCGCCGGCAGTAAACTAGACTTTAACTTAAATTCCGGCTTGGACTCCAACGCAAAGTGCTCATAAAACATTTTCTTCACTTTCACTGTGAAAAACTTTTGTTAGTCCATTTTAAAGGGATACATTAAAATTTGACATTTGACAGAAACACAGATTTCCCTATTGTTTTATAGATGTCGCTCTATACAAAATATTTTACATTTAATTTAAATCATTTTTAGATAATAATAACTATTTGTCATAGAAAAAGTATAGTATGCAACTTGTTTATAAACTTTTCTAGACACTCGTTAGTTTAAGCACTCGCTCGCAAGCTCGCTCGTGCCTAAATTAAATTCGTGTCTAAAATGGCGTTTATTAAACTTGATACATAATATACTATTAAAATGTCAAATAAATTATTGTTAAAAAAATATATTTATTTTATATACAGGGGGTTTCAGAATAAGATGCTGAACCTTAAGGGTGTGAATCCTTAGTTGATTTTAAGTAAAAAAGTTTAAATAAACCTATGACCTAAACCTCTTAATTTTTGAGTTACAGGGTGTTAAAGTTTTAAGAAAAAAATCGTTTTTTTATCATAACTTTAATAACTTCCTAGATATTTTTATAAAATTTGGCACACGCCTTCTAAGCATTAACAGTAAGTTTTTGATGTAGAAGATTTTTATTTTTTTACCAGTGGCGTCCGTACAGGATGTGGTCTAGATATTTTTGGAAAAATATTATGCACTGCTATTTTTTCAAAATAAAAATTATTTTTTAAATTCCCATTTATTTTAGGGCAAATTTAATTTTTTGAACATTTTTCGTACGACTAACGGTTTTCGATGAAAAAAATTAATTTTTTTCTTAAAACTACACCCTGTAACTTAAAAATTGAGAGGTTTAGGTAATAGGTTTATTTGAACTTTTTTCTTAAAATCAACTAAGGATTTACACCCTTAAGGTTCAGCATCTTATTCTGAAACACCCTGTATACGTACATATTTTTTAAAAATATATTTTATTTGCTATTTTAATAGTATGTTATGCATATATGCGGTTCGTATATTAAAAATTAGTTAAATAGAATTATAATTTGTATACAAGATGTACAGATATTTGTATACATACAAATATTTGTAATAAACCTAGTAAAGAAGTATAAAATATTTATAAAATCAAAATTCTAAAATTATTGGTTTATCCTTTAGAATTTTTTATTTTATAAACATAATTTAGACGATTTTAGGACATTATTAGACTATTCTAATTCTGTTTTGTAACATGACCCAAACCTTGGATCATGTTACCAAACAGTATGTCCCCGGATTGAGTTTACAAGGGAAAACATATATTACAAGGCAAAACATTCGAAGAAAACTAATTTTTAAGAAAAAGTTTAGATAGTTAAAAGTCGGCAAAATCCCCATAATCGCAACCTTCGCTACGCCCCTGGATACGTTACAAATTTATATATATTGAATAATAATAATAGGTTTATTACCCAAAAACTATACATAATATGCAATAACTATAGCTATACAAAGTGCGAAAGTTGGGTAAAAGGAGAATTGCTCAAATTTACAAATAAATTGGAATCTGCTTTTCTGCAGTCCCCTGCAAGATAAATAAAGATAATTATAAATATTAACATCCCAAAAAAACTGTAAAATTATAATTAAACTAAATGTAAAGTAAGTATTTAAACATAATAGAAAAGGAAGAAAATTACAAAATTGCTATTGTAAGATCACTGGCACCAAAATATAAAACTTTTTAGATTGTACTTGTAATTATTGATAGACAAATCAAAATCGTAAATGTTGTAGGTATTAACTGATTTGTATATGGATAGCGTTTATCGAAAAGGAACAAAGCGTCAAAAACTTTTTTTGGGGTAAACAAAATTATTTGCAAAATCAGCATTTTTAAAGCTGCTCAAAAAATTAATAATAATTTGGGAACCTTCTTAATCCTTTTGAGAAAAGTTATTAAATATCAGTTATTTTACAAATAATTTTACTAATCCCAGAAAAAGTTTTTGGCGCTTGGTTTCTTTTTGATTAGCCTTGTATGAAAATGAAAGTTTATAGATGTTTTTCATGTTTAGGCACATCTAAAATAAATTTTCTGTCTGTTCTAAACCTATAATTTATACTTTTATATCTACCAACAGTACAACAACAAAAAAACGAACTCACACACACCCCGTATAAATGTAAACTGAATGTATTTTGTAATTGTGGTTTAACTGTCTGCCAGGCGACACTTATCGTCCCTGATAAATACTATAAGCAATTTAACGGCGTCAAAATAAAACTTTTATAACCTATTAACAACTACCTATAATATGGTTTGATTTATTAAAAAGTACTACTTGTCAGCCTAATAAGGAATATTTCCTTTATTTAGGTTACCATGTAATTAACAAAAATAACTAGAATAAATTTGCATAAATTAAAATAATTCGCAAAGTTTTTCTTAAGTAAAACAAAACCTAAAAAATATGTTTCACCAATAACCACAAATTTATAGTGTACCTACCTAAAAGTTTTTCAAGGTTAAACTTTGTCTAGTTCACGCAATACATTAAAAAAATTATAATAAAATCATTCGGATCCGTTTAACAATGAAGTTTCGACATACACTTTAATTATGTAGGTATACTTAAGTAGGTACGTTGACTCTTTGTTTATTTCATGAGAAATGGACTTGTTTTTATTTCTGGATTTTTATTCAAATTGCATCATAGTCGGAAATTATTTTTAATTCCGCGCAAACAATAAGGAAACCCTGTTTTATTTTTTTAATACTTAATATAACGTGGATACCCACACAGTAATTTAACGAAGTTTTATTTTGGTAAAAACATTCAGTTTTAACATTATAACTAGTAAATCCATCTGTAGATTTAAATTTTTATTTTAGAAACGTATCTATAGGTACTTGGAAAACTTTTGTATAAATATAAATTGTTTCTAAAACATCAAACAAAAATTTAAATTTAACTTAAAAAATCTCAAAAACTTATGGTCAGTTAAAAAAACGTAGTGTGTGCCATTATCAGGGCACACTTTATATAAATAGTATTAATTAAATACATAGTCATAAAAACATAAAAAACAAATTTATAAAACTATGTAATTTTAATAATAACATTTTCTATCACGTTTTATATAAGTAGTGTGCTAATTTCAAAATACTTTGTACAGATTGTATGATTAAATATCGTAAGAGGCAAAAGTAAAAAAGTTTTATATTTTATTAATAAAATTATTTATTTAAAAATAACAGTCTTAACCTGAACATTGTACACCGAAAATAAAAATAAACAATTGTCAAAATCCGGTTATAGGTCGTAAAATTTAATAATATTAGTTTCCAAGACTACTAGTGAAATAAATATTGATAAAAAATTTGTTAAAGACTAATTTTCTGATAAATTTAATTGGTACTTATTAATATTAATAACTGTAAAAACTTACTTAATTACAAATTGGCATCATTTTTTCCTTTACAGTCCTAAAACATATCCACAAACAAAAAACATAAAAATAATTTGGTATTGATGACCTCAAAAACTAACTCGACTGCAATTATATAACTACAGGTTTAAAGAACTGAAATCGTTCAAAGAGTTTCTGATTTTTTGATTGAATACTTTTGAAATCTGTAAGTCGGTTTTAACGCTTTAGGACAAAAATTAGGCCTTTTATAAAACCATTTCTTTACATTAAATTGGCTCTGCAGTTAACACGCAATCATATAATATTTAGATTGATATATTTACTCATTAATTTATATAAAAAGTGATACCGGGAATCAAATCCGGTAATTTTATGTAAAAAAATGTTTAAGTGCCTACTTAATGATAAATAAATTACCCATTTTGATTGTTAATAACAGTTTTGGCGAAACTTAAATGTTACAAATATTTAATTTTATTTATTTAAATTTTAATACATTACCTATCTAATGTTTATTATTTTTTGTATGTAATTTAAAGTTTAACATGAAGTTCTTACGATTCGAAGGCCGTATTAAATTTAATTTTCAAGATAAGGAAAAATATTGAAAATTGGTCCTTATACTAAGTATACAAGTCTTGTATAACTTACTTATGTTCTATTGTATATTTTTATAAGCAGAAAATAATATATTATATGCTAAGAAGCTGCAATTAACAATCTTTTTTTGAAAACCAAATCCGATTTTGAAAATGACGGAGACAGAGAAAAGAAACATTTTTGGGGTTCACAGAATGTTACGCAATACTTTTCACTACACTACACTACACTAGTTTTTCTTCTAAATTATTATTATATACCTCCAGAATGCTATACAAACTTGAATACTCTTTTTATTTTCCACACCTATAGAAAATAAAACAGTAACCATTAATGCTCAGAACGCTTAGTAAACTATTGGAAATATTTTTTAACTTGCAGAATATAGTTCCTCGTTTATGTGACAAAAATAACAATTGCTGTTGTAGAAGTAACCCGTGAGGTTTTATTAGAAATTGAATGATTTCAAATAGAACATTGGCATTGACATTGTATATTAAGTGGATTATTGTTCTGCACATTAATGGTCTTATTTTTTTGTCTAGAGGCGGGGTCGTTAGAAAATCATCACTTTATTTTTTTTACAACAAACTTTACCTTCTATAATATTATGTATACATTTTTTCCATCAAAAATTTTTAGTGGTCGCTTACAAATTTAGTAAATTCCAAAAATCAAAATTCGGAAAAAAAAAATTTCTTACTATGGCAAATTATTGTTCACGAAAAATGAATGAGCTTCTTAAAGTTTTAGTTAAAAATATTGCAAAAGGTTGCTAATAAATTTTTTAGTTTTTTAAATTGGTTACTTTTTATATTTTTCAGCGACCTTTAAATATTAATATTTAGTATTAGGTATATTGTATTTTACCTTAAATTCAAATCAATGAACAAAAATAAATCACGACATAAATAAACGACAGATAATTTCAAGTACAAAAGTATTAAATAATGTTACATTTATTCATTATTATTATTATTAAATTAACATCATATTTTATTTTTTTTGTATTTTAAAATTATAGTTAATTACGTAAAAACAGATATCTTTTTACCGACGCAGTTGAATTTAAAACATTTCAAAAGTTTTTAGCGATCTTTAAAAATTTATATTTTCGGCTAAAACATTTTTCGTGTGCTAAAATTTACCGTAGCGAGCAAAAATAAAAAAAAATCGAATTTTGACTATATTTAGAATTTTTTTTAAATTAAAAAAAAAATAGTAATTTTTTGGGTCACCCTATTTATTTTTTTATTTGTTTATAGCTTATGTAATAAGTTTAAAACATCATTGGATTCCTTGATTTTTCTAATCATATAAAATTTTAATATGGCGGCCATAGAAAAACAAATGAATAAAAATTTAGATAAATGTGAAACTTACTTTTTTGTTAAAATTCTTAGGAATAATGAAGTTTGGTTTTGACAGGTTTTTGATTTTTTTTAAATTATTAAACTTTTTTCCAATTTTTAAATGTCATTTTAATAAACTTAAATTATGAAACTTTTCTCTAATCAAGCTGACCTTACAGCTCTTCAAATAAAAAGAATACCTATACATAGAAGGATACTTCGTGCACCCTGTAGTAAATATCATCTTAATTGCAGAGCTCGATTACTAAAGTTTTTAATTGGATTGAAATATATTTGTGGTTAATATTTGTAAAGTCTAAAAAGCTTGATAAACAAATAATGGATCAAAATGATGGAAAACGTGACGTGATAGAACATTTTGGGTTCCCAGAGGGTCAAAAACCTCAATCCACTTTCAATTTTTAAACATCGCGATGTATCGGTTAAAAACGTTTATTTTGTAATCCTGTCACTAACAAAATAATAATTTACTTACAAAAACACTTTCGTTTGTACAACTTTAACATATTTACCTTATCGAAGTTTTCACCGTTCATATTATTATTTCCTAAAACAGAAAATCATATTTAACTTAAGTAAATACAGGTGAATTACATGTGGTATCTAATTATTGGTAATTTGTGTATTAATCAAATATAATTAGATGTGTAATACATTTGCAGTAGACTAAAATTAATTAATTTTTGGAATTTTAATATTGTAAACATGTTTAAAAATACTCATGAATACATTACCATAATCTTAGGTCGATGTAATGGGCCTATCAACACAACATCAAAGTTTTGTGGCAAAAATTATTTTAGAGTAATGATTTGGATGGTTGGATTTGGAATTGAGCATTTCAAACAATGGGTTTTCATGCCCGACGGTCATGGTAACAAAAATATAGAAATGATCAACTATGGTTATATACGTAGATAATTATTTCCTGTGCATGTTGGGTAAATCTAAATACAAGGTTACTTTGTTTCCATTTTTTTTTAATTTACCAAAGTTTCTCATATTTAAATTAAAAATCCAGTTGATAAATAAATTGATAATGGAAAATTATAAGATTGTTATGAATATCGGAGTATCGTCCGCGGATATTAGTCAAAATTGGTATTTTTATGAGGTAGATTAAGATATCTAATTTAATTACCGAACACCTGGATGGTTAAAAATATGAGTTATTAAAAGGAAAGTTAATATTGGTTTATTGCCTGTTTGTAATTATGATGATTCTTCCTGGTTGGATAATTTTGAATTACTTTTGAGAAAGAAGAGTGGTTCGCAGTGCGATTGAGCCGCTGTCCGTTATAAATAGCAAAATGGATAAAGAGGAAAAGAAGCCCACCTGACGCAAGAAGATAGGATTCCTTGCGCATAAATAGCGATTCTCTTGTAGCAGTACCTACTGTAGATGGCCACATCACGTACTTACACACTCACCACGGTTCTGACGTCAGCACTCCGGCAAAATAAAATTTGCGAAACTTGGATGTGATGTAAAAGACAGAGGCTCCGAGGATGGCACTCAAAGACCACGGGAGTGTTGTTAAACCCCGTGAATTCTTCCAGTGCCATTCGCAGGCCAATGTTGCTCGATTGTATGCAAGTGGTACCGCGATACTGTTGTAAGCGAGCACTGAGGAGAACTGAACTGCACACTGGCGCGCTTCGACTCGTACTGTGTGTTGTGGCCGTTGTCGGAGCGACAGGTAGGCTGCTCCCGCCCCTCGCGCCGCCACGAGGACATTGCACCTGTAGTTCCTTCGCTCGGTACCATGACACTGCTCCGCTGATGGGTTATTAGTCATCCACCTCGTAGAACCGCGATTGCGACAAGTCGCTCGGAACACTACCATCGCCAGCTCGCTGAAGAGTCAGGTGCTCTTTCTTTTACTTCTTCCTCTCGGTTCTTTTTTGCTTACCTACCACCGAATTACCGATACACTTTTCTTGCACCTACATCTAATCGAGATCTTCTACTCTGCTTCCTTCTCGAGGAAGTTCCCTCTTATTATCTTTCTCTTTTCTTTCTTTTTACATTTCAAGACATTTGTCTAATACTTCTACTCATACAGGGTCTAACTGAAATGCTTATTTAACAAAAAAGTTCATGTCTCCTTTATAGGTACACTGTTAAAAAATCAAATTTGTTAACATGAGTTTGTAAATTTTATTTTGTAAAATTTTAACATAACTTTTAGTAGAAAGCCAGGGTTTGTAATTATTTTAACAAAGGAAAATTTCAAAGGTTACAGATTATTTTGTTAATGTTTAACAAATTATTTCGTTGAAAAAGTGCATGTGATTTCAGGTAGTCAATCAAAACATCTTCAACTGACAATACGCATCAACAAGTTCAACTGACTTCAGCGTCTGTTTCTGCTTACTTTATTCTAATTCGTAACGTGTTCATAACAACTGTCCATAGTGTTTATAATATATATTACCAGAAATCTGTTATTATTGTTATTCGGATTCCTTATACCTATTTAACGAGTGAGCGAAGTTCGAAGTATCCGAAAAAAGATGCCATCACTGGTTTTCAAACTGAAGTTAGGGGATACAGTGAAGTGGGTTAAAGTTACGAAATACATCAGAAATGTTATAGTAGTTCTGATAATTATATCGTACCAAATTTCTTTATAATTTGATGATATCAGAATGGTGTGTTATTTAATTGTGAGGATGTTATTTTTGTGTTCATTTATGTAGGTATGTGTTATTTTTTTATTTAAGAAATCGATTAATAAAGCAACATTTCTTATCAACATTCTTTTCATTAAAGTTCCCAATTTTCTACAAATACTTTTGTTACTGGGTCTACAAAAAGGTTTGTAAAAATAAGGTCTTTTTCAAAAATTATTGATATAGGATTTTGTTATTAAATCTACTAAATGTTTGTTATAATTACAAACTACCCATTCGATTAGTTTACAGGTTACAGTTGGTTGTAAACATAACATAAAGTTATGTGGACTTGAATTTAAATAATTCTGGTTAATATTTGGTTAAAATTAACAAACATTTTTTTTACTGTTTACTGAAAGCTATAGTTCTCAATTTGTTAAATAATTTTTAAACATATTTTTATTTTACAAGTTTGTGTCCATCTTTTTAGACATGCTTATTTTTTATCAAATAATTAACAATTGACAAAGCATTTCTTGAAATTAAATAAAACAGAATAAAACCTAACATAAAAGAACTAAGAAATAATAAATATAAATTAATGTAAACGATTGTTTTAAGTATGAGTACTAAAAGGTGCGAACTTCTAAACCTGACGGTCTTAAAAACCCAAATAGCTTTTTAAAATTATCTAGAACCTGGTTATTTTTGGTTATTTTTGGTTATTTTAGTTTAATGAGAAAAAAATAAATCTAAACTATAAACTTCAAGGTATTTTGCGCCACGCTGTATTTATTAGTTGACACGCTTAAATTATATCAAAATGTTACCAAAGAAATATTCCTTCAATATTATAATAGTATATCAATCAATCATAAAATGTCCTCTATTCTTCACTAAGTGGACAAAAGGTAGGTATTTTCAAGGACTTAAATAATTTACAGGAACCTAACATTCCTTTTCTTAGGTCAAAAGTCAAAACTACATTTCAGAATTAGTTTACAGAGCACTCCAAATTATTAGAGATAATACTCAAGTCTGAACTAACATTTTATAATAGTATATTATGTATCACGTAGCTTGATTCAAGTTTTATAAACGTCATTTTAGTTACGAGTTTAATTAAGCACGAGCGAAGCTTGGGAGCAAGTGTTTAATAAAAACGAGTGTCTAGAGAAGTTATAAACGAGTTGCATACTATACTTTATCTACCACAAACAGAATTTAAAGCCAATTTTATTTTGTTAAAAATTTAACATCTGGGTATTTCCACAAAACCTTACCCCACCTTGACAAAAAATAACAACTATATCTGATGTCAAATAGTTTAATTGCGACGTAATTTATAACCTTAAAATATTCGTACATTGTGATGCTAACATTAAGAATAAATACGGAAGAGTTTCAATACTCGATAAAATGTTCAAATGTCGCACCCGTTACATTTTTGTGAATTTAGAAGCCAACTTGGTCACATTTGCCGATTTTCCAAGGTCGCGCCCGTTACGCTATTCATGACGTTATAAAAGGATTTCTATACAAGTTTTTATTGACATTTTGTTTGAGGTAAATACCTAATTTTTTATACTATTTTTTTATATTAACGTATCTTGATATATATATATATATATTAACGTATCTTGATATATATATAAAAAAAACGCAGTTTTAGTGTCGCACCCGTTACAATGGAAATATCCATCTGTCAACTGTCACTCGAATTTAACCTCACTTTTTTCTAACTTCATAAAGTCAGTCACAGCTTGTCAATTGCATAATATTGTGTTTTTTCCGTATTTAATGATAAACATTATAAATTCCCTGCCTAACAACGGGAATAATGAACTCATTATTCACGTTGCTAGGTATCAGTAATTGGCAGACTTCGCTTTTCACTGTGATTTAAACCAATCGGGGAACCAAAGGGAAGTAAGTTTATGAATGTGTATAATATATATTTTTTAGTTTAATTAGGACACATAGCTGAAAAGAAGGGGCTAATTGGGCAAAATGGTAATTTTTGGAATTAGCGCACTCAAATTACTCTATAAAAGTTGTTTGCCATGGGGCAAAATTTCTGTCGACCAGTGTAATTATTTATACCTTAATGTAGTCTTCTTTACTATCTGCAGTTAGGTATTTATTAACCAATTTTACCAAATCAATGGATTTCGCTATATGGTGAAAATGTAATAACCTTTTATTTATATATACAAACAACTGACAAACGTCACTAAAACAAATAAATTTGATGGTTAATCGTATCCTCAAATTATTTAAATCAGGGTGCGTGTGAAAATGATGCGCAATTATGCTTTATCATTAAATGTAAAGTAATGATAATTTGATTTTAAGTATTTTATGACCACTTAGGACTTTTTCAAATTCAGGTGAGTTATTACTCTATTTTCTAATGATTGGCCTCTGGTAATTTAAAAAGCTTTAGTTTACAACGCTTATTTGTAAACCAAAGTTATAAGGATACTCATATCTTATTAGTTATCTTTTAATTATTAGATTATTGGTTAATTGGATTTTTATCAACAACAGATCAGAAATACCCTTAAACTTAAGTTATTTGAATAAACATCCCAAAATGAACCCAAATCACTAGGTACAATATTTTATTTAATGGTTGTTGTAGGTAGTTAGTTTATTTGCCTTTGTCTTTGCTGATGGTTCTTCCTTCCTTTCAACTCATGCTTATTTTTAGCGAAAACATGCTCCACTTCCTTTTGCATCCAGCTTATCTTCCTAATTAAAACATAATTTATGTTAACGAGTTATTTTTTAGATAATTAACAAAAATCATCTAAAATTTACAGTGATTTAAATCGCATTAAAGACAAAGTAACCATTTAACTAGGGAGTTATAAAAGGGGAGAATATATGGTTCTTTAGTTTATAAATTTTATATAATGGTGATTCTCTTTGAAGGAACATTTATTTTTTTTTCATTCTCCGAGAAAAATATTGAGCTAAAAATTTCCAAGTAGTACTTTTATTTTAATTTAAAAGTTTTTCAATTAAACCAAATTTCCTGTAGCTTGGCGGTATTTTAGGGTACTACAATTTACATAGTTACAATTTTTACATAATAAGATGCTCTTTAAAACAACTTATACAACGTATATTTTGACCTGTCATATTTTTATTTTTTAAATATTTTTTTTGCATTTTACAGCAAAACAGATACATTTACAGGTAAAAAGTTTTAAAAAATTATAGAAAATTTAATTTCCTGTATAGCAATTAATACATTTTACTGTCAAATATCGATAAAACTAGTTGACTTTAGTTGACTGTAAAATTTATTAAATGCCTTTTCATTTTATTGCATAAAGTCAGAGTATATTTTGTAAAAATTTAAATGTTCTATAAAAGTATTTTATACTTTTAACCTGTGACCTTAACCGTTTTTCCGTAAAACAACATTATTTTATCAATATTTAACAGTCATATTTATTAAAAGCTCCATATCTTTTAAACTATGCATTTTTTGCATTATTATAAAGGAACTTTTATAGAAAATTGAATTTTAGATACTTTTTACCTGTAACTTTAACCGTTTTGGAGGCGTCCACAAATTCCGTGACGCTGTGGGGAGGTTTTTTATAACGTCACGTGACAAAGTAAATGAAATGAGATTGCTTATTTGTTTTATTTTTAGTTAGATTGTAACAAAAAAGAATTTTACGTGGTAGGGAAGTTCAATAATTCGTCACATGTCCTTTCGGGTCCATTCTAGGGTCACAAGATTTATGGACTTCAAAATTCAAAATTAAATTTGCGAACAGTTTTCTGAAATTGTCTCAATATATGTAATTGAACTATGAACAATAATGTTTTCATATTTAAATTTAATAAAGTCTTTATGATAAATCACAAATTTCAACAAAACCTTGTAATGTACATAAATTACTACTAATGGAATCAAGCTGCCATAAAAATTTCTTAAATACGTTAGTGTTATTAATAAATGCTATGTTTTATTTCTATAATAATTTATTTACCTATAATATATTATAATAAAGAAGATTTATTCTGCTCTTTGTTTAAAATTTATTCTTGTTTTTTATCCTTATGGTTATTTTTGATGTACTATCAGCATAACAAGTTGCACTTCCTCTCATATCCTTAGTATCTTTTTAATTAAAATATACCTACATAATTAAGTATTTGAAAGTGACTTATACAGTTAACCTAGCTTAAACTAGCTTAGAGATCTCGAGAACCTACCTTTTACTAACTAGCATTGTGTAAGTACATTTATTTATTTTAGATGTGTTAAAACATAGTGAACAACTTAGATTCTGCAACAAACTGTGATAAAAAATATTTACATGTATTTTAAATATCTTATTGGGTATTAATAACTTTATTTGAGAGAACTACATTTAAAATATATAATTTAAAAATTGAATACTTTTGTTGTGGCGTACCAAGTACAGTTACAATATTAAAGCGTTGACTTTTAGATGAAAATAAAAACACTTCCGCTGTAAACGAACTAAAAACCATCACAATTGAAAACGTCTCAGAGTTATAAAACATCTATTGAATTTACTTCTTGCTTTAAACGTACAGCAAATAACGTTTGTATTTAATCCAAAAAATTTATTTTCAATTCTAGAAATTTAAAATAATATTTAGTTAGGTTCAAACAATTTTGTTATATGCCGGATTTTAAAAGTTAGAGCAAATTAACACTATTAAATGTTGCATATCTTTTTTTACTGATATACTAAATATTACCGTCACGCATGATACATGATGAATTTAAATGATTTTGGAAAAAAAAACTAAACTAAAGATTTCTGTAAGTCGTATTACTTTTATTTAAATAAATGTCCTGACTGATTAATCAATGCTCAACCTAAAAGGCTAAAATGTTGACAGTGCATCCCTTTAAAGACATATATAAAAGCTTTTTAAAATTTCATCCTTAACAGGGGTTAATTGGGACACTCCAGAATTTGCTTAATATTAATTTAATTATTAATTATTATTAATCCCGACGCATTCGCCATTTTTGAAAGTAATTAACGGCTGAGCGGATTTTGATGATATTTTTTTATTTGGCATGAACGTGTAAGATGGAAATGGGAAGGGAACGGGACAAACAAAGAAACATTCGTTTTCATATTTAATCTCCTATTTATCCAGCACACAGCAGTCTTAAATGTAAAAAATACATTACATTGATAATATAATTTTTCAAAATAAAAATCCCAAAGGCATTAATATTTATTCGACGGCTTATAACAATTTTATGTGGGACATGAAGTCGCGATAAAATTAATTTGTCTGAAGATTAATGGCGTAGCTAAATATTTTTTTTTTCCGTTTGAATTATTTTTTGTGTTAGTCGTTTTAATGTTATTATGTGTCTATAAACTGCTTAAATAACTTTATAGCTATACTTGAAGTGTTATGCTATAGTTGATATACCATTTCCCAGTCTTTAGGTAGTTGTTTATTCCATACTTTGTTTTATATATCTAGTAGTATTGCAGTTCCTTTTTGTTCTAAATTCTTGCACATCTCTGTGGTTATTTAGTCGTATCCTGGTATTTTTCCATTTTTTAATGTTTTTATTACTTCTTTTAATTCTTCTATACTTAATTTTTCCATGTTCTACTATGTTATCTCATTAAAAGTTTTCTTCATTGCTTTTATTATTAACCATTCTATTGATAAAATAAACAACGTTGCTAAAAGTGAATCCCCTTGCCTTACACCTTTATTATATTGTCCTTCTTTCTTCTTCTTCTTCTTTTACTTTCAACTTTTTTCAATCTTCTTTTAAAGCTTTGCTGCAAATTTTATTTCCATTTTTTCATTTTATTCCATTTCTCCGGCATTTTTTCTTCGTTCCATATATTAATAATCAGTGTATGTAGGTGTTATTTTAGGTATTTTCTCCCATTTCATTAAATTTTCCACATATTTTATATGGTCCTGCCGCTTTTCTGCACCTTAGCTTACTGACCGCTTCTTTTACATTATCATAGGATGAGGTTTCTTCAATTTCGTCCATGTTTTGTTCGTTTGTCTCATCTATTTCTACCCTGTTCTCTTCCATATGATGGTCTTTAACTCGCATTTCCGAGAGTAATTTTTTGAAATGCTTCTCCCACTCCCACATTTCTATTGGTAAACTCTTTATATCATATACACATTTCTATTACCGTATTTCTTGAATTTTCAAAACAATACATGTTATGTTTTTATACTATAAATTTAATCGTTTAACTTGACTTTGACTATATTATTTAAATCGTTGCACATTGATTTATAGGCACTTGGGTTTACCAATGACTATAAATAAAAATAATTTTATGTTTTAACTGAAAAACTAAGTATTTCTTGTTACATCATTAAGGAAGTTATTTAATAAAACCACTGTTCCAAATTAAATTTTATGATGTTACACTCCGATTAATGTTTAATAACAACAGTTTAAAAAATATATGTTTTTATTATTAATTACGCTTTTTAAATGCGTTTTACCGTTGAAAAGGTGTTCCTATGATTCGGTTTACGGTTTTTCCAGCACAATAGATTTAATGAAAAGAAATTGTTTTAGGAGGAAAATAATGATACGTGGAAGATGAAATTTTTTATATAGGTAGCTAGGGATCACCAGCCAATGGGCAAGATGATATATATAGGACATGAATTGTAGGTTAAATAAAAACAATTTGTAGTGTCCTACCGAAGCATCGGCTATAGTCAAAAATGCCGCCAAACATTCGCCGAACATTTAACAGAATGCCTGTAAATCCCCAATTTTTTTAGTAGGAAGTAGGCTTTGACTAAACCTTCGGCTCAATTTTAGCCGAAGTCGAATGTTTGACTGGGTTACATTTTTTTATACATTTATTTAATAAAATAAAATAACCGAAGCAGCTTCGGCCGAAAAACATACCTTCAGTCAGACACTAACAATTTGTATTTACTTTAAAGTATAACCTATATTAAATAGGATTTTATATGATATTATACATAACTTATGATCAGAAATCCTTATAAGGATTTTTTTTAATGTGATAATCCTATTAATTAATCTCTAACATCTAGACTTATCTTATTAATATTATTTGTATTTATATGATTAGATTTGAAAATAAATTATTTGATTTAATTAATGCTGTATTTTAAATTAATAAATTAGGTACATAAGATATTTCTAAGAAAATATATAATTTTTCACCAAAATCCACATTATCACCACCACCTTCGTTTTCAGTTTATTTGATGTTTGCAGTATAACACTTATTTTTTGCCTCTGCTATTAGATCATATGAGGGATAAATATCTTTTGCTCCAAGTCGCATCGTGGTGTAATCTTCCTTTGTTAACCCAAGATCCACCATAAGACCTAAAGCTTCTTCAGGGTTGTACGGTATTACAGTCGCAGAAGGTGCATCATTTACCACCTTCATTTTTTTTAGTCCTTTGGGCGAAGATTTAATTGCCAATTTCATAACTTGAGCTGCAGTTCTCTTTCCTGATTTTATCAAGCATGTTTCTGCAGCTAAGCACAGTTCTTCTGAACTAAAATTCGATACCATTGGTTGCACTTGCCTTTGTTTAGTGAGCTGAGTACTCTCCTCAAATATTTTTTTTCTTGGTCTACCTTGTGGTATGGCTGCATTTCTGGGAATTTAACGTCTTTATTAAGCATTTTATGTGTTTGTTGATAAAACGGTTATACATGTAATTACACTTTATATTAATTTATATTAAAACTAAATAATAAATACTTGCATAGGTATATTATAATAATTAATTAAAAGTTATTTTTTTCCAAAATTATTATTAGGTAAAATTTGTTAAGGTATAATAATAATTAATACGAACTAATTTTATTATTTTATGAATTAATCTTTATTATAGTTATACGGTTATAATATATTATGTAATTTATAAAGAATTAAGACTTTCAACCTTTAATAAACTGTGCTGGTACATCCAGTAATAGATTTTCTCATGATCTTCATTTCTTTTCCAACGAAGTCACTACGACTCCCTTAAAATAATATACTCTATAAACCAAAGCGGGAAACATGGGGACTAGTAATTTAATTTTTTAAATTAGTGTACTCTTGGGAACTTTTTTTATAACTCTAAGCTAAAGTAAATATTTTAATTTTTTTTTAATCAAAAATACTATTTTATATAATTTATATTTTAATTGTTTTACGTACAACTGGTTTGTTAACAATTATTGCATATTAAAGTACAAACCTGGTGCTTTATAATCCATGTTAAAAGTTTGTGATTTTACATTTGGAACCGTAGGACGAGCATAGTTAATCTCAGAAACATAAAATACATAGTGGCCGTGCCAAAGATAAGCCAACTTTGCGATGATGCTAGAGCTTTTGTGTTGCGTTAAAAACAAATTATTATGTTTTATTGTAGCCTGGTCCATTGCCAACCTTTTGATGATACTTGTGACCAGTTTGGAGAAATTTTATTTTTTCTTTTTTTGGCGCGATAATTTAGATATTCTGCCTTATGTGCGGCGGCGAATGCCGAAAATTGGCAAAGGAGAACCGATACAAGTACCTTCAAATGAAATTCATTATATGGATCGACCTTGCAATCGAATTCTGAAACTTTATTTACTCCGACCTTTAAAACGCCCATTATCGTACATGTTTCTATGACACTAAGTGACCTTTTAAATAGACATTGACAAGTTTTGGCTTTATGGCGTTTTAGTCCCGGGCTGAAGTTAACAACAGGTTTTTAGTCACGTCTGTTAGTTTTAAGTTAGTTGACAGTTGTCAAATGTCATACAATCGTTAAAATAAAATGCCTTTGTTGTAAAATAATACTAAGTGTGAAAATTATTTTATTATTCCAATACAAAAAGACAAAAGCATTAAATTCTCAACGCCAATATTTGATTCCGCCGGCAGTAAACTAGATTTTACTTAAAAAGCATTAAAAATTTCGGGGGGGGACTCCACCGTGGAGTGCCCATAAAACATTATCTTTACTTTACTTACTTACTTTCACTGTGAAAAACTACTTTTATATCGAATTTAACAGGTGGTTAGTTTATTTTCAAGGGATACATTTCAATTTACACATAAAAATTTGACATTTTCACCGACGAGCCGGTAAAACAGATACCAAATAACACTAACTTGAAGTTAGAATGGTTACTCTATTGTTTTATAGATGTCGCTCTATACAAATATTTACTTTAAATTATTTTTAGATAACAATAAGTATTTGTCATAAAAAAAGTATAGTATGCAACTTGTTTATAAACTTCGTTACTAAAGTTTATCTATTTGCGTTCATAATGAGTTCATTATAACACCGCTTTCGGTGCTGCAATGAGATACTTTTTGATTTTATAGGTTGGCTATACTTTAAACAGCATAATATTTTGCATATTGGTTATAATATTTTTATGATTTTTCTAGTACTTACGAGACTTTTCTGGCAATAAATTTTGTTTAACACCAAAGAAAATCCTTTTTTTTTTCTTTAACCGCTTATTGTAAATAAGTAAATTAAGTTGTATAATCTGTGGGGAGTCATGGCGAATCGGTTTTGACATTTGTCAACTGTGATACCAACTATCTAAAGTAAAATTCGACCAAATTAAATTTAAGGTATAAAATTAATTTTTTTATACAATTTTTGCAAAATAGATAAAATAGCATAAAGAACTCATGTCATAAGACCTGTTGTCGCACTCGTCCATTACAAATAAATTGACGGCGTGCGACAAAATGACGTCTTATGACATTAGTTCTTTAATATACTATTATCAAACTTGATACATTTACTATTAATTTGATTATCTAAACAAATTAAAGAACGTGTAATTATTTTTTACAATTCTTACTAGTCACAAAACATTTTAAGTTCAAATTTAATACTTATTTATTAGATACAATTAATATATTTAATTAAAACGGTTAATCCAATTTCGAGGTTGCCATATGGCTGGCAAAAACAAAATTAATCATGTGAAATAACATGTTTTATATAGCAGAATTTTCCATAAAATTAATAAATCATAATCAATAGTCTTTTAGTATGAAATAATACAGAAATCCATTTATTATAAGACATACACCAAATAAGATATGGGGCATTCCATGAAAAATCGACTACTTTTAAACCCGATCTCTCTGATGTAAATAAACGTAGAAAAGTACATTTTTAAATTTATTGGTAGCTGTCAACCTTTGGGTTGAATAAGATTTTTATTAAAATTAATTTAAAAAAATAATAATAAGATAAACAATACATTATATATCAGGCGGAGGAAGCGCTTATTTAAAGCCGAGCTCAGTGTTCGGCGAACACTGTTCGCTGCCGAGGCTGCAGATCTGAGCGAGGCAGTTGATGTGCTTTTTCCGCCGTGTAGTATTTTTTTAGCATTCAATAATTTTGTACTTGCATTGAAATGATTGAGTTTGCGACATTTTGTCAGGTTTAACGTTTGATATACGTTATGTTCATAAATTTATTATACAGTGACCTGTAATTACTTAAGTTTACATTTTCTTTGCTGATTTCGAGCTTAACGCGATAGACGGAAACATTCTTGCTGTAATTTCAATGTATTTTCATTATTGTACGGCGGTGTATAATAATTTGACTTTTGAACTGCGTACAAATACGTCTTATACATATGTATATACAGGTTTATGAGGGTTAAAATATGAAAATTGTTATACGCAAAAAAATACTTTTATATACATCGCCTTCTATAAAAAAGAAAAAACATACATTAACAATAAACAAAATCAAATCAAAAGAATAAAAATAAAATAAAAAATGCCAATAAAAGTCCTGTCAAAATCGATTCTGCCGGACAAACATTTTAACCCTTCAATTTTATTTATATGTATAGATTTCTATAACTTTGGGAAAAGTTACTTAAAATTAAGCCCTGGGGGCCTGTTGGATACAAATAAAAAATAAATAAATATACAAAAATATTATACGGACTGTATAATTACTTTAGTATTAGAATTAGAATCATTTGATCAACTTTTATTGTTCTGTGGGTATTGATTGTTAAAAGTAATAAATCCTAATATTATTGATTGATATTTTATTTTATGGTAACGTGTCAATTAAGTTGACAATTCATTACCTTTTTAATTTAGAATGTCTACATTACAATATTAATTTTATGTTTTATTAATAAATACCTGTGTAGTATTCAGTGAAGTTCGAACGCTGTAAGTTTGATACCGCAACGTCATCGGCCATGCATTGACCACCGTTGTCGAGCGATGACGTTGCGGTATCAAACTTAAAACGTTCAAACTAAAAGTTTGGGTTATGATTACCAAAACTATTGTCCTAATTTACTGAATTTTTTAATCATTCCCAAAACACTTCTCTCCGTGTAGGTACTTTTCTGTAATTAATTTAAGAAAATTAAGCGGAAAAAACTTAATTTCACAAGCGCGGAAACGCACGAATCACAAAACTGTTTTTATAAAACAAATTATAGGTTATTTATTATATAATATTTTGGTATCAAAATTGTCAGAAATATCCTTGTTTTATAAATAAAAAAAGCGCAAGAAATATTTTATAAAAGTAGGTAGAAATAATTTTAAGAATGGGCAGTTGAGGACTGGACAAACAAAAGATTTTTCTTGTCCCGTCCATAACTGTCCATTATTGAAATTATCCCAACATACAAAATATTTCTTGCGTTTTTTTTATTAAATGTAGGCTAATAAAAGAAGAATATTTTCGACAACTTTGATGGATAAATAATATATAGGTAATTATTTACCTACAATTTAAAAAAAATAGTTTTGTGATTTGTCACGCCCGCATGCTTGAAATGGCCCAATAATTCTTCCATTTTTTGCAATTTAACTTGTAATAAAATAAAAAGTAGAAAGAAAAGAAAAAGGCCCAAAGAAGAAGAATGAATTAAAAGTTGTTTTTTCCGATAAATGCATTGTTAATTTTTTTTTGTTTTTTTTTAATCGCATAATTTGAATTGATCGGACATATCCTTCTTTTACCATAAACAATGAAAGCATAGGTACTGTTTGTCCACTCTAAGTTGACTGAACTAAGGAATTTTGTTGTTTAGATATTAAAGAATTGTCGTACTGTGTGCTTTTAAAACAGATTTTATATTATAAATAATACTAGTATATAATATGTACTAGTACTATTTATAATATAAAATCTGTTTTAAAAGCACACATTACGACAATTCTTTAATATCTAAACTACAAAATTCCTTAGTTCCGCCAACTTAGAGTGGACAGACAGTATACTTTTGTAATTATAAAAAACATTCGGAGGATACATTATTTTAAAAATAATTATAAAAAAACTCAAAATCAAAACACATTGTCTCATTTAGTCGAGTTTTCATTCAAACAGGCCATTACAAGTGCCAAAGGTCTCGCTATTATTTTGATCGATTTCATGATTTCCTCTTTCGACCTGAAGAGCAATTGAATGCAATCCTTCCACATTGTTTTACGTAACTATCTGGTTCCCTACCCTTTTAGAGGCAAAGCGATGGTCGTCGGTTTCAACTTGAACATTCCAGTTTACACTAAACTCATTATTGTGGGTTACAATGCTTTTTTGTAAGGAAATGAGTTTTTTGTTTAGGTACCAGTTTGTATGTCGTAATTTTAAAGGCATGGTTCAATATAAGCGGACAAGTTGTAGAAACCAGAAAACAATATTATAACATTTTTAATGTAGTTGGTGTAATTGTTGTTTTGATCAGGGTATAGGGTATAGTAAAAATCTACCATAACGAAAGCCTTTGCGAAATAAAAAATTGTTTGCTTGTGATTTTATTGCTTATCTTAAATAACTATTCAGTCCATTTTTAAGAACATTTTCCAATATTTTTGCCACATTGTTATTAATGAATTTGGTCAATAATTATTATAATTATATTTATAATTTTGGATGCAGAGATTGGTCACCATTTTTTAAAGCTTGTTAAGCCTTGGCAAAGTATATTTTAATTTGATATAAATATGTTTATAATTATATTATATTATATTATCGCTCTATTAAAAAATCTATCAACGTAGGCCAATAATTACATTAGTTGTCATAAATATCCTGTAATTTGTTCTTTTTAATGAAGATATTTTTTCTATATAAGGTTCGGAGAAAATGAAATAAAAAACTTTGTTCTTGTTTAATAAATTTGGATCACTAAAGATAAGGAAACAAAATGTTAGCGGTTGCTTCATTTGTTAATGCTTTATTATATATACACATGATCAAAATTTTTGCATATTTCTGTATTTTAATTTTCGCTTTGTATAACATTCTGTTTTTTGTTGTTTTGGAATAAATTTTCATTTAATAGTTATAATATGTAAAATAAAGAAAATTTAATATATTAAAGTATATATTTTTGTAGGAAATATTAAAAATAAAAGTAAATATAATTTTTAAAAAGTGAAAGAAACGATTTAGGTGAAAAACATTTTAAATATAAATTTTATTTATAGAATGAAGGTGATTATTTTCTCAAAATTGTTTATAATAATTATTGTAATGTACACTATGTATTTTATTGTCAATAAATTATTTATCTAAATACTGTCCTCAAAGTCATCATCCTCGTCGGAACTATCGTCTTCGAGGAGGATGATTGGTTCCGAAATTTTATTTTTATTATTTCCTACAAAAACACTTCAATATATTAAATTTTCTTTATTTTACGTATTATAACAATTAAATGAAAATTTATTCCAAAACAACAAAAAACAGAACGTTATACAAAGCGAAAATAAAAATACAAAAATATGCAACAATTTTGATCATGTGTGTATGTAAACAACAGTGGCATTTTTTTAGTGAGGCAGGGGCAAGGTTTTGTCTTCATTTGAAAAAAATTATAAAATCAATCCAAATATTTAATTTTTATATTAGAAAGTAAAATATTTAACATATCTTTAATTCTCTATGGGGAGGCACTGCTTTACCTGCCACCCTTGACAGACCGCCACTGGTAAACAAATTGACTTGTTTGGTTTTATAAAGAAAAATATGCTTCACACATATGTCCACACATCAAAGTCCCACCACGTGACTTTGATAGAAATAATTAGGGTTAATTTCGTCAGTGTCAAACTAATTTCGTATTTGTTAGAAAATAAGACCAAATTAGACGGTCACGTGGTGGGACTTTGATGTGTGTAGCAAAGTACGTCACTAAAAGAATGTTTATTCGTTTGTTTTAAATTTGCTTTTTATTTTAAACAAAATTGGACGGCTTTCTGCAGAATGGGACCAACCCACACCATGATGAAACTGATAAAAAAGCTATCAAAGATTTTAATAATTTTAAAATTACCTGTTAATTTTATGCCGATTTTGGACTTACGGAGGTTTAAGGGATATAATTTAATAATTTCATCAGGTGGATTTTGTGACGAAAAAAATGGGCTTTTGTTGGTTGGTTCCTTTCTGCAATTTATGAAAACTACTATCTGATTTATGTATGTATTTAAAGAAAAGCGACAATTATTTATTTCCAAACAAAATACAACTGATATTACTATTATAATGGTAATATGAATTAATTTTGATTCTATTTGAAATTCGTCCACATCATCTTCCAACCCCACCTCATCTTGTAAGCTACCAAAAAAATGCATCAAGACTTTATATTTTGCAGAAGCAGGAAATACTTTAAAGACTTTGGTAGTGGGTCTACCAGCCTGCTATTTTACAAAAAGATCCAACCCACTTGCAGATATTCTACAGATTCTAATTCTGGATTAGTAATCCACACTATTATTGAATGTTGGTTGGTTCAATGATTAATAGATTTCACTACACTTGCATTTTGGCTATGACCTATTTTGCAGATAAATTATACATACTTAATTAGTTCATAGGCTAAATATCTCAATTTTTTTGGTTTTGTGGGTTGGTTCCTTTCTGCAGAAAGGCTTCCAATTATAAACCTTTAATACCAGTACCCATATCCACTTCCTATACAGGGCGTTTCACATTCGTGGTCCATTAGAAGTTTCTAGGGAAGCGAAAAAGATATCGATTTGATCAACTTTGTTATTTCAAATAGAACATTAAATTCTGAGTAAAATTACTATACCATGTCCTATACCTAAAGTGGATAGTTTTCTAGATATTAATTTTGTTCGTTAAAATTTGAGAAATGCGCGCCAATCAAAAATAGCCTTTAACTTTTTTGTTATTAGATTTGAAAATATGAGGGTGGAATTTTTGGAATCTTAAAACATTGTTTAGAAGATTCTTTGTCAATTCTTTAACATATATCAACAAATTACCTAAGACAACCCAGGGCAAATTAGGCATACTTAAAAAGTTAAACACCCATAATCAAATAGTAAATTAAAAAATCTCTTAATAATTAATCAATTATTGATGTAACAATTTATAAAAATTGAAATATTATTTTGTTTCAAGAAACCTATGATGAGGGAGTTGACTGTATCTATTATTACCACGTAATCTGTCAATGTTCAAAATTTAATGGCGTGAATTTTTCAGGTTGTTTTAAACAATTTGTTTTTGTAAACAAAATTACTGATAAAAAATAGCAGTAGGTATGTAACAGGAACATAATCGAGTATGGCATCATCCAGTCTTGGAAAATTGCAGAATAAGAATTGAAATTGCATTTCGAAATAAAACAATATTTAGCTAAATTTTCGTTTTCTATTTTTTAGTAACTTTGTGACCGTAAAAAAATTATTTTTTACCAAGATATCGTTTAATTTTTTTCCAGTCCTAATGTTATTAAATCAGTTTAATTTCAGGGTTAATTTATAATCAGCTAATTTTTGGCAACCCTTAGTTTAATTATCTGTCAATTCATTTTAAAAATATAAATATTTTTAATAATTGACAATATTCATAGTAGTTTAGGTCAGAAAACATTATTTAAGCAAAAAAAAAAATAAAGTTTTTCCAATGTTTATTCATAACTATTACTATTACTATAAAATAAATATTTATTTTTTTAAATTTACACCACATTTTTCAAACATGTGGACTGGACTAATAAACAAAACTATTTTTATAAAAAAAATTGTAGGTGATTTATTATAAATTATTTTGTCAACAAAATTGTCAAAAATATTCTTATTTTGTTAGACTACACATTAAATAAAAGAAATGCAAGCAATATTTGAGTGATATTTTTATAGTGATATTTCTTTTGTTTTTATTTAAACATTACTTTTTAAATTTTTGGATATGTCTTTCTAAACCTAAAACCCTATACAATAGAGTAATGCGTTTTTGTATACCTATTTTGTTTACGCCACTGCGGTGCACTGCTTCGTTCATTAAATCTTTTGCTATTAAAATGCACGTTATAAAATCATAATATTTATTATCATATTTCGTGACACACACAGGTGTATAAGTAAGCAAGTAAGAAGCAAGGTGCATTGAAGGCATCTACTATTTGAATTTATAATTAAAATATGTATTTATTTAGCTCAGGAGTCATTATCAGTTTGTGGGGTGAATCTAAGACGCTCTGTCGATGGTGCATGGTACTAGATAGAATCTCTACTGGAGGCATTAAGCCATTGCTCCTTCCAATTCACTGGAGCATATCTCCTTTGACATCTCATTACACGCGAAAATTGTACCAAGCTCATTTCCTATAATGACCGTGTATTAGGGTAGTCGGTAGTTGCTTTCTTTCTCATTATAAAAACTACTTGTGGTTAAACGGTGTAAATTAATAAATTATTGTTTTAGATACCAATTTTAAAATAAAATTGGAAAGTAAATCTAAGTTATATGTAATTTTAGATGCCACTATGGCTTAACTACTAACAATTTAAACTTCATCTGTAATTGTTTTTATAATTTGGATAATAAAACAAAACAGTTATAACTTATTTTTTCTATTTCCACCTTTAAAACGCCTATTGTCGTATGGGGTTAGTGTCCATGATACTAAGTGATCTTTTAAAGCAAGCTGTGACTTTATGGCGTTTTAGTCACGGGCTGAAGTAAGATTTTAGCTAGATAACCCAAATTTCATACAAATGTCAAAATAAAGTGACTTTGTAAAATAATACTAAAATGAGGAAATTATTTTATTATCTCAATAGAACAATACAAAATATTAAATTAATTTCTTGATGTCAATCTTTAAAAAATTTATATGCACATTTTTACTGACCATTTGATATCGCCGGTAGCAAACTAGTATTTGCCGATAAAGCATTAATAGTTTCGGGCGGAGTACCCATAAAACATCCTTCTAACTTTTACTGTAAAAAACTGCTCCTATATCGGATTTTTTATTTTTACAGGAAAATTCAGAAAACTAACACTGACATTTTAAAAGCCCAGTTTTGGATATTATAAATGTCGCTTTGTCGTGCCAACCACTCCTAAGTACTTTTCTATCTCTCGAGTACCAAAAGTTCTATTGAAGAAACCCCTAATGATATGGTTCTATATGAACAGCATATTCGAATATTTATTTTTCGTTGAACGGTTGAGATTAGGTTAGGTTAGTAGTTACTGTGCTTATGGGACTTCTTAGGAAGTAAGGGTGGAACTAAAAGAGCACTTTTATATAGTCGTCGCGGCGAATGTTTGAAATTGCTTCATCAATGTCGAATGTCACAAACCGATATCTCGACATACGTTTAAAAAACGTTAAATGTTAGGTTAGGTAGTCATCATTTTAAGGGCCCCGCGCGTGTATTTGTGGCATGATTAACGAGCGACATTTCGAGCAAGTAAACTTTGCATTAGTTTTTAAAATAAAATGCCTCTGGTTTTTAGATTTTACCTGTATTAATGGTGTACAATTGTTAAGGAACAAATTTTCCTGACAAAGCACCGTATGCCGATCCCTATCACTATAAACCGTAACCACGTGGGGACAATTTATTAAAAGAAACGATTTAGGTGGAAAAACATTTATTTATAAAATAAAGGTGTTTATTTACTAAGTTGTTTATAATTGTGATGTACACTATGTATTTTATTGTCAATAAATTATTTATCTAAATACTGTCTTCAAAGTGATCATCCTCATCGAAACTATCGTCTCCGACGTGGATGATTAGTTCCGAAACTTCATTATCCTTTGCCGCTGGAAGCACTCCTCAGTAAGGCTAAGTGTCTGGTTCAAGCACTTTGTTGTCGCTTTAGCTCTTACCTCCTGGATACAATTTAATGGGAGCAGGGGACCCCCATGCTTCAGTTTTTTTTTAAAATACAAACACAAATTGCTGCTGTTTCCCATCCAACCGATTTCCGTCCATTCTGATCAGAATCGTACGGATTTTTGCTGAAATCGAATGCTGAAACACTTATTTCATTATAAAATTACCTTCCCAAGCAACACACTCATTTGCATAATCGTTTAATAAACGTATAATAAACCATTTAATCGTATATTTTTGGTTTTGGTATAATTATTTAACATATATTAAGCGTTTTTTATAAACGTACATATTTCAGTCGTATATTCTACGTACTTGATATACTATTTTAAAATCATAAAATTATCAATTTAATATATAAATTTATATTAATCACCCAATTTATATATATATTATAAAAACAACTATAAAGCATGTTTATATATAAATAAGAATTTGGAATTATTTACCCTTATCAAATTTGTTTACATTCAAGTGTTTTGTAAACGTTTTTTTTTATATATATACTTTTATGTAAGCTCAACGTCTAAAAATACGAGAAATCTACGTCTATAAATTTTGTTGTTGTTGTAAGCCAAGTAATATTTAAATGTATTTATCACCGCTAACAAATTTGTTAGCGATAGAAACAATGTTTATGTCATATATTAGCTGGATATTTGATTTTGTACCTAAATAAAAATAAAGTTGTCTATCGTTTTCCTAAAAATAAACGTTACTTATAGGTACCAATAATTTTCTACGTGGTTCAGTAACTGAACTTAAGTTCATTAAGTATTATGAAAACTGAATTCAGTTTTCATAATACTTGTATACATATCTTCATGGTTCGCACTGTTTCGGTATTACTCGTACCTAAGACGATTGTTTAAACCAATAGGCGCGTGTCACGTGATCATTCCTTCTAGACGCTTCCTTTTGCCGTTACCGGTCACATGTGTCCTGTGTTGATAATGGCTGCCGTATAAGTTATGTTTACTGTTTACTGTGAGTGGATAGCGATTAATTTATTGTATTGTTTGGTGGGAATACAGATAATAAAGTAAGTATACCTACTTTAATTGAAATTTCAGATTACTTAATTTGCACCAAATAACTAATAATTGGTGTTTTTATTTGACGAAGCCGGCAAAAATCCGTAACCTTTGCAGAAGTTTTAACCATGCGACATATTCGTTTTGCATTAAATTAAGTAGATGGTTTATTTTTGGATTAGGTTAACATCACTTTAGAATTTTTAAAATATTCAATATTTTTTATTTTTTTAAAGATCTATTATTGGTTTATGGTATACTATTTATAAACGTACATTATAACCACTTAAAAACACGAAATGTGTTTTTTTATTATTTATTATATTTTTATTTTACCACAGAATAAAAAGTTAAAAGTTATTTAAAATATACGTAAACAGTCGCACTTTTTAGTAACATTGTTTTTTACTGTTTTACAGAGGCAGTGAAACTGTCCTTTCAAGGAAAAGATCAAGTCCAGGGAAATGACTGACAAAGCCATAGGACAAGCCTGTCAAGATTGGCTCAAATTATCAAACCAATATTGGTTCAATGATGTTAAAACTTAACATTTATTTAATTAGTTATTTTAAAATAATAAATAATTATTTATGAAAATATATTCGTTTGTCATCTGCTCAGTTTCTTTTTAAACTTTTTTTTTACCTTGGAGTTTCTACTACACTTAGGTAAGTTTTTGCAAATCTGGAAAGAATATGCCGCACTTAAATTAAATGCAAAGAATAAATATAGTAAATTTTACTGTAAGTTTAAGTATCAATGCATTGATAACCGTAAAACCATTCATGGTTTTACGATTTTAATTTAATGAAAATGGAATTATTAGAGCTAAAAATATTAAAAAATCATTCAAATATAAAAACTTTTGTTTTTATTTTCTTTTTCCAGATTAGCAGAGCCGCGGCCTAAACAATAATGTTATGTAAAAAATTTCACCTTAAAATAATATTCAATATTAACGTATATCGTTTATGGCTTTTAGAAGTTTTTGATAAACGTTCAATTTTGGTATATTATATATAAAAATGTAACCTTTTTAAAAAACAGATATTTAATTGTCAAGTTTGTATTATAAATAAACGTATATTGTAGACGTTTAAAATATGGATATTGCTATAATATGCATCAACCTATATTAGGCGGACATTTTAACCTATATTAGAGGTAGACAATAAACCAATAATATACCATTGGTATAGACAAATATTAAACGTCTATTAGACGATTTTGTGTTGCTTGGGTTATTTGATGCAAAAAAAACCCCTAAAAATGATAAAAATATATAAATGTCAATGTCAAGAACAAATATTAAATGTCAATGAGAAACGCCGCTGAGCACGTCACAAGAACCTAACCTCTCCAAAAACAAACTGCGTAAGCGTGACATCGGATTCAGTTCGTCTTAGACCTAGGGTCTTAGATCCGAGTGATTGTGCCCTAACCTAGCGGTTCCTTGGGTTAAAGACGTAAAAGAAAACAACAAAAATTGTAATGTCTGTGCTTGGTTCAGAATTTGATGACGCAATTTAAAACATTCGCCGCATCTGAGATTGCACCATAAACAAAATTATTTTTCTCTGGCTTCAACGATATTAGGCATAAGGCTGGCCAGAGCTTTTATTGTCTTTTCTACTTTTAGTATATTTTCAAGATCAAGCCCTTTCCCCTTTATACAGGGTGTTTCATAATATATGCGCAGGACTTCAGGATGTGATAGCTCATCCAAAAAGATGAAAAAAGTCGCTATTAACTTACCCTCTAAAATGCACAATTTTCGAGATACAGGGTGTTGAAATTTTAGAAAAAAAAATCGTTTTTTTCAATTATCTATGGAACCGTTTGTCGTACAAAAAACAGCTTTTGTAAGCATTTTCTACTCATAATAAGCTATGTTTTGCGCCTGAAAAAATTTTTTTTTACTCATAATTGGTGGAGATTTTGAAGGGGTAGCGGGTGTTTTTCTCCTCAACTTCAACGGCCCTGAAAAAAGTACGGTTTTAAGAGGCCCATTCGAACCGTCAATGTTTTCTACACAAAAAAGGTACTCTTGGTCATAAGCTCTAAAGTTGACCGTTTTCGAGAAAAATCAACTTTTATGTTTAAAAACATGTTCAATTTTTTGAAAAAAAATTTTTATTACTAATTAAACAAAATTTATTTTAACGTTAGAAAAAGTAACAAAACCAAACGATAATTGTAAAATTTAAAAAAAAATGAAAAATGATTTTTTACACAAATGCTGAAATGTTCGAAATGCGTTACCTTTACGGTTTGGAGAATTTAGCAAAGACAACTTTTGAATCATTTTTTATTTTGCAATTATGGTTTGGTTTTGTTACTTGTTCTAACGTTAAAATAAATTTTGTTTAATTAGTAAAAAAAAATTTTTTTTTTTAAATTGACCATGTTTTTAAACATAAAAGTTGATTTTTCTCGAAAACGGTCAACTTTAGAGCTTATGACCAAGAGTACCTTTTTTGTGTAGAAAACATTGGCGGTTCGAATGGGCCTCTCGAATCCGTACTTTTTTCAGGGGCGTAGAAGTTGAGGAGAAAAACACCCGCTACCCCTTCAAAATCTCCACCAATTATGAGGAAAAAAAATTTTTTTCTGGCGCAAAACATAGCTTATTATGAGTAGAAAATGCTTACAAAAGCTGTTTTTTGTACGATAAACGGTTCCGGAGATATTCGAAAAAAAACGAATTTTTTTCTAAAATTTCAACACCCTGTATCTCGAAAATTGTGCATTTTAGAGGGTAAGTTAATAGCGACTTTTTTCATCTTTTTGGATGAGCTATCATATCCTGAAGTCCTGCGCATATATTATGAAACACCCTGTATATACTAGCTTCAGTTGAAAACACGCTGAAGTGCGACGTTTGCTGTGCTCATCAACTCCACTACTAATTTGCCGAATACTTGAGGCTATCTCTGTTTCCAGGAGTATTTTTCTCCCACACAGGTAATCGGCTATAATGCTTATTGAAAAAAGGTTTAAAGATCAACGAAATTGGTTGTTTTTGTATGTTAAGGAAGACCGCGACGTTTTTTTACCTTAAAAGACAAAAATTGCTATATAAAGAGAAACAACGATGGCCAGATTTGTCTCTTTGGAGTAGACATTTTATTCTCTCTTTTCAATCGCCTTCTCACTTACTCCTCGTTCTTGCAATATTTTCTTGTGGTTTTCCTCTTGGTACAGCTATAATTTAAAAAAATTTGAGGTAATAATATTTTATCAATTCTCCATGATTAAATATTTAAGTCTTCTACTCTAGATGAATGGACAAGTGGAAGGGCTTTCTTTATAGAGAATTAAATTTCCTATAAAATTGTAATTACATTTTTATCTAAGATCAAAAATTGTTCAGGTAAACTTTAGTTTTATTTTAAGTAAAGGTGAACTTTTATACCGTTTTTAGGGGTGTGTGGGAATGAAATGCTTTTGATACTTTTACGACGGTTCCAATACATAAATGGATTTTTTTTACAAATTGTAGGGTTGTAGGGTTTCTAATTCCCAATTTTCTTCAATTCACAAAAATTCCCGGGTAGCTTGGAATTCTTTAACTTCACTTGGAACTTCTTGGAATCCAAACACCAATTATAACCCACCTTTTTACAAAGAGTGAAATTACAAAAGTTCCCACTAGCTCAAGCGTAGGTCGTGGGTTGTTAATTTAAAGTTACTACTTACCTTTGAGATTTTTGGACGCCAAGTAATTTTTGTTGTTCTTACTTTAAGTGATTTAAAAAAATTACTAAAAAAAATAATAATACTGTTGACAAATATATGGTGTATTAATTCGCTTTTCTAGTAGGTATTAACAAGAAAATATGTTATTTAACCCCCCCTCGTAAGTACGGCCATATTTACTCGGTTCACAAATACTTTTAATAATAATAACAAAGTCAATGATAAATCTACTACGTAGCCTGTTAATTTTCAAATTTCTCAATAGGGCGTTGTTTAATAATTATTATATTTGAAGGTGATCTGACCTTATGTCCTTCCTCCGTCAAAAATAAAGGAAGATTGAAAAAAAATCTGGCCTATGGGGTTGGTTCCTTGCAATAGGCCCTGGATCGGGGGCAAATTGTTACTCACGTTTATACGGAATAATGCGACAGAGTAAACCCAAAGGAAAAAAAAAACCCTAAAATAAAAAGAAGAACATGTACCCTACATTTTGGAAAAAACCCAAAAAACGTACCTTTAGCAAAGGGTTTTTTTTCCTCTTAAATTCCTAAATAGAACTAAATCCAATATACCTAGTCAAAGGCAACGTTAAACCTACAATTAAAATCACAACCATTAACATTATTGAACGAAAAGTAGCAAATAGGACTTACAGCGTGATGGCACAAAGGTGAGTTAAATCCGTTTAAATCCGGCAAAGCCGCAAGAATCTGGCACTAACAATACTATACTTTTCACAAGAAATATACGAGGCAGTTTCTTTTATTGGGATGAACTCGTTTATATCCCTTAAAAAGGCTTTACTTTGAAAATAAGCTTAAGCAACGAGTTCACCATCGGATTCTACAAACCAAAGTGATTTTTAAAAAAAACCTATTTCCTTCTTCACCAAACCTATGCATTGCGCATGCGCATGAACAAAACTAATTTTCAAACAAAACAGTCAAAGAAACTCGAAACGATTACAACCAAATACACAAAAAAAACTTAGAAAAGACGACTTTGCAGCCAAAACCAAATATAACATAAAGGCATATTAACAAGAAGTCAAATTTGAATGTTTAAAACATTAAAATTGCACCAATGGGAAAGTGACTACGTTAGTCAAAACAACAACTAGTAAGTACAAGGTATGTATATTAATTATTATGGATAAAACAAGTAAGAGTAAAAGTGATTATGCACATTAATCATTATGGTCAGAGGTCAGAGTTAGTATTTGACAGACCATTTAAAACAAATGGTAGGTATTAATAACAAACTATAAACAATAATCCCATAATTACATACCTGTTCAGTGCATTTATTTAAACGCGGTTTTAATCATAGAATCTAACTCTACATACTTGTGTTTTAGGTGTTACCCACAAATGGAAATGACGAAGATCAAAAGTAAAAACCAATTGGCAAGCTTTAATTCGAAAAACAATAAACAGTGGTAAGTATTCATTTTAAATAAATTAAACCTACAATTAAGTTTATAATAAACATTTGTTTATTTGATTTTATTACTTTTAGGTTACTTCGCTGGCGAAAGGAATTCCAAAAATGCGTGACGTCACTATGAAATTTGTAGTATTGTTATTCTCTTATTTAATAAAATATTATTGTTTGTGTATTTATTTTATTTTTGTTCGAAATTATTAGATCAAAAATTAATGTTACAAATCCCCCCCTTACTTTAAGAAAATAACCCCGTTATTTTCTCTAATAGTACAAAAAAAATAAAATGCTAAAAAAAAGTTATTCAAAATCAGGCGGGTGAGCTTTCAAGTCCTTTGCATGGAACGTGCCCTTAGCAATACCGAATTCATCTCTTAACTCATAGGTCCAGGGAGACACACGTTTCTTTACGAAAAACGGTCCCACAAACTTAGGTGCCAGTTTTTTTGAGAAGAATTTTTGAGCGTCAGATAAAACATAGTTTTTCTTCCAGACAGCCTGACCGACTAGATATTCTTCATGTCGTCTTCTTAAATCATAGTACTTCTTGTTTTTTTTCCCTGCAACCTTAATTCTCTTGCCTACATCTTCAAAGACCTTTTTTAAAGCCTCCACTCTATCCTTATCGTTTATCTCCGTATTATCTTCAAAAACTTCCTTTCTCCTATAATCACGACCCGATAAAAACATGTTTCTTCCAAAGTTAATAAAATATGGAGAATGATTAGTTGTTTCACTTTTTGCAGACCTTATAGCACAGGCTATTTTGGAAAGATTAACATCCCATAAACGGTGGTTGTCTGTGACATAGGCGGCCAACATATATTTTAGTGTACGATTAACTCTTTCAGTGGGATTAGCCTGGGCATGATAAGCGGCATTGAATTTGGGCATCACGTCATAAGTTTTAAGTAAATCCCTATATTCCTTGCTGCGATATTGGGGACCGTTATCGCTAATAGCTATTCTAGGTACTCCAAACACTAGAAAAACTTCCTCCTCAATCTTTTTGGCAATGATTTTACCTGTTGCCTTTCTTAATGGAAACATTAGCGAAAACTTGCTAAAATAGTCTGTGACTACCAAAATGTAGATGTGGCCTTGTTTGGATCTTACCAAAGGACCCATAAGATCCGAGGATATCATTTCCCAGGGTCTGGTTACCTTAGGTTGAGACAGCATATACCCGACAGGCTTTTTATTTTCTGGACGATGCTGGGCACAAACCTTACAACTTCTTACGAATCTCGTAACGTCGCTTCTTAATCTAGGCCAAAAATATTTTTCATACAATCTTGCACATGTTTTAAAAACACCAGCATGTCCAGAAGTTGCATTTTCATGCGCTGATCTTAAGAGGTCTAACCTTTGACTTTTAGGAACCACCAACTTCCATTGTTCCCACTCCGATGTTAGTCCAGGAAATTCCGGCTTTACATATTTATAGAGATTATCGTTGACCCATCTCCACTGAGAAAACTTAAGAGGATTTTTATCTATCGAATCCTTCATCTTTTGGAACCACTTTTCCCCACCATTATTACTACCTTGCACGGCATCAAGCATAGGTACACTGCGGGAAAGCGTATCTGGTACCACATGTTCTTTCCCCTTCCGATGTATAATGGTTACGTCAAACTGTTGCATTCTTAAGGCCCACCTTGCCAATCTACCATTTGCATCTTGGAAGTTGTGTAACCACACTAAAGAATAATGGTCGGTTATTACCTTAACATTCGGAACGCCTTCCAAATATGGCCTCAGCTTTTCCAAAGCCCAGATGACCGCTAAACATTCCCGCTCCGTAGTAGAATATTTTCTTTCTTGAGCCGTCAGGGATCTACTTAGGTAAGCTACCACTTTTTCTCCAGTAGGATAGGGTTGGCTTAAAACGGCGGCTATCCCCCATCCAGAGGCATCAGTTTGTACCTCAAAAGGTAGTTCATAGTTAGGACACGACAGAACGGGAGCAGTTATGAGCATCTCTTTGATAAGTTTAAATGATTTATCACACTCCTTTGTCCATATAAACTTGTTTTTCTTACTAAGAAGGGCCGTGATTGGTGCTATTGCAGTTGAAAAATCCGGGATAAATCGCCTGTACCAGCCAAACATTCCTATGATTCCCCTAACCTGGCTTATGGTCCTAGGGGCCGGTAAGTTAACCATTGCTTGAACCTTTTCAGGGTCCACATGCAAACCTTCTCTGTCCACTATATAACCCAGATACTTTAGTTGTCTCCGACAGTATTGACATTTGTTCTTGCTTATGGTTATATTTGCCTTGCGGAGTCTAATAAACACCTCTTGTAAAATTCTTAAATGATCTTCAAAATTCTGAGTGACTATCACTACATCATCTAAATAACAAAAAACATTAGGTGACAGGTCACCCAGTACTTTGTCCATTAACCTTTGCCAAGTTGCTGGTGAAGTGGAAAGTCCAAAGGGCATCCTATTAAATTCAAAAAGCCCTCGGTTGGGTACGGTGAAAGCTGTATATGGTTTGGATGTTTCTGCCATAGGGACTTGGAAAAAAGCCGATTTAACATCCAATGAGGATAAATACTTAGCATCTTTTAGCTGGTCCAGAGTATGATTTACATATGGTAAAGGGTACCCATCTTTTTCTGTGACTTTGTTAAGTTTTCTAAAATCAATACAAAAACGATAACTTCCATCCTTTTTTTTGACCCTTATGACAGGAGACGACCATGGGCTTTTACTCTTTTGCACAATTCCCTTCTGGAGCATATCATCCAACTCTTCATTCATGTACTTCTGCACAACCGGAGAAACAGGATAATATCTTTGTTTAATCGGCTCGGCTTTGGTAATAATGACGTGTTCAGCCTCAGATGTACATCCAAATTTGTCACCCATCGCCGCGTAATTTTCCTCCACCAACTCGTCCAACCGTTTCTGTTGCTCTGGGGTCAGTACACTATCTGCTTCTATACCAAGCTCCAACTCACAACAATCAGGATTTTTTGAAAAGTACCACTCCTTACTTCTTAAATCTGGAATTATTCCCATACTTCGCCAAAAATCGGCTCCAAGTATCAAGGTATTCGATAATTCTGGAACTATCAAAAGCTCTATGAGCTTCACTTTATTCTTTAAGGAAACTGGGACCAAACAAGAACCCAGTATTTGACATCTTTGTCCATTAGCTACTGAACAGCTACTAATACTGGTACCATCCAAAACAACTCCCAGTTTTTCTAACTTCCGCCATCCCGGACCCCCTAGGAAAGTTCGTGAAGCACCAGAGTCCAACAGTCCACAAAACTCCTCATCATAAAGTTTAACCCTTAAGTATGGTCGTTCGTCATCGCCTAAGTTTTCCAGAATATAGTCCAAAATAGGTCGAAAATGATCATGGGTCAGCCGGGTACGACCCTCTAGCGGCGACCTCTGTCGTTTCCCGAACTATTGTTGTTCCTAGAGTTCACATTACACTTCGTACATGTTCTTACAGTTACACCCGGAAGCTTACACCTATAGCAGTACTTCTTTCTTGGCTCCAAACATCCTATTGCTCTGTGCCCAGGCTTATTACAATTAAAACATGCCCTTTGATCGCTTTGGGAAAAGTCTACTTCCTCAACTTCCGTGCCTACAAACGCCAAATCTGGTTCCAAAGTGTTTAACGTCCGTCTGGGGGGTGGTGCGAAAGATTCCACCGAGTCCCTAGTGTGTTCCAGTTGACGACACAACTTGCGAAGTTGCTCCACAGACGTAATTTCCACTAATGACAATTGGGTTTGATAAAACGGTAGTAGGTTTCTTTTAACAATATCAACTTTTGCCGTTTCAGATATATGGGTTATTCTCAAAATAACTACAATCTTTGCGTGACGTGTGTTTTTTTCTCCCATATTAAAAAAAAATGGTAAAAATAAGTAACATTTTTAAAGTACACAACGTTAACTAACAGTACATTAAGTAAAAAAAAATAAGAAAAAAAAATACCGCCCAAAAAACTGATCTGAATAGAGATATTGTCCTTTCCGTGGAACGTGACTATATCGTGTTGGTAAGTTTCAGTTAATGTAGTGAAAAGCCTGCATATTAAAAAAACCTAAAAAATTGCCATTATTATTAAATACCCCAAAAATACATAGATATGGTTCATATTCCTTTTTATTCTTTTTAATTTAATATTGTAGTTTAGTCATTTATACGTTACCAGTTTCGATCCATTCCGAGGACTTATTTGTAAGTGCAAAATTTCAAAAGTATTTCGCGCCACTCACGTCAAAAGTTAATTTTATGTCATCAAAAAACCTGTAATTTGTTATTTAAGTCGCCCTTGTCAGTTCTTTTTTGAAAGGTTGTAAAGAAGCGTTCATGTTTATGTACGAGGCTCCAGTGTAGAAGCATAGGCTGTCCTTTCTGTTACAATTATATTTCAAACAGTAAGTATTGAATTATTTTCTAATTATTGTCATTATTATTGTCAAAGTTTTTATTTTTGGCACATGACAAATGCGAAGGCATAAACTAAAATTTACCTTTCTTATAGAGAATAATATACATAGATGTCCATTCAGTGGACGTCTTTTCTGTGGACATAATTTACCCATAAATAGAAAAATTAAGGTTTGCATGCAATATCAATCTTATTTTAGTTTAGGATTTAACTAAAGCTTTACAAAAATGCTCTTGTAATAATATTACCAAACTTTTTAGTATTAAAAAAATAATAAACCGAAAGTGTAGTTATTTTGAGAATCACCCATATGGCAAGTAAGGCGATTAAATAGGGATTGCATAACGGATAAATATATCCCAATGGATTCTTCCGAGCTTTGAGTGCGCTTCTTTATTTCTTCTAGTAGCAGCTGATTGTTATGATGAGGTAGGAATTCTTCCCTAAGTTCTTTCACCAGTTCATCCCAGTTAGAAACAGTTGCTCGAATGGCACGATACCAGACTAGTGCTTTACCCGAAAATATATCTATGGCAGAGTTAAATAGCTCCTCCCGGCTTACTCTGCGTGCTAAACACAGCTCATCTATCCTTTCCAGAAATGCATTTAGAGACATTCCTTTTTTGTCACCAGAAAAGGTAGTATTCCATTTTGATAAATTGGCAGGTCTTAGCGTGCTAAGTGATATAGCTTTGGGTTGCGAATTGGTCGAAGCAGTTGTGATATCCAATTCGTTTTGTTCCGAGTCTGAATCCTCACTGTTGTTTAGAATTACCGACAATTCCGCCGGAGTAGAATTATCGTTATCATCCGCCCGCTCTTCCAATTTGTCCATCAGGGATAGAGCTTTCGTCAAAGTTTCAGCCCTGAATTCAGCCGAATCTTTATTTACTGCAATTCTGTTTATCCTTCCCATAATGTGCGTTAGTCTGGTTTCTAGTCCCTTAAAAGTATTACTCTGTTTTGTCTTTGAGAAATTATCCAAACTTTCTTCAATCTCCTTAAATTTTCCTTCAATTGCCGTTGTATCTTGTTCCAAAGAGTAAGGGTATGGCGGGTAATTTATAGATATTCCCCCTTTTTCTAGCTTAATAGCTCTAGCTAGGGACTTCCTCATTTCACTTACTGTTCCGGTGCTAAGGCCACGTACCGTTAGCTCATAATTTAACTCATCTTGCTTAAGGCGGTTTATTTCAAATTTTCCTGACATTTTGATACTATTTATAGGCAAATACCAATGTACACCCACAAATTATATTAAACACAATCACCAGAACAAAAATAAAACAATAAAATATGTAATTCAGAACTACGCTAGGCGTCGGTGCCGTCTGGATGTAGAAAAACAAAAAAACTAATGCAAACTGCTTTAAATGGCAAAACAAATCAAAATAGACCAATATCAAATATTCGACGCTAGGCGTCGGTGCCGTCTGGATGTAGAAAAACAAAAAAAACTAATGCAAACTGCTTTAAATGGCAAAACAAATCAAAATAGACCAATATCAAATATTCGACGCTAGGCGTCGGTGCCGTCTGGATGTAGAAAAACAAAAAAAACTAATGCAAACTGCTTTAAATGGCAAAACAAATCAAAATAGACCAATATCAAATATTCGACGCTAGGCGTCGGTGCCGTCGCGGCGCTGAACTATATATTTAAATTTAAAAAAAAATAAATCGATTTTATACCTTATTAAGAAACAACAACACTACTTAATTTCTAACGAAATAAAAATAAGGCTTATTTTTGCCTATGGGTAGATTATAATCTAATTATTAATAATAATCTATAAAAAAACGACGCTTAAGACGTCCGACTAATTATAACAAATTTTTAAGTAGTAAAAACAATAAACAAATTCTATTTCAATATTTGATAAACTTTATGAAAAAAAACTGTTATACGTAAACACTGTTTTTTTCCTAACCAAAAAAAAATATTTAAATTTACGGTAATTAAATTATCAACGAAAAGATGTATTCTATGTGGATATGTAAAAAAAATACAAAACCACTCCCTTCCAAAAAAAAATAAATATATATAAACACAAAAAAAATGGTCAGTAGCAACTTTAAAGAACGTTTATTTTTTTGAAGTTGGGCGCCAAATTTATAACCCACCTTTTTACAAAGAGTGAAATTACAAAAGTTCCCACTAGCTCAAGCGTAGGTCGTGGGTTGTTAATTTAAAGTTACTACTTACCTTTGAGATTTTTGGACGCCAAGTAATTTTTGTTGTTCTTACTTTAAGTGATTTAAAAAAATTACTAAAAAAAATAATAATACTGTTGACAAATATATGGTGTATTAATTCGCTTTTCTAGTAGGTATTAACAAGAAAATATGTTATTTAACCCCCCCTCGTAAGTACGGCCATATTTACTCGGTTCACAAATACTTTTAATAATAATAACAAAGTCAATGATAAATCTACTACGTAGCCTGTTAATTTTCAAATTTCTCAATAGGGCGTTGTTTAATAATTATTATATTTGAAGGTGATCTGACCTTATGTCCTTCCTCCGTCAAAAATAAAGGAAGATTGAAAAAAAATCTGGCCTATGGGGTTGGTTCCTTGCAATAGGCCCTGGATCGGGGGCAAATTGTTACTCACGTTTATACGGAATAATGCGACAGAGTAAACCCAAAGGAAAAAAAAAACCCTAAAATAAAAAGAAGAACATGTACCCTACATTTTGGAAAAAACCCAAAAAACGTACCTTTAGCAAAGGGTTTTTTTCCTCTTAAATTCCTAAATAGAACTAAATCCAATATACCTAGTCAAAGGCAACGTTAAACCTACAATTAAAATCACAACCATTAACATTATTGAACGAAAAGTAGCAAATAGGACTTACAGCGTGATGGCACAAAGGTGAGTTAAATCCGTTTAAATCCGGCAAAGCCGCAAGAATCTGGCACTAACAATACTATACTTTTCACAAGAAATATACGAGGCAGTTTCTTTTATTGGGATGAACTCGTTTATATCCCTTAAAAAGGCTTTACTTTGAAAATAAGCTTAAGCAACGAGTTCACCATCGGATTCTACAAACCAAAGTGATTTTTAAAAAAAACCTATTTCCTTCTTCACCAAACCTATGCATTGCGCATGCGCATGAACAAAACTAATTTTCAAACAAAACAGTCAAAGAAACTCGAAACGATTACAACCAAATACACAAAAAAAACTTAGAAAAGACGACTTTGCAGCCAAAACCAAATATAACATAAAGGCATATTAACAAGAAGTCAAATTTGAATGTTTAAAACATTAAAATTGCACCAATGGGAAAGTGACTACGTTAGTCAAAACAACAACTAGTAAGTACAAGGTATGTATATTAATTATTATGGATAAAACAAGTAAGAGTAAAAGTGATTATGCACATTAATCATTATGGTCAGAGGTCAGAGTTAGTATTTGACAGACCATTTAAAACAAATGGTAGGTATTAATAACAAACTATAAACAATAATCCCATAATTACATACCTGTTCAGTGCATTTATTTAAACGCGGTTTTAATCATAGAATCTAACTCTACATACTTGTGTTTTAGGTGTTACCCACAAATGGAAATGACGAAGATCAAAAGTAAAAACCAATTGGCAAGCTTTAATTCGAAAAACAATAAACAGTGGTAAGTATTCATTTTAAATAAATTAAACCTACAATTAAGTTTATAATAAACATTTGTTTATTTGATTTTATTACTTTTAGGTTACTTCGCTGGCGAAAGGAATTCCAAAAATGCGTGACGTCACTATGAAATTTGTAGTATTGTTATTCTCTTATTTAATAAAATATTATTGTTTGTGTATTTATTTTATTTTTGTTCGAAATTATTAGATCAAAAATTAATGTTACACAATCTTTGAATGTTTATTTTTGTGCTTCTTATTAAATGCTTAGTTTTTTCCATTGAATTATTTAAATAAAATTTTACTCCTATAAAAGTTATTTTGTTTGTAATTTTTAGAAAGTAACAAATCAGGACACCAAACTAAAACTATCAAACCAAAACAACAATCCGTAAATAAAAATAAAACAACTTTTAAAGAAATATAAACATTTCTATTTTTTTAACAAAATAAAAAAGTTAGTCATTATACATTAAATAAAAACACAGATACTTTCTGTTAACCATAAAAATTATTAAAAATATAAAAAAAACTTTAAACAAATAATCTAGAACCAGAAGAAGACTAATATATAGGGATCGCTTCTCTTACATCGGCAGTTTTGAAAGCCAACAAAAATATTTCGGCAGATTTGAATGTCTGAGGTTGATGGGAATTCAATTGTCAACAAACAATACATTTAAAGCATACGAACTGCACATCAATTTTAAATAAATAAGTAGTTTTTTTTACAAAAAAAGGAGTCTAACTCGAGAAATTTTGTTCGCAAAGTTTCAATAAATCGCGCACGTTATTTTTGTTTCGCTTTGCAAGTTAAAACTGAAAAACATTGATTTATGTAGTACTCGATTTCAATCTATTATTCCTTATATCATTGATTAAGAAACTCAACGCTTATATACTTATACATATAGTTTCGTTAGTGTTTTTATTTTAACTTAGGGGACATTAATTACTTGGTGAGATGTGGTAACCCCCCCCCCCTATCTCTTATGTGAGATTCTAGCAATGAAACTTTATTTGCGGACAACATGGTAAACCTCAAAAAAGTAAAAAAAATGAATATTTTTTTTACAAAATTGAATTATAATACACTTTGAAGTGGATATTATTAATTTTCGCCGTAACAGCATGTTTAAACAAATTTAAATCGTTTTTATGGTATGTTTCCATTAAATAAAACTGGTTTACTTTCATGTGCCTATTTTGTTATTATTTCATAAAATATTAACAGCAAAAAAACTTTTTTTGTAAAAACCGTAAATTGTTATCCATAAAAAGATGTTGTTTATTTAAGTTTATATCATCTGCAAAAGCTTTCAGTCAGTTTATTTTACACGCGTTATACTCTTGTTGTCTTTAAAGTGTGACACAATGCCCAATAGAAGACTTTCTTCCAATGGTTTTTCCGCTATAGTAGCACTTTTACAGAATGGAAATCGCACGCAACAAGAAGTAGCTCAACTTTAGAATGTTTCACAAAGTGTAATTAGTAGAGCATGGAATCGATTCCAAGAAACTGCTAGCGCCGATACACGACACGGTGGTGGTCGAAAACGGGCTACAACCAGGAGACAGGACCATAATGGTAATGGTTACCAGTGCCAGAAGAAATCGAACATTTTCTGCTTCCAGACTTCGAGCACAGACTGGTGTCCATGTAAGCCTTTCCACTATTAGAAGACGGTTGCATGAGCACGGACTCAGAGCCAGAAGACGTGCCCGTTGCCCCAAACTTAACAGACAGCAACGCGTGGCCCGTAGAAGATGGGCAGTTTCTCATAGAAACTGGGGTAATTTTATGTTTACAGATGAGTCCAGATAGGCTTTATATCATTCATATAGTCGAATTTTAGCTTGGCGCAAACGTGGGGAGCGATATATCGAACCTTGCATGGCCCCAACGGTTGCTTATGGAGGTGGCTCTATTACAGTATGGGGTGGTATCACTTTAACGTCCCGTACCGAGCTCATTATCCTGATTCATGAGACAATGAACGCTCAAAGGTATCATGATAGTATTATTGAACCCATTATTCTTCCATTTGCCGAAGAGTTTGGACCGGAATTTGTTTTTATGGATGACAATGCTCGGCCTCACCGCGCAAATTTGGTGAATTAAGCTCTTAGGAACAATAATATCACTCGAATGGAATGGCCAGCTGTTTCCCCAGACTGTAATCCTATAGAACACGTATGGGACCACCTTCAAAGGCAACTACACCGTAGAAATGCTCAACCTCTTACCCTTGAGGAGCTTGCGGAAGCGCTGAGAGAAGAATGGCAAGCTATACCTCAAGATTTTATCCGCTCTTTAATTTTGGGAATGCCTAGGAGGGTCCAGGCTGTTCTTAGAGCTCAAGGGGGTCCTACTAAATACTAAAGTTGAAGCAAAACAGCAAATTATATAAATAATTTCCGTTTTTTAAACCAATATAATTTATATTAAAGTTTGGACATTTTTAAGAAATCTAACAAAAAATAATAGTTGTGCAAACATAACCTACAAAAAATGCAGACAATTGCATTTTTAAAATAGTTAAAATAGTTAAAATGAACCTATCTACGAATTCATGACAACATAATATTTTATATAATACATAATATAATACCCGTTTTTTGGTATTTTACGGTAAAATTTTTACCGTTGAGTGGAGATTTTCTTAATCAACTTTTAACAACGCATAATGCAGTTTGAATTTATACGAATTATTTGTTTTATGATTTTAAGCGAATTGAAATGTTTACAATTTTAACGTAAATCATTACTAACATGTATATTTATTGTTATAGTTACAATTTATATTTACAGGGACTGTATGAAATTTATTTCTTCATTCGGATTTCCACTGTCTATTGGGAAACTGGTAAAAACAGCACAACAAAAAGTTTCACATTTTTTTTCTAAATATTTTTAACATTTTCCGGCCTCAAAAACACTCATTTGTAAAATACGCGTTTGACAGTCACGATATTAATGTCAATTCAAAAGTGAATTTTTTAGACCATTGATCGGCATGAAAATATGCAACTTTTTCTTAATGTAACCTTGTATCTCTAAACATAGAAGGGATACACATGCTTAGCCTCGAAAAAACCTATTATTATAAACATATTTTGACAGGAACTTAACCTTAAATGCCTAAATGCCATGTTTTCAAAAGAGTGCGTGGGAATATTAAAATATAACCCATATGTTACTGGTCCTATAAATAAAATCCCCGGAATTGACATATGTCATATATATCTATTTTGAGTTTGCAAAAAACGACACTATTCCCCCAGATAGTAAACCCACAATGCTAACAAACATAAATAAAAAAAATATAAACATAATAATCTAATACCTTAAAACAAACAAAATCAATTTCAACTCACATTTACCTTCAGATCCAACCAGAACTTTTTTGGGGCTGTCCAAGTCGCTTGGCCGCTGCCTCCAAGGGTGAAAAGTCTTTCCTTACTAACCTTATAAAAATAAATATAAAAACGAAACAAACCAGGTCAATAAGAAAAGAAAAAATTACCAAATAAACAGGTACACAAGTACACAAGACAATGGATGAGAACGCTCAGACACTCTTAAATGGGAATCTTGTTCCACCAAACAAGAAACCGAATGAGCTGACCAAATATCTTCTAATAAAGCTAAAGCATTAACCTTTGAATACAGAGATAATCTGTATTCATATCTATTGAATTGAATTGAAGAGTGCGTTTCGCACAAATGTGACAGCTTTAATATTATTACATGTCAGGACAGAAACCCTACTTACAATGTAGAAAATCGGTATTTTTAATTTATTTCCATATCTCGAAATTTATCATAGAGACATCATTACTATTATTATTATCATTATTATTATAATACACAAATTTATTAAAATTTGTATATAAAATTGATACTTACTAGGTTTAGGTCTTAATATTAAAACGTTTTTGAAATTTTCATTCTAAATGGGTTTTAACTCAAAAAGGTAAGTTTTAAAGTAATTGTTATTTATTACACGTGTGGATTAAAAAGCAAATAAAATATGCAGAAGTGTTTAGACATTAGACTAAAGGCCTAGTGTCTGTTTTTTAAGTGTTTTGTTGCTTGTTAATCCAAAAGTACAATACAACGTTTTATCTACAATTCACTTAGGGCGTAATTATAATTACGCCCTAAGTAAATTGTAGATATATGCGGATCACTACCACAAAATTGTAATATTGCGGGGAACTGTATGTCAACACAAAAACGCTAAGCTAGCAAGTCATGAGATTGTTACTATGGATAAATGCAAATAATAAATCGTGAAAAATTTGTCAAAAACTAACCAAAGTGTCAAAATAGCAGAAGTCGAATAAATATATGAGTACATTAGATGCACAACTCTGTATTTGCAGGATAAGTGATTTTAAGAAAAACACGAAAAACCGCTCATAAGGTCATTTTTGAAAAAAAAATACAAAAATCGTATAGACGTGCTTTTGCATCATTTCTTATTCAAAAAAGTAAAAAAAAGTCCTTTAAAATTAAGTAGTTTAGTAAATAATTGAAATCAAAAGATTTAAAAACATAGTTTTGCATCTTCCTCGTTCAAAGACCAAGTTTTGCAAGTGAAAAGTGCAAATACCAAAAAAATAACAATTAATCAGGTGATTGTTATGCCGTCAGTTAATGCGTATACTAGCGACGTGATTGGTGATTGGTCAAATACCGAGTTTTGCATCCGACAAATACCCAGTTTTGCAGCTGCGGTAAGTTTATAAATGTATTTTATTCTACAAATATTAACTTATGCATCTGGTTTACTTAGTTATGCTGTGGGCAGTGCAGTTATGATCATAAATAAGATAAAATATATATTTTTTTAAAATGTGCAAAAACCGAGTTGCATCTAATGTACTCATATATTCCTTCAGTTATAACCAAAAAAGCCCAAGAAGCATGTTTATTATTATTATTTATTCAAATGGGAAGGTGTATATTGTGATACTTATTTTAAAAGGGCATTAAATTTTTAAATGACAATGCCATTAAGAAAAATTAACAATCGTCTGAGAAGCAAATGTTCATTTAAAAGGTAGTTGGGAGTATTTATAATTATTTCGGACATTATTTCAAAAAATTGTAAACATTATCATCTTCATGCAATTCTTGAAGAAGTTGAATTTTATATGGGTGCAATTTATTATGTTTCAGAATTCTCTGTACGGTGGCCCGCGAAACTCCCGAAACATCAGACAGTTTTCTGGTACTTAATGTAGGGTCCAAACTAATTTCACCCAGAACAGTTACTTCTACTGCATTATTTATTACCAAATTTTCAATATCTTCTTTTTATTTGCTACTAAACCAGTTTGCCGGGATTTTTCTATTAATTCTGGGATTTAACCATGATATACTTGTCTATTTGCATCCCTCTCATTAAATAAAGTTGCCGTTACTCTTGCACATTGATTGTTTATAAAATCCAAATATTTTTCACTCTCCTCTATTCGTAGAAATTAACCATTTTTCGCCATTTTTTATCGAATCAAAAGAAATTAAAGCAGATATATAAGGAACTATCCACATAAACTACTTTACTGGAAGTAAAGTCGATTTGTCGACTATAGGTATTTGTTAGTTTAATAACAATTTTTTCAACGAATTTTTTGCTTTACGAAACATGTAAATACGCGTAGCTCAAATTTAAAAAACGAAGCGCAATTTTAAAGAAAATTTCATGCCCTTTCAAAACATGTATCACAACATACACATTCCCATTAAAAAAATAGGGGTGAATGCCTCCCCCACCAATGGGTTTAAGGAACAGTGATGAAACTAATGTGTAAATATGTCCCCCTGAAAATAAAAGTAAATTTTCACATACAAAACTGTAAAACTTTCTGTACTGTTTTCGATGGGACACCCTGTATAGAACTGTTCTTATTTACATAAAAAAAATATATAAATGTAGACAATACCAGTAGAACTCAACTACTTGTCGCTGAAAACGTCCTCAAAATTATCAAAGACCTCTTATTTTGCCTCAAAAGGTTCGTCGTGTTGCTTGAATTGATATCTCCTGCCTTTATGAATGTTAAAATTATTTCTGTTTACTATAAAATAGATAGGCTCATAATTAAAATAAAATTAAACAAACTAAATTAACACAAAATTAAAACAGTTGTGGGTACTTTAGTTAGGGTCATAATTAAAATTAAATTAAACGAACTAAATTAATACAAGTAAAACAGTTGTGGGTCCAATATGTTGCATTAAATCCAAACCTTTTTTAAGTTAAAGCTGCATTAGACAAAACACTCTGTTATTCTATTTTTATCTCGCCTATTCGTAGAAAAATACGATTTTAATAAGCAATTACAGTCGTATCGGGTTAATAGTCGATGTACTGTTAGACGTACATCTTGCACATTAAAAGGATCCAGCGGGCCATACGCTGATCATCTGTCATTCTTAACATCGCAGCAGCAGCAGCAGCTTCTGGCTGTCTTCGATGCATTGTGCAGCTCAGCGCTCAGCTTACTTAGTAGATACCAACATTTACATACCTTCGTGCGAATTGCTCGACGTGAGTTCTATTCTTTGTCAGATAATGCCTGCGTTTGGCTGATCGCCTTGCTCTCGAAATTCAATTAAAACTTCTCGCAGTCGCAATTTGTTGATGCGCGAGCGGATTAAAGCAATTATCGTTTTTTACGGGGTAGAATAATCGATGTTTTCTTTAAGAAAATTGGGTATACTATATAGTCACTTTTAATAGCATTAAGTTTCAAAGATCTTTCCACATGTTCAGGCTTCCTTCATTGTTGTTAAATAATGAATACTAATATACAGTGTCCGGCAAAAGTATGGATCAAATTCATTAAAAAATTTGCCTTTTTTCCCCAAAATCCTTGAACACGTTGATTTTGCCGAATTTTTCTATGAATTTGTTATTATACTTTATACATGGATGTGTACTGTAAATACTTTATACATGTAGGGTTGGGAAAATTTCACTTTTTGCTTGTACTTGAAATTTCACTTGAAATTTTCATGACATTTATGAAATTTATGAAATTTGTTGAAATTTATGAAATTTATTAAAACTTTCAATAAATTTCAATCACTTTAAATGTAATATATTAATATTGAAATAAGTCCACTCGGGGACCATGGCAAATTGCCTCTCTTACCTCCTATCCCTCTGTGGACCCCTGCACCAATAATATAAATAGTAAATAACGATGTTTACCACAAATTTCTTGAGATTTCCTTTTAAAACATTTTTAAAATTACTAAAACTAAAAGAGATATAGGACTTTTGGTAAGCTAATGAGATTGTGCCACTTTCATTGTTTTATATTTATATATATTTATTATTTTTAAATATTTTACTGAAATTTTACGAAAATTGAAGAAACTTCATCAAAATTTTATGAGCCAAAGGCATTTTTTATCCATTTTCCGATGCATTATAGCCAAAGTAAAAGTTTAAATTAATCATGACTTAAAAAAAAAAATATTTACAAATTGAATTGGTAACTGAATTAAATTATTTAAATTAATGGATGCATATAAGTAACAATAATTACTTATAGTGTATTCATATCCAAGCTGAACTAAACAAAAATGCCCAGACGCTTGATAACTCGTTCTTATTGGTCGATTCGGAATCTGTTGTAAATTATTATTAAAGGTCCCAGGGGAGGCCGCATGTGAATTTTATGCGAACATTTTCAGTAAATTGCGAAACTTTTAATGAAATTTCTGAAAATTTCACAGGCAATGTTGAAATTTTTGGATTGAAAATTTCATTTGAAATTTTTAAAAATTTCACTTTTCCAACTGAATGAAATATTTCAAGTTTGAGACTTTCAAAGTTGAAATTTTCAACCCTATATACTTACATGACACTAAACGACAGGTGAATGTTTAAGATTAGTTTTTATTGCTATAACTTTGGAAGAAGCTACTTTAAACTAATTACTTTATTTGTAAAACTAGAACATATTTTTGCTTTATTATTTAATTATGTTAAAAAAACGGGACTTTGTAATAGTCCCGCCCGTTACGCTTTAAATTATTAATTTTTAAGGAATTAAACATTTAATCACGATACCTAATTTTGCCATATAAAAACCTTGTTAAACAGCTTTTGTTTAGAACTATTTATAAAAATTTGACATTGGTAATATAATAGAACAATATTATTTTGTAAATAAAAACACGGCAACTGTCCTATCCGTTAAGCGTGGAATGGCCCATTTGTAGTTTTAATAATAAAATCTTTACTTCCGCATATTAAAAATATTTTTTTAAATTTTAATTAATGATTCTTAATATAAAATAGACACAATTTATGTAAACTAAATTTTACTAAAATACAATATTTTGTAACTAAATTCAACTTTTCCTATTTTTTAATTATTTTTAAAATTTTTGGTCTTTTTGGATTTTAGTCTAAAATTTTTAAAACCATCATTTATTTTTTTTATAGAAGAAATCGAATTAAATTTAATATTTGAAAATAGTATATTATGTATCAAGTTTGATAAAGGCAATTACAGTAACGAATTTAAATTTGGCACGGGCGAGATTTCCAGCGAGTGTCTAATTTAATGAGTGTCTAGAAAAGCTTATAAACGAGTTGCAAACTATACTTTTTCTGCTACAAATACTGATTATTATTTAAAAATGATTTAAATTCAATATTTTCATAGTGACAATTACACAAGAATAATGTAACAATTCGAGTAAGAATGAGAATCTGTATTACCGGCGGTCAAATGTCAAATTTTTTTATTTAAATCGAAATGTATCCCTTTACATCCGATAAAGAAGCCGTTTTTCTAAGTAAAAGTGAAGGGGATGTTTTAAGGGCACTCCACGGTGGAGTCTCCACCCGAAAAATTTAATGATAGTTTACTGTCGGCCACAATCTTATATAAGACCGTGCTGCCGGCAAAATCAAACGGTCAGTAAAAACTGGCATATAAACTTTTTAAATATTAAAAAACTATCACGTTAAGTATTATTTCACAAGAATTAACGATTTTATGAGATTTGTCAACTGTCAACTAACTTAAAGTTAACTTCAGTCCGTGACTAAAGCTCCATAAAGCCATAACCTTTCAATGTGTAATTAAAAGATCACTTAGTGTCATGGAAACATGTACGATAATGGGCCTTTTAAAGCTGGGAGTATAAAAAAATGTTTTTTATTGGAATGTTTAAAATGGAAACAATATTATTATATATTTTTTTAATAATAAAAACTACAAAAATTAAATGTTTTTGGCACCTTTTATTTAAAAAGCAAAGCAAAACTTATAAATATCTACTTAAAAAATAATAATTTATATCCCATTTTCGTATTAATTCACTTAATCGAATTATTCAGTAAGGTTATAAAACACCTCGTACGTATGATAATTTATAAATAATATAAATAACAAATATATAATATTTATTTTATAACCTACTTATTAAAATACGACAATTGCATGCAAAAATAATTCAAAATCCCTATAAAAAAAACTGTTAAAAGTCATAGATAGAATTAAACCTTAATAAAAATGTATTATATATATATTATGTAAATTTTAAGATTAAATTTTACCAATATCTATGAATAAAAAACCCATTTTAAACATAACCAAAATCGGCAAATTTAAAGCCAACAAACAAGATTGGAATTCAAACATCCCAAAATGTAGCTATTTAATTTCGGTGTGCACCTGAAGTGTTGGTGACCATAAGGCGTAAAAAATAATAGATGAAAAATTCACCTGTCCTTATGCGGTATGCAATTAAGGGCGCACAACCATGACAATTGGGCAATCTGTGAAAGGTGGATGAATTTCATTTTTCTACCTATAGGTAGAAATAAAACAATCTGATTTAAAAAAAAATAACCATCTACAGTGTTATTTTCTTTATTGCGATAGCCTATAAAGATAACAAGAATGGCTTAAATTTAAAATAATATAATTATAAGATAGTTTTTATTTACTAAAAAATAGTTTTTATTTACTAAAAAAAATTTCCCTATAAAAGTTTTTTTTTAACGATTTTTATTATTAAATAAAAGGGCTTTAAGGATATTTTTTCGAAAAACCCTTGAACACGTAAACTGAGATATAAGTTGAAGTATTTTTATACAATTTTTTTATTTATTATGCGTTAATTTTGACGGGCAGTGTAGTAGTCTGTAAAAATAATTTACTTTAACTTTATGCCTACTTTAATATTAATAATAACTTAATAGTATCACAAGGGATAAAGGCCTTTGCTCACTTATAAAATTTGCCTTGCCAATAAAGGTTTGTATCACACCATAATTTTATTAATTTAAAGATTGGGGAGTATTGAAATGTTTATCATTTTTTATCGTGATGCGGATGAGGTATAAATATTTATTTATAAAATATTTTTGGTTTAAGTTTATTTAAATCTAAGAAATTTCTTCATTTTAAAGTAGAATTTATTTTTAAGTAAATGTAAGCCATACATTTTGGAAGTTTTATATGTTGACTATATATATATATATATATATATATAACAAATGTTTAAATTAAATGAGTGTCCAAAAAAGTTTATAAAGGGGTTGCTTATATAAAGTTATTTCCAAGTCGTATGTCAAGCGTGGGTCACGTATAATCTTGTAAAAACATCACCTCATATGTTTTGTTTTTTTAACACACAACCTTGTTACATTGGGGAAGTGAACTGTCAACTAACTTAAAGCTAACTTGCCCGTGACTAAAAAGCCTGACAGTCACTGCTGCTATCTTCAGCCATTGACTAATGTCGCATCTTGTCAATGTGTCATGAAAACATGTACGATAATAGGAGTTTTAAAGGTGGAAGAAAAAAAGGACTTTAAAATAATCATGTTCAGCTAAAATTAATAACATATAATCATACTTTTATAGAAACATCCGGCCTAAAATTAAAAAAATATAAAAAGGTTCGTTGTTTCTCTAGTATTGGTATCTCCACATGTAATATTAATGAATTATTATACTCGACTCAATTATTTGCAAAACTGGCTAATTGCATTTCGAAATAAAAAGACAAAATATTCGTATTCAAGGCAACATAATTTTAGCAATATAAAACAATAGAAACACGTTTTTTGTCTTGTACTATTTAAAAATGCAATTGGCTTGCTTTTGCTAATAAACGACTTTAAATTTTAAAAGTTAATTTAAACAATACCTACATCGCATAATTTTGTTTGTATTTGATATAAGATCAATATTTTAACATATCTACGGGTATACAGCTGACTTTTAATCTAGGATTAAACATTTTATGTTTTATCTACAACAAAAAAGGGCTGATAAGTATTTTGCAGCCCTGAGCTCATGTTTTGTTTTTATAGGTATACCTATTGCTTAAAACAGTCCACAAATATTCGTAATTAATAAAGTTATTATTATCATTTCTTAATTAAAAAAAATAATTTTAAAAGCATAAAAATTCTTATTAAGTGAGTAGGAATACTAAATTCTTTTTACTTAATTAACAAGTCGTTGCAGCCGTTCTTTAAAATGATACCCTTTTCATTGTAAAAATAAAATTTCTGGTTTTTAGTTGAGCTGAACAACTGTGGGAAAATTACGTTGACTACCTACATTCTTCGTTTCAAGCGATTGTTTCTCAAAATATTTGTTTTACTTATTTTTCAAAATAATTGTTTTTTGAACGTTTTAAATTACAAATTTCGAGTTTTGGGTAGTTTATTATTTATATATCTATTAATTATAAAAAAATTATCTGAAAAATGTTTAAACTGAAATAAAAGGACAAAATAAATAAAATGATTCGCTTAATTAAAAAATCCTTTAAAAATTCTTTTATATGTAAAATCATAAACAAAATAAAAAATATCATAATTTTTTTTTAAATTTAAATTTAAATAACAGAAAGTGTAAAAATATACAGAATATTTGAAAATAAAATAAATAAATAGACTTTATTATATTGGAGAATAAAAAATAAATAATTTTTAAATTAATTACACTGCAGTGGTTTACCATTGTTTACAGCCAAAATGTACAAATTCGATGCCACTACTTTTTTCTAATGTATTTTGGCTTGTTAAACTAAAAAACCACAATATTTTTTATTGCAAGGTTTTCAAGATTTAAATTGTTAATTTGTTTTAGTTTATTTTCGAATGCAGATTTACAATTTGGGACTCTCTAAAAATAAAGTCCACAGCAATTTGTATCCCCGACATTTAACAGCCAATTCTTATGTAAAATTGTCCCCTGAATCCGAAAAGACCAATTATGAAAGTATATGGAAAATTAACTCAAACACTGTTTTACTTTTTATAACTTTTGACGACATTTTCGGATTTAGCAGATAATTTTACATAGAATGTCCGGGAATCCCGGACCGGGATACAAATTGCTATTGACGAGAATTATTAGTGGCTGCTTTTTCGGTATGACATTTAGTCATATTTGACCAAGTTATTTTTAGAAAGGACATATCTTGAGTTAGAAACGGCCAATCTGGTTGCAAAAGGTGTCAAAATAAAATAATCAAATAGACGACCAATATCACTTTGTTAATGCCCAATTAGTTGAGTAGTTTAAATGCAATGGTCTCGAGAAGAAAAAATAAGTTGTTTGTTTGGACAAAAATAAGAATGCCAAGAAGCCTTCTGAAGAAGGGGTAAAATATAACCATTTCAACGAAATATCTATAGATATACGATATACGAACACGTTTGCGAAAAAACAAGGTATAAGAAAAAAATATATGGATTAATATCAAAGTTATGACCGTTTATGTACAGGGTGATCCCATATAAAGTCGCCCCCCTTTAACTTTTTTATTTTAAGTGTCCCAAAATATTTAAAAGTGTGGTTATGTTAGTACTAAAAAATACTTTTTTTCTACGTTTCTGAAATATTTAAATTATTTTTAAGATAATAAGTTAAAATAGTTTGTCTTTCTTTGTCTGCGTACGCCATTTTTACTTATTTAATAAGACATATTTGGGGCATTCCACGTTACTCGGTAATTTTTGTCCCGCCCGTCACAATTAAAAATTGTTAGTAAAAACCACAAGTTATTAAATTAATATTTTATAATATTATTTTTATTGTGCTTATAACTTATTAAAAGCATAATAAACAATATTTTAAAATAAATTTTATAACGTGGAGTTTTTACTCACAATTTTTAATTGTGACGGGCGGGACAAAAATCCCCGAGTAACGTGGAATAACCCATTTACATAATGCCACTATAGTAATTTATTTTCAATAAAAATTTTGGTATACTGAGGCTTCTTGATTTATAACATTATAAAAAACATTAAATGATAACATTTCGAATGCGAATCAGAATTTTACAAGGAATCGAAAAATAAATTCAAATATAGGGTGATCCATTGAAAAAAAATAAACTTCTTGTTTTTCCCTGTATATTGATCAATTTTTCATTTTTTTTATACATAAAAAAAAGTATTTTTTAGTACCTACATAACCACACTTTTAAATTTTTTGGGACACTTAAAAGAAAAAAGTTAAAGGGGACGACATTATAGGGGATCACCCTGTACAATTAGCAAAATTTTTATTTTTTATATAATATATTGACATTTAATTAAAGAGGGATTTAGAGGGATTTTTTAAACGTTTTTTGTATATTCTTGTAGAGCTCAGCGACATTTACCGGAAACCAGTACAAAAGCAAAACTGGGCACGAGTAATAAAAAAAGTATTCGTAAAATTTTAAGTACGAGTACTTAAAATATTTACTCGTAAGTACTTTACTGGGAAGTACATTTGTAAAGAGAGGTTACGGTAACGAGTAGTAATCGTGAAAACACGAGTAAAGAGTACGAGTACTTTTGAAAAAAAAGTTAGTTAATATAATTGATTATTCTTTACTCTCTAAAAATGGGTTCCCTAAGGGAACTTCCCTTGCGGCCTTGAGTTCACGGTTTATTCACCGTGAATTCACTGTGAATTCACCGTGAATTCACGGTGAATTCACCGTAAACACACCGTGAATAAACCGTCTGTTTGTGACATTTGTAAACGGTATACCGTTATAGTTAGACGGTGAATTCACGCACTTTTCATAGTATTTTAATTGTGAATCCACCGTATTTTGGCGGTATATTCACGGTGAATTCACGGTGAATAAACCGTGAACTAAAAGGCCGCAAGGGTAGGTATATCCTATAGGTTTAACACGACTATAGCTAGCCATTATTCGTTACTGAGCAGATGAGGATTAATGTTCAGCTATGCCATTACAGACGCTCACTTCCAACTAAATATTGCAACTCAACGCTATTTATAGTTAGCTCGCTTGCGTAAGCAGCCGTGAGATGTATTGAGTTCACCGTGAAATCACCGTGAATTAACCGTGAAATCACCGTGAATTTATCGCAAAAACAGCGTGAGTTCACCGTTTAATTACCGTCTACAAATGTCACAAATGGACGGTATATTCACTGCACATAAACGGTGTATTCACGGTGAATTCACGCAAACGGTGAATTCACCGTAAACTCAAGGCCGCAAGGGTTAGTCAAAAATGACTAATTGTCATAGCGAAAAAGCAGCCACTAATAATTCTCGTCAATAGAAATTTGTATTTTTAACATTTAGCAGTCAATTTTCATGTAAAATTGTTCCCTAAATCTGAAAATGTCGTCAAAAGTTAGAAAAGTAGAACAGTTTTTGAGATATAGTCAAATTTACATATAATATGGAATGGACTATATCTCAAAAACTGGTCCACTTTCATAATTGTGGTAATTAGTCATTTTTGACTAATTCATTTTTAGAGAGTGTACATTATATATACATTGGTCCTGAGCAATAAAAATACAAATACAAATTTATAAAATTATTTATTTTAAACATTATGTACATAAAATAATAACAATTCTTAAATAGTTTATAATTTAACCTATTTACTTATTATAAAATCTAAAGGCTATAATATATTATATTATACTATAATTATATATATATTATATTATACCTAGGTTATATAGCTATAATTATAGCTATAATTTAAAGCAGACTTCCAAACAAAATGCTTTGATGCTTACGATATTTTGGCAAAGATTCATCCATCAGCCATTCCACGTTACTCGGGAAATTTTGTAGCGTCCGTTACAATCAAAAATTGTGAGTAAAACTACCGTAATTATGATGCTTATAAGCTTAAGCATAATTATTACAAGCATAATAAACATGTTTGCAATAGTAACTATTGTAATAGTATTTAATTTAATTACGGGAGCTTTTACTCACAATTTTTTATTGTAACGGACGCTACAAAAATTCCCGAGTAACGTGGAATGGCTGCCATATAATAAACGAAAATACTCGTATATATTACTCGTGAATTCCATGAATATTTTTTACTCGTAATTGAAATGCGAGTAAAAGTACTCAGTACTTGGCCAGCTCTATACAAAAGTATCTAAAAATAACGTAGGAATATATATTTTTATGAAATTTTACTTTAAATACCTACCGAACAATAACTTTTAACAAATTTCCCATTAGCAAATCCTGCAAACGGCCCTGACAAGCGCACATGTATGTGTTTTTTTATAAATAGCATTAAAATATTTTTTTAAAGTCTATATTATTTTGAATAATGTACCTAATTAATAATTAATAGAAAATGATGCCTTAAGCTTATATTAAATATAATATAACTAGTTCGGACATCCATGCATGCATGGATGTCCGATGTAAAGTGCACATGCATGTGCACTTTACATTTTGAACATCAAATTTTAAAATGCCTATAGCCTATATATAAAAACTAAAGAAAGCCTATATTTTCAAATTAAAGAGGAAACCCGTTAAAATAAAAAATAAATAATATTTAAAATAAACACAACACTGTGCGAATTATTCAGATAAAAATAATATTTTTTAGATCACCGTGCGCTACTTATTAAGTTATTTTTAAAAATTGCGTTGGCAAACTCGATTCGACAAAGTTGGCAACCTTGAATATTGACAACTATGACAAATCCATTGAATGACGTCATAAATTGTTATTTTGATTGTCAATAACTTTATAAATTACGTATTATAGTACAAAGTGTGTGGATTGATTCTATTAAAATTATACGCAACATCACAAATAAATTAGAATTGTCATTGTATTAAATTAAATTACTTAAACCGTTTCTAAATAGGTGTATTTACTTGTGATAAACAATGGATGAAGATATTTTAACAACTCTTAAACTGCTAATTATCGGCGAAAGTGGCGTAGGAAAATCTAGGTAAATAAAAAAGTGAGAATTCTTTCAGATTCCATATTAACTTTGTATATTTTTAGCCTATTATTACGATTCACAGAAGATAACTTTGATCCCGAGCAAACTTTAACAATAGGAGTAGATTTCAAAACAAAACGATTAAGTATAGATGACAATACCGTTAAATTAGCAATTTGGGACACTGCTGGACAAGAACGATTCAGATCTTTAACTCCATCATATTACCGAGACGCACAGGGTGCTGTTTTAGTGTTCGATGTTAGTAGTTACTCCACATTTGCCAAATTAGAGAAATGGCTACTAGAATTGGACACATATTCAACCAAAAGCAATATTGTTAAAATGATAGTAGGAAATAAAATTGATGTAGTAAGTAAAAAAATCAATATATTTCTACTAAACGATATTCAAAACCTTAATCATTGGCAAGAAATTAGCTTAATTTAAGAACAATCAAATAATCATTAAGATTATATTTTGTCTTAAACTATTGGTTGGTACCACTCTGTATAATTGTCAGAGGAATAACAATTAATTTTGGGACATAACAAGGAAAGGATTTTTCAAGACTTTTCTAAATTAGCTATTTGTAGAGCAAACATGCAAAAACCGAAAAATCCATTTTTACATGTTAATTAAGAGTGTAGAACCAATTCTTACTAATTTTGGTAAACTCTTTTGACTTGGCACAGCATTTTAAGGAAAAACTAAAACAGAGACAACCCCCCAACAGAAGCAACATTCCCTTTTAATAGTTTTTAAACATCTTACCAAATTGTTTGTTAATATATAAATGAATATATACATATAGGCAGGAAGACCTTGGTCATTAGCCTTTTGGTTTATTCCAATAAAGATATTTACTTCTAATACTAGTTCTTAAATATTTGGATGACTTGGCTGTAAACATTTTTAGCCAATAACTCAGAATAAGTTAAAATGGATTCATTGGCTTTTGTGTGTTTGCTTCATATTTATTATTTCCTCTTTTCTTTTTTTTTATAAAATTGACTAACATTTCTTTAATTTAAGGATAACAGAGAGGTCAGTAGGGAGGAGGCCATGAAGTTTGCCAGGAGGCATCAAACTTTATACATAGAAGCCAGTGCAAAAACAAAAGATGGAGTACAGTGTGCTTTTGAGGAATTAGTTCATAAGGTTTGTACTAATATTTTTTGTATAAATATTTCTTATATTATTTTTTTTTAGATAATTCAGACACCACTTTGGGAATCGTATGCTGATAATGGACTGCAAATAGGAAATAAAGATCATCCTGCTGAGTCAAGTTGTGGATATTGTACACTGTCTTAAAATAATAATTGAACAAATTTTAACTGTATATAGGATAATTTATATTATAAAAGTAATCAAATTATGGCATTTTTTAATTTAGTATGTAATACATTTTGTTATAATGCTTTAAATGTACTTTATTGAAATTATAAGCTTTTAATTGTTAATATTTAATAAACATACCTATTCGTAATGAAGTGTCTTAAAAATAAATCATTTTTTAAGAACTGGCCTTTTACCTTGTCACCATGATTTTGTTTTAAATGTGCCTGTTTTGGTTTTGCAGATCATCAGGAGTAGCGTTTTAAGGCGTAAAAAAAACCAGGTTTGGCTTGACCCTTTCCCTCCTAAACACCTCACGTAATTAATGGATGCCCCCAAAGCTACAAAATTTTAAGAAAATATTTTTTTAATTGCGCAAAAGGGGTAAAAAAGGAGAAAGCAATTTTTCAAAAAAATGAGGTTTTTTAAATATAATTAATCAACATCGCATCAGAGAGCAATTTAGGTTTTATAAAAAATTACGAGAATTTTAAGAGACTGTTCGCCTCTGTGCGATAAACGGTTCATAAGTTATTAAATAAAAACATTAGGTAGTTCGTTTTTTTTAAATTGGCGGCGCATAGCGTTGCGGGGGTTTTTCAGATAAATCCGAAAACCAGAATACATATTTTTCAATTTATGCTCTTTTGCTTGAAAAAATAAAATTCCAACGGGTATAAAAGTATTGGGTTCCCTATACAAAATCTTACTGGCCTAAATAATGGTTGTTTAACATCATCATATTTTTTCAGCCACAAAAAATTACTGTTAATAAATTGGTTCGCTAAAAAGGGCTTGTTTTAAAATTGGTGATTTTTTGGGACAGAAAATTCATATATTTAAATGCTGTTTAAGTAGAAAAATCCATTAAACAAATTTGTTTGTTTTATGGTAAAATTAGGTTTACTATATTTGTTAAAATAAAAACGTTATAATTTTTGTTTCTAATAGAAACTGTATGATTCCCTATGATTTAATTAAAATTTAGTTTGTAATTAAAACAACGTAATTATTACTAAATTTGCTTTAATATCAAAACAAAATATATTTTTAACATTTGATTTTTTCCATTATTTACAATAACAATAACAAAATATGCAAAAAATAACAGAACGCAGAGAATTTTAATAAATCTTCCCTGAGACGCATTCCATATCACATTTAAAAAATGTAAAATATATATTAAATATATACATTAGGGCGAGGATCACTTAAAACAGTAACAGACAAATGTTTCCTCATGGAAATCCTACATAAAATTCCTTTTCAAGTAAGTGGCTTACTTACATTCTAAATGCTAAAAATGTCCACTCAATTTAAATATCACACTCAGTCCTTCATATAAATGATGAAATAAAGGAATGCAGTACGCCAAATAAAGTCAGATGGCGCTGTGACATTTAAAAATCACGTCGATTTATCGCATTAACTTTTCTCTAAAACGATATCTTTGGGTTTCGAGTCTGTCGTTGTGGGTTTGATCTCTTTCTTAAGAATATCCGTGGAGTCTTTACTCTCAATTTTTTGCAACAATGGAATAAAGGAGTCTTCCTTCTCCGAATGATAAATGCTCTTCGACTCTTTTCGTTCCTGTTCCGATTGCCATTCGACTTTTTGCTTGTGCTGTCTCGCGTAATCCTCCACTTTGTCCAGGACCATTTTTTCGGTCAGCACGCCATCTTGCGACGCGTACGCTGCGGCTTGCCACGACACTCCCAGCTTCGCGATCTCTCTTCCCGACATGCCTTCGGTCATCCTCGCCATTCTGGTGCAGAGGGCGCCGTAATCGAAGTTGTCCACTTTCAGGCGTTTGTTTCCTTCCGTCGCCGGTTGCAAGACGAACTTTTCGAAGTACAAACGGATGAGACGTTCGCGCTCTTCCAGTCCGGGGAGCGAGAATTCCACCATCTCGTCCAAACGATCGTTTACGGCCCAATCGAATTGTTCGGGTGTGTTCGAGGCGAGCACCAGCATGCATTTGTTGCTCTGTTCGCCGGTTCTGTAAAGGAAAGCGTTTAGGGTTGCGCGCAAATCTTCGGAGATGTTTTCCGATGAACGCTTGCGCAAGAATGCGTCCGCTTCGTCGACAAACAAAAGTAGACCTGTAAGGATAAAATTTAATAAGGTGGTTTTTATTTAAATATTGGTGTGTTTTTACCTTTTCTGGTGCTGTGAGCCCAATCAAACACTTTGTGGATAGCTGTAACGCCGTCTCTTCCCATTGGTGCAATGTCACCACCAGTCAAAATTGCGTAATCCATGCCTGAATGTTTGGCCAATTTCTACAATGAAATACAAATCTGGTCAATGGCCTTTTGTAGATTTTTTAAAATTATTATTAAATACTAATGTTGAATCATATTTTTGGTTGAAAAATGTACAATAATGTAAGTTTAAAATATTATTGCTTGTAGAAACAGACTGAATTATTAAGGAACATAAGTCACATTCGAACTTTTGACGAGGAAAGACCTTTTGTAACCGAGACCTTGGTGAAAACACAAAATAATCTACTCTTACAGAGCAAATTAACTATAATGCATAGTAGCAACATTGAATTAAATGCCACTTTACGGTCACGAAAGTGATACAGAGGGAAGTAATAAGTGACAGCATACGTGGCAGACGAACCACTTGACCTTTACGTGAAGAACAAACGAGGCTAACCAAGAGTAAAAAGGGTCATCATCTACAAAAACCGATAAGTACTCTTAACTAACCGCACCCTTTGAGCGTTTCTTTCCGCCTAGACACAACTAGTAAAAAAAACAAAGAGCAACAGCAACATTAGTAACAAAACAATACAAAAAACAAACAAACCAAGTCGTCCAAATTCGCTATCATTCACGGGATTATAGCTAAGCGGGACAAATAAATCAATCACCAAGTCACAAAACCCATAAACATAAGAGACCGGTCCTAATAAAGAAAAGAGTGTAAACCAATCGAGACAAAAATAAACATTTGGAACCTAGGAACTAACAGACCCTACGTCGAAGATGCATTAATTGAAATAATCAGTCGAAATACGAAAAACAACAAAGACGGACAAATCAATGCGCCTCGGAAGTTTCAACTTCGCAATTAAAATATACCACGGACAGGGTGGGAAAGACAAGATCTCCGCCAGACAACAATTTCCCTACAATAGCAGTAAGCTACAGACTTGGTACATTAGGTACCTACCTATAATCATTACGACAGTATCTCATGGCCAAAATAGCAACCGGCACCCGAGAACAGTCCTACCACGATCGGCACAAACGTAAACATTAAAGCAGTCGGTAATTGTAAATACACTATAACGCAATGAACAAACAACGACAGAGCAAAATCAGAGGTAAACATGCAACTCGACAATTACTTAATAGACAATATACTAGACCATTACAACCTGGACATCATAGCGCTACAAGAAACGTACATAACATAGGGACGCGCTAACAAAAAAAGGAACGGCTGGAATCTGGGTTGGGAAACAAAAAACTACTAGCGGCCTGCTAGTAGCAGGAGGGAGCCGATTTTCACAATAAGGAATAGGGTCATAAAAAAGACAACTTTTTGACACGGATTTAATCAATGACGATCAAGTCGTAGCCTACTATGAAGCGAACTAAAAACTTCCCAACTTCAAACAGTAATCCCAAATGTTTGGAGTGATACTAATGTACCGGTGTAGGGGGATACCGCGTCGTACACAGATTTGATTCAGCCGAATTGTCCCCTAAACACCAAAAGGTCTCCCCATCTTCTTTTAATCCTACTGGGCGTGTAGCAACGGCCCGGCGAAACCAGGAGAAGCTATTCAAACTATTCGTATTGGAGACCCAAATAGGGTACAGTACCGAGCGGGACATAGCAAACACGGGTAAATTCGTGCAGTCTCGGGAGAGATGAGGCAATTATAAGACTCTTATACTTATACTCAACCGACTTAATTATTAAAGGAATAATTAAAAATTAAATTATTAATATCTTTGTTACTATACAACAAAAATAGAGTTGTCGCGGCGAATGTTTCAAATTGCGTCATGAAATTCTGTACCAACCTCAGACATTACAATTGAGGAGTGATTTTTCAAAAGGTCGTATTTCCATTTGCAACAATTTTTCAAAAAAATGACTATAACCTGTATAGGTTAGGGCAATATAGTTTATTTAAAAAAAATTCTGATGAATATTTAATAATACTTCAGACCTGCTGTCATATTTTAACCATACCTTTGGGATTTTGTCAAAAAATTACATTCAAGTAAAAATGGAAATAAGACCTTTTGAAAAATCACTCCTCAATTATTGTTCTTTTCTTTTACGTATATAATCCAAGGAACCGCTAGGTTAACCGTATGCCGAGAAATCGGTTTTTAACATTCAACATTGATGACGCAATTTGAAACATTCGCCGCGACGACTATAGTAACTATATAGTATAGTAAAATTAACGTTTGAAACCCTTAACACTTAATGAAATCATTTATAAATAAAAATGAAAACAAATATTTGGTATTTTTTGGGAAAAAGGTCCCAAAAAATTATGAATACCTATATGAATTGCTAAATTGTTAGTACCTATCTTATAAGACAATTAGTTATAAAATGAAATATTACTTATTTTAATTTATTTGTCTATTGAAGCTATTTATTAAGTCTTTTATATGAAAAATTAAATTACCGAATTACTGATGAAATAATATTTTTTATTAAAATGTTTCTTACCTTGGCAAACATAGTTTTACCAGTACCAGGAGGCCCATGCATAAGAATATTCCTGTACATCCCCTTATTCTGTTTGGTATTTTTAGTGGCAATAGCGACATCTCTTAGCCTCTCCTCCAACTTGGGCGCCAAAATAACCCCACTAAGAGCATCTTGCTCTTTAGTTTTGAGCTTCTTGACGGTTTCAATTGGGTGCTTTGCAGCTTCAAGCAAAGAAAACCTTGAGGTCTCCCTCACCAAAGATGGTTTTCCCAATTTTGACTCAATATACCTGGCTGTTACCCCAGTTGCACCTTTGGCAGAATAGATACCGAGAGCTAAGAGTGATAAACCACCTGCTGCAGTTAGGACTTTATTCCAATCTGACAGCATGGCTTGAGTTCCGGCTCCAATAACTGAACCAGCAGTTCTAAGAAGAAAATTGTATTTGTTGTGCCATATAACTAGCAATTTTACTTACTTTATACTCTCCAAGACAGTCACTCTGTTTTCAGTGGCTTTAAGACGAATTTGTTCCAAAGTGAGATCCCTATTTTCCCTGTCAACTTTAGCTTTCGCAGTCATTTCAGCTTCGACGCGTTTCATTTCATTTTTGTGTCTTAGTTCCATTTCATGTTCAATTGTTGATTTTCTCATTGCTTCTTGCTTGGCCACTGACTCTTCTTGTCTAAAAAATAACAAATATTACATGGGTAAATGTCTGAAATTTATATGTTCATTTTACTGTAGCTACATGTGAATATTGTTATTTTTATATCATTATATCATTCATATTCAGTAAAAAAATAATAAACGTAAAAATCAACCTATATAAAAATATATATGAAATTCTTAATTTACCTTTTGAGGTTCTCATCATTCATCCTCTGTTGCTGCGCTAACTGATCGTCATACCGTTTTCTAGCCAGTGAATCTTGATATTGTGCCCTTTGCTGATGTTGTCTAGTTTCCTCCTGCAACAGTTTCCTTTTTTCTTCCATTTCCGCTCTTTTAGCTTCAATTTGCATTTGGGCAATGCTAGCTTCATACTCTTTAATTTTGGCTTGGTGTTCAACTTGCTTTGTGCTTTCTTGCAATTTTGATAGTTCCAATGCTTCCTTGGCATGCTCTATAAAGTCCAATAAGATATGTATATCATAATCTTAATTTTTTTAACATTAAAAAAAGAGTTTTATGATAGATATACGTATAAGTAATGGTTAATTTAAAAAATGAAACATTTGCAGTAATCTATAGTGTGTATGGAAAACACTTTGTTAATTATACAATATCAATCAAGTTAGTCATTTGGAACAACTTTGACTTAATAAATTTTTTTTCAACTCTTCTAAACTTAATAAAAACAAAACGGTTAAAATAACAATTTGAACGCAGCATGTCATGGTCAGTGACAGATACCCGACCTCGCAGATACCTAACCTTAAATCCACGTTTTTTTGTTATTTATGCCAGTAAATCGGCTAGCGCTTGATGCAATGTTCGGATTTAAATTTTGTTTGTTTGTATTATACTCAGAGAGTTAAAAACAGGTAGGTATTTATTCATTTAATTAATGAATAATAATAATAATTAATTAATTAAATTTAATAGGTATTCATTAATTTTTTAGATGTTCAGTTTTTTCAGCTGTCACTTTGTGTTGCTGCGTCAGCCTATTTTGCCTTTTACAGAGGTGTGCGTTAAACTCTGCATCTTCTTGGTTTTTACAAATATTTAGTTCAAATAAAAACGACGTTAAAAAGCATGACATGTTCTATCCAGTATTTATAGGCGCACTTAACTGTAAAGAAAAAAAAAAGTAAATGTTTCAAAATAAAAACTTTTTTTACAAACTAAGAATAACCTTAAATTGGGTCTAATTAATTTTGAATAAAAAAATAGGTAAATAGTAAATGTTTTCAAATAAAAACTTTCTTTTACAATTAAAAATGTGAAATAAAAACAGACTTTTCTTTAGTTTTTTTCTTGATAATGTCTTCACATCGCATCCTTTTTAAATGGGACTTGATTCGTCTAAAATCGTCTTTTTCACTCTTTTTCTGCTGCCCATGACTTTTTTTTATCTATTTCTGAAGATGTCTAAGGTGTTTTTTTTTAATTTTTAAAGTGTATCCCTTCTAAGATACCTACCTATTTCAGATTAAAAATACCTCAAAACCTCAGCTGTTTAATGTGGTTTTTGTTTTAACTAAATATCTTTAAAAACCAAGAAGCTACAGAGTTCACTCAAAATGACTGCTCACAAAAAACTGAAATTAATGAATACGTTTTCAATTTTCTGAGTATACCTAGTAGTAGGCACTAACTTCTAGCCGGTGCCCCAACATTGATCCCGACTGGACAAAGAATTTATTATATATTATACAATGCATCATTATCATTTAAAATTGGCGGCATAACAATAATATAATAATAAATTGTACCTGTATACATGTTAAGGGCACGTTAGTTACGTAATAAAACCAAACCAACCCAAACTCAACAACACAACCCAACCGACCCCGCCCCATTGGCCCCCCCCCCCGCCCCATTGAGCAAAAAACCCAACTAAAATGGGCAAATTTATGTTACGATAAAAATAAAACACTTTTTAACAAAGGAACAACAAATTTATGAAATAAAAAAGTAAAAAAAATTCGACAATTTCTGAGTATCGAACCCGGGACCTCTCGCATGCAAAGCAAACGCCCTACCATCTAAGCTATCTAGCTTGACAACAAATCACAGACCAGGTCTGTGCAACAAATTTTGTATGTTCGGGGAACAAAACCGGATTATTATTATGACGTCACGTTATAAGGCGGTTCGTGCCAGCACGTGAGAAGTCGGGATCGATGTTGGGTCACCGACTAGAAGTTTCTGTAGTACGCTAGTACAAACAAAGGTAAAAAATAAATAAAAAATAAATACATTTTTTAGCAAACTATTTAGGTAGGTAAATTAAATTGGTTGACTTGATATGTTGACCCCAGTGTTTTACTAATATATATGTATTATATTAATGTAACATTCATATGTAGTAAAGTTTTTGAAAACAACTTTAAATTTTCGTTGTGTGTGCACAGATGATACTATTATTTTTCTTGGTTGGTTGAAATATCATGCTGAAGGTAAAATATTTTCTCAATTTTAAAATTTTGATATAAAACGTTGCCTATATTTCATTTTATTCATGCAAATTGATGTATTTTTGTGTTTACATAAGGGCACAGCAATGTTTTTATATTTTAATTATTTAATTTCCCTTCATTGACTTGTGCAAAATATTTTATTATAACACCAATAAAGATTATTATTATTATTATAGATATAGAAACGCAGTATTTTAAGTAAGGTACAATGAATAATAACTTTGGGGTGTTTTAATTCTGTTATATAATCAATAACACTACAAAGTCCTTTCAAGGTTTTATATCAAATTTTCAGAATAAACCAATACTTACTGGACTTCTCCAACTCTCTGGCGGCTTGTGCAGCCCTCTCCAACGCCGAAGAATCGAACCTGTAAGCCTCCATTGCTTTTCTTTCAGAGGCGGTCAACTGGGGCGGCTCGTTTCCACCGCCTCCACCCGCTCCCGGATTTTGCAGACCCAACTGAGCCAAGTCCGGCTGTTGGTTGTTGCGATTGCCACCGAAAATCCACATTTTAATTCACGATTTCACTTAATTTTTGATGATTTTTAATGCCGAACTTGAGGTTAGGTCGAATGCATGTGTCCACGAACAAATTTTTGACAGACCTCTTCTTCTTCTTCTTTCGCTGATTAGGTTTATTTTTGTTCTATGGCTTTATTCTAGATTTTTTTGGTAGTTATAAGTTATTATTATATTTTTGCACATTTATAATCAAGCATTCATAATACACATACAATTTTCAAAGATCTTTTGAAACATAACCTATAATTTTATCCTAATCTCGTAAAAAGACATGACAACAATGAAATAAAAAATGGATATAATTAAAAATAGGATTACTTCAGTCCTACATGAAGAAACAGAGGGTAAGTGGCTTAAAATTACAAATTTAGAATAATTTTTAATGTAGCTATACTCAGCCTGTAGACAGGGCCGTATTAAGTAATTTAAACGGGCCGTACTAAGCCATTTAACACGTCCGCTGCGTTACGGGGTCGATACGACCGATTCGCCTACCGTGCGGCATAAAATAAAGCATATCCTTCTTAAAATGCGGGAGCAATACTCAGTCAACTTTAAAGATATTTAAATGTTATTGGTACATGTCGAATCCATATTTTATTGTTAATTTTATTTGTCCCAAAAATAATACTGGTTATAAACGGCCCGTAACGCACTGGATGATAAATTTCTCACTGTGTGCGGTACGGGGTTCATCGTCAAGCAGTGACTTATGACGATCTGCGCATAACCTAAGTGTCTTGGCTATAAAATTAAACCAAAAAAGTGAAGTTTTTTTTTAAATTCAAATTTTATGTCATAAAAATAATATTTTTCACAAAAAAAAATAACTCTTTTAAATAAAAATAATTAAGTTTTGTAAATTGAGTATAGCAAATAGAATTCGAAAAAAATTTTCAGAATTTTCAGAACAAGAAAAACACTTTATAGGTAATAAATTTGAAGAAAAAAGTTTTTGGAAAGTTTTTTTAATTCTTATTTTATGCCATAAAATTAATATTTTTCACAAAAAAAAGATTTTTTGCAATAAAATGTAAATTTCAGTAAGGAGCCCCGTGCGGTCGCAGTGAATTATAAAACCAAGCCTCTAGATTACTTTGCCCACTTAATTCCTCACTACTTTAAGCATGTACAAAGTTACAAATAAAAATGCAACACCGTGCATACGGGACACATATATAGGGTTGGGACAGTTGAAATTTTCAAATGAAAATTTCAACTTTGAAAGTTTCAAACTTGAAATATTTCATTTAGTTGGAAAAGTGAAATTTTTAAAAATTTCAAGTGAAATTTTCAATTCGAAAATTTCAACATTGTCTGTGAAACTTTCAAAAGTTTCATTGAAAGTTTCGCAATTTACTGAAAATTTCGCATAAATTTCACATGCGGCCTCCCCTGGGACCTTTAATAATAATTTACAACAGATTCCGAATCGACCAATAAGAACGAGTTCTCAAGCGTCTGGGCGTTTTTGTTTAGTTCGGCTTGGATTTGAATACACTATATAAGTAATTATTATTATTATTATTATTATAAGTAATTATTGTTACTTAATATGCATAAATTAATTTAAATAATTTAATTCAGTTACCAATTTAATTTGTAAATTAAATCAGACTTTAAAATTTTTTTAAAAGTCATGATTAATTTAAACTTTTACTTTTGCTATAATTGCATCGGAAAACAGATGAAAAATGCCTTTGGCTCATAAAATTTTGACGAAGTTTCTTCAATTTTCGTAAAATTTCAGTAAAATAGATAAAAATATTAAATATATATAAATGAAAGTGGCACAATCTCGTTAGCTTACCAAAAAGTGCTATATCTCTCTTATATACTATAGTGTAAATAAATAAATAAATAAATAAATAAATAAAAAAAAAAAAATTTTAAAAATATTTTAAAAAGAAATCTGAAGATATTTGTGGTAAACATAGGTAGGTATTTACTATTTAAATTATTGGTGGTCAGGAGCCCACAGAGGGGTAGGAGGTAAGAGAGGCAATTTGCCATGGTCCCCGAGTAGGCTTATTTAATATATATAATATATTAAACTTAAAGTGATTGAAATTTATTGAAAGTTTCAATAAATTTCAGAAATTTAGGAAATTTTAATAAATTTCATAAATGTCATGAAAATTTCAAGTGAAATTTCAAGTAAAAGCAAAAAGTGAAATTTTCCCAACCCTACACATATATATATACCCCGTAACGCACCCTGTGCAAAACTAATACCCTGTGCAAAACTAATACCCTGTGCAAAACTAATACCGGACAGTTCTGACCCGTAACGCACCCAGAAATATACTTTAAAAATAACTCCCGCAGCGAACGTGTTAAATGGACTAAAAATTTGTACATTATGTTTTAGATTTAATTCACTATATTTGTGCGATATCTGAATTATCTTATGAGGAAACAGAAAAACCGAACTGGCCATTAAAGTTTTATAGGGAATATGTTTCAAAAAATGTTCCCGTTATTATAAGGGGAGGTGCTAGACTAATGCCGGCTGTACAAAAATGGAGTTCGGATTATTTTAGGTAAAGTTTTTAATTTGTTGTTTATTATTAATTGTTGATAATACATTTTAGGACGAAATTATCTGATAAATCAGTTACTGTAGCCCTAACACCCAATGGATATGCAGATGGGTTAAATAAATCAGAAACTGGTGTATTTTTTGTATTGCCTGAAGAAAAAGAAGTGAAATTTGATGAGTTTTTGACAATATTGGATCAAAAACAGTAAAAAATACAATTTAAAGTAGATTTTAGAAACTAAAAGTAAATTTTTAGGGATAATTTGATCGCATATATACAAAGACAAAATTCCAATTTAACGCAAGATTTTTTAGAAATTGTAGATGATGTTGGAATGGAAATACATTGGGCATCTGCAGCGTTTGATAAAAAACCAGACGCTGTAAATTTTTGGATGGGAGACCAAAGGGCTATAACAAGCAGTGGGTAAAAAACATAAAGATTGGGAAAAATGAAATGGAGAATTTTTGCTCTAAAGAGTTTAAAATAAATAGCTTTTGTTTAATATCTTTTGAAAACTAAAAACAGATAAGTAAACGAAATCTTAGCAATTGCCTTATTTGGTACCTAATACCCTAATAGAAGTAAAAAAATGACAGTAGGTTACCCACTGGGTGATACCCAGTCGAGTACATATGTATATACAAATATTTTTTTTTTACAAAATCCACAGATTAATTTTTTCCCAATCTTTATGTTACACCCTGTAATTATTACAGAGGTCTACAAAATTTTTTAACAATTAGTTTTTGACATACTGAATCCGAATTTGACCTTGGAAATCATTAGGTTTTCGAGAAATTCTAACCCAAAAGTATAAAAACGCATTTTTTTTGTATTTGAAGCAATTCTGGTACCTGCTTATGATATATCATAATATACTCTTTTTAATTTTATTATTTCTAATAATAACTGCAATATTTTTTTTAGTGCATAAGGACCCTTATGAAAATATTTACTGCGTTATAGATGGCTACAAGGACTTTATTCTCATACCACCCACAGACCTACCATTTGTACCAACCCAAACATACCAAGTAAAACGTTACGAAAACGTTACAACAAATCGCTATGAAATGGTAAATGACGACTCTGTAACAGACGTCAAATGGGTAGCAATAGATCCCTTAAATCCGGACTACGATAAATATCCTGAATTTAAAAAAGCACATCTGTATAAGTTTCGTTTAAACAAAGGCGATATGTTGTATTTACCCAGCTTGTGGTTTCATCATTTGCAACAAAGTCATAAGTGTATTGCTGTAAATTATTGGTATGATATGGAGTTTGATATTAAGTATTGTTATTATAAAATGCTGGAAAGTATTTGTTAAGATAATAAATAGTTGTGATGTAATAAACGTTGTTTTTTTGGTTGAGATTTTGAACCTGGAACAATCAGTTTCTCTTCCATTTTAAATTTGACATTTTTAACACTTGATAGATTTGGTTGGTTGCAACAACGGCCTATAAAGTAAAATAAAACTCAAAATAACAGTAATTAAAATATTTATTCAATAAAATTCATCTATTTGGTTTATCTAGCTAAAATAACGTATTATTTACAACCAGGTTTGTGTATATAAAACCCGAACTCTTTAAGCTTTCTATACAAAGAAATATATTTCCCTGCTGATGTCGTTCTAGGCACGATAAACTTCTCACAAAAAACGGTTTTACTCGAGGCCGCTTTACTCAAACTCCCGTAGTTCAAACTCACTAAAAACGTCAGCACAAAACTGTAACAGTTGTGTTTTTCTTCGTTGTAGGACTTTGGGGACCAGCATTTTTGCTTGCAGATTTGCAGAAGGGTGTTGTCCCAGTGTTCCACCCATGGGCTGGGGGCTTGGTCGAGGAGCAGGCATTGGTCCCATTGTCCCATGCGGTGACGACGGAGGCCGTTTTTGTCGAACTCCACGATGGTACCGGTGGAAGTTGTGACGCCTATGTGGAGATCCATGGAGTTATAATAGTCACTAGGAAAATAATGTACATTGGGAAATTAATGTTGTTTTTAAATTTACTACTTTGCTTAAAATTATTTAAAACTTTTTAACAATAATATTAAGCAAACAATTCTTAACAACCCCTAGACCACTAAATATTTTTGCAACGTTGCAGAAAAATTGGAAAAATTATGCAACATGCAACATTATGTTTATGCAATGTTTACAATGTATAGGTACATATTATAATATGTATCATATGTATACATTAGAGTTTTTCAAAAAAATTTTTTTTAAGAACATTGAAAAATCGATAGAGTATCGCTAGACATAGTCTGTGTTAAAATATGAGCTTTTAATATCAATATTTAAAGGTCGCTCATCGCAATTTTCTATTTTTCATTTTAGTAGCACAGAGGAATTTTATTTGTTTGTTTGAACTCTTATAACTCAGGAACTATTTATTTTAGAGAAACTAAGAGGTTAAGAGACTAAGGAAATTTCATGCTCCACAAAGATTTACGTAAGTCGAGTCGTTTCGATGATATATATATATATATCAAAAAAAAGACTCAAACATTAAGCCGTTTTAAATCATTCGACTATTTACTATTACGCAACAAAAATATTTTATAATGATTAAATGTTCAATATTTAAACACTTAAAAAGTACTAAACCTAATTTAAAAAATGCTGCCTTCGTAAATTTATTATACTGCCCTACTATGGAGAAAGGCATTAACTACAAAAAAATTCTTAATGCGATTTCTTGTGCTATGATAAAGCTATGGACATTTTGTATCTTAATTCAACTAAGAAATGCAGTAAACTATCTCATAAGTTAAATAAATCAATTAAATATCTTCTGCTTTTTATAAAAATTTAGTTAATGCCAATTTTTCAGAGATTTCTTGTTTAGCAGTTACTGCCTTTCTCCATAGTTGGGCAGTATAGCAGTGGAGGGGTGGCAAAAACAATTCAAACATTTTTTATACCTAATTATAAAATATTTTTTTTTTTATTTTTTTAGCTTTAAGAAAACTTTTGAATATCAGTTAGTGGCAAGTGGGGAAACAAGTTTTTCGATATTAAAAATAATTAAAAACTAGGTATTAAAGATCTAAAATGTCATGTCGGAGAGACATGATATAATTCATATGTATTAAACATGATATAGCTAATAAATTGGATTTAAAAGAAACAATTATAGAGTTTATTAGTTTATTTAAGGTGCGTATAAAAGCACTTTTGCTATAATTACTATTGTTTTTATTTTCAAAGGAATGCAATAGTTATTAGGTAGGTATGCGATATTTTGGAAATTCATAAAAGTAAAAAAAATTAAAAGTAAAAAACTTGAACACTTTATTAACCAACTAAGATTATTGGACTGTTAAAATACGCTCCCAAAATGTTTCCCAATACATATATATCACCCTGTACCTATAAGCAAAAATATAAATTGTGTTACTTACTTAAGAAAGTCCCCTGTAGTTGGTTTTATGACAACTGCACAAGGATATTGGGATGCCCTAATAAAAGGGTAAGGTACTCTGAAAGAAAAAAACACAATATATTATATTTTTGAAAATGAAGGGATTTAATTTATAAAATAAAGCGCGACCTGTTAGTGATATCTGATGAAGCCTAAATTTAACAACGTTTCTCGTGAGGTCAAATTCCATAAAAAAGTAGAAGAAAATTTATATTTTAATTTCTATTCTATTCTATTTTAATTTTAATTTTAACTAATTTGCTAAAAACTGGAAAGTTTTATAATTTAATATTTTTTTCAGGTGCATTCACGGTTTTTGTCCAATTGTAACAGATATATTGTTCTAATTATAATTATAACCGAATAATTTGCTAAAAACTTTATAATCATATATTTATAATTTAATATTTTAATCCCGGCACATTCGCCATTTTTGTAAAAATATATATATATTATTTTTGAAAATATTAGTAGGTACCTATACTATGCTTTTTCTACTCCAATTAAGAAAATTTATTAATAACAAAATTTATTATAACCAAAAGTGAGGTGATTTTAATGATCATTATATATTGTATTTATACATCTGTTAAAAAGTTCCAACCTCACTTTTTCCCAATTTAAAACTCATTGCCAATGATTGAATATTCACTGCGATTTTACTAATGAGTCATTGGTAAAATCATAGTGAATATTGAAATCAGCCAAACAACTTGAATAATAAGTTGTTAGGCCGGGCTGTTATAATGGTTACAATTACAGGGTGTCCGGGAAAAGGAGGTCAATCCGTTAACCAAATATTCCTTGAGTTAAAACAATAAGACTTTCATAATACCATTTTTCAATTTAGAGCTTCATGTTCGATATAAAGGGCGACAAAGTTTGAAATTAAAAACTGATTTTTTTAATAATTCGAGTAATTGATAAGATACTAAGTTAAAATTCGGTACATTACTTCAACATAAATAGTTACATTTTTTGAGAGCAACAAAACAAAAAACAATTGTCAAATAATCAAAATAGGGGGGTCCAGTACTCACTGACTCCCCCTATTTTTTAGTACGTGCGCCAATGACTTCCAAACGGAATTTTTTCAGCTAATCATTTATTGTTGAAAATGTTTTGTCTCTTATAAAATTTTGATAAAATGATTTGTTTTAGAGATAATTTGTAAAGTATGGGTCAGTCCATATCAAATTTTCAAAAAAAAAAATTTTTTTTTGAAAAAATGTAGGTCATGTGATATATCATAAAAAAGTTCTTTAATAGGGCTTTAAAATAAGCCATCACTCACCTTTCTACTTTTAATAGTTTACGAGATATCGCTATTTTTGTAAGTACTTTCAAGACCCAAATTTATCGGAATTTTTTGATTTTCAAAAATCAATAAAACAAAAACCACCTATCGAAAAAAATTCATATATGGGATTTTTGAGTTTTTTAGTGAGGTAAACAAATTTACCAAAAATGATCAAAATCGGAGATGGTGGGGGAAGAACCTTTGGTTGATTTGATATGGACTGACCCATACTTTACAAATTATCTCTAAAACAAATCATTTTATCAAAATTTTATAAGAGACAAATTTTTTTTAACAATAAATGATTACCTGAAAAAATTCCGTTTGGAAGTCATTGGCGCACGTACTAAAAAATAGGGGGAGTCAGTGAGTACTGGACCCCCCTATTTTGATTATTTGACAATTGTTTTTTGTTTTGTTGGTCTCAAAAAATGTAACTATTTATGTTGAAGTAGTGTACCGAATTTAAACTTAGTATCTTATCAATTACTCGAATTATTAAAAAAAATCAGTTTTAAATTTTAAACTTTGTCGCCCTGTATATCGAACATGAAGCTCTAAATTGAAAAATGGTATTATGAAAGTCTTATTGTTTTAACTCAAGGAATATATGGTTAACGGATTGACCTCCTTTTCCCGGACACCCTGTATATAGGGAAAAAATGAGAAAAAAACTAATTTAAATATTTTTTATAGTTAAGATCGACTTATCTTACGTTTGTATATTTGTTTGAAGGCGGTTTGGGTTAATAACCGGCTTATTAAAATTATAACGTTATATTAGATCATTAGCATGATAGTTTTGAGCATTATTAAATTACAATATCTTCGCTAAAGCGTCGGCCTTCAAACTTTGAGCTCAGCCTTAATGCAGTTTTCGAAATAGTTATTTGTGTCATAAGTTTGACATAAATAACTGTCATTAAAAGTTGAATTTAACATTATGTTTCCGTTCGGAACAATATTTTTTTTACAATCAAGTTTCCATTTCTACGTGCGGAAAGATTTTACTTTCCGCATGCAGTTAGTTTCCGTACTGCCAAGCGTGCGGAAAGTAAGGGTGCGCAAAAGTGCAATTTTAGGCACGGTTATGCGTGCGGAAAGTAGCAACGTTCTGCACGCTTGTAGAAAAAGTATTTTTTCTACGACTACTACGTAAAAGTCACATTGCGTACTGGCAATGTTGCTTAGAAAATGAATATTTTCATTGGCAAGGCAAAACACAAATGAAAAGTCCCCCCGAGTCAACAGAAATTGCTGACCTATTTAATTTAAATCATTTTAAGATAACAATGAGTATTTGTCGTAAAAAAATTATAGCATAAAACTCGATTATAAACTTTTCTGGACTCTCATTTAATTAAGCACTCGCTCGCATGCTCGCTCGTGCCTAAATTAAATGCGTGTCTAAGATGGCGTTTATCAAGCGATACATAATAAACTATTTGAAATATACCTTAAAATAATGTTAGCAATACTACGTTAAAAATTAAAAAAAAACACATTTGTTTTACAACCGGTTAATAAAACAAGTAAAACGAAAAATCTTGTTTTAAGTTATCTAAATAATTAATAATAATAGTAACAATTATATAACCGATATCGTGTATCTATTAGGTCACTCCACATTTCGTATAAATTAGTATTTAGCGTTTTTTACATAAATTATATTCTATATATATAAATATATTATATCTATATTATATCACATTTTCTCCAAGAAATATTGTTAAAAAAAGAGAAACTTTTAACGACAAAACCATCTAATAAAATTACTTTAACGATGTTTTAAACAATTATTATATTTTTTATTAGGCATTGTTCAGCACAAATGATACTCCGTTTTCTCGGGTTATGATGAATTCCTTTTGGTTAAACGGTGAGAAAACTCATTCTGACAATTAGGCGAATAACTATACAATTTATTTTGTTTTTTCATCCGAACAGTTAGGAAAAGTGTAGTTTTGCAATCGGATGTCGTATTAATGACCTGTAATGACTTACCTAAATGGCAATAGTGAAAAATTGGCAATCGAGAGATCATTTTCACAGATCGGGCAATATTCCGGCAGGGAGAAACAGAATACTTTTGGACCGCAGTGCTGAAAACATATTACTCCTGGATCCATTTGTTAAAGCTGAAATTTATAAAAAATATAATAATTAATATATCGCAGGCAAAAAAACACAAGGCAAGATATATCCTATAGGATTGTTTAAAAATTTGTGAAAAATTTAAAGGTCTATATGGAAGGAAAATATAAAATAAAGTATTTGATTAAAAAAAAAAATATATATATATATATATATATATATATATACGAATTTGACTGAAATATCGAAAAAAAAATAGTTTTTTTCACAATATCTCAAAAACAAAGCAGAAATGATTTTTTTGGAATCAGCGCACCAAAGCAACAAGCAGAAAATTATAATTTGTCAACCTGTGTTATTATTAAATAAATTAAAATTATATACATAAATGAATATAACCGATCTCATGAGAGGTGCACCTTACACTTTACTGACAAATTATTTTTTAAGTTAATAACAACTATAAAGATTTATTCGATTTTTGTATACCATGCAGTTCATTAACTACTGAAACATTTGAATTAAACAACATACGTGAGATCTACTTTGACAAGTAAATTATTTACATATCAAAGTAAAAGGTTTCTCATTATCTTGGATTGGAGCAAATTACTAAAAATAATACAATATTTGCAGTGTTATTATTATTTTTGGTCAATCGTTTGAACTTTTATTTTAGAAATCGCCCGAATTGTTGAAAAAGATAAACAATTAAAAACTTATAGAACCTCGTCACTGTGTTTTGATAAACAATTAATAAGACCTAAATAAATCGATAATTAAATATAAATTTTAAAATCAAACAACTATTTTTTATGGTTATAATTTTAAGATAAAAATTTATACAAATATGATAAATCTTGTTAAAAATGCTTTCTAAAGCCAAAACTCTTGAAAGTTCGCTTTGTGAATTTTTTTAAATGCTATTAAATTGTTTTTTTTTCTGAAAGGGTCCAAAGGGTATCTTAAATATTAAATAATAAAAATGTTAAAATGCATATTTTAATACAAATACGTACAGGGTGATCCCCTATAATGTCGCCCCCCTTTAACTTTTTTATTTTAAGTGTCCCAAAAAATTTAAAAGTGTGGTTATGTAGGAACTAAAAAATACTTTTTTCTACGTTTAAAGAAAATTGGAAAATTGATCAGTATACAGGGAAAAACAAAAAGTTTATTTTTTTTCAATGGATCACCCTATATATGTATTTATTTTTCGATTCCTTGTAAAATTCTAAGCATATTTCATATAACATACCATATACCTAAATTCAACCGTTTCTGAAATATTTAAATTATTTTTAAGATAATATAAGTTGAAATAGTTTGTGTTTCTCTGTCTGAGTACCAAATTTTTACTTATTTAACAAGACATATTGACATAATGTGACTATAGTAATTTATTTTAAATAAAAATTTTAGTATACTGAGGCTTCTTGATTTCTAACAGTTTAAAAAAACATTAAATGATAACATTTCGATTGCGAATATTTCAGAAACGGTTGAGTTTAGGTATATGGTTTGTTATATGAATTATGCTCAGAATTTTACAAGGAATCGAAAAATAAATTCATATATAGGGTGATCCATTGAAAAAAAATAAACTTTTTGTTTTTCCCTGTATACTGATCAATTTTCGAATTTTCTTTAAACGTAGAAAAAAAGTATTTTTTAGTTCCTACATAACCACACTTTTAAATTTTTTGGGACACTTAAAATAAAAAAGTTAAAGGGGGGCGACATTATAGGGGATCACCCTGTACAAATTAAAAAATAAGTAATACAAAATCCCGGAATAGACTTGAACAAAAACATAAAAAAGTGTATAATTTGGAAATAAGTTTAGAAACGTGTCTAGTTAACATATCAATTTTTAAAAAAGATATACCTATAGGTATTATTGTATGGACAAATTAGTTTTTTTATTCTAATGATATCTTTGTTGAGAAATTATTAAATAGACCTGTTAACTAGACATGTTTCTAAACTTATGATTATAATTATTAAAAATATATAAAAATAGACAAACAAATAATTTTAAAAATATTAAGAATACGGTTGGTCTTCAAGGACAAATAATTAAATTAATGCAAATTTATAAAAATCTTCCACAATTTTATACCATATAATTTCAAAATTAACAAACTTAATAATTTAATTAAGCATAAGACTTAATTATTTGTTTAAAATTTTTGAGGGTTAAAAATAAAAATTATTAATATTAATTATTTCGTATTTATTTTTAATTACAGATATAAAAAAGTCTCATGGACAAAACTGATAATAATCACCTGATGTAATTTCTTATAAAAAGGTAATTATTTTTTTTATGCAGATTAATTAATAAAATAATTAGTCAGTTATTGCACGCATACTCAGGTGTTAAAGTAATTAAATCTAAAATAAAAATATGCATAGATATATTAAGATCTTTGATTGATATTCGTATTAATAACAAGTATAAGTGTTTTTTAGATTTGAAAAATATATTTTTTAATAGTTATTTCCGTTTAAATCCTTCAGGTAACAGATTTGAATCTTTAAATTTAAAATTTATGAAAATTGTTATATGCTTGAAAAAATAATATTTTTTAGTTATTTCCATTAAAAATCATCCAGGGAAACGATTTTGAAAATCTTGTATTTTAAAATTAAAAGGAAATACAAAATAAATATATTTTTTCTATTGTCCAAAATTGAAAATAATTTTGTAATTATTAAAAAATTATTTTCGCAAACAAGGCAAACAAAATATTTCTTTAAAGTAGGACGTCAAATTAACAAAATAACTATACAAATTTATTGTTTTAACCATTTTATTTATATTTTATTTGTTTACACTACCTCCAAATAAAAAAAAGCCTAAACCTAAGAAATTTAATATATTTTAGTTATGTATTTCCATTTCAAATTGTCCAAGTAAAATATTTTGGACATTTTTTATTTTTAAATTTACAGGAAATACAAAATAAATTTAAAATTATTTCGTAATTATTAAATATAAAAAAATATTTTAGTTTTGCATTTTTGGAAATAAGGAAAAATGATATTATGATATATTCTGCAAGGAGTGGGGGAAATGTTCGATTAAGAAGCATTAGTTTGATGTGAAAAAAACATTGAATTAAAATACTTACAGTAATAGTAAAATGGGTCACACTGTAGGTACCTAACATCAAAAGAAACTAGCCTCACTCTTTTTCAATTAAATTATTTCTCCTTTATTTCTTTATTTTTCTCAATAAAAATTATTGAATAGGAATACAATTTCGTTATGATAAAAATATAGTATCAGTATGTAAAAATAGCTGTAATTTATTGTTTATAATTGTTGTCTTCTTTTTCTTTTCTTCCACTTTTTAACTGTTTTACCAGTGGGGGTTTATTAGGTATATGCAAAACCGTTTTTTTCGACATTCGTATAAAAGTATATTTGTTAATCAAACCGAGAACCATTGTTAATGTAGCGATGGTTCCTAATTAAACTAAAAAAAATTATACACCACCATGTGGCAAAATTTACTGTCGACTAGTGCAATTATTTGTTTAAATAAATGTAACATGTTATATTAAACCACATGTATTAGATAACAATAATATTTAGAAATGAACTGGTTTACCGACCTATTGCCTACACATACCACCTTTTACAATAATTTCTTCTAAATTCATAAAATATATTTTCCCATTTTAAAAAAGAGTTGCAATTTCTATAAAGTAAAATTCATTCACCTATCAAATTTATTTTTTTTAAACGTAAAATAACACTTAATTATTTGCGGTTTACAAAACAAATTAAAAAAAACGTAACCAAACCAAATTCTTTAGTTACAATAAATCCTTAGATAACCAAGACCTACTTATTTTACAACAATTAAATATCTTACATACCTGTTATAATACAATATTACTTTGTAAATAACTTAAATTTCCATCATTCAACCATATTCAGTAGTTGTTTAAGTCGTTAACACATTTAACTTTGTTATTACTTAAAAATGACGTCAAACCGTAAAATAAACGGCCAACGATTGGCGTACGACAAAGCGCAGAATGTGACTGAGTCGCTTTCAACTGTTTTGCGAACAAAACGTAGAGTGCCGCGGTCAAGTAACTTTTGTACCTGTTTCTAAGGTGTTCCTGTTACTGGAACTAGTAACAAAACACCTTTATCTTTTTAAAATAAATATAGCTGTACCGTTTTGAATTTACATCAGAATTTTTTTAAATTTAATTAGCAACAATATTTAATATTTTTTTAAAGTTGCTGAATATTTTTTTGACATTTACCTGGTGAACTATGAGTCATATAGAGGTGGTGGGAACGTCGCTGGAAAGTTATTGTATACATGGTTACCATGGTTACCATTCTATGTTACTTCCGTGTATGAAAAGTGGGTAAATTTTTTTGGAAAAGGGTTAGTAGTGTGGGAGGTGTTTAGTTTTAGAAATTGTAAGTATTATTAAGTTGTATTTTTTATTAAATTTAGGTTTTTATTAAATATTATTTTTTCAAGATTTTTTGTATATTAAATCGATAGGCAGGGAAGTTGGTGATATATACCACGTGCGGTTATTGTAGTTTCGTCACGCAAAAGTTGCTTTAATTAAAAGTGAGTGATTGTAAACGAAGTAATTGGAAATAATTTTATTTAGTTAAAATGAATAAAATAATCATAAAATGAAATATTTTCGTTTTTATGGTATTGGTTAATTAAAAAAAATATGTTCGAATAATTTTTTAAGGTTCTATAATATATTACAAAAAAATATACATAAATTAGACTAAGAAGAAGTGGGGGACTAAGCCCGTCGAGGCCCGGGGCAGTAAAGTAAATTTTGTCCCCCAGTCTGCTTATGAAATGATGTGATTATTTTGTAAATATTATTGTTATATTATTTTAAATTGGTTAGTAGATACTACCAGCAAGTTCTTCGCATCGGGGCCCCAATACTCTTAATGTAATCAGGGACATAAAAATTAATATAATAAGTACAAGTTTTTTCAGCAAACTTGTATTTGAAATGTTAGTTGTATTTTTCTAATTCCTATTCCCGCGGCGACTTTCAATATCGAAATATCAAAATATTAAAAATCTTTTATGGTTTCGACTTAATATTTTATTTTTTTCATAGTTTGAATTTTTTATTCTAGAAACTCTCCGGTATTTTTTTCATTAATCAGTTTTTATTTTATGGTAAAGCTAATTGGTCCTGGGGGCCCCTTGGAGCCAAGAGCCTCGGAAACTGAAATATTTATATTTAAACATACATTAAATTTTAGATTTTTTATTAGACTCAGAAAGACTACTCAAGATTTGGGGGCTCCTTTGCTAAGAAGCTTGTTTATTACTAATTTTAATTCTAAATCTTTTTTATAGAAATTGTTGTTGCTTTATAATTAGAATGGAGAGTTATATGATTTTTTTATAAATATGTAATATTAATAAAGTGATTACACTGGTACAATTACGCTCATAGTTTTGAGTATGCTTTCTAGGGTATTTTGGGACCGCTGATTTAAAAAATAATATCCATTTTACACATAAATATAATAATGAGTGAGTATGAGTATGAGTGAGTATAAGAGACGTATAACCAGCCCCATTTCCTCTTGACTCTCGAACCCCGTACAGGTTTACTTACGCCGATTTTTGTTCTTCCCCAGCAACTGCACGGCTTCACCCGTGTTTGCTGGGTGCGAATGTCCATTGCGTTCCGTACTGTCCCCTATTTGGGGCTCGAGAGCGAGAGGCGAATAGTTTTAATAGCCATTCTCGGGTTCGCCAAGCCTATGCTATACGCTTAGTGGGGTATAGGAGGAGGGACGGGAGGGTGTTGGTTTTTGGGGGACAATTACGCCGACTTAAAACTAAGTACGACGCGGAATCCCCCTAGACCAGACGATTAGTATTACTCCAAACATTTGGGATTACTATTTGGAGTTGGGGAGTTGTTATTTCGCTGCAGGGGTGTAGTTTCCTAGTCGAGGTCTTTGTTTGTTAGTTATTGTCATTGTCCGTGTCCTGGTCAGATAATTCCTGCACTTAAAGTGTGTCAGTTGTTTTTAATAAATTTTGTCCCAAGCACGTTTTGTGGTAGAGTTTTGTCTTTTTTTCTTAAATTCCAAAATTAAGTATTGCATTTATTTATTAGTTAAACAATTGACAAGCGCAATTATTCTGTTATCTAATGATTACAAATCTAGTAGAGTTTGATTATTAGTTTTTTTTTGTTTACGTTAACAATTGTTAGGGTTAGATATTATGATTAATGTGTTAGGTTATTCTGTGAGTCTAGTGTTTATTTTCGGTTTCGTTTGGGATTGCATTACGCACTTGTTGTTGACAGATTTATTGCCCTACTCCGTGTGCCTTTCATATGTTTTAAAGATATCTGTCGTATTTAAATTGCAGATTTTGTATTATGTCATGCATATTCTTAAGGTAACTTATCATTTTTTTTTGCGGATGGCCACCTCCCCTTTTGTTTGACCTCCTTTGTCTGTCCCGTGAAAAGCGTCCAATGACAGGTGGCACTTAACTCATTCATATCACTTAACACTTCACTCCTCAATGACAGCTACACCACTCTATGAAAATTGTTTGTTTCACTTTATTAGTTTGCACTTTTTAAAAATTATTGTTGGTTTCAATCTTTAAACTTTTACGTTTTAAGAGCCTTCCCACACGCGTCGCGCGTTCTCAAGCGCTGGAACCGAACTTTAAACATATATATAATAATTTATCAATAAAATTAAATAAATCTTAAAAATAACAAGTAGTTTAATTTATATTACTAGGTTGGCACATTTAACTTGAAGCGAAATTTCAAAATTAAATATTTTAGTCTTAGAGTCTTAGAATTATATTATAAAATGTAAATAAAATCATTAGGAGTAAATGTAAACTGTGCTCTTAGAATCTAATGATTTTATTTACACTTTATAATATATATAATTTTGATCAACAAAACCAGAAAAACGAGGTTTTATCCAAGAAGCTACTAAGAGCACTGAAATAGACAAAAACTATTTTTGCTCACTTCAAAAAATTCATCGATTTTATTTGAAATTTTCCCTGAAAAATTTGACCAGCGACATATTTCATAAAACGTAATGTAAATCACGCCGAAAACAATAAGAAACATTTTTTTCGGGTACTTTCACCACTTAATAAAATTCATCAAGTAGTTGTTAAATCAAGTTTTTGTAAGATTAAGTAGTAAGATCAAAAATGTTTGTTAAATTTTGATGAAAATTACAAAAGTTGTGGTCACTTTATATGTCAAAATTGTGAATTGATTAGATAAGAATTGTCCTTGTCATATTCAAATTATTCCAAAGACTGCAAATGGCTTCGGCTATCGGAAAAATAAAAATGTATTGCTGTTTTTCAATAACGGCAGCAACTCTTTTTATATGTTTTTGTAAAGTAATATTAAGTTACAAAAATATACAACCACTACCCAGTGATGGATTTAGGCATATGCCCGTAGGTCCTAGCCTAGGGCGGCACAATTTTAAGGGCGGAAAAATTTGGAAAAAAAAGGAAATGTTTAACGGTAATTAAATCGCTTACTATGAAAAAAATGTCAATGTTTAAAAAAATGCGTTAATAACGACTTTATAATTATCACTAAAATTTAAAATATTTTACCGGCTCAAACAATATTTTTAAATATTTTCCTGTCTTAATATTTACATTAAATTTTAACAGGAAATCGTTTTAGAAAAAATATTCCAAAGAACCGTGTTTCGGACATCTACAAAAATCAAGTTTTTAATATGGGTGACATATTAGAGCGGGCCTATGACTTCATCTCCATCAAATACGCCCCTGTCCCTACCCCATGGTCAGCGTTAGTGCGCCTTTATTTGGACATACTGTGTATAAAACGATTGAATTCTAACTATAAAAAATAAAATAAGAAAATTCCCGTAACTTTCTCAAAATGGCACCATTCTAAGTTATTTTTGTTAATTTTTTTGGAAAATACAGTAGTTTTAATTTAAAAAATTACTCGGATTATACGTATGCAAACATAATCCATCTCCAAGAGCGGTTTTTATGGAAACAATCCAAATAAGATATCACAAATCAGTTAAAAAAAATTAAATTTTTAAATCATGCGCCTTCAACCTTTAGCATAAAAAACTTTTTCTCAGCCTTATAACATAAATAAATATTACTAAAGTTTATAAATAAATGCTTGGGATTGAAAAAATGGCGAATGCGCCGGGAATATCTTTTTTGACTAAAAATTTGAAATTCATCATTATCATTATATATTTTTTAATTGTTTTTGAATATTTAATATATTAATTACTTTTTATCACTTTTTATTATTCTTTAATTATTTTAATTTTTAAGATTACTTATTTTTTTTATAGTACATTATAGACCTAGGCGGTAAAGTGACATTTTCCAGGCTAAAATAAGAAATTATTTTATAGAAAGAATACAGCCAAAAAAGTTAATTAAAATAGTAAAAATATATTTTGAAATTTCAATTTAACATATTATTAAAAAAAGTAAAATATAATTTTCCTGATTAGCTTTTTATAGGTGTTTTGCAAGGTGAGCGTAAAAACATATACACTCACAGGCAAAATAATCGACCTACACAAATTTTCGATGAATTTCAATCGCAAATAACTATTTTATTTGATGTCGGATTTAAACGCATATTAAAGAATATTGTAGATAAATTAATGGACAATCGCACACAATTTAAAAAATTACTAAAAAATAGACGTACGTTTATAATATACAGGTTTAAACAAAAAGATGTTTTTTACCATAAGTTTAAGACACTCTGTAGAGTGGCAAAACCGTATATTGTTCTAAATTAAGTTTTATTTATCAAGTCACATCTATTCTTTGTTTTGTTTTTGGTTCACCTCGATATATTTATTTTTGTGGAAAATATAATTTTTTTAAAAAAACATTGCAATTTCCAATATTTTTCTGAATGAAGAACTAAGGTTGCTATGGTCCATCCATAGGCTATGGAGAATGACAGTGACATTTTTGTTGAATCATCCCATACTTTGACATGTCATACACGGCTTTCAAAAGCTATCAAATTGTTTTTTGAAAATTAATGTTTAAATTTTGAGGTGTCTTCTTACTTTAAAAAATGGATATGTCTCCGACTGATGTTGCCAGAGCCATTAATTTAATCCAGGATGGACGGTCACAGTATTACGTGGCAAGTGTTTAAAACGTCACAAGAAGTAAAGTCCAAAGGGCAACATCAGTCGGAGACATTTTTAAAAGTATGAAGACACCTCAAAATTAACACATTAATTTACAAAAAACAATTTGATAGCTTTTGAAAGCTGTATATGACATGTCCGAGTATGGGATGATTCAACAAAACTGTCACTGTTATCCTCCATAGGCTATGGATGGACCATAGCAACCTTAGTTCTTCATACAGGAAAAATATTGGAAATTGCAATGTTTTAAAAAAAAATCCATATTTTCCACAAAAATAAATATATCAAGGTGAACCAAACACAAAACTGTTAAAAATAGATGTGACTTGATAATTAAAACTTAATTTAGAACAATATATGGTTTTGCCACTCTACAGAGTGTCTTAAACGTATGGTAAAAAACATCTTTTTGTTTAAACCTGTATATTATAAACGTACGTTTATTTTTAGTAATTTTTAAAATCTGAGCGATTCTCCATTAATGTATCTACAATATTCTTTAATATTTGTTTAAATCCGAAAACAAATAAAAAATTTGCTATTGAAATTCATCGAAAATTTGTGTGGATCGATTATTTTGCCTGTGAGTGTAGTTTCTTGAAGCTATGAAGACGGTAACATTCAACTTTATCATAGTATAGAAAGAAAAAATATTTTTAAAATTGATTTTTTATAATTACTTATTAGTTATTAAGTAGATGTAATATTAAAAATGCATTCAATCAAAAGTTTAACACATTGATATGAACTTTGATATTTCATTTAATACCTAATATATTTTTAACAAAAAATCAATATCCAATCAATTTAAACTGACAAAGTGAAATTAAAAGACCAACAATAACAATTTTATTTGAACATTTCAAAATTAATTGTTAATACCTACCCAGGTACCTTAATATGTTCTAACGTAGGTACTTAATGTACTTCTTTAATTTTTTTTTAAACTCGTATATTTTTATTAACTATCTGTAGGAGTAAAAAAAATCCAATTATGAAGTAACTACTCTTTTTATCATTAATTCAATTATGTTTTCCTACTCAATTTATTTTAACAATTAACCAACTTTCATTTTTATTTTATTTTATTTCCCATTAAATATGTAGAATACTGTGTCATATAATTCATTACTTACCGTAACAACTGAATGCATATTAATATAACAATAAATTGTTTAAATGCATTTGTTTCAATTTTTTTTTAATATTGTCTAGGATTTTAAATAATTTTTCAAGAGAAATTTCTGTAGAACTTATATACAGGGCTTTCAATTATAAACTAGCCATCATTCTGATACATTAAAGTAAAAAAAAATAAAAATTATATATAAAAAACTGACTAACAACTCTGTAACAATACGTTTTGGTTGAAATATTTGTATTGATATTTCAAACTACCTAAATATTAGAAAAATGATGGATTTTATTCCTGTGCTCGTAGAACCGCACGCGTTTTTAATAAAAGGCATCCAGGCAAAAATGTAAGCCATCAATACATCAGTAACCTGGTGAGTTTTTAATTGAAAGCCCAGTATAACATATGTTAAATTAAAAATAATTGTTAGGTTAAAGTATTCTATAATTTTGTTTTGTTTTTTTATTGTTTGTATTACTTTAAGTACCATACTATATGTATTATATTGTTGCAATAGACGTTAAAATTTAAAATAAAAACTTTAATTTGGTTTCACCTTACTTTAAAATACTGTTAATTTTGTTTACGACAATATAATCATAAAACCTATATTAACTCCTTAACAGAAATAATTAGATAGTTAATTGAAAAATATTTTTAATAATACACGACTTGAATTAATATACCATACTTAAATGGGATTTGAATGAAAATATTTCTATTTCGTATTTTCCCACAGCTTTTTTCTGCGAATGAATTTTTATGGTAAATTATAATTTTTTTTAAATCGCCATGCTAATGTCAGTCATCTTATTATAAATGGTTAAAATATTCTTTGATTTACTAGAATTAATCTTTTGAGGTCATTAGGATTTTAATACACGAAAATGAGAAATAGTGACGGTAAATTTCCCATAGCATCTCTCAAAACAATACTAATTGAACAATATGAATATTACAGCATTTGTTGCAAATTATTTATTAAAATCTTTATGTTAATTCTATTTTTATTGAGTTAATGAAAGTTTAGTTCTTATAAATAGTAGATTACAAAAATTAAAAGTAGAATATGACATGCATGTTGTGTTGTAAGCAATTATATTTTATTGTTTCTTGATACAAATAAACCAAACCCAATGGAACGTCATATGATAATTTAACATATGATATTATTGAATGACATGTCTCCTTACAAAGAAAATTAGGTCATACATCAAATTACTGTGTTTGTTCGTTTTAAAAATAGGATACAATTTAATGGTTAAATAACTGCATAATTATTTTTAGTTTTTTGAAATAAAATTAATTATTACTTGCCCATTTAAATTTTAAAGTTTTTTTTATTACCTATTTCTTTTTTCATGAATTACTTTACAAGTTTTTATTCAATAATTTTTTCAGAATTCGCAGTCTATTTGTACAAAATTTGTAGTTAAGGGTTCAATTAAAAAAAAATTCACTTTAAAAGTAATTTGGGGCAGAATATCGAGAAAGCGGATTATCCAAACCAATGGAAGATTTTTATATGTAATGAATCTAGATTCATTAGCTGATATGCATTATTTAAATTTATTTTTAATCATCATGCCTCAGTATATTTTTAAATATATATCAGTATATTTTTATATATATTAAGGTGATTTTTTGTCCTGATTTAAGAAATATGTAAAGCTATCGTTTCTTTAATTATTAAAAAACATGTTTATCTACTTTTATTGCATTATATTGGGTTTTTACATATGCAATGATAACCATTATAACATCCCCGCCTAACAACGGGATTAAAAACTCATTATCCACGTTGTAAGGCATCAGTGAATGGTCGATTTTAATATTCACTGAGATTTGAACCAAGAAGGTTTTAAATTGTGAGAGGGAGACTATTATTATTATTATTATTATTATTATTATTATTATTATTATTATTATTATTCTACCAATTTTAAATATTATTATAATAATAATATTTAAAATTGGTAGAAAGTGAGGTTAACCATCTAACTGATGTCAGATATATTTATTTTTTAAAAACATTTAAATATATTTAAATGTTATAGATATATCTACTAGTTGGAGTGGATAAAGGTTATGCCCATTATTCAATCGGATGATTTGTGTCTCTCGTCTGGCGACTCGAGACGCAAAGCTTATCCTCGTAAATAATAGGCTGCATTATCTCTCGTTTACGCTAAAAAATCATCGCTAGTATACTATCGTAATCAAACTACAACTTTTAATATTCAGCTTTAAAACACGTATGTTACAAACAAGTGATTTTGAGAAATTCTCATTGAGAATAAGGCCAGAAAATGTTTAAAATATTGAAAAAAAGACGTGAAAGGATTTGTTGTGTTGTTGGGTGTTTTTCTAAAGGAAATGCTGGGTTTACAGTTCCTGTAAATTGTACCTATTAGATACAATAAATACACATTTTAGTCATGATTTACGTGAAAATTTTAAACATTTTAATTTAGTAAAAATTATAAAACAAATAAGTTATTTATTTTAATAAAATAAATATTAAAAATTTAAAATCGTATAATTTCTGTAGTATTTGGATTTTTTAAAAAAATTTTTAAATTTGTCGATAAATTATAAAATAAATTGCACCACTTTAATTTGAATCATCTCAAATAGGGTGACCAGGGGCGGGTGAAGCGGCAGGAAAAACTAACTTTTTTCGCAAAGTTCAATTTAAATTCTGTTTGCGCCGAACTTGTCTATTTAATGTCATTATAAACTATAACTACTAACTGAGATATTGGTATACCCAAAATCCATCAGCCGCCACTGGTCCAAACTTAATATACCTAAATTATATTAGGTAAACTTTAAGTTATCATTAGTTAATTCTGCAAAAATAAATTGGATCCTTTGGCAAAACATAAAAATGCAACGATTTAGTTCTTGAAATACATTTACAATTAAAAACACAATAATTTACCATGATCATTGATACCAAAAGATCTTGTATTATATGACCTGACATTCAATTTCTTTTATACCTTTAAAATTTAAACACATGAATAATACATTTTATCACGATGTGTTCCTAAGGAACCAGATTTTTATCTACCTTTATTGTAGTTGCATTAGCTAACGTTTAAAACACATTATGTCTTTTTCTTAACCACAACAACGGGTTTAGTAGTCAAGCTGTAAAAAAATTCGGATTAAGGTTGGCTTTTATTTTTATATAAAACGGTAATCTTCTTCCACTCCAGCGCAAGAATTGTGACTCACAATTTGTGAGGCTACTTGTACATTTTTGACAGGCAATCAATCCTTCAGTGGACTCCAAATACGCTTCTCCACATTATTCGTCGTCTTCAGCCAGAGAGAGGCGCAGCATATTTTTTTTTCTTTTGAGAATTGTTTTCAACTCAGTTACTTTCTGTTTCTTTTTTTCCAAGGATTAATTTTTTCCCTTTTATATGGCGTATAGGTAAGAATTGCGGTCTTGCCTCGAGGGTAATTATTTCTTTTAGCTTTTACTTCTAGTTTTAGTTCTAGAGTGATGTGTCATGCATTCATTTATTTCTAATATTCGGCTAATTCCTTCTCTTCAGCTTTACTGAAAACTATTTTAATTGCTTTTACATACTTTCAATACGGCTTGTTTCATGTTTTCTTTAGGCCATGTCCTCTTAGATTTTTCTTTATACTGACAAACCATAATGATGCAAATAAAAAAATATTTATATACTTAGGTAGGGATGTTACAAAAATATTAGTTGTACTCCATCATGCCCCAAATAGGTATCCCATTTTACTCCAAAAGATAATTTAAAAAAATATATTTTTTTACCCAATCAAAAGATTTTTGTTTAAAAGATGCCTATATTCTCTCAAATCGAATAAAAAATATTACATTTTAAACTTTTTAAAACACGAAGTTTTTGCTTTAGTAGGCATATCCCATATTACCCCATGACCCCATCTTGCCCGTGGTTCTTCTACTATTAAGGATTTTCATAACAACACGTATTTGTCATAATCAGAAGCCATGACTTTTATCCAAAGTACCCCATAAAATCAAAACCAAGCTAAACGCTTGCAAAAAACTATTAAGTATTCTAAAATATCCATCTTTTCATGCTATAGCATTCATATATGAATAAAAAAATGATGTATTCTTGATTAAATTTCTTAATAATTATGGTACACGATGATGTATAGCTTGCATGTTACTTTCCAACCATTTCAAGTAAGATAATAAACAATAAGATTATGACATTCACACGTTCAAAGGCATAATGAGGTGAGTTGGCATTATATCAATATTGGGTCGGAAATCCGCAGAATTACCACTTCTTCTTTTTTTCCTTTCATTCTCCTTGATTATATCGCTATGAATGTCTACACAATGGTTAAAGATAACGTCTACATATGTATGTAGGTTTCTATACGTATATAAGAATAGGTATAGAAAGATAATATATATATATATAAATCATTGGCGTTCTTTTACTTAAAAATAATAAAAATATTTTTTTTACAATTTTTAAAGATAATTTTCTTATTTGGTGGAATCATTTTTATTTAATAATGATACTGATAATAGTATATTATATTTCAAGTTTAATTTATTAATTAATTTATTAAATAAGTGTCTAGAAAAGTTTATAAACGAGTTGCATACCTACATACTTTTTTTACATCAACTTAAAATGATTTAAATCAAATATTTGTATAGAGCGACATCTATAAAACAATAGAGTAACCAACTTGGGAATCTGTATTACCAGCGCGCCAATTTTTTATGTGTAAATCGAAATTTATCCCTTCAAAATGGACTGTTTAATCCAATATAGAAGCAGTTTTTCACAGTGAAAGTAAAGAAAATGTTTTATGGGCACTCCGCGGTGAAGTCTCCACTCGATCGAAATTTCGTAATTAAGTTAAATCTAGTTTACTGCCGGCGAAAGTAAAAGGTCAGTACAATGTTCATATAAACTTTTCAAATGTTGGCGTTGAGAAACTATTTAATACTTTTGTATTGAGATAATAAAATAATTTTGACATTTAGTAAGGGCACTTTATTTTAATGATTGCATGACATTTGACAACTGTTAACAAACTTAAAACTAACTCCATTCCGTGACTAAAAACCTATTTCTAACTTCACCCCGTGACTAAAAGGTTATGGCCACAACTTGGCAATGTGTATTTAAAAGGCCATGGAAACATGTACGATAATGGACATTTTAAACGTGTGAGTAGAAAGAATAATTAAAAATATTAAAATTATGACAAAAATGTTTAAAAGCTGAAATAACAACAATAAAGACTTATTTTAAGTTAAAATTAATATCAATTAACAAGCTAAAATTATGAAAAAGCTAAAATGACGAGAAGCTTAACTTAACGAATGATAAAAATATTAAAAAGTAAAAATGACGACAAGCTAAAATTATGACAAGCTATTCTATGACTATAGTCATTATAATATAATTTTCGTAATTATTATTCATTTAAGCTTGTTGATATTTTAAATTTTTATTTTTATAAAGCTAAAATAAGAAAGAATTGAAGCAAGAATTTTTTACAATTTTTAGATTAATCATGATTATTTTAAATTTTATTTTCAAAATGTTTATACAATTTTTTTAATTATTTTTTATTTTTAATAATATTTTTCTAAACTGTCCTTTTTAGAAAATTATAAAATAATATTTCCCGTATTTAATTTAAACTGTTTATTTTTCGTAAAATTTACAAATGTTCACTAATTTTTAAAATGTTACGATTGTTCACATTTTTATATAATTTTTATAATATTATTAATTTTTTAATTTTAATAATTTTTAGTTCAGAATTTTACCAAGTTATATAATTTGTTGTAACGTTTTAAATAAATTTGCACCTTTAAAGCATTTTACATTACTTATTTAAGATTCGTTAATTTTTTTAATTTTGATTATTGCAATAAAAAGTACTTTTTACAGTATTGTCTCCGATTTACAAATTTTAGAGCCTATAGAGAAACACTTTTTATGCATTTTATAGTATAAACCATTGAGTAAGGAACTACTCAATGATATAAACAATGAAAATCAGTGAGTTTCTTTGTTTTAAAATAATTCGAAAATTAAACAGTCGAAAATTTTCACACACTTTTTTCAAGCTTCCTTTAGAATATTTTTTTTTTCGAATTTTTTATCAAAAGAAATAATATAAAAAACATTGTTTTTAATAAACAAAATTTTACTTATAGTCCTAAAATTTGTTTAAATTATTTATTTTTTTGTTTTGCAGAAGATATGATCCCAGATTTTTTTAAAATGGCGGTTTTTTCAAGTATTATTGTGTTTATCATAACATTATTTTTATATAATTTTTTTAAATAGAAATTTGTGAATTTTTTTAACATTTTTCCCTTTTAAATTCCGAAATATTGATGAAAATTAAGGATTTCGAGTCTTCCTATAAAAGTAAGCTGCATATTAGGTATGGAACAACCCCACGCGGACGGCAATACTTCGGTATTGTAGACAAGCCCGGTAAAATAACGAATCTTCTATGAAGTCAGTACTGACAACGGAGGACAAGATGTACATAGACTACCTAGTCTACGACTAGGAAAAATAGGTCATACTGAGAACTTACAACTATACAAACAGTAATCCCAAATGTTTGTTGTAATACTAACATGGATTTTTTCTATACACCTTCAGAATGTAAAGCAAATCAAAAACATGATCGTTTTTCGCAGCCGATATGTCTTGGAACTTTACTTTTTAATTGTTAATTAATTATGATTTAATTATTAAGGTAATATTTTAATTAAAAAGTGAAGTAAATGTTAAACCTTAAAAGTATGTTTTTAAAAATAATTAAAATTAAAACAATTAAAGAATTAATCAATTCTTTTATAACGAGTCGCTAATGATAATATTCAATTTATACCTACATAGACAAAAGTTAACTGAGAATGAGAAAATCATTTCAACATAGTTAAATTAATTTTCGCACGCGATTTCGCGAAGACGTCTATCTACCTATTACTTTTTTCATGGATTAACAGATTTTCTTTTGTATACGTACCTACTTATGATGAATATATTTCTCATTACTGAAAGGATATTGCCTAAACTCAATAACATCGTTGAAAGCATGTAATTAAATTTAACCTTATTGATGAATTTAGGTAATTTACAGGTGTTTCATAAGAAGAATGCGTTATGCCGCCAACCCAAAATGATGTCAAAAAGTTGTTACTGCTTTGCATCACGATTTTACAGTTTTCTGCGGTCCACAATGGGTTTGCTTGTCTAAGCAATCCCTGCGTTTATGGAGTATGCTTGGACGACTTAAATTCCACGTATTTTTGCTATTGTATTGATGGTTATACTGGCATACAATGCCAGACAAATTGGAACGAATGTTGGTCTAATCCATGCCAAAATGGGGGGACATGCATAGATGGCATTGCTATGTTTAATTGTAGCTGCCCTACAGGATTTTTAGGTATAAAAAATTAGTTAAAATTTAATATACACTTGTACTATCCACAATACTTAAGTTCCCCTTTGAAATGGTATGAAGTAAACTTAGTAAACCTTTCTTTTCCTTCATTTTTGCCGTCCAAAGTACAAGAACCGTTATCTGCTTTTTAAAATAAAATTCATTTAACAGTTTTTCTAAATTTAAAATACTTGGTAAACGAGTTGTAAAAACTTGCTGAAAAACAATAAAAATTATGTACTATTTTTAGACACAGCATTTTTGCTTAACATGCCAATTATTTTAGGCGAATTTTGTGAAGAAGATTTCAATGAATGCGAAAGTAATCCTTGCCAAAACAATGGCACCTGTTTGGACGGACCAAATGGTTACAACTGTAACTGTTTACCAGGTTACTCAGGTGACCATTGTCAAATAGATATTGCTGTTTGCAATTCAACCAATGAAACCAGGTGTTACAATGGGGGAAGTTGCCAGGAAGGACCTGGGGATTCTTTTTTTTGCAAATGCTCACCAGGTACTTAATGTTTGGCATTATTTTATGATTCTACCAATTTTTGTAGGTTGGGAAGGGAATTTATGCGAGTCAGAAGTAAATGAATGCATGTCGGCTCCTTGTCAAAATGGAGCTGTTTGTGTGGATTTACATGCCAATTATCTTTGCGCTTGTCTGTTTGGTTTTGCTGGAAGAAATTGCGAGGAAATAGTCCAAATCTGTGACAAAAATCCTTGTGAAAACGGTGCCCTATGTCTTATAGAAGAAGGCAATCCTATTTGTTATTGCGTACCAGATTTTCATGGGGAATTATGTCAGTACCAATATGATGAATGCCAGTTAGGACCAAGGTAACAAAAATTCAAAATGTTTTATTTGTTTATACAAAATATTTTCTAGATGTACCAATGGGGGCACCTGCATAGACGGAATAGACAAATTCTCTTGCTCATGTCCGCAAAACTTAACCGGTCTATTTTGCGAATGTCTCATTTTGGAATCCAACGATCTAGATTGTAGTTATATTGCACCAACAACAATTGTAACTACAGTAACAACAATGGAAACTACAGTGCCAAATTCAACGGAAGTAGCGCATTTTTTAAATACTACAATCGATATAACATCAACAACGCTTATAAGCGACACAACAACTGAGTTTGTAACACAAACAATTTTTCCTGATACGACTCTTACAACACCTGAATTTACAACTTTAACAACAAAAACAATTCCTAATACAACTATTACAACTACAACTCAAATTACAACTACAACTCAAATTACAACTTCAGAGTTTACAAGTACAACTGAAGTTTCAGTTCCAACCAAAGTTACAGTAAAAATACCAGATGTTAGCACTGTAACTGAACATAGTCTTTTCACCACAATGACTTCGACTACATACAATGAAACTATTACTATTCCAATTACAACAATCGCACCTATTACTCTTCCTACAGCTACTACAACTGTTGCTTATAACACCAACTTAACAATTACTCCAACCGAAAAGCCCGATGAAACTACAACTTTTTCTACAGTAACTGATGTTCCCACAATAGTTACAAGCTTTTTAACCGAAGAACCTAGACATTTTACTGACAGTACGACTACTCCATTGCCTACTGCAGAAACAACAATAACAACAACACAAATGATAACAACTACGACTGAAGAACAATCTAAAATTGATTGTACTAAAGCTGAAATGAAGTGTCAAAATGGTGGCACATGTATCTACACTGATAGAAGCTATAAGGTAACTTATATTTGTTTATTAAAAGCAAATGTTGCCTACGAATGTTTTAGTGTCTTTGTTTATTCGACTTCGAAGGCCCACATTGCCAAATAAGCTTGGGTATAAGAAATGCAGCATTTAACGGTGAATCTTATCTATCGCACAGATTGCTCAACCATTCTCATGTAGCTATAGAGTTCGAGGCAAAAACGCTGTCTTCCAATGGTATATTACTTTATTCCAATATAGAGTCTAGTTATATGACACTATATATGGAACAAGGATACTTACAATTCAAATTTTCCTGCGGATATCAGACGATGTTGCTGAGCGAATTGAAAATTCCTGTTAATAATGGCTACAAGATGAATATCAAAGCAAAGTAAATCCATTCATTGTATTGTATATTTGAGTTTAATATTTTATGTTTTAGCCTGGATTTCAGTAAGGATTTAAAGCATTGCGATGCATCTATTAAAGTAAATGACACTCTTTCTATGACTGGCGACCAGATTGCGGAGGTGACGAACTATTTTAACCCTTCAGCCTGGTTACATCTCGGTGGAACGCCGCAGGATATTAGTGGAGATAATTTGAATAAGGGATTTGTTGGTTGCATGTCCGAGTTAAAAATATCAGGAAAAAAGTTAAATATATTTAAAGACGCTGAGGATGGTTATGAGGTTACAGAATGTTCTTCTTTAGCTTGTCTGACAAATCCTTGTAGCAATGGAGGCGTTTGTATGGCGTTGGAGAATGATTGGTTTTGTCAATGCAAGAATGGGTAAAAACTTTTATTTTAAGGCAAATTTTATATTACAATCATTTATTTTAAGTTATTTGGGTAAAAAGTGCGAAAAATCAGTTTGTGAAGATAATCCATGTTACTTTGGGGGAACATGTATACCTTTTTCTGGTAGTGGCTACATTTGTATGTGCCCGTATGGTAAACATGGACATTTCTGTGAAAATGGTAAATTTGCTTTTACAAATCACAAGATAGATTTCTAACAAACATTTTTTAGATATCAAAATATCGGAGCCTCATTTTTCGGCTTCAATAAGAGGTTTATCTTCCTACGTAGCCTACCCTATACCAGATGGCATCTTCAAAAATATGGAAATAACATTTAGATTCACCCCGACAACAATGGATCAGATTTCGATTCTTTTGTTCATCGGTCAATCTGGTTATCATGATTACTTTTCAGATCATATAGCAGTAAGTTTTGTGAAAGGCTACATAATGTTGACATGGAACTTAGGCTCAGGTCCTAGAAGAGTATTTACATCGCAACCAATTAAAAAAGGGGCTAGAGATTATTTGGTGAAACTAGGACAAGTAGGTAGACGGGCTTGGTTATACGTGGAGAACATAGGAAATATTACCGGAAGATCCCCAGGAAGTTTGAGTCAGTTAGATGTAATACCACTGATATACTTAGGTGGACATGAATCTACGAATTTCTCATTGCTTCCCCATGACTTACCTCTCCACACAGGTTTTTCTGGATGTATTTTTGATGTAGAACTAAAGTCAGGCAGTGTGGTTCTTTCATTACAAAACTCCTTACAAGCTACAGGTAGAGCTGTAGGACAATGTGGAACGACGGAGTGTTTTGATCAAAGTTGCCAAAACGGAGGGGCTTGTCTACATCATGGAAGCACTTTTATGTGTTTATGTCAGGACGGTTGGTTTGATCCTTTATGTTCATCAAAAAACAATCTTTGCGAAGAATCTTACAGCAAATGTTCGGAGGAATCAACATGTGTTCCACTGATTTCTAACTATAATTGCGACTGTCCTTTTGGTAGAACTGGGAAATATTGCGAAAAAGAAGAAACTTTAACCGACATCAGCTTCACAGGGCATAGATCATATATTTTACTAAACGCCAAAGAGTTTGATAATGCCAGAGTCAGTTTTAGTATGGAATTAAGAGTGCTGAGCGATACTGGTTTAGTATTCTTTATGGGCAAAAAGGGGTCCAGTTTTATTTCACTCTACTTACAAAACAATCTATTAGAATTACGCGTAAATACGATCAAAAACAAAGTGACTTACTACAATCCTTTGGTGATAAGGGGTTCCAAATTGCTGTTGAAAGGCATATGGTATCCAATTGAATTTGGTTTATTTGGTCGCAAAGTATTTCTCTCTGTTGATGGTACAATAAACACTGGCCTTACTAACGTAGGCAGCATTATTAGTTTATCAAAAGAAAACATGTACCTTGGGGGTTTACCAGATATGTCCCATTTACCTTCACAAGCCACAACAAACTATCCAGTACCTTTAACCGGGTGCATAAGACATTTTCATTTGGATACAAAACATATATCCCTAAATAATGATACCATAAAAGAGTCCAAAAATATCGTGGATTGTGATGGTACTCCTTGTGGAGGTGAAGCTTGCCTTCATGGTGGAACTTGTTGGTTGGATTCCTTCATGAAACCACGTTGCGCATGCGTGCAGCCTTACTACGGTGATAAATGCCAGTTTATACCTGATTGTGATAAAAAATCCTGTCAAAATGATGGAAAATGTTACAACAAGAAGTGTTCTTGTTTAGTTGGATACACAGGGTCTTTTTGTGAGAAGGAGATTATTGTTAAAATGCCACAATTCGATGGGATCAGTTATTTAATTGTTAAGAAAAGTAATAAAAGAAGGGATTTGGGGTCTTTGGAGATACAGAAGTTGTACTTAAATTTTACCACTGCAAAGCCTGAGGGTTTATTTTTATGGAGCAAAAAGGTAAAATTAAGGGTTTTGTGGATATTTTAATTACTGTATTTATTTTAGGATGATTGTTTTTTGGGCCTTGGCGTTGAAAACGGATATCTCAAACTAACCTTTTCAGGGGTGAAATCTAAAAAACATTATGTCGAAATTCCATCCTCAATACAAACTGCAGATGGTTTGTTTCACTCAGTAGACATCTCATTTAACCCACTTCTAATAAAATTAGACTCGAACGATTTGGAAATCACGAATAAAAACGAACAGTCGCCCGAAGAAATACAAATATTTACTGATGGTGTTTTCTACATTGGTGGTGTTCCTGGTAATAATTTACTGGATGAAACTTTTGGGATGTTCCATGAAAATTTTGAAGGTTGCATTGAGGCTTTTGCTACTAACAATGATAAAAGTATAACTGATTTTACGCATTTTGAGGGAAGCAATGTAGGGGTATGTGATATAATTTAAACCAAATTTAACGTTGTCCAATAATAATTTATTTATTATTAAATTCTTAATATTTTAGTTAAGTTTAATTCTTTTTTAATTATTGCTTTGTTAATATTATTAATTGTTTCATTAATTGGTTTGCACTCATTTTTAATAACTTTTTATGGAATAAAATTGCCAATAGTATTATGTGAAGGATTTTAATCTTCCAAAAGAATTACAATTGTAAAGGCTAAAACTGCCATTTTTCTAGTCATATTTATTAGACGTGTATTCTTATGAATATTAGCCCGTCATGTTTGTGTATGTGCAATACTAGTACAAAATTTTGTTGTAAAACTGTTAGAAGTTATTTAATAAAACAATTTCTTAGAAAATGGGTAGTTTTACTTACCTTTTGCGTTTTTTTGATAATTATTCTAAAAACAATAGGTACCGACACCGTATTTTTATTTTTGGTGTAAACAGCTTAAAGCAGAATTCGATTTTTAAAAGGGAGTGACTCGGTGAAGCTTGTAGGGGAGCGCCGGGAGGGTTTGGACACTGGGAGGCATTGGACACACTCATAATTACCGCCTAATTAAAGAAGGGGTGGAAACAGAAACGTAACTAAAAGCGTATTTGAACGTCCCTGATATCTGTCTAGAAGCGAAGCAATCACGTCTTTTCGTTTCGCGGCACTGCCATTTTCCTATTTTTCCACGTGTTCATTCCAATATTACCAGTTGTAAACTCTGCTTTTAACAAACTAATTTTGAGATTTTTTGGTTGCTTGATTGATTACCAGTATAAGGAAAACTTTAAAAATTAAAGGGTATTGTTACTTTGAAAATGTATATACATAATTTATAATATTTTGGGTTTTATTAATCAAACTACCTTGCGGGAGGGTATGGACGACCGTCCAAAGAAGTCGTTGTAGATAGCAACTATCTGATAGCTATAACGTGAAATTAAAAAAAAACAAGTGGCTTCCAACCACAACATTTGTGTCATATGAGGAAGTGATTTTGAAACTATCAAATCCTTTAACAGACCGAAGTGTCAGATATGGACATGATATATTTTAATGTTGATGTTATCGAGTACAACTTACGTTAATGATAAAGTTATTGATTAATAAACAATTTTTTACTAAATATTTTATTTGTTTTTAAAGTGTTTTTTTGTCAAACAAATGTTTTGCATAATATATTTGCTTAATTATTGTTTGTCCAAACCCTCCCCATCGTTGGGGAGGGTTTGGACATAATACATTAAAAAAATATAAGTATTTATTTCATGCTTATGTCATGTTTTTTTCAAAAAACAAAAGAAAAATGTATGTAAGAGACATGTATCAACCAGTTTGACTACAAAATTTTAGTTATTTTTTATACGTGTCCACGCCATAATTATTTATTTAAATATTGTCCAAACCCTCCCGGCGCTCCCCTATCTTTTATAATCTATGGATTACAGTCGCCCAGTCACTGGCGCGGGGTGAAATTCCGATATGCATTTTTAAAACGCATCGCGTTATACTTAATTAAGTTAATTTACTTTAAAAAATGATCCAAGTACCTACCTATTTAAAATGTAACATAGTCACTTATAACTTACTTAGTTAAATGTGGAAAACCATTATTTGTTTTGCATTTAACTAATGGTGAACTTTAAATGCATCCATATAAACAAATGCGCATATTTCAGTTAAATATGAATAAAAATGGCTACAATTTTGTGAGAAGCTTTTTTGACGAATGGAAAACCGTTTAGTACGTCTAGGAACACTTATCAACAATTGTCAACGCGAAACCTTATCGTTAAATATAGTTTAAAGGTAATTAAACAAAATTGCCATTATGGCCATACTGCAGTATGATATTGTAATAAAAAATAATAATAGGCGTAATGAACCTTCGTTATAATCAAATTGTTATGTCAGAATATGTGGAACAATACTCCTGGAATCAAATTTGTCCAAAAATTTTCCAGAAAAGGTATTCTTAAAGTATTCTTAAAAATTACCTATACATAGGGTTGGAATTTTGACCGGTCAAAATCTTTTGTGGTCAATTGACCGGTCAATTGACTAAGCACCAGTCAAATTCCTTAGTTTTTTCTAAAGAAATGAAGGCATGAGAAAATTACTTAATTTTAAAAAGAAACGTACCTATATTTATTGAAAAAGAGCTAACAAAAAATAAAGAAACCATTCTGAGGTACAAAAAAACATTCATATCATTGTTTTTAAGAATATTCACGTCTAGCTCGTAGCAGAGCAGCAACAGCAGCCCAGCAGATAAGACCTGAAGATGGTACATGATATTGTACCGAAACGTCGTCAGACATACGGTTCTTTTAAGAATCAAAAACCGACAACACGGTGCTAGCATGTGTAGATAACGGCACATAATCCTCGTCACTGAACCCACCCTCGCCATTGTCTTTACTCTCTTAAAATTAATTAGTCAAAAATGACCCAGAACACTATTTAAAAAGCATTATTATAATTGCGCCATGGTCCACTACCGAACATTTTTTAATACTTTTGATATTCTCCGCTAGGTAGGGCCGCCGCCGCGCGCGGTTGAATTAAAAGTTTTTGACCGATTTTTACATGGTCAAAATCTCTCCTGTCAAAATAGGTAAAAATCTCGGTCAATTGACCAGGCACAACCCTGCCTATAGATACATTTTGGAAGAACTTCCATCATTAGACGAATTTCCTCTATTTCTGCAGATTTATTTATTTTCTTATTTTCTACGTTGGTTAACCAACAGTTAAAAAAATCATCAATTTTCGATGCTGTAATATAAATTTTTATTCAGGTTTTAATTTGAGCATATACAGGGTGCACAGCAACAACAACTGATGTCAATTAAAATTTTATTGTAGCTTTGTTTTATTCGTGTTATCTCTGTTATTAACAAAGATTCACTGTTTTAAAGAAACGCACAGGATAAAGTCTTTACATGTAAAAAGAAATAAGTGTAAAGTCGATATACGCTGTAAAGGATGTCGGTTATTTTGAAATATGACAGCAAAAGTTGTCAAATGAAAAAATACCGTTATCTGTGACGGATATTTCTCGTTAATCGCCCTCGGTGGTGTAGTAGTTAGCACTGCGGACTACAAGCCGAGAGGTCGTGGGTTCGAATCCCACCAGGGGTATGGCTGTTTATTTGTGTTTGTCATTGTGTACTTCTGTAATTGGGCCTGGTGCCTGATGAAGGCACATTAAAAAAATAATAACAGATTATCTGAATAAAAAAAACAAAATGTTTATAAAAATAAGATGATTTTAATTGACCTCCAATTTTACCACTTTTTAAAATTGTTATTTCAAATTTCATTCTTCCAACTTAAGAAACACAAAAATATGATTTTAACAAATGGAGATGGAGACCTTAAAATAAAGTTAATTTAAAAATATTTCTTTCAAAAGTACTAAAATCCTTGCTGGATAAAAAAGCAATATTTGAAATGAGAGACTACTTTCATATTTATTAACCCCTTTATTATTCATATTAACCAAACTTGAAAATTGTCTTAAAATTATTATTAAAACAAATTCTTACAAAACAAGTATTTTGCATGTATCTACTTACCTTTTGTAATTTGTGAACTGCTGAAAAGGTTGGGTTTAAAGAAAACAATAATTACTAGTACATAAAATATAATTGATTTATTTATAATATATGTATTTATACCTATAATATATTAATATATACTCTGTGTTTTTTGTGCTTTAGCACATTAAACTCCAGTACGCAACAGGAATCATAAAGTGCCTTTCATAAAATCGTTAGGGACGAGAAGAAAAAATTACATAAAAAACATACTATATAATCTCTAATGATTTTGCAAAAGTGTAAGGAGCCCTTAATGATTCGCCTTGGGTAAGTTAAAATAATAGGGATTAGAGTGTAATAATATAATAGATTAACATTAATTTCATATAATTATATAATAAATGATTTTTTCTTTTTTCCAACCTATACAATTGAAATACATAGTTATTATATTTATCTATAGGTACATATTTATTATTCCAGCCACAATTTAACGTAGAGAGCCAAACTAAATGCATTCAACAAATTTTACTCGCCGTAAATTATTTTAAATAATTTTCCAATTTCAAAATTATCACATTTCTTGAAACAATAGAAACACGCTACTTTTTTGGCTCTCGTTGCATAAAATAAATTTAAAATAATACCGTCAACCAGATGTTATAGATACATAACATTAATATATATTTGTATATATAAAATGTACACATTTGACTGGAAAACAATTACACATTTAATAGCAAACCACTCATAGTTTTCGGCCGGAAAATCCTACCGGCCGATTATACATCACAAATTTTAATTAAAACCGACTTGCAAAATTTAACAACCTTCAACTCTATCGATTAAAACCAGTTATAAATATGATAAAAAATATATATTCAATTAATAACATCATTAAGGAATTCTAAGAGCAAGCAAGCACTTTGTATATAAATAGGTCTTTGCAGCTATAATCTCTTCATTATTTATTCAATTCTAAAGTAGTAAATAGTTTCAGCTTTAATTGGTAAAGGCGCGGAATGTGTTGTTAACTTTTGCAGTCAATATTTGAATAGCACCACGCCAAAAAAGTACGGAGACACGTATAAAAATACCAAAGTTAGATAGCTTTGGTCCTCTAATTACATAACATTATATATTTATGATAAAAGCCCTGTTTAATAATACTTAAGAGATAGATGCTAAATTTTTTCAACCAGTCTTCATTTTTTTTTAATTAAAAACCGGATCTGGGTTTTCAGCCATTTGCTCGTTACTCGTTTCTTCAGATCACATATCTATTGCACACAGTATTATCTTCGAGATGAAGATACCGAACACGGTGAACATGACCGTGGCAGCCAGGATTTTTTGCTGCAACGTCAACGTCCTGTACTTCATCAAGTGGTAGAAGGGATGCGCGGCGTGCCGGTTTTTGGCCGAGTGCACGGGCGTGTTCTGCGCAGCCGCCTGACTCACCTTTAACGAGGAAGATACCGCGGCGTCGGCCGGCAACGTCGCAAATGGCAGTACAGGGGTGTACGGACCCGACAGCTCGTCGCCGCTTTCCGTTATCCTGATGGGACACACGCGCGCCACGTACTCCACCCCGGGGGTCAGCTGGTCCAATGAGCAACTAGTTTTTGGCCCTTTGTATCCCTGAGACAACAGAATTTTAATATTTAGTACAAGTCGCAATATCGATTTTTTATAGTAAATAAATATATTTTTTTCAGAAATCGAATTAAATGTATAAATGTCTTAAATTAACTGGTAACGTTGGGTATAATTATAAAAGTTTATTCAAAAATCATCCATTAATTACGTCAGGCATTTTTCTGATAATTTTGACCCCCCCCCTTGGTGAGATTTGGTATCCCTCACGTGAGATTTTAGCCGTTAAACTTTCTTTGCGAACAACATGTAAAAAAAATAATTTTGTTATAAATTTGAATTATAATACATATTTTTTTTAACCCAAAAGTTGACGTGAGATTTTAAATGAACCCCCCCTTAAACTTCGATTTGGTGAGATTTTGCTGGACCCCTCTCCCCCCATTTTTGTCTCACGTAATTAAAGGATGTCCCCAAAGTGCTAAACCTTATTTTTTTTTACCCATATTGACCATATTGACTAATATTTTAAATTAACGTTGTTCTAAAATCGTTTAAGGGTGTTTTAGACTGATCCAAATTGAACTGCCATAACCATCCCAAAATGTCTTACAATCGTCTTAAACTATTTCAATTAAAATTCTCTAAAAACGTCTTAAACTCTAAGAACTTTGTAAAATATAAAATGTCTTAATAGTATTTTATGTATCAAGTTTTATAAATTCCATTTTAGTTTTTAGTTTTATTAGGCACGAACGAAACTTGCAAGCGAGTGTTTAATAAAAACGAGTTTATAGAGAAGTTTATAAAACGAATTGCATACTAAAATTTATCTACGACGAACACAAAGAAGAATTTAAAGCAAATTTTATTTGTAAATAAAACATTTGACATCTGTCAACTTTTAACGGATTTAACCTAACTTTTCCCCAATTTATAATAAAAATAACTTCAATGCCCCAAGGGAAGTTATATTTATTATAAATTGGGGAAAAGTTGGGTTACATCCGTTAAACGTTGAAAGATGTCAAATGTTTTACAAATAAAATTGGCTTTAAATTCTTCTTTGTGTTCGTCGTAGAAAAAATATAGTATGCAACTAGTTTTATAAACTTCTCTATAAACTCTATAGAGGAGTAGATAAAATTGTATAAAATCGTCTTAGACTTACCATTACAACTTGCTCATGCAAAAGAAGTGACCTAACGATTTTAAAAACTTTTCGGTTATTTAATACTAAGTAGAAAAGGATGAGTTAATATTCGAAAATCGCTTGAGTGCTTTGCTTTTAAAAAGTGCACAATATTTGAATTTCCCGCCAAAACTAAAAAGCGGGATTATCCACAGACCACCAAAACAAATGGACGGCGCATTGCCATTCAATAACAATGTTTTGTTTGCGGTCAACAAACGGTCACAGTCTAAGCGTCAAATTGGAGATAGAATTTTATGTTTTCTTCCAGTGACGTCAACAAACGGTCACAGTCTAAGCGTTAAATTGGCGATAGAATTTTATGTTTTCTTCAAGTGACGTATTGGGATTAAAAAAATAATAAATAGGTAGGTACTTACAAACGATATTTCCATGTATTGTTATTTTTAGTAAAAAATAATGTATTTAAACTCCATAATTAACTTAAACACGATAGAAATACACAAACGAAAACACAAAACAACAAGCTGTCAACCTTTTTCTATGCTGTCAAATATGACGAATTTACCAACGTTGTTAATAGGTATTTAATTTAATAATTATTAAATCATTTACTTTCTTTAAATAGAGAAAAATATCTAAAGAAAATGATGAACAAATCCTTTTTACAATTTTTTTATTATTCAAGCGAATTACTGGTAATTATTAATGTTCATTATGTTATGATGAACGTCCAAAAAGGCGTGTAATCTATACTTCTGACAACGTTGGAAGCCGTGTTTCTTTCAAAGGTGTTTAGAATGTGAAACTATGCTTTACTCGCTTTTTAAACGTAAACAAATCCGTCCATTTGTTTTGGTGGTCTGTGGGATTATCACACCTATAGGTTACTATAGTAATTTTTAAAATGTTCATTAATGCTTGAAAAGTGCTCAATTTTTTAGCATTTATGGACACTTTTAAAAGTGCTCGAGCACCTGCCATCTCCAATGATGAGTGAAGAAATTAGTCTATTGTGGGACTAGTGGGAGAAAGAGGAGATTCCTCGATCGTGGTGTTTTCCGGTAAGACGCGAGTGGACTTTTCTCTTTTGACCAATAGTCGCACACAATATTTTATTCAACTACCACAATGAATTTAAAGCCAATTTCATTTTGTGTTTGAAATCTGACAGCTGTCAAGCAACTTTTACCTCATTTTTTCCAATTTTAACCTAAAGCTAACTTTAACCCGTGGCCACGCGTGGGCGAAATAATATGTCGCCCACTGGTGGGTTAAAGTTAAGAAATGAAATAACTGTTAAATAAAATAAGTTATTATTAAGTTATAAGTCCTAAGTACTAGAGTGTTATTTTATTTTTACTTTAGCCCTCTGACGGTCATTTTATGAACTATATACAGGGAGGTCGAAAAATGGCGCATCGACGCTGTAGGGTGGAGGTTATTTAAAGTATAAAAAAATTACAATTATTTCCGACAAATAATTTTCGAGTTATAATCTCAGACACTGTCAAAAAATACATCTGTCAACCATTTTAACTTCAAGTCGCTATAGATGCGTCGTATATTTTGATACCACAACCGTTATTAGATGTTTCTTAAATCGGTTGAGAAAATACACAGCGTGGTCGAGTTTATTAAACTTTATTGCTTAATAACTCGAAAACTACTTATCGAAAAAAAAATTAAATTAATATTTTTTATATTTAAAAACGTGACACCTTGTATATGCCACCTTAACTGGCATTTTGCCTTTGCATATTTATCGCAGAAAAAGGTTTTTTTGAATTGAGTCACTTTTCTTGTGAGTGAGCAAACTGTCTAAAATATTCTTAACTGCCTTAAATTGTCTTAAAACTTTAAGAATTGTCTAAATTATATTTATTTCAGATAGATCACCACCTCCAAATTAACCAACAAAGACCGCGCTGTCCAGGTTTGTTTTATTTTGACCTATTTAAATCTAATTAGACTTTAATATGACTTAAAATCCTCTTACAAAAAATTAAAATTATTTTCTTGTATAAAATGTGCTAAAACCTTCTAAAATGTATTAAATAAAACCGTCTTGACTATCTTAATTATGCAAAAACATAAATAACTTGAATGAATTAGTAAACTAAATATCTTTTCATTCATCATTAAGAGTTAGTATTGGAAAGTATGGTATATTTTATTAAAGTTTCCTTTCCCTGGATAAATAAAACAACAAAGTATTCTTACCTTAGTAAAGACTTGGTCCTTGAGCAAAGCGTACTGAACACAATACACGACCTGATCGGCGAAGACATTTTTGGCAGGCGTCCATTCCAAAACGCACAAATTTTGATCGACCTCCACGACTTTCGGGTTCTTGAGCACAGCTGGGGGAGAAATGCCGGTGGTGAACTCGAACTCGTCCGAGAAATCCCCAATTCCGGCGTCATTGGAAGCATTTATTCTAAAAGTGTACGTCGTCATCTCTTGCAGCTTGTTCACTTTGCTGGTCAAAGCTGTGCCTTTGTACACGCATTGATATTCATGGGACCTAAGGTTGATCATCTCGACGCAGTAGAGCGTGTAGTCGGTGTTTTTGCCCTCGCCCCACTTTAGTTTGAGATAGTTGTGCCCCACGCCGGCGATTTCCAATTTCGGCGCTGCCGGTGGTAGTTTTAGGGTCGAGGTTCTTAATACGGAAGAAAATGCACCGGGTCCCACATTGTTCACCGCTTGAATCTTGATTTTGTGGTGCGTGTCAGGCGTTAGATTCTCCAGGAGGTACTCCGTGACAGGTCCTTCGGTGGATATGATCCTGTCCATCAGTTCGATGTTGTAATGGCTGATGGGGGAGCCGTTGTCCAACGGAGCCGTCCAGTGCAGTGTAATTGACTTCGGAGTCGACTCGCTCCTGATATTGGCCACCACGGCCGGTTGGGCGGCGGGTGTTAAAGTCGCCGCCACTGGCGAGTAAAGACTGCCGCCGGCCACGTTGCAAGCTTGTACCCTGAAGAAGTAAGTGGTGAAAGGAACCAGACCTAAAAAAAAAGAATTCTTCATACTACGCGACATAGAAACCAAACTATATATTTTCAAAGGTTTTTGACGTGCTCAATCCGAATTCGACCTCTATCACATCTAGTTTTCGAAAAATTCAATAGTTCAGATTTTATTACTTTACAAGATATTTTTATCCACAAAATGTTTTACTACTTTTGAAAGTAGTAGGTACTCTTCCCCTTCAAAATTATTTTTACAATTTTTAATACCGTTTTCCTTTTAATAAATTTAACAAGGATTTAAAAAGTGGTGCTTTTAGTAGAGATGTGACGAATCGTTTATTTTGTTTTTTTACTATTTTGTTTTTTTACTATTTTTGTTGTTTTTTTTTCAAGATTAGTTCCATTTCCAGTCCAGTTCGAACCTTTTTCTATGGTTCGAACTATGATCATAGACTAAAATGAAACGTACAAAGCGCGAAGTCTGCAGCGTGCAGTCAGCTAAAGCCGCGTTTACACTTTGTGAATTAAAATACTTATTTTTAAATGTAATGTGAATATGTTTGTGTTAAAAATGTATCAATTAAAATTTGTTAAAAATAAAAGTTTTTGGTTTAAATTTCGCAAGAGTATGAAATGTAATATATTCTAAATTTTACTTTATTATTAATATACATTTTGCTCAAAATTTCATACAGAAAATACTCATTTTTTTTAAATTGATGTTATTTATTGACAAAATAGGCTTTATTGTAGCGCATTCGAAAAAGGTTTTATTTCATGTTTTTTTCAAATCTGAAAAAAACCTTTTTTTACATGTCTAGCTTTTAGATGACCTAACGAGTTTTGTGGAAAAACAATATTTCGTGATGTACTTTTGGGTTAGAATTTTTCAAAAACCTGATGTTATGAAGAATTTAAACGGTGGGATTCAAATTCAGCGCATCAAAAACCTTTGAAAAAGTGTAGGCTGATTTTGAATTAATGTAAATTCTTATTTCCAGACATTTTATAGCATTTAATGGTAAAATGTATATTTGTATTACCTTTGACATCGTATTTTGTCTCGGCACCCTGATAAACGAGAGCAAAGTTCTCGTCGGTGATCGGACTGAACTCAAGGCGGTACTCGGTGATCGGGGCGCCGTTCGTTTGGGGCGCCCGCCACTCGACGTACACGTGGAATGCCGATTTGCACTGGAGCTGGGGAATTTCGGGGGCGGTCGGGGCGGCCGCCCCGCTCGTCACCTTCAGACAATCCGTCCACACTCCGGGACCTATTCTATTTACAGCTCGCACTCTAAAGCTATATTCACATCCAGGACTAAGTTCGGTTACCTTTGAAAGAAAAGTTTGTCGTTATAGCGAATTTTTTACAGGATAGTCGTTAGTCGCGAAAAAGGTTCAAATCATTGGTTTAAAACAAGTTTATTCCAGATTTGAAAGAATATGTGCATATGTGGTTATAACAGTATTAGGGCGATTCCATGATTACTAACGGGACAAACAAAAACAATGTTTTATAAAAATGTTAAAGATGTGTTGTTTTAATCAAAACTGTCTTTTAAAATGGATTGTCGATGTGTAAACATTGAGCGTACGCCTAAGTCATGTAGATGTGTCTATGCATTTACATTTTGACTTGTTTTTCCCCCAGAAAACTTGGAATAGCTGAACAGCAAAATATAATAATTCCAGACAGTTTCCTATTTAAAAAGACCTGGAGTGTTTAACAGATGAGAACCACATTTAAGCTGGACTTAAATGTCGCGTTCTCTAAAAAGCGGTTGTTTTTTGAATGCGTATGTACCAAGAACGAGAAAGAATCCAAAAAACCTAAACTAGACTTAGACTCTCTGTCATTATCTGATGAAGAAGTCTGCAATGCACCAAAGTACAAAACATAAAGACGTTAAAATTTCCAAGATGCAGTTTTCTGAAGATATCATCATAGGAAAAGATACTGTCAGGGCTTCCACGGCTAAATTACAAATTTTATTTAGGAATTTAGGATGTTTTAGGAGAAATAAAGTATGCAAATGAATTTCTGTAATTAAATAAAAACAACTCAACAAAACACAAAAATAAGAAAAAATAAATTCTTTTAACAAAAAGTTAATTAAATATCACTTATATTGTACAAATAAGTTACATTTTTTTTTAGCCAAATCGCTCGACGAGTTTTTTTGAATAAAATTAAAAGTGAGGTAAAATTAGGTACTACTTTTGTAGAAATTTCACCACTTTTATTTTTATTTAAAAAAACACATCGATAGAATTGGCTAAAACACTAGGACAAAGTCAAATGATGTTATATTTGTATTTTTAGAAAAAAAATGTTAACTGTTTGGTAAATAACTAACAATAATTGTAATGTGGATCTTGATATTCAAAAATCTCAAAATAAAAAAATATGAAGTTTGCATAATACAGCAAAACATTCTTTAGATTGTTAACTATTTTAGCTATCATTTAAAAGAAAATTAAAAATCCTTTTCTTTGATATATAACACGGTATATTTTTGTCGAAAACAAAAGAAATATGGCTAAAAGTGACAATTTTGTAGAAGTATAGGAGCTACTACAGGAATTTTGTTTTTTAGGTATATTTTTTGTTTTTTAAGAATAATGTAGGTTGTGATATATCATTTTTAAAAGAATTTAATAAACTAGAACCTACAAATATATTTTTAAATTACTTTTAAATCAAATCATATTCGCATTGCTGTTTGTAGCGTAATTATTGGCTGTGCACAAGTAAGAGAGAGAAATAAATAAATTAATCCAATATGGCGACTGTGTAGGATGGATTGCCTAACTCATGGACCCCGAACTTAATTGACAAAACCTGCCCTCTAAATTGCACAAATTAAGTTTTTTTTCACCACCAGCGGCGCTGATTGTCGATGCGTACTGACGTCTGCTCTTTTGGTAGCGTTTCGGTACAAATTAGTCAATTGTTTCAGAATAAACGGAACACCAGCGCCCTTTTATCTTACGAAGTTCTGACTCCTTGTATATGCCTAACTCTTCACAACCCCCTTAACATAGGTATCAAATAAAAGCGTTTGAAGGGTAGAAAATGATAAGTTGGGTAAACATTTTAAAAATTTTGAACTTTCAAAATAGTACTATCGCTAACAAAAAAAACTCATACAGCTATATTGTGGCTGTGTGAATAAAACTTTTCCGTCAAAGTCAAGCTGACATCGAGCTTTGTCACATCCATTATGACTTTTTTAACAACATTTTCAACCAAACAATGCAGACGAACTCTGGCAAGCCATTGAAGCCATTTGGAACGAGATAAAGCAAGACGGCGACTTCCATGCTTTGCCGTTTGCGGGCAGTAATTGACAAAAACAGAGGGATGACGAAATATTATTTTTTTTTCAAACTTTAACCTAACTTTGTATTTAATTTTAGACCTTTCAAATGTGACGTATCATGTTAAAAGCCATAATTACTCCAACGAAATGATAGAAAATCAGGAACACTAGATTTTTAAGCTGTATGAGTTTTTTTTGTTAGCGATAGTACAATGGCACTTGAATGTTTTTTGTTTACTTACCGTACATTGCGTTTCTTTATTTTTGTGGACTAGACTCTGACAACCTTCGGGATCGATCATTTCGACTTCGTATTCGAGCACTGGAGCGCCGCCATTGTAAGCGGGTTCTCCCCATCGAATATTTATCGAGTGCGATTTCGGTTTACCATGAAGCTCGAGATTTTCGCAACTGCCTGAAAACAAAAACAAAAAAGTTAAAAAAATTTTGGGTTTGCTTCTTTTGCCAACTAATAAAACAAAAATTATGAAGTTGCCACCCTTTGAGTTGGTACCTTACCTGGGCTTATGGCATCAGTGGTGACAGTACAAGGATCTGAGTATTCGCTACGACCGCCATCGCTGATACAACTGACTCGTAATTGGTAGGTAGTGCCGGGATTTAAATTATCACAGACTGCTTCCGTTTGTGCACCATCGTACACGGACTTGTATCCGCTACCCGAATTTACTTCTAAAATATACCTGAAAGAAACAAATCAAAATGTAACATCCTATGGATTGATTTAACACTTTTAGAAATTGCTTTTACGTCTTCTTATATTTATACTGGGAATATGAAATGTTGGAACTGAGTGTTAATAATGAGCTCAACCAGAAAACACAACCGTAAAGGTTCTATAATGCCCTTTATAAACGTGCCTTTAAGGAAGAAGCATTCCATTTTTTGATTTGGCGCGCTAAAGGATCTGATATATATAAGATACAAAAGTTTCTGATATGAAGTGTTAAAAATTCTATAGTGGGTAAAAATGGATAAGTGAAGTATCTAATATGGTGGATTAAATGTGGTAGGTATATATTTATTAGATAAGTATATTCCATATTAAATTTTTTGCGACGCCACCTAAAAAGCTTCGTTTTGATGAAAAATCACTGGAATTTTTTTTTAAATTAAAAACAACACGTGCCTCAAGACGATCTAATTTTTTGTTATAATTATGTCTTTTCTGAAAATATGGAATAATAATTTTTTTGAGATTTAAAAATTTTTAACAATGAAATAACTACACCTTGGAGTGAAGAAATCTAGATATTAAAATTGGGTTTGTACTAATATAGTTTTAAAATAAAAATATCAATTTGAATATCTTTCATTTTTTTATTTAATAGACCAAATCAACTGGGAAAAATTTTGAATTTAAATTTTTGTCTATTGTTATTTCGATTAACTATTGTTTTTTTATTGATTTGGGTTCTATAATTGTTTATATTTCGAAAAAAAAATTATTTTTCATAAAAAATTCCCAAAAAAACATGATTATACCAAAAAATTAACTTAGATCGTCTTGAGGCACGTGTTTTTAATAATAAGGTTTTTTCATCAAAAAGAAGCTTTTTAGGGGGCGTCGCAAAAAATTTAATTTTTAACGACCACCGTAATATTCCACGATAATCAGAAATTGTTATCCCTACCGTCACAATACAATTTCTGACGGTCGGGATAAAAAATTCCGATAATCGTGGAATATCCGACCTAATAATATAAACCAACCCCATTTATTTCACCATAATAAATACTTTACTTATCCATTACATTATTTAAAATATTTTTGTGAAATGTAATACTAAAGCGTTAATAAATTTACAAGAAAAAATACAAAGCAATATATAAGTATAATTACTAGTGAAACATAAAAAAAATATTTTAAAAACTGTTTATTAGTTAATAAATGGAATCCATACCATTTAAATAAATAAAAAATTCCTTTAAATTGAAAATATTTAAAATTAAAATATATATAGTAAATTTAAAAGTAAACTACGTACACGTCATCAATCAGCTGATCGGGCACGGTTGTCAATGTGATGCTAAAATCCTTGCATCAAGGGAAAGTGGTAGTGCAACTACAGGGCGATAGATGGCGTTTACATGAATAATACCACAGACCTACAGGTCTGTGAATAATACCAAAATATCAATAGTCTGAGTTTTTATAACCTATATGATGCACCGCCAAAAGTATGTTTTTAGCCATTTTTAAAGACATTTTCTGATATAAAACCCAAAAAAATTTTTGCCATCTAAAGTCAGTCTCTGGTATATATATATTATTATTTTATGTATCCAACATATATTTTGTTAAATATTCTAATATATAATTAATAATAATCCTATTTACCTCTCTAACAGCTGTTAAAGGTAACAAAGGTCCATTATTATCCCGTTCTGCCTAGCGTATTAAGGATGACACCAACTTTTGACTCCGACTATTTAAATGCTTCGGCATTTTAAATATAGGAAACACAAAAAAACGATATATAACAAACACAAAAACGGCAATGAAAGCTTAAACGATATAAAATAACACAAACAACAAACAAAATAAACGAAATAATACACGAATTTAACGAAATATTCAAAAACACAACTGACAGCTTCGAAATTCTAAAACGTCAAATTCTTTTTTATGTGTCATTTAAATATGAAATATTTAAATGTAAATATGACAACATCTTAATTGTTGCCAACTGAAGATGTTTAAAATGCATTCAAAATTTGAATGCATTTTAAACATCTTCAGTTGGCAACAATTAAGATGTTGTCATATTTACATTTAAATATTCAATTACAGACTTCGATTTAGTCATTTAGTGTTGGTACCAATGCGTAAAATTTTTGTTTTATTGATGACGTGTACGTAGTTTACTTTTAAATTTACTATACCTATTTACAAATAAGTTCACTTGATTTTTTGGTAGATTGTCCTCTATAACAAAGAAAAGCAAGTTTTCTTTGCCATTATTATTTTTACTAAATTCTTTGGCGGTACCTTGTCTTTGTAAAATTAAAAATGCACCTACTTACTCATTTAAATTTAACAACCATTATTAGTATGATTAGTATTTTTTATGTTGTATAACACACCATTAAAACTATAGGAATTACACTGGGCGTCATTTTTTAAAAATGGCTTTAACCAAAGGATAATTAAAGGTTCATGTATGTTTTATATACAGAAAACATTTGGCACTTCAATGGTTTTTTAAAGTCCCATTAACTTGATACTAAAAATTGCCATATATGAGTCTTTTATGGTAAAATATACAAATATTAGCCTAAAAAGGGCCATTGCAAGACCTTATCACGACCGCCTATTATCAAAATTAATATTCCTATTAAAAAAACATTTCTGCAAACGCCCAGTACAAGGAAAGCTATGACTAAAAATGCCATTATTAAGCCATGAAACTTATGTCAGGCTTATCTGTTTGCTGGGAAACTTGATGTTAGTGTTCTAAATGAATTCTTTTAGAAAACTTGTTTTCACAAAGTAAGTTTTAATTTGGGAGCAACATATCAGTTTTTCCATCGTATAAATCCAAAGTGCTTTCTTTCTTACCTGGAAATTTCTGCTCCCCCTTTCTCGCTGGGTGGTTCCCACTTTAGCTTGAAGGAGTGCGCGTGGATTCTGCCCTTGACCACCGGCTTGGAGGGCCTCGAGGGCCGCGCGGGCTGCGTGAAGAAGGTGACCTCCTCGGACCAGCTGCTGGTCCCGCTCTCGTTTTTCGCGCACAACCTGAACCTGTACTCGCTGCAGTGCTGCAAATTATGACACACGTGATGGTTCTCCCGGCCGTTGTACTCCGTGAGGAAGCCGTGCCCCGTCTTCGGATTGTTCTTCTGCAGGGTGTACTCGTCGTCTTTAGGCCTGTTCTGCCACGTGAGGTGCAGACTGTACACGTTGGCTTCCAGCAGGGTGGGTGGGTTCGGTTTGGTCGGAGGGTTGTCGTACGTAGCGTACGCCACCGTGTCCGAGTAGGCGGATTTGCCCACGGAGTTGACGGCGGCGAGCCGAAACTTGTAGGCGGTGGCAGGTTGCAGTTTTTGGAGGGTGTGCGTTTTGCTTTTGCTCTTGCAGACGGTGAACTCGCCACCTTTCCCATCATCGTATTCCAAAATGTAGTGTTGGATGTGCGAGCCGTTATCGTTCACCGCGTTCCATTTCAGTTGAAGCAAGTTTTTCGTTCTGTTAATGAGCTTAGGGATCTGAGGCTGGTCGGGCTCGCAAGGAGGAGTGTCGAACTTTATGGGATCAGTAGCGGAACCTTGCAATTCGTCTAAGTGTACTTGTAAGCATACGGAATATTCCTGTCCAGGTTTTAAGTCTTGTATTCGGCAAGAGAGCGAAGGTCCGCTGTATATTGACTTGAACTTCATCTCCTTTGATTTGTCGCTCAGCAGGACCTCGTAACGAAGATCCTGCTCGGAAATGTCGATTTCTAAGCTGTCGCTAGAAGCCGCTTCCGATAACTTCGTTGGATGTCCCCACTGTAATAAGGCACTGCGGGAGCTCAGTTCAGACACCTAAAAAGAATATTATTACTTACTCCAGGGAGTTCAATAAATAATATTAACATTTTCATAGAATAGTGTCATTCCCACACAGCACATATATCCATTGGACGGCCATTGTACATCCAAACATCCAATGTAAGTCCATTTGACGTCCATTGGACATCTTGTGCTGTATGGGTTATATCTTGATGTTTGGAAACCAAGTGAGCTGTTTTTGTCACTTGGTATAATGCAAAAATAATACCCCCCATAGATTGGAAACTCTCCCACCACTGCCCTCTAGAGCTACAATACCTAAACAATATCTACAAACTCTATTTGCAATTGTCAATGTCAATCATAATTCATCCATAAAACGTGCGAATGGCTGTAAAATGTATTGTTGCTGGGTGCAGATCTGCATTTCGAAACGTAACCAATTTGTAAGTATCCTGCCGTTTTAAGCCAAAAAGACGCATCTTATTAATATTAACTTATTCTCTTAGCAAAAAAGACACATGTTAACTATACATATATTTTTAAGTACTATAGTAGTATATAAGAGCTATAAGTACTATTTAAAAATATATAGTAAAGTAAAGCAAGTAAAAATGTTGAGATGTGTCTTTTTGGCTTAGTACGGCAGTATCGCTTTAGCGTAAAAATACTGTTTGTTAATTATGAATTATTAAGGATTAATGGTAATTTGGTCCAGGCTACTTATGGTTGTTCTAAAACCAAGTGTTGGCAAGATGGATTTTTCACGGTTGGTTAGAATTTGCCAAAAGTCCACACTTAAAAGTCTTAAGTTTATAACCCTGTATATACATTATGTATATATATATATATATATATATATATATATATATGTATATAAATAAAAAAAAGTTTACAGTCTCAGGTTAACAGAATTAAAGTGATTTTACATAAAAAATAATATAAATATGGCATATGATACTATTTTTGTATTTTATTTGAAAATATTTGAAATTTTTCATTAGTCTTATTTTTGATCGCTGATATCTTTGAAACGGTTGATCTGAATAACTTTTACCTTCAGATGGTAGAGCGTGAAATTGTCTATAAAACCTCTCGCTTGGGTGTTGCGAAAACAAACCATTCCAAAGTTATAAGAATTCAAAATTAAAAAAATAAAAATTCCCATGTTATTGAAATGGAAAAACTATAAATGAATTGAGTCAAACCTTAATATTAATATTAAGGGCTCAAATATGCGCCAAAATTTTTGTTTTTTAATGTACTATTAATTTTTCAACACCATTAGAAAAAAAAAATTTAATTTTTTTTGAAACGCCCTAATATAGATGTACATATGTATTTTATTTTTTATTATATTGGAACTACAATAAATAAATCGTATATTCATACTTGTTTTATTTAAACTACAGCATTAAATACAATATATAAATGCAACCCACGAAGCATTAACATTCAAATATGGCGCCAATATTATTGTTATATAAATTGATTATAGTTACAGAAATCTACTTCAATTTTTGGCATTGCTTAGGTATTGTAGACCTAGATGGCGTCACCTTTACTTTACTTTGATTTAGCCTCTTTCCGCTAGCGCTAGTGCAGTTTCCAATCTATGGGGTGTATTATCTTTGGTAAAATGTGCAGCCAAGCATTGAAAAAACAATTTTGGTCTTATAACAGGTATTACATGCTGTGCTTAGGATGATTAAAAAGGTATTAGACTTACCACTGGTGCCTGGACGGAAGATAAAATGTCTGTTATAATCTGAATGGATTCGTCTTCGTCAGGCACGCTGCTCTCCTCGCCGTCCTCACTATTCCCCACGCTGTTCATGCCCTTGTCTTTGACGTTCCCCCGTTTCAACCCGTTGACTAAATCCTTCCTGGGCGACAGACTGTCGCCCACCTTCTGCTGTTTCTCGTGCAGCTTCTTTTTGAGCTTGATGTGTTGACGCTGCGTCCGCTCGTCCTTGTAGTAGGTCGGATTGGGGGGTGGACTGTGGCCCAGGTGAGTTTGCCCGGGCATCTGGTGCCCAGGTTGCATGTTGGAATGGAAGTGCTGAGGTGGAAAGTTGTTGGTCGGCATGCCCGGGTAAAATTGTTGCGACTGATTTGTGCCATTCGCTGGACCAGCACCCTGCAACAAAACAAAACACAGTTAAGTTATTGAGTTTTCAGGATATTCCTAGGAAAAAGATTGTAGTTTTTAAGGAGGGGATAGATTAGTATAGATGGCAGTCATATAAAAGAAATAAAAAGAAAATACTGTTTAAATAAACCTACAATATTAATGCAATAATAGCATTGACGTCGGGTCAAATATTATTTAACTAGTTAACTAGTTCATCTTAGGTATTTGGTTAAAACTATACATAATTATTATGGAAGTCATTAATTTAATACAAGAATATAATTTAAACATTGGCGTATAGTAAAATAGTCCGAAGATAAGATACCAAAGGAATTTTGTTTACTAATTGAGGCTTACTATATTACTTACTTTAAGTTAATTACTTAAAACATTCTATAATTAGCAATTGGGTTTATTTCATGATATTTCACTATTAACTTTATTGATAAGGAGCAAATGCGTGGCAATTTATACATAGTTAAAAATTTGTTTATTTGCAAAAATGGGCTAGAATTTAACTAACATCTGGAGTCTACTTGTCAGGAAATCAATAAAACGATTCCATTTACAACACATCAAGTTACCTGATAAGGTAATGCGTTTAAACATAGTTTACGTAGACTGACTTTGATAAGAATACAGAGATTGTCAATAAATATCCAATATTATTTTAGTTAGGCACCACATTCCAAAAGAATTTTAAAATGAAACTATGACAAAATGATGAACTTTAAATTAAATAAAACTTTACCTCCTGACTAATAGATTTTAGTGATATTTGAATCACATGTTTCACTTTTTGATCATCATTCATTTTAAAAATTTATCACAAATTAATAAATAGAATTCCCAAAAGTTTTAAATGCCATACGGAGAATGCTCAACTTCAACGTGGAACAGTTAAAAGCGTACTGTTAGTAACAAAACTATTAAAAACGTGGAAGGCGCGCTTAAACTTGATAAGATTACCGAAAATGCGGACGTATGTAAAAGTAGTGACGATAATTTTCCAATTTACTTCGTTTAAAATGCACACACAGTTTTATCAGAATTTGTTTAATGGAACATATCGAATTTCGTGATGTTCAACTCTCCAAAAGCAACAAGTGTTACAGTAAATAAATGACGAATTTGTGCGAAACATTGCGTTTATTTTCACATAAAATTTGCCGCTATTTGTTTCGTGTAAAATGAAATGCAACGTGCCAACAATTTGCAATTTATTTGGGAAAATGGGAATTTGGATAATAACGACATTTTAACGCAATTTTATAAAGCATAAACTTGATATAAATTAAAAGAAAATTTGTATTTTATTTGAACATACAGATCTTTCATATTTCCTCACTACATAGGCCAAACTTCGACATAAGTCGGGTTCGCCGCGGCAATATATTACCCACCCCCGCGCCGCTAGCAACAGGTAATTACAAAAGTAAATTAAATATTTGATGGAAAATTGGTCCCAAAATACTTTCATACATATTATATATTCATATTTCTTTATTTTTTAGCCTACTATATTAAAAATAGTAAATTGAATGCATCACCTTTGTAATGCATATAACGTGCAAATAATTGGTAATGGAAGTAATGATCGCTGCATATTTTCCACGATATAATATTAATAATATTGCTATTATATTGTTATATTTCCTACAGTTACCATTGTGGTATAAGGTAAATTTCCTGTCGAAATAGGTACCTAAAATAATTACGATAAAAAAGAAAATTTACCGTTTTTATCGCGCTAATTATCCTGTTGACGTAAAATTGGGTTATTCCGCATATTATTCAATCCATTCATTAAAAATATTGTTAGTATAACAACTATTGTCTCGAGTTATTTCTTAATAAGGCCTGACGTTTCCCATTCAGAGGTTTTTCTTTCTATTTTTCGCATGCTAGCTTGTTTGTTTGTCCATTTGGTAAAGGAAAGTAGGCTACAACTGGCATTCCTTACAGTTCATTTCGAATTAATTGTGTTTTTCATATTATGGTTTACTTAGACATCGCCTGCATTCCTCACTTTTACAGAAATGACAATTTTGTAAGTAGTTAAAAGTAGTCAGGTTGTTTCCCAAAGTACGGTTTCACAGCTTAATGATTATATTACAATGATCAATTAGGTTTATAAGTCCGTTGTTTTTATACTCTATGGAAAAACTGCAAAACGTTCCTTTAGACATGTGTCCTTAAATGCTTAAAATAATTAAAAAGTTACAAGCGAATTAATAAAATACATACATTTTAATAAATCTTTATTAAAACATTTTTATAAAATTTCCATTTTTTTATACATAGAAAAAAAATTATTCTTTAGTGCTTTCATAACCACACTTTTAAATTTTTTGCGACACTTAAAATAAAAAAGTTAAAGGGGGCGACATTATAGGGGATCTCCCTGTACTTTATTCATCATCATATAATATATGATGATGATATATTATAATGACTATAGTTTATCGCCTATTTCTCCAGACCACTAGACTAAAAACATTTTCAGAAAAAAGTTTATAAATAACTTGTTAAACAAAATGCAATTATAAATACTTTTTACAGAAAAGGCTAGAAGCTTGAATGTCATTTGTTTTTGACATTCTAAAATATGATTTGCCTTTTACTAATAAGTTTTGAGATGTTTAATTAAGTACTTACATATTATATTATAAATATTTAAAAAATATAATATAATAATAATTTTTTGAGATTTTTGAAAACCTTTTGCCAGGAAATAGACACAAGTGTTTATTGCTTAATGGCAACAGAATTAAGAATACATATATATATTTCTATTTTGTATTCGTTGGATTATTTTTTGACGTTGGTTTTTTATTTATTTTGTCAAGATAGTACCTTTTTGTTACGTCAAGAAGTCATGTAGAGTTGCTTGAAATGTATATGTATATAATTATTATTAAATATATTATGTTAAATACTTTAGTTAAGGATATTCCTCGAGCGTAGCGAGTGCGGTAACAGTGTTACCGTAACACGCGAGTGGAATCTCGTCTTTTGACCAATAGTCGCACACAATATTTTATTCAACTACCAGAAGGAATTTAAAGCCAATTTTCTGTAATAGTTCAGCTGACATCTGACAGATGTCAAGCAGTTTTAAACTTACTTTTTTCAATTTTAAATCAAAGCTAACTTCAGCCCGTGGGCGAAATAAAATTTCACACCGGCTAAAGTTAAACAATGAAATTTATGTTGAATAAAATAATATTAACGCGACACCATTCAAAACACCACATTAAAATATTTGAGTTCGCAAATTCAAACATATTAAAACTTTATTTCATATTTCCAACCGAAACAAAGGGACGCGAAGTTACCCACAACTATGTATAAACTAATTCAGTTTCGGACAGTTTAAAACAAAGCTTAACATGTGTGAATTCATAATTTGGACGCGACGCATCATTTTCCCGGCGCTTTTCCGGCTGTACAGCGGAAAATTCGATGCCGGAAAAGTTGGTTGCCGACTTGCACACAACATTGCTCGGCAAACGCAATTAACATATAGATGAAATGTCTTATTTCCAATATACCGCCGAACAATTTAAATTTCCCACTCACTGACACCACATCCGCAGTATTAAACAGTAATTAAAACGGAAGTGGAAGCCCATTGAAAGAAACCGCCAGTAATGAGTAGAAGAATGGTTTAAGCATTTTCGTCCCCAATACATTTAATTTGAAGCCTTTTTTATAAAAAATAGTCAATTTTGAACAATAACATATTCTTTCTGGGTAAAATTAATAAATCTGTTTCTCTTAATTCTGTTTATATGTCCGCATTTAATTATAGATTTGACATTTTTTAAATTGATTTAAATTTATAAATTCTATAGATTGCATAGAATCCCAAGTATTTGAATGGATATTAAATATTGTTATCTCACTTTTTTTTGTTAAATTGGAACAGTTGTAATTGGGATATAATATTTGCATTATCTCTATAGGTAAACCACAGACCACCAAAACAAATGGACGGCGCATTGCCATTCAATAACAATGCTTTGTTTGCGGTCAACAAACGGTCACAGTCTAAGCGTCAAATTGGAGATAGAATTTTATGTTTTCTTCCAGTGACGTCAACAAACGGTCACAGTCTAAGCGTTAAATTGGCGATAGATTTTATGTTTTCTTCCAGTGACGTATTGGGATTAAAAAAATAATAAGTAGGTGTACTTACAAACGATATTTTCATGTATTGTTATATTTAGTAAAAAATAATGTATTTAAACTCCATAATTAACTTAAACACGATAGAAATACACAAACGAAAACACAAAAGAACAAGCTGTCAACCCACAGAACATAACCTTTTTCTATGCTGTCAAATATGACGAATTTGCCAACCTTGTTAATATTTAATTTTAATAATTATTAAATGATTTACTTTCTTTAAATAGAGAAAAATATCCAAAGAAAATGATGAACAAATCCTTTTTACAATTTTTTTATTATTCAAACGAATTACTGGTAATTACTAATGTTCATTATGTTATAATGAACGTCCAAAAAGGCGTGTAATCTATACTTCTGAAAACGTTGGAAGCCGTGTTTCTTTCGACGGTGTTTAGAATGTGAAACTATGCTTTACTCGCTTTTTAAACGTAAACAAATCCTTCCATTTGGTTTGGTGGTCTGTGAGGTAAACACATGGAAAATGTGTCGACTAAAATTTATAAGGGTTCAAAAATTGAATTATATTTTTGTTATTTTAATGTCATGAAAATTTGCACAGTGTTATGTTAAAAATGATATTTAGTTATTTATTACTTAAATTGGATTCACGTCGATTCCGTTTGCAAAAAAATTAACATTGCTTAAATGTTAACGTTGATTTATTTTGCAACAGCTCTTAAAAAAACCAAATAATTTGATGGCCCCTATATAAATGTGTATGTTTACGTGTAAAACTAACTTTATTTTAAAATTCCTAGGAATAACGAAGTTATCACGATTTTTGTTTGATTATTTGAGAACCAATGATTTTTTTCCAATTCCATTTTAATAGACTTTTTCTTTATTTAACTAACCTGGTAGCTCTTTAAATAAAAAGAATACCCATACATAGAAGGGTACTTGGTGCAGCCTGTATAGGATTTCTTATCAAGTTACGATACATAGAACAAAACGCGCGCTACTAGATAAAGCAGCTAGGGGACATTAAAATATAGAAGAATTGCAACCAGAAACGTGATATTTCGCATATCAACGCCCTGTTACTATTTACAGTACTGTACAAAATTTAAACAACTTCCTCTTAGAGCAATCCTCTTTAGTACCAAAAAATATCTCTTCGTTCACTGAAGTAATAGTGGAAATGTTTTCCTCTTCAACCAATGCATTTTCATTCATCCCTAATTTTTTCGTAACGTAATCCATTATACCTAAATTTGAATGAGCCTTTTCTTATACACTTAGACTATACTTTTTCTACGTTTCCAAAAAATACCATAGAAAAATAATTTTATTGGGAGAAAGTGAGGTTGGATCGGACTAAAAGTTGTGATATTAGAACAGTATATTCCGTAATGACAGTATATTATAACCTGTTAAGATATTGTCTTAATAATTCAAACGATTCTATACGATTTTTCGAACTCGTTTTGATACTTTTGTTTTGCAAGTTTTTACAAAATAAAGTCTTGCAGTTTTGTCATTCAACAGTTGAAATCAGAACTTTTTCCGTGACAAAAGTAGTGCCCGATATTTTCCAAAAAGACTCGAAACGATTGATTTAATAATGGAATAAATGTAACGAGGAGCGCAAGATAATCTTGCTGAAGCTAACTTTCATGGGCGCGCCAGCCATAGGCAGGGGGGCGTGGACCCCTGGAATTGTAACTTATTATTCTTGCCCCCCTGTTTTTGTTTCTGGCCGCGTCCATGTTTATATTGGATTTACTACTATTACAACCTTTTTTCTTCATCGAAAAGAATCCACGTGACATGTCGTTAAGTTTTGCTTTAGAGAGTACAGAATATTCTCCCTTAGAGTTTTCTGACACAAATATTTAGAAGTACATCTGCTGGTTTATTTTATTTCCACAACAACAGAAAAATTAAAATTTGATATACCCACAATGAATTTATCATTTTCAACGTGTAAAAATCTATTAATAGAACAAATTTAATTTTACATAATCCCAAAACTGATATTAAAATTTTTGAATTGTTTTAACCCCAATCTTCATAATACAAGTTTAACAACCGGAAGTATAAATAAACGCCGGCATATACGTAGGTTTTAAGATAACACATAAAACTTTGACTATCTGTTTGTAAATAATTGAATCATTTTATTAGAACATGAAATATTTTACCTTGTAAACATCTTAATATCGTTGTTTATAGTAAGCTTTCACTGTATTTTTGTCGTTCAAATGAAGGCTTAAAACTGCGGCAAATTTAGCGAAAATAAAAATTTATGTTGTTGGTATTGTATGCGATAAACCTGCTGCATGAATATTTATAAAATTACAAAGCCGTAGTATTTAAATAACGTCATAAATACCTAGGCATTGTTGAGCGAAACAACAGGTGTGTTTCTCTCGTGAGATATTTAATCATTAAAACTTTTAGTAATTTGCGTCCCAGTAACTTTTATAATAAAAAAAAATAAAAATAAAAAAATAGGTTTGTTGAAGTGTATTTAAAAAATGCACTTTCCTGTGATAAATCAAAGAAAATTTACTCGTAGTAAGTTACGTTATTTTTTTTAAGTGTATGAATAATTATTAAAAGATAAAAAAGAATTTACAGGGTTTTGCAAAATTTTGGCACAACTACAAAAGTAATTAAGTATTCTAAGTATTAAGTATTCAGTTTCAAACCATAACGTACACTTTTTTCCATTTTTGTTACTAGGGCCGTAGGTACCTATAAATAAATAAAATTAATCTTAAAACTGTCTAAAATATTCCAAAATTAAAATTTTTGAAAAAGAACAAAAACTATCTAAAAATATCCTTCCTAAAATTATGTTTAATCTGTCGGAAAAAAGTCTGTTTCAGGAAAAAAATTACCATAGTCATTTTCTTTGCATCAATCTTTTTGGGCTCATAAGAAAAGCTTAACCATAACTTTGCGGATTAAACCTAAAACGAATTTTTTTTGGTTTTTTTATTTTTCATGACACGCGTAGCGAAAATTCGCCTTTCCATGCCTTTTAAGGGCCTTAATTTTCACATCTACAGCAGATTTTTTTGCTAGTGGAGAAAAAAATCCGCTGTTAACTTCTTTAATTGTCTTTAGGTTGATACGACTAAATTTTTGTTTATGCCTTAACTTTACTATGTTTCGCTTAAGAGGCGCATACGTTCATATTATGAACGATTTTTTCTTGCAATCTCTGAAAAGGCAGCCAAAATCAATCTTTGTGAATAATAGGGTACATACATATCTAGTGGTGAAAGCTCAGAAATCGCCATCTTTTGCTACTCAATACGTAACGACTTATTTTTAACGAAAAATGTGGAAAGAAACGATTCATGCAAAAAAATTACTAGGGTAAATTTTTTCCGTACATTTTTAAATATTGGCTGTATTAAAAGTTAGCATTACTATTTTCTTACCATTGTACATGCAGTCTTTCTTGTTTGTATTATAAGAACTTGAATGTTTATAAGAACTTGAATGTTACAAATTCATGTGTAAATTATAATTTATTTTGTGTACTGTATTCTAACCCTTTGAAAAAACTCCTGCTAGCGAAGTATTTTCCTGGACAAAACTTACATGTTTTTGTGCACTTATAAATTGTTTCTTAAAAATTCAGACTTTTTATAGATAACTCCAAGACACAAAGAACAAATTTTCCCTCTATTCATTTCTATAATAAACGTAATAAATTATTACTAATAATAGTATTTTTGTTTCATCCCAAGCATGTATAATTTCCCAGGTAGGTACGCATTGTATGTAAGACCCACATTTAGGTAGCATAATAAAATGATACTTGAACTGTTTTGACTTGAAATAACTTGTTTTATTTAACTCGGAAATAGTTTAAAAAAAGTTTCTCCCATAAAATTTGTTTTTGTCAGCTTGCCAAATACTATGAAAATTAAAGACTCGTATCATTGCTATCGAGTTTCTTTAAAAATAAATTAGAAAATGCTGAAATTGGTTGGATGTTTGTTGAATTAAAAAAATAAATCTTGCAGACTACATGGAAGTAAAATAAATAATCGCTAATTGTTTCAGTGCTTTAGCGAAATTCAAAACAGTTTTTAAGCTCTGTTATTTACCAATATATTCTAGAATATTTAAAAGAAATTTAAAAAGATTTTTCTTGAAAAAAATTACATTGTTGATTTTCTGTTGACCCTAGGTGGGATGAATGTAAGCAAAAACCGTTTATATATATATATTATATATTATTATAATAATTTTATTTAGATGTTTAAAATTTCACAAAATTTCCGATATTTTTGAATAATTACGTAAATTAATGTACGTGTTTAATATTTTGTTCTACTCCCAAAACGCCCTTTATCGTATATATTTCCAAAATAATAAGTTATCTTTGACTGGCTTTATTGGGCTTTAGTCACAGGCTGAAGTTATACCTAAAGCAATATATTTAAGTTGTCAAGTTGTAAGTTGTCAAATGTCATACAATCGTTAAAATAAAGTGCCTATCTTATGAAATAGGTAATACTAAATGTGGAGACTCCTCCGTGGAGTGCCCATAAAACATTATCTTTACTTTCACTGTAAAAAACTGCTTCGAATTTAAACGGTTGTTAACGTTTTGCACTTACATTATATTTTGATCGTAAGCGTTATGTATTTCTTAAATTTTAGCCTAAAAAATAACAAATACTTTTATTATTATATTAAATAATTAAAATTTGTTATCAAAATTTTTGTGTTTTTTTATAAAAGAAAATAATTGTTACTTAAATATAAAAAAAATCCAAGCAAAACTTATTATACCTTATCTTTCCTATGCCATATGAAAATATTCCCTTCGTCTATAAAATTAATAGTAAATAAAATTTATTTTTAATAAAGCATTTTAGCTAAAACCCACCAAGAGTTTATTTTATAATATTATATTATACCTATATAAAATATTATATTTTAATTTTTTTCGGCATGTTTGATTAGGAGCACATGTTTTAAATTTTTATATGTTGTAAAGATGGTATACCACTACTTCCAGAAAAAAATCATCTTGGCATTCAGCCTAGGAGCTGAGAAAAAAAATATTTCAGTTGACACATGTCAAAATGATTTAGGTGACAGATGTCAAAAATTACAGGTGACAGGTGTCAAACATACGCTATAACAGATGTAAATGTGAGCCATATGAAACGAAAATACGAAACAAAATAAGCTGACATCTGTCTTCTGTCATTTACAATTTATTTACAATTTACGTACCATTCGTAGATAATAGTTATTTTTGATATAGGGAAGTGTTGTGAGTTTAATTTTATTTTATTTTTCAAACAAAATAAAAATACTTTCAACACTTACCAATAGATAACCAATATTTACGAATACTACGTAAATTTTCAATAATGATAGATGTCAGCTTATTTTGTTTTGTATTTTCGTTTCATATGGCTCATTTTTGACATCTGCCTTAGCTCAATTTTGACACCAGCCACCTGTCATTTTGACATCTGTCACCTATCATGTTTTCCTGTGTCTCCTGTAGTTCAAGAATTTTTTTCGTAGCTCTTAGGCGGAAAGCCAAGATACATTTTTTTCTGGAAGTAGTGTTATACCTCTATACAATCAGGAAAATTTACATTTATGTTTAAAAATTGTGACGCCCTCCGAGAAAAAGGACCTAATCGTCCCAGCGGTAATTTTAGAGGAGAAAGGAAAGAACAGGCGAGCGCGCTAGACATGTCTTCAGCAACACGAAATATTCAAGTAAAATTATTTCTGACTTCTGATATTTAAAGAGCTGTCTTTAATTAATGTATACATAACGATCATAATCCAGAAATTGTTGTTCCGACGCTAAACGCGTCTAAATTATATTTCACATAATAAATGTATATGGATGGAATTTCAAGTATACTCATCAATCCATTGTTGATTTATATCTTTAATGAATTTAACAAATATTTAGTTTTCCAATAGCCAATCTTTGCGGTTTTGTTCATTTAACAATTATCCATTTCATAACCTCTTTATTTCAAATTAACAATCATCTTAAACTATGTTTATAGTACCGTTTCCCAATAGTGTACCATAGTAAACAATAAACCGATTGTAATAGAGTTTGCGATAACAAATACTTGGAAGAAACTATAGTTTCCCTTTTTTGCGCAACGCTATTGTTCAGATAAATAAGCGAATCTTATGATTTTGCTTAAAAAGCGTTTAAAGAGTTTGATGTCTTAAAAGCAATCTCTAGTAAATGGTTTTAATGGTTTTTTCATTTTGAATATCAAAATGACACATTAATTTCTTATTGGACATTACGTAATTAAGTGAATTTAAACTGTTTTAAGTTAAAATCCGTTATAACTATTGTATACAAATGTCTTTTTAGCCTTAGTATGATACAAACTTAAAAAATAAACTGTCTATACAAAGTGCGAATTGACCTTGCAAACCTCAAACTTTCGATCAACTCCATATCGAATGGAATGTCCACAGACAATAAGGTCTTCGATGCCCAAATAGTGACATGGTGGACGATATTCATCCTAAGCATTTTTTTTTAAATTAAAGATTAACCGAATTTCAAACAAAGCTCCATTGCAGTCTAATTTATATTGAGACCCCAAAGTTCGGGGCCAAATCAAAACTTACTAAAAAAAAATGTGACGCAATAACTTGGTTTCTTTGAATCTTTAAACTGACAGAATCATGCTGTATTTCACAATCAGAATCCAGAAAAATAACATCATGACAACTTATCGTTTTGCATATAAAGTTCCAAGTTTTTAATTAATAAAACTAAAAATAAAAACATTATGATTAGACCTTAAAGAACAAGTATATAATTAATGTACATAAAACTCTCAAACCCAAGCATCTAAAACATGTGTTATAATTATGAAACTAAAAATAACTTCAAGTATGTGTATGCATCGGTATTTCAATAATTCCACAGATCTTCATAAAACGTACGAATCTGGCAACTCTACACATACATATTTCCATTGTTTTAAAATTATTGACGCGTTTAACTAAAACTTTCCCTTCATTGTTTTGAAGAAAAAACAAGAAATCTAAAAATGTTCGGAGGACGAATGCATATCAACAGGATGCTGCTCGAAAGTCGAGATTTTGTTGTTTTTTACGTCTACTCAAAATAAAATGCGGATGTAGGTCACCCAGGTTATGTTTAGGTTGTTATTTTTGTCACAATCAGGAAGAAAAACGCATTTCTTCATAATATTTAATGTAGATTTTACATTCAGAAAATGTCATACATGTTAATTAAACATGTTTTTAACCGAAACCATTATAAATTTTTCTGAATTTGGCCTAAAAAATTACGTCAAGTTATATTTTTCCCTAAAAACTAGTTACGCCATGGCGATTTATATGCATCTAAAAGTTTTAGGTTTTAGGTTTAGGTACAAATTTGATTCATCATTTCAATCATACATTTCAAACAACGATTTCTCGGCGAGGAGAAAAGATATTGGAACAAATTAAAAAATATTTTAAAGAGGAAGATAGCTATACTTGGATGGCATAACGAGTTTTGGGTTAGAATTTTTCAAAAACTAACGTAATGAGCAAATCTGAGGTCGGATTAGGAAAGGTTTGATAAATTTATGGGATTGTACTTGTATATATAATAATTTATTTTAAAAGTAATTAACTGATCAGCAGTATAATTTTTTAGTGAGCAACTGAAATCCGCAAAATTATTTGTTTAGCAGCTTGGAAAGTTTATGTCATCAATTAATAATTTTTTCCTTATTAAATTTTGAAAGTTAACCTTTTTTAAATAGTTTTTAAACTTTATCTTCCGCTTTCGAAAAAATTTACTATTAACATCTGTTTTCGTTTCTGCTTCTGTCATGACAACTTTCGTTGCATCACAAGAACTTTTTCACTATTGATTTTTTTAACAAATTTTTTCAAAATGTTTTTATTGATGGTGCCTACATACATACGTGTATATATATATATATATATATATATATATATATATATTAGGGTGTTTCAAAAAAATCGACTTTTTCTTTTTCTTCAAATGGTCAGCAAATTCTTTGATGTCAAAACAAAGACCTCGTTAAAATTTGAGCTTTTAATTTGAAGATTTAGAGGTCGCGGATCGCAATTTTCTATTTCCCATTTAAATAACATAGGAAATTTTTTTTTTTAACTTTGGAATTTTATACGTCTATATCAAATCAACTTATGGCAAGAAACATCTTAGATTTTTATAGTAAATTTAACGCTCTATAAAAAATGTCTCTTATAATTTTTCTATAAATTGATTTCTTCCAGAGTTATTCGAGGCCAAAGTTTGATTTCCATCGAATTTTCTCGTTTTTTCAAGTTTTAGCATCATGTAGTAAAAAAATCACATATTTATATCTGGAACATAGGAAGTGTTGTAAAAAAAACAAAAAAACAAAAAACGTCACTTTTTTCCAAAGCCTACTACAAAGTTTTAATGAAAATATGAGATGTGTATAATATGCAAAGTAATTTATTTATAAATGCATTTTTCTCGAAAATGGTGCATCTGAGCAATTCAAATCAAGAGTACCTATTTTTCGTAAAAAACTATAAATTCTCATAATTTCATAAAAAAAAATAAATTATTAACCCAGAAAAAAGTTGGGGCTATTTTTGTAACTTTGCCCCCTCCAAATGTTACGCCTATGATTAAATTTTAACAGTTTTGATCATAGATCTAGATTCAGCATGTCAAAATTACCAAAGTACCTACCGAAAATTCATTTGTTCATGTTCAACCCTCTATAGGAATAGTTTTAAAAAAATTATCCTCTTAGGCTCCTATTCAGGGGGCCGAAGCTCCTTTAGGGAGCATTTTTTTGATACATGTTTATTAAACAAAAAAAGTGTTATTTTTATACGAATAATGCACTGTTTAAGTTTGGCCCCCTGATTTCGGGACACCCGTATAATGATAATTGTACCATAAATGTTAAAAAAAACGCGAAAATTCGATGGAAATCAAACTTTGGCCTCGAATAACTCTGGAAGGAATCAATTTATAGAAAAATGATAGGAGACCTTTTTTGTAGAGCGTTAAATTTACTAAGAAAATCTAAGATGATCCTTGACATAAGTTGATTTGATTCAGACGTATAAAATTTCAAAGTTAAAAAAAAAAAATTCCCATGTTATTTAAATGGGAAATAGAAAATTGCGATCCGCGACCTCTAAATCTTCAAATTAAAAGCTCAAATTTTGACGAGGTCTTTGTGTTGACATCCTCTGAAAGAATTTGCCGACCATTTGAAGAAAAAGAAAAAGTCGATTTTTTTGAAACACCCTAATATATATACATACAAAACGCTAATAACTTTTATTTATTGAATATTTAATTTGTTTGAAATTAAAAAATAACCGCTTATTACGATAACAGGCCCCATCCCATATTATTTGGCCCAGTGAATTCAATGGTGTCAGTTATTGCAGGATTTTTTCCCAGTTGGGCGACGGAGTTGATTGTTTTGTGTAAACGTTTACACATATCATGATATCATGATATTTGTAATGGTATACTCAGATATTTTACTTAATTTTATGATGGATTTTTAAACGGCAGAACTCATAATTTAAAAAAAATGTATACTATTAACGTTTTTAACTTTTTTGATTATGATATATATTTATATAAAAATATCAAATTTAACTGTCAATTTCATTTGTTTCTATGTGTCTTGGCTCTTTAGTTATATTGCTAAATTTGCTTTGTATAGTATAATTTTGTATAAATCATGGTATGTTAATTTCTACTAGCAACAGCAAAAATAATTTATTTTGTTAAAGAAAATTGTAAACTGACTGTTAGTATTAAATAATGTTATAGTTCTAATAATTCTGTATTTTATAATTTAATTTATAATTGCGTTTTAATTAAAATAGTATATTATATATCAAGCAAGTTTGATAAACGCCATTTTAGTCACGAATTTAATTTAGGAACATATAACATAATCATAATCATACTAAGCTAATTTATTTTATACCAAAATCTTTTATCTGTCAAAAACGCTGCCTAAAATTTACCCAAAAAATGACCAAAACAAAGTAAATTTTAATGTTTTACACACAAGTAATTTATATATTCAGCGTAAAGTTTTTCCGGGGTGCCAAACAAAACAAGGTGATTTGTCAATGAAACTCAACGTGAAAAAACATCGCTGTTTGAATAACGGAGGCTTCGTACAGAAAGAACCGGATGTATTTTTGTCAGGAAGTTCTTTAAACTCTTTCTGGTTCTGTCGTCGTGTTTATTTTGCTTCCCCACGCGCACTGGCATTTACGTTAATAAATTAATTCAATTAATCGTATCGGGAATACGATTGTAAGACTGGCGCGACATGGCGTTGCGGAACTAATAGGGAAAATAATTCACATAACGAGGTTTATTTTATTTTGGATTGGGTTTACTCTTGACTTGATGCCAAAATGGACAATAGATATTTAAAAATATAGATTTTTATTCCTAATGCATGTGTGTCGATTTTTTAATAAACATTTTTTCATCTTTTAATATAATTTTTATAGCGAACAAATTTAACAATTGCCAGTCAAAGTAAAAAAAACAAAAGCCAATTCCTAGTCTTTAAATCTTTATTTCGGTAATGTTGTAATAATAATAATAATAATAATAATAATAATAATATTAATATGTTTATTGTTTAAAGACCAATATAAATTTTCTTTTTCTACTCCCACCTTTAAAACGCCCATTATCGTACATGTTTCCATGACACTACGTGACCTTTCAAATACACATTGACAAGTTGTGGCTTTTTAGTCACGGGCTAAAGTTAGCAACAGGTTTTTAGTCACAGGCTGAAGTTAGTTGTCAGTTTTCAAATGTCATAAAATCGTTCAAATAAAGTGCCCTTCTTAAATTATTTTATTATATCAATACAAGAATACAAGAGTATTAAATAGTTTCTCAACGCCAATATTTAAAAAGTTTATATGACCATTTTACTAACCTTCTAATTTCGCCGACAGTAAACTAGATTTAACTTAATTTCTAGTGGAGACTTTACCGTGGAGTGCCAATAAAACATTTTCTTTACTTTCACTGTAAAAAACTGCTTCTAAACTAAACATAACTGCTTAACTTAAGCTATACAGTATTAAGAATACCTCGGTGTTTTTTTACCGAGGAATTACCCAATTGAAACAAAGTGTTGGTGCATTTTCCGCAAAATTAAGCAAATTAAAACAACGAAAATCCAATGCTTTGAATTAACCACTTGTTGCATTCCATTGTGAAATCCTGAATGGAGAGCAATTTTTAATTATGGCATTTATTAAACTACATCTAAAAATCGCGTAGGTACTTAAATTTCCTTCTGGGAAACTTATTATTACCGCGTCAGCATTTACAGGTACATACTTATTATTTTCTATAATAATGTAATTCGGTACCTAAGGCCAATGAACGACACACTTATGGTAAGCTTATTTCGACGTTACAATGGAATTTCCAGCGGTTGCAAATTTAACAAGTGCTAAATTTCATTGAGAAATGCAAATATCAAATTACATAAATTGTTGCGATTTGGAAAATTAGCTTTTTACTTAAGTTCCCAAGTGGTTTGTGTACAAATTATAACTAAATAGCATTAATATATTTTAAAGACTATACATTTTTATGTAATTTATTATAATATTTGGGAATATTTACTAAAAAATCCAGGAAATTAAGAACATATTTGTTATTTTAGGTTTGAGCGCTTTTGTGATTAGTAATGATTCCCAAACTCATGTATTTAGTTTACGTCTGCTTGTTAATATTACTATTCCTTGACTGAAAAGTAGTATATTATAACAAAACTGAAAAAATGTCTCTTCTACACATGTGGTGATTTCGGACTGCAAACGTACATTATTAAAATTCCCATACAAATACTAAAAAAGTATGAAGGCGAAAACAACAAAAATAAAGAATAGGTATGACTAAACAGGATTAAACGATAACCAACAAAACGCACAAGATACTTTTTTATTTTGACCCTTGATTTTTGACTGACCCTTTATTATAGGTAATGTAACAAATAAATAAATAATTAAAAACAAAATTGCCCCCAGAATCCAGATCTTTAGGGACATTCTTTATATTCATTAAAATAATAATTATAACAGTTTAAAATAAAAATGAACTAAAAGAGACTGGTCTTAATGGGTTTAATTATTACAATACAAACTTTTCTTCTTTGAGTTGAATCAAAGTAACGAAATAATGAGCAAATACTTATCTTTGTAGTTATAATTATAATTCTTTTTCAGCATTAAAGAACAAAAAATTAATGTGGTCTCAAGAAAATTAAAGAAAAATTGCATTAAAATTACAAAGAAAAAAGAACACGAAATTTTTATGATTCTTAAAAATCTTATTTATCCGGTACATTTCGGAATGTCTAGCAAGTAAACACATGTGCTAGTTTTCACGAGAAAGTTTTCTACCCGGATTTTCATTAACATTAAGTTTTTGAATGAATAAATAAACACTACTTAAAATCTCCATCCTATAGGATATACACATATATATAATAGTTTCACTTAACATTTTAAGTAGCTATTATCGAATTATTAGCAGTAGTTTTTCAAAGTTTTCTGGTGGATTAAACAAAGAATTATAATAAAAATGAAGCAGCATTTTATGTGTTAAATTAACCTAAAAAACTATTATTAAAGTAAAAAAAAATTCGAGTAATACAATTTTTTACTTTCTTTAATTACCATTAAGTTTCACAATTCCAAAGTATTTTAATGACGTTGATTTAATGTAACTTTTACGAAACAAAATTACTTATATGTTATTTAAAAGGATTTTTAACGGTAAATTTAACGTTCATATTTTTACTGTAATATAAACTATTTACTATATTTAAACCACTTTATAAGCGAACATAATTCTTATTTGGACACTTGTACATGGTACTATTCCTATAAGTTTAATTTTATTTCAATGTTTTTTCATGGATAACTTGACAGAATAAATTTTTGTAGTTATTATTGCGCATTTTTCTACTTAAAATTTTTTAATAAAATTTAGTATAGGGTCGTTTTGAGGGGTGGTGATTCCAGTGCCGTGCTTAGATTTTGTTTAAAAAATCGCTAATATGAATTCTTAAAAATTTACTCTTAAAAACTGACATAGTAGGCCTTGTATTTTATAAAAATATGGCGTTTTTTGTTCTAGAAATACAGTTTATCAAGAAAATAAATTCGGTTAAAATCGCACAATAAATAAAGATTTTACAGGGGTGAATCGCAAACAAATGGGTCACACTGTATACAAAAATAGAGTAACCGTAGGAATGGAAATCTGTATTACCGGCGGCAAATGTCAATTTTTTTGTGTAAATCGAAATTTATGCTTTGAAAATGGACTAAAACCGTGTAAATTGCATATACAGGGTGTCCCATAAATAATGGACAATACATCAACTGTAGAAATAGGACGTCAAAATAGGTCGATTAACACAAATATGTCTTAGTAAAATGTTAATATTAAGAGAGATACAGGGCGATAAACATGAGATCTGATTTTTGAAAATTTGTTATATTTGGAAAACTCAAAATGTGTACACAATAGTTTTTAAGGACGAAAAATACAAATTTGTTATAATTTTTTATGCTACTCCTAGAGGGCGCTAATAACACATGTCGAATTGGGTGAATTAATACTTACTTTTTTACTTTTTATTAAGACATATTTGTGTTAATTAACCTATTTTGACCTCATATTTCTACAGTTGCTGTATTGTCCATTAGTTATAGGACACCCTGTAGAAGCGTTTTTTACAGTAAAAGTAAAGATAATGTTTTATGGGCACTCCACAGTGGATTCTCCAAGTGAAATTTTTAATGCTTCATCAAGTATACTGCCGCCACAATCTTATAAGGCGAAATCAAAATATTGGCGTAGATAAACTATTTTTTCTACTCCCACCTTTAAAACGCCCTTTATCGTACATGTTTCCATGACACTAAGTGACCTTTTAAATACACATTGACAAGTAGTGGCTCATTAATTTAAGCACTTTACAATTCGTGTATAAAATGGCGTTTATCAAACTTGATACATAATATACTATATTTGTATTTGTGTATTAAGATAATACAATAATTTTTACATTTAGTACATTACACAACTGTTAGCTAACTTCAGCCCGTAACTAAAGCGCCCTAAAGCCATAGCTTGTCAATGTGTATTTAAAAGATTACTTGTCATGGAAACATGTACGAGTCATTATAGTTATAAAAATTAAATGATTTTTTAAGGCTTTAGCTTTAAGGCGTTTTTTAGATTTTATATTTTGTACTAAATCATTTATTTATTTTAAACACTAAAATATTTAATTAAGGCTTCTATTTTTTATGCTATTAATATTAACAAGATAAGATGCGTTTTCATGAGTTTTCATGCTAAATATAATTAGTTTTGTAAATAAAAGGTATGTTTATTTATTTTACTTTAAGGTATACTTTATTACGCACTTAAGGTTTTTAAAATATAAATTAAAGAGATAAACAAAATATAAATGTTAAAGGTTTAAAAAAAAAGAACAGAGACGAAGTAATTTTAATGTTATTTTTACGTAAATATGTTTTTATTATGTTATTCTTTTGGTCGCTTGGATAGTCCTTATGTAGGGAAAATATCCTTCCTATTTGGTAATTTATCGTAATAATTACGAAAAATTACCAAATAGGGGGAGTGCTTTAATACGATATTTTCACTTTACCATTATTTTACTGATTTCGTTTACTGTAAAACTAACTTCTAATAATTCCAACCCGTTAAAAAGAGACTTGAAATTATCATTTAAAGCTTAAAGCTTTTTATGAATTGAAACCTTTAATTTTTAATTTAATAATATTTGGTAATAAATTATTATTACTAATAATATTATCACTTGAAATTATCATTTAAAGCTTAAATCCTTTTTATGAATTGAAACCTTTATTTTTTAATTTAATAATATTTGGTAATAATATTATCACTTAATGGAGATAATGATACGAAATTTTCAGGAACGGTTGAAGGATTGAATTGCGGAAAATTGACGTGTCTGATATAATTTTGTAGTTCCATTTTTTGTTGTTGACAAAAATATTTTTCTTATCAAGCTCTAAAAGCCTTCAAAAAATAAAATTTCATGCAGCTGGTAATATGGATCCAGAATGAATACCCCTTTTTTGACGCCGATGATGAACAGGTTCGTCCGTCTTTTCTACCATGTTCTTCGTATACGCGTGTTAGTGTGTATATTTCATTTGTGCGTTGTTGAATGTCGATTCCGCAGCAGAGGTGATTGACCAAGACAAACCTCCGCTTCTCTGCTTGCTTGCCGCGGCGGCGGCACAACAACCGACCGACCAAACGGTGGAATGTTCCCGACCAAGACTTTCCCACTAACTTTTAATACAATTACACACGTCCAGCGGTTTTCTGAAATTCAAAACGCTAACCCAATTTTTCTTTAGTGCTGTAAAGACTGAAATAAGTAAACTTCATATAAAAGACGCCTTAAATAACGTTAGTAATTTTAAGTAACTACCATAATTAAGTCAATTCAGAAAGTTTTAAAATACATATACCATTAGATTAAATATCAATGTAAAAAATGCATTAAAACAAACATGTTTAAATACTAATGTCGAAATGAAAATTGTATTATTTAGAATTACTTAGCAAATATAATTAAAATTTAATAATAAGCCAATTAGCATAAAAAAGCAGTTTAAAATGTTTATCAAGACATTTACTTAAAAGGCGATATACAAGGGAGATTCAAAAGTCCTAAATAAACACGAAGAGAACTGTTTTGGAAACGGTTACTAAAAATCCAGAAAATTGGGGACAGCATTAATATTTTAGGAGTTAGCGCTTTTGTGTTTAGAAATGATACTCAAACTCATATATTTAGCATATCTGTGCTGTGTGTGCTTGACTGAAAAGTAGTAGTTACAAAACTAACTGAAAAAATACAAGAAAGTTGTAAATGTGTCTCTTACGCATTTTGAATCAAAGTCACATGGTGGGACTTTGATGTGTGGCTCTTCCGACATGAAAAGTTTTAAGAAGTATCCTAAAAAGAATTTTCGGAACTATAATCCAGATGATCTACATCCATGTCGTAGCTGTTGTATATTTGTTAGGAACTATTGATAAGCTTATACTTGGCATTTACAAGTCAGTATCGCTTTTAATAGAAGCTATACTTACAGTACTTACAGTATCAACAATACTAGTCGAACGATGATTTCTAATAAAAAAAGTTTGTATGCTACTATAGTGTCTAAGACACTCTAGATAGCGACACTTGTTTTGTTTATTATTTTCATAAAAAACACTTTTTTTTATAAACAATGTTTTTTTGTCAAAAAAAACATGGTTTTAATTTTTTTTTCTTCAAATTTTCAAAAAAACTTTGTTTTACATCACTATTAATAGTGGGTAAAATAATTATTATACAGTCCGTATAATATTACAAAATAAGTTATTTTTACAAATAAAGTAATTAATGCCTAAGTTTGCAGTAAGTTCTCCCAATGTTTCCTATAGCAACAAGTAAGAAATTCAAAAATAAAGAAATAAAAGCAGGATATCTACTAGAAAAATGTTTTAATAATAATAATCTTCTTTACTTTATTCCAATAAATAAAAAGCCACCAATATCTGTTGTAAAATTTGACCCACATATGTTCCTTAATTTCTTTTAAACAATGCAAAATACCGAAAAAATTTAGGAAACAAAAACACAGAAATAAGAAATAAGTTTTTGGAAAACTTTTACTTAAAATTACTTTTTAGTTCTGTAGGTGTCCTGCTAGTAAAAGCTGGGGCACCCTGTATATTTTTACTTAAATCTTTTAAAAAGTAAGGGACGATTTGGACCTTGTGTTTCAACGTTTTGTTAATAAGAATAAATTGATAAATTTGTGCTTTTATTTTTATTTTTGAATGCAAAAAATGTTTACGACTACTGGTGTTTTTTGAATTTTAATAAACGGGGATATGTTTAATGTTAAAAATGACAGCATTTTTTAGACCATTAAAAAAGCTTTTCTGTTAAAAAACCCTTCGAACAAAAATTTTACTTGTAGCTATTTTATAAACTTTTTGATCTTCTCCCGTAAGTTTAGAATTTATACTAAGTACGTATTAAAATAAGCAGACACAATTGAGTTTTTTGGCAACCCAACGGTGGCCCCCCGGAAACGAAATCGGGTGCATTGAATCCATTTGCAAGCTTAATGCACCTATTATTCTGAATTAAAGCTAAATTAAAATACCAATGTTTTAGTTTAATTACATTACTAACATAAGATGTCGTTTTTAAATAAAAAGAGGATACATTTTCATTTTAACTAGAAAGGAATAATTTTTTTGTGTCTACTAAAAAATTAAGAATTGCTGAATCACGATATTAGTGTATTATTAATTCAAATTAAACAAATAACAAAAATAAGTATACTAGATTGTATTGTCACCAGCACCAAAAGTGTGTGCAAATTTTCAGTTGGGTGCAAGTAGGTTAAAAACGACTAATAAATAGAGTGTAAAACTAAAAAAACTACTAAAAAAATCGGCCCACTTTTACATCTCAAAATTTATAAGGTTTGTATGAGGATTAAAAAAGAAGAGTTCTCATAAAAAATCAATTTTACATTAAAACAGAAAAAATATTTTGCAAATAATTCAAAATAGTACTTTTAATGTCAAAATGTGCAAAAGTTTGAATAGTTACGAGATATGAAAATCTGAAATTTGTCAAATTTTTCAAAATCAAAAATTTCATTCGACAATTATGCCTGAACCAGTCGATAAAAATTGCTGCTTTTAATCCAATTAAAGTAGAAAAAGACGAAAGAAGCTTAACACTTCAAGTGCGCAATAAAAATTGCTGTCAACGACTGGAAGCTTAAAGTGCTATTCAAACTTGAACGTTCAAGATACAAGCCCTGTCAAACAATTAAAAGCACAAACGTACCTAGATTGTTAAAACAAAACGTTTTTTGATACTATTTTGACGTCAAAACATCTTTAAATGTAAAAGTTAGTTTGTTATACACTGTATAAGTACTGTATAATTAAACAACATTATTTTTTTCGATCGTCTTATTATATTATAGCATTGATTTTTGGATGTAAAGGTTGTTCGGTAACTAGAGGACAAAAAATATCATATGTATGTATGTAAAATCGAATAGAACTTTTTCCCAGATCAGGCTTCCTTTGCGAGATACTTTTATACAATTTATTAAAAAAAAAAACAGTTTAGTGGCCTGCTAGGTCTCCTGGCCTAAATACGCTTAACTTATATATGTGTGGTCATGACCACACACGTGCACTTTAAATAATTAGTTAATGCTTAGAAAATTAATACCATTAAACAATTAAAAGAAAAAAAATCTTGTACAAAAAATTCAGGACGGAGTCAACTTTGCACAAGTTTACAGTTCACTTGTTTATCGTTGCTGTACGTACACGTACATGTTGGGCTTTTTAAATATTTGTTAAAATTTATTTTTTCCAGTCCCTTTAAAACGCCCATTATTGTATATGTTTCCACAACATATAAGCGTTACAATAAAGTGGCCTTTTTATAAAATAATACTAAATGTGAAAATTATTTGATTATCTTAATATAAAAATACAAAAGTATTAAATAGTTTCTCAACGCCAATATTTGAAAAGTTTATATTCAGTTTTACTGACCTTTTGATTTCGCCGGCAGTAAACTAGATTTAACTAATTTCGGCTGGAGATTTCACCTTAGTGTGTCTTTAAAACATTATCTTTACTTTCACTGTAAAACACTGCTTTTATATCGGATTAAGTTAGTCCATTTCCAAGGGATATATCACACGTAAAAATTTGACATTTTGACCGGCGCGCTGGTAATACAGATTCCCACACATAACACAAGTTAAAATGGTTATTGTATTTTTTAAATCATTTTTAGATAATAATTTATCAAACTTGATACAAAATATTCTATTACAATAATTGTATTTACAATTTAAAAAAATTGAATAGAGAAAAAAAAATTTGAGGTGTACTTTTGAATAAATATAAATAAATAAAAAATCGATATTTTTTTGTTATAGTTTGCATGTTGCCTTAGAAACTGATTATATAATAAATTAAAAAGTAAATTCTAATTTTAGGTCAAAACTTTTCCATTAACTTAATTTTACAATTCAGTTTTCGAAATTAACCTATTCATTCACGTTGCTCGAAAAATTTAATTTCCCCGTAAATTCGAGAGTCAAAAACGTACGGTTTAAATTCTTTGACCCAGTTCTGCCACCTTCACAAAAATGGCACTCGAATCAACGTAGGCACTGTAAGAAAACTCGAGAGAATCGAAAAATTTCAATGACGACGGATTGCGAAAAGAAATTAATCAAAGTATGCGAAATAAGTTTACGGAAGAAAAACTAATTTATACACCGATAAAAATAATTCTCAATTATTTTACTTTTTGTAGTTGTAAAGTTTTTTAAAGTAAAAATAGCGAAAACAATGGTAAGAAAAGGTACTAAGGTAGGCATTTAAAACTACTACAAAAAAGTAACATTCTTTAGTAAAATTTACCATTACAATGTGTCATCTTTTGTTGTAACATGGTGGTTACTAGTGCAACTCAGAAAAATTACTTAATAAATAAGCTGTTTTTACCACTACAAGTAGTACATTCCAAGATTTTACCACAACATTCGTTGTTTTAAAAAATTAATTGGTTATTATTCGGTAAGAACAGTTTTTTTGTGGGTTAGAACCCGCTTGAATCTAGATATTACATCCATTGTCTCAGTTAAAGCAAAGCAAAGTGGACGTGTTTATCTAATGGAAAACTTACTGGAAAATGGGATTTACAGGAGTTAATTCCTGTATTTGTAGGTGAGTAAATATGTAGAATTCCTTAAGGTATAAATTAATTTAGTTAGAGGTTATTATATTAATGCACTGTTTGATTTTTATAGCTTTATGGAAAAATTGGAAAATATTTTGCTATCCGATGATGCAATTATATTCATTTGCAAGAAATATAGGTTTTAATAAGCACTATTGTGCTTACAAAGTTTTTAGAACCAATGACAGTTTTTGCATAGACATAAAATCCATTTATGCACAAGCTGTAATTTTTCTAAAAAAAAAAGGATTTTGTTAGCATGCATGTATGCTAAGTTATTTTTGTTTTGTAATATTTTAATTTTTTATAAAAAAAAATTGTATTTTTTAAGCATTTTGTGGCGGCTAGTGGATTTTGGGACCCACACCAAATTTATAAGAGTTTTTAATGACATTAAAGACAGACAGAAGCCCCCTGCTCTCCCTTATTAATTTAAGTCAAATTAAATTGGTGTAATTTATAATTTACTACAGCTCATCAACAAATTTAAAAAATTGTTTAATCCAAGTAGGTATTACAGATTTTACACCATTTCAAATTTTTATTATTTCATTACTAAAAAAATTAAAAAAAGATATAAAATCTGTAATACATCTGTAGGTACTTACTGTAAATGTGTCGATAAACTGTTATAAATTATAAATAACACCACTTTAATTTAAATTATCCTGATTAGGGGGCTGGGAGTTCTGGGTAAAAAACTAACTTTTTTATTTAATGTCAATAAAAAGTTTTATAAATTTGGTGGGGCCCAAATTTTTTTTGTTTAATAACTGAGATATTGATATACCCAAAATCCTCCAGCTGCCACAAAATGTTTGTTAGTATTTAGCATTAGTTATTTTTAATGTGTGTTAAATTAAATTTTAACAAATAAATCATTTTTAAGGACTATTTTTTGTTTAAATTTAACTCCTTAATCTTTTAAATAAACACCTACATAGACCATATTAATTGCAAATTAAAGTACGTAGAACAGTTAATCTACTAACTTCTAACAAAAAAAATGGTGACATTTAACAGGAGCTCTCGTTTTTAAAACCAATACCATAAAACTAAATTTAACTACTACTGTAGTGGTCAATTAAGCCATTTATTAAAATTATAAAAATAACCACTACACAGTGGTTTCGCATAACAACAGAAGTATACTTTTTTGTAGTGGTATGTTTTACTTGATGTCTCAGTTGGCGCCTATTTAACCACATTTTGTAGTTAAAGCAAACTGTCTTTTTTATCGGTGTAAGGTGAGTGGGAAAAAAGATTTACATTTGGGTAAATTTATTGTTAAAATGTCGAAAGTTGAAAAAAAATGTTTTCCTTAATTAAAAATAGAATCTTTTTTTAACACCAACCTTAGAAGCTACGCTTATAATATTTGTACTTGACTGGTGTTGAAGTTCTCAGTAAGAACCGGTTTTATAGCCCTTGGTAAGAATTTCTTATCTAGGGCTATAAAACCTGGGTTATTGATTTTGAGCATGCTTCTTTGGGGTTTGTACAAAATTATATAATATATAAGAGTATACCCCTACCTACCCTAATAGGTAGGTGCACCACACCGAAAAAAATATATTCGTTGAGTTAACATTTGCCTAAATGTCATTTTTGAAAATGTTGTTTCAACAAAAAACCTATTGGATTAATCTATATTTTGGTGTCAAAGCAATTTTGATTTAATAGCTGGAATTGGTTAAATCAAATACTAAAATTGTTGGGATTACCTAAAAAAACTATTAGATTAACGTTTAGTTGCTCTTTAATCCACAACATTAAATTTGTTCATTTAACAAATTGTAAATGTTATTTTAAAATTTAAAATGTTAAATTTGCATTCATAAAGTTGCCTTAACACTCTAAGAATGTTAAATTAACAAAATTAGCAGATTAGAACAAATATCCTAATTTTGTTCATTTAACTGTTATTTGTTGTTCAATTAAACAATACAATTTGACATTTTTAGATGGTTAAGTAAACGTGCAAAAACCATTGCTTGTATTTAAAGTGCATAAAGAGTTGAATTAATATTTTTTTTGTTGTTTCAACAGCTTATTTTTTTCAGTGCATGTGTTATTATGACCAGGTAATATTTAATATTCCTAATAGGAACTATTAGAATGTTGTATACATATTATTATATAAACTTTAAAGTTTTTTTTTTTAATTTCCAAGAATGATATTTTATTGATGTTTATTACTGCATAGCTTGAGTAAAAATTGGGATTAGATATTTAATAGTATATTATGTATCAAGTTTGATAAACGCCATTTTAGTCACGAATTTAATTTAGGCACAAGCGAGCTTGCGAGCGAGTGCTTAATTAAATGAGTGCCTAGAAAAGTTTATAAACGTGTTGCATACTATACATTTTCTACGACAAATACTTAATATTATCTAAAAAAATATTTAAATTAAATATTTGTATACATCTATACGAACATAAAGTAACCATCTCAATAATAATTTTTAACATTAAAATTGCCCGTTATTATTTTAATTAAACTTAACAATTATTGATACTTTAAAATATTAAAATAACTTCAAATTATGATTATGTTAAGAAAATATTACCATACTTGTAAAATATTATCACAAAGTATTAAAACTTCTTACAAGGTAAATGTTAAAGGTACAAAAAGTGACCAATAATAATATAAAACACATGAATACAAAAAAACAATAACAATAGAGACCAGAGTGAAATGAAATAATATAAAATCATAGGCATCACAAACATACATAATTAAGATAGAATCTATCTGATAGATAGCTATCAGCTAAGAATAATTTTAGGGATAAAAATGCTTAATTGTTTTCCACTATGTTATGTATCTCCTGTCTTGGTTTACTATAAATATATTCTTTAATGTACCTTTTAAACATATATTCCGTAGGTTTATTTAGAATTTCCCTTGGAATGTTGTTCACTATTTTAATTGATAGGAATGAATATGAACTCTGTCCAATCATCATGTATTTATTGGAATTTTTATCTTGGGAATCAACCGGCGTTAAAATCTCAATTTTTTTTCATGTAAATCAAAATTTTTGCCTTAAAAATAAACAAACAATTGATATAGAGGCCTTGCGGCTCGTGGTCTTAAAAATTAATGCCAACGAAATTTTCAAGAAAAACATTCGTATAAATATCAAAAATTTTATAGGTAAAATTTTAACACTAGTGGTATTATAATATATAATAATTTATATACGACATAAGTGATCGGTTTTATCCTAGTTAAATATGTTAACGGTTATAACGAACATATAAAAGTCTAAAAATCGCTTATAACAAATAAAATTGTTCGTTATATCCGGTTAAATTTTTGTAAAAAATAGTTATTTCTGTACCAAGGCAAAAAATTAACATTTTTTTTTGATGAGTCTGAATTTAATGGAAGAAGACGATGACAAAATAACACTTCTTGGCAGTGGGGCACATAATTATTAATAAAACGAACAATATTAAAAGCGGCCAAAAAAATAATATCGGCCGCTTTTGATAATCATCGATAGAAAAAGGACAAAACTGAAAGCCTTTAAAAAAGTTTTATTTTTCAGCCGCTTTTGAGCACAAAAAATCCACTTTATCCATTTTTGCCGACTAAAAAAATATTTTTAAAATTTTACTTACGTAGTGGTGGTGATTGTGCTGCGATGGAAGAGGTACAAGTCCAGGGGGATGCTGCGGCGAGATTATCATGTGCCTAAGCGTGCCGTTCTCGTCTACGATTTGCTGCACCATGTGCCCGGGCGGCACTTGCACGGGCATGGCGATGGGCGGCGTCGAGTTTGTCGACACCATCGGAACTGTCACCGGACCTATAAGAAAAAAAAAGTATGAAATTTTATATTTATTAACAATAATGTGGATAATGTGGACACCTCTGTAACTTATTTATTTATGTACGGATTTGCAAAAACTTTTTTTCCATAGTACGGTAGAGAATTAAAAAGTGAGCGTAATGGGTATAAGCAAATTGTTCAAAACCCAAAAGTTTTCTCCACGTCTAACTCGGTAACTTTTTATCCACTTCGATAAAAAACTATAGTTTTTTACATATAGATGATTTTGCAACAAAAAAAAATTGCAAAAAAAAATTCAGATGCTATTTTTTCATTACGATTTCATTCCAAAAACTAATTCAAGTATTAAGTTATTTATTGTACGTGTGAATTAAGAAGCAAATAAAATAGGAAGAAATGTTTGTTTTTATTTTTTTAATATATGTATATTAAATATATATACCTATATATATATATATATATATATATATATATATATATATGCAAATATTTACTTTATATAAAGTAAATATTTGCATCCTCCTAATTGTGGACAAGATATTTGATGCTCAAGACAACCATGACCTATCTTCATGTTTCAATCCCTGTCAACAAACATTGCTCGCAGTTTTATCATTGAGGATGAAGGCTTCTCAGTTAATGCTTTTGAAATGTGTAAGTAATATATAAGTTTACGTCCTTAACACGTCGCCACCAAGAGGTCTTCCTGCGATGGAAATGAAAAATGCACCAAGGTTGGTGTCAACACTTCGTCAAAAATTGCATCGAAAGAGGCTTTCTTCTTAAAACTACCAGGTGCAGAATTTTACACGACCAGTATAAGACGATCACCGGCTACATTATTTGCTTATGCAGGAGGTGATATTTCCACCATCAAGTGTCATGGCGGGTGGAAGTCAACCATCGTAGCAGAGGGCTACATTAAGGACTGGGAGGATATCGCACAAAAAATTATGGGTGCGAGTCCTGCGTCAGGAACAAGACCTACAAGTTATATGAACTTTTTCAAGACGTGGGTGCTTTTAAGGAAACTAGTATTGGTGGGGAAATTGTTGAATCTGACTAGGCCAATAATTTGTTTCCATTCAATATTATTGTAAATTTAAATCTAAATAAATAAATAGTGAATAATTATTATTTTGTTTTATTAACTATCATAAAACACTAGTGTCTTATCATAAGACACATAATAATTTATGGAGTGTTATTTCCTTTATATGTCAAATTAGAATTTGAAAAATATATACATTTACAAATATAAAATATTAATAATAATTATAGTGTTGTGTGTTAATAAGAATTAATTAAAATTTTGTAGCATTTTTATATTAAATTTTTTTAATTGTCTAGAAAAATACGATTTTTATAATTAATAAGATTTTCAATAATTTAATGTTTTTAATACATTTGTAATTTGAAGCAATTAAAAATAATTATTTTTATATTTAATTCTTGATGTGTAAATTTTATGATTGCCCATAAACTTAAGATTTCATAGAAAAAAGTTTAAAAATAGATTGTTTAATTATTATTATTTATAAGTTGTTTTTATTTATAACAGGTTTTTATAATTTTCTGTTATTTTATGATGTTTTTATAGATTTAACTCCATTACATTAATAGTTTATGTTTATATTGTTTCCTATTATTTTATTCCAAAAATAATAGGTTTAATTAAATTCAATTTTAAAACCACAATCATAATTTAGAATTATTTAACAATATTATTATACCCTAACCACAAAAAGATAAATATATGGGCCATTTCACGTCAAATTTTCAGTCCAAATTTAAATTTGCTTGGAATATATCGATGGTCATTTGACAAAACATCGTAAGCGACAATTTTGTTGAATTACTTTTTATTTTATCAAAGTTTCAGTTATGATAAGCTGCACATGTTAACATAATAGTTATTCCAATTTTGGAATCTAATATTGGTCAGTTTGAATATTTTAATTATTTTAAGCGCCTTTTCTTTTTAATTTGTTACCGATTTAGAACGTAAGCGCCTATATGTTCCCGACAAATAGTCGTAAGCAACTCCGAGACATGGCGTTTGCGATTTGACATTATGCTGCTTACGATAATATTTTGCTCCCGCCCTGATCTATCAGTTCTGATATAAAGAGCTGGTAAGGAAAAATCAAAACGTGAAATGAAGTTTTTTCATGTGAGTTTTTTTATACTAAGATATTTGATATTTGAAATTTAAGATATTAGTTTTCAAATTTTAACAAATAATTGTAGACATTGTTGACATATCAGTTGAAAGCAACAACCTTGATTCATAATCAGAAAATGAGATAGCAGTCAATTTTTATAAAATAATAGGACCACTCAAGTTAGGACCTGAATGTATATGTACTAACCAAAGAATACATAATATTGTATACAATGTACAATTTTCAAAGTGGACCGTTAAGTATTCCATAAAATATTAATAATTGTTGATAATCGCGCTCTCCAAATGAAAGTTGTAACAGAGCCTGTACGATTAAAATTTAAAATTACTAATAAGAATGGGTTAAATTAAAAAAAATAGTTATTGATGTATTGTAGGAAGAAAAACTATAATTGATACATTTGTATAATCTAAAAAAATATTATCTTTTTGCATACCTACATGGGTAAAACATTATTTTCATTATATCTAAAGGTTATTTCAATTTAGATTTTGTGAAATCAACTTTTATTAATAATGAAGAAAAAGGATAAGTTCTAACTTTTAAAATATTATCTTTATCCCGTTCAACACAGTGGAATTGTTGTGTACCTGATATCATTTTACACTTCTCCAAAAATTTTGCCGCTGCTTCATATATTATAATCGTTCTCGCTTTTATAAACTAAAGAAATATTAGACAAACAAGAATCACTTAAAGCCCATTCCAAAGTTTAGTTACACAAATTTGAAATCGAAATAAGCTTTAAAAAATTAATGAAGATAATGTTTTGAATGTATGTAGGTATGCAAAACATTGAAATTTTTTAGATTATCCAAATAAATAAAAAATAATTTCTCATGCAATCCATTATTAACTTTTTTATAATTTAAGGGTTAAATATTACGCGAGTAAAATTTGAAATAAGGATTTTAAATTTTAAACCATCCTTAGATCCATTTTGAAATTTGTTTACAATGTTATGTGGATAACGCTTATTGAAAAGGAACCAAGCGCCAAAAACTTTTTTGGACTTAGTAACATTATTTGTAAAATAACTTTTTAATAATGCTCAAAAGGTTGATCATCATTTTGAACTTTTCTCAAAAGGATTTAGGGGGTTACCAAATCATTATTAATTTTTTGAGCAACATTAAAAATGAGTTATTTTGCAAATAATTTTGTTTACCCAGAAAAAGTTTTTGGCGATTGGTTCCTTTTCGATAAACGCTATCCATGTATACTTTGGTTAGTATTTATACATTTTGAAAAATGAAAAAAAAACATGCCGGAATTTAAAAAATTTTATTTGTTTATAAAATTAGCATAAAAAATTATTTTTTTCAAACATTTGTTTGTTGAATATTCTATTTACAAACGGTTGTATAAATATCGATTTTTCTAGTTCTAAAATTCCAAAAATCATCTTTAAAATTTTTAATATTTATATATATATAACCTACCTTTTATTTTGTACTCTAAACGAAAAAAAAATATTCCAGGCAAATTTAAATTTTGGCTGAAAAATTGACGTGAAATGACCCAAATACATACATATTAATAGGTATATTTAACTAACATTTGTGGAAATTTAAAACTAAAAGTTATCTAAAATTAAAGGTTTAAAACTTTCATTTTATGTATTTAAATAATTTAAATTTTTGTAAATAATGAAAAATTCTAATTAATAATTCACCTGTAAATGAATTGGGCTACCAGTTTGTAAAAATATATAATAAATGACAATTGGTTTTTGAGTTTTTATTAATGAACCAGTTCATTTATATTTCAAGAAAATTATTAAATAAATCAATATTATGATAGCGTAATTCAAAACAAAAACAATCTGAACTGATTACTCGGAATCAGCTATTATCTTTTTATTCCTTGAATAATTTATTAAGTCAGGAACTAAAATTGCTTTATTTTGTTTAATTATTAATTTGGATAAACTTTTATAATCCTGTTTTTTTATTATTTAATTAATAAGGCAAAATTACTATCTATAATCTATTTTAATAACGCGTCTGCAACTCTAATGAAAATGGTTTGGTAATATTTTAATAATATTGGTAACAGTTTCTTTTGCAAATTGCTTTGAGAGGAGAAATCGACCCATTTAAAGAAACAATTACTTTTAAGCGCTTCTTAATATAATAATATTTAAAACCAACTATACAATATTGCCTTTTATAGACAAATAGACATTTCAGTTGTCATTAAAAGAAAATGTATGAAAATAACATTTTAATATTCGTATTTGTTTTATAATAGAAAATAACAATATTAAATGTAAACAAAATGATTAAGGCCACAGTAATCTTATTTCTTTAATGGATCAAGGTATTAAAAATAAGGAGATTATTATTTCTGTTGAAATATTTCTTGACTTTTAATTACCGGAAGTATTAGAAAAAATTCCACAAAAAGTGAATCACGCATTTTTCTCTAGAACGGAATTATGCCTTGTCTTTTCTAATATCGATAGTTCCGAGAACGAAAATTGGCCACCCAAAAATATGAAAGCATTTTTACGGAGAATCCGAAATACCTACAATCGTGTCATAAAATAGTGCAGTGTTGCATGTTTTCTAGAATGGAAAAACGGAATTTGGTCACGTAGAAAACGATACTTTAAAACTTTTTAACAAGAGTGGTGTTCCAATGAATTAGACTGAAACATATCTATAATCAATTGTAGTTCCTAAGTAGAATGTGGTAGAACAAAATTATATTTATAACTATTTTTATTGGAAAATAAGTAATTAAATTTATATTTTTATTAGTTTTCTTATATGTAATTTTTATAAAATACAATATATGAAATATATATATACAGGGTGTTTCTTTTAACTTGAGACAGCTCAATATCTCGAGAAATACGCATTTCACGGAAAAATGTCTTAAATAAAAGGTTAATGTGACCAAAGGGGACATTATTTGGTGCTACCGCTAGCCACCCCCTACCCCTCCTTAAGGGTGAAACGGGGGGTAACTTTGGAAAGTCAAATGGAATGACCCGATTTTTTTCACAGAGTTTGGTAGTACATAAAAAAATGAATAACTTTTATTTGAACGTTTTTTTCAATTTATCAACAGATGGCGCTGTAATACAAAATTTAAGAAAAAGGAGTTTCCTTGTAAAATGTATTATTTGAAATGTTTGAAAAACAAAAAGAGAGATAAAAATTAAACAATTTTAATGTCATTATCATTTTTTAAGTTAATTAAAAAAGTTCAATTTGGTACAAAATAATTACCAGTTTGTTTTAAACAGTTGGAATTTCTGTATTAAATTTTGAGAAAATACAGTGTTTTAATAAATATATTATATATACATATTTAATAAATATATTATATATACATATGTATATGTATTATTATTATTAGCAGGATATTATTTAAGAGGATGAGGTCCGTCGTATATATAAAAAAATCTGTTAAAATTAAAAATGGACAATTACTGATGCATAAAAACGTAAAATGGGTTCATTAATCCCCTTTTTAAGCGGGGTGGTTATAATGGTTACAATTATATACGAATAAAACCCAAATAATATCCAATGAGGATAAAAAAATAATGTTTGTGAATGTAAGAGGTGTCCTGAAAATGGCACACCTACAGTTGTTGTTGTAGGGGTCATTTTAAATATAAAAATATAAAAAAAATTGTCTTTCGACAAGCAGTTTTCGAACATTTCAGTCTAAAAAACTTGTCAATGCTGGTCAAAAAGCAACGTTTTGCAATAATTAATATTATATATTATAATATAATTATAATTAACTATATTTTAATCAAAAAATATTTTTTTTATTTTTAAATGCGTTTTTAGATGGTCAAAAAGCACAGTTTTGCGGAAAAAAGTAAATGACTTTTTTATTGCAAATAAATATATATTTTTTTTCCTTGTTTTTATTTTGTTTGCGTTTTTAGGTGCGGAAATACAATAACTTTTTTATTACAAATATATATTTTTTTGTGTTGACTCAGATTTAATACGTATAATTTACTTTATTTTAATTCAAAAAATATAGGTTTTTATTTTTTTAATGCGATTTAGACGAGCTACCGCGATTTATACATGCTACGCAACAAATACATATTCAAATTATTCATAACTGTTTTATGCACTTTTATGCAGCTAATTTTTTTTTGTAGCTCACTGAACAATTTGTCTTAGATAACACCATGTAGTCATATAATAAATAATTTTCTTAAATTTACCAAAAGTTATAACTTTTAATTTAAAATGGTAATTTTTTTACGAGATAAAAAACATATTTACAAAAAAATATGGGTTATAAAAATATAAGGGTAATTTTTAGCCAAATTTTACTTAGTGAGCTCATAAAATTAAAACAGAATAAATCTTTTCTTCCGTTTTTTTACCAAAAACAATAAGGTGTTTTTAACAAATTGCCTTTATAAAATTAACAAAAATAAACACTATTTAGAAATGTAATTTTTTGCCGATAAACCATAGTGGGCTGTTTGTACTGTTCTGTATATCGCACATCTAAGAAGGATTGTTATGGAAACAAAATAAACAAGGTTCAGTTTCTATCAGAAAACCAAAACTTTGTTATTAGAACTAGAAAATTGTGTTTAATTTTATATAAATGAATATTCTTAAAACTTACAATGAAGAAAATAAAATATAAATTTTATAAATTTTTTTGTAATATTGTATGACCGGGGGTATAGGACATCTCACGTGGTTTACCTTGCATCAAGAACAGCACTTTAAGGTACCTGACTGTGGCCACCCATTCTCTTCGAAAACAGGTTGATTTTGTCGAGAAGGCGTGGGGCATCAGGTTACTGGATAAATTTTACGTTTTTAATCAGATGATTTCGGTTATTTCCAAAGATGCTTATTAATTTTTTGGAAAGCATGCGTGCGTGCCTTAAGAAAGGATCGGTTCCGAGAAATTATTATTTCGATAATTATTATGCATAAAATGTTTCCTCAAAGTTTTAACTCACGGAATATTAATAATAATTATAATTAATTGTTAGTTTTTTATGGTTTTTAATATGTTCTAGAAAATTAAGTTTTGTAATATGTAAAATTAATTACAGCTATTATTGTTTTAAATTTTGGCAAACAACATACTCCTTTGATGTTACTGTTTAAAACGCCACGAGATTTTTGTGTAACAAAGTTTTAAATTTTTAAAACCACTTAACTATGCAGACAAATTATTAAAACGACGTTTTAGTGAAAAAATCGCCAAACCACTTTTAATTACACATATTCAATCCAAACTTAAATTCCTGAGGAACTCGCATTACAATTTACCTTAGGAGCTAACCAAACAAACAAACCCTAAAAAACTCGAAAATTATCACCCCAACACCTAATGGCTTATGTTAAGTAGCAGAACCGATCGATTTCCATATTTTTTCAGGGTACCTAATCCCACAAAACAGGAATTCCTCGACAGCTTAACAAAATAAAACTCATTCAAATTTAATGGGTACAAAAATTTAGAATGGACAACAAATAAATGCCGAAGAATCACGTAGGCCGCCGGGTCTAAGCCACGATGACATATTCTTTGCCTAACCAGAACTGGTCGCGTGCGACGTTGCCAAACATCAAACAATCAAGTGTAAGACATTTTTTTTTGTCTCAAGTTTTTAATTTTATATCTATGTTTGTGTTATAAACAAAGTTGCCTTCTATATTTAACTAAAATCGTCCTTCTACATATATTTCAGGGTTTTAGAATACAATTTTGTATTTTATACTCGTTGGGAAAAAATTGTTGCAATGTAAATAATAAATGATTTATTTAAAACTTCTATATTTTATAGTTAGTAAAAAATGCCATTTTTAAAATAGATTTTTTAGAAAGGCCAACATCTTTAGATTTTTTGTCGATTTTATTATTGGGATTTTGAGAAATAAATTATGGACAATTTTAGGATAAATTGGAAGCCTATAAAAGTGAATAAGGTTTTTCTTCGAAAGTTTCTTTCTCCTAATTTGACTGGGCTAATGCCACAAATCCAGTCAAGTGGTTCGATCAATTGGCCGTTTTTATCGTCTAATTAATGACTTTAGACCTTGTTTAGGATAATATCATGTATATGCCAATTAGCCAATAAGCCAAAGCCATTAAATTATATCAGGACAACTATTTTACCAAAAATTGTTTAAAAAATGACCAATTTATACTAGAAAGTAGATTCGACAACAGTGCAACAAATGACGATCAGTAAGCGTCCTTGAAGGAGGCATTGTACTCTTGTTTTAGTGTACTGGATTGACCTTCCAGTTTTGCTGACAATTTTTGAGATTTAACGAAATTGGCGAAGCGCGACAAAACATTTAAAATATAATTTTCACGAAAGAAATACCGTCAATTAGTGGTAATGTTTTTATGCAATCTTTGCTGATTATTATTGTGATTTATTCGTTCCCTTTTAAGAGTGAACAGTTAAATATGACTAATTTTTCTAATTATTAAGTTTGTTGAACTTTATTTAAAAGGCGTGCCACCATTTACGACTCGAATTAAGTAGCTATGTTTAATTATATACAATTTTGTTGCAATTCGTACCCTGGGATTTTATTTAATATAATTTGTGCTTACATGGAAAAATAAAAATGTAATTTATATTCAGCTCTATTTATGTTAATAAATCAATTTGTGGTAGTGTTTTAGAAAATCAATTTCAAATTAGTAGATATCCTCAGTTTGATTGGTTTATTATAGACTAAACATAAAAACCATTTAATTAATACATCAATAGAATATTTCGGGAAATTTATATAGAATAAGCAAGACAAATTATTAGCAGCTCCTTGTCTAGCACTTGGTAATTATAAAAACATATAAATAAATTTATTAAGTATTTTTAAATGCCAGAACTGTTTACATAATTATTTGGATGGATAATTATAATTATAATAGACTATAGACTAAATAATATTAGGTAGATTTAATTTCTTCTATTTCTTCTATTGGAAATCTTAATCAGTTTAGACGCAGGAATGCTAAAAAGTTATACAGTGTGTTGCTAATAGGAAAAACGTCATCCTTCATAAAACCTCCTGCGTATCTTAAAAATGACATTCTCATAAAAAAAATTCTAAAATGCACAGCGTGATCAGAAATTGGGAAAAATTTATTCTTATTTATTTTTTATTGAAAAATTTTATAACAGAAAATTGATAACAATTTAAAATAAAATCTAAATACAAAATATTTTTTTTATTTAAAAATGTTATTTTATTTTTATAAGATTTTAAAATAAAAATGTTTTGTTTCGTATTAGTCTTTAATTTCAATTCGCTTAGCAAATTTTTAAATAAAAGCCTTTAATTTGAATTGAAGGGGGAAGGGGTAAAAGGGTACAAGTGCAAAAAAGAGAAGTAGAGTTATTAACTAAAGTTTTTGCTATATACAAAAATCTGGATACTTGTTTCAATGTTTGCATTAATCAACATGCAGAACTCGTACAATTTTCACGTTATGAGAAAATTTAAAAAAAATGGACTCCAAACTACCTACCCAATTCTGCACTTATTTTCATGCTAAAATGAACTTTTATAAAATAGCACTATGATAGTTTTAGAAACTTTTTTTTCTAACATTGAGTGCCTGGTTTAACTAATTTTGGGATGCTGATTTCAAAAACGTCACTCGTATTGCTCTAGGACGAATCCAACTTCTTTTTGCTATACCAATGATCGAAAATTACAGTTACGTGGTGAAATCGTTCTCCATGTTCATCAGATTCAGAAAGTGAGTGTCCGGCAAATTTTTTAGGATGACAATGAAGAAAATGTATTTTTAATGACATTAACGTCAATTCTATGAAAAGCGGAGAGCATTTCTTTAATGAATAGTCTCCAATTTTCGGCCCGATATGATAAGATTTAAAAATTTAAGATTGAATTGGTGCCTTTTAATTTACTAATTAAAAAAAACGAAACAAAAATTTCAAAAAATGATACTTTTTACAAAAAACTACATTATAATTTTAGTTTTAGTATTGGTAATGCCATTCCTGTTGTCTAAATATTTTCTATGAGGGATATAATACTACTACTGCTACAATGGAACAAAAAATTCAAACTATAAATATTTTCACCCATAATATAACAAGTGGTATGATTATCATCGATGATTTTTTCAAATTGAAACGGTTTCAATTAGTAAAGATCATCGATAATTATTTATACCACGAGTAAGTATTTAGTAAAAAAATATAATGAATTTTAGGATTTAACGAATTTTTAGTTTGACATTTGAAATTAAAATGTGCTTTAAAATATAAAAAGACTTTAATAAACCTAATTTATTCAAACTTGCCTTAATTTCATTATCGTTTACACCAACCCATCGATCTTTTAGAGTTTATAATTCATTATTTTAATCATATAACAAACACAGGATTTAAATTTCAACAAATCGTCACCTGAGAACTATAGTGTTCTATCTGCATTTTTTTAAATTGAGGTTAGTCTTGTTTTAAGTCTTAAAGATGCATATTGTTCTATATATAATTGGGGTAGAAATTGTACAGTTTAAGGCTTACAAATTTAAATAAGAAATAAGTGATTGTCTAAATCCTTTATATTTCTACATATTCTACATATTTCTTGTCTTTGTCATTTGCCAAGCCCATCTCGTTCCCAGTTATTTACCAGCGCTGCTTAAACCCAATGGTATCGCATGGTTTTTGTATTTGTCACCGTATTACGATTAAGATTCAATTAAGCAAAAGAAACGGCGCCGCATAAATTAATCTGCATTCCCTCGAGGAATGGAGGAGACAAAGAGTGAGATAAGAAAACCTTGGTAATGACTTTGAAGTAAGCGTAATTTGAATATTTCGAATTAGGTATGAAAGTACACCGACCCGGCCTCGTAGGCGTTAATAGGAAGGTATTCAACTTACTGCTCGAAAATACCAAACTAAGACGTTACGAGAAATGATGAAAAACTAATCTTGTATGCAAGAATTTAAGGCCGCAAGAAGAGATGCAATAGTTAATAATAGTTAACTAATTTCCTTGAGAGTCTTATTTCGTCAACATAAAAGTTATTTTTACAATCTTAGTAAAAAACTAAAAGTTCATCATCAAATTTTCTTCTTCACAAAACGATCAATAACACAGGTCTGTGCTCCATCACGTCAAGAAAAAACGCATATTTACATTAGGAAATACTTTTTTCCTCCAAACTCGTTATGACATCTAAAAGTATTACTCTTCTTCTCTAAAATATTTTTTAAATTGTTCCAAAATATTTTCCTTTCTTCGAGGAATCATCAGTTCAAAGGTATTGTTTATCCAGTTAATATTAATGCAATATCAATTTAAAGTCATAATCCTAATACCATAAATTTGAACTAAGAACATAACTGGACTTAATACGTATAATTTTATTGTAAGTGACGTGGGCTATTACAAAACACTGTCATTTTATGGCAAAAATAATATATGTTGTCCGTCATTTGTCCTTATTGCTTACTTGTACCACTTTTTGCTAAAGGCAATAACCTAAGAAAGAGGAAACGCATGAGGAAATTTTGGTATATCTTTTGATGCATCAAGCAATATTAAATACATAGATGTAGCGTCAAAATAATGGATTAATTTTATGTTGTTATGTAATTAACAGTTAAACAATTAAATAAATACATAGCTCTATAAATATATTTGTAAACAACAAAGTCACGATCAAGGACTTCAAGTTGTTTGAATAATAATTTGCGATAAATGGTTTTCTATAATATTTATTCCAAAGGTCGGTTGGGGTAGGCAGAGAAAAACATATGATGGGATTGGCAAATACATAAAAGAAAACATGAGAAATACCATTTCGTAATAATTTTGCCTTGTGGGAAAAAAGTTTGTTAATTATGTATATGTCACAGTCAGGGTGTAAACTTCGATTCACCAGCTCAGTGTTTTTTCACCTTCTTGAATACGCGACCCCTTTACAAGTAAAAAAGTCTACGTATTTAATTAAGACTCTACTGATAAAGAAATCAAGTGCACTGTGCAAGGTTGTCGCGGGCGCTATGCACCCTGTAATCAACATTTAAACAAGAGCTTCCAAGGGAAAGAAGAAAACATTCTAATGGTAAAGGATAAAATCAAAGGATTTCTCGCAAAACTTTGTGGTCAACGTATTTACAAAAAATATTGAATAAGTCATGAGTTCAGAAGATCGGAAGTCGGAAAAATTGTACGAATCGTTTGTAGTAATTGGAAGAGAAACTATTAAGTTACTTTTCAGAACTGGACTCTGAAGCTGACAATAGGCATACTAAATACTTTTTTGGATTTGTCAGTTCAATATGTCTGATCACAAGGAAGGGAAGAAAGAAAATATTATCGATTTTGTTGCTGACGGCAAAATTTAATTCGCAAAATATTGTCTTCTGGATGAAGAAAAAAGAAGAATATTTAGCTGACAAGGAAAGCTTTGAAATGAAATAACATTCTCTTCAATGCTGAGCATAAAACTAAGAAGAGTCATGTGTATTTCGTTAAATTTATGTTTTATTTTGTTTTCGGAAACTGAAGTTTGATTACCCTTTATATATTTACGCCACATAGGTAGCATAAATGTGCATAAACAGAGTATAATATAAAATTAAATGAACATACATTTGTTGAAAAGAGTGTGTCTGTGACGCTTGCGCCATTTTTCCATAAAGGAATATTCATTAATTCAGCTTTAAGTTAAAATAGAAAAAAAATGATGTTAAAACTGCTTTACAGTTGTCAGATGTCAAATAAAATATCAAATAAAATTGACTTTAAATGCCTTGCGGTAGTTGAATAAAATATTGTATGTGACTGTTGGTCAAAAGGAGATTCCACTCGCGTGTTACTCCACGCTTCAGGATATCTTTTTTCAAGTATGATCGTACAATATACCATTAATTATTTATTAGGTATACTTTTACTTGATGCTTGTAAAAAAAGTGTAAAATTCCCAGTAAAAGTACGCATTTACTACTAAAAACACACATATGTCCCATACTTTGAATATTTCACTTTTTTTCAGTTAATTAGGGTCATTTGGCTAAAATGGACATTTTTAGGTATTTAAGAAAAAAAATAGTAATTTTAGTACCCAAAAAGTAACCAAAAATTAACCAAAAAAAAGTAAAACTTTTTGGACACTATTTGACTCTTAGACAATGAAAAAGAGTGGACGATTAATCAGATCGTTGGAAAATGTGAGTTAAGCTGTTTCATGCATAATTTAATTATAAATTTTATCATTCTGAATAAAATACCGCATATTTGTTTATTTAGGAACTGATTAAAATAAATATTTATTAGTTGTCATTAATAAAATAGATTTTTACCAATTCCCTCGGGTATTCCAGTCTCTTTTTGTAACTATAAGGTATATAACTTTTACAAATTCAGAGCAAACCACTATTGTATTTTAAGCAAAAACACAAAATAAAGTGAAGTACGGCTCACGTATGGCATACTTTAATGACAATACACAAAAATGGGCATTACGTGTCCATTTTTTTAATGTCTATGTTTGGACCACATAAAAATATCCTTTTCTTCTAGTTTAAAAATATAAAAAAATATTTTTTACGAGCCAAATCCCCTTTACAATTTGATGGGGTCTGCATAGACAATAAATAAAAAAAACCTAATCTTTTATTTACAAAGAAACAAGAAGAGTTAAAGGTTCGCAAACTTTTACGAACTTACGCAACTTTGAACAGACTTCACAATCATTCCTCCATCTCGTCCCTAAATAATTTAAAAACTTTCGTACACCATCGAAACGACTTTTACTTAATTAGTCCAATAACTCCAAACTAACTTTGCTACCTTTGCAGCGAATAAAAAAATGTCTGGCTTGATACGGAGTCAGACAATCGAAACTTTGTCCTCAAATTTATTTTTATAGCTTGAAAAAGTTGGCTGCTCCACATTTTCGTTTTAATTTTAGCGTTTCGTGTTTATAAATAGAGGCGGGAGTTTATTTTCCTGACGGAGATTTTAAATAAAGTCAGACATCCATCTTACTCTACATCGGCTAAGCACCACAAAAAGGCGCCAAAATAAAATGTAAACAAATTCGAACTGAAAAGATTTGGGATCCATTAATAAGATTATGGTTTTTAACCACTACTGCTGAAAGCGACTTTAGAAAAAATAGAATAGAAAAATACATAAAAATGTTTTAAGTATAAATATATCAAAATTTTAATTAGCCAAAAAACGTGGGCTATAATAAACAGAGATAATCTATTTAAAACCAATTCATGCGAACTTAGTGTTAATCTCTATGGATATTGTATAATTAGAATTATAATTGCAATAGGTAACGCTTTTTAATTTAAATATTGTTTTATAATTATGATCTATTTTGATCGATGACCATTTTTTTTTCACTTACATCAGGAGTGCATGGCAATTTTTCTAAATGGTGGCCAACAATTTCTCTAGGGTAATTTGGGTGAGCTGATTTAAAAAACGAACATCACTTTGTTCAATTGAGAGGCTCAGTGCAAGAACCGGGTATCTCCATATTTTTGCTCAGGTTAGAGCTAGGTAGAGTTAGAGTTAGGTATATGAAGATTAGGGTGTGCCAAAAAAACTCGATATTTCTTTTTTCTTGCTCTCCACCCAAAATATCGTAGAATATGTCTAAAAAAATATTCTGTTAAAAGCGGAGCTCATAATTTCAATTTTAAGAGGTCCCTCATCGAATCTGAAGTTTTGCCGCTTAAATAACACAGAAAACTGACTTTTTTACCTTATTTATTCTTGCAACCTAGGAAGAAATTTTTTTTTCATAAAATCCATGACCAAATCTTACAAAGCATTAAATTTGGACGAAAAAATCTTATTAAGCCGAATTTCTATTTTCATTATTTGATTTTTTACAGAGCTTTAAGTTTAAAATTTTACGTTTTTTGCCTTTTTCAGCTAAACTATTGAAGTTAGACGAAAAAGTCAAATGGCAATTTTTTAGCTTGTCTGATGAAGCACAAAAAAGTTTTAGGCGAATTTTTTGTATCGTCAATATTCTAAAAGTTACAGGCGTATAAATTCATCATTTTTGTATTATTAACTTTAAATTTAAAGCTCTGTAAAAAATCAAATAATGAAAATAGAAATTCGGCTTAATAAGATTTTTTTGTCCAAATTTAATGCTTTGTAAGAATTAGTCATGCATTTTATGAAAAAAAAATTTTGTCCTAGGTTGCAAGAATAAATAAGGTAAAAAAGTCAGTTTTCTGTGTTATTTAAGCGGCAAAACTTCAGATTCGATGAGGGACCTCTTAAAATTGAAATTATGAGCTCCGCTTTTAATAGAATATTTGTTCGGACATATTCTACGATATTTTGGGTGGAGAGCAAGAAAAAAAAATATCGAGTTTTTTTGGCACACCCTAATGAAGATACACCCTTCAGTAGTCCGAATCGTTCGGTGCACAAACCGTGTAGATCCACGTTAGCGTTAACTAAATATATCAGATACAGGAGATACCGCAGAAATTATACTGTGCAAAATAATTTTAGTTTTTCATTTCTCCTGAACATTTTCCGAATATGGAGATACCCGATTCTTGCACCGAGCCCCTCAATTAGATCTTGTTTTTGCGATATTTGGGAAATACCGTTTTTGGACATGCAAACATAAAAATTCATATTTATATTTTGTTAATAGTACCGCTCGTTCCCTCGTTCAGAGCAGTCGATAGCAGACCGCTTCTAAAAATTTATGGCATAACCACTCAAATAAAAAATAACGAAAAGTAGCAAAATTATGGTCATTTTTGGAATTACCCAAGAGAAATCATTATGTCGATGCTTTTTTTTAATAATCTATAAATGTTAACTTTTAAATTCAATATTACCCAATGTGACGTATATTATAAAAAGCTTAGAATGCAAAAATTTCTATAAAATGAAGATTATGATAAAAATCCAACTTTCCCCATTATAATTCTGACCCCTATTACAACCTAGGGAAATTTAATCATTAATTAAAAACAATATTATCGGTACTAATAAGAGGAATTTACTTTTTTTATTTTAGAAAATATTCAAAGCATTATATAAATACCAGAAATAACTTGAAAATATAATACAAAAATACAGGGTTTAATGTTTTTAAAGTAGTAAAGAGATGGTACTTGATAATTAATAATTTGTACCTTTATAAGAAAAAAAAATTGATTTAGATCTTAAAAGTTAACTGTAAATATTTTAGCTGAAAAAACTTAGATCAGTGTTAAATGTTAAAACAACTTTGGACACGTTTGGCACGAAACTGCTTTTCGAAATAGTGTTGATGAAATCAAAATAAGTAATTGTTGAATTGCCTTGATATTTGACCTGTGATTTAAATCACATTTTACGTGCAAACTATGTATAAAAACTTAATTACCTATTTCAGTCAATTACATGACACTGAGTGTGTAAATAGTATTTAATAGAAAATCTGATATGATACTGAGTTAAAAATAAACGTTCATCATTTGCTAACCCATTTGTAAATAATACTAATTTTTGTAAACAGTTCACATTAAAAATGTATTTATCCATTAGCTTGTATTACATATTAAACTAATATAGAAATACATAGGAAGTTAATATATTATGTAACAAGTTTTAAAAATGCCATTTCAATTAGTAGTTTTATTATGGACGAGAGTAGCCTGCGGATCGAGTTTATAATAAAACAATTGCATACCATACTTTTTCTGCGACGAAAACAAAATACTGTTTTTCAGAAATTAAAGAAAATTGTATTTGACATTTTATCTGCCATTTGACAACTGTCAAGCAGTTTAAAGCTCACTTTTGCCAATCTTACATTTGTCAAACGGTTTTAACATTAATATTTTCCAATTTTAACTTAAAGCTCACTTTAGCCCATCCTTTAGGTAACTTAATACACTGTTGCAAACCAGTAATTGCAGTAAATTTCTTGATACACGTCTTGTCAATGTATATGTATCAAGTTTGATAAACGGCGTTTTAATCACGAATTTTAACTAGGCACGGGCGACGCTTGCGAGCAAGTGTTTAATAAACACGAGTGTCTAGAAAAGTTTATAAACGAGTTTTATGTTATACTACATCTGTCAGACAAAATTTAACCTTACTTTCTACCAATTTATAATAAAGCTAGCCTTATCCCGTGGCTAAAATGCTCAAAAGCCACTGTTTCTTACTTCAGCCTGTAACTTAAACGCCATAAAGTCACAGCTTGTCAATATAGAAGTGGTTACAAATTATAATAAACCCTCGTACTCAGTTTTATTACTCTAAATTATTCATGAAATATGTCCTCTTCAGCCATTTTATTTGACCTTTTTATTAGGATTATTGACACTAAAACAATTTATTGAACTGATGCCACCCAATATTCTCTGAACCAGACATTTTCAAATCTTTTTAATTGCTGACATAAATCAGAGTTTAATAGATTAGCTTTTAAAATATAGACAAGTGAAAGAGTTTATTTCTTCAAGGAGAAATAGAATAGAAAAACATGCAATAAGTCTATAATTATAGACTTATTGGCGATATAATTTAAAAAATAGGAGAAAGTTATTTACCTCTACATATTTTCGCATACTTGAGCAATACTTTGTTTAATAATTTAAACTGTTATTAAAGGTTGTGAATCCATTATAAGAATGGTTCTGTTTTTAAAATAATATCGCAGTCTGTATAGAAGCATTAGACAAATCAATATACATTAGCAGACAAAAACTAAATTGAATAAAAAGTTGGTGTTAATGCAAAGACGTCATACTGAGAGATTTATGGGAGCGTTGTTGAGAAAAGTGTGTAGTGAATTTTATTATTAAAACTCGTCGTCTATGAAAATACGATTTTGCACAAAAGACCTTTCTCTGAACTAATTGAAAATTTTATCGCATTTTCCCAAAATGTTCCAAGAATACTTGTACATTATAAGTAAATATTACAAGGAAATATTGTCAAGTCAAATTTGCCTTGGAAAGGTATGTCCTAGGTTATTTTATGTTTTGCAGACATCAAGATTACATTTTTCAAAATGTTATATTCTATATGATTTCAAGTTATTTAAAAAACAATAAATATATTCAGAGTAATGTTTTGCCAGTAAAAAATTTGTTCAAAATACCATTAGATATTGTTGTGGGATTAATTTAAATAATTATGTAATAACACTGAAAAACACTGGATTAACAACTAAAAAGTGTGTAAAGTTAAAAAATAGGTACTGGTAAAGAAAATTATACTTACTACAGTTTAATTTGTATAGAAATGAATAACAAGATTTTTTTAAATAAATATATATTTTTATATCCACCGCCAACAGTGGACTTGTGGTCAGTACTGCTGACGAGAGGTCGTGGGATTAAGTCCCACATTGCTATGGTTCTTTATTTGTATTTCTTCTATTAAGTATGTCCTTCGGAGGGGACCTTAAGCCCGCGGTCCGTTTCTACCCCTAACCAGCACAAGCCATTTAGTTTGCTTCTGGTACTTCTTAGAAGTAAGGGTGGAACTAAAAGATCACTTTAATACAACGTTTTAAGAAAAAAATAATCAATAATTGTACTAAATTATACTATAAAAGCTTTTAGCTACTCCTGTTGCATAATATTGTTTTTTTTTCGTAAATATTAATAAACATTATAAATTCTTGCCCAACAACGGGAATAATGAACTCATTATTCACATTGTTTGGTCGATTTGAATATTCACTGTGATTTGAATTAATCGGGTAAAAAGTGAGGTTAACCATTTGACAGATTTTATTTATTTATTTTTGAAAATTATTTAATTATCTAGTTATTGAAGTAGATAAAGTAGGTATAGTATTAAACTCAAGATTATGCCCATTATTCACTCGTCTGGCGACTTGATACGCCTCGTGAATAATAACCTGCTTTATCTCCCGTACAATAATATACTATAATTCCAATCACGGTTGTAAAAAGTTAGGAATTTGATAAAAAAGAAAAAAATCTAAACTTTTATACGTACATTACAAAATACAAACTCAAATATTAAAAATATTTCTATTATTTAAATAAAATATAAGGTCAAAATAATAAATAAAACATCCATTTCAAAGATTGTCATTTTTTTTTAAATAATTTTGTCAACATTATTTAACTTTTTGACTAATTTTTGTTTATTTTATAGTACCTTGCACCGAAAAATATTTTAAATAACAATTCCTGAAGACATTCTAAGAAGATTTTCTCTTTACCAATATTTAAAATTTACAAAACTTATATCACTTTTCGCGCCGTTTTCATTATTCTTGTCGAGTTTATTTTGCAGCAAAATTTTTGTTCAAATGTTTTGAAAATTGCATTAGATTGTAAAAAATCTGAAAGCTGATTTTACCCGTTTCCCGATGCAATTAAATTAGAAATAAAAGTTTAAATTAATACATGGCATTTTAACAACAAGTCATTTGATTTAATTCTCGAATTAAGTCATTTAAATGCCAACCCTGATTTTATTTTTTTATTACATGTTTATTAAGATACTTATTTATTAATAATAATTTTGGGCTCCTTTAAAGCACCTTTTTCTGATTTTGCGTTTTTTTGAAGCTCGTTTTAATTATTTTGGTTTCCTTTGAAGCACATTTATAATAAGTAAAAAGGTTTGAACTATCAACGAAATTAGTTATGTCAGTATTTTAGGAAGACCGCATACGTTTACCTTTAAAGACAAAGATAGCAATATATAGGATATATAGATCTTTCGTTTGCAATATCTACGCTCTCTCTCATACTTACTCTTTATTCTTGCAATATTTTCTTGTATAGTGTTCTTGTTATATTTTGAATGAACCCTAAAAGTTATTTAAAGTTTGATAAAATATGCCAATATTTACAAAAAATTAAGAACGAAAAGAGTAGTATTTCTTGAATGTTGAACCCTCGATAACGTTTTATTAAACCACAAACATCAATTGAGGGCAATCTTGTTTTTAAACACAGTCAATGAATTATATAGAATGAATCAATCTAATAAACAAACGGAGCTTTGATAAAAATCGGTTTACTAGAATACAAATCGTTTACGAAATATATTGTGCAATGTTTTTATTTGGATAGATAATGTATGTGGTTTTGTAAAGAATTTGTAAAAAAACCCGATTGATAAATATTTGGTTTGAACAATAGATTTTAATTTATAATTAAACGATTCATTAATCATTGTCCACCACAAAAGATAAAGTTAATTTCTTATATGAAATGACGGATAATAAATTGAATTGGGTATCTCGTGTCTGTATACGTTCAACAGGTAATTTGATGAACATTATAATGCATAACTTCCTAAATTTCTGTAAAACACGCATGTAACAAAGTTTTTCGTCCAATTAACGCATAATTGGTGGATTATAAAATAGAAAATTCTACTATGAATATTATTATTGACAGCCAGAAGTCAACAGTTAACACTGTAAAATACGATCGGGCATTAAGTTAGTGAAATGCACACACTCTTAGGTACAAACCTCGAGCAACAGGTAGTCCATATATTATCCTCTTTGCTCGGATGAGCATCCAATTTTACTGATTAAATAGGTATACTGCAACGCTTATTTGCCTTTTGAAAAATTTTTTTTGCATCAATAGTTCGTTTATGTATTAGTAGGAACTAGATTTGTACCCAGAAATATTATCAAACCACATTTGATTTGATTGGTGACGATGTGGGTCCCGGATGACAACCCTGAGGTTGCTATAATTAAAGGGTGCGCCTACATTATGTAATAAGATGAGGGAATACATTTTAGGCTCAATTGTGTGATTTTAAATAAATAGTGCAAATTGGAGTTTATTGCCCACATACTATTGTCTAACCTATGTATCGTTGTAAATTCCAAATAGTCATCTAAACAATAATAAAATGATGATTTTATTTATACTTTATAAATTTACAGTAACGAAAAAGATGTTTCGTTCTGCTTCAGTAAAAATACATTGTTTCGACGTTAATTTATAATTAACTGAATCATTCGTTACGATAATGGCATGTTGGTCAGACAAGTGCTAGATAATAATTCAGTTGAATATTTAAAATATGAGAGGTGTAAGTTGCGTTTTTAAGATGGCAACAGGTGTCGAAGGTAATTAATTAATTCAGGATGTGTATTACGGAAGGATGTGAAAGATTGTGACGTCTGTGAGAGTCTTAATGGTCCAAGTGGCTTACCGTGGGGCATGCACATTTCTGGCGGTGCGCCGTGCATGTAGTGGTAGTGGTTTTCGGGGTAGAAATCCCTGTAAGGCGAATGCACGGGACCGCAGTACATGTCTGCATTCTGTTGGTTCTCGACGTTTGTGCTGGCGACCATTCCACTATTTCTGCGGCCAACACCACGTACCTCGAAGACACGTCGCGACACTTTTGCACTTTTTTTACCAAAAACAACAGAACACAACGGCGAATCACTGCTTTGCGTTTTGGCAACACTGGTTCACTTCACTTGTAATCCATATGAACGATCATACTTGAGGGAACAGATTTGAGTGTGTCGGTGGTATACGGAGTGTGTGTGGTTGACGCGCGTTCTCTTCACCGCGAGCGTTCGGTATGAACTGTTAATTGGACTGAATTTCCGAGTCGGAGTTCGGAACGTGCCTCCAGAGGGAGCGACCGTCTTCTAAAGCTGTAGGAATTTCAAATCTACCGGGGCCGGTCCACGTGCAAGTCTATAATCAACCCATCTATCTGGAGAACACCGGATGAATTTTATGTATTAAGAATGCAATCTTTTAGTTTAGTTCCATTTTTTATATTTCTTCTTTCGATCCAGGCAACTTTAATCAATATTTTAAAACTTTATTTTATTGAATCTAATATTAACAGGGTACCTTTTTGAAAATGACAAGATAATTATATGCTCATGATGGTTTTAATTATCTCCTTAATTGGTTATTACGATAAAAATATATTTTAACAGCACACATTTTACAGTTACTAAAAAAGCAGATGTGTAAAGCAATTTACGTTCTTGATTTAAAAAAAGAATTAATTTTAAAGTTTTTAGAAATTTGCAATATCGATTTTTCGGAAATAATTTCCAATCCCAAAACCTCAAACCTCTGTTAAGAAGCATAGCTTTAAAAAATAATGTCCACACCTACTACCTATCCAAAAATTGTTTACTATAACATTAAAAAATATATAATTATCAAAGCTATTTCGGTAACTGTTTTAAGTGTTTATATTTATGTCTGGTTAGTTATTTAAAAAACGAATAAATCGTTTCAGGAATTTTCTGAATATAATAGTAGGTATCTAAGTATGTATCAAGTTTAATAAACGCCATTTTAGTCACGAATTTTAGGTAGTTTAGTAGTTTAATTAAATGAGTCACTAGAAGTTTAAAAACGAGTTATATACTATACTTTTTTACGACATTACTTATTATTTTCTAAAAATAAAATAAATAAATATTTTTATAGAGCAACATCTATAAAACAATAGAGTAAGCGTTTTTGGGTATCTGTATTACCGGCGCGCCGGTGAAAATGTCGAATTTTTATGTGTAAATCAAAATGTATTCCTCTGTGGTTTAAATCCAAAATAGAAGCAGTTTTTTACAGTGAAAGTGAAGAAAATGTTTTATGGGCACTCCATGGTGGAGTCCGAAAACTTTAAAGTTCATTACAATGTTCATATAAACTTTGGGGTTGAGAAACTATTTAAAACTTTTGTATTTTTGTATTGAGATAATAAATAAAAATAATGTTTACATTTAGAGCACAAGAAGGGCACAAGAAGGGCACTTTATTTTAACGATTGTATGGCATTTGACAACTGTCAAGTAACTTAAAACTAACTTTAGCACGTGACTAAAACTGTGTTGCTAATTTAAGCCCGTGACTTAAACGTCATAAAGCTACAACTTGTTAATGTGTATTTAAAAGGTCACTTAGTGTCATGGAAATGTACGATACTTTTTACCAATTTTAAATATTATTATAGTCGCCTTCTCCCAACTTAAAACCCTATTGGTTCAAATCACAGTAAATATTGAAATCGGCCATCACTAATGCCTAACAACGTGAATAATGAGTTCATTATTCCCGTTGAAAGGCAGGGAATTTATAATATTTATCATTATTTACGAAAAAAACAATATTATGCAATAGGAGTAGATATGAGTTTTTATGTATGTTTTTCTATGAATAAATAAACAAAAAACCGTCACATTGTCACATTATAATAAATCACGAAAGCATAGAAAGTGAAAATTATAATATAATATAATATACCTGAAACTTTTAATTTAAATAAAATTTAATTGGAATCTCAAATTAATTGTCATCTGCAATGTAACTGTTTTAATTAAATGGAAACTTTATTTCTGTACATAAATTTACGCGATCAAAATTTCAGTTTATACTTTAGTAGGCACGTAAATATAGATTAATTATCAATAAGCAAAGGAAATATAAATATCCCCCCGTTTTTTAGTTTCGATGTGTTAATGTTACACGAACAAAAAGCGAAAAAAGAAGAAAATAATTGATGTGATAACCAGAGCTGTCAGACAGCAGAAAGCTTAAGTCTTTTTTTTAACTTAAGTCATTTTTGTGACTTAAGTCATTTGATTTAAGTCTCTTTTTTTTTGGACGACTTGAGACTTAAGACTTAAGTCATTTTCAAAATGATTTGTATTATTAAGCTTTTTCTACATTTGCGTAAGGACTTAAGTCTTTTTAAAATGACTTAAAACAAAAAAATGACTTAAGTCTTTTTAAAATGACTTAAGTCTAAAAATGATTTAAATCTTTTTAAAATGACTTAAGTCTAAAAATGATTTAAATCTTTTTAAAATGACTTAAGTCAAAATAATGATTTAATTCTTTTTAAAATGACAAAATAGGTAAGAATTAAATTCTTAAAAAAATAAATAAATAATAAAACATAACAACATTATGGATCATTTTCAAAGTGACCACCAGTTAATTTAAAGCCCAAAATACTTAACAAAATAAGCACCAGTTTTTCAATTGTTGGTTAAGTTTATTTGATGATTAAATTTCATGGATACTATACTATACCCACACCTATTGTCTTGACAATAGGACTTTAAATAAAGAGAAGTTTTACCCATACCACCTCCAAAATGTTCAACGAGTCGTTGACAACATTGAATGGTTAAGAATCCATGGAACTGCAGTTCTAGAAATCTCGCCTAGGAACCTCGTCGCCTGGTTCTAGTCGTTGAACATTTTGGAGGTGGTATAGGTGAAACTTCTCTTTATTTAAAGTCCTATTCTGTGGTCCTATTGTCAAGACAATAGGTGTGGGTATAGTATAGTATCCATGAAAGTTAATCGTCAAATTAACTTAACAATTGAAAAATTGGCGCTTATTTTGTTAGTATTTTGGGCTTTAAATTAACTGCTGGTCACTTTGAAAATGATCCATAATGTTGTAATGTTTTATTTTTAATGCTTATTTAAAAGTTGAGTTAATTATTTTATATTTTTTTGGTGTGATTATGGATAAAATATTTTTTACTCAATTTTTTTTAATGTCAACAAAACAAATAATTACGGTCTTGAAGCTTCACTAGAATAAGTAAACATTTTTTTAAATTGCAAATAAACCTTAACTGATGATTTCAAATCGGTTAGCTTGCTGATTTATTGGAATATTCGAAAAGTCGAAGAAAAATTAAAAACTGTAAAATGTTTCGATAATTTTTTTTTAAACGCCTTGATGGTGCCGTTAAATTTTATTGGCCATTTTGGTAGAACTTTTCATGCTCTTTCAGAACCTGACTTTGGATTTTAGAAAAAAATATATACAAGGTGTTTTTAGTGGGAAAAAAATAAAAAAAAATTTTAGGTCCGGTCCTGATTTTTTTTTTGAATGTCCGATACAGCGCTGTGCAGGTACTTTATACTTAAGTATGTATATAAAATTTTATGCAATTCTATTGATCCATTCCCAAAATATGATTTTTCAAAATTTTCGACAAAATACATAAATCACCCTGTAACTCTTAAACGAAGGACCTCCGAATTTTTTCAAAGCCAGATTCGGATTCACCTCTGAAAACTACACCTACCCTTAAGCTATGTCGGTTTCCTCATGCAACACCATGTATAGAGGCTTAAATTGTTACACGCTTAAAAAAATTGACATAATCAAATTAAAGCTAGTCCGTCCCTGGCGAACTAAATTCGCCAAAGGTGTTTAAAAGTTAACTATAGTTATAACTAGTATTTTTTATATTAAAAAATTATTAAGTTACTTTAAAAGTTATTAAACAATTTTCACATAAGTTTTAAAATAAGCAAACTGTAATTTATGGATAGCACCCAGGACCGGATCAAACCGGATCCAATTTTTCATGGTACTAACACACCAAGATACTAACTTTCTGATCATGACAAAATTTGAGCTCCGGCTCGTGGAGGTCCTAAACAAAATCATTTTTTAAAAATTACAATAATTTTAGAAAATGCAGTTTTACTCAACTAACTTTAATTGAAGATAACATAAGTTTGGTTACATATATAATAAATATGTTTTCACTAAAAAATCGTTTTATCCACCTAAAATAAGTAATTCATTTAAAATTAGCATATACTTTAATGATAATTAAAAAAATAATATTTGAAAAAGTACCTTTTTTACTGGTTACTTGAAATGGAAAAAATCACTTCAAGAAAGTTCAAATTTGCCCTTCTCTACTAAATCAGTTATGAAACTTAAGAAATTTGTTATATGTTTTTAACATACCTTTATTAGTTTACTAATGAAAAAAAATTAAATTTACTCAAATATATTAATGTAGATTTTATAGGTTTTGGCCAGCTTTTTGGGCATTTCCAACACTGTGTGCCAGTACATTATTATATACAATACAATAATTGACTAATTAAGTGATCAACTTTTTGTTATGCACCTATTTTAAAAATAAATTTCATTAAATGTCTTGTCAAAGAGTATCTATTAGATATATACTCTTTGATCTTGTTTTGAATCTCTCAAAATGAGTAAGGTATTTGTTTTTTTTTACTTAAATCTTTTTTTTTTCGACTTAAACCTATAAAACGACTTAAATCTAAAAACGACTTAAGTATTTTTAGGGACTTAAGTCCCTAAAAATGACTTAAGTCTTTTTCTAGATTTAAGTCGTTATATATTTGATTTAAGTCATTTTTAATAAGACTTAAGGCTTAAAAAAAAAGACTTAAGTCTTTTTGAAAGGCTTAAGACTTAAATCTTTTCTGTTTTATAGAAAAAATGACTTAAGACTTAAGTCATTTTTATTTCAAAAAAGACTTACGACTTATGACTTAAGTCTTTTTAGAAGTGACTTGTGACAGCTCTGGTGATAACTTTGTGTTACTAATACCAAGTCCGTTATTATTTCTGCTCGGTTTCGAATAATGAAAGCCGATATGCCAGAAAATAATTATGGGAGTAAAAAATAATTTCAGTCGGATATCGGTAAAATTTTGCGCGTGCAAAATATTCCTTGAAACGATTTATATATTCATCCATGGCTATTTTTAAACTTCGAGTATTGTTTATGTTTCACAAGTTGCGGCACGATATTAAAAAACAAATATAAAAAATCAAATATTTATTTTAGCATAGACAGGTATGTTTTTGCTTATTGCTTCTAGACTACTTAATCTAGCGCTACTTAACATTTTTCAGTAATGGTTTTTGTATGATTTGCATTTGTAAAATACATCAATAACTCATTAGGCATAGATTTTTGAGCCGTTTACAGATATAGATTAAATATTAATTAAAAGCGAAATAAAGCACTTTTTGTAAAACTGACGTTGTGTTACCTTTTTTTTCAAAATTTGCACACCCAACACCAAATGATTTTTGAATTTAAAAAAATAAAATGGGATAAGAATTGATAATTATTATAAACATTTAATGACCACAAAGTACGTCACACGTTTTCTGAAAAAAATTGTAAGAGCGAAAAAAACCTGTCTACACCAAATTATCCCAGATTATAGGGATGTGTCTATTAATTTTATGCATGGGTCAAATTTTCGGCTGTAATAAAATAGCTTTAAATTTATCGGTTAATTTTTGTTTTGCTATTGTATACATACACTATAGTGACGAGAGAAAAGTGTCAATTTGACAACATAGCTCCCAGGGCTAGATGGATTTAATTTAAAAAGTTGGGAATTTATTTTTATTTAATAAAAATACATATTGCGACAATTATTATACACAAAAAATTTTTTTATTTAAATTTTTGATAGCAAGTCGCTATCAGCGACAAAATAATAATATATTATTATTTTTATAAAAACCCAGCCAAACTAAGATAATTGCGTCCGAAAATTTCTGTCGTTACTTCATTACTTCAATGTTAATCAACGTTTTAATTTTATTTTTAAATTGCTAATTCGTCCCAAAATTTTCATTTCTCAAAATATTTTTTTGTTTTTTCGATAATAGGTAAACTTGTTGATTGGCCTTAACAGCGTATTAACCAAACAAGCTCCATTCATGAACCCCAATTGAACGTGGGTGTCACTAAATCCATGGTCGAGGGGGATTCGGATTGTACTTAGTTTCTTAACTTAACCATCAACAATGTCGTCCCCGATATTCCAAGGGAGATTTACCAGCCGGGGTAAAACTTTGTATCCATCAAACACTCTGGAAGACCAGTGTATGATGATGCTGATTGGACCAGCTATATGTTAATCATGATTACCGGTCACTTTTCCGAAAGTCATTTTCCCGACAGACCAATTTCCCGACAGACCATTTTCCCGACACACCATTTTCCCGACAAGATTTTTCCCGACACCATTTTCCCGAAAGTCGTTTTCCCGACAAGCCATTTTCCTGACAAGCCATTTTCCCGACAAGTCATTTTTAAGACAAATAATTTTTACCACAAACGACACAATATATTTTAACAGAGTGACGTCATCCAATGACGCAATCTTAGGACGAGAAGCAGATCTTTTTTCCTTAACCAACGTCCCGAGTCCGACCGCTTCAAAACCAACCCAAACCCAACAACCCAACCCAACCGACCCCGCCCCATTGGCCCTTACAGAATTCCAGAAGGAACAAGCGGATACCGAAATCATTTTTGACCAGGTATGTTTTTCTTTACTAGATAATAAAACTTTTGTCGTGAACATAATCTTTCGGGAAAAGGGCTATCGGGAAAAACGTTTCTTAAGTGGATAATAAGATTTTTGTCGTGAACATAGTCTGTCGGGAAGAGTGCTGTCGGGAAAAACGTCGTCGGGAAAATGGTTTGTCGGGAAAATGGTCTATCGGGAAATTGGTCAGTCGGGAAATTGCATTCGGGAAAGTGACCGGGAACCGTTAATCATACTCATAGGTAAAATTGCTTAAAAATATTTTTAAAATGTGGTCCTACATGCCCACATTACATTAATATCATATATCTCATCGATAAAACATCTGTTATTCATGAGAAAACGATTTTCCGAAAATGACCTGATATAACTCCAAAAGCTTTAGCCCGGGGTGTCTATCTCCAATCATAAAATACCATTGAGAATAATGGTATATTATGTATCAAGTTTGATAAACGCCATTTTATACACGAATTTAATTTAGGCACGAGCGAGCTTGCGAGCGAGTTCTTAAATTAATGAGTGTATAGAAAAGTTTATAAACGAGGTGCATACTATACTTTTTCTACGACAAATACTTAATATTATCTTAAAATGATTTAAATCAAATATTTTTTTAGAGCGCCATCTATGAAACAATAGGGGAATCTGTGTGTCACCGCCAAAAGTCAAATTTTTACATTTTATAAACACAGATTATAAAGGTTATAAATCGAAATGTATTTTTTGAAAATTGACAGTTTTTCACAGTGAAAGTAAAGAAAATGTTTTATGAGCACTTTACAGTGAAGTCCGTGCCCGAATTTAAGTTATAGTTTTCTGCCGGCGAAATAAAAAGGTCAGTACAATGTTCATATAATTTTTTCAAATATTGGCTTTGAGAAACTATTTAATACTTTTGTATTTTTGTGTTGAGATAATAAAATAATTTTCACATTTAGTATTATTTTACAAGAAAGACAATTTATTTTAACGATTGTATGACATTTGACAACTGTCAACTAACTTAAAACTAACTTCAGCCCGTGACTAAAAACCTGTTGCTAACTTCAGCCCGTGACTAAAGCGACACAAAGCCACAACTTGTCAATGTGTATTTAAAAGGTCACTTAGTGTCATGGAAACATGTACGATAAAGGGCTTTTAAAGGTGGGAGTAGAAAAAAATGAGGGAAAATCAAGTTTCCAGTGAATAATAGAACCGACGATTTTAAATATTTGTTTAATTGGGTAATTTACTGAACGATTTATTTTAATTTTAATTTAAAATAATTCAAGCAAATTAGTGACAAGCAAATCAATCCAAACAAACCGTTATCAATGCAACGTGGTCTTCTCAAATTAGAAAATGGTGTTACCAAGGTGTTTGCTATGTAAATAATAGTTTTGATTGGTCCAATAAACGTAAAGTAAATTAGCAGTGTAATTTTTAGTTATGTTAAAAAGTTTTATACACATTTTACCACTTAACAATAGAAAACAAATTAATTTTTTAATTTTGAAATCGAATTTTAATTAGCAAATAGTTATTTTTCTAATTAATTTTGTAAATTAATTTTCTTCAAATGTTTGAGTTAATTTTTATAAAAATACAAATTTAATTTTAAATTATAATTTAACCACCCTTAAATTAAAATAGTTATTCTTAAAAAAGTGCATATAATTAGGGTATGAAGTAATAGGTATTTTTTATGATTTTATTACAAAACATTTCTATGTATAGGTACTTATTTAAACAAAAAATCTTAAACATGGTTTTAATATATAAAAAAATAAAAAGGCTTTAAACGCTAATATGTAGATAATAAAATAATCATTATTCTTTCAAGGAGCCTATATCACTGTAATTTCTACATAATTACAAAAAATAAAAGTAGTAAACTTTCCTTTTTTTAGTAATTTATTATCCTGTTTAACATTTTAGATCGCCTGGAAAATCCCAGAGCGACTGAAACTCGAGGAAGAAAAAAGAACGGAACATTTAGGAGATTTCCTCGTTTCGAATGGTCAATAACACTTATTAGTTTGACGTATTTATTAACTGAACATGTAAATGGACTTAAATACCGTAATGCGATGGCTAATGTAATGCAAGAGAACATCGATTTTGTACATTAATAGCCGTATGCACAAAACTTTTTATTCAATGACCAGTTAGTCATAGTCAAAAGTAGAGATTCAAAATTTCCGGAAAAATTGAGTGTCGGAAAAAAACCCTGTTTTTTTCCTGGAAAAATTGGAAAAAAACGGAAATTTTGGGAAAAATTGATATTTTCTTAAAAACTAAAAAAAATGTTTAAAAATATTTTAAATATTTTTTATAATATTTATAAATTATTTTGATTAAAAAATTCCCGTTATGTATAGGCGCCCCCCGGGGGAGGCACCTGTAGGCTCATGCTTTTTAACCATGAAAAAAGCCTAGTTGCCTAGTTGCCGACGGCCGTAATTCACATTAAAATCATTGTTGTATAGGTAACTATTCAAAATACACTAACCCAGGAGTTAGTAGCATATTCAATGATTTTAACATCACAATGGCAACCCTGCCCGATCAGCTGATTAGGAACCGACACGTCGGACCGATCGTCGTTCGTTTACAGCGTTAAGTCCATGTCTGACGGTGCAACTTCTCGCGGCGACTTTGTTGCGGCGACTAGGTCGCCGCGATTTTTTGGTGGTCACACGATGCAACTAATCAGCTGATCTAACCTGTCTCCAAATAGAACATGTTCTATTTCATGCAATAAAATCGTCGCGACTTAGTTACTTTTTTAGGGATTTACGAATTTTCACTAAATTTTTTGGTTGGTACTCAATATTTATCAGCTGTGGAATGACAGATGTGATTTGCGTGTGCTTTAATCTGAGTGTTTTTATTTTTACACCACAAAATACTTATAACTTTAAAATAAAAACAAAACCGATTTAAATAAACATTAAATTTGTTTAGGTATTTTTATTTTTCAACTAAGTAATTTTCGGTTATGTTGGCAATCCTAGTAGAAAATAACGTCAGTTTGGTTGCACCGTGTGAACACCCTAGAGGCGAGAAAGTCGCTGCAACTAGTCGCCGCAACAAAGTCGCCGCGAGAAATTGCACCGTCAGACATGGACTTTACGGTAAGCATAAAAACATTTATCTTGTATTAAATATACTTTTTTTTATTGTACGCACAATACACAATGGTATGCTTTTTGCTCAAAGCACAGACTTCTGTACTACTGCAAAAATATATTTATTTAATTTCCACTCATTAATACATAAATTATATCAAATCAAAATACTTTTTAGATTTTCGTTTTTTTTTTAAATATTTTTTCAATTTTTCCGTTTTTCAATTTTTCCAAGGCTCGGGAAAAAAACGGAAAAAAACACTGTTTTTTTCCAATTTTTCCTGTTTTTTTCCGAACCTTTAAATCTCTAGTCAAAAGTAATTATTATTATCGCAATATTGCAAATAAATCAAGCACCGATCGTTGAATAAATTTTAGACATCGATATTAAATTTTAAGGTATTTTATTGGTTTAACGTAAATCAGGTAGCCTTTCACTTTAGTTATGACTTAAAAAGTTAATAGCAACTCTTTTTTAAAATTCAAGTAATGTTTTTAGTAAAATTGATGGTAAAAACTTTTTACCATCAATTATTTTATAATAATATATAACACCCACTCTCTAAAAAAACTAGTCAAAAATGACTAGTTACTACAGTTATTAGTATGGTATACTCAATATTTAATAGCCAATTCTTATGTAAAATTGCCCCTGAATTCCAAAATACCGTAAAAAATTAGGAGTGGAATACATATTATATGGAAAATTGACTATATCATAATAGTCCGGTCAATTTAGACATCCTAGGGTACAAAAATTCGCACCCAGCTCAAAGTTGGTATACCATTCCTCATTGATCCGATACCTACTCTTACTCTGAGCGAGAAGTTTGCTATCTCGCGAGAGCGGCAATGTCACTTTGCGCTCGAATACACACAGGATTTTTTCTACAACGGATGTTTCTATAAGAATGTTTGGTAAAAATTAATAATTATTGATAACCTAAAATTTGACATTTGTGTCAAAAGTCGCAAATACAGTAAAGTTTTCTTTATTATGGTTTCCATGGTAACTAAGCGAGCGAGTAACTTTGTCCCTCGGCGAGCGAGCGAGTGCAACTTTGCGCTTTCTTTTGGAAGCGCAAATTTGTACTTTTCGCTTGGTTGTAGAAAAAAGTCTTTTTATGTGACTTTTACTCAATTTGTTAATTTAATTCCCCTAATCCCTTTAGTTTTTTTTAGTTTGGTTATTAAACAATTTTGTTTTATTAAATACGAATTATTCTATGGGGTTTGTGGGGAAGTGTGGTGCAGTGTATATAAGTAGATATACTTAAGACGGGTTTATACAACAATTGATAATTTAGTGGACAATTTATTTCATAACTCAATTGTTAATTTAATGCATAATTTAATACATAATACATAACTTTAAAATCTGGTTTATACAACTCATTAATTTAGTAAATATTTTATTTTTTTAAATGACAATATTGATTATTAAAAGTGGCAAGTGACACAAAATCCATCATTGAAATGTTATGTAGAAACTTTGTAGAATTTTTTAAAGCACAAAACACAATAATTATTAATCATAACCTTATAAAATGGAGAGAGAAAAATTGTAGGCACATGCGCGGTTTAATTTTATTTATAACTCATAATTTATTTCATAAAAGTTAAATTTTGTGAACTTCCAAGGTTATTCAATAAACACTAAATTGTGAGTTATGCATTAAAACGTTGTATAAACTGTTTCATAGCAGATAGTGCGATTTAACTTTTATGCTTATGCACTAAATTGTGAATTATGAAATAAATTAATGATATGAAGTTGTATAAACCCGCCATTAGTTTTTATGAGTTAAGTAAAATGAAAGTTTTTTTCTATCAGTTTATAAATGGTATATTTTAAAATTACAGTTATTGATACGAAAATATTAAAATTTTAATTGATGTATTTTTTAGCTTAATTAATTTAGTTAACTACCTTACTACCTTACCATCCTATTGAGAAAACCTAATTATAAGGGTAAGTGCAATCTATAATACCTAATTACTTTACTATTGTATCCTGTTTTAAAAACTATTGTGTAAAGTAGCTGGAATAATATAATAATGGTACCAATATGTATGTAGTCGTAAGTTTCAACAGTGTGTAGTGGTAAAAGGTTTTTAATAAAACGGTTATTATATAACAACATGTAGTAGTAAAATTTAATTAGAGCAGTAGTGGTAACGATCACTTTGCTCTAATGTCAATACAATAACTCATTACCATTCTGTAATGGGAGCAACTAAGGTTCTACTGGTTGGCGCCTACCATAACTATGGATACCGCTGACCGCTTATTTTTTAGTGCAATAATTTTCACATTTAGTATTATTTTACAATAGTATGACATTTGACAACTGTCAACTAACAAAGCTAACTTTAGTCCGTGACAAAAAACCTGTTACAGCCTGTGACTAAAGCGACATAAAGCCCTAGCCCTGTGTATTTAAAAGATCACTTCGTGTCATGGAAACATGTACGATAATGGGCGTTTTAAGGCTGGGAGTAAAACATAATTATAAACATAATTTTGCGTATCTAGCGATTTTCAAGAGCTTTTTAATAAGGGCGGATGTTGTATTAAAAAAAAATGAGTTGGTTAGTGAAGGTTTTAAGACATTTTTTTATATCTATATCAGGTCCAGACTTATAGAGCATTGTTTGTTTTTAAATTTACACCGTTTATATATATTATAATAACATAATATAACATAAATTATATTTCTTGTATTAGCAGCTGCCATAAGCAATCTTTTTGAAGGAATTGATTTTTTTATTAATAAAAGTTTTTTACCACTATTTTTTTTTAATTCAAACGTTTTAATTGAATAAAAATTAACTCTTGCAAACTAATTTAATTTTTTCTTTATTCATATAATTTATTTAAAGAATTTTGTGTTAGGCAATAATTAAACAGCGGAATTAGCGTATACATATGTCTATTACAATAACATCCCAAGAATGTCCAGATAACAGGAAATATTTTTAATAATAACCTATTATTTATTCATATTTTTTACGCAATTTTTAATTAGTTACATTAAAATCTCAAGTACGAATTCCTTTAATTATATTTTTTTATTAAATTAAATTAGCAATGGGAATAAAATAATTTATGTTATTTATTATAAATAACATTTTTTGCATTATTGTCGTGTTTTATCAATGACTCAAGACGATAGCTGCCTGGTGTAAATTACGAATTGTGCATTTTTATACTACTTAACCTTTAGTCTATTCGTCATTCCCCGATACGTCAGTCAGCGTATGCAAATCAACGGTTTCTTTTTATTGTGTCACGTGAACCAATGCAAAATGCAATTTGGCTACATTCTGCAGCGGCGATATTTAATAAAGGTTTGATGATTTTTTTGGCACCCATTGTACTGGTCAAGGCGAAAAAAGTTGACTAAAATTGTATAAATAATAGAAAGAATTTAACATCTACATAAAAGGATAACTGAGGAACGCCTGCACAAAATCAAATTTGTTCCTCTGATCAAATGTGTACAAAAAAATGTTTATAAAATAAGTACATTCTAGAAGGAAAACTCGATGGTAGTCGGGTTTTATTTTTTTTAAGTAGAGTCAGGGGTGCTGATAATAAATTAAAAATATTCTCCAAAATTTCTTTCCGCGTCCCCTAATTTCATCCCCCCAAAGGGGAGTTTTTTTGCTTTTTGGCTCATAACTCGCTAACCGTGCCTTTTTTCAGAATTTGTTTATGTACTAAATAAGGCACACGTTAAACCCCATTGCGCACCTATATGATGTGCCCTTTTGCTATGCGCAGTGTGCAAAGTTGAGCGTTGCTTTCAAAATCACTTTTTTGTTTTTTTATTATAGCCCAATTTTTAAAGTAATCGATCCCAAACCTTACGGTAAAACTTTAATTTTTGTGGGGCACTTGCAATGAAAACTACCGATTCGTTACGAGGATAAGTGTACCTAAAAATCTAGGGTAGAACGAACTGGCTCATTAAAGCCGTTTGAGAAATAAAAAGCAGTAACTTTTGAAGAAAGTCTAGTACCTCAAAAAATCGTCCATTCGGTTAGGTTTGGGATCGATTACTTTTAAAATTGGGCTATAATAAAAAAAACAAAAAGTGATTTTGAAAGAAACGCTCAATTTTGCACACTGCGCATAGCCAAAGGGCAGATCATATAGGTACGCAATGGGGTTTAACGTGTGCCTTATTTAGTACATAATCAAAAGTATTAGAGGTCAAATTCTGAAAAAATGCACGGTTAGCGAGTTATGAGCCAAAAAGCAAAAAAACTCTCCTTTCGGGGGATGAAATTAGGGGACGCGGAAAGAAATTTTTGGGGAATATTCTTGATTCATTATCAGCACCCCTGACTCTACATAAAAAAAATAAAACCCGACTATAGTCGTATACCATCGAGTTTTCCTTCTACAACCTTTGTTTCCTGGACTAATTCAATTCTTGCAATAAGAAGCAAGTTTATATATAAACTTGCTTCTTATGGGATACGGTACCAAAATGATGTATACATCCTCTTGGTCTCCCTAGCACGCCTAAATAAGCCATCGTGATTAAAATACTTTCAGACTTTTAGGACATGTTAAACTATCAAAATTATTATACGCTTGAAAAAAATTCATTTAGATCATACTCCAAAACGGAAAAAAGTTGATTGTAGGTTTTTTTACATAAACAGCTTTTTTAATTACAGTTCTGCGTTAATTTTTTTACTCAGACTTAATTTGTAGGAGAAAATGCTTGGAATTCTAAATTTTTACTAAAACTATTTTCGAGAAAAAATAAAATAAAAAAAACAAAAAAATGAGTTTTTACTTTATACCGCAGGGGGTAGTTGGGGTTAAGATTTTCTTATAATACCCAAAGGATTCATGCAAAAAAATTACTGTCAATTGTGATTTCTTTCCGAAAACAGCCTTTTTTTAATTTTTATTTCGCTGAGTAAAAACAAAAACGGGTTTCAAAATTATTGGTAACACATCTGTGGGTAAAAGGCATAAGGGGATAAGTCAAAAAAGGAATTTTTCAATAGGGCCTTTAACGTGATTGCATTAATTCAGGAAATATATTTATGTTTAGCGGGTATACGCTTTTGTTAGCATATGACATGTGGTAACAAAAGGGTATACCCGCTAACCATAAATATGTTTCCTGAATTAATGCGAATACGTTTAAGGCTCTACTGAAAAATTGCTTTTTTTGACTTATCCCCCCCCTTATGCCTTTTACCCACAGACATCATCTTTTCAAGTTAACCTCTCAAATATATTTGAGAGGTTAACTTGAAAAGATGATGTCTGTGGGTAAACCTATAGGTTTGCTTTCACAATTTAAACTAAGCTAAAATCAGAAAATATTAACCAACACCCTGTATCTCAAAAACAAAGCAAGTAACTCGTTTTACTATTTTTAGTGCAGAATACGCTCTTAAATTTTCTAAATATTGTTATAAGAAAAGCTTAATTTTAGCAAACACTCTGTACACATTCACCTTTTTTGAGTGTGCACTCACGTTAAAAAGTGCAAGGCGAAATTTTTGCGGATACATTGACTCGCAAATAGAAAGGAAACACGCATAGACAGATCATTTGCCCTCGCACTGGCCTTCCAATCTACTATGTAATTTGTTCGACACAGAATTTATAAACAATAAACAAAACAAAGCCGACGCTACAGCGCCACACTAAAGCCGGGACCTATTTTTAGTTGTATTTGGAAAACAAATTTTTTGTTTGTTTTATATTTGGGGTCGAGATGTTTCTTTAACATTGCATCATTAGTCAAATGAGGGGTGTTGATTACTAAAAAAAAACCTGTTTATGTTCGTCTATTTGTTGAAAAAATACATACTGTAGAATAAAGCAAGGTATACAATGTATACTTTACTATAGGTAATAATAATTTTTGATTTGTGGGGTTCTAAAAATAGTAATATACAGGGTGTCTATTTAAAAAAGAGCAATGCTCTTTAACTCTTGAACTAAAAAAGATATCAAACATTTTTCAAAACCGTTTCTAGGATATGTGGGGCGAATCAGTGTAAGCGCAAAAATGCCCTTTACTAAGCAATCTCTGCGACTGTAGCCATCCAAATTTTTTTAAATGGCAACGCCCTATTTTCAAAACAACATTTGAAAGCTCTTTAAAATTGCAATTTAACAGTACTAAAGAAATACTTTTTAATAGTTTAATTTTTGAAAAATACGCAAAATAATTTTTATAATTATTTATTCCAATTTCTCGTCATAATTATCATATTAAACCACTTTGTTGTCGTAAAAAAATATAATATATAAAAACTATAAAACACAAAATAATTCTAACAAAAGTATAATAAACTAAAAAAGCATAAATAAACAAAATGTTCAACAATGAACAAAACACTTTAATTTTTAGCTTTTTAAATTAAATGCAATTTTTAAAATTTAATAGTCTTTTATTATTTTAAAATTTTTGTATCAAAATATATTGGCATTATTGAACAATTTAAATCCTTAATGGAATGTGTATGTTTTTGGTGGAGTTTTTGTATCAGATTTTTAAAAACAAAAAAGACTGCTTATTTATGCTAATTAGTGTTAATATTTTAAATAGTATTGTTTGTTTTCCAAAATGGTTTAAACAACGGCTAAATATGTAGAAATTATTTTTATTTGTGGTGCCCAAAATTGTTGTGCTCTATGTGGCATTTATTGAACTACACTACGCAAAAATGTGCGCCATAAATACGTTCAAGAGCTGGTTGCAAAATTTGAACAAACGGGATCTGTTTGCATTTGAAAAAGAAACCAACCTATAGGTTAGTATAGAATACTCGATGAAGCCCATATTGAGGTTCTTGGTCAGTTTGGTGTAGATCCCACATTATTACTCCGTTCGGCATCTATATATTTAGATTAACAGGGCTTTGCACCGAGTCTGTTAGGAAGGTTTTAAAATATCACAAATTCCACCCATTCAAAATGCATTTTACACAAGAACTTGGCTATGATGATGCAGACAGTCGTGAATTTTGTGAATATTATGAAATCATGACCAACAAATTAGATTCAAGTACTAAAAACCATTTGCTTTAGTGATGTCTACAAACAAAATTGTTATTATTGAAGCAATGAAAGTCCTCATCTCATCAGAGAAAATTATACCCAGTATCCTGTCTGGGCAGGAATTGTTGGAAATTGTATTATTGGTCCCTTATTTATTGACCAAAATTGGAATGGTCAAATTTATTTTGAAATGTTATATGAAACAATACAGCCACTAGAGTAGAAAATCAAAGAGGAGATGAATATTTATAACATGTTCAATAACCTCATTATGTAGTAGCTGTTAGGGCATGGCTGAATCATAATTATCCAGAACAAGGGATTGGTAGAAGAGGACCAATAACATGCCCTCCCAGATCTCCAGATCTGACACCATTAGACATTCGCTTAAAATCTGTGTTCTACAAAACTCTAATGTGCCACAACGAAAAGTTCAAGAATGTCGAGCTATTTTACAACAAACATTTAAAATTGTTTGAAGGGAATTTGAGTATAGACTGAACTATTGCTTACAAAATATCCATTTTGATTATTTAATTTAAAAATTTAAAATTAAAGTGTTTTGATTATTCTTGAATAATTTGTTTATATATGCTTTTTTAGTTTATTATACTTTTGTTAGAATTATTTTGTGTTCTTCAGTTTTTATACTTATGTTTTTTCTACAACAAAATGGTTTAATTTGATACTTACAACAAGAAATTGGAAAAAATAATTATTAAAATTATTTTGCGTCATTTTCAAAAATAAACTTTTAAAAAGTATTTTTTGTAGTTCTGTTGACTTGCAATTTTCAAGAGCTTTTCAATAAGGTATTATAAAAAGGGCCTTGTCATTTAAAAAATTAAGTGGGGTGGCTACAGCCCTAGGGGTTCATTTTTGTGGTCATACTGATTCCTCACATATCCTAGACATGGTTCTGAGAAATTGTTGATATCTTTTTTAGGTCCACACTTATAGGGCATTGTATAATATTTACATATAATTTCTAAATTTATACATAGTAAGTGGATAAAACGTTTTATAACTATAAAAAGTATAAAAACCCGTTTTTAAGACCATGTTGTTAATTATTTTATATGTTCAACATCTTAAATAAAATATATCAGTGGTCCACGGAGGATGGGATTAGAAACTACATAAGCCACAAAAAATGTAAAATTGTCATGACTGAACAGTTTTTTTTTAATATTACATTTTATTTAAACAGGATGTTTGATTTTTACTGGGATGATACCAAATTTCTTTTTTTAAATGTAATACCCTGATTTTTGGCTTTATTGATTTGCTAACTTTGCAACTATTGACCAAAATAAATTGGGCAAGGTAATAATATATTGCAAAATATTATACAGGGTGTTTTTGGTACCCCGTGAAGTATTTTTTTAAGTTTAATATCGTTGTTTTTTAAGATTAAAACTTTTTAACTATGTTTGGGGGAAATTAATTTTTCGTTGAAAATATATTTTCAACGAAAAATTAATTTCCCCCAAACATAAACTGCTCGTCATAAAAATCGACGCACCTAGTTTTTTGGAAAATATTTGAAAGATCGCTATTGGAAAATTACTGAATCGATTTTGAAAATCTTTGGAAATTCTGAATAACGGATTCTTTGATTCTTATGTCTCATTTTCAGACTACGATTTTTTGCACATAGCATTATACTACAGAGTGTTAAACGAAGAGATGTATTTTTTCCGAAATTTCAAGTTATTCCCATTCATGACGCAGTTGAGTTTGATGGTCGTAATACCCCTCCCTAATATAAGTAAGGTAATCCCTCGGAACGTTTTCGAGATTTTGAGAATATCGCGGCTTACTACGATTATATGCCAATTTTTCGAAAATTGTCGTTATTTCCCAGTTTAGTCCAAAAAATCAGCAAAAGTGGATTCTTTGACTTACGTCTAATTTTGAGAATACGATATTTTGCACATAGCATTATACTACAGGGTATTAAAAAAAGGATGTTTTTTTCCAAAATTTAAAATCCCCATTCACAGGGCAGTTGAGCTTGATAGTCCTAATACCCCTTCCTAGTATCAGTTAGGTAATCCCTCGGGACATTTTCGAGATTTTGTGGATATCTTGGCTAACTACGATTATATGCCAATTTTTCGAAAATTGTCGTTATTCCCCAGCTGTCCAAAAAATGAGCAATAGAGGATTTTTGACTCCTATGTCTAATTCTGGGAATACGATATTGTGCACATAGCATTTTACTACAGGGTGTTAAAAAATTTTTTTTTCCAAAATTCCAAATCCCCATTCACAGGGCAGTTGAGCTTGATAGTCATAATACCCCTTTATAATAACAGGTAATCCCTTGGGGCATTTTCGAGATTTTGTGGATATCTTGGATAACTACGATTATTTGGCAAGTTTTTGAAAATTCACGTTATTCTTCACTTGATAAAATGTTTCACACAAAACCAATTTTTTTTGGTGAAATTTAAAATAAAAACGCAAACAAAACAAAATTATTCTCGTAAACTTATGCAGGCTATATTCATGCAATTTTCTACAAACGGTTTACTATGAAAATTTAACAAATTTGGCGCATATCATATTTTGAGTTTCCTCCCTTCAATTATTCTTGTCATTTTTTTCATCGAATATGAAAACATTTTACAAACAGCAAAACACATTTAAAAAAAATAAAATGACGGATGTAAGGTTGTTTACCACGCAAGACGAAGAGCTGCTTGCCATCTTGTTCTGCTAGAAGAAGATGGGCACAAGAACATGCAAATTGGGGAAACGATATGTTGATAACTAATCGATACCTTTCGTAGTTTGCTCATATAATCGTAGTTAGCCAAGATATCCACAAAATCTGTTATTAGGAAGGGGTATTTGGACTATCAAGCTCAACTACCTTGTGAATGGGGATTTAGAATTTTGAAAAAAAAACATCTCTTTCAACACCCTGTAGTATCATGCTTTGTGCACAATATCGTATTTCCAAAATTAGACATAAGTCAAAAAATCAACTATTGCTCTTTTTTTGACTAAAATGAAGAATAACGTGAATTTTCGAAAAATTGCCATACACCTAATCGTAGTTAGCCAAGATATCCACAAAATCTCGTAAACGTCCTGAGGGATAACCTATAGGTTATAACTGTTATTAGGAAGGCGTATAACGACTATCAACCTCAACTGCCCTGTGAATGGGGATTTGAAATTTTGGGGAAAAAACATCACTTTTTTTAACACCCTGTAGTATAATGCTATGTGTACAATATCGTATTCTCAAAATTTGACGTAAGTCAAAGAATCCTCTATTGCTGATTTTTTGGACTAAACTGGGAAATAACGACAATTTTCGATAAATTGGCATATAATCGTAGTAAGCCGCGATATTCACAAAATCTCGAAAATGTTTCGAGGGATTATCTTACTAATATTAGGGAGGGGTATTACGACTATCAAACTCAACTGCCTCATAAGTGGGAATATCTTGAAATTTCGGAAAAAATACATCTCTTCGTTTAACACCCTGTAGCATAATGCTATGTGTAAAATATCGTATTCCCAAAATTAGACATAAGAGTCAAAGAATCAGCTATTCAGAATTTCCAAAGATTTTCAAAATCGATTCAGTAATTTTCCAATAACGAGCTTTCAAATATTTTCCAAAAAACTAGGTGCGTCGATTTTTATGACGAGCAGTTTAGTTGAAAAAATTTAATCTTAAAAAACAACGATATTAAACTTAAAAAAATACTTCACGGGGTGCCAAAAACACCCTTTATAAAGAGATATTTTATTATTTTTATATTTTTTTGATTTCATTTCATTTTTAATTAAATGCAAATTTGGTTTAAAAAAATATTAGTTTAAACTTTGTTTCTAAGAGCTCTTTCTGTGTTAATTAAAAATAATTTGAACTTTATAATTTTAGACTTTTTCATTTATATTGTATAAAAAAAATAAATAACTTACAAATTGTCTCTTAAAATCTTTCGTAATCCCTTTAATTTTATTAATTTTAAGACTTCAAAGACAAAAATTAACAACGGCCACTTCTAAAAAAATAAATAGTTTTTATCCGTCTCTGTTTACATTTTTAATCATAAAAATTAAAAAACAATAATGTTCTATTGCATCAGATAATGAAAATATCTGCTTTGAACGGCAGCGTAGTAACCCAATTCGATATAATAACGAAACGTACATGTTGCCCGACCAATGAAACAGTACCACAGAAAAATACCACCAGACTTTCACTAAGCAGCAAGACCCATCAAACATTCAGCCTCCATTTGGAACCATCGACCATAGTTCCCATTAAATAATTATTTACCATCGATGCCGGTTTAAAAGCTTATGGCTAATAACCAAAAGATAAGCATGTTGTATACTATAGTAAATTTCAGAATCATTATGGTCAAATTAATGGTTAAAAATTTTTACCATGAAAAGAAATAAAAATAAAATTTTCTACAGAAGAGATATTTCTAACTCCCCTGTATATAAAATATACAAAAGATTTTAACTTATACCCTCACTTTACTTGAATGGCGTTTCAAAAACCGTCACTACTCACTGCGCCATCCTGTTATTTCAATATCCATATTTTAAGATTTTTAAACATATTTTTTATGATATTTTAATAATTTCCTTCTTTCATCATTACAATTCTAGAAAAAAAAAATGTATATACGTAGGTAACTTTAATGTTTTTTTTATTATTTTTATATTTATCTTTTTTATTAGCTTTATTAGCTACAAGTTTTGGCATAGTCATTGAACATTAAGAATAGATAAGTTTACAACAAAATATTTTTAAAAATTACTTTATTTTATACTTTTACTTTTACTAAGGATAATGTATTTTTTTAAATAATTATAATTAGAAAAACCTAAATGTTGAATTTTTTTCAATTTATATTTAAATTTTTTTATAACAAACTATGATTCCTTCCTCTTGCGAAATATTTCTATAAAAATATCTACTTAAATTGATTACAATAGTGAAAGTTCCCGTCAACCATTGTCAATTAGACATGAGTATAATGAAATTATTTTTCTTTCAATTTTTGCATAACATAAATTTGCTTGAAGAATACTAGACATTCAATACCTATGATGTAATTTAATTAATGCTATCGCGAATGGCTTTTGCAACATTTGCAATATAATATCAAGTAAAATTTTGTAAAATTAATTTAATAGACATCTTAAGGTAGGTAGTTTGTCTGCCACAAAAGTTTTAATTCAAAAGATAATTAATAACAAAAAAGCTGCAGCAGCTGTTCTGATAATATAAAAATATTTTATTTTTTTTATATTTTTATTCTTAACCGGAGGATAATAAACCGGCCCTCACAAAGGAATAACTGAAATCATTCTCTTTTAAAATGAAATAGTCAAAATTCTACTATTTGAATTAGTACCAGCATTTTTTACTAATAAAATAGTCGTTTTCACTTTTAAATAGTTATTTTTTGTTAGTTTGACTAATTTATGATTAGAAAACCTTAACAACTTACCGCATTGGCGAAAAATCTCCCACTATTAGTCTTCTTGAAACTTGTACGTCGAACCGCAGTTTTAATATTTTGTTGGCTTTTATATGTTTTGCTTGATTTTCTATAATTTGATGGGTTTTATTTGTTTTATTATAGGTAGGTATATTATATGTTTTGTCGAATTTTATTTATTTTTTGGTTATGTTTCATATGTTTTGTTTAATTTTAATTGTTTTGTTACAGATGTTATTATATGTTTTGTTGGATTTTATTTGTTTTGTTATATTTTATATACCTATTTTGTGTTTTCTATACATTTCCCGTTAAATTATATATTTTGTGAGAGATAATAATATTATTATATTTATTTTCTACACTTCTATTTTGACGAAAACGGCGCCTCATAAGACTCCACTACAACATACAATTTTTTCAACATATTCTCTCATAGCAAATAATATCGTGCCCGAACCTCCTTGAATTCAGCTCCAGAATAGAATACTAGTAAAAAAATGAGTCTTTTCACCCAACCTAAAGGATCAATAGAAAAATATTACTATTATTTATTAAAAAAAAAATAGTTTTAAACGGTCATCAATGCTAAAAGGCTTAAATAATTAAAAATTACAACAATTCAAGAAAAACTTTAATTTACTGACTGACACCATCTACTGTGATTAATGTATAATTTTTAAAAACAATAGACTTCCTGAAGAAAAAAATGGCATCACGTAGCCACTTGTAGCAAAAAATATTATTGCTCGGTTGTTCCCAAGGAAAACTTCCCGACCGATTGTGACATAATCGAATCGAAAAAATGCAAAGTCGTGACGATTTAAAAGAATAAAATTGCTAAGTGCCACACAATAAAACAGAGAAAGATTGTAGAAAGTGCGCATTTAAAGTTATCTTGTCTTGAAAAGTGGGCCACCGGCTGTTTCCTAGTGCGATTAAAATCAATCGGCCGGGTAATTTTTCTAAATGCGGCCGCGCTGCATCGAGATTGGGAAGAACGATGAAGAGAAAATTTGATTATAGAGCGATCGATGCTTTGTTAACAAAAGATTATTGTGAATTAGATGCTGAGGAATAATGCCATATTTCACTGCGTGCAGAAATTTCTGCTTTTCAGACGTTAATCAATTTCATCAATTTATAAACTTTGATAATATAGTTTACTGTCACAAGGTGGTAATTTTAAATGAAATTTTCACAAAAAAAATAAAATAAGTCTGCGCGCAGAACTTTATTATTATTATTATTAATTTTTTCGCATGGGAAATTGAGTGTTAATATTTTTTATAAATAATAATAAAAATTGCATCTACGCATATAACTTCGTTGGCAAAATTTCTTCCTACGTTTCTTAAACAATTTTTGAGAACGGTGGAGCGTTTTGAAAAACGCATGATTCAAAACGCTTGGATGACCTTGAAAAGAGATCGTGACGACACACTGATTTTCGACATCATGTCACAACCCCATTGCCTTGAAATCAATTTAAAACGATATTCATATGATATAGACCACGTCACATTTCTCGGACACCGACGACAAGGTGACAAATGGATGCAAATAAAAATTATAATAAATTATCCTTACCATTGTCCCACAATCCACACAACAAGGTCTGTTCTATCTCGTTTCGCGCATACTAAAAATCCTTGCAACACTGCGCAGACTCGAACGGCGGCCATTTTTTATGTTTTTTATAATTCTTGTGCTTGGGTTTGTGCTGTTAATACAGATTAATAATCGTTTTAAACGTCGTGTCTCTTCTGGCAACCATTTTACTCCTCTTTTATAAAATATAAACCTTATTCTATCAGGGTTGTCCACAAACTGTGAAATGTCAATTTTAAGGTTAATTTGTGTGTTATAGTAAGTGATTTAAAGTATGCGCAATACGAGATAGATTGTGCTTTGTTCAACCTTTTATTTAAACAATAATAAATAAAATAAAACACAAATATATATAAATACAAAAGTATTTAATAGTTTGTTGACGCCAATATTTCAAAAAATTATATGAACGTTTGTACTGACCTTCAGATTTCGCACTAGTAGTGCAGTTAACTAGATTTAACTGATAAAGCGTAAAAAATTTTGTGTGCCCATTAAACATTCTTCTCTCTTTTACTGTGAAAAACTGCTTCTATATCGATTAGTCTATTTTTAAGGGATAAATTTTGATTTACACAGAAAAATTTGAGACTTAACGCCGGTAGATTCCCAAGTTAGTGATTCTAACGGGAATTCCATTAAATACACGGTTTATAATACAACTGTCAATTTTTGTATACAAAGGTATACCTTTAACATTTTCCGTGTAAGAAATTAAAATAACGTCAAAAATATTCATTGGGATGGTTACTTTATTTTTGCATAGATGTCGCTTCATACAAATATTTTTTTTAAATCATTTTTTAGATAAGTATTTGTTGTAGAAAAACTATGGTATGTAACTCGTATATAAACTTATTATTTAATTAAGCACTCGCTCGCAAGCTCGCTCGTACCTAAATTAAATTCGTGAAAAAAATGGCGTTTAAGAAACTTGATATATAATATACTATTAGAATCCTAATGAAACCGCAACAGGTAAATCACAAAATTATGATTTTTAAACTAGCATTCTGATACCGAGAATACATTGTGAAATGTTTTTATTTAAATCTTAGATCAAACGAAAATACATAGAAATCAATAATTATTAGTTTTTTTTGTTCCCTGACCTATGATTAAACACGAACAATTACGTTTAATAAATCAATTTAGTTAAATTAAAATTTAATTTTCTTTAATATAAATACAACATCTGCCTTTAATCTCGTGAAATTTTTGACCGGTTGATGAACGGTTTAAGTTATTACGCTACACTGCAGTGCACTGAGATAATTTGTTCGATGCAGAGCAGAGCGGATCTTTTTATATAAAAATGTTCGATAAAACATTTTTAAGTTGGTAATGTTCTAATGCAGCGTCGTTTGTCAAGCAAAAGGGATCTAATAGGTATACTTAGCCCGGTATGGTATTTACTTACCAAAAAAATAAAATAAGGTTTCGATTACGCTGATATACAAATTAATTTTATAAAAAGCATAATATTTTTTTTGTAGGGTTTTCCAGATTTGAATTTTTATTTTGTTTTTATTTATTTTTTCGAATGCAGCTTTACAATTTGGGACATATCTCGAAATGGCCAACCTGGTTGCAAAAGGTGTCAAAAGTAGAGCAGTGAAATTATCTTCAAAAATGTGCATTTAAGCAAGTCTGTAAGTTGAATATGTTCTTCATAAATTGTCGTTCTACTCGAAAATATTCTAAAATAGCAGTAAATCGTATTTGGAGACTAAACTATTGATTGTAGATAAAAAACGTAAATAACAATTTTGTAGGGAATTTTTATGTATTATTTATAGTTTAGCTTGTACAGCCACTCTTTCACGTAACTCTAATAGTATAGTTATTACAGTCGTCAGAAAGAATTTGACACTAAAATGGCTGTACAAGCTAAACTTTAAGTGATATAGAAAAATATTTTGTTACAAAATTGTAGGGCACAAAATTCCCTACAAAATTGTCATTTACGTTTTTTTTATCTACAATCAATATTTTAGTCTCCTAATACGATTTAGGTACTGCTATATTAGAAGATTTTCGAGTGGAACGGTAATTTGTGAAGAACATATTCAACATACAGACTTGCTTAAATAGACATTTTTGAAGATAATTTCATCCTGTATAAAGATTTTAGAACCGAAATTCGAAAAAAATATTCTTACTGTACGAGAAAAGAAAAATGTTTTTTAATGGTTTTTAAAGGGAAATATTTAAAAATTGAATAGCAACAGCTTAAAATAAAGATTAAGAGCATTGTAATAGCTCAAAGATTTTCAGGTGGGACTTTGAAAAAAAATATCGCTCTAAAATGAAGCACCCTAGTGTCACCCCTGACACCCCCTCTCGCTAAGCCCCTGAGAATAAAATAGGTAAATAACTAGTAAATTAATTTATTTGATATTTTGTAAGAAGGATACGATTGGAGATTTAATGCTCGATCTTTGTATAGAAAACGTTGCAACATTCATTGCAGTTCCTTCTTCCAAATTAGAGATGCGTCATCTCTGTACATGGCTTTAGCAAGTGACATGTCATGTGAGTGAATCATAATCATATGTGTATGTAATTCTGTAAAGTTGCAAGAGATACCCACACACACACATATAGAGAGAGAGCAGTAGCATCAGCTGGCTCGTAGAGTACGTTTTTTTTATTTCTGTATCACAAGGACGAGAGATGAGATTGCCTTACAACTTTGACTTGTTAACAAACATAAAAAACTGGCAGAAGTATCGCCTTACTGATGTTGTATCATGTGTTATTTTTTAGACCTATATTATGTCTCATCTTTTGTTACTGAACCAGTGAACAGGGATTGATTTAGTTGAGGAATCGCTTAATTGCAATACATCATCTATTAATAAAGCGAAATTTAATTAACACTTCGCTTCGATGTTCTCTCGCCTAACCACTTAAGGAGTGACGTAATACGTTCTCAAACTTATTTGAATAAAACAACGACAATTATTTCCAGGTTTAAATATGCACGACGGCGAACTTTTTTCTTGCTGGCCGGTGAAAGAAAATGACGACAAAAAGTTTTTCCATTGTGGCTTAAATTATTCCGTTTTTTGTATTGAAAATGTTTGTGCATAAATATTAATTGCGAGCTGCAATCAAAAGTTAACCTCCAATCCATAAACAATCTTTTATTGTCAAAGTTGCAACAAAACATAAAATTCGTAACGATAAGCCATAAAAATTTTCAATCCCTTTATTTATTACTATTTTAATATAAAATTCGCTAATCACCCCAATAAAAACTTTGTTTATTCAAAGGTTGCTGAAATTAAGAAACAATAAAAAGTTATATCTTGAATTACAAGTTTTGCAAATTAAGACCGTCTGTTTGCTTTTACTCTGGCTGGTTCTGGATTTACTTTTTTTAATCAAGTTTATTTGAATAATAATAAAATACTGGTTGTCCCGGTCTAAAATAAATCGAAGGTATTTACCCAGACCGCAAACAAATCATGACACAAGTTACTTTTATTGTGTTTGTTAATGTACAAAACTTAAGTATTGTGCGAATTAATGTGAACACAAATAGATTTACGTTAAATATTATATATTGAAATAAAAAATACAAACAGTACCTACTAGTTTATAAATATTTTAGTATTATTAAATTTGTCCCCCTTTTGGCCTTTATTAAAGCTTTAACTTGTTTTGGAATAGAATCAATGTTCCTATATTTTCCTATATTCTGTCATCTTGAAACCATACCTGAATGACAGCCTTAATCATCTTAGTTTTTGTTGTAGAATTCATTTTTAGCAACCTGTCCTTGAATATAGCCCACAAATTCTCAATAGGATTAATGTCCGGTGAGTTTACAGGCCAGTCTAGAAGGGTTACCTTTTTTGTCCTAGTGTAAAGTAGTCGCAATAACCGGCAAAAAGAAAAACCTGACAAAATTTTCATTTACAATTTGACTAATTATTAGTGACTTATTTTAAAAAATGCAATATTTTGTTGTTGCATATTTTTCTAACATCTATTAAAATGTAAAGTTTATTTCATATTCCAATAAAAAAACTAAAAAACCAATTAAATTTTTTTATATTTCAAAATAATAAGTTAGGCACCGGAAAATTGTGCCAAGCAAAGAATAAATATAAATAAATATATAAGAATAACAATTCAAAACAAATCCGAGAGGTGGTTTTTTAAGGATAAAGTTAAAGAATAATTATCAGTAAGAAAATCTTTATGTAAAATTCACGCAATTAATGTCTATCATTTTTGCCCATGAATGCGTTTAAACGAATAATTATTCGTTTCCTGCAATTTTAAAAATATTCCACTATCTAATATTATAACGAAACTAAAATTAAATGCATTTTGCAATCTTGCATTTCTAGCTAGTATTTATCCATAACATGAATTTATCACCTTTGTTATTATTTTCAATAATCTATCAATGAATAATAACAATTATTGTTTATTGCTAAGCTAATCATTATTAAGAAATAAATAAAAAATATTTATTGATCGTACTTCTCAAGAAAATAATACAATAATTGTTAATTAAATTTTACATAGAAAACAAATTACTTTTTTTAAGTGAAACGTGCTAATTTCAAGGATTGGTCTAAAATGTCAAAAGGTTGACACTTTATTTTATAAATTAAAAAAATACTTTTAAATGTGCTTTATAAATAGAAGCTGCTTCTGTTTTTTATGATAGATAGCAAGTCGGTAAATTAAGGCTCACCCCAGGCTTAAGTTTTGTTTACCAGATATATTTATTGCTAAATAAATTCCAGACAAAAATATTATTTACTCTTTATTTGATTTCAAAATGTCAAGATTTGCGATTACTGCAAATTTACTGGGGAATACCCGGAAAGCAAGCAAAAGCGCTATCTTGGGCAGCACGTATTGCGATGCTTCTTCTTAATTTGTTTGGGGCAAAGTTCACTTTATAAAAAGAAAAAGACGGAAAGATAAATAATTTAATATTATAGCTACATTTCGCGCTGCGTAAACATTGTGCATACAACACTTAAAACCGTCTATACAAATATTTGTTTCGTCTAATGCAATAACAAATCAGTTGTTAGGCATTGAGAAAATCGAGGAATTTATTATTGCTTGTTTTTTTGCTTACACACTGTTATAAAAATCAGATTTGTTAACATGAGTTTGTAGTTTGTTAATTTTAACATAATTTTTTGTAAAAAAAACAGGGATTGAGTTTATTCAATTTCATAGAATAAAACGAACCAAAAATTCTACCTCTTATTGGGGAACTGTTTTATACAATAAGTTACCCAAGTATTATTATTATTACTTTAACAAAGAAAAATAAAATATTTTACCGAAAGTTTTGTTAATTTTGAAGGTTACAGATTATTTTGTTAATGTTTAACAAATTATTTCGTTGAAAAAGTACACGTGATTTCAGGCAGTCAATAAAAACGTTTACCACTGACAATACGCATCAATAAGTTCAACTGCAACTTATGTTTCTGCTTACTTTATTCTATGTCGCAACGTGTTCGTAACAACTGTCCAGAGCGTTTATAATATATTACCAAAAATCTGTTATTATTGTTATTTGAATTCTTTTTACCTATTTAACGAGTGTGCGAAGTGCGAAGTATTATTAAGTCTACAAAATGTTTTTTATATTTACAAACTACTTATTCATTAGTTAACAGAATACAGCTGGTTGTAAACTTAACATTAAGTTATGTGGCCCTGGATTAACATAAAATCTGGTTAATATTTGGTTAAAATTAACAAATACTTTTTACTTTGTTAAATTCTTAGTGATTATTTTCAATAAGATTAAGATTCAAGAAATTTTCGGTTTTTGAATAAATACATAAATTTCCAGATTTGGTGTATAATTGTAATTTAGTTTCGTTGTATAATTTGTATGTATTTTATCGGATGTATTCACTGTGTCCAAAGTTATGTGCTCACCATTGCCAACTCCGTTATTATTGGAGCTACAAAGTCGTTCAAATTATCAAAATGGTAGAGTTTGTTCTTGTTTAAATAGAAAAACAATTACCTAAACCTCGGATTTTCGAAATATTCACAAATATATTATTTTTCTAAATAGGACACCTAGTATATTATTAGTTACCTATTAAAATTAATGTTGCATAAATACCCTTAAATTAAAAATAAACAATTAATAAGCACTTGAACTTTTTGATTGTTGTTAAAATGAAGTAACTTGGTTACTTTAACAACCTTTAAAAACGTTAAGTTTATATATATACAAAAGTTTATATACAAAAGTACAAAAGTCCACCCTTACTTCTTAAGAAGTCCCATAAGCCAACTGAATGGCTTGTGCGGGTTAGGGGTAGGAACGGACCGCGGGCTTAAAGTCCCCTCCGAAGGACTAATACACAATAGGACAAACACAGTACTTAATAATGGTTTATTTTTAAGTTTAGGGTACTTATGCAGTTCACCATTTTAAACAAAAGAAAAATGCCACTTAAACTAAGTAATAAATAAGAACTTGCTTATTAATTGTTTATTTTTAAGTTAAGGTTAGTTATGTATACACACAGTATACTGTATACGACAAAATTTGATTTTTATTGCCTCCCATGAAAAATTTCTATAGATTTTGAAAATAGACTTAAAAAAATGATACCCGTGTCTTGGCTTTTTTCATATCACGTCATTTTGTTTAAGTGCGATCCAATAAAATGTTATCCACGGTATTAGGCACTTAATATAACAGCTTCGATAACAGCTAGACAGTATATTTTTATGGAAAATTTATTCACTGGACAACCATTAATATACAGGGTGTTGCACATTCGTGGTTCATTGAGAGTTTTTGAGGAACAACAAAAGATATCGATTTGAAATTTTTAAAGCGGTTATAATCCAATTACGCCTATTTTTATAAAATATTTTAAACAAAATGCCACTTTCGGTTTGACCGGAAGTGACATCAACACCCCATATATTTTTACATTTTTAAATTCTACATACAATTTTGAGTAAAATTACTGTACCATGTCCTATACCTAAAGTAAATAGTTTTTGAGTTATTAATTTTGTCAGTTAAAATATGACAAATGCGCGTCAATCAAAAATAGCCAATATTTTTCTTGCTATTAGGTTTGCGAAAATAGGGGTAGAATTTTTGGAATCTTTAAACATTGTTTAAAAGATTCCATGTCAACTCCTTAACATACCGGGTGTTACATTTAAAATACAAAAGTTATTAACGTTTCAAATTAGCCCAATTTGCCCTGGGTTTTCTCGGGTAATTTGTTGAAATATGGAATTTTTTAAACAATGTTTTAAGATTCCAAACATTTTACCCCCATATCCGTAAACCTAATAGCAAACATTCAGAAAACTATTCACTTTGGGTATAGGACATGGTATAGTAATTTTACTCAGAATTTTATATAGACTTTATATCTCCAATAATAACAGAGTTAGAAATGGTAGCAGATAACTTAAAATTAAATTTATAAATTGAAAAAAGCAGTTCTAAAGATTAAAAAAAAATTAAAATCTTTTAAAAATTAAAATCGTTATAACTTCGTTATTCTTGGAAAATAAACATAAAAATTATAATTATTAATAATTATTAAACGTTTTCATCCAATTTCTTTTAAGTTCGATCACCATATTTTGTAGAGCTGTCTGAAAATACATCTGTCAACCATGTTAACTTTAAGTCGCTGTAGATGCGTTATATATTTTGTTTTCATAACAACTGTTTTTAGATATTTCTTTATCCGGCTTAGAAAATACACAGCTGGCAGTTTTCTTAAATTTAAAGGCTTTATGACACGAAAACTACTTGTCGAAATTATATTAAGGTTTATTTTTATGGTAAGTATGATATCCCAAGATTACATTACATATAAGTATACTAGTTGTTAACCTGTGGGCTCCGCCAAAAAATGGCGAATGCTCCGGGATTAATTAATACTGAATTTGTAATAACTTGACTACAACGCTACCTATCGGATCCTAGTATAGCTATGAACCATTGGCTCGACAAATCAAATATTGTAAAAGTATGGCCTTAATCGGTCAAGTCGTTCAGAAGTTACACGATCATAACCGACGCACGCGTACTCACGCAAGGATTATATGTAAGTATCAAGATATTCTTAATTGTCTAAAAAAATCTCATATGGCAAATTCATTTTTAAACATAAAATTTTTACTGGAAATGAAGGAGTGTAAAATTGTTATTTTCTGTGCGTTTTGCGAATTGATTTTCAAAATAAGTTTAACGTTTATACATAATGAGTTGAAAATCATTAATGAACATATATATTTTGGATTATTCTACGATAAATACGGCGGAATAGGATATTGAAATTAAATACAAGTTTTGAACAATACTTTGAAATGTATACATTTCAAAGAATTGTTTAAAACTTGTATTTAATTCCATCATCATATTTCGTCGTATTCATCGTAGAATAATCCAAAGTATACAAGTATTTGATATGCATTTTGTAATTTTTAAGATCTACAAGGATGGACAAATAATTTATTTATTAATTCTCCTAGTTACAAATATGATTGACATTTCGTATTTTGACAACTTTGGCATTTAAAGCACACAACGAAAACCATCCCAGCCACCTTGATAAATGATGATTCCTACTGTAGATACATTTTATAAATAAATATGCATTAATGCGGATTTATTTAAAAATGTCTGCTCTCCCTACATCTACTGTAGAAATCATCATTTATCAAGATGGCTAATTAAAGGAAATTTCAATTGAAAACGGACAGAGACAAGATCCGGTACGTACGATTAAAAAGCAGACCCGATGTTCAACAGGCAGGCAAATCAAAGTAGTTGAAGAAGAAGAAGCAACAGAACGCAACAAGAAAAGCATTAAAGACCCGTAGTGACCTTGAAGCCGCGACTACGCCACCAACATTCCAAGATGTTTCTCATCTTTCTCAACAAGCCTTCTTCTTTTTTATAACTGGACAACATTTAACGCCGACGTTGCCAATGCTACACCAAGATCCCGATAAAAATAAAAATACCAATGACAAAAATACTATCCTTTTCTGAATAAAAATAAATCAAAAACTAATTAAGCAAATTTAAAAAAACTTTTGATGATTTATATCATATTTTTGTAAATACGTTAACAAAATTTGACTTTAAAGCCTTATTCAGAACCTCGTAATTAGTGGAATAAATTAGTGGTTTCAATTATACTTTTAATTAACACAAAACGATCGCAAAATTAACGTTCAAACTTTTTGCTTTTGACATACGCACATGCGCAAAGCCGCTTTCCAATTATAATTAGTGGTAAAAGTTAGAAGTTTGCAAACTTTTTCCACTAATTGAAAAGTACTACCACTAATTTTTTGGTTGTGAACAACACTGTGTATATTCATGAGACAAACTTTAACGTTAATTGAAACCACTAATTTATTCCACTAATTACGAGGTTCTGAATGAGGCTTAATACTCAATGGTTGCTAGAAATTGACAAATTTTGGGTTTCATTTTAGTTATAGCGTAATATATTTTAAAACTTTCGACAAAATCTGAATATGTTAACTTAAATTGTATACCAATATTTTAGTTGAACGGTTATAATAACCGTAAATTGTTGTAAATGTGGCAACCTAGTGCAAATTTAATGCAAAATGTATCCTCAGAAAAACTGTTTTGTAAGTTTTCGAAAAAATAAAATTTAGCTAGGTCATAAACTTTTAAATTTCAATTTTGTGCATTTATATTTTTAATTTAATTTAAATTAATTTAATTTATAAAAAATGTGTACTGTGTGGCAAAATTTTAATAAAGTAACGACACTTTAATTAAATATAAATAAAAATGTTAAAAAAACTACTAATCATACAAAACCAACATAAAATTGAAATGCATAGCGTAGAGCAAAGTCGCGATTAACATTTCAGTATAGTGGTTAAGTTTGTGGTTTATGACAGTTTTGTTGTTGTGTAGGGTTAAAGTGTACTAGTCGACTATGAAACAATTAATGCGGCAACGGCAAACAGCGAAACCGGAGAGTGGGCGAGACGGCCGGCAACTGTTCGCTCTAAAAAAATTAATTTGTCGTTTAAATAGCCATTCATAAAAATATAATATTTATTATTAATAATTAATTTGTGATTTAAAATGAAAAAACTACCACGACGTTGGCTTTTTATTGCTTTATTGCATAAAACGTTTTTATTAAATAATTATTTGATTATAATCAATCAAGAATTAATTATTTTAAAAAGTGCTGGTTATATACTTATTTAATATAATTTTGTTATTGGTTCACCTCCCTACAGTGTTAACAATCAAAAAGTCGCAGTATACTGTAAATAAATTGTGGAGTAAATGAGGAGTGGATTATTTTCAATTGATTCACTCTAAACAGGATTAAAATATACTCCGAGATGGATATTATTAATAGAATTCACTCCGCACAGTGAATTATTTATTTATTGAATAAATTAAAAATATTTGTTAATCGTTTAAAAATATAAAAGGAATAATTAGAGATTTTTTTAATTAAATTTGACACAACTTTTTCAATTTTTGTCATAATTTGAATTTTTATGAAAATTTGAATTTTTTTAAATTTTTTAAAAAATTTTAATTATTTTGGAAAACTTAAATTTTTTTCATATATAAAATTTGATTTTTTTATGCTGACAAAAAAAAACTTTAATGGGTCATACCCATTACACATTTTTTAATGAGTAATGTAAGATGTTCCATTACTTATTGCAAACTTTTTAATGACAGTACACTCAAAAAAATTCTAGTTTAAACATTACAAATATTATAATGTGAAAATTAAATTAAATTAAAAGTTAATTTATGAAAATATACAGTTTTTAGTAAAATTATTAGTTTTTGTGAGTTTACAATGGAATATTAAGTTTTGTTATGTAAAAACACATTTCAATTTCTAATATTTGCATAATTTTTGTAATTTTACTATTCGCATGTAAAATTACAAGTTTTATTGTAAATTCCAACCAATTACCGCGCGCCAAATCGTGATGCAGGGTTGCATCCGCTTCCAAAACGTCTTTGATGTCAACCATTGTGTTTAGTAGATGAACGTGTTTTTATGTGCACAGTTAGAATTTAGTTTTCTTCAAGGTCTTTTGCAATTGGTAAATATTTTAAACTTAGTTAAAGATGCATAATTAATTTAGACTATGTTAACCTGTAATATTTGCGAAATTAAATTATAATCTTTAAAAAATATAACACTTATCTTCAATTGCATAGAAATACACCAGGAGCAGTGTTTAAGTGTCTATATCGGAACTGTAGATATGTTCTTAAAAACTATAATTGTTTTAAAACTCACATATATTTATATATAAAGTTAAATAAAATATTATGTGCCCAAAAACAGTTTATTACTTCTTAATCATAATAATAACAATAATATTTAGTAATACAAAATACATGTAGTTTTTGCAGGTAAGTAAATATAAATCCATTATGGTTTTTTAAATTTTCTTAACCATATACAGGGTGTTATGTAATTAATGTTATATATTAAAATGGGTTGTTCCTTAGGGTCCATAAAGAAGCACCTGAAACTTTTTTTTTCTAAATTCCAAAGTCTAAAAATAATTTATAATAACCTTTATCCTACCAAAAAGTACGCCACTGATCGACTAGGAACTTTAGGTTAATCTGGTGGATTTATTATGTTATGGTTGGTAACAACAGTGTTTCCAAAATCTCTCAAAAAATTTGACAAACATTGTTTAAATTTAGCTTAATTACAAAAATGACAAAATTAACAATGCAAATTGTCAATTTGGCGTTTTTATTAATTGTTGGTTATTTCATTTTTGTATTGAAGGTAAATAAATTCAAACAAAAACTTTTATGACAGAATCTAGTGCATTTCTTTTAAATTTTAGGTTATGTTTTCAAATTGTAAATATCTTAACTAAGGGAAGTGCTTTTGGATTTATTTACACAAATTAAATGTTTAAAGTGTAACCTGTGAACTGGTCCCAATTTCATCTGAGTAAACAGAGAATAAAACTGATGAAAAAATTAATTTTGTGGTTATGGATTTCAAATTTCAAAGGTACTAAATTTTCTAATCATTGCTTAAGCTAATAGCTGGATCAGTAAATAAATACAGAAGGGTATTAGAGCTTTAAGGGCATAAAACTTTTGTATTTATTGAGTTTTTATTTATTTTTTGCAAGAAAAATTTTTAGTAACAATTTTTTACATCTGGCAACGCATAGCTATTAGCTACTTTGTTGGTTGATATCTATGTACCAGGGTGGAAAAATGTACTCACAAAATACAGGTGTGCAGAGATAAACAAGTGTGTAACCAGTGGCGTATCACAAAAAATATAAAAAACTTCTAATGCATATTTTTTCTTTATCTTTAGAAAAATGCTTTTTAAAATATTTTTCCTTTATTCCTTATGTCAAAAGGTATTCAGTATTTTAATATATAACATTAATTACATAACACCCTGTATATATGGCTAAAAAATAATGATAAATAAGTCGTACAAAAACTTATCATAAAAAGAAATCACCTTCAATTGAACAATCCCAAGTTATTTTCATTTAGATATTCCTTGAACCACGGTTTCCAATAAAATGTAAAACAACATATCACAACATCAAAAGAAGACAACAACCACAAATTATCAAATTAAAAGTTAATTTTGGTTACCTATAAATTTAAATATAATTTCCAATTTTATATTTATTGGTTGTTAAAATGATGTCTTCTTTTTAATGTTATAATATGTTGTAAATTAAAATTACATTGTAATTTTACTGAAGAAGGAATTTTACATTTTTAAGTAGTAGTAAATTTACATTGAAGTCAGTAATTTTACATTATAATTTTATTTTAACTAGGAATTTTACATTTTAAATTTACAGAAAATCTATTAATTTTACAATATGATTTTATTTGAACTAGGAATTTTACTTTGTAAATTTAATTACATGGGTGTAAAATTACAATGTAATTTTAATACTGTTTTGTAAAATTACTTTGTTGTTGCAAATTTTCTGGATTATCGATGGCCACCAGTCGCCATAAATAATCGTGGTAAATTTACATAATTTTTTTTTTGAGTGTACTCATTGAATTATTTAATGAGAATTGAAAATGTTTTACATACAATTTTTTTTTAATGTGATTAGAATTACATTTCCATTAAAACAAATGACGAATGCATTATTTTTTATTGGTACGTACACGGAGAATAGAACTTATTGCTTTTAGTTACTTAAAACCAAAGCACTGATAACTTTATTTGTAAAACCAGAACATGTATTGTAATATTACAAGAACTGTATAATTATATATATATTAATAACCATTACTAAACATCTGACCAGCTATTATTACTCTATATTGGGTATCGATTGTTAAAATTAATTAATAATAAATATAAGGGATTTATATTTTTATTTAATAGTAACGTCATATTTAGGGATGGCAGATTAAAATAATCTTTTCGATATATCGTATCGAAAGATGTATCGATATCAACAGTCCAGCAAGGTTTACGGCTTTGCATGTGAAAATAAAAAAAATCTTCGGACCTGTATGCTTTTGTTTTCAGGGGGACATATTTACACATTAATTTTATCACCGTAACTTCAACCCCTTATGTATGTTGTGATAGATCTTTTAAAAGGGCAGTAAATTTTCTTTGTAATGTAAATTATACTTTAACTGTGATGTCATAACTATTTTTACACTTATTCTTAATGTTTTTAATCTTTTTACAATTTAATTAGTATTTTACTTTCCTAGTTTTATTGAGGAATTAATTTAAGTTCTCTGCTAATAAAGATTATTATTATTATCACTTAGTGTGGGATAAAGAAGAGATTACTCGAGCGTGAAGTGGTAACACGAGAGTGGAATCTCCTCTTTTGACCAATAGTCGCACTGTGCGACTCGCACACCATATTTGAAGAAACATCTGACAACTGTCAAATATGTAGTTCTAATCTCACTGTTTCTAATTTTTAATTATAGCTTACTTCACTCCGTAAACAATCAGGAAATTTATTATTTTTTCACTCTTCACAGGTTATTTAAAAATTATAAAAGTAATGATTGTGACTGTACCTTTTAGTCTATCCATTTTTTTCTAGCCATAATTACCTGTAACAAGAAAAAAAAATTAATACTTTTTTATAAAGATTACAATTTTCTATACATATAAGTAACTTATTTTTAAATTTTTTAGTGGAAAAAATAACTCAATGAATTAAAAAAGGCATTACTCATTAAAAAATAAGACTTTTTTTAAATTGTCCGTTTTTAAATAAATAAATAAAATATTTGAAATTATGTTCTAAAAAAGTTTTTGGGAAAAATATTAATTTTAACATTTTCGTGCGCATAGTTGAACTTTAAATGCGTTAAGAAAGAAATAAGATTATTAAATTATGACGATTTTAATAGTATTTTTCTACTACCACCTTTAAAACGCCCATTATCGTACATGTTTTCATGACACTAAGTGACTTTTTAAATACACATTGACAAGTTGATGCTTTATGGCGTTTTAGTAACGGGCTGAAGTTAGTTAACAGTTGTCAAATGTCATACCGATTGTTAAAATAAAGTGCCCTTCTTGTAAAATAATATTAAAAGTTATAATTCCTATAAAACATGTCCTTCACTTTAACTTTAAAAAATTTTTGTTAGTCCATTTTCAAGGGATACATTTTGATTTACACATGAAATTTTGACATTTTTACCGGCGCGCGGTGAATATAGATTCAAAAAATGGTTACTCTATTGTTTTATAGTTGTCGGTCTAAACAAATATTTAATTTAAATAATTTTTGGAAAATAATAAGTATTGATCATGGAAAAAGTATAGTATGAAACTCGTTTATAAACCTTTTTAGAAATTAATTTAAATAAACACTCGCTCGCAAGCTCGCTCGTGCGTATAAAAGAATGAGAAGTAGATTTTATGTGGAATGCAAAAATAAGGAAATTCAAACGGTTTTTCGGTACCTGTTGTAAAACTGTTTTGTTATAATATGATACAGTCTAATATTAAATAAATGAATAAATAAATAAATTCTTAACAATTAACAATTAACTGTAAGCATTTGCACGAAAAATTGTAAAAAATTATTGCACTCATGTATGTAGTGTAGAAAGAAAACACACTAAAAAGCTTCTAAGTGTCTTTTAGCTTGGACAAATGTCACTGTATAACCTTCTAAATTTTTTTATTAACATCCTATTAATATTATACAAAACTTTTATAACCAAATTTAAAATAAAAAGAAAATGTTAAGCCCATCTTAATAAAATTTATCGACTTGGATCGCAATATTCCTCCTAAACCCAATACGCGGCCATACAAATTGTATAAATATAGTTTATGCACGATGACATTATAATATGACAATTATAACAAAATTTCTTTGACGTAAACGTCTTTTTATAGCCCGCGGGCGTTATTATGGCCCAGCGGGCTATAATGAAACGTCAAAAATTAAAAACATCAATGTTACACCATTTGATATATTCGAAGTAAGTTTTTTCGTATAAAGATTTTGATTTTTCCGGCAGCAGGCCGCAATTTTTTGCCTTTTCAGCTGCTTCCTCAATTTCATTCATTTTTAAACTTTAAAACTGACTGATGTCAGTTGACATTATAATATGACAATTATAACCAAAAATATTTGACGTAAACGTCTTTAAAAACAATAATATATTAAAAATAATAATATATTAATCGTGCATAAAGTTTTGTATGCATTGCTGGCATAACTGGTTTTTATGGTCCTACGACGCTTTTCTAGCCCTCGCGCTAACGCGCTCGGGCTCGAAATAGCGCCTCGGACCATAAAAACCTTATTATGCCCTTAATACATAAATAACTATTAGTTGCTACGTGGGAAGAAAGTTAACCAACAAAACTGACAGATAAACGGCCCATTGCTGAAAATCGCCGAAAAACAAAACCCAGTTAAGTAATCGATGGACCGGGAATTGGCTATCTCATCTGTTTTCTGAATGAACGATAATTTTTATTACGATGCGTGTTAAACGTATCAAAATGTTTTATATTTAAAACTGAGTGTACGATATCTCGTTTTTTTTTCAATGAGAAATGATAGATAGATGATTTCCTGTTAGTAGGTTTCATTAAATTTCGACATGTATTGTGGTTAGTATTATTTGTATTGATAACCTTAGGTTTTATCAACAGAAATTCCAAAATAAATTTAGGGTCAAAAATAATACTTTACCTTATTTAAATGCATTTGTCACAAATAAAACAAAATCCATAAACCAAAATTTAATTAAAAAACATAAAAAATAGGATTTAAACGCGACAACATTGCTAGTTGTTGATAGTTGGTTTCTATGGTAACGTTTTTCGTTTTTGACAGTTTCAGTCAGAGTCAAGAGTTGCAGTGACATTTCTATATGCAGTGTCATTTAAAATCTTAAAATTAAGTACTCATAAAACCAAATATACTTAGATAATAACGTGTTAGTAATCCAGTGTTGCCGGATCCTTTAGACAAAAATGACAGATTGATGATTTTCGTTGGACAAAGTCAACATTATCGTTTATTATTGCAAAACTGTGCGGTGAAAGTTAACAAAAATTTATATGGCACTTCTACAGGCATAAGTGAATAGGAGAAAAATATTCATTATTTTTTTAATGTCACGTTAGAAGATATGGATTAATTAAAGACATGGGCTGTATAGAAGATGTATTTAATTAACTCATATCTTATAACATGACAATAAGAAATCGATAATTTTTTTTGTATGTATTTTTAAATTTTTTAAATTATACTTCTAGGGTAAAATTTTAGCATGCAACGGAAGTGACGTCACAGCTTAAAGCGGATCAGCTAAGATTGAACAAATCTCGAAATTCTTCACTATACTATGCACCTAAAGTTTACAACAAACTGCCGAGTAATGTAAGAAACCTAAAAATTAAAGATTTTAAAAATACTGTTAAAAAATACCTCCTGGAGAAAGCATTTTTTAATTTTGAGGAATATTTTCGTTGTACTGAACTTATGAGATTATTGATGTCATAGAACCTACACAGAAAAAAGATTATTTTTAAAACAATTAAAATACTATTGTTCCAAACAAATCTTAGTTTTCCAAATACACAAATAAATGTTTTTTTCTTACAAGAAATTTATATATTCGAATTGTAATGTTATGTTGAATCACTAAAATTCTTAAATTGAAATTCGTCAATTTGCGGTTAAACTTTGTTAATTCTTATTCTGTAGCTATTACAACTTTGATTTAAGACTATGTTTTCTTAAAATAAGCAGAATATTTTTCAAAAAACTATCGACATATTTTTGTACTAAAAAATCGTATTTTTAATTTGAAAAGATAAAGTGTTAAAGTAAAACCACGATATTCTTAAAATAAACCCTATTGGTTCATATGAAATTCATTTTAATTTTTACAGTGAAAATATAAAGCTGTGCAAAACCTGCAAAAAAAATTGCAGAAAAATATTCTTGGTAACCTAACACTGAATGAAGACCCAAGTTATCTCCAATGAACCAAACGACAACAAAATATACCACAATTTCACCACCGTTAATTACACTGAGAACTTGCACCGGTATACCGTCATGTAAAGAAGGACGCTACACTGAGTCAAGACGAAGGGGATGGTACCTTAGCGCATGCATGGGTTTATTTAAAAGAAACATACTCTTGAATCAAATATATTTTCTTGATTTAAAAATTGAGAATTTTTAAAGAAACCATATAACTATTTAAAATATGTAAACAAATACATTTTGTCGTTGAAAATTTTCGCCCGAAAAAATCGTTGAATCAGTTCAAGAATAAGTTTTCTTTTCATTCAAACATTTTCTTATTCTTATGTTGTTAAAAATTATTCCAAATGAAACCATTATGTTCCAGTTAAAAAAATAATTTAAAGAAATAACATTTTCCCAGTAATCTTAGCGTTTTTCTCCAAGTAAAAACATAGTCTTAATTAGAACTTATTGTGTTTTGAATGAAGTAAACATTTTGAAAACAATAATTCTTCTTGAAATTAAATTTTATTTTTCTGTGTGTATTTTATCTATTTATTGTATTGTATTTATTTTTTAAAAATGTACAATTTGTATTTTCTATTTTCTTTTTTATAATTTAAAATACGAATAAATATTATTATTATTATTATGCTAGACTCTGTCCATAGACAAAAAAAAAGGAAAAGACAAAATAAGAAATAAAATAGACATACACAAAAAAAGAAAAATACAACCAAATAAATAGGAGCGTACAGAGTCTGGGGGAATGCAATCTTGCAGGAAAATCTACAATCTTGGTATAGCAAGATTTAAGAGGTGTAATCTCGCAAGATCTCGGTATTTTGCGAGATCTCGCAGATTTAAGATTAATAAAAAAAGAAATTAGTATAATTATTTGTATTACAACTTTGTTAGGTTATATCGCAAAGGCAAAATAATGAAATAAAACATAAATTAAATAATTTATTTAAGACTATTCCACTCATTACTTTATGGACCAATCAGATTTCAGAAAACGAGTATTTTTTTCAGTGTTGCAGCGATAAAACTACTACCTATTTAGGTAAACATACTCGTTTATAGGACCAACCAATTGGTTGCTATGTGAAAAATAATTGTCAATGTTTTGGTTTTGGTAAAAAAAATCATGCAGAAATTGAATCGCCAGTTAATTCTAATTAAAAAAAATATTCGTGAAATAGTCTTGCCGAATACCCTCGCGAATACCACTTATAATAAAATTTTCCCTGAAAAACTTTTTGATCTTGGTATTTTGAGATCTTGGTATACCAAGATTGCATTCCCTAGTACAGACATATTCACGTAGCGCATTCTCTATACAGTAACTTATAGTTTCGAGAGCATTTTCGTATGTAAAGAAAAACATTAAATTTTAAGGTAATGCTTTTATAAACATTCAGTTTTTTATACCTTAAGATAATGGGCATTTTATTTAAATGCGTGTGTTCACACAGTTTGGAGAGCATTTTCGCATGTATACAAAGCTACATTTAGAGTAATAATTTTAAAAACTCTTTGTTATGTTAATACATATTTGTTTTTTTTTAAATAAATAATAATTTGTATTTTCAAAGATTTGTTTTATTCCTGCATCAATGATAGATAGATTTATTTCAAATCTACCTTCAAACACCTACTTTAATTCCATGGTACTAGTACCATGTTTAAATTCCATAGCCACAGTAGAAACAGTGTGCCTTTATCGTAACACAACTCTCCCCTTTTTCGTTTTTCTATGTCTCTGCGTGACGCAGACTGCGTCTACCTGATTTTAAGTATCAGGAGAGCATTAAGCCGCAAAGGTTGCATTATTGTAAATACAAAATACCGCTATCGATAATAGTTTTTTTTCTAATTTTTTTTATTACAACATTATTATGGGATTCTAAATAAACTCAAAAGGTCAAAATGTTCTAACCTCACTTTTTAATTTTGTTTATTTCTTCCAATAAAAATTAGTCAATAGGAGTAGAAAAAGCATAGTATTACAATCGAGAAAACGCGAATTATTTACTCGCATGATTTACGTCTCTCGCCTAGCATTATCTCTCGTATAATATAATATACTATTAAGGATTAAAATAGCATAAAGTCGCAGAGGTTGTGTCATTTATTTTGCTTTGCGAAGATAGTTTTAAATAATTTAAAGTGATTTATTGAAAAAGTGATTTAAAGTGATTAAATTAAAAAAATAGTGGGAAAAACTCGCACAGTAGGATAAATTTAAAAAAAGTAGTACCAATTTTCACAGTAGCATAAATAAAAAAAATGGTGGGAAAAGTACGCATTATACACAGAAAAAAGGTTTAGTTAGCCTAACTATTGGTTTCATTTAACTAAATCTGTTGATTCAATAGTCAAATAAACATTAGGTTATTTTAACAATTGCATTTAGTTATATTTTACAACTAAATATTTGATTAAAACAAACATGTATATAGTTAAATTAACCTTTACCTGCCATGGCATGCCAGTCCGATTTATTAAATACTAGGGCTTTACAATTTAGCCGGTTAATCTGGCTAAAAAAGTTAATTAGCTAGCTATCTCATCAGCTTAGCTAATTTAACCGGTTAGCCGTTAGCTAATTAGCTGAGCTAAGCTAGATTAACCGGTTAAGCTGCCAGGTCTCAAGATACATCTCATAAACATCTAAAATAAAGCAATACTTTTTTATTTATTTATTCCTTTTAGCAACAAAGTTCTAAAACTGTTACCGCATAACTATTTTAGTTTAACTAATTTTTCCATATTTCTTTTTAGCCATCTTTATTTTTAGTTTTCTTTAACTGCTCAACTTCATTTATTGATGAATAAGTAAAAAATAATATTACAATTTTACTTTTTTTAACATCTCTGTATAAAATTAACATTGATCCAGACCAAAACCAACTGTCGAAAATATTTATATATAGAGTCAATCCAAATGAAAACACCAAAAATGAATTTAAAAGTGCGCTGCATGATTTTTTATTGTAATGAAAAAAATTGAGGATGATCTTTTAGGTGTCAAATATGAAAATCCGTTGCCGTTTTAATTTTTTGTTGCTTTACTTTTATTTGGCACCCCTTGGAAGTCTGAAATAGTGTCAATTTCTTACTCTCTTATAGTGGGCCAGAACTTTTTTTCTGTGACAAATATTGAAATAATTTTAATTTTGTTTTACTGTCCAGTAAGTGTGTTTTCGATATAAATTATTATTATCCAATTAGTTAATCTCATAAAAGAATGGTAAACCACTAAAGATTCATGATAATTTGCCAATTTTTGTGATTTTTGTCTGGCTCCTGTGCCTATTCTACTGAATTTAGAAGGTTCATTTTTTTCAGGTATAAAGTACTTATACAATAGAAAACGTAACTATTATTTTAAGTTTCTAGACTATCAATTTCTTTATTAAAAAAATTATTGAAAATTGATAATTCTCAAAATTAGCCAATTTTGCCCTCAGAAATCATTATGTTGAGGAAAAAATAAAAATCTGAAACTTTCAGGAAATGTAGTTCCCACCTTCATCTTTTCAGTCCAGTTAGTCTTGTTTTGTTATTTTTATTCCTTTAAAAGATATATTAATTTTTTTAATGGCCGTTTAGTAGCGATATTGTTAGTTTTATTTATAATTTAAAATTTAAATGGCTTTGACTTAGTCAATTCATGTTTGGTAGAGAAATGTCAGAACTGTCAAAAATATTTCATAAATTTTATTTGTGCGTATTTAAATCGTGATTTCAAAAAGTTTGCAAGTGTAATAAATGACGGAGTGTTCGAGATTCATGAATTTAATTGAAAATAAAAATGCAAGAACATATCATAATTTTGTACCTCTTTCTTATAGAAAATATTTAAGTTCTGAGAAGTTTTAAATTGTTAAAAATAAGCAAAAAATATTCTAAATAAACCCCTTTATTATAACATGTTTTATTTTAACCAGTTACCTAAAAACTAAAATTTAAAGAAGTATTTACAGATTGTGTAAATTTTTTCCAACACTAACATTTAAAATACATACATTTAACTTTTTACTATTTAGTGCCTTACTAAAGGGATCAAAATAATAGAACAAGACTAACTTGGTTTAAATTGTGAAAGAAACCGACAAAAAACTGTTTAACGCATTTTTTATACGTTTAAATTAACTCTTTATTAATTTCACTTATTATACTTAACGATATAAACCATAAGGATCTTGAATATATTTTTTACATTCTTCTTCTTTAAACACCAATTAGCCAATTAAATACTTCATTATAATGTATAAAATATATAATCATATATATATATATATATATATATATATATATATATATATGATTTTTCAATACATAAAATATAACATAAGTAACTGTCAAAAATATTTCATAATTATTATTTGTGGTATTCCTTTGGTGATTTTAAAAAGTTTTATATAATATATTATAACATAATATGACATATTATGTTATATACAAAATTTACCAAAGAAATACGCACAAATAATATTTATGAAATATTTTTGACAGTTCTGACACTTCTCCACCAAACATGAAAGCCATCTAAATTTTAAATTATAAATAAAACTAACAATATCGCTACTAAACGGCCATTAAAAAAATTAATATATCTTTTAAAGGAATAAAAATAACAAAACAAGACTAACTGGACTGAAAAGATGAAGGTGGGGACTACATTTCCTGAAAGTTTCAGATTTTTATTTTTTCCCCAACATAATGATTTCTGAGGGCAAAATTGGCTAATTTTGAGAATTATCAATTTTCAATAATTTTTTTAATAAAGAAATTGATAGTCTAGAAACTTAAAATAATAGTAACGTTTTCTATTGTATAAGTACTTTATACCTGAAAAAAATGAACTTTCTAAATTCAGTAGAATAGGCACAGAAGCCAGACAAAAATCACAAAAATTGGCAAATTATCATGAATCTTTAGTGGTTTACCATTCTTTTATGAGATTAACTAATTGGATAATAATAATTTATATCGAAAACACACTTACTGGACAGTAAAACAAAATTAAAATTATTTCAATATTTGTCACAGAAAAAAAGTTCTGGCCCACTATAAGAGAGTAAGAAATTGACACTATTTCAGACTTCTAAGGGGTGCCAAATAAAAGTAAAGCAACAAAAAATTAAAACGGCAACGGATTTTCATATTTGACACCTAAAAGATCATCCTCAAATTTTTTCATCAAAATAAAAAATCACGCAACGCACCCCATTTGGTGTTTTTATTTGGAATGACTCTATATTTATAGTTAAAATTCTTTCAATGCACTCGAGTGTATTTAGAGACAGGCAAATATTTCGAGTCGGGCGCCACGAACGATCAATTTTTCAATTAAAAAATCCATCAACACACACTTCTTTGTTTGCTTTATATCTATTGCAAAACGACTATGAAGGGATTTGGTCGGCATCTGTGGTGATACATTTCAAAAACTGAACGCGGACATCCGAAGCAGTCGTTTTCCATTTAACCCTCGTGGGTAATTTTCAATTTACTTTGGAATTTTTATTACCCCTCATTTGTTTTATCGTTTTTTTGTTCTTAAAAAAGAGATATAGTGGCTTCGTGATTTCCATTATGGCAATTTTTATTTATTTCATACAAGCTTTATATTAAGTATATGTAATAATAATATATTGTTATATAATAATAGTTATGACTAAATTTGATACACGTACTTTCTCAATACACAAAATCTGTTATATAAATTAGAAGTTTAATATTCAATATTAAAACAGCTTATGTTTTATATATGACACTTTAAATTTTAACTTATTGAGAGTAACGTCTCAATAAATCAACCATGAAATTTATTTTAAGATTTAAATTTTATGCTCAAGGACGTAATGACATCATGGGACATTCTGAACTACTAAGAATTTTAAATGAATTGACCACAAGAACTTAGCATTGAACATTTGCATTGGTTGACATTATTTATGCAGGATCCCAATTTATTAACTTAATTTAAAAGTCGCATTTAAGGTAACTCCAAGTATTTTTAATAAATTTTATTTTATACTATCCGAGGAATGAGACCGATAAACCCCTAGTGAATATTTTACCCTTACATTATACTGGGTTTGTTGGCATTAATGGTAATCTGTATTAAAGCTTAATAAACTTTACAAATAAATATACGTGTATGTAATGTATATGTAATTAAATGATTTATCCTGTTCTTCTGAAATTGCGTAACATTTAGTTATGTAATTTTTTTGATACCAATTTATTTTACAATTTTTAATACAGTAAAAAAACAAAAACTTTTTTCAATCATAGTCTTTAAAGCTACAATTGTATTTACTGTTTCTCTTTACGACCTATTGCAATAGGTGCATGCTAAAAAGTATTTGAAATAAAATAAGGCTTGTTATCCTAATACAAGTTTTATAGAATTAAAAACACAATATCAAGAAAAACTGCACGGAGAGAACTTTTTTGGGAATTGTTACTAAAATAGGATGCTTCTGCTTTAGGTTTCCACGGGCGTTATATGTATTAATGGTTTTCCGGGATCTGTTCTGTGTGTCGAATTTGGTTCTTAAAAGATTCGTATGTCGGGCGCGCGCCTTAAATTGACTCAAAGTAGTAAAAAAAAAATGTGTGCTAAATTTCAGCCCTATAGGTCTATCCTAGATTACCCCTGTGAACCACTTTTCACTTAAAATTTAGTTATTTAATAATAATTTTATAATTATTTTAATTATAATTATTTTTATAAAAATAATGACAAAGTAATTTTTAATTTTATATTTATAATTTTTTTTACCCGACATAACGACCACCTTAGTGGCATAAATTTAGGAGCAGATTAAGCAAGTCTAAATAAGACGAAAATCTAAATAAATATTTTTCCGAATTACTTATGTTTAAAAGATGCAGGGTGATACTTATCATATCAGTTTTTTTATTATCATTTCTAATATGGTAGACTTGAAAAGGTGATTTTTACGAACAGTCACTTACTACCAAATCACATATTCACACATATATTATATATAATTATAATTACAATTGTTCGAGTGAACGCAGTGTCGTAGAAACGGGGGTTGATTTAAGATTATTGTCCCATACAAACTTTGAGGTTAGGTTTTTATAACATTTCATGTAATTTGAAAAGAGCCAAAATAAGACGAAAACCCAAATAAATATTTTTCCTAATCACAGGGTGATAAAGTGTTACTTATCATATCAGTTTTTTTAATATAACCTCTACTATGGTAGTCTTGGAAAGGTGATATTTTGCGAACAGTCACCTACTACCGAAACACATATTCACACATAATTATAATTGTTTGAGTGAACACAGTGTCGTAGAAACGGGGGTTGCTTTAAGCTTATTGTCCCACACAAACTTTGTGGTTAGGTTTTTATAACATTTTATGCAATTTTTAGATTACGCAGTTCGGCTACCATTAAAAAGGTGTACATCTCAAACTTTGATAAAATAAACCGTTTCCGAGATATTCGAGATTACAATAATTGTTATATCGCATTATTTAAAAATATTAAAAGGTATATGATAACAAATTTTATTTTTTAATTGAAAAAACTAAAAAGAGCATTCCATGAGCCCCAGGACTTTTTGCCCTGACCATCACATTAAAAAAATGTAGTTTTTTCAATTAAAAAATTTGTTATCATATACCTTATAGTCCTTTAATGCGATATAACAATTATTAAAATCTCGAATATCTCGGAAACGGTTTATTTTATCGAAGTTTGAGAGGTACACCTTTTTAATAGTAGCCAAACTGAGTAATCGAAAAATTGCATCAAATGGTATAAAAACCTAACCTCAAAGTTTGTATGGGACAAGCTTAAGCAACCCCTGTTTCTACGACGCTGTGTTCACTCGAACAATTGTAATTATGTGTGAATATATGTTTTTGTAGTAAGTGACTATCACCTTTCCAAGTCTACCACAGTAGAAATTATATTAAAAAAACTGATATGATAAGTAACACTTTATCACCCTGTATCTTTTAAACATACGTAATTAGGAAAAATATTTATTTAGATTTTTGTCTTATTTTGACTTGCTTTATCTGCTCCTAAATTTATGCTATTTAAGTCAAAAAATGTTTTTCCAATGGTTTAAAACTTTTCAAAAATTTACCAAAAGATATAAAGTAGGTATTGTGATAATTATAATAGCTATAAAAAATATATATTAGTAGTAAACAAATTGCATGGCTAAATAAAATAAATATTGATATTTTATTGCATAAAAATTTTATTTTTTTTTGACAAATCTATTATTATTTGATTAAACCAGTTCCCACGTGTATATTTATTTCATTTTTAACAAAAGGTCAACCGTATGGTTCATTTAAATAAACAATAGGGTTATCCCAGAAGGTATTCGAATTTAAATAACACGGTATGTTAAATTTTAAAATTAATGGCAATTTCAATTTTAATTAAAATAAAATCATCGCTAATTCTTTTCTTATTATTTTAATTATTATTATTTCTTAATAAAAGACGATTAAAAGTTACATTATTTTATAAGCTATTTAATGTTTGTTACAATTTTAACACAAGTTTGATTCTGTAAAATTATTAATTTAATTGAATCGGTAGCGTTTGCTGATACATATTTTTTTACCAATTTAAAATATACTAAGTGTATACACATTCGCGAATTCTCATCACTTGCGAAAACTAATTACTTCTAAAGGAGATCCAATTTTTTTAAATTAAACATTATAAAAGTTGTTAAACCACTCTATAACCCGAAAAAATATCATGCAATCAGATGAATGAAGATAAAATTAAGCGGGAAAAATCATAAGGGATATTTTTTCTGTGAAATCAAAAAAAAAATTAAATATATATATAAGAGTTCTATAATTTTAGCTTTAATATTGTCAACGCTTACTACCAAAGTATTCAATCTTCTAGGCGCTCAAAAAGACTCATTTTCAGCTTTATAACATAAATAAGTACTTTCATCTTTGTAACTTAATCTGGGGACAAGTAAAATGTACAAAAATAAGTCTGTACGCCAGTGACATTTTTACTTTTTTTTAGCACCGTATTGTAACGTTGATTTCCACTGAATGAAATAACCATAACTAATACTAAAAGATACAATTTATCCAAACCTGTTAATATAAATATACTTAAAATGTGTTTTGTGATTAATATTTAATATTAAATTAATACACTTGTGATCTTTCAAAATTTAAAGGGCTCATAATATTAAAATCAGAAGCGAATTTGGGAAACCTCAATAAACAACAAAGTTTCCTTATGTTCGCCTATTTATAAGATGGTTTTATTGTTTTCTGGGTATTTAAAACATCATTGTAGTCTGAAAACAAAAAGTGGAGATCAAAAGCGAAATAATTCCTTTAGAAATACACCATCCAACTTAAGAAACTCAAAAGAGCGTCCTCATTGTAGACAGGTTTAAATCCAATCCGCAAGATGTAATTGAATTGATATAAAGAAGCACAACAAAAAAACGCTTATAAATTGACGTGATTTAAAGGTCGAGTGATTTTCATAATTGAATTGCTAAGTATTGAAAACATTGAATATGCTTCCAGGAGAATACATCATATCTCCCGCACATATTGCCTTATTAGCATTCAGATACATCTTTTGGTTCACTATCATTCTAAATAGTTGGTACTTTATATACAAGGTGTCCCTAAACTTAGTGGCATAAATTTAGGAGCAGATTAAGCAAGTCAAAATATGACGAAAATCTAAATAAATATTTTTCCTAATTACGTATGTTTAAAAGATACAGGGTGCGTTACTAATCATATCAGTTAATATAACTAAATTTTTAATTGAAAAAACTACAATTTTTTTAGGGCAAAAAGTCCCGAGGCTCATGGAATGTCCTTTTTAGTTTGAGAGGTACACCTTTTTAATGGTAGCCGAACTGTGTAATCTAAAAATTGCATCAAATGATATAAAAACCTAAACTCAAAGTTTGTATGGGACAATAAGCTTAAAGCAACACCCGTGTCTACGACACTGTGTTTACTCAAACAATTATAATTATGTGAATATGTGCTTTGGTAGTAAGTGACTGTTCGCAAAATATCACCTTTCCAAGACTACCATAGTAAAGGTTATATTAAAAAAACTGATATGTTAAGTAACACTTGGAAACATAATTACGAAAAATATTTATTTGGATTTTTGTCTTATTTTGACTTGCTTAATCTTTTCCTAAATTTATGCCAATAAGTTTAGGGACACCTTGTATAAGATATTTCGTTTTTTAATTTATTTATAATATATATATATATATATATATATATATATATATATATATATTAGGGTGGTCCTTAGCTATAGAGGTGATATATGTGTGTATTAATGGTTTTCCGGGATCTGCTCCGTGTTGTAGGTTTTTGGTTCTTAAAGGAACCGTATGTCTGACGACGTTTCGGTACAATCTCATGTACCATCTTCAGGTCTTATCTGCTGGGCTGCTCTTACTGCTCTGCTGCGAGTTAGACGTCTGCTGGTTTCCATGCAGTTGGTAGTCTCTGGGTATCTTCTATTGTGTTGAGGTTTCTTGGACGTTTTTTTATTTCAATGGCTTCACGGATGGTATGTTTGGTGAAGCCATTGTAACTATATAAGCGTCGAGTTTCTCATTCAAAGATAATCGAGTACTAAACCAAACTTTTTCCGTTTTTTAGTTGCAACGCGAAACACAAATAACGTGCGCGATTTAGATGTAATTAAAACTTTACGAACAAAATTTGTTGAGTAAGGCCTTTGGCCTTCCTCTCTTATATGAAAAAACAACTTAATTAAGAATAAAAAATATTTGAAGATTTGTGTGAATACTTAAAACGTTAATACTTGTAGCTCGTTAATACGTATTATATTGTCCAGTATTGTTCTAGTAATTAATATCAAAATAATTATTGATAATTGCTTTGCTTTTTAAAACATTATGAAATGGCCAATATTTTTAAAGAAATACTAGGTTGGCACAAAAAGGCTGAACCTAATTTAGGAGTCCTAATTTAGAAGTCCTAACAGCAAGTGAACAAACTTTTAATTTAAGCTTGCTTGAAGGTAAAAGCAATATTTTACAAACTGTGATTTTTTCAATGATACTTGGAATACAAATTGCAAATAATGATAGTTACTTTTACTTTAGTAAAAGCATAAAATTTATATAATGTGTTATTGCATTTTTTTTTGTTTTTCTATAAAAAATAAAAATGGTTTACTTTTAATAACTGTTATTTTTATGTTAACATTAGCTACTTCATTAATATCAGTCCAAAACCTGTGATCACGTTAGGTTTAAAAATCACTGCTATAAAAATTCATAGTAGAGATATTAGTGTTTTAAAAAACCCTGTTAAACTTTCATAAATTCAGAACTAAGTCTTCACATTACAGTTTGAACTAGTTTCATCACAAATTTACCCAATGTCTTCTCAGAAATTTTGAGCCTCATAACCCTAGAACTTTAGAACTCTGCTGGAATTTTATATTAATTCTGACAATGAAATGATAAATGTCAAAATATTTAAAATTAAGGCCTTAAACAGGAGTACCAATTTTAAGTATTAAAAATACTAAAGTATATTGACATATAGTACCAACATAATCAAATATGCCACATTAGAAATAAAAAAGAAAACAAGTAGCTAAGAGTAAACATTTTTGATATAATCGCATTTTAAATTTCCCATGAAACTAACTACGGATGGTCCAAAAGTAATATGGAGCAATTTGAACTTTTTACCACGAATTATTGTAATTTAGCTAAATTTACTTAGTTTAAAGGTTAGAAAAATAAAATTAAAACTGTAATCCTAACTTTATTTTAATGAACTTTTTTATTTAATAATTAGTTTAATAACATAATATAATATAATTAGACTTAAATAAAATAATTGCTCAGAATGGCCACCATTGACCTCAATACATTTCGCTTAATGCTTAACTGCCGTATTTTAAACAAAAGATCATTTCTGAGCAGTTCATCATTGCTGTTGATTGAACTGTCATAAACAATATAATTTAAATAACCCTAAATAGAAAATCCATAGGAGTAAATCAGATCGCCGCGCTGGCCAAGGCAAGGGGCCACCACGGCCATCCACCGTTCAGGAAACCGTTTAAGAGTTTTGCTTATAAAGAAGTGTACCGGTGCACCGTCTTGCATCAGGAACATATTTTTTATAATGCTTAGGTTTTTTAAGTAGTTAATTCCTGTAAGTCTGGCTTTTGCTAGTAGCGTAACAAAGAAAGGGTAGAATAAAAAGAACCGAAATATATTACTTAAATTTAATAACAATAACAATTTTTTGTTAAAGAAATAAATTAACGTGGGAACAAATTGGAAAAAAATTAGTCCTTAAGTAGCTAAATCTTAGTAAAAGCTGTATATAAAATTAAGAAACGCGGACAGGAACAACATAGATTATGAAGACAATTCAAAAAAGATGTAAGAAAGGTATGTAATAAGAATGAAGACCATGATCTCTTTAAACATATCCGTCAAAATCCTTTTGGATACTAATACTTTAATGCAGAACCATTGCTGCCAAAACACTTTCCAGTCTTCTGGACATGGACATAATTAAATGTCGTATCTGGTAAGAATCAACAAGCTTATCCAAAGCATTTTCAACAGCGTGCCACAATTGTTCGCGCTTTGCTAGATATAACTTGTTTTAATATACGTTCTCGATAGGGTTCAAGTCAGGACTTCTTGCTTGCCATAGAAAAACATTTAAATTGTAGTTGTTGACCCACTCTCGTACTATTCGAGCGGTTTGAACTGGATAATGGTCCTGTAATAAAATTAATGAATATAAATAGTTTTTCTTACATGTTAAAATGTAAAATTGTCAGGGAAAACTTCCCTTACTGATGGTATTATAATATTTTCTAAAATGTTTATGTAATTTACGGCGGTTAATCGCCCATCAATAAGCCAGCACATTCCAGGACCGTGAACGCTTATACATGCCCAAAAATGGAAATGCGCCCACTAGTTCTTGTTCCCAACGTATAATTTTCCTCGTATCTTGAATTTCTTGGGCGGTAAACCCAAAGTATTTCACTATTTGATGATTGGAACGTATTTTCGTCGGAAAAAACTACATTGTTCCAAAAATCTTCACCGTGATTTAGAAACTCATTCGCAAAGTAAACTCGCCTCACCGTTAAAAAAACTTTGCAGCAGCGCAGTTTTTAAACCCAGCTTGTTTTAAACGCCGTTAAGGAGTTCTAAGGGATCCTGGGAATAATGTTTCTTCTTGTGCTTCCACAGCGGTTTCAAAAGGATTTTGGTGGATATGTTCGATGAGAGCATTGTCTTCATTCTCATTAAAAACCTTTCCTACATCTTGCCTGATAGGTCTTCGCATTCTATGTTGTTCCTGCCAGCGTTTCTTAAGGTAGTTGTCGTGCTCTAAGCATACCATCAGAAAATTTTAAATTTTTGTATACATATTAAGGACATGACAATACAATTATCCTTAAAATTTGAAATCGATTGACCGTCTATAACCCGAGATAAATTCAATTAAAAATTGAATAATTAACATGGATTGTATACGCTTTCTGTAGTTCTGTACCAGTTTCTTAGTTATAAAAAAAAACTTACTGTCAGAAGATTTAAAAAAACTAACAGTCTTTTAATGTATTTTTGCTGAGTTTAAAACAAAATAATAAATAAATAACCGTTTCAAGTTCAACAATTTTTAAAAAGTATACATCACTAGTGTTAGATAAAAACAACTTGGCAACGCTGTACGCGAGTGTAGATATTATTTCCGCAGTAAATTCAAACACTGATTCAGTCTCCAATATATCTATTGGTTGAGCATAAGCGACGTTGCCGGATTAAAACTTATGAAAATATTTGAAAGTATTACGTAAAGGTAACGTCTCCAGGGTACAGTCTTGCGAATAAATTATGAATCACTTAGCTACAAGCTCGTATACTTTTACGGTGCGTATAATCTAAAATTTTTTGACAATATTGTACCACGAAAACTACCTTAATATTAAATATGCAGCTTTTCCTAACATTTATATCAGCAGCCACCTCTTAAGGACCAATTTTTTTTTCAATTTTGCTATGACTGAGCTTGACTTGACTTCTAAGCTTCTGTTAGATCTGCGGCATTTTTTTTAATACATTGACAGCTATTTTATAATAATAATAAAATAGCTGTCAATTGGACGTATATGAAGCAAAGTCTATTACACCATAACCCTTTGCCGTTCACATTTAAATGTCGTCAACTGTACATCTAGAAAAACTCCAAGTTTATCTTTTAAAAAATGAACTAGTTTCTCCTTATTAATCAAAAATACTTTCAAATAATTTGTGGTTTGGCTGCCAGAATAGAAATTCAGGAACTTTTCTTGATATTTGCGTTCTGCACTCCGTTCATTAATATTTTCTTGTGGGTATGAAAAAATGCATAATGCTAAAAAATTGTAAAATAGTCCATATCTTGGTTTTTATTAACTTTTGTATAAGGCAGGTTTGAATAAATCGAATTGTTTCGGCTTAAAGAGTCTGTTAAGTAAAAAATAATATTTTGACTAAATCAAAACCTTTTGACAGTTCAGAAACACAATTTATTAATATTAATTTTTCTTCTTTTGGAGATAAAGAATATTTCAGTAAAGACAAAACTAATACTTTCGAACTAAAACAATTTACATTGTTTGCAAAAAGTATTTGATCTATTCGTTATCCAACAAAACAAACAATTCCATTGACTCGAGAGCCTGTAGACGCGTACACGCCATAAACGTACGAGAACATGACGATTAAAAAAAATGAGCCAAGAACGACGGGTATTATTGACATTTTCCGAACAACAAATGTCACGAATTTGTCTTGCTGATTACTTGGCAGTTCAATAGCATTCCGACTTTCATGTCTGGGAATAAATAAATTTAATATTTGAAAGTTGCCTGCCTGTATTGCCGCTGCTGCTGCTGTTGTGTCGCTCTCACCAATATTATTGTTACAATTACATAATAATGGCTTATTATGGATATTATTCACAGGTAACACAAAGAGAAAAATATCCGCATTTGCATTTTGCTATTCATAACTTAAATGTATAAGGAGCTTTCCACAGACAAAATAGACTTGCCTTAGGGAGAAAATGATACGGCCGGGCGGGTGCCTGAACGGGTGCCTGTTTTCCAGTTCGCATCATTCATATTTGAGCAGTTAACCTGTGAGGATATATTATTTATGTAAAATTCTTTGAACATTATGGGTAAATGTGTGGTCAAAGTGTGTCCTAGTCGTAGTGAAACTAGTTCCAGCCAATTCCAACCAATTTCCTTTTTCCAGTAAGTAGTAATTACGAGATAAATTTTAAGCGATTTTATTAATTTTGCATGTCAATACCTTGCGTGCGCACACAGATATTGTGTTGTTCTCTCCTTTGCACAGAGCCGTACGTCCTTCATTCTGGAGCGTAAAACTAGATGAATTTCTTTGATAATCCACTAGGAATATTTTAAATAAAATATAATATTAAAATAATACTTTTTTCACTTTTAGTGGAAATTAATTTCATTTGGAGTTATTTATTCTGACTTTTTAGCGAAATTGGTCTGTTTCGTTCAGTTTTTTATTTTAAAATTTTCAGAATTTTAATTTTTTTTTATTTTAAGAGCTTAATTTGCCTTTTTTTATTAGAGATTTTATAATTTATTCTATTTTTTTTTATTTTTTTTATTAAGGATTACATTAAAATTTGTTTAAATACATAATTTATTTAATTATTTTTACGTTTTTTCGTGTTTAAAATCTATAACGAATTTATGTACTTACAAATATATAAATGTAAAACAAAATAAATTTAATACTTTTTAAAAAGATACCGCTCGTACGAAATTATTTAATACGGGCCTGGCAGAATATATATCTTCTCTTATATAATATATAATAAAATGTATACATTCCCTTGCCCCCCTTCCCCGATTTAAGGCACGCTGGTTTCATGTTAGCGATACTGAACAGGGCAAGTCTATTTTGTCTGTGGAGCTTTCCATGCCAAATCGGCGACGATTTTGCTTAACCGTTTTGTAATGGCCTGATTTTTTTGTTTTTAATAAATGAATTAATAAATCAAGTGGAATTAGATATTGTACATTAAAAAAAGCAAAATATGGTAAATCCAAAATCCATTTTTGGTACCAGCCCATGATTCTAACATAAACAAGGTGTTTTCTAAGTACGATTCGTAACTTTAGGACGCAATTCATAAGTTCCATAAAGTTCCAAGTACATTTTGGTGAATTTTACAGTAGAGTAGGTAATTTTTATGGTTTGCAAATATTAGTATGATTGATTGCAATGGTTTTTGAGTGGAACAGTGTAAAATAATCTATTACTATTTAACATAAAAAACCTGTGTACATTTTAAAATTGAAGTCTAGAAGACCTTTTTAAAAAACTACATACGCACTTGGAACCATGTAATCTTGTAACCTTTCAAAATAATAAAACGCAATTTATAGTGCGATGTTCAACTTTTATTTGTAATTAAGTGAATATCAAATAAAAATAAGTAAAAAACTTAACAAATTAAACAAATATAATATATTATTATGCGGTATGTCTTATGTTTCTTAATTTTGTGAATCACGGTATTAATTTAACAATGTTTTTATGTAATCCTTATCATTAAAGCAAATCCATGTATAAGAAAATTATATGTGCTTCAACTTAACTTAAGAAACCCTAGCTAATATGAATAAAATCTGATATGAATTAACGATTATCCTAATATCTTTAGGTCAATAGCAAAGACATGCAAACGGAACGAAAGCAGATTGTTTTTTACATGCGTTGGTACGCTTATCTTAATTTTGACCAAAAGTGTATTTAAAATCCTGTGAAACCAGGGACTGTTTAGACTGTTTTAGATGTGTACTACACAGTAACGAGTTTTATTAAGCAGCGAAGCTGGCGAGCCAGTGTTTAATAAAAACGAGTGTCTAGAGAAGTTTATAAAACGAGTTGCTTACTATATTTTATCTACAACGAACACAAAGAAGAATTTAAAGACAATTTTATTTAATAAAAGTTTGACATCCACGGATTTAACCTCACTTTTTCCCAATGTATAATAATAAGATTACTTCAGCCTGGGACTAAAATGCTCAAAAGCCACTGTTGATAACTTTAGCCTGCGACTAAAATGCTATAAAGTCACAGTTTATCAATGGGAGAGTAGATAAACTAAATAATTTTAGAAAAATGCCGCAACCACCAAAATTTTGTTTCCATTCATTGGAATATATTATCGAATACTAGAAAAATTCTGACTCCGGAAAAGTTGGGGGCGTGACAGCCCCCTCGCAAGGTCTCTAAGTGAACAACAATTAATAATTTTAATAAAAAATAAAAAGTTATGGAGATTCAGCCCAGGACTAAAGCGCCATAAACCCATGGCTTGTCAATGTGTTTTTAGAAGATCACTTAGTGTCATGGAAACATGTACGATAATGCGAGTGTTTAAGTTGCTCAAGAGGCCGTTGTGCCGAGTGTGCACGAGCTTATAAAGAAAGCTTTTCTCACAAGTGAAATACAATATTTTTCTACGACCCTTTTATTCTTTATTATGTGAAATACAAAACAAAATAACTTAAAAAAGTGTTTGACAGCTGTTAAAATTACGATACTGTCAATTTCTTTTCACACAGACCTATCACGAGTTTTGCCTTGCCAATGAAAAGTTTTATTTCCTAAGCAACGATGCCATTGCGAAATGGGACTTTTACATAGTGGTCATAAAAAAACCATTTCATTAATTGAAAATAATTTAAAAAAAAACTCTATTCGACGATTTTTACAATTTTGCCAAATTTCAAGAAATCCACTTCTTCTCTCACTGCGGCTCTGTTGGTAGATTCTTGAGTGAAGAATAACATTCATAAATACGATTTGTCTTATTTAAATGAAGGGGAAAATGTATCTTATAAAACTTATCAAATATCATTTTTATAATTTTTTCTTGCAAAAATTTCCCCATAGAAAATGTTTTTTTGAGCAGATTTGAGCTTGATTAATAAATTTTGAATTTATAAAGTGCCAATTTAAAATTTTGATTAAAACACTAAAATAATTTTACTTTACAGATTTTACTACTTATGCAAAATCGTTATTTATTTTTTTTAATTCAATCTTTATTAAGACATTCGTTGTTACTGTTATTGTTGTTCTTGGCATCGTATTGTTGTCGCAGTGTGTTCGCGGCAAGTGGTACGCTCTAATAAATCTGATAAATAATAATGAGATTATTTAAAAGGTTCACATGTGAAAACATGCACTGCGCATTTTCCCATGCACAATCGACAGTTATTGCAAAAGATTTTCGTTGTGGCGCACACAACATATCAACAAGTTGGATCTAAAACTGAAACACGGTGCGCGCGGCCGAGTTACGAGCTCGGCGCGAAAATTATTATTGTTGTAAATTTTTAATACCACCCTAATTGGCGAATAAAATCCAACGAGCCGCCAATTCTCGGCATGCACAGACAATAAAATCAAAAACTCGATTATAATTAAACCTATAAATGTTGGGGCAATTAAATTAAAAAAAAACGAACTGATTAAAATTGAGCGATTGTTTTAAGATTATTATTACATTTTAAAAATAATATATTCTGTAACAAGTTTGCACGAGCCGAAGGCGAGTTTGACCGTTTCACGACAGGGGAATATGCAATTCCAAACGTGTTTCAAAATATACTTTTTCTACGTTTCCAAAAAATACCAAAGAAAAATAATTTAATTGGGAGAAAGTGAGGTTGGATTGGTCTAAAATTTGTTAGGTATTAAAAACAGAGATTTCGCCACCAGTGTTTATTCTGTCATCCGATGAAAGAATATTTAATTTTTTAACACTTTACGAAATATATGTCATTCCATATATAAAAGTGATATTAGAACGGTCATATTCCGTAATGGGAGTAGAAAAAAAAATTTTTTTCTGTACCAAATACAGTGTGACCCATTTGTTTGCAACTCACCCCTGTAAAATATTTATTTATTGTGCGATTTTAACCGGATTATGTTTAAAGTGTAGATCTTGAAACAAAAAAATAGAGAATTCCAAAAATTCTCTACAATTAGATTTTCTTTAACTCTACTAATCCACCATTTATTTTAATACACTCATATTTGTTCTGGACTAATAGCTGCGCAGGTTTGTATTACTCTAGCCCGTAGTTCTTGTGCTGTAGAGGTGACGAAAATCTAATAGTACTATTATCTACTTAGAGAGAAGTTTCTATTGCGTTTTTTATTTATCAAAACTAAGTGTAGGAATATTTATACCAGTTAAGTTATAATTTTATTTCAATGTTTTTTTCATGGATAACTTGACAGAATAAATTTCTGTAAATAATTATTATTGTTCATTTTTAATTTGGCTACAAAATCGTTACTACTTAAAATTTTTCAATAAAATTTAGTATACAGACTTTTTGAGTGGTGGTGAATCCAGTGCCGTGCATAGATTTTTAAATCACTAGTATGAATTCTTAAAAATTTACTCTCAAGAATTGACATAGTACACAATAAATAAAGATTTAAGTTCCGAATATGCAATTTCAAACGTGTTTTAGACTACTTTTTCTTCGTTTCCAAAAAATACTATGGAAAAATAATTTAATTGGGAGAAAGTGACGTTGGTGGTCTAAGATTGTTTAGATATTTAAACAGAGATGTCACCACCAGTGTTTATTCCGTCATCCGAGGATAGAATAATTTATTCTGTAACACTTTAAGGAATACGAGTATATGTCATCCCATATTCCGTAATGGGAGTAGAAAAAAAATGTTTTTATTCTTTATTTTGACATTTTTGTCAGAATCAATAATTTTTGAAGCGATTGGTTTAAGACCTTTTAAACAAGAGGACCTTTTTTGTGTAAAAATGAAATGAAAACTCTTGGTCCCCAAAATACACAACAACGTAAATAAAAAAAAGGGGGTCTCCCCTCATAAAATGTCATAATCGACCCGACAACAACAGAAAAGTTACATTTGTAAACTGTACTGCTTGTGTCAAAATGTATTATTCCAAGTTAAAGTACAAATGAGTTAAAAATTAAATGTAAAGTGTCATCTTTTCCAGGCTATGGAGAGGGAGCGAACTGTCAAAACCCATAAATATGTCTCAGCATATCACTGGGTACACTTTCGACCATATTTGTGAAATCATAGGCATACTGGAAGCTGCTTGTAAAATAGCCGAACCATGTAAATGGTAAAATAATAAGAATTCCGTCAGATCCCTACTGGCCTTACTGGCAACAATAAAGTTGATGCGGGGAAGGTGGAAGAATGCATTGCTACACTAAAGCTGATTTAAATAAATAATATCATAAAAATCGCATAGTAAAAAGGGCATAGTGAAAATAAAGGAAATTAAAAGGCCGATGAATTTGAAAGACAGGGATCGGCAAAACTGTCCATAGGCCCTAAACCTCTTTTGCCTTTATTAAAATCTGCCTTTAATTCCCAAATAAAATAAATGTCTGACAGGTTGGCAAAATAGTCTGAAGCTCTCCCGCAAACATCTTTCTGATCTTCTCGGAATTAGAACGGTCCACTGCAAACTTAACAAACACATTCATGCATCAATTCCCAATTGGGAAAACTGGAAAGTCCTCTTTTTAGAGCCTGTAGAAAATGTGGTATATTATTTATGATTATGGTGCTCTTTTCGAGTTTAGAAAGTCCAATTTAGGAGAAGAATGGTTTGAGCCAACCAAAATTAGTTCGACATTTCCCACCTTCCTGCTGAAATTCTTTCAGAAGCTTGGATGGCTCGAGATCCATAGAAATGAACAAAAATAATGAAGATAAAGGATTTTTTGGAGGTAGTACAAAGGGCCAAATGTGGCCCAAATGCAGGTGACCAGGTGAAGGCTACCCTCCACCAACAAAATCTATCAAATGCATTCATCAATTCATCAAAAGTTTCCCATTTTAACCCCATGTTCTTAGAAACTTGTTTCATGTTTTGCTCTATAGAATCGCCCTAGTACGGCTATCTCCATATGCAGGATTATTACCCTAATTAAATTAATTATTTTTTGTAGATAAAAGGGTTTGTACATAAACTGGAAAAAACTTGTCACGTAATTATTAAGGAGAACTATAAATTTTCCAGTAAGACTTCGCCGAGTAAAATGCAGAATTTAAAGAGATTTTTCAGCCGTCTTTTAAAAATTAAAGTGCTCACGACGCGCGTATCTCGGCTGTACGTTGTTGAAAGTTGCCACAGGTTTTACTGGGTCGTGTTGAAGTAGAGAGAGGTAGGAAGGCAGGTATGTTGGTCGGTTTCTGTTGCCATGCGAATAATAATATCGCGAAACGTGGAGAAATAGATACTGTACAAAGTGTACTTTGTATTCGGAGCCAGAGACTGACATCCAAATCTATCCATTACAATGGATTTACAACAGTCTCTAAAAGAATAATTGCATGGAGTTTTTTTTATAAACTTGGGTAAATGAGATTACAGAACCAAAAACCACATTGGATTGCAAATACAAATATGTAAAGACTACAAATAGACATTTGACGAAAAAAGCATGAGGATTGCAAAAACATGACAATGCATAAATTGACATTAAGTTCTAAAACATTGATTTTTATAAAAACTACGTTAATTTGCAAAATAATATTTTCGTGTAATATAGTTCAGTTTATATTATCAAGATTTCATCAGCTTTATCGACAGTATCGAAAAATAAAGGTAATTGTAAAATGAAATGTCGACCACCAACTTTGCTTCTTGTTTTAGACGGAAAATTTTAAAGAATGTAAATAATTTGCTATAATTAAATTCATAAAAAGAAAAGGTAGCTCGAAAAAATTTTGCATCAATAATATTTTTTACACTTATCTTTATTCTGTTACTACTAAAGTGATTGATTATCGCCTAGGCTGTAAAAATTTAGACCAATTGAATAAAGTTTTTTACCTCCTAGTCTGTAATAAAAATTCGACTACTGCCAGATCTACCCAACCTCACTTTTTAGTTTTAAGAATAATTTTTGAAATTCTATGTTTTATGTATCGTTTAACAAATCAAATTGTGCCTTGAAGATAAAACATGGTATTTCCTTCAGCTGAAAAGTGTCTTTTTGTGCTTTGCTCAGCACACAAAGACTCACTTTCCACTCTTATGACATAAACAAAATTATTTAAAAATATTATTGTTCTAAAAAATAGTGATGTACATAATCAAAATAGTAACAGGCGGAGAAAGCGCTCATTTAAATCCGAGTTCAGTGTTCGCTGCCGAGGCCTTAGCCGAGGCTGCAGATCTTAGCGAGGCAGTTAATATGTTTTCTCCCCCGTGTTGTATATACTATTTTTTTTCAGCCATTTAATATATTTGTGCTTACAATAAAAAAAAATTGCCAGGTTTAACGTTTGACATATGTATGTTATATTATAGGTTATGTACACGAATTTATTCTACAGTGACCTGTAAGTTTACATTTTTTTGCTGATATTGAGCTAAACTCTATGTTATTTCAATGTATTTTCATTATAGTACGGAGGTGTATAATAATTTAACTTTTGAACTGCAAACAAATGTGAAGTCTTTCTATATAGACTTATAATATGAAAATTGTTATACGCTTTATAGTGTAAACTTTATACCCCTTAATATACAAATGATCATAAATTAAAGCACGTAACGCAGAAGAAAAATAGAGTTTGGTTTAAACTTAATAATAATATAGTATATTTAATCACTATATCTTCCGTCATCAATGTAAAATGCCAAAAACCGAATTTTCGACATTAAACCATACCACTACAAACTGGTTTTATAGCCCTTGGTCGTAAAAATCAACTATACTAATATAAAGAAGTTGCTAAGAAGCTAGTGACAGTCGTATAATACATATTATTAAAATTAGTAAAAGATTTGGAAATAAAATTTTGCTAAAAGATTAAAATACGATTTTAATAAAAGGGTTATTTTACCCCCTTTTAGTTCACCTACGTAACCCGGCACTGCACAGCATTACCTGTGTTTGTTGGATCCGAAGTTTCACGCCGGCTGGTAGATCTCCCTTGGGAGGTCTTGGATGACAATGTAGATGGTTAAGGCCATTCCCGGAATATTGTCGCCGGGTCGGGCCATACGCCCAATGTAGGATAGTGGATTGCGGGACAAGGAGGGAAAACATGTTGGTTTCTGAAGGACATTGAACTGACCCAAAACTAGGTATAATCCGGGATTTATTAATATCCCCATTCAATTAGGTTTAATGAACCTATTCTGCTGCTTTTGAAGCACTTGCTCTTCGTCTGTGTCCATCTATCTGTCCGGATTCCCAGCTTGTTGACTATCGATAACGTTGCACCCATATAAACAATACTATTATTAGTAGTATCATATCTATGTTTGCACCCCACTGTGCGGTTGGGGTTGTTTATTTTTGCATAGAACGTTTAAGGAGTCAGCCACTTCGGTTGGTGACCCAATTTATGGTCCTCTTAATTTGCTTAGTAATCTACAGATGTTTATTTCTTTAGGATGAGTTTCTTTTGCAATTGCATAGTGTTTATCTGAACTTGGGTGATTAATGGCTTCTTATGTGTGCCCTTGTGATTATAAGTTTTTTGGCTATGCTTGCATTTTATATGTTTGCGACTAATTAATTTTACATGTTGAATTCTTTGTAAGTTAAAGATTGGGGATTTCGTATTAAAATTAAGTATTTATTATTTGGGTATTGGTATTGGTCATGCAATTTTGGTAAATTTTACTTATCCGATTTATGGAGACTTGGACTTCAGGTGAATTGCCAGGGAGGTGTGATGAAATTGTTCCTTAACCCCGACCGCCCACTTTAGCACGTGTGTTAGTCCAGGAAATTATTCGTTTGGATCTGGTAGATCACGGGTAGAATCGTTATGATTTTTTGTTTTTGAACAACTTTAGCGGTGATGGCACTATGGAAGTACGAGCGCAGCAAGACCATACCGTTCGCCTTAAGGTGCGGACCGTCACGTCAATTTTAAAAATAGTATAATGTGTGACTATAGTGGGACAAAGAGGAGATTGCTCGAGCGTGAAGTGAAATTTCCTCTTTCGACCAATATTTTATTCAACTAACAGTATAAAAACAAATTTTGAACAATAAATCGGGGTTTCTGTTACGGTTTTGTAGCTGGTATCGGAACAAAAACGAAAACGGTATGAAAACGTATACCTATCGTTTCGTCGGTATTGACTTTCTTTCCATACCATACGTTTTTATATTTTTTCTTTAAGATTGTTTTTGTTATTTAAATTTCTGTGTTTTTTTGGTACCACCTAGAAACGTTTCTAAACTTTTGCATTCTCAAGTGAAAACTATACCGGGAGAAACCCAGTTTTTTTAGGCTATGTTTCGGTAGCAAACCCTCATTTAAAGACAATTTTATTTGGTGAACCATTGACATCTGACAACTGTTAAACGAATTTAACATCACTTTTAACAAATTTATAATAAAACTTCCGCCCGTGACTAAAACGCCATAAAGTCACAGCTTTTCAATATGGAAGTAAATAATAGTATATGTTTCAAGTTTAATAAACGCCATTTTAGTTACGAAATTTATTAGGCACTAGCGAAGCTTGCGAGCAAGTCTAATAAAAACGAGTGTCTGGAGAAGTTTATAAAACGAGTTGCATACTATACTTTATCTACGACGAACACAAAAAAGAACTTAAAGCAAATTTTATTTGTTTAAAATTTGACATCTGTCAACTCTCAACTCTCAACGGACAAACCTAACTTTTTCCAAATTTATAATGAAGCTTCAGCCCGTGACTAAAATGCTCAAAAGCCACTGTTGCTTACTTCAGCCCGTGACTTAAACGCCAGTCACAGCTTCTCAATGGTGGAGTAGATAATAGTATACTATGTATCAAGTTTGATAATCGCCATTTTAGTCAAGATTTTAATTAGGCAAGAGCGAGCTTGCGAGCGAGTGTTTAATTAAATAAGTGTAGAAAAGTTTATAAACGAGTTTATAACACGGGCGCGCCATTAAAAATGTCAAATTTGTAGGTGTAAATCGAAATATATCCCTTAAAAATTGACTAACAACTGTTTAAATGAAGATATGGAAAAAGTTTTTCACAGTGAAAATAAAGACTGTTTAATGGGCACTTCACGGTGGAGTCTTCACCCGAATTTTTTAATTCTTTCAGTTAAATCTAGTTTACCGCCGGAAAAATCAAAAGGTCAGTACAAACTTGCATATAAACTTTTTATATAGGTATTGGCGTCGAGAAACTATTTAATTCTTTTTATTTTTGTATTAAGATAATAAAATTATTTCCACATTATTATTTTAGAAGAAACTCACTTGAAACTTCAGCCCGTGAATAAAACGCCATAAAGCCACAACTTGTGTCATGGAAACATGTACGATTATAGGCGTTTTACAGGTGGGGGTATAAAAAAGTATTAAGAATTATATGAATTTGTATACCTTATAAGTATAAAACATTACAAAGATTAATTGCCCTAATTAAATATTTAAAAAACTACTTTAGTAAGTGTATTAAACAAATTAAAAAGGCATTATAAATACCTACACATATTACACATAAAGATAACGTTAACGCAATTCGCAAATTAATAAGAGAAAAATGAAATTGGCGTATACACACACATACCAACATAAAAACAGTTAAGCCAAGACCTTTCGTGGCATGTTCAAACTAATAGCGCTAATAGCAACGATATGTGTGGGATTAGTACAATAACTTGTTTATTCTGCGAGACGATATTTTTTCTTATTAAATTATGAAACTTAATGAACGCATCCTGTTCCTTACTAGAGTGTATGCACAACGAATCGTAGTAAATGCAAAAAGCAATTCAAGATTTTTAAGTGCATATATTTTTTTTAATAATTGGAAAAATGTGTAAATAAGTATATGGTAAAAGAAAAGATTATCTGTTTTTGGACTGAATAAAGAGTATTAATTCAAATAGTAGAATTTTGACTATTTCATTTTAAGAGTAGTCTCTGGAAGCAACTCAATATTATTTTCCTATGTAGTGCGCTATGCATTAATGATTTATATCATTTTACTATTGTCCTACTAACGATATTTTTTACCGAGGCCTTTCTGAAAACTACTAAATTTGGAAGGAGTCTTACAAACTTGGCAACACTGCTTGGAATTGCCACATTATTCTTTCGAAAAAAAAAACAACAAAGTAAGCTACTGTAATACTAATTAAACAATGAAAATAGTACTAGTGGAACATTGAAAAAGAAGGAGACAATAATTGTAAAGAATAAATTTGTGCAACTCGTGAAGAATGGTCGATTCTAAACTCGCTTTGGTCGCGCATCAAACGAATGCTCGTTTTTAGTAGAACATTTTCCCCACTCGTTGCACAATATTCTATTTTGACCCATTACACCAGACAAACGCTTTAAATGCAGACATGATTAAAACATTAAAAGGCTTAACATTTGTAAGCACTTTTTTTTAGCTGTACAATGTATGTACATTGCGTTATTCCTATAGGAATAACGCAATGTACATACATTGTACAGCTAAAAAAAAGTGCTTACAAATGTTAAGCCTTTTAATGTTTTAATCATCAAATTGTATACAATTTTAATTTTTATAATTTAATTTTTTGAGTCTACACATGTAAATCTTTTTGTGGCAGACTAATTAAGAAACAAATAAAAACCCAAAACTAATTACTCCAAAAATTTTTGTTACAAAAGTCAAAATTTTGAACTTTTTTGAATTTTTGCATTTTGTAGAAAAAACAATTTAAAAAAAAAAATTGTAAATTCACTTAATTTTTTATATATTTTTTGTCACGTTATTGCATTTTTTAAGAAAAATCTCGTAAAAAGAGAAAAAACGATGTTTTTGTCCATTTTTGAAAAATTTCCTACGGGTGAACAAAACAAATGTAAGCAAAAAGAAAAAATACGGGTCTTATAGATTTCGGTAGAGAAACTGTAAAAATTTCGTTGAAAAATAACGACCTACGTATGGAAAGAACCATTAACACATTTGGACATGATAATTTTATTAGATAATACAAGTATGCTAAGTTGTTATTATTGACAATTATTTCCTAATAAAATAATTAGTCTAATTATTGGCAATTTTGTGTCAACAACCTTAAACGTAACTTAATTAGTTTAATTGAATGTGCAAATCCCATTTTATGTAATGCAGGTAATAATTACTTAAATGGAACACTATAAAACACCGAACGAATTCGAAAGTAGGTGCATGGAAAATTCTAAATATCAAAGATTTTATGCCAAAAAACCGTTTTATAAAATTATACACTTTTAATAGTATATTATGTATCAAGTTTTATAAACGCCATTTTAGTTACAGGTTTAATTAGGCACAAGCGAAGCTTGCGAGCGAGTGTTTAATAAAAACGAGTGTCTAGAGAAGTTTATAAAACGAGTTGCATACTATACTTTATCTACGACGAACAGAAATAAGAATTTAAAGACAATTTTATTTAATAAAATTTGACATTTAACAAATTTAACCTCACTTTTTCGCAATTTATAATAAAGCTAACTTTAGCCCGTGACTAAAATGCCCAAAAGCCACTGTTATTAACTTCACCCTGTCACTAAAATGCCATAAAGTCACAACTCGTCAATGAAGGAGTAGATAATAGTATATTATATATCGTTTTATAAACGCCATTTTAGTTACGAGTTTTACTAGGCACGAGCTAAGCTTGCGAGCGAGTGTTTTAATAAAAACGAGTGTCTAGAGAACTTTATAAAACGAGTTGCATAGTAAAAATTAAAAGGTCAGTACAATGTTCATATAAACTTATATTGGCATTATGGAAACTATTTAATGCTATTTTTTGGTATTGCGATAATAAAATATTTTCACATATAGTTATTTATTTTAACGATTGTATGACAACTGTCAAATAACTTAAAGCTAACTTCAGCCCGTGACTAAAGCGCCATAAAGCCACAACTTGTCAATGTGTATTTAAAAGGTCACTTAGCGTCATGAAAACATGTACGATAATGGGCGTTTTAAAGGTAGAAAAAATACATTTTGTGCCATAAGGATTAAAATAAAAATTGTCATAAATTTTACTAATTTTAGATAATTTCAAAATTAATAAACAAACTTTAAATCTAAACAAGGATTAATAACTGGGTAAGAAATTAGATATCTCTTAATTAATAAGCAAACTCTATCTTTCAATTAAGAGCGTCTAAATTTATTTGCATTTGTATCTATTTAATCATGAGTTTCTTTTAATTAACAGAACCGCTCATATAAATATTAATATTATAAACTGTACAGTGTTCACATTGATACATGGTGTAATATTGTTACATTGCATCACCCATAGATGTATGCTAATAAATAATATCGCCTTTCTGCAACACCATTTTTTAATCGGAGAATATCGCATTTAGAGATCGGGGGTTGGATTGTAGAACTACAATCCAAGAGATTTTTTTTGGAATCCAATATTTTTAAAATAGTTTTAATGCCTATAAGAGTATTTTATGTATAAAGTTGCATAAACGCCATTTAATTGTTAATTAATTATTAATTTTAATTTTAATTAAGGCACGAGCTAGCTGCGAGCGAGCATTTAATTAAATTAGTGTCTAGAAAAGTTTATAAACGAGTTGCATATTACGACAAACATTTATTATTATCTAAAAATGATTTAAATTAAATATTTGTATAGAGCGACATCTGTAAAACAATAGAGTAACCATTGTGTTCTGTGTGGGATGTCAAATTTTTAATAATTATAATAATAATTATATTAGATCTTTATAGCCTTACAGTAAAACCATTACAGGAAATTCATATTCAATATATTCAACATGTATTTTTACGCGTAAATCAAAATTGATCCCTTAAAAATGGATTAACTAAATCCGATATAGAAGCAGTTTTTTACTGTAAAAGTAAACATTTATAGGCACTTCACGGTCGAATCACCTCCTGAAATTATTTAAATTATAGTTTCAAAAGGTCAGTACAACTAAATATAAACTTTTAAAATAATGGCGTTAAGAAACTATTTAATACTTTTTTGTTTTTATATTAAGATGATAAAACAATTTTACAAGAAGGGCACTTTATTTTAACGATTGTATGACATTTGACAACTATCAACTAACTTAAAACCGTGAGTACAACTTGTCAATGCATATTTAAAACTGTGGGTACAAGGCATAAGGGGATAAGTCAAAACAATCAATTTTTTAGTAGTGCCTTAAACGTGTTTGCATTAATTTAGGAAATACATTTATGGTTAGCGGGTATATCATTTTGTCAGCACATGTCATATGCTAGCAAAAGGGTATGCTCGCTAACCATAAATATATTTCCTGAATTTATGCGAACACGTTTAAATCTCTACCGAAAAATTGCTTTTTTTGACTTATCCCCTTATGCCTTTTACCCACAGAAAAGGTCTTTTTAATGGTTGGAGTAGAATAGTATATTCTGTAACAAGTGAAGAGTCACACGAGCCGAAGGCGAGTTTGACGGTTTCACGAGAGCGAAATATGCAATTCCAAACGTGTTTCAGACTTTACTTTTTCTACGTTTCCAAAAAATACCATAGAAAAATAATTTAATTGGAAGAAAGTGAGGTTGGATCGGTCTAAAATTTTTTAGATATTAAAAACAGAGATGTCGCCACGACTGTTTATTCTGTCATCAGATGATAGAATATTTCATTCTGTAACACTTTACGGAATATATGTCATTCCATAGATAAAAGTGATATTAGAAGGGTCAATTCCGTAATAGGAGTAGAAAAACAATATTTTATATCAACAATGGAGCCTTAAATTAAAAAAAACTTATATCGATCAAATAATTTTATTCGACTCGTAAGTCAATCTTAAAAATTGGTATTTTATGTAACAAGTTTGATAAACACAATTTTAATTACGAATTTTAACTAGGCACGAGCGAGCTTGCGAGCGACGTTTAATTAAATGAGTATCTAAAAAATAATAATAATAGTTCTTTATTGTTCTTACTATACATACAGTATTTACAAAAGCCATGAGAGAATACACAGAAGTTAAAGTAACATGTCAAGAACAAAACAAATTAGATAAATACATTGGAATTTATACATGCACATTACAAACTATATTATAAAAGATTTCCATTCAGAAACTCATCATTCGAATAAAATTCCTTACTTATTGGTAAACTTTTAATTGTATTTTTAAAAGAAGTGATATCCAAAAATTTAATTATTTCAGGTACTTTGTTGTAGTATTTGGGGCCAATATAGTTTATTGCCTTTTGAGATTTTGTCAGTCTGCAAACCGGTAACCTTAAATCATTCTGTCCTCTTGTATTATGCAAGTGATTAAAGTGATTGCTTTTAAATTTTGACAGAATAAGTTTAGTAAAAACCAAAATTCCATAGATAAAGATGGATGGAAGTGTAAGGATCTTTAGATGTATAAATTTAGATCGACAGTCTTGGCGATAATTTAGTTTGGATATTATCCTTACAGCTTTACGCTGTAAGGAAAATAGTCGATACATAATGAAAAATATGTTGTTTTTAATATAGATAAAGATACAGAATTTGAGAGATTACGAAGTAGGTAGATGTTTTTACTAAACTTCTTACCAATCTCATCTACATGATCCTTCCAGCTAAGTTTATTATCAATAACGACACTCAAAAATCTGGTTGTTGGGCTGCTAATATAATTCATGGGCATCTCTCTTGAAAGAGAGAATAATACATTTACCGTTTTGTCTCATTTAAACATAATTTATTATCACATAACCAGGTAGCAGCCTTTGAATGCGCACCTAACGATGAATCCACCAAACCATCCAGATCGCTTCCACTCACGAAAATTGTCGTGTCGTTAGCAAAGAGTGTATGTTCAGCCAAGTCATTAAAGATAGGTAAATCATTTACATATATTAGAAAAATAAGTGGTCCAAGGACTGATACCTGAGGAACTCCATACACCACCTCATTTTTCTCAGATAACACACCATTCACTCTTACCTGCTGGACCCGATCTGACAAATAAGACTGTATTAGCTTCACTGATCTAGTCGAGAAATAATAATGCCAGCTTTTGCAGAAGAGCATCGTGAAGTACGCAGTCAAATGCCTTGGATAGGTCAAAAAGGTTGCAATTAAATGTTCTTTTTTCTCAAAGCAATCTATTATTTTGTCAGCCAGTTCAGAAATTGCTAAAGTGGTGTTTTAATTTTTTCTAAATCCGTACTGTTTGTTATAAAAAAGTCCATTCACCTCAAAATTCTCGGTAATCTGTAGAGCCAGAACCTTTTCAAAGTTTTTTAAAATTATAGGTAGCAAAGAAATAGTTCTGTAGTTATTTAAATCCCTGGAATCTCCCTTTTTGAATGATTAAAAATAATTTAAATTAAATATTTTTTTAGAGCGACATATATAAAAAAATAGAGTAACACCTTGGGACTTGTATTACCGGCGAGCCAGTCAAAATGTAAAATTTGTATGTGTAAATCGAAATTTGGGGGGCATCCATTATTTACGTGAGGTGTTTAGGGGGGAGGGGGTCGAGCCAAACCTCACCCAATATCACGTGAGAGAGAGAGTGATCTCGGCAAATATCACGTAATTTTGTTTCCGAAAGAAACAGTGTAATATTGCGAAATAACTTTAAACTAAGTAAAAAGTTATAAGCAAATTGTTTTTCTTAAATAAATCTAATGGAATCAAGCACAGATTACACTGAGAGAAATCATACTATTGTAATAAACAAATCATATATTTGGTAGTTTTCAGTTATAATTAAAAAATATTGTTTCTGAATAACAAATATTTGTTTATTATTTCAATACGGCAAAATTAATATATTTTTATTTAATATGCCAATTTTTTTATTGAGTTTGATTAAAAGAAATAAATATTTCTTAATAAAAACCAAACGGATTAATAAATTTAAAACATAGATATATCTATTAATTAAAAATAAATCATATTTTTAATAAATAAATATATTTTGTCAAACTTCCATAAAACAAATGATACAATTTTAATTACTAAATAATGCATTTGTAAGAAATACATGTTTATTGTTGAATATGTTTTCTTTATTAAATGTTACACGTTTTGTTTACAATAAAGCTGTGTTAAGTAAAAAATAATAAATCATTTTTTTATTAATAAATATATTTTGCAAAATTTGCTAAATATGCCCTAAAATACGTAATTTACTTATTTCGCGCCCTCGCGTAAGCATCATCAGTTTTAGTTTTATGTTGTGAAGTCGTGAAGTACCTGTAAAAAATGGATTTAAAGGACTTTCTTATCGATCTCGGTTTAAGTGATGTATGTTGTGTCCAATTGTAAAGGTAATTTATAACAGTTTTTTTCTTCTTTAAAATGTTAACAATGATTTTAATAAATGAAAAGCTTTATAACGGAATATTTACCATCAGGTTTAAACTTCTAAAGTAGCAACTAAAATGTGATTTTGATTTTTAATGCATTACATTCTGTTGAGATATTCTTAGTTAAAGAGATCTTCGCTATATATATTTTTTGTTTATATCCAAATTTTTATTTTAGAATAGAAGAGGCGTCGGTTGTTTTTTAACAGAAGATTCTTATCAACCTGCTGTTTACAATAAATGAGGATGGCCAACCAGTGTTGTTCATACTCCAAACGTTAATTAGCAATATCGACACTTTAAACGAACCAACTTTAAGTCATGACATTGAATAGTCATTTTGTACAAAATCAAATGACCGATCTTAAAGACAGGAAACACAAATAACATTGGCGTATTTAGAAGAACAATTATATATTATAAATATTGAAACATTTTTTATTATATAAAATTTGTTATTTATTAACAAATTCATTGTTTTGTATAAAAAACAAACTGTTACAATAAATAAATATTCAATTTTTATTGCTTTAAATTTGTTTATTATTAACAAAGGTTTTATTTTTATGCAATATGGTATAAATTTGTTTTAAATAAATAAATTTTTTCCTTTTAATAAATGTATTTTAATTATTAATATTTTAAGATTGTAGTAAACAATAAATATATTATTTATTAAGAAACATACAAAAACAAACGCTTTATTACATTTAAATGGGATGTTTATTAACCCTATATGCAATAAAGCATTTATTAAATATAAATAAAACTGCTTTATAAAAAATAAACTGTTTTCTCAGTGTAACTTATTTATATTAAAACTATGTATTTTAAAAAATCTCACGTGAGATTAAGGCAGGGGGAGGGGGTCGAGCAAATATCTCACGACATCTCACCAAGGGGGGGGGTTCGAAAAATCGCCGAAATTGCCACACGTAATTAATGGATGCCCCCTTGCAAATGAACTACCGTTTAAATGATGATATAAAAGCAGTTTTTCACAGTGGAACTGAAGAGAATATTTTATGAGAATTTCACAGTGGAGTCCACCCGAAATTTGTAATGCTTTCAGTTAAATCTAGTTTACTGCCGGCAAAATCAAAAGGTCAGTACAAACTTGCATATAAACTTTTTAATACTTTTTATTTTTGTATAAAGATACAAAAAATTCCACATTATTATTTTACTTTATTTTAACTATTGTATGACATTTGGCTGCCAGTGACTAAAAACCTGTTAATAACTTCAGTCCGTGACTAAAACGGCATAAACCACAACTTGTCAATGTGTATTTAAAAGATCACTTAGTGATATGGAAACAAGTACAATAATGGGCGTTTTAAAGGACGGAGTAGAAAATTTACGTTTTTATTATTATATTATTATATAATATTATCCATGTAAAATGCACTATAAAAAAGCAGAAAAATTATATAAAATTTAGCCTGTCAAATTTTGTGGGTTTTTTATTATTAATCTTACTTTGTTGCAAGGTAAAATCTAGTTCGTTTCTAATTCTATTTTTACATCTATCAGGCATCCTTTAATCTCAACAATATACCGGATATTTCTCTATGCTATAATGGCCCCTTTTTATAAAACAGATCGCTGCCTTATCAACTTCCGCTGATGCAACCTCTCTTCCTCAAACGGACAAGGCTGACGTTCTTGACAATATAATAAAATATTTTAAAACATTAATTTTATGTTTTTATTTAAATGAATAAAAAATTGAAAATTGTTCCGTTTATTTTATGAAATTTATGAATTAAATGGTAGACGGAAGCCTGTAATAAATCAATATAATATCTGATAAATTAAAGATCAAAAATTAATAAAGCAGTGCCATCTCATCTAATCTTAGCTTTTTAATATCTAGATCATTGACTCTAAGCCTGCTCAAAATTGATACATAAAAACGATATATTAATCAAATGTCAAGGAGAATGTATTTTTTTCACTTATAGCCGATTTAATTTGTAGCCGTCGACTAGATTAAACATTTAAATGACTCACTGTGCTGGTCCAGCCATAAACAAAATTATCAAACGCAATTTTTAAATGGTATAAATTTGAATAATTTAAATTATTTAATTATTCTTTGTAGTAACTTTATTAAAAGTGTATTATATTTTATATTTTTATAATAAACAATTAAAGCGTAGCGAACACTTATTGACCAAATGACATACAACATTTTATATTTAAGGCACAATTTTATTTGCAATTATAATAATAATTATTATTAATTAATTGGTTCAAAGTAGTAAATAATTATTTTTCACTCCCTAGGCTGTAAAAACCTAACCCAATTTGTCTAAATCACGATTAAGTACCTAGGCTATAATCAATCACTTTAGTACCCAGTGTTGACAACAATAACAAATAAATTATAGACCGATTTAAGATAACATTAAATCAGATATATTTATATATTCAACAGCTTTTAAGGTCTGTAATAATAACAGTGGTCTTCAAAATTAAATGTTTTGTTTGCCACAGGGTGGCAAATAACTTTGATTAACAAAATATACATGGTGTTCCAGAAGTCCCGCACCACCAAATTGTTTAAAAAAATTCACTTTCTTTGTTTCAAAATATACAGGGGATACATATTTTTTTCAAATGAATGTAAGAATAAATATTCTTTATTTTTTTTCTGAGTAAAAAATATCTTTTATACCGGGTATATCTGAGAATAGGCGCACCCCCGTAACTTTTTTATTTATAAAGATAGACACATGAAATTTAGCATGGTTAATTAGGATATAAAATGCCACTTATAAGAGTACAAAATAATTTTTTTGAAGTTCCGGTTTCGCCAGAAATGATACAAACTTTTTTAAATGGAATGCCCTATATATTTTTACATATTTGGAATCTTTAATTCAAGAAAAAAAACATAAATTATGCCTTGGGAGTAGATAAATTATATTATTATCGATTATTATCTCATATGGTATTTACCTAAGAAAAAGCCTTCAAAATTAAATTTAAACAACGAGGGATTTTTTTAAAACAAATACTCATATTTATTTATATTTAATTAAAACTTTTTATTTGAAATAACTGATAAATCAGTGGCGGCCCGTGACATTTTATTTTGGTGAGGCAGAGGCAGGGTTTCGCCCTCATTTAAAGGCGAAGAAATTTTTTTAAACCCAACTTAAAAAAAACTGACGTCGCAATTCACAACCTATACTTAAAACTAAGTAAAAAACAGACTGTAGTGGGAAAGGAATCCTCTACTTTGTCAATGAAATATATTTTATTGTAAAAATGACGTTTATTTTAAATAACCTCATTTTTGTCTAATTAATATTTCATTGTTCAGCAAGAACCACTTGAAGGTCAACAATATCTGTACAATTTCTCACCGTAATATCCATAATGACTAAATTCACATAAATCACCAAGTTCAATTAACTAAACCCACAGAATAAACCACAAAAAAATCATAAAATAGACAAACTCATAGAAAAAAAATAAACAAAATATTGCGTAAATAACCACAGATTTGTTCTTTAAACAGTTCAGAATTTTATAACCAAAACAAACCTAAAGAAGGAATCTGTATTTATTTTATTGGTTACTGTGATGGCTACAAGATGGCGATAGTGTTAAAATATGTTTATTTTAGAATAGAAATATAATTTCGATTAAATCGATTTATTATAAGAAAAATAATACCATTTATTATTGAATTTTGAAAAACGTGTGAAGTATAATTTATCTAAAATTCCGCAACAGTGTTGCCACAACACCTGCTTATTTCCTTGGATGTAGGCCTCGCGTATGCTAATACGAGAGAAGGAGACAACTATGATATCGCATTGTAATAGAACGAGACAAGAAGGCTAACGCCAATCGTGAGTCTAAATTAGTTCAGACATGCTTGTGAGTCAATCATCTAGCTATAAATATTAGTTTAAATTGCGGTCGTTTCAAATTCAAATAATTTATATGTTGCTGGGTATTCCACGTATAAAATCAATAAATTTTATTGACTATTTCACAATTCATGTAATCCAAATATTAAAAATTTAAAGTATATTATAGAAAGTAAAATATTTAAATTATACTTAATTTTTTAATTCTCTATGATAAGGCACTGCCTCACCTGCCTCCCCTGACGGGCCGCCACTGTTATAAATGTTGTTCATTGTGTGACCATTTAACAGAAAGAAATACAAATAAGAAAATGTTCATCGATTTGCAATTTTAAAAAGCAGCTTAAAAAGTTTCTACAGAATGCAGCCGCACAGCAGCAGCAGCAACGTCTGATCTACAGTTGGCAACTACTAAATGTTGCTCTTACGGTTTCGACCAATAAATTACCTTGAACAACAACATTCACTTATAAACACAGTTGCTGCATCCTGTTTCACCAATAATTTCACATTTATTTGTTATAGCAAACAACTCGGATTTTTCAAATCCCCCCGAATGGGGTCGTCTAGTGTAACAACTTTTCATGATCAACCATATACAGGGTGTAATATAAAGGTTGACAAATAATTAAACGGTGGGTATACCCAGACCCAAAGTTTTTTCTGTATGAAGTTATGTTCTAAGGTTTTTTTTCCTAGCTACAGGGTGATCAATTTTTTTATTTTTTCAAATAACCTTTAAACACTAGAAGATGAGAAAATTTGGTTTTTGCTTTACGATTTGTTATTTGTTAATTAGTTTGATTGTTTTTATTAAAACCAGAATGGTAAAAAATATTTTTTTACTAAATGACTTAATTCAATTAAACAAAGCTCGTCACATTCTTCATAATTTATTTATTAATTATACCGATCAAGTACATATTCACCCCGTTCTAGGGTACCTTCTAGCTTAGGTTTTTAATTTTGAATAATTTTAGTTTTTAGATTGTTGTTTATTATTCGTGTAACTTTCCAAATACAAATAATTATAGAACATCAAACATAAAATGTCAGAGAACTTTTGTTATTTATGTAAAAACGATCTTAAAATGTATAGCACAGACGAAAGTAAGGTGGTTAGGATCACGGATATTTTCGTAATATAATCGGTTTAAAAATGTTGCGGTAAACAAAAAATATTGCTTTTAAATCTTAAGAAGTTTAAAATTAAGAAGGTTAAAATGTTAATGGTATTAAATTGTAGCCTTCTTTAAAAAGGTAAATTCGGTTACAAGGGACGTTAAGTCTTAGTTATTAATATTGAAGTAATAAAAAACATTTTAATGCTGTCTGAATATCTGTTTTTATTTCTTGTTGGATTTTCATTATCTTTAGAAATTATGAACTATTCACAATATAGATAAGCAAAAAATCTTCAAAGTGATAAATTAGTCCTATTTTTTTCTATGTATCTATTTTTTGATAATATCAAAGGCAATCGCGGAAATTAAAATCATATTATATTAGTTTGAAGGTTCATAATAGGCTGCTGTCATAGGCTAAATGTAAATTAAACTAGTATAATTTATGTAAACTAGTATAATTATACTTTATGTAAACAATGGGTATACTTATTAGCGCGACAAAAAAAGAAGGTTCTACGATTAAGGTAAATTTAAAAAAAATATGCGGCTTAATTCAGCCTATTATAAATAATAAATAAATATGCCTAAAGGTAAGCCAATATGTATTCCATGCCACATTTACCCTATAAATAAAAATCATAAACTAGTGTATTTCCAACAAGGTATTTGTCATGCAAAATTATCGAAAATTTAAAAAATAAAAAAAAAAAATAAAAAAATTAGTTTTTTTTGTAAATTTTAACAAAAACTGTCAGTAAATCCATCTGTCAACCTTGTTAATTTCATCTAGCGGCTAGATGCCTTGTTTAATTTGTTTCTATTCCATTCTTCATAGATTAAGAACATAATAGTGTTGTATTAAATTTGTTTAAATTTAAATTGATTTCGTTTATTATGACCTACGTACCACAAACTTGCCCAACTTTGATAAAATTATTTATTTATTAGTTCTATAACACTTCACGGTTTGGGTCCGCCAATATTAGTTATTGTTTGGTCAAATAAAAGTTGCTTTACATTTGTTCGATAGTGCTATTTTTCGTACACACATCAAATGGAATAGAAAATGGAAACTTCTGTTACTGTAATAACCCAAGATCAAAGAGACGGTTTCTCGCAAAATGAGTTAATCTGCTACGAAGAACAGACCGAACCGAACCGGCTCGTTTCTTCTGAATGAAGAAAAAAATGTTCGCTTTTATTAATTTAAGTGAGGCAAAATCGGCACGAGTAACGGTACGCGAATTGACACCGTCGGCCGCAAACAAAATTATGTCGAATACGTCGCATTCTTCGAAGAAAAACTGGCATCTTCTTCTACTACTTCTTCTTATTCATCCAGCGCCCGACAGCACCAATTTCGTATACGTTATGTTAGGTTATACGTTTTTGTAAAGTTGGTATATTTTTAATGAACAAGGCTGAATGGTGTTGTGGAGTGCATACAATATGAGCAAAAAATTATTGCCTACCTTGGAAGACAACAAATTTTTAATAATTTATTTTAAAAGAATATATATTAGGGTGCTTTTTTTTCACGGCTATTTTTATTTTTTTGCTCCCAACTCAAAAACTTGTTAAAAATGTCCCATTTAAAATACACGTAAACTTTGATTATTTTTTTTAAATATCTATATCTCAGCCGCATTTTATGCTATTGGATTGTTTCAAAAAGGGATTTACTCGTAATCAAAAGTTCTACAAAAATGCTTTATGTGCCATAGCTGTAATCTGCACCTGTGGGATGGTACGGGTCACTAAATCTTATTTTAGTGAAAAATTATCATATTTTTGAAGATATTTCAAAATTGACTGGATTCTTTGAAAAAATGTAAGGAACAAACTTGTAGAAAATTTTATTTTTTTTAAAAAAGGTCCCATCAGTTAAATTGCTAAGATTGATATTTGTTGAGATATAAAGCGTTTACATTGACAATTTATGAAATTTTTAGGATTGTCGTACCAAACTTTTTATAAATGATGATTTTCAATTGTTTATCAGTACAATTTCATCTAATTACGTTTTTTAAAAAGAAAAGATATATCTAACCTAAATATTGATATAACGAGGTGTATTACATACAACATGTTATTTTATTAATAATTATGCTTGATTGTTTTAGTTATTTATTTTTCTCTAATCACCCGACTGTAGAAAAAACGTAATTACATGAAATTGTACTGATAAACAATTGAAAATCATCATTTATAAAAAGTTTGATACGAAAATCCTGAAAATTTCATAAAATGTCAATGTAAACGCTTTATATCTCAACAAATATCAATCTTAGCAATTCAACTGATAAGACCTTTTTTAAAGAAAATTAAATTTTCTGCAAGTTTGTCCTTTATATTTTTTCAAAGAATTCAGCCACTTTTAAAATATCTTCAAAAATATGAGAATTTTTCACTAAAATAAGATTTAGTGACCCGTACCATCCTACAGCCCAAGTAACATTTTTAGTTTTATTAGGGTCTACAAAATTTTGTTTTAGCGTTCTTAAAGACCATAATAAAACTTTAAAGACCATAATAAAACTAAAAATGTTACTTGGGAGGTGCAGATTACAGCTACAAAATTTTGTTTTAACCGTTCTTGAAGACCATAATAAAACTTTGAAGACCATAATAAAACTAAAAATGTTACTTGGGAGGTGCAGATTATAGCTATGGCACATAAAGCATTTTTGTAGAACTTTTGATTATGAGTAAATTCTTTTTTGAAACAATCCAATAGCATAAAATGCGGCTGAGATATAGATATTTAAAAAAAAATAATCAAAGTTTACGTGTATTTTAAATGGGAAATCTTTATACGCTTTGGTAGAGTACTTTGAGTTAATATTAAGGGCCCAAATTTTCAGGGAACATTTTTAACAAGATTTTGAGTTGGGAGCGAAAAAATAAAAATAGTCGTGAAAAAAAGCACCCTAATATATTATATATTTATTATGCAAATGCAAAAATGCAACTGCTATTTTTATGAATTATCACTAAGGATTCTGCTTCGAAAATGGCATCAAAACAAGGCCAGGATTATTGTATTAGGCCAACTGAATAACACCCTTAATCAACATACAAGTTTATACAGGGCTTTCTATTAAAAACTATGGTTGATGGCTATAGCCACCCTTAATAACTTTTAAGTTATAGTAAATAGGATCTTGAACCAAAACAGATCGATTTAGATATCGAGGGGAAGTACCTCCAGCTACCCTTACTAAAAAAAATTAATTTACTATAACTCAAAAGTTGTTATAATAACTTTTGAGTTATATATAGTAAATTATAGTAAAGTGTGCCTACTTTCCAAAGGCCATTTTATATAAAGGGACAATTTCGCACTACCCAAAACAATTGCGCTAAATGTTTACAAAAAATGCAATTATTTTGGAATTTTCAGCCTTTATATCGTTATTTCGCTAACATGTCCATGTTTATTTTGAGGTTTACCGTGGTGTTTATATAGAGATCGGTAGGTTGTGTTTACTAGTTGCTAGGAATAAAGCGTTATTTTACGTTATCTGATTGGTAAGTAAATTATAATCTTTCCAAAAAAGTCGACCGTTTCTTTAGATATTTATATTAAAAATATTCCTTATTTTTGCATTTCTTTGATTAAACTATGGCAACAAGACTTTTTCGTTTAGGTTCCTTTCCTTGCTTTCTTCAAACCACTTCTTAAAAGTTTTTTCCTTTTTTCAGCGATGTTTTGTCTTCTTTGAAGGAACGTCCTATTTCTCACAATTGTTAAATATCTGTATTTTCTTTGTTTTTAGTTGTTTTATCATTAAACGATAATTTTTAACAGCTTGTCACGCGCATTTTACAATAACGTGACAAGAAGTATAATTACAATCGTTTTCATAACAACAAACTCAAAAGATTGCAATTTTTTTTTACAAAATAAATGTGACCTTTTTATAAAAAGGGGGTAAATAAAGTAAGCTATACCTTTATACAGAGTTAACACAGAGCACGAGGCTGAAGAGAAAAAACATTTTGATGACAAAAATATTTTTATCCCATGCATAAACGTGTTTATATCAAGACCAAACAAGGCAGTTTTATTTTCTTCGCTAAAACAGTTTAAGATTAGTTTTGGCACGCCGATAGTAGTAAAAACGGGATAAAAAAGAAATCTGCAAATACCAAGGACGTTTTACATGCCACGATCAGTTTAATAAGTATGTGAACTTTAAGGAGGCTGCCTGCTCTTTAGGAATTCTTGCCGTTGTTACGTGGTTTTAAAATGTTGCATCCTCATATTTAGATGTCACCACCATACAATAAAATAAAACAAATTTTGTTTTGTACATATTTCTAGCAAGTCTATTAGGTCAATTCTCATATAACTTGTTCCGATGCTGTATCCACTTATTTTTGTGAAAACTAATTCTCGCTCAAGGTTTTTTTTAGTGTAATAAGCATGTAGCATTTCAAGGTAATGGGAACTTAAATTATGACAACCCTAATCTATTATTTTTTTCCTAAAATGCAGGCTTTATGTTGCAAATGTCACGTAAGTTACCGGTCACCAACTGCAATATCCTAACATCGATGAATATTTCAACAAAATGGCCGTTCAAACAACTAATTTTAGTGCTTGATTAACTAAAAATAGACTTAAGATTGACAAAAAATTATTTTATCCGAAATCGGCAGTAAAGTAGTCAACAATCGTAAATTAAAATAAATCGGCAGTAAAGTTCTACTTTACTGCCGATTTCGGATAAAATAATTTTTCGTCAATCTTAAGTCTATTTTTAGTTAATCAAGCACTAACATTAGTTGTTTCAACAGCCATTTTGTTAAAATATTCATCAATGTTAGGATATTGCAGTTGTAGACCGGTAACTTACGTGACATTTGCAACATAAAGCCTGCATTTTAGGAAAAAATTAATAGATTAGGGTTGTCATAATTTAAGTTCCCATTACCTTAAAATGCTACATGCTCATTGCACTAAAAAAAACCTTGAGCGAGAATTAGTTTTCACAAAAATAAGTGGATACAGCATCGAAACAAGTTATATGAGAATTTACCATTAATATTTAATCCATAAATATAGTATATGTAATCATGTATAATCTATAAAAACACCCAGTCTATAGACTATATAATAATAGTATATTATGTATCAAGTTTGATAAACGCCATTTTATACACGAATTTAATTTAGGCACAAGCGAGCTTGCGAGCGAGTTCTTAAATTATTAAGTGTATAGAAAAGTTTATAAACGAGGTGCATACTATACTTTTTCTACGACAAATACTTATTATTATCTTAAAATGATTTAAATCAAAAATTTGTATAGAGCGCCATCTATGAAACAACAGGGGAAACTGTCAAATGTCACATTTTTACATTTTATAAACACAATTATAAATGTTATAAATCGAAATGTATATTGAAAATTGACAGTTTTTCACAGTGAAAGTAAAGGAAATGTTTTATGACGACTTTACAGTAGAGTCCGTGCCCGAATTTAAGTTATAGTTTACTGCCGGCGAAATTAAAAGGTCAGTACATTGTTCATATAAACTTTTCAAATACTGGTGTTGAGAAACTATTTAATATTTTTGTATTTTTGTATTGAGATAATAAAATAATTTTCACATTTAGTATTATTTTACAAGAAAGGCACTTTATTTTAACGATTGTATGACATTTGACAACTGTCAACTAACTTAAAACTAACTTCAGCCCGTGACTAAAAACCTGTTGCTAACTTCAGCCCGTGACTAAAGCGCCGTAAAGCCACAACTTGTCAATGTGTATTTAAAAGGTCACTTAGTGTCATGGAAACATGTACGATAAAGGGCGTTTTAAAGGTGGGAGTAGAAAAAAAGTATTAAGGTGTTTAATAGGAACGACGCATTTTGGTATTAGATTATTTAAGGTTGTAGTGTTGAAAATATAAATATGTGGATAACAAACTAACATATTATCAAATTTTTGGTAAAATCACACAAAAATTTCCCCACTCTAAACAAAAATCTGTATCCGCGCCCAAAATGGTTAAAAATGACAGATAAATCCTACAAGTTTCTAAATTTGAGAGCTGTCTCGATCAGAAGTGCAACTACACCAAGTCGTCATTTTATGAAATGGTTTAATAGATTGGCCGCCTAGATTGTGGGATTTAGCGATTTTATTCTTTTTTATCAAGTTATTGGTCTGTCAAGTCCATTGGTCTATGCGAATAAGCGAGAGAGTTTTGGCTATTGCTGTAAAATAGACAAACTAAATGATACTAAAAATTCTTAAGTTTATTGTTTCATAAAATGCATGAAATATCTATTGGTATAGGTATAATTTAGTGATTTATAGGTTTGACCACGTACATTGGTAAGTATCTCATGCGGTGGTATTCCTGCAAAGTTGCGTGACTGACGATAGGTTATGGCGGTGACCTTTCAGGTTTATTATGAGGTGTAAAATATTTTCTTGGCTGTTACAATGCGAAAATCAGTATGCAAAATCGCACTCGCACCAATATATACATCAAAGGCCATTTCTCGTTTAATTGTCGCCGTGTTTCTTTGTTCCAACCTCTTAGCTAAAATTAACATTATTTTTTAATTTCCTTTACCTTATCCAAAACAAATTCATACGTCTTATCTTTTTAAATTTTTCCAATGTAATTTATTTTAAAAACATCTATCGAATACCATTACGTTTTTCAATCCACTTAATCCCCATAAAATGTTTCAAATACATTCAGAACAAATATCCGCCCGATATTGAACATCCCACGCAGAATTTTAATATCTTTACATTCGGCAATAAGCGTTGAGGCATACAAATAACTATTTCAAAAAGAAATATTTAAAATTCCATTAAATAAAATTGTAGGAAATCCTTAAGGATCTTGCAACCTTACATTTGTGGTGCGCGTGTTCCTGAAACGGTGGGATTCAATCTTTTTCTCATTTGTGTAATAGGAAAATATTACATTATATATTTCAAAAATATTACAAAAATAACACGAGTGGAAGATCAAATAATTCATATTAAACGATTTTCTTTTTGTATAACTTATTAATAATTGTCTTGACTTTTAAGATAATTGTCAGTATTATTAAATTATTACGATACACGGAGAGAAATTTAGTTCTTATGTTTGGTAATGATTACCGAAAAATCAAGTAAATTGGAAATAGCTTGGGCATCTAAGAGTGAGGGCTTGTGTGTTTAGTAATGATTCCCAAACAGTTCTCAGTGTTATTGCGTCCAAAAGAAAAAGTTGGTAAATAAGAATTGTTTCTGCTCCTATTGCATAATATTGACATTATTTGCTTGTTCCCCCATACAATAATAGTAATATAATCATTAATAATTAATGATAATGATTATAATCATTATATCCCTGCCTGAAACTAAATAAAGAACGCATTATGGTATAGTAAATAAAATCTGACATCTGCCAAATGATCTAATCTCACTTTTTAATTTCCCCTTTATTACTTCTTATTTAAAGCTTAAAATTGGATGAGAATACAATCTAGTATACACAATAAATGGTCGTCGTTTCAAGGTGCGGATTACCTTTTTCGCTTTTTTCTTTACAACCCACTTAATATGCATATTAAATGAGATGGTTTAAACATTTGAAAGCAATCAAGTGGCTAAAGTCATACTAAATCCAATATGGCGGCTGCCCCAAGATGGCGGATTACCTATTTCTTCACAGCCTCCTTGACAAGGCTATCAAATGAAAGGGTTTCTCGAGGAGAATACGTGACGTCAATCTAATTTTAATATGGCGGATGTAACTTACATACTAAGTAACTGTTAATACTAAAAAGTAAAAAATAAATTTATAATTTCAAAAAATAATGCTATTTACATGGTGCCATAAAGCCACAACTTGTCAATGTGTATTTAAAAGTGGCATGGAAACAAGTACGATAATGGGTAGTTCTTTTTCCCGAGCTTTTTCCCCCGATAAAAGATTTTCCATTTAATTCCTTGCAAAAATACTTTTATTAATTAAAACAATAATTTCACATTCGAAATGTCTACAAGGTACTTGTTACAAAACGGTATGCCGCAAGAAGAAAAATCTTTAAACAATATTTAAATATTATTTAATAATAACAAGTATTTAACTAAGAAGTAATGATGCAAGAGACATAATTATTTAATTCTAGCATTATCAAGAAAAACATTATTCTAGGTGGTGAAAGTAACGTTGCAGCCTGGTTGGGTTCGATGAGCTTGTAATGCTATCAATAAAATATAGGAATTAATGGTTGCGAATTAAATATTTAAACTTTTATTAGTTAGTATCAATTTTAATAGAAGGTATTCCTACATAATATTATGTAAAAAGGATAATTTATTTTCTAACAATAAGATTTCATAGGGTTTTCTATATACAGATCGGTATCAAGTATATCAAGTCGACTTGTATACAAGTGTATACACTTTTTGGAATATTTGAGCCCACACCGCCATTACTGTCACGATTTGATTAAAATAAAAAATATTTTAGATTACTTGGCTACTAAAAAAATTGTACCCTTCCCTCTCCCAAGAAAAAAATATAGTTTATTTTTAATTTACCTATTCGCTGGTAGAAAAACATTGGGGCGATTTGAAAAATAGAAGATAAAATTTTTTAGATCCCCACAATTCGTCAGTTTTAAATATTTTTTTAAACACTAATATTGTAGTTAGCTATTTTTGAATAACACATAACATCTAAAGTAAAAAATGTTTCAGCGGTGATTTTTTTTTAAATTTATAAAAATGGCAACGAAAATTATATTTTTGACAACATTTAAATGTGCGCTTAGTTAGATCTTCAACTAACAAAAATATTTATTTTTAATTATATACACATATTAAGTAACTATTTCTCAAGAAAACATTTTTAAATTTGTGTTTAACTCTTACATGGCCTGAGTAACGGTAAATTTTCTCAAAGAAAACGTCTTCTTTATTCAATTAATCGCACCTAGTTTTTTTTAAATTTGCAGAAGACCTATAATATATATTTTTTTAAATCATGTTTCTTTTAAATGCCAAAATCATCAGTAATATTTAGCCAGCAAATAATTGTTGTGAAGTTATTTAGGAAGTAAAATTGCCTCCTTACGAAACAAGATTTTTTTATTTTCTGCAAAAGAAAATTTGGTTCTTATTTATTGAATTTTTTATTAAAACACGTTTTTAAGAAAGTTAATATTATTTATCTATTTTGCGTTCATAATGACTTCATTATAACACCGCTTACGGTGCTGTAATGAGATACTTTATCCCACCCAAAATTTTGATTTTATAGGTTTGTTATACTTTAAACAGCATAAAATTTGGCATATTGGTTATAATATTTTTATGATTTTTTTAATACTTACTAAGACTTTTCTGGCAATAAATTTTGTTCAAAACAAAGAAAATCCTTTTTTTCTTCCTTAACATTAACAGCCGCTTATTGTAAATAAGTAAATTAAGGACGGCATGGCGAATCGATTTTGACATTAACTGTCAAACCAATGACTGTGATACCAACTATCTAAAGTAAAATTCGACCAAATTAAATTAAGGTTTAAATTTAATTTTTTATAGAATTATTGCAAAAAAGATAAAATAGCATAAAGAACTAATGTCATAAGACGTCATTTTGTCGCACTGGTCCATTACAAATAAATTGTCCGGGTGCGACAAAATGACGTCTTATGACATTAGTTCTTTAATATACTATTTTATGTGCCTAAATAATATTTTGTTTTGTGAAACTAAAAGTTCTAAATCTAGATTTTTTGATAAAAAAATCACAGGAGGCAATTTTACTTCAATAACTTAAAAGTTGTGGTTGGGTAACAGCTATAGCTATAGGTGCGAGTATTTGAATAAAAAACGTTTTCTTCGAGAAAATTTACAGTTACTCAGGCCATGTAAGAGTAAGACCCAAAAATGAAAAAGTTTCTTGAGAAATAGTTTCTTACTATGGGTTTATAATTTGAAAAAAATATTTTTTAAAGCTGATGATCTAGCGCACATTTAAATTTAACAAATATCATTTTCGTTGCCGTAATATACATTTTTATATATTAAAAAAAATCACCGCTGATAATAATTTTTTAACTTATAATATTTCAAAGCGGATGTTATGTAGATTCAAAAAATACCTATCTTCAATATGGGTCTTTTAAAAAAAAAATTAAACTGACGAACCGCTTCAAAAATCGTTGTTTTTTAGAGACAACAGATTTGCCCCCAGAATGAAATAAATAAATAAAATGATACGCCACTGATAAGTATAACATGAAAATAATGGTTGAAGCATTGAGTAAAGAATGGTTGAAGCTTTTATTGAAAAGTCTTCACTTAACGGTTGGAGACTAAACAGTGACTTTTGCATCCAAAAGTAAATAGAGTTTTGTACCCCACAGTATATTTTATTTTAGTTTTACAATATAGTAAAACTAAAATAAAATATACTGTGGGGTACAAAACTCTATTTACTTTTATACAGTGTGTCCGTAAAGTCCCGGAACATGAGATTATTTTAAAAACAGTAAATTTTTTTTAAAAACGCTCAACTTTGTTATTTTTCTAGCAATATTTTGGCATATGTAGTTGTTCCAAATTCTGCCGCGTGGCGGCGCCACAATCAAAGTCAGTTTTTTTTAAATTGCAACCCTTTATTTTTGTTGCATTTTTGGATAGCTACCATTGTACTGATTACATTGATGTGCCACATCTGGAGGGTTACATAAGAACATTTTTGAGAAAAGCATGTTTTTGCCGCCGAATGAGATTTTGGTATTTTGTAAAACTTAAACACAATCTATGCGTTGCTTAATGTTTTTTGGAAAGCCAATCAGAGCAGTTTCTCAAAGTGTCCACCGTAAACCATTTGGCAGTGGGTCAGCCTGTCTACAAACGAGGGTTGTACGTTTGCCAGTACCGCTGGAGTGATCATCTGGATCTCGGCTTGAATGCGGTGTCTTAGGTCGTCCAAATTTTAAGGCCTGTTTACATAGACGCGGTTTTTAAGATGTTTCTATAAAAAAAAGTCTAAAGGGTTCAAATCGGGCGATCGCGCTGGCCACTTAATTTGACCACTTCGACCTATCCAGCCATTGGTAAAGACCTGATTTAAATAATCCCTTACTAGCAATGAATAGTGTGGTGGTGCCCCGTAACAGCGAATAAGTTCGTCAAAACCAAAATCTCAATCAGCGGCAAAAACCCTCATTTTCTCAAAAATTTTCTTATGTAACCCTTCACATGTAGCATATCAATGTACTCAGGACAACGGTAGCTATCCAAAAATGCAACAAAAATAAAGGGTTAATTACAATTGTAATTTAAAAAAACCTTACTTCGATTGGGGCGCAGAAACGCGGCAGATTTTGGAACAACTACATAGGCTAAAATATTGCTAGAAAAATAACAAAGTTGACGTGTTTCAGCGATTTAAAAAAAAATACCGTTTTCAAAATAATCACATGTTCCGGGACTTTACGGACACACTGTATAACTTATGCTACAAACTAATAGGTTCAATAGATTCCTTTTAAAAATGTACATCTATAGACGTATAAGATATAAATACGAACAGTAAATTAGACAGTATTTTAAAACCCATAATATTTAAATTGTTAAAACACAGTCATGGCCATTTGCGCTATAAAATTTGTCATTTTTTGGCGTAGGTGAACCTACGTAAATTAAACAAACAGTAAACAACATAGGTAGTAAAAATGTGAATTATGAGAAAAAAATAATCGACTTACTAACAGTTAGTTTGGCATAAAAGTTTTTGGTTCGCGGAACAATGAAATAAATAAACATGGCGCGTTTTATTGATACCGTAAATTTATACGTATTATTATTGGTAATGTTGGCAGGCTGCATTCCTGAGAAATTAACGGGCGTTCGGGCACTGGCGGCAGATCTCGTTTTTCATAGGCAAAAACACACACACACAAATTCAATTGTTCTTTTCTCAAAATGAGTATTTATTATTATTAGATGCACTTGTTCATATACCGTCTTACATTTCTAATTGTATGCTTTGGTTTTAGGAGAATTATACACATTTGATATTAAATTATTTAAAGCCTAAACAAAATAAGCCCAAAATTATTTTTCTTACTACCTCGACTCAAAATACGTTGTTTCGTCCCCGATTTCACGGCAGAAAGTTTACGTTTCTTGCATTGGTCAAGCTATACGCGCACACTCTAATAGCGGGAGTAAAAATTTTTTAGTCGTGTGCTTAACATTCAAATTTCGTACTGCCAACATGAGAAACACAAAAATATGACAGTTTTAAACCATAATTTTGCAATTATAACAACAAATAAACAATTTATGTTTTTACTTTTTTACTTCTTATGTTGTTTTAAGTGTTTAATGGTTCTTTTATTTTTTATAAAGTAGTAATTTGTTAATTAAAATACAACCTTTTATTTTTACTGTATTGGCACCGCTGAATTACCATGACAACGCTACAGTTTGATTGATTTTAAATGTAAACGTCAGAATTAAATTAAACGTCAGATTTTAATTTTGACACAAGTTTTTTTATATACATTTAATTTTTTCCCGTATTTTCTGCGGGGTAGCAAGAAAAATAGTATACACTACACGGGCAGAAAGTGTGAGAGCCCTGAAATGCGCGCCATGATGCCCTCGGCTTCGCCTCGGGCATCATGGCGCGCAGTGCAGGAATCTCACTCTTTCTGCCCTTGTAGTGTAATATACTATTTGTCCCAAAACATTAAATTAGGTTCAGGTTATTTTAAGAAGCCATTATCGAGACAATTAATAAATATATCCAGAAACTACAACTAAATTCTTTTTCATCATGAAATTAAGTTCAATTTTACCTAAAATTCAAAAACATTTTGAATTGCAAAAATGATACTGAAAGAAAATTTGAATAGGTATGTATTATTATTCCTTGAAAAAAGAAATGGTATTTATTATTTAATTTTAACTTTTAATTTAAATATTTTAATGTTTTTGTCATTTTAATTAAAACAAAAATAATAAAAAACGACTTGAAAATAACTGGGAAAGAGCTGCAACGATTATTAATATAGGTACGATTACGATAACTTCACCTATTATAATTTATATTTAAGTTTGGACATTTTTAAGAAATCTTAAACAAAATAATAGTTTTATAAAAATACAGCCTTTTTATTTTGGAGTTTTCTTAAAAAATGCTGACAACTGCATTTTGAAATAGTAAAAGACAAAATATTTCTTCGAATTCATGGCAACATAATATTATAAATAATACATAATATAATAGTACGAGTAAAAGACAAAATATATCTACGAATTCATGGCAACACAATATTATAAATAATACATGATTTATTACCCGTTTTTGGTCTTTTACTGTTGAGTGAAGTCTTTCTCAATGAACGCTTTTGCTGTTTGCATTTAGACGACTTATTTGGTTTATGATTTTCACTGAATTTAAATGTTTACATTTTTTCAATAAATCATGTGTATTTGTTGTATCTAATAGGTACATTATTATTTACAGGAACTGTATGTAATTTATTTCTTCATTCGGATTCAAACTGTTTATTGGAAAACCAATAAAATTTTAACTGTCATAATTATTAAAAAAAAGAAAGTGAGGTTAGGTAGATCTGACAGTTATCGAACTTAAGTTAGTAGAAAGTAAGGTAAGGTAGATCTTAATGTACGTTTTATGTATCGTTTATGTGTATTATTGTGCCTTGAGGATAAAATGTTGCATGCCATTTGATGTCCCTTTTATTGATTCGCTCAATTGTAGGCTTTCGCTACGCGTCGGCCATTAAACTTTAAGCTCAGCATTAAAATACTCAATTCACAGCCGACATTAATACCAAATACAAACGACATAAATAAATATAAAAAGACTTTAATAAACCTTATTTATTCAAACTTGCCTTAATTTCATTATCGTTTACACCAACCCATTGATTTTTTAGAGTTTATAATTCATTATTTTAATCATATAAGAAACACAGGATTTAAATGTCAACAAATGTCAAATCACAAAAGTGTCAAAATCCTTAGTAACGTGTAAACAAGTTGATAATAGTATATTATGTATCAAGTTTGATAAACGCCATTTTATAAATATAAGTATATATACACGAATTTAATTTAGGCACGAGCGAGCTTGCGAGCGAGTGCTTAAGTTAATGAGTGTATAGAAAAGTTTATAAACGAGGTGCATAGTATACTTTTTCTACGACAAATATTTATTATTATCTTAGAATGATTTAAATAAAAAATTTGTATAGAGCGTCATCTATGAAACAACAGGGGAAACTGTCAAATGTCACATTTTTACATTTTATAAACACAATTATAAAGGTTATAAATCGAAATGTATATTGAAAATGACAGTTTTTCACAGTGAAAGTAAAGGAACTGTTTTATGAGGACTTTACGGTAGAGTCCGTGCCCGAATTTAAGTTATAGTTTACTGCCGGCGAAACTAAAAGGTCAGTACAATGTTCATATAAACTTTTCAAATATTGGCGTTGAGAAACTATTTAATATTTTTGTATTTTTGTATTGAGATAATAAAATAATTTTCACATTTAGTATTATTTTACAAGAAAGGCACTTTATTTTAACGATTGTATGACATTTGACAACTGTCAACTAACTTAAAACTAACTTCAGCCCGTGACTAAAAACCTGTTGCTAACTTCAGCCCGTGACTAAAGCGCCGTAAAGCCACAACTTGTCAATGTGTATTTAAAAGGTCACTTAGTGTCATGGAAACATGTACGATAAAGGGCGTTTTAAACGTGGGAATAGAAAAAATATTTTTTCGCTGTGATAAAATGCGTAACTATGGAATACTGGCATTTTATTGGTTCTAATATTAATGAATTGTATTGTCACCCATAATATAACAAGTGGTATGATTATCATCCATAATATTTTCGAATTGAAACCGAGCTGCAGATTTCATGAGTCCGCAGGAGGAGTGAAATGTGCTGCTTCGGGTTCAATGAGTAAATATCATCGATAATTAATCATACAACGAGTTATATTTATTGAGAAAATATAATGAATTTTAGGATTTAACGAATTGTTAGTTTGACATTTGAAATTAAATAGCTTAAAAATATAAAAATACTTTAATGAACCTAATTTATTTAAACTTGCCTTAATTTCGTTATCGTTTAGAGCAACTCATCGATCTTTTAGAGTTTATAATTCATTATTTTAATCATATAAGAAACACAGGATTTAAATTTCAACAAATGTCAAATCAAGAAAAGTGTCAAAATCCTTAGCAACGTGTAAACAAGGTGATAAAAAATATTGTCGCTGTGATAAAATGCGTAACTATGGAATACTGGCATTTTATTGGTTCTAATTATAAGGAATTGTATTGTCAATATAATATTAAAACCCGTATTGAAAAATTTTAACATTAATTTTTCCATATTTCCAATCTTTGTGTCGTTTTACTGAAATTTACTAATTCAGTTGATTTGTATTTCATCGATGTGGCGTCACGCGTGTTTTTAAATATTTGAATGAATGAAGCAGTTAATTAAAAAATAGCAATAATAAATAAAAGTAAAATAAATTCTTGAGTATAAAAAAATTATCAAAAAATACTACTATGGCCATTTTAAAAAAGGGTGCACACTCCAATTATTAATTAAAATAAAAACCCACTAATCTGATAAAAATTATATAAATATACTCTCTATAAAAATGAATTAGTAAAAAATTACTAGTTTTCAAAGTGAAAAAGCAGTCACTAATAACCGTAGTCCACAGCCAATTTTTTATGTAAAATTTCCCCTGAATCTGAAAAATTATGAAAGTAGAGCAGTTTTTGAGATATAGTCAATCTATATTATATGGAAAATTGACCATTTCTCAAAAAAATTGTACATTTTGGGATTCAGCGGACAATTTTACATATAAATACAAATTGCTGTTGATGAGAATTATTATTGGCTGCTTTTTCGCTATGACAATTGGTCATTTTTGACTAATTCATTTTTAGTGAGTAGGTATTTCAAGTCGTTAAATCTAAATATGAGGTCAAAATTACAACGTTTTTGTAACCGCAAAATATAAAAAAAAAGTATGTTTCTTAGGGCAAAAAAATTGGAATTCATTTCAGAATTATTACTTTAAATACTAATTTAGTAACTTAAAAACTCCACAACAAATACTACTATAAAACTGTTACTCAAGCGGAATTTTTTAAAATTTGTAATCCATTTTTTAAGCACTTGCTGCCATCCGATTTAGCTGAAATTTTGTAAACACTTTTGGTGCTGGTGAAAATATAATTTAGCAAAACCCATATTGTAATTAATATACTTTTTTGTATAAATCAAAATTAACAGTTATCAACCTATAAATTTTGACAGTGACTAAAATAAAAGGGACCCAACAAAATATTAAGGAATACTTTGACAAGTGGCACATTACAGAAACTCATCAAACTGAACGGAGAGTAAATTCTATATTATATGGAAAATTGACTATAACTTAAAAACTGCTCTATAGAAAATGTTATCAAATGTTAGGGAATATAATATATTATATTTATCGATGAAGAAAAACCCTTATCAATAAGAAAATTTTCTTAGCAAACGTTGCGTATACGCATATATGCTTACCATTGTATTTTTTTTTATTCGCAGTAAATTCGTGTGCGATTTTTAATTTTTTGACAGTTTATTTAACTGAAGCTACAAAGAACCAAAAAAAAAATTAAATTTTAATATTTCCCTAAAAGCTTAAGCGTGAAACGTCATTACACTTGAAATAAAGTTCGTTCGTTCTCAAAAGAATTGTATTTATTGATAGTCGACATTCATGCGGAGGCCTATGCAAACAAATTAGCTTATTCACCAGCATGGTGGATGTAGGAACGAGTCCGTCTAAGTAAGCAAATACCGGGTTTTTATTTGCTAAAATAATTAACTCGTTGCGATGGACTCGACTGACTAACTGCTCGGGTTCAATAAGCTTCGTTGTCGAGCAGGTCGTCGGATTTCATTTATGCAATCGACAAATCGCCTAAAACCTATAAAAATACCTAAAATAGGTACCAATTTATAGAAAATAAAATGAATTAGTCAGAAATGACTAACTTAATAGTTATTAGTGGCTGCTTTTCACTTGTACCATGGTTAGCAGCCAATTCATATGTAAAATTGTCCCCTGAATCCGAAAATACCGTCAAAAATTATGATAGTGGAGCAGTTTTTAAGATATACTCTAATCCATATTAAATGGAAAATTGACTATATCTCAAAAATTGTTTTATTTTTTTTAACTTTTGACGACATTTTCAGATTCAGGGGACAATTTTACATAAGAATTGGCTGTTAAATTTTGGGATACCATGGTATTTCATGGTTAACCATGGTACAAGTGAAAAAGCAGCCACTAAAAACTTTTAAAATAGTCATTTTTGACTGGTTCATTTTTATAGAGTATTTTCCAAAAATAAAAATCAAATAAAAAACTTACTGAGCATACACCGAAAAAAATAATGTAGTTGAGTTAACATTTGCCTAAATGTCATTTTTAAAAATGTTGTTTCAACAAAAAACCTATTGGATTAATCTATATTTTGGTGTTAAAGCAAAAGTCAGAGTTTGTCAAAGTTTATTAAATAAACTTTGACAAATTTTGTTCATTTGACAGTTTAAATATTAATTTAACATAAACTAATATTTTGAATCGTACTTTGATTTAATAGCTGGAATTTTTAGGATTACCTAAAAAAACTATTAAATTAACGTTTAGTTGCTCTTTAATCCAAAACTTTAAATTTGTTCATTTAACAAATTTAAAATGTTACTTTAAAATTTAAAATGTAAAATTTGCATTCATAAAATTGCCGAGAATGGCGCTTCGAACACTCACGCCACGTCATTAGACAATGACGTTTTCTTACATCTCGCCTTAGTTGGCTTACGATTAGGTGTATATAAGATCAGATATCTGTTTGTTTAAGGTGTGTTCCACAGTAGAACTTTCACTACACCATATTGCCCGACACTGTTAAGACCCTCAATACAGGGCGAAACAGTCTGTCGGTATTTGAAGTAGGTGGAACACATGATACAAAGATGTATCATGGGTGGAACACGCTCAAAACAAAAACTCTGGGCGAGGTGAAGGTTCAATTCTTTCTATTTATATATAATAATATATTATTTCCATAATTTTGTTTTGTATACCAACCTTTAAAGAATTTTACATTTTCAGAATGTTAATTTAACATTTTATTGGTGTTAAGTGAATATGCTAAAAAGGTTACCTGGACATTTCAAGAAATTTACCTTAACACCCTAAGAATGTTAAATTAACCAAATTAGCAGATTAGAAAAAATATTCCTATTTTGTTCATTTGACTGTTATTTGTTGTTCAATTAAACAATACAATTTGACATTTTTAGATGGTTAAGTAAACGTGCAAAAACCATTGCTTGTATTTAAAGTGCATAAAGAGTTGAAATAATATTTTTTTTATTGTTTCAACAGCTTATTTTTTTCAGTGTAGTTTGACAGAATAAATTAATAGGTTGGGTGATATATTTCTCGAATTAAAGGGAACAACTGGACAATAAAATCTGACGTACATATGTATACAGGGTGTCCAAAATGTGATGGGATAGTATTGCTATCTCGGTAACGGTTATAGTTGGAATAGGGCATCAAGAGTTTAAAAGTTGCGTAATTGCATGCCTTTTAATATGGCATAGAAGATTACAAAAAAAAATCAGCGGTTCTCAAAATATTAAAAAATATATAAAAATCGGTTAAAACTTATTATCGCTATAACTTTTTTATTTCTAGGAATTTAAAAATACTGAAAGGTTTACATTAAAACATACAAAATTACATTCATTTTGATCCTATTTGTATATTTTTACGCCAACTAGATTTTGAGATACGGCTACTATCTTTTGTTTTTCCTATGGCCGCCATATTAGATTTTAGCATCAACAAATTGAAAAAAAATTAAAGATTTTAACTTTGTATCATACATGGTACTTTAGCCAAAAATAAACCCATTTAAATCAACTTTTTATTTTTAACACACTATAGTGTTATAACTGTCAAGTTGTCATAAAAAGAAACAATAAAACAATAAACAACAACTATAAAAATATCAATATCAACAGAGTAGTAAATAATAAAACACAAAACGACAAATTTACTACAAAAAGTGTTCAAAATGACCACCATTGTTTAATACACATCTCATGGTCAAATTTTTTTGAATATTTTTCAAAACGGTCGGAGTAATTTTATCACACGCCTCCCTAATTTTAAGTTTTAAATCATTTACATCACGGAGCGTCGTCTTATAAATATTATCTTTAATAATTCCCCATATGAAAAACTCCATAGGGGTTAGGTCTGGAGACCTGGCCGGCCAATTTATGGGTCCATTATTACCAATCCAACAATTTGGTTTAAACGTAGTTAAAAATTCTGTAACAAGCCTATCTCGATGTGCTGGTGCACCATCCTGTTGGAAGTATTTAAAATTGTTTAAGGTCATCCAAGAGGTCTCGTAGGGTATTTCTTAGCATATCCAAATACCTTTCCCCTGTTTAATGCTCCTCAAAAAAGATAGGCCCCACTACACTGGAATCCAATACTCCGAGCCAAACATTTATACCGAACCTCTCCTTGGGTCCAGCGATAGTGGATGTTTCTGTTAAACCATCCGTTATTAAAGAACCTGCTTTCGTTGCTCCACAGAATTTTTTTTAGAATGTTTGCATCTTGTCCCTTTTTTCTTAATAACCACCGACAAAAAATGTTTCTTTTATTATAATCCACTGGCCTCAAATGTTGTACTTTCCTGTAGCGATAAGGTCTGAACTTGTGTCTTTTTAAAATTTATCTTGCCGACATTTTTTTGACACCTGTTTCTTTTTCGATTTCCCTAAGAGAAACCTCATTTTGATTCGCATTTTTGAAATGCACGTAACCTTAAATAAATTCCACAACGTAAATTTTAAAATTTATTTATTTTATTTATAAAATATTACCCAAGACATTAGTTTCCTCTTCACCTCCTTCTTCTGTTACAGTTGGTTTCTTTTTTTTTGGCTTTTCAAACATTCCAAGTTCGCGCAAATTTTTTTCCAAGCGTGCAAATATTTTTGTGTCAGGTACCTGTTTTTCGGGATACAAGTTAGCGTATGTTTCAGCAGCATTTTTTGCATTTCGAAATGCTCTTGCATAAACAAAAAGCATATCGACTTTTTCTTTATTAGTGTACTTTATTTTTATGCACCTTATAAGGAAATTTTGAGCACCTCAATTGACTGTCAATTATTGACATTATCAACTTGACAAGCATAAACGTCATTTGGACCTGGACAATTGGATTGTTTCTTTTCATGGCAACTTGATAGTTAATGTAAATAATAATAATAAAAAGTTTATTTTTGGCTAAAGTACCATGTATGATACATGGTTAAAATCTTTGATATTTTTTCAATTTTTTCATGCAAAAATCCAATATGGCCGCCATAGGAAAAACAAAAGATAGTGGTCATATCTCAGAATCTAGTAGGCGTAAAAATACACAAAATGGATCAAAACGTATGTAATTGTGTATGTTTTCATGTAAACCTTTCAGTTTTTCAAAATTCCTATAAATAAAAAAAATATAGCGATAATAAGTTTTAACCAATTTTCAGTTTTTTTCAAATATTTTGAGAACCGCTGATTTTGTGTGCAATCTTCAGATGCCATAATAAAAGGCATGTAATTACTCAACTTTTGAACCCTTGATACCCTATTCCATCTATAACCGTTTCCGAGATAGCAATGCTATCCCATCACATTTTGGACACCCTGTATATCAAAATTTATGAACAATTTTTTAAACAAAATTTCATTCATTTAAAGGTATGAAATAATTAATAATTGATATTTCGTAAACTAGATAACTTATTTTTTATTGCTTAAAAAAAATATGTTAAAACTTATAAATAACACCATAAAGTCATAAACAAATATCTAATATGGAGGCTAAAATTTAATCGCTGTTAAACAGTTCTAGTGATTTATCGCTTATCTAAACAAAATTTATTCGAAAATCAAAGGCTTTTGATTGGTTCATTTTATAATGAATTAATGAATTTTTTTTTAATTTAAAACATTAATTTTACCAATTTTCATGTTTTGTTAATTTTTAAACTCTCTGTATAATATAGGGTTTTAACTTTTAATAATAAATAAATAATAAATATTATTTTACAGGACTGAAAAACTTTTATGAAAAAAAAATATTGCACTATTTTGTATATTTCAGTTTCTAGTAAATTTACCCTCTTTTAAACCCCAAGTTGAATTATATCTACTGAACAATTAAATATTTGTAGAACATTAAACTAATTTCTACTTCAAAAGTTTGAACAAAAATAATTTTAAGATTATAAGATAATTATCTTTATTATTTTTTATAATAAATATTATTACAAGCTTCGTGTTTTTGTTTTGTTCCCAATGTAACTACTGTAATGTAATGTAATGTTTATAAATAAATTAACATTAAAATTCGGTAAAATTACTGACAATTCTCACAACAAACAACCCGGCCCACAGCGGTGCCAAGAAGACACTTATTTAGCATAAAACTTTATCAAACGAGAGCGAAAAGTGCGGTGTAGAAAGGGGTGTAGCACGTGCCGCAAGCGTGACAGAACGGTAAAGTCGCTCCCGTCGAGGATGTTTGGGCGTTAGCGCACCTAGCAAAGCGGCAACGCTGTCAACCTAGACTTTTGCGCCATTATTTGGAAAGTTAATTATTTGCGGATCCGCAGTGCTGGATCCAGCACCCTCTGCTGGATCCAGCTGAATTGCTGGATGAGGGATCCAGCAATTGCAATCCCTAGTAGGGGAATTCCTCACGATCAAAATTCCTAAGATTACGATTAAAACAATAATATCACCGATAACACTGGTTCACAAATTAATTTAAAAAATACCCATTTTATGCCATTATTTTTTATCTTATGTATTTTGGCCTGCAATAAAAAACAATAAAAAAATTTTGATAATAATGTTTTACTCGGAAACTATGGTTTGCAGACGGTCAATCTTTCTAAAACTTTGTAATTATCTTTTAAGTAGACTCTACTAAAACCTAACATTTTTTAACATTTTTTCAAATTGACTAATATTGTGCCCGAACCTCCTTAAAGTAATAATTAAATCAATTGACTTGCATATTTTTAATATGTAATTAAATTCAGGGGCGGATCCAGAAACAATTTTGGTAGGGGATTTGGATTAAATACTTTCAGATACGGACCTATTTAGATTTGATAACATTTTAAATAATTTTTAATTTAAGGCGCACTTTTATATTTTTTTTTTATTGAAAATAAAGAGTTTTTTTTAATTAATTGTTTTGTTTCTGATATCATGGACAAATTTACCAATTTGATTTTTCTTACTTAACATTTTTTTCCAGTAGTGAAGCTCTGAAGGAAAAATTTCACCCATTCCTTCCCCTGGATCCGCCTCTGATTTAAATACAGTATGCAATTTGAGTCGTACAATGCGACACATCATATATGATGTGTACGACTCATGTACGACTCAAATGGCTGACTGACTAACATATGTTAGTGCCATTCAGTCCTTAACGTGCTACAAACCTTGACTAGGCTAATATTGTCATGATATACTATCCTACGCAGATGATACGGTTTTACTTATTAATGGAAAAACTTGGACAGAAGCAAAAACCAACAGTGAGCATAACCTCTATAAGGTAAAATGTTGGCTTGATAGTAATTTATTAAGTCTTAACTTTTCTAAAACCAAATTTATGTGTATCACAAACAGCATGGCAAATCAACCACAGTTTCAGGAAATTAAGTTACATGCAGTTTGTGATCTTGATCTTGGCTGTCAGTGCCAAGGATTAGTTAAAAAGGCTGAGTCCATAAAGTACTTGGGTCTAATCATAAATAATAATTTAAAATGGAAAGAACACGCACAGTATATAGCAAATAAATTAAAAAAAATTGTTTACTCATTTAACAAATTAAGAGAGATTATGTCAAAAAAATCACTTATTATAGCATATAAATCTCTAGCGGAATCATTAATAACATATGGAATTATTATATGGGGGGGGACATATGAAAATCATTTAAAAAATATTATCGTGACAAAAAAATGGATTCTAAAAACAATCTTATTTAAAAAACGTACAACTTCGACAATTGAAATATACCATGAAAGCAATGTCTTTAATTTTAATCAGTTGTATACATTTAATGTAGCCAAGTTTGTTTATAAAAATCCAATATTAAGGAAAACTGCCAAACATCAGTACAATACTCGACAAGAAACTAATCTAATTCCCAAGATTCCATCGACACTCTTTAAACACTGTATTTGTGTGACAGGTCCGAAAGTGTACAATGTTTTGCCCAACGAACTAAAGAGAATTAATGACTTTAATTTATTTTGTAAGAAACTTAAATTATTTATACAATCAAAATTTAATTTATTTATAAGATAGATTCTGTAAAATTTCATTCATTTAAAATATTTGTTTACTTGTATATGGTATAATTATTATTCGTTTATCAATTTACAGATTATATTTAATTTTTTATTTTGTTAATTTTTTTTTTGTTAAAAACACACACCTCGAATATTGTTTTTGTTATTAAAATCTAAGCACGACACGATTTCATATGAAATCAGGTGCGAATAGGAATAAATAAATTATGTACAATTATATACAGGGTCCGGCATCAGAATTGAACGGTTGAAAAGGGTGCTATGGAAATACTATTGATTTGGTATATGTCAAATAATGACAGACTTATACCTTATTGCTGAAGGTTTCGTGTGCAATGTCAAACTGGCTGGTTAATCAACGGATCTTTGCTGTAAATTCGTTTACCCTGACCCAGTCCTTCGTACAAACGCATGCAGAGACGCTTTCGTCGTGAATATAATTTTCAAGTGTCCCATAAAAAAATGCCATTTTGCGATGGGTAAGAGATTTTAACGAAAGAGGCAGTGTAAAATCAAAATTTTCCGCTGGAACTCGTACAGTTTGTACACAAGAAAATATTGGAAGAGTCAGAGAAGCGTTTGAGCGGCACTCGATTGCTCTACACATTTCAGACCGAAGTTTGCGACGAATGTTACATCTGGATTTAAAACGCCATCCAAAAAACCGACAGTCCAGAGGCTAAATCCCATTGATAAAGTCAATCGACTCAATTTCAGCACACAATATTTAATTGCCATTGTACACGAAACTTTCGGCAATAAGGAACAAGTCTGTCACTATTTGACATATCGCACATGGGCGACAACAGTGTCATAAGTAGTAAAACGAAAATTCCGATATAAGTTTACGTAAAAGATTTTTGAATAATAAAATTCTGACATTTTTGTAAAATTATATTAACTTACACTGCAGTGTACTGTTGAAAGTAACAACATAATACTCCACAGCTATGGCATAAAAGTTTTCTTTTGGTTTCTTAACAAACTTACTTACTAACTAAACTTTAAATGTCTTATAGTAGTTTATTTATAAAACGATTTTCTCGTTTAATTCGACTTTTATATTTCATCACAATGTAAGCCAATCCTCATTCAATCAAACAAAGCTTAAAGTTTTATTTGGAAAATATGATAATCCGCAAAATTTAAGTTCTAGACACTAAAATATTCTTGTCGGGTTTTTATTTTTTATAAAACAATCATTTTGCACTTTTGCTTTTTTGTTTCTGGTCTTAAGAATACGCTTTTTGTTGGTTATTAATCGTGCCTTTCACGAAATATATTAAAAGAACACTTTACAAGTGAATATAACAAAAAATATTGCAAGAACGAGGAGTTATGCGGGATTGTATTAGTATGAGAAAAAAATTTGACCACCTTTCTTCAACTTTAAATTGTCATCTTTGTCTAATAAGGCAAAAAACGTACGATGCCTTTCTAAAAAAGCAAACATAACCAATTATTTTGACAGTTTAAACCTTTTTACTAATAAATACATTATCAGCTAATTTAAGTATATATTTCTTAAAAATTTGTAATTTTAAAATTCGCGCTTCTAGTATGTACTAGTTTTTACTTTATTAAAGATACGTAAACAATAACATTATATATACGAGGTGTGTTCAGAAAATATCGGAAATTTTCGTTTTTTGAAACAAATATTTATTTATTCGTCTACATTAATGTTGTCCCCATTGGATATTATGCACATGTGCCAGCTCTTCTTCCAATACTCGAAACACTTCTAAAACTCGATCTTTGGGATAGCCTTTAGTTCTTTCAGCTATGCGCTTTTAATGTCATCTATGCTTGCAAAACGACGGCCCTTTAAGGTTCTCTTTATTTTTGGGAATAGGAAAAAGTCAGAGTGGCATGCCTGGCGAATATGAATGCTGGGGCATCATTACAGTATTGTTTTTGGCCAAAAAGTTTGTTCAAAATTTAACAATTTTGGAACAAATTTTGCTGCCACGCGTTTCATACCCAAAACATTCGAAAAAATTTCATGGGATGAGCCAATCCATATACCAACATCATCAGCGACTTCTCTGATGGTTTATAACCTTTTCTTCCACTTTTTTCATGTTTTTATCGATTGTTAATGTGCTTGTGCGTTCGGGGCGTTCGTCATCTTCAACGTCTTCACGGCCATCTTGGAAACTCTTATACCACTTGTAATTAAACTCTTGTTTTACTTATAGCAGACTCACTATAGGCCTTTGTTAACATTTCACAGAATTTATTTCATTTTTTAAGCAAAATTGGATGCAAATTCTTTGATCCATTTCTTTTAGCGAACGAAAATCGCCGAGCTCATAAAATACTAAAGTTTTTATCATACTTCGGGGGCATGTATACCAACATAATAAAGAAAATGTTATGACAACCGGACCCTCCGGACCCTCCGAACCCGCGAAATTTAACAATTCTCGTATTTTGTCAAGAAATAAATTTTTATTGCTCTTAAAATTAAATTTACATTTAGAAACAGATTTTGTTCTGTAATCTCACAGGCGCGCCCCCAATTTTGGGAACTACTGCTATATAGGGTGTATCACAGCGAATTTTATTATTATATATTTTAATATGCGTATAAAAAACAACAACTTTTTCTTGTAACATTTCGCGAAACGCACCCTTAATATTTCCCAAAATAAAAAACAAAATTACTGAAGAGGTTTTGTGACCAAAACTGAAATTTTGCGTTTGATTTATTTTTTAAATAATTATTGTTGAATCTCTTTTAGTATTATTCGCATGTACCACACATGAAAAAACAGTAAAATAAGTCGAAGGGAGTTAAATCCCAACTTTTTTTCGGCCAAATTTGTTTCCCAACACTACCACCACAGTTTAAGATTAAAGTGTTTGATTTTGCAAAGTGTAACATGAATAAGCAGGATGCAGTGCAATTTCCTCGTTCACAGATTCTATACACTTTCCGTGGATTATGTTACCTAATTTAAATTTGTAAACTTATACAAACAAAAAACGTGTAATTAGATTATTTAGAAAGTATAAAAACCCTACACTGTGTCAAAGCAGTATACTACTACAAGTGAATGACCCAAGCCCGCATTTAATTTTAATCAGACAATTAAGAGGAAAATAATTTGGACGAAAGTCGATTACATTTGGTTAAAATAATTTTTTTTTAAATTAATTGAAAAACTAAAATCGTTAAAATCATCTACAATATATTGCAGATGATTTTTACAATTTTAGTTTTTCATTTAATTTAAAAAAAGATATTTTTTATTTTAACCAGTTTTTAAAAAATGATTATTTATTATTATTATTAAAATCCCGGGATTCAAAAAATCCCGAATTACCCAGATTTTTAATTGAAGAAAAATGTAATTTTAATAACTTTATGGTATTTTGAAGTTTATTAGGTACTTACTCATTGCAACATTTTCTTTATAAACAATTTCATTGTGGGGCTTACCTATAAAACAAAACAAAAACATGTATTAATAAAAACTATAATTTCATAAAAAATAAATTGCTTCGCCAAAAAAAAAAACCGCAGATATTGTAGACAGATAAGTGAAAGCAAAATGTATGCAAAACGCGATTTTAAACTTTTAGACTCGATTAAATGTCAAGGAACAATCAGTTGTTGTTTCTGTGGGAAATAATTATTTTGTAAGTGAGCAGTTGTAAAAGTAAAGCTCTTATTAAGTTATTTGCAATACCGACCGATCGCGACCGAGGTGTTATTATTTTTATTGTCCTTTGTGGTGGCAACAATTGCCATTTACGAACTAAAAAGGTTGCCTGTTGATTAACACGTTTTACAAGCGAAGTATCCAGAATACTGTATTGGCCCAACATTTATTACACTTTTTAGAATTAAAATAATTAAGTACCTATTTTATTATTATTATTTTGTAAGAAAAAATTGAACCTACACCTCGACAAAGTTTTTTGTTTTGAATGCGTTCCACCAACTTCAAATACCGATAGACAGCTGTTTCGACCTTTATTGGGTCTCATCAGTGTCGGGCAACTTGGTGTGGTGGAACACAATCAAAACAAATTACTCCCTGAGCCTATATGCTCAGTTGATAAGTCAACAGAGGCGAGATGTTAGAACATCAGGTGATCCACACCGTCAAACGACGGTACATACTATGCAACCGGGACTGCACACAGCAATTGTATCACAGATACTAATATGGCCTAAAGGAATCTAGAATTAACCCAACCGGGCTAAACTTTAAGGTAAACATTCAATTTTCTTAGTTTCTTTAAGAAACCCATCACTGGTAATATTCATAAGAAAAAATTGAACCTACACATCGCCAAAGTTTTTTGTTTTGAATGCGTTCCACCAACTTCAAATACCGACAGACAGCTGTTTCGACCTTTATTGGGTCTCATCAGTGTCGGGCAACGCAAAGTTTTTGGCGAGGTCCAAGAAAGTTTCTTAAAGAAACTAAGAAAATTGAATGTTAAATTACATTTAAGTCCCGAGCAGCACCTTAACGAATATTTTTGACAAAAAATGCCCGCCACAGACTTTTTGTTACGCAAAGTTTTTGGCGAGGTCCAAGAAAGTTTCTTAAAGAAACTAAGAAAATTGAATGTTAAATTACATTTAAGTCCCGAGCAGCACCTTAACGAATATTTTTGACAAAAAATGCCCGCCACAGACTTTTTGTTATTTATAAATATTTTTTTGGAATTAATCAAGCAAAAATACATATTTTTTGTCTTCTGCATTTTGTTTAGTTTTTAAGAAAATAATAAAATCCACTTAATTACATATCTCTGGACCACACAAGATAGGCAATTAAGTTTTTGTTTCGAAAAGTAGGTAAGCAAAATATCAACAAAATTTAGGAGACAAAAGGTTGTATTTTTTGTTGCTTATAATCCAAAAAAATATAAAAATTACAAAAAACTCAGAGGTACACATTTTTGGGCTTATTAGTTTAATTTAAATTAAAGCTAAATTAGCCCCTACAAATAACACTGCTAAATTATAACAGAATTGGGTAAGGATAATTAAGACATTTACGAAAAACCAATTTAAAGCAAAGTTTATCTTGAAAACAAAGCATTTGCGTACCCATCTTTATATGAACTTTTTGTCTTAAAATCACTTTTTCGACTTTACTCATTATTTATCTGAAACACATGTTATAATTAATATATAATTTGTTCACTATTAAAGAATGTTCTAATAGAATATTTTTGAAAAATCAGAACTTGGTTTATTAATATTATTTTTTTTTCTTAGGGCCGGTTTGTCAATCTCTGGTTAAGTTCCAGTTGGTCTATCTGACATTAAATTTCAAATCGATCGTTGTGAGAACAGTGGTATCCGTGGATACTGCATTGATAAACCGGTAGTGTAAGCAAATAAAATGTTCCTTTAACAACATTTTTAATGAAATTTAATAGAATAAATAATTTTACTGTACTTTAAAATTTGCAAGAAGCAATATGAAATATTTTCGAAAACTTTATTTAATTTGAAAAACCAAGATAAAAAATTGCATATGAAAGACAAGTGTTGGATTAATCTTACTTTGTAATAAAACATTGCTTTAGTTTTTTTTATTGATAAAAATAAAGGTAAGAAATTTGTTTTTCAAGATTTGCTTACACAACGCTATACACATTCTTTTGATGTATTCGTGTGACAACACGAACTTTGCGAGACAAAAATAAAAGACCTTTCGGACAGTAAACCAGTTTGTCGTAATAAAATAAAATTACTTTTGCCAAGACGTCTTTGTAGCCCTTTCACTTCACCTAATACATAAATAAATTTTTGCGCGAAGTGAACGCCGTTAAAACTATTATTAAGCTGAAAATAGTATGGACAGGGCCGGCTTTGGCAAAGCAATGGGCGCCTTTTTATTTTAAGTTGCTATTATTCTCTATTGTTTATATTATTTTATGCATTATGCTTCCTTTTTATAATAAACCTATATTAACATTGGTATAATTTATTTAACCAAGAAGTTATTCTTCAAATCAAACTTTAGGCATATAATATAGTAGATATATTAGGGTGTTTCAAAAAATCTATTCTTTTTTATTTATGATAAAATTGTTTGGTGAAAGAAGCCTATTTACGTATTAAGAGTAAGATTCTCCTCATTGCAATTTTCCATATTCACATTAGTCCGATGAAAAAAATCTCACTAATAAATAAATGTAAGCACAATACATATTTTAATAAGGAATGCAATGCTCTACAAAATGTTTTTTTCGTAAACCTATCCATTCAAAAGACATTTTATGTGAAAGTTTGAAAAAAAAATATATAAAAATATATGAAATAGTTAAAAGCTTATTTAAATTAATTAATTAAATTAATTAATAAGAACACAAATTAATAAAGATAGTTCAAAAATCGACAAACATTAAAAGTTAAAGTATAAATTGAATTGAATGAAACGCTTACATTTATCAAAAAAGAACTAAAGAAACCTTTTTGCAGATCAGTTCATTTTTAACCAAAATATGTACTACTCATTTCAAAATCCTAACTATTCTGCGAGTTATAAAATTTTAATAAAAAATATTTTTTTTCCAAAACTTTAAATTTCGACTTAAGATATCAAAATGTTTATTTGGCTTCATTTGTTAGTAAGATACAAAATGTTTTTCATCGAAATAATGTAAAAATGGAAAATTGCAATGAGGATCTTACTCTTAATAGTAGGAGCTCATACGTAAATAGGCTTCTTTTAAGGTGCCCAGCAACCAATTTTTCGATATCATAAGTCAAAAAAAGGAATAGAATTTTTTGCGTTTCGTATTGTCTCCATGGCAGTACGATACGTGGCAACAGTACGACATGCAAATATAATTTATAATTCGAATTTTTCCCAAAATTTTGACAAATATAAAAAATAGCATAAAGAACTAATGTCTCAAGACAATTTTTTTTCGCACTCGTCCATTACAAAACTCGGTCATTTTTTCCATGACTTCCATAACCAGTAAATATTTTTTTCCATGACCAACGAAATTGACAAGGAGGGGGGGAACTGAACCATATTGATAAAGATTTTTTTATTAAAATAAACAAAATAAAAATTCTAATAAAAACAAAAAAACACAGCATAAAACAGTCTCTGCTAAATCTTATTTATAATTTTTTTTCAAAATTTTGATTCTTGTTTCAATTGACTTCAATTCCGTTTTCTTCATTAGATCTAATTTAAGTTTTTAAAGTTCAACTCCTTTATTTCCATTTCTATCTTTCTCTTTTCACCTTGTCTAGCATTTTTCTCCCTTTCTGTCTTCTGTTTCTCCAAATACTCTTTATATTTTTTATTCGCCTGTTTATAGTGTTTGATCATATCTTCTGTTCCAATGATGTTTTCAGCACCACGACAAAGGACAATATTATCAAAAATAGTTCTTTGGGCAATTAGCGAATGATCTTTTAAATTTTCGATTAGCATTTGCTTGTTAAGGAAAAACCCGATTCGACTGCAGCATTTCCATTAGAAAATATTAATAAAATTCTTATTACTTTTAAAAGATCTTCATTATTTGCTCGGCACCGGTTTTCATAAAAATGGTCTAGCCTTTGCTTTATGTAGGATTTAAAAAGATCCTTCTTTAAACTTATCATTGCGTTAAATTATTTCTTGGAGTTTTCCGCAATTTCACAACTGATTATGTTTTTATCGTTTCCAAACAAGTTTGCATTCTTTTTTCGGCGATTGTTTTACTTGATGAAATAATATTGGGATCCAGGCAAGATAATCCTTTTACCATTCTATGATTAAGTCCACACCGTTCAAGTAATTTAGAAACCGATTCAATTAGGAACTTTTGGCATTCCTGAAGAAAAAGCAATTTTTCCTTTTCAGGAACCTTTACTTCGTTCAACAATTTACTAGCTCTGAAGCCAAAATTAATATGCTAAAAGAATATCTTTACTTTTAAAATTCCGATGAATAGCCTTTATTTTAATAAATTTTTGTAGCAAACAGTTCAATAATATATAAAGCTTATTGAAAAGAAAAGGGGCCACAGGCTCATTGCTTTGAAATTAAAAACGGTTCCACATCTGAGCATATTGTAGAAGAAAAAGCAAATTTAGTTGGCATTAATGGGTGTTTACATTTTTAAGACTGACAGTTAGATATCTACTATACCATTTGTGCGCCAGAATTGATGATTTTTCCCGCGTCCATTTAATACGACCAATAGGAGCGAGGCCTATATTTTTTAACTACCTCCTATTGATCGTATTAAATCGATACGGAAAAAATCAACTCCGGCGCATAAATGGTAATGGAGGGAGTAAAAAGTAAAAATCTCCCATTGAAGTGGGTTCAGAAAATAGGTTCAAAAATTTTATCGAAAACAACTACAGATAAAAATGAGTAGTAAAAATATTATTTGTAACAAAAATCAAGACTCTTTAGTGAAAATCCTGACTTTTGGTCATTTTTAACCAAAATCCATGACTTCCAGAATTTCCAGGTTTAGTGGGAACCCTAGTAACTATTATTGAACTGTGAGACTTTCCAACAGATTAATAATAATATTTATCTAAATTATTTGTTAATTAAGTGAATGAAAAAGTATTCGTTTATTTAGACTTAAACCCGGTACTGAGTATCGCTAAAAAGCGATAAGCGATCTCCGAGCCGATTCCTTCAGATTTATTTATTAATATTTCACGACACGTTGCAACATCACCGCGTTGCACGTAGCAGACACGAAAAATGCCCGGCCTCGCGTATTTCCCAAGAGAAAAAAATCATTTTCTGATAGAATTACGCAAGATATCAATGAACTGTTCAATGATTGTTACATAACCGAAATACTTGATTAATAAATGTTAATTTTCTTCACGTATTTTAATTTACCTACGAAATCATTGATATAATTTAACTGGAAATTAAATCCAGAAATTAAAAAATATTAATTATTTTAAGTTTAATACTTACATTCTTTATTTATTTTTAAATCCTTAAAATGCCAACCTAAGGTCTAATAGACCTATATGTCAACAAAATTTTAATCCAGAAACCCGACCACCTTTCTGAATCCAACCTTTTAACTTGGTGATTAAAAACTAGGTTTTCGAATTATTTAAGGTCACTGTCTTATTTACACAGGTCTTGCAAATTAGCACAAATTTAATTGAGAAACTCTACTATTGATGCAAAATTCAGGAGCCGCTGCGAGCAGGGTGAAGCAGACTAACACTGTTTTTACTAGATAAAATTTTGCACGATATTACCATTATGTTCTCTTATTTTGTTTGTAATTAGTAAAGTTGACAATAGAACTGTTAACAAAGAACAAAACAAACGTGAGTAGTTCATTTCACCGGGTCGCCCGTCGAAACTCAGGTCATATAAGACAGTGTTTAAGATTATGTTAAAAGATAATTCATCACAACATCCGGATGCATCCCTCTAATAATATATTATGTATCAAGTTTTATAAACCCCAATTTTAATTACGAGTTTAATTAAGCAAGAGCAAAGCTTGCGAGCAAGTGAGTTGTATACTATACTTTATCTACGACGAACACAAAACAGAATTTAAAGCCAATTTTATTTGTTAAAAATTTTATATCTGTCAACTGTCAACCGAATTAAACTCACTTTTTCCTAACATATAATAAAGCCCAGGACTAAAAAGCTTAAAAGCAACTGTTTCTTACTCCAGTAGGTGTAGATAAAATTTATTTTTGATTCTTCCAATGTATTATTCCTCTCTGAGAAATCATTAGTTGAAAATTATGAGTTTGCAACATACTTTGAACATAATCTGATTTAGTGCGTCAAAAAAAAGTCTTGTTTAAAAATAGGTTGACTTTTTTTCAGGGACTAGGAGTAGTATTTAAACTCATTTTTAGTTTCGATCCCTGAGCAAGTTAAATTCGGTCAAACCAGTTTGAATCAATCGGTGATGCGAACAGTCGAGACGGCAGCGAGATTTAATCTGAGCGATATTTAAACGCCTTAAAATAATTTCGATCTGCTCACGAGTTATATTCTCCGATGTATAGAAAGTTTTGATACTTTAGTGATTAAATCATACCAGATCATATTGGGATTAAATCCCAACGAGATCGGTAAGGATTTAATCTTTTTAAGAGTTTTAACTTAAAACTTAAGTTTACGCTTGGGCTTGGGCTTCATTTTTTTTACTAAAAAGTTATTATTAATTACCAATTATAATTGGTAATTAATAATTACTTATTATTAATAATTATTGATTATTATTAACTTTTTAGTAAAACATTTTTATAGATTTTTCGATATTTTTATATCTATAAAAAGGTCTTGATAATTGCAATTAATTTTTTTTTATTATTTTCCCCCTCTCTTTCACCCAATTTAATAAGTTTCTATATTTCAAAATTAATGTCAAGATAGGTATCTATAAAAAGGTCTTGATAATTGCAATAAAAAAAATATATTAATTACCCCCTCCATCCCCCTAATTTTAATAAATTTTATATTTAAAAATTAACATATCAAGATGGGTATCTATAAAAAGGTGTTGATATATTATATTGCAATTAAAAAAAATTATATTATTTACCCCCTCTCTTCCCCCCAGTTTATTAGGTTTGTATATTTCAAAATAAACATGTCAAGATGAATATCTATAAAAATGTCTCAAAATTTTCAATTAAAAAAAATAAATAACCCCCTGCCTGCCCCCCTATTAAAAAAATATATTATAATTACAATTTAAAAAATATTATTAATTACCCCCTCCCTCCCCCTAATTCTTAAAAATTTTGTATTGCAAAATTATCATGGCAAGATGGGTATCTATAAAAAGGTGTTGTTAGGGGGCAGAAGGTAGTTAATATCATTTTTTAAATTGTAATTTTTAAGACCTTTTTATAGATACCCATCATGCCATGTTAACATTGGAATATGAAAATGTAATAAATTAGGGGGCAGAAGGGGGGGGGGAGTTATAAATTTTTTAATTGTAATTTATAACACCATTTCATAGATACCAATCTTGCCACGTTAATTCTTCAAAATAAAAGTTTAATAAAAAAGGGGGGAAGGAGGGGGTCATTAATATAATTTTTTAAATTGTAATTATTAAGACCTTTTTATAGATACCTACCCATCATGCTATGTTAACTTTGCTATATAAAAATGTAATAAATTAGGGGACAGAAGGGGGGTAATTAATATATTTTTTTAAATTGTAATTTTTAACACCATTTCATAGATACCCATCTTACCACGTTAATTCTTCAGAAAAAAAGTTTAATAAATTATCGGGGAAGAAGGGGGTAATTATTATAATTTTTTAAATTGTAATTATTAAGACCTTTTTATAGATACCCATCTTGCTAGGTTTATTTGCAATAATAAAATTAATAAATAGGGTGGCAATTATTTTGTTTTTAAATTGTTATTATAAAATCATTTTAATGATACCTATCTATTGTTATTTTTGTAATGATTATTACTATAATATTAATATAGTTTAATCATAGAGAAATGTAATGTATAATGTAACATTATTAATGTTATTATAAATACCATTTTTTTATAAAATTTGCTAAATAAATATATACCATATATCAATAAAATAATTTTAAAAATTAACAATATTAATATTATTTTTAAATTATAAAATTAATTTAATATAATTTTACAATTTATTAATTTAATAGGACTAAAAATTTAAATTTATTTAATAAATATAAATTTTTAGCCCTATTAAATAACCAGTATTAATAAATTACCATTATTTAATTAATTATATCATTTGATAATTTTACTCATATATTATATCACGAGAACTATGAATTTAATCGGTTAAACTAGGCTCAGTAGTTTTTAGTTTGGTTTTTGTTGGAAAATGTTGAATGCAAAATAATTTAATAAAATCACGAGACCGCGTAGCGGTCGAGGGGTTTTATTTTTAATTATTTTGCATGAAACTATTTTCCAAAAAAACAAATCAAATAAAAAACTTACTGAGCATAGTTTGACAGATTAAATTTATAGGTTGAGTGATATACGTCTAGATTATTTCTCGAATTAAAGGAAACTATTTAACAATTCATAAAATCTGACGTATGTGTCAAAATTTATAAATATTTTTTTAAAGAAAATTCCATTAATTTAAGGTATGTAATAAGTAATAATTGATATTTTGTAAACTAGATAACTTATTTTTTATTGTTTTTTAAAAAATGTTTGTTAAAAGTTGTAAATAACACCACAAAATCGTAAACATAAATCCAATATGGAGGCTAAAATTTAATCGCTGTTAAATAGGTCTAGTGATTTAATCGCTTATTTAAACAAAATTTATTCGAAAATTCAATGCTTTTGATTGGTTCATATTATAATGAGGGAAATAATCTGATTTAATCACTGGGTTCCAAAAAGGATTAAATCTTAAATGAGCAATAATATAAATACAATGGCCTTTTGATTGTTGTTATAAATACTCTGAAATGATTAAATCTCAAAAGTAGCTAAACTATGGTTATCATTTAGAATATAAATCTTTTAGGTATTTAATCTTTAAAAGAGTAGAAGTGTTTTGATACTTTTGGGATTGAATCCTTAAAGTATCGAATCACTACGAGAGCGGTATAATTTAACTAGTAATACTTCGCAGATCGAAATAGGTTTCGATCGCGAGTGAGTTGAGAGCTATTCAAAATCAGTGATTTAATCCTAGTCCCTACTTTTTTTAGCCGTATTATTTTTGGAAGATAATAAATAATATAGAAACTTAAGGTTTTCATTTTATTACAATAATTATTGGTCATAATAACACTGGGCGACAAAAAAGAATAGGATACAGTATTATTACAGTATTATTAAATCTTAAATGAGCAATAATATAAATACAATGGCCTTTTGATTGTTGTTATAAATACTCTGAAATGATTAAATCTCAAAAGTAGCTAAACTATGGTTATCATTTAGAATATAAATCTTTTAGGTATTTAATCTTTAAAAGAGTAGAAGTGTTTTGATACTTTTGGGATTGAATCCTTAATGTATCGAATCACTACGAGAGCGGTATAATTTAACTAGTAATACTTCGCAGATCGAAATAGGTTTCGATCGCGAGTGAGTTGAGAGCTATTCAAAATCAGTGATTTAATCCTAGTCCCTACTTTTTTTAGCCGTATTATTTTTGGAAGATAATAAATAATATAGAAACTTAAGGTTTTCATTTTATTACAATAATTATTGGTCATAATAACACTGGGCGACAAAAAAGAATAGGATACAGTATTACAAAAAAATAATACGTGTTACGGGATTTTTTTATATCAGCTCTATATTTCGAAATACCATATTTTAAAAATTTGAATTTAACAAAAATAACCGTGGAAATAATTTTTTTATACGCCAAAATCTATGCTCTCTTAAAATAAAATGGTCATTATTCTACTATTTTAATTAGTACCAGCATTGTTTAATATTAAAATATTGGTTTTTACTCTTAAATAGTTATTTTAAGATAACCATCTTTGACTGTTTTTTGAAATTATTGTTAGCGTTAAATGCATGTAGGCTTCATGGATAAACGGCCCATAAAAACAAACAAAGATGCAAAAATTTTAGCTTCAAACGGCAACACAAAGAAGATATTCAACTTTAAGATATTATTAAAAATATTTAGACAGATATATCTAAGTAATTTTAATCAAAAGTAGCAGTGGCGCAGCGATTAGACATCCGCTTTATACGTCAGAGACCCAAGTTCAAACTCCGGCTGAGTTAAAACTTTTTTTAAATTAAATCTACCAATTGACTGCTTCGTCGCTGACAATTGATAATTATCAATTATAATTGATCAAATACGACCTATAATTAGTGTATATATTTTTTTAAATTCGCTAATTTTTGGACAATTTTTTTTTAATTTATTTAAAATTAAATATTGAAAATATTGAAAAAAACTAAAGCCAATATGAAAAAAAATCCCGAAACACGAATTAATTTTTTTGTAATACTGTATCCATTTGTTCTGGTCCCAACACAGATATTTATTTTTTATAAAATTTTGTGACACCCTTAAAAGAAGGTTTACGATATTTTAATAAATTTCCAGTCAATATAATGTGTGGCTTCATATAAGTATGAATTGTATTATCAAGCATGTTGCTGCAATGGCAACGTTATAATTCAATTTCAATTGTTGTCCGTCGTAGGCTATTATAGTTTATTGGCATCTATTGTCAATTATAATTATTATTGATAAATTTTTATGAACCTCCATTCACGATACATGAAATTTCACTTAAATTATTCAATTGTCCCGATAGTTTATCGCAGCCGCGCCAGCTACTTCCCATATTCCAACTTTCCTTTTAAAACTTTCTATGCTGATACTGTTTTTTTGTGTGTTAATTATCCGTCGATAACGGCCTCGGCTGCACCGCCGCCGTATGCTTCAATTGAATTATGTGCATGCAGGGTTGGCTTTAGCAAGAAAACATTTTTAACTCCCTTACACTGTTTAAAATATCTGTGGTGTAAAGGGTTATCTTAAAATGGTGTCAAAATCCAACACCAAGTGGTGTTAATATAAACACCATGAATTATGGTTGAAAATGTTATAACATTATATATATATACAGCAAACACCAAAACGGTGTTTATTTAAAAATATTTGAGAAGTGCACCTACACAGAAAATAGGAATAGTTCATTTAACTATATTAATTTATTCACTTGTAATTATTTCGTCTCCGCTTTTGTTTAATTTCGTTCGTGTTCCACACCAGCATCGGTAGACAGCTGTTTCGATCTATTGGATCTCATCAGTGCCGAGTTGCTGTTTGGTGCGGAACACGAACGAAATTTTGATTGCCCTTCCTTTTATAGAAAATGCAATCATTCAAAGCGGTGAGACGAAAGTAATTTGTCGCCATCTACGTGGTCTTCTATATGTCTTGTCATTTTTTGCACTTTGACATATAGCGTGCTTTACGCCATCTATGACCTAAAAGATGACTTTAGCCTTCGCCGGCTGGGTAATATGTTTAAAAATTTAGTTTTAATATTTACGATTAAGCTCGTAGGTAATTGATTCACTTGTAATTATTTCGTCTCCGCTTTTGTTTAATTTCGTTCGTGTTCCACACCAGCATCGGCAGACAGCTGTTTCGATCTATTGGATCTCATCAGTGCCGAGTTGCTGTTTTGTGCGGAACACGAACGAAATTTTGATTGCCCTTCCTTTTATAGAAAATGCAATCATTCAAAGCGGTGAGACGAAAGTAATTTGTCGCCATCTAACGTCCTTCGACGTGGTCTTCTATATGTCTTGTCATTTTCTGCACTTTGACGTATAGCGTGCTTTACGCCATCTATGACCTAAAAGATGACTTTAGCCTTCGCCGGCTGGGTAATATGTTTAAAAATTTAGTTTTAATATTTACGATTAAGCTCGTAGGTAATTGATTCACTTGTAATTATTTCGTCTCCGCTTTTGTTTAATTTCGTTCGTGTTCCACACCAGCATCGGCAGACAGCTGTTTCGATCTATTGGATCTCATCAGTGCCGAGTTGCAACTTGCAGCAACTCGGCACTGATGAGATCCAATAGATCGAAACAGCTGTCTGCCGATGCTGGTGTGGAACACGAACGAAATTAAACAAAAGCGGAGACGAAAAAATTACAAGTGAATCAATTACCTACGAGCTTAATCGTAAATATTAAAACTAAATTTTTAAACATATTACCCAGCCGGCGAAGGCTAAAGTCATCTTTTAGGTCATAGATGGCGTAAAGCACGCTATATGTCAAAGTGCAGAAAATGACAAGACATATAGAAGACCACGTCGAAGGACGTTAGATGGCGACAAATTACTTTCGTCTCACCGCTTTGAATGATTGCATTTTCTATAAAAGGAAGGGCAATCAAAATTTCGTTCGTGTTCCGCACCAAACAGCAACTCGGCACTGATGAGATCCAATAGATCGAAACAGCTGTCTGCCGATGCTGGTGTGGAACACGAACGAAATTAAACAAAAGCGGAGACGAAATAATTACAAGTGAATCAATTACCTACGAGCTTAATCGTAAATATTAAAACTAAATTTTTAAATATATTAATTTAGTTTACCCATACGTATTTATTTAAATCAACTGTGGAAAGGTTAATTTAAACAAAGATTAGTTTGACGTTACTAAACCAGATAGTTATTTAATTTTTTTTAAATTGGTTAAATTAACCCAAAAAACTTTAGTTTACTAAATATGTTGTTTGTAAAATAAGAGTTACTTCAACCTAAAGCACTCTGTTAAAACGATTAAAACAATTTGATGTGCATTCCTGGTTGCATAGTGATCGCGACAAAGGCGGTGTGAATCATGTGATGTTCTTAAATCTCGCCTCTGTTGACTTACATGAAGAGTATATAAGCTCAGGTAGTCCTTTGCTTTGGTGTGACACTACAAGTTGTTCGATACTAAAGAGACCTTAAATAGGTGGAAACAGCTGTCAATACTTGAAGTATTTTAAGTTGGTGAAACGCACTAAAAACATTATCTCTAGCGAGTTGAAGGTTCAATTTTCTGAAATAATACCACTGGTAATATACTTGTAATGCGTCAGGAAACTTCCTGTTTCCTTTTTTTCTGCGTAGTATGATTTGACCAAAAACACATAATATTTAACACTGAAAAGGAGTTCAATTTACACCAGGTAAAATTTATTTTAATACTGTGTGAAAGTTAAATTTACACTATTTTAGTATTTGAATTTACACTGGACCAACGAACCATATTTAACACCATTTTGGTTTGTATCGAAATAGACCATTTATGGTGTTAATTTGGCGTTAAAATGGTCATGAAATTTTAAACAGTGTACTTGACTTACTTTAAATTGTAAATATTGTAAAACCACCTAACCTACACGGAGAAAAAAACAGTAACCATTGATGTTCAGAAAACTAATTTACTCAATATACAATGTAAACGCCAACGTCAATGTTAAAATATAATTTCTACACCGAGAGAAATAGTCTGGGTATAGTTAAAAAATGATTTGTTTTAATATATTTGGTAAAATATAATAAATAATTCTTCTATATACCAAATCAGCCCTTCTTAGTAACTATATTCAGAATTACTTAAGTTTATTTTGAAAAAATGATTTGGTTCACTGTATTTGGTTATAAAAAACAAATATAGTTTAATAATAACAAACCATTTTCAAATAGAGTTTGTATGAATAAATCGAGTTGTTGCTTGCTTATAAAAAACAAATGCAGGATAAAACACGTTGATTATTCGCCGTAGATGCTTTAGTTCGGCCATTGTGTTAGTTTGTGCAAAGGGAGTGGACGCGTCCGGACGTGCTGTATAGTTTATACCTAAATTAGGTAAATATGGATACATTTTTGATTGAAAATAATTTAACAGAGTAAAGTTCCTCATTTAAAGGTAAGTTTTTACACTTTTATAAACAATTTTGTGTGAAAACGACAATTGCGTCATTTAAAACATTTACAAAAAGTATGCCTACTTTACTACGGTTTAATATTTTTATAATGGGTGTTAAATGTAAAATTATCGTACAAGCAATGGTTAATATGCACAAACAATAACAAAAAAACATTAATAATCTGTTGTTATTATTATTATTATTATTATTAGTTAGGTAAAAAAATTTAAAAAAATTAAAACAGTACCTAGTTTAAACATAATCGTGTAAATTAAAAAAAAAACGATAAAAATACCAATTTTGCCTCTTCACGCTTAAAAAAAAAACAAATGAATCAAGTGATTAAAAAAAAATTAAACAATATGTTTTTATTTAATCTGCATTCACAAAATTATTTTTTTTAATATGTAATATTCGATTTGAGCAAAAGAACTACCTACTCTTTTGCTAAGAAGTTGCCTGCTCCCATAGAAAAAGGATATGCTTCTTTGAAGCGGGGAACAATGGAATCGAAGCGACTACCGCGGAGCGCAGCGAACGGCGGAATAGATGGGGATTCACAATGCATCAATAATATTTTTCTAAATTTGTAAATGAAATAAAAAGGCTGCCATCACCTCCCAAAATTTAATGTGTTATGTTTTTTAAGTTTAAGAATTTTAAATTAAGATGTTTAGTTTACTTAAGTTTAAGATGTTTAGTTGTTGTTTGCAAACATGTTTTTTAAGGAAAATGTTTTTTATTTTTTATTAAAATAAAATGTATTGTTATCAATGGCCGAGTGTTATTTAATATAGAAAACCCTAATTTTTATAAAAACGCTAAATTATAAAAATACATGTTTTGTTTTAATAATACAGGGTGTTTCAGACTTGTGGTGCCAAAAGCTCGGAGGAGATTCCTCTCATCAAAATATGAAAAAAAAGTTCCTATGAACAAGTGTCCGAAAATGCTTCGTTACCGAGATACAGGGTGTTTTATTTAAAAAAAAAGTTTAAATTTGATACTTTTTTATTACAAAAATAATCATAATAATGTATAAAAAAGTGTTTTTAAGCTATAAATAAAAAACTCAATTAAAAAAAATACAAACACCCTGTATCTCGGAAACGAATCATTTTCGGACACATGTTCATAAAAACTTTTTTTCATACTTGAGAGGAATCTCCCCTGAGCTTTTGGCACCACAAGTCTAAAATACCCTGTATATTACTTATTTTTTAAAACAAAACGATTTGTTAACAAAAAAAGATCATTTGTTTTTTATAAATAAATATATTTTTTTTAAATAAAAATTTGATTCTTATAAATAAATAACTTATTTATTACGACTAATTGGTTTGGTTTTAATAACCAAAAACAAATTATTAAGTAAATATGACCAAATGTCTTGAAGCTAATCATTTGTTTTTAATAACGTAGCCGTTTGTAAGTCAAATACTGAATAAAGCATTTGGTTATAAAAATGCAGATTTGGTAATAAAAACCATTTTTTTCTCTCAGTGTAATAGAACCGAACGGGTTACTTTGAATATTTAGTGCCAGAAACTTTGGTGAGCAATATTTTGCATCTAAAATATTAAATATTTCCAGTGACCGACCGAAATTTCGGTATCGGTTACGGTTTCGGCCAAAAATGCTGGTTTCGGTTTCGGCCAAAAATTGGCTGAAACTTTGGCACGGCCGAAACTACTTTCTAAATAATTTTGTAACTACATTACTTTTCAAAAATAAAGTGATTCTACTCTACAAGGTGTCCCTAAACTTAGTGGCATAAATTTAGGAGCAGATTAAGCAAGTCAAAATAAGACGAAAATCTAAATAAATATTTTTCCTAATTACGTATGTTTAAAAGATACAGGGTGATAAAGTGTTACTTATCATATCAGTTTTTTTAATATAACTTCTACTATGGTAGACTTGGAAAGGTGATATTTTGCGAACAGTCACAATACCAAAACACATATTCACACATAATTACAATTGTTTGAGTGAACACAGTGTCGTAGAAACAGGGGTTGCTTAATCTTATTGTCCCATACAAACTTTGCGGTTAGGTTTTTATACCATTTGATGCAATTTTTCGATTACTCAGTTCGGCTACTATTAAAAAGGTGTACCTCTCAAACTTCGATAAAATTAACCGTTCTCGAGATATTCGAGATTACAATAATTGTTATATCGCATTAAAGGACTAAAAGTTATATGATAAAAAAAAATTTAATTGAAAAAACTACATTTTTTTAATGTGACGGTCAGGGCAAAAAGTCCCGAGGCTCATGGAATGCCCTTTTTAGTTTTTTCAATTAAAAAATAAAATTTGTTATCATATACCTTTTATTCCTTTTAAATAATGCGATACAACAATTATTGTAATCTCAAATATCTCGGAAAAGGTTTATTTTATCGAAGTTTGAGAGGTACACCTTTTTAATGGTAGCCGAACTGTTTAATCGATAAATTGCATCAAATGTTACAAAAACCTAACCTCAAAGTTTGTATGGGACAATAGGCTTAAAGCAACCCCCGTTTCTACGACACTGTGTTCACTCAAACAATTGTAATTATGTGTGAATATGTGTTTTGGTAGTAAGTGACTATTTGCAAAATATCACCTTTCCAAGTCTACCATAGTAGAAGTTATATTAAAAAAACTGATATGATAAGTAACACTTTATCACCCTGTAACTTTTAAACATAAGTAATTAGGAAAAATATTTATTAAATTAATTACTTTTTTTGTCCATAATAGTACCTACCTACTTATAATAAATAAAAAAAACACAAATTTAAAATAATGTATTGTGTGCAAATTTATTAATGTTATTCAGTTAAACGAAAAATTATACGTAAGTTATTCATTTAAAATGTTTTCCACTCTTCTTTCGAAAAGGTTTTTTTTTTAATGCCGGCACTGCTGGGTGCAATTGAATTATATGCATGTTTGTATGATTTTATATCATATAAATTATATGTAATTAGTGGTGGTAGTGGTTTCAGTCATACGATAAGAAATGTAAATGAAATTAAAGCTATAGAAAATCGTACACTATCTTTTAGAAATACACGTGTTTTGTATATCTACAAATTACATACGTTTTTATGTTTTAACATTTCCAACTTTAATTTAATATGCAGATGCACTTAATTTTTTACATAATTATAATTTATCCACTTTAGTTGTGTAATATTTTTGTTTTATTATTTTTTGAAAAACCTCTCACACATACAAATCAGTCCTGTTTTTTTATAAAAAGTTATAAAGTAGTGTAACTATAAATTTAATTTTTTTTTACTTTTATAATACCGGGTGTTTCTTAAGTATTGTTTATAATTTAAAACATTTTATAAAAAACCTTTTTAAATATGTACCTTGTATTTTTTCTCACAAAGATTTCATGAGGTATGACTTAACATTTCGAACAATGGGGTATAAACGTTTTGAACCTACAATAAAAAATGCACTGTTTGCGTAATAACCATTGTTATTTTTTCATATTTCATGTCGTTTCCGCGACAAAAATATGTATACATATTGGCAATGTAATGAATTGCATGTACCGCAAGTTTTATTATTTGCTCACCTAGACACATTGAAAACAGGATGGCATATTATTATTAAACGTGCTAATTGACAGCACCAACCTTTTTGTATCAGTTCGTTAAAGGTAATTGTTGCCAACACAAAGGACCATATATACAGTGCCCGTCAAAATTAACGCATAATAAGTAAAAAAAATTTAACTCTAAAACGCCTCTACCAATCTTTATAAAATTTTGGATAAAAATACTTTAACTTATATCTCAACTGCAGTTTACGTTTTCAAAGGTTTTTCGAAAAAATATCCTTAAAGCCCTTTTATGTAATATTAAAAAAAAACGCTCGAAAAAAAACTTTTATAGGGAATTTTTTTTAAGTAAATAAAAAATATGCTGTTAAAGACCGTATTTTTGTTAGTATACCCTGAAAGATACAGCGCTTCAAAGTCGGTAAAAATGACCACTTTTCAGCAAAATAATCAAAAAGGGGTAATTTTTACCGACTTTGAAGCGCTTTATCTTCGTTACTGTTCGTTTGATTTGTACAAAATTTTCAGGGTATACAAAATACGGTCTTTAACAGCATTTTTTTTTATTTAATTCGCTATAAAAGTTTTTTTCGAGCGTTTTTTTTAATAAATAAAAGGGATTTAAAAATATTTTCTCGAAAAACCCTCGAACACGTAAACTGAGATATAAGTTGAAGTATTCTTATACCAAATTTCATAAAGATTGGTAAAGGCGTTTTAGAGTTAGAATTTGTTTACTTATTATGCGTTCATTTTGACGCGCACTGTATGAATAAGATTAAATAATTTTTAATTTTGAATAACAGGTTTTTTATATGGATGTTATTTTATTAATGTGGATTTACCTTAAAATATTTGTATGAAAAATACACATAAAACGATAAAACTAAAAAAAAATAAGACAAACATTATTTTATCTGTTTGTAATTTAAAGACTGTTATTCTTTTTTTTGTGAGGGTCACTTTGTTTTGGTGCCTCAGCCTCTTTTACATTTTACAGAGGTTTGCGTTAAACAGATTTAAAATGTATGTTTTAAATTGTTTAACTAAAAAACTAATAAAGTCTCAGTAGTGGAATTGTATCCATTTTTTACAACACAATGTTTCCTGGTTTAAGTTTAAGGGTCCCTAAAAAATCTTTTTTATTTTAACAATAACTCGCCAGTTCACAGTACCCATGTGGTTCGTAACTGGTTTGAATAAAATCACGTAACAACGTTTCCTTGGCCGTCGAGGAGCCCCAATTTAAACCCAATCGAAAATACTTATAGATACCTTGTAAAAACAAATACAAATATTAATTTAGAGCAAGAAATTAATGTCATTCAAAATGATCGGAACAATTTGAAAGAAAATTACATGCAAAATTGAATTAGTTCCATGACTAGAAGATTGCAAAATGTTAAAGAAGAATTTTGGTTCTACCAAATATTAATTAATCCTTTTTAATATTCCTTTTTTAATATAAATGTTAGCTTTATATTTATTTCACCCAATAAACAATAGAAACATTTCGTTTTTCTTAAAATGTTAGTTTTTTTATTAAAAAATTAAATATAACGTTTGTCAAAATAATTTAATTTATACGATGACGTAACAATCCATATTTAATAAAACATACTATTTAAGTAACTGATAAAAATATACTACTTTTTTTGGCCACAATATTAATGATTTTCGCCATTTTGCAAAAACAAGAGCTGATTCAACAAAATTATGGTCTTTTTTGGATTTAGACTATGGACCAGTGTTGTGTTATCATAGATACCATAGGTACAACTTTGGTAAAAAAAACGTAAAATTCAATTAATTATTTTTCATTTATATTCGAGATGCCATATGTTTTTAGTCGTAAGAACAATTAGTTTAATACAAATGAGGTTTTAAATACATTAATAAAAACCAAAATAATGAATTTTGCCAATATGGCAAGCGCGAATTAATGGTACACAATTTTCTAGCACAATGAAAATAGCTAATAATGATAAAAAATCAGCCTTTTACGCTTGAGGACAGTGCGTTCCAAATAGCATCGCCATCGTGGAACATTTTAATGAATGGGAATCAAATTATTGCCGCGCAATTAGCGCTAATAAAAATTAATAGGCGATGGTACTGAGCTAGTGGACTGATCGGCATGAATAAATTAGATTGTTTTGTGGAAAGACCGGATTTTTCAGCCTAAATGTGTCAATCACTTAGGCACTTTACAATGCAAAATTGGATTTACATCAGTTGCGGCATTAATTTTCTTCTCTTGCAAACGAGCAATTTTTTTTCGGTGTCCGGTGTTTTTAATAAAGCGTGTTTCCATGCTTGCTAAGCGTAAAAAATTAGACGAGTGACATTTTGAGTACGCCATTAACTTTCCACCATGTTATTGATTGACTCTGTAACCAAAGTAATTTAAGGTGGTGAGAAAGATCTCGTCTGTGGTTAAACATTAAATACACATTTCAAAGATATAATATTTAATTAAATTTGTATTGATGGATGTTTTATTAAAAAATAATGAATATACCTACATCGTTAAAAAAAGTTGTTTTTTTTTAACTTTTTATTATTAGTAGGAAAATACAAATACAAAAAATATATATGATAATATCATTTGTAAATTAAATATTAAACTGTTGTTAATTTTTGCAGGATAATTATACAGTGAATATTATACACTGCATTTCAAAATAAGGGGCACCGACAGACAGCGTGTTTCGGTCTTTTGGACCTCATTAGTACCGGGCAGCCCTGTGATGTGGAAGCACACTCGAAACACACTGCCTCCAGTGTTTTTCCAATAAAAATATAACCAGTTTGGTGACAGTCAAAAAAGTTTGCGGACTTTTATTAAACTTATAGTTTGGCGCCTGCGCATTAATCGTCTTCGAACCAAAACGTTCTTCTGTACAGGATGCGGTACGATCAATTTTTGAGAAAAAGGAAAATAGTTAATAACTAAAACATATATGTTTTAATGACATGCCATAAGCTATAGCTTATGGCATGTCATTAAGAAATGTTATGTTCAAAAAATTATGTCATGATGGTGACCATTTTTTGTGGATGCAATTTTGTTTTTAAATTGGCCCATTTTCCCATTTGGCTATATTTTGTGGCCCCCTAACTCGCAGACTTATCAAATGTGACTTTTCTTATGGGCTACCTCAAGGCACGTATTTACAACTACATGTAGTCTGCAGACAGAACACTGTAAGAGTTGAAGGCCTCGATTAAAAAATTCAACATTTTTAGTGCTAACAATTTTATTTATTTGATTTATTAATATTTTCATCAGTTACATCAGAAATTGTGATCTTATTGATTCTAAAGTTGAAACAAATAAATCGGCACACAGTGGTCGAATGTGTCGAAAAAAAAAAACAAGTTAATCGTCTCCAAATGGTCTAAAATGGCTAATTTTAAGGTCTTTAATCCTTACACATTAATAATAATTTTAAATAAAATTTAAAAAGCGTACGGGTAGGTAATCAAATTGATCGATGAGGTATATACAAACTTAACTTTGTTATATACACACTTATACACAAACTATATACTATATACGAACTTAGCGTGTAGTAACCCGGAGCAAATGTATTCAAGGCGGAGAATTAGGATGTAGTGGTCGACGAGAGCCCCTAGATCTTAGATCTATAAAATATTTAGAACAAGGCAAACATCCAAAAAATAATAAAGTCTATTATATTTTTAGATTTAATTTATTAACACGAATATAAATATTTCTTTTGTAAAGGTAAAGGAGAGGTAAAAGAGTAATAAACCCAGGGATGTTTGCAAATGATGGGAAATTTTGCTGTGTTGAAAGAAACTAAAATAATTACAATATAATTAACATTAAAACTTTTTAAAACAATTTGAAAAACGACTAATGCTTTGATTGTTCAAAGAACAACTCTTTAAAAGGATAATTTATTTTGAAGTAAAAATAAGTAAATATAAGCTGATAATATATCATGTTTCTTCGCAAATATTGGACTCGAAAAAAGCTACGCTACGGTTCGGGAATGTTACCACCCTAAAATATACGTATGTATTAAAGAGTCGACACCATAAGTTTTATTGCCGCCCTTGGCCACAAGTGATGAGAGTGCATTTTAGAACCTGTTGAGCACCCATTTTCACAACGTAACAATCTGCTACAAAAACTACTTGATTAATTACGAAATATGTAAATCGAAATGTCCCAACTGTAACTCATGTCCTCAATGAAGCTTACGAGTTTTTAAACTGTTTTATGCTTTTGAAGCTGTTTTATGGTTAAAATTATATTATAGTATTGTTGACCAAGAATTGTAACAATTTCCTTGTTTTAAAACTTTTTTTAACTAAATTATGAAAATAAAACCATTTACTTAGTAATTTTTGTGGGTTCCAGTTGCTAATAGCTCAAGGCTGGAACTCACTGTTCAATATTATTGATGGGTCAGCATCATTTTATATTTGACCATTTTTTTTGTAATTTTGACATTTAGTCCGTAAGCATTGTTTGTTGCAGATTATTATAAATAATTTTATCTACTGCTATTTTTTTTTTGCGTGAATATTGATAAACATTATAAACTTCCTGCCTAACAACGTGAATAATAAACCCATTATTCACGTTGTTAGGCATCAGTGATTGTCTGATTTCAATATTTACTGTGATTTGAACCAATCGGGTTTTAAATTGGAAGAAGGCGAATATAATAACATTTAAAATTGGTAAAAAGTGAGGTTAACCATTTGACATGTCAGATTTTATTTATTTAATTTTGAAAATCATTTAATTATCTACACTGAAAGAAATTTGTTGCTAAAAGTAAATACAAATTTATACTAAAAATTTTATACTAGTGCTTTACACATTTATACTACTGTTTATTATGAATGTATGGTAAATTTTGTAATACATTTATTGTAAAGAAGATATGTTAGATCTAAATAAAAATAAACTTACCCTTACTATAAAATGTAAACTATAAGTGAATTACAGCAAAAAAATATTGCTAGAAACACCATTTATATTGCTAGGGCAGCAATAGGCTGCTAACCAAACGAATATATTTGTTTTAGCAATGTATGTGGTAGTCTATATATGAAACATAAAATATATTTGCCCTAATTATTTTTTTATTTAACTTTAGTATATATTTCTTTCAGTGTACTTATTACACTCGAGATTATGCGCAATATTCACACGGATGATTTCGGTATCTCGTCTGGCGACTCGAGACGTAAATCTCATCCTCTTGAATAATAGCCTGCATTATCTCTCGTATAATAATATATTATTATACATTGTGTTTATCATATTCCACCACTGGATAGTGCAAACAAAGTAATTACTCCGTTTGTTTCCTCACTAAACACATTTAATCAAAATTTGCCCGTAACAAACTCCTAATTAGTTAGTGTAGGAGATTATGGGTGATTCTACAAAAGTTGGACAACTTGATGTCATCAGTCAATAGAGTGGGTATTTTATTATTTTTTGTTAATATTTTAGTATATTACAAAAGATCCAGGTTTTTTTAACTTCTCCACCCAATTTTAATGAATTTTTCCAAAAGCACGTTTGTAGAAAAACATAATAAACATTCAAAACATTGAGTGGTTTTATTTTAAAATATATTCAATTTATTTTAAATTTTTCAATTTCACTACAAACTATAAAACATTAAATAATGTATTTTTCATATTTTATCATAGATTCGAATAATAGCAATTTAAAAAAAATGATAACCTTTGTCAGTTCTGTGTCCAATGTTAAAATTCAAAATTCCTGCGAAATATTGAAGTTTAAACGTCAGAGAGCCCGCCCTTTGAACGACAATCATCTTGAAAACAATGCAAACGGCGAAGTTGTGGTGAATGCACGTATAGTTCCAGTCAAAATTTCAGTACTGTGGTGAGTAGTTATTTTCTTACGTATATAAATATATTTTTCATTTCATTGTAATTTATATAAGGCTATATGCGATTTGTTGATAAGTAGCATCCACTAATAAAAAATATCAGTAAAATACTTAATTCCGAATTATAATCTCAAATTTGTATCCCATTCATTAGTACCGTGTCGTCAGTTCCATGTTCGATGTTTCGATTATCTTATTTTCGCAAACTTCAATTTAAATTCTGCTTACGCAGAACTTGTTTATTTAATGTCATTATAAACTTGGTGTGGGTCCCATATCTAATAATTGAGATATCGGTGTACCCAAAATCCACCAGCCGCCACTGATGAGTGGTATTATTTGATTAATGTATAATATGCTCAAAGTTGCAATAAATCTTATATTTTCTAATAAATTATGTATTTAATTATTACCCTGGTTTACTCGTTAATTCCCTTGCATTCAAATTTAGAAAACACAGATATTTCAGAAACTGTTTGAAAAAGTGACTGGCCCGGTCTGGAACAGTATATTTATTATATTATCTATGTTCTCATAACAAAATACTGTTTAATTTTCTCCGAAAAGTATATAAACAAAATGAGGTCAAAAGTTACCCAACTTTCGTATAATCACCCTTATAACAATGATGTTATAATTCCATCTTAATAAACAGCCCCCACCGCTATGCACTTTTGGCCGCAACTATACCATTTTTATTTTAGGCCATAATCATTTAAATGTTATTAATTTAACTTACAAACGTAATAATTAGTTCATATTTTTGTAGTTGTTTAATTGTTGTATTGAACAATTTTACTTTATTTACTTAAATGATTCTCAAAAGTTTCCATTGCATTTTTTGGGATCGAGTCCGGAAAAGACTCGTTTTACTGACTCAAATGGTTTGTAAATAGATAAAACCTTGGTGAATTTTGGAAATTTCAAAAGTTTTGTTATTGTGTTCTTTTGTACATTTTAAAGTGTACTACACTGTTTAAAATATCTGTGGTGTAAAAAATATTCCTAAAATGGTGTCAAAATCCAACACCAAGTGGTGTTAATATAACACCATGAATTATGGTTGAAAATGAACACCAAAACGGTGTTTATCTAAAAATATTTGAGAAGTGCACCTACACAGAAAAAAAGAAATACCTAGTTCATTTAACTATATTAATTTAGTTGACCCATAAGTATTTATTTTTTTGTGGATCACGTGATGTTCTTAAATCTCGCCTCTGTTGACTTACATGAAAATATATAAGCTCAGGTTGTCCTTTGCTTTGGTGTGACACTACAAGTTGTTCGATACTAGACCTTAAATAGGTGGAAACAGCTGTCAATACTTGAAGTATTTTAAGTTAGTGGAACGAACTAAAAACATTATCTCTAGCGAGTTGAAGGTTCCATTTTCTGGAATAATACCACTGGTAATATACTAGTAATGCGTCAAGGAACTTTTTGTTTCCTTTTTTTTCCTTTTTTCTGTGTAGTATGATTTAATTTGACCACAAACACATAATATTTAACACTGAAAAGGAGTTCAATTTACTCCAGGTAAAATTTATTTGAATACTGTGTGAAAGTTAAATTTACACCATTTTAGTATTTGAATTTACACCATTTTAGTATTTGAATTTACACCGGACCAACGAACCCTATTTAACACCATTTTGGTTTGTATCGATTTAGACCATATATGGTGTTAATTTGGTGTTAAAATGGTCATGAAATTTTGAACAGTGTATGATATAAACAATGTAACACTATGTATGGTTGGTACTTCACTTACCTCTAAGCACTTCGACGTTCTCCCCAATCTGCAAGTTGATGGTCACGCCGGGGTTAACGTGGAACAGGACCACGTGCTCGTTGCCGGGCGCTTGAGCCGGACTCGGTTGGTTTTGCGGTTCGAAACCCGGACCGAAGTAGAATTTGACGGGCGAGGTGGCGCCGTCCAGCAGATCGGCGCCCATGTACGCGCACTGATGGTGATAGTAGTGGGTGTGAAATGCACCCGGGTGGTGGAGGTGCGGATAAGAATGCGCCCGATTTTTACGCGGAACCTGAAAAAATAATCAACAATTTTTTTTCTTTCTTGAATCATCAATTTTTTGTTTTGTTATTGGGTGTTCATTATAATTTATGTAAAGTAAAAATCGTAGGTATATTTTTTTTGAGTTAAATTAAAATTACTTTTTTACAACAAAAAAAAACACAAATTCGGCAAAAGAACAATTTTTGGAAATTTGTATTTTTTGTTTGTTTAAATAAAAAAAAACCAATTAGTTGTTTTTGAGTTGTACTGAACACCTTCCACATATTTAAAAATATAAGGTTCTGTAGTTTAGAAAAACTTATCCTTAATGTAATTGATATTAAAAATCTGCCTTGGGCCTTGAAATGTTTTTAACAAAAATTAATCCTAGAACGTCAACAGTATGACAGTACCACTTATACCAGTTAGACGTATATTTCTATCGAAACAAAAATAACCAGTGCACTTTAAATACAAAATACCTAAAAGGTAATTATTCTATAAGGTTTCCTTTAACAATGTATAGTTCCGCGAATCCCAAGGTTCATAATCACCTCACCAACCAGGACTAAAGTGCAAAGTGTATAGTGTCACCCCTGCCATCCACCTGAGCAGGTACATTGTGGCCGGAAACTTAAATTAATCACAAGGAAACAAGGGGCATCCGCAAAATTCGGATAAGTTTGTTATAAATATTTGCATGACGCTATTTGCATTACTAAAAATTTGTATTTCCGTAATTCACCAAGTCTACAAAACCTTCTCAAGTAGAAAAATTCGTAGAAACAACAAAAATCCATTTAAAAAAAACAACGTTAAAATAGGCGAACAGGGAACAATAAACCAACATCGTAATAGTCCATAAAATACCTATAGGTATTTTATATATGTCTATACAGTAAAGCAAGTTCAACTTAAAAATAAAAACAAGCATATCCGACCAAAGGACGTGACTTGAAAGTTAATAAACCCATATCTTAAGTAGGTAACACTTGAAATCAATTTCTGATTGTCTAACTTAAACATAAACAAAAAAACACTCAACTCAAACCACTAAACCACTAACGAACAAAAGTAATAGCCTGCGAGCCTAAATAGTATAATAAATTAATGCAACACCTTATTGTTAAAAAATAATAAAAAAAAGAAAAAACAATTCTACCACAAAACGGGCTTGGGCAACACAGTAACTAGATATTATTAGAAAAACTACCAAGCCTCATTCATGAACCCCAAATAAATGGGTCTATTACTAAATCCCTGGTTAAGAACGATTCCGGATTGTACCTAGTTTAGGGTCAGTTCAATGTCCTCCAAAAACCAACATGTTTTCCCTCCTTGTACCGCAATCCACTGTCCTAAATTGGGCGTATGGCCCGACCCGGCGACAAAATCCAACAAGATCCAACAAATACAGGCAATGCTATGCAGTTGCGGGATACGTAGGAGAACTAAAAGGGGGTAAAATAACCCTGGGAGATCAGTGTATGGCGATGTCGATGGGGCCTGCCATACGTCCCCATACTACTATATTCATACTCATACGCAATTAATCCTCAAACGTGTTAAAATAATATTTAAAAAAGTACGTATTAAAAATGTTTTAAACTTATTAAAAAATTAACACAAATAAAAAAACTAGTGTTCAAAATTTGAGTGTCTCGTTCAACCAGAGCCATTTTTCTAAGGTAAGATCTACAACCTCTATTGAATTCGACCTTCTTTTGCTTTTACATAAACCTCTTTATCTTTGTTGGTTAATATATTTCATAAAAATGGTTTGCACAAAAATTGTAATTTTAAAAGGGCAATTACAAAAACCTTTAAATTTTTAAAACCCGACCATAAATAACGGAATAAAAAGGTATATGTAAAAACAAAAAAAGGTCAATAATTTAACTCAAATAAAACCTTTTAAAAAACAAGTAGAACCAATGAAAAATTATTTTAACTATTATTATTTAAGAAATAAATAAATCCAATAATTCAGAAAATAATAAATTAAAATTAAAAAAGACTCACATGATTGGTCGTTGGAGTGGTTTGAGGAATGGCTGCTGATTGGCTGGGGGCAGCAGTGCTGCCGTTGCTCTGATTGTTGTTGCTTTTGGCGGTCTGTGGCGGTTTTGGCTCTTTTGACTCTTTCGACTCCGCCATCTCCGCCGTCGTCTCGTCTTTCACGTTCACCATATGTTTTTAAATAGTCCACCCAGTCCCTATTTGCTCATTCGAATTTTTCTTTTTTCTTGTTTTTGGTACGGGACAAGATTGTTACCGATCTGAAAGAGTTTTTAAATTTATTTGATATTTTCAGTTTTTTAAGTTTTGAATTTTTTATACTGCTTATTTTATTTTTTTATTGTGACGTTTTAGTTTAATCAAATTGACAAGTTAAAGACAATATACAGGGTGTTTCCAGTTTTGTGGTTTCTAAAGACAGAAATAGGAAGAAATCTTCTTATAAACAGGTCGGCAAAATGGACTAGCGTCTAGAGGCACCGAATTATCTAGGCTCCCTGGCTCCTAGACATGCGCGTTTTATAGAAATGTACTCAAACTCAACAACACAACCCAACCGACCCCGCCCCATTGGGCCCCCCCGCCCCATTGAGCAAAAACCAACTAAAATTGTCAAATTTGTGTTACGATAAAAATAAAACACTTTTTAATTACATAAATTTGCCCATTTTAGTTGGGTTTTTTGCTCAATGGGGCGGGGGGGGCCCAATGGGGCGGGGTCGGTTGGGTTGTGTTGTTGAGTTTGAGTACATTTCTATAAAACGCGCATGTCTAGGAGCCAGGGAGCCAAGATAATTCGGTGCCTCTAGACGCTAGTGGCAAATGGCCCCTAAGAAAGCTTCAGCCAAAGATAATTAACCCCTGAAGGTGTTTTTTTATTATTTCAGAAACTGTTTGAGATAAAATAATGACATTGTGTATGCTTATTAGGGTGTCCCTTATTTTTATTTTTTTTATGCATACCCTCTAATTATATTTATTACGTGTTTATATACTCCCAGTTAAAATTTCAGCTCATTCTTTAAACGGGAACCCGTGCCGACTTGCATCTGAACCCTCCGTTAGCCAACGTTAGGCGCGCGGTATTTTGTAACACGAAACACTTTAAAAAGAAGATATACTTCATGACTGTATTTTTCTAATGATTTTATTAAATATGATTATATATTATAAATTATTGACAAATGTTAAAATATAGTTTTTATTATGTGTATACTTTGATAAAAATGTATATTTTCACAGGGAGTGGCTACTTACCCGGAAGGGTCTGGTGAATAGGCCGTAAACTCTGAAATTGATAAACTTAATGGGTTTTACTCTAAATAACTAAAAGAGTCTATTGTGAGAGATGACTACCGAAAACTTATTGAACTGTCTGAAATATTTTTGGAAGGACACCAAGAAAAGAAATGCTTATAAAAAGCTGAAATTTCATATAACAGTATATTTTAGTAATACTAATTATATTAATATATTTAAGGGATAAAATCAACTAAATTAGTGAAACAAATGATAGAAACAAAAGCAATAATATTAATTAATAATAATCATATTTAATAAAATCATTAGAAAAATACAGTCATGAAGTATACTTATCCTAACGTTGGCTAACGGAGGGTTCAGATGCAAGTCGGCACGGGTTCCCGTTTATAGAATGAGCTGAAATTTTTACTGGGAGTATATAAACAAGTAATAAATATAATTAGAGGGTATGCGTAAAAAAAAATAAAAATAAGGGACGCCGCCGTGTTTTTATTTACAAAATAATATTGTTCTATTATATAACTAATGTCAAATTTTTATAAATAGTTCTAAACTAAAGCTGTTTAACAAGGTTTTTATTTGGCAAAATTAGGTATCGTGGTTGACTGTTTAATTCCTTAAAAAATAATAATTTAAAGCGTAACGGACGTGACTTTGTAATAGTCCCGCCCGTTACGCTTTAAATTATTAATTTTTAAGGAATTAAACAGTCAATCACGATACCTAATTTTGCCAAATAACAACCTTGTTAAACAGCTTTTGTTTAGAACTATTTATAAAAATTTGACATTGGTAATATAATAGAACAATATTATTTTGTAAATAAAAACACGGCAACTGTCCTATCCGTTAAGCGTGGAATTTAAATTCGTGACTAAAATGGCGTTTATCAAACTTGATACTTTATTCTTAGACTGTAAACAAATAATTTAGATATTACCAAAGTAAAAGAAGCCACTTATAAATTCAGTAAAAAAAGATAATGACAATACTTTTTATTTTTAATAATAATACACCTTTATTTATTGATTCTACCAAAAGGCTCTTGACCGAGGTTATTTAAAATTTTGACATTTAATTAAATTTAAATGGATGGTTTATGAAAAAATACCTTTTTTGTAGAGCGTTAAATTTCATACAAAAAATGTCTTATGCTGCATAGGCATTCATTAGCGAGTTATGTACATATTTTCGCAATTAAAATGTCAGGGTTTAACAGGATTAAACGAAATCTTTAACAATAAAATTAAAAATGGTTTCCAATAAGTATTATTCTTATTATTATTATCGTACTACTAAACCATGGTTTATCTGCAGATACTACTGGATAAAAAATGTGCTTTTAAATAATTATTTCACTTCCATTTTAAAGTAAGTATTTTACGACGGGTTTCAACTACAACATTTACATATCCTAGATAGTTCAGTGACCCAAGAATCGCCGAAAATCATTTTTATTTAAATAATAGACCGTGAAAGTTTATTGACAATGTCAGTTAAAGCAACTAATAGGTAGAAGAGTTCATTAGCTTTAAATTTGTGTTTCCTAATTTTATTTTGATCAGTTTTCAACATTTTGCGTTTTATTTTATTGTTTTTTTATGTTTAACAGCAAGGTTATTTTTTAAAACAGGATGCTATGTTAAATTATAAAAATTATCTATTCAGATATATTTATTTTTAAACAATTTATAATTAAAGTTTATTATGGTATTTGAAAATAATTATTTAAAAATAAACATTTAAATGTAATTATTTGTTCATTTTCATGGTTTAAAGGTGCCTATGGATGAGGGTGTTTTAAAAATAAAAGTTTAAAATATTTTGCCTCAACAAGTTTTTGTTACGAAAATCTATGAGGCGCCGTTTGAGCCAATATAAAATTAAGTATTTATATATAAATTTTTATCTTTGATTGAAAATATTGTTGATATATAAAAGATTTTAATTGTGTGATTTAATTTTACTTGTGATTGATATATTTTAAAGCTTTCGCAATATACCGTGTACAATGAGGGCGCCACTTCAATGTTCGGAAACATTAATGGATAAAAATTTCCATCCTTGATTGAAAATATTCTAGATATGGAATAAAAATAAATGTTAAATGACAATTATGTCAAAAATGTTTACGAACATCAAAGTGGTGCCCTCACTGCACACGGTATATTGTGGAAACTTTAAAATAAATCATTTACAAGCGAACTTATTTCACACAATTAAAACCTTTTATATATAAAAAATATTTTCAATCAAAGATGAAAATTTATATATAAACACTTAATTTTATATTGGCCCAAACGGCGCCTCATAAAAATCGTAGTGCCGTTTATAGATACCTGTAAGGGAATCTATAAACAGCACAATGGTTTTTGCATTGTTCATCTTTTACGTGAGGAAGTGAGAAGGGAAGGAAGGTAATCTATAAATCAGGCTTTACTGGTCGCCCATAACACTATGATAGTTTTAGACACTTTTTTTCCTAACATTAAGTACTCCAGCTCAGTTTAACTAATTTTGGTCCGCTGAGTTCAAAAATGTCATTAGTTTTTCTTTAGGACGTCTAGGGTTTAAAATAATTTCGTAATAAAATGCTCTGCTCAATCACCTCAAAATGTAAGTTTATTGTTAGTATTTTAATTATTTATTAAATTATTTTGGCTTTAATTTATCTTGAATGTACTGAAGTAATTGGTATGCGACAAATATTTATCTTAACAATATGACATTTTAAATACTAAAATTAAATTTTTTATTTATTTTATGTAAAAAACAACCATTATTTGACATTTTTTGTCGTTTATTTTAATTATTAAATTGAAAGGGCAACAAAGTAAACAAGTTTCAGTATTTTTTATCCAAATTAAGCCCTCAAAATTTAATGCATTGCATAATTTTGCTTTTTTCTACCTAAAATTTATTAAATCGTATCAAATATCGAATTAGATTATGGTATTATTGTGCTTAATCCTCATCATCGTCGTACATCTTTTGCTGCAAATTCTTTCGAATGTCTCATAGCAATGAATCCATGTTCATCAGTTCGGCAAATTTATCAGGATGGCAAAAAATAAAATGAATTTTAAATGTCATATTAACGCTAATTCTTTACAAAACGGAGAGCATTTTTTCAATGAATTGGCGCCAATTTTAGGCCCGATATCACCCAAGAACAGTGTCAATGACAGTCTTAACACTGCCATATGTGACAAGCTCGTCAATTTTGAGAGCATTTTTGAATGCTTGATCTTTCATTAAACGTAGTATATCAGGTCCATTTAATATTCCTGCAAAATTAAAGTAGTAGATATATCTCATAAAATTTTGTAATGAAATATTGCGTTGGTTTTTCTTGGGCGTAAAGGTACCGCAACAAAAACAAAACAAATTTACAACGACGACATAAATGTTCGTCCCCTGCCACTTCCATTACCACTTCCATTTGCTGCTCTTTTTTCATTTTTGGTTCTTAAAATCACTTTTAAGTAAAAATACAATTTAAAGTTTAAATTTTAAATGTCAATAATTAATAGAGGCCCCTTTATACTTCAATTCGATAGTAAATTTTGATAAGACTTAATAAATAAGATTGGAGATTAAATTTTTGGGTACTTTAGGCATGATGAACAAAAAATTTCAAATAATAGTCGAAGAGTAATGCGTTTACCGAAACCCATTTACTTTGTTGCCTTTTCAATTTAATTGATAATTAAAACTTTTTTGTACGTGTCTTGTCCCAGGATTTTGTTTTAAATTATTTTATTTTGGAGGTTTATACATAAAAAAGGTCCTCTTATTAAACTTTAATAATATTAACATTTTCGCTTAAAATCGATTTGAAAATCACCTTACATGGCATAAAATTTTATAATGAAATCAATGCAATGTAATAGGAAGTTTAATCAATTATCAAAATTTTATTTTTCTATCTTGAACGGTTTTGGAGATATTAAATAAAAACCATCATCAGGGGATCCTCTTTCGGGGGCTGTAGCTTCCTTAGGAAGAATTTTTCGACATATGTTTATAGTAACTTTTTTTCACGCTAATCATGGGACACCCTGTATATCGACTTATTTTTTTTAAGGATTCACAATTTTTATGTAAAAAGAATGATAAAAATAATAAACTTAATAAAAATCTGAAGCAACCTTTACAATTTTATGATGATTCTAATAGTTTTTTGTTTTACAAGTGTTGAAAAGCGACTTTTTCATGCCAGTGTTTTAGTTGCATTAACACGAGCTTGTAAGTGAAACAAAATGTTTTTCTACGACTCTTTTATTTTTTATTCTATTGAAATACAAAACAAAATAACCTAAAAACGTGTTTGACAGCTGTTGAAATTACTTTCATCTTATTCTTTTAATTTTTAAGGTATAAGTTAGTTCAAATCAATAAACTTACCTTCTCAATTTAAATAAAGGCACTAAAAATTAGAATTTATTATACAAACACAATTAATTATGTCACTTTTCACACAGAAATGTCACTTTACATTCGTGTTTTGCCAATGAAAAGATTCATTTTCTAAACAACGATGCCATTACGAAATGTGACTTTAGTGGTCGTAGAAAAAATATATTTTCATGCAAGATTTAAAAAATAATTGAATTAAATAGTATTTTTAGTTAATTTTTTTGTACAATATAATATATATATATAATATGAATCATCATTGCAAATGTATTTTGTCCTTCACATGCCAAAGTATTTCCAAAAATTCCCACCATATTGAATTTTTCTTTTTAGATGCATTAACCTTTGAAATAAATATTAAAAGGGTCACAAAATTAATAATCTTATAATAAGGGTGTCACGCCGGCCGACAAAGAATTTTTATTAAAAGGTAAAAACGACTGCTGGATCAGGATTAGGTTTGGAAAAACAAATAAATACAGTCGTTTACAAAAGTATTGCACACTTTTATTTAAACAAACATTTTTGATTTACTTTTTTCTAAAAAAAGATAAACAAGTAGGTAACACTAAACAAAAAAAATAAATTATAAAATTATCATGAAAATGTCAGTTGCATACATTAAAATGTATGACCTGCATAATGTTTATCAAATTTCTTTTTATTTACAAAGCAATGTAAAGATTTTTTAAATAAAACTTTTGATCATAAGGGTATACGAGTAGTATACATGTAGGAGTACAAAAATAGTTCATTCCACCAAATCCAAATGAACATTTTCCAATATTTCCTACATTATTATCCTATGTAGAAAACAAATTAAAAAGGACATCAAGGGTGGCCGTGGGTGTAACGGCCGCCCGTTATTTAAACAACTATGACGTAGATTACCGCCTTCGTAAAATCTCGATTGTTTCGCAGAAGCGCAACAGTCGACTAATAAAAATATTGATGATAAAAATAGCAAAGAAAAATTCAATAAAATAGATTGGCTATTGGATATAATGAAATAAAAGTATATTTATTTGCTCTTATGTCATTACTTCATTTGGAAAACAAGTATATTTACTTATAAGTAAATAAATGCCCTAGAAAATTTAGGTAGGTACTTATTCATATTTTTTTGGTGATTTTCCAAGATAATATTTTTTTAAGACATTAAGCCCATAATGTTTCTCTTTAAATAAGAATTTAATATTTACAAGAAAAAATATATTTTAAAATATAAAAAGTATATATATACATATATATATATACATATATATATATATATATATATATATATATATATATATATATATATATATATATATATATATATGTATATATATATATATGTATATACAGGCTTTATTAGAATGGGTAGTTCCTTAGGGTCCATAAAGAAGCACCTGAAACTTTTTTTTTCTAAATTCCAAAGACTAAAAATAATTTATAATAACCTTTATCCTACCAAAAAGTACGCGACTAGGAAATTTAATTTATTATGTTATGGTTGGTAACAACCAGCGTTTTTAGATTCTGTCAAAAATTTGCCAAATTTTGTTTAAATTTAGCTTAATTACAAAAATGACAAAATCAACCATGCAAATTGTTAATTTGGCGTTTTTATTAATTGTTTATTATATCATTTTTGTAATGAAGGTAAATTCAAACAAAATCTGTCAACTTTTATAACAGAATCTAGTGCATTTCTTTCAAATTTTAGGTTATGGGCTTAAACTGTAAATATCTTAACTAATGGCCACTTGCACCGTTTTCTCTAACTGATCAGTTAAATAAACTGCCAAGTTAAAAGGTAACAGGGGATTAGTGTCAAAAATCTTGCACTGTGATTTTTTCACTATGGTTTAAAATTTAACCAGTGATCTAGGGAATTTGACTAAAAAATGGAAAAGATTGGTGCTAATAACTAACTTCACACTTATTTGTGACGCAAATATATTTTGTCGTTAAGAGTTCGATTCTTTATAATCTGTGGTTCGATTATATTTCATGTACGACGGATTCGGTTGATGGTAAGAGAGAATAATATGGATACAGGACCTGAAAAAAGAGGGCTCGCTTCCTCAAATTTTTCAGAAAATGTAAAAAATCATTTAATTAATCTTGTGGATACAAGGGTATCATTGAAAACAAAGAGGCAGATAGGGCTAAAACAATTAGAGCAGGAAATTAACAATAAAAAGGATGAAAAAGAAATGACTCTTTCGGATTTAAAAATTTTAAGTTTAAATAAAACATCAAAAATATTATTCACATTAATTAAATTTTATAAATTCGCAAAATAATCTTTTATTAATTGATTTTGAAACATAATGCGATCTTGTGGATGAGTAACAAAAGGGTACTCCAGTTCATGGCATTAATATCAGCAGACAATGGCGGCTCTGGTTTATTCATGTCTCTAGCAATATTATGTAGTACAGCTGCAGCTGGAATAATGGACAAAACTGTATCTAGTTTTAATCTTAAGCCATATGCCAACACTGGAAACCGTCTTTTCCAAATTCCAAATACTCTTTCTATTATATTTCTGGTTCTTAGTAGTGACTCATTATAGAGTTTCTGACCTCTATACCTATAACTATAGTTATTGGAAAGATGTCAATTAATAATATCTTTGAAAAAAAAAGATCTTGAATACCGATGACTAGTACTTTGAGGTTATAAATCGTTAACGGTGGATTACTAGTTATTTACGATATAAGTGGGATAAGAGCTTTATTAACGTACGCATGCGAAATTTGCCCAACGAGTGCGTAGCACGAGTTGGGCAATCGCAAAAGTACGTTAATAAAGCGTTATCACACGTATATTGTACAAATTTTTATCTACGCCTCTAAATGAAAAAATAAACGGTAATTATTTTTGTCTAAGACTTAATTTAGGGTTATTTTGACATTTTGACATTTTGACTTTTTTTATTTGATTGGTTAAAAGCAGAGAAAAACGCGTGCATTAATGAACTTCTTATCTCATTCAAAATGAGTGGGATAAGAAGTTCTTATCTCACTGGCGTAGATAAAGTAATTTAAACCACCGAAATTGTGTGTTTATTTTAACAGTAGTTTAGAGGTATTTAAACATGGATTAATTTACGGTGCAAGCCAGTTATGAAAAATAAACCAGTGTTAAAAATAAAACCACTGTTAAACTTACGGTGCAAGTGGCCATAAGGGAAGTGGTTTTGGATTTATTTACACAAAATGTTTAAAGTTTAACCTGGGAACTTGTCCTGATTTCATACCAGTAAACAGAAAGAAAAAAACCAATAAAAAATTAATTTTGTGGTTATGATCCATACCTTATGGAGTTTTTAAAATAGATACTAAATTTCTAATCATTGCTTAAGCTAATAGCTGGATGAGTACATTTAAGGGCATAAAACTTTTGTGTTTATTGAATTTTTATTTATTTTTTGCAAGAACAATTTTTAGTAACAATTTTTTACAACTGGCAATGCGCAGCTACTTTGTTAGTTGGTATCTATGTACTCAGAGAACACAAGTGTGTAACCAGTGGCGTATCACAAAAAATATAAAAATCTTCTAATGCATATTTTTTCTTTATCTTTGGGAAAATATTTTTTAGTTACACCTTATGTCAAAAGGTATTCAGTATTTTAATACAGGGTCCGGCAACAGAATTGAACGGTTTTAAAAATGCTGCTATTGATTTGAATATTGACAGACTTGTACCTTATTGCCGAAAGTTTCGTGGCTGCTATGAAAATACTACATGTTGATTTGATATATGTCAAATAGTTAAGGATTTCTGCATTGTTGTTCATAGAGATGCGACTTGAAAAAAAAACGGTTCGTTTTTTTTGTTTTTTTTCAGGTTTTTTTTCATTGTTTTTTTTCAAATGGTTTTTTTTCACATTTTAGGTTTTTTTTCAAAATAAGTCCCATTTGCCCAATTTTTTATGTTTCCATGGACTAAAATTAGCCTCTAAATGACAATTAGTAAATGTAAATACAGTCTCGCGCTATGCACGCGCCACAACCACCGATTTGACCAATAAGGGCCGCGCTTGTTTTGATTTGGTCCTAAAAAAAGTAACTACATATAATATATTTGATTCAGCGCTTGATTTTTCAAAAGCAACCAAAAGCACTTTTTTCATGATTTTTCAAATTCTTGTAGAGTATGGAAATTTTTTTTTCAAAAAAAAATAGCAAATTCTTGTAGAACATTTGGACCAAAAAAGAAAACAAAAAAAAATCGATTTTTTTATTACGTTATTCGTTAGTATTGACCGTTGCACGTCTAAAAATCTCAAAACTATAAACTTCAAGCTTCAAATTGCTTTTTTTACGGCTCCAATACGACCATTTTTAACAAAGATACAGTTATCCGAAAAATCGCAAAAAAAAATTTGTATCGTTTAATTTTTTTTTAGTGTAGAAATTTTACATTGCTATTGGTTTCTAATGTGGAAACTACCAAATAATAAGAAATCAGATTTTTTAGTCTTTGTCAAAATTTTCAATTTTAAAGAATTTAAAATATTCTACATATTACTCAAAATTTCATTTTGAAAAAAAACAAAAAAAACGGTTTTTTTTTCTAGGTTTTTTTTCATGTTTTTTTTTCACAAAAACCGTTTTTTTACATCTCTAGTTGTTCATTGTCTCTAAAAATTGTGTGCAGAAATCGAGTCGATTGACTTTATCAACGGAATTTAGCCTCTGGACTGTCTGTATCTTGTACAGATGGAGTTTTAAATCCAGATGTAAAATTGTTTGCAAACTTTGGTCTGAAATGTGTAGAGCAATCGAGTGCCGAACTACAGAACATCGTGGACTGCGCTCAAACGCTTCTCTGACTCTTCCAATATTTTCTTGTGTACGAACTGTACGAGTTCCACCGGCGAATTTTGATTTTACACTACTTTTTTTCGTTAAAATCTCTTACCCATCTCAAAATGGCATTTCTTAATGGGACTTCCGAGCGCACTGGCAAATTATATTTACGACGAAAGCGTCTCTGCGTTTGTACGAAAGACTGGCCAGTTTGCCATTGCACACGAAACCTTCGAAAATAAGGTATAAATCTGTCACTATTTGACATATACCAAATCAATAGTATTTCCATAGCAGCCTTTTCAAAACCGTTCAATTCTGATGCCGGACCCTGTATATTACATTAATTACATAACACCCTGTGTATATACATATATATTTAAATTTGGATTCCTTACATACTTAACGAGTGTGCGAAGTTCCCAATTTTTAACAAATTCTTTTGTTAATGGGTCTACAAAAAGGTTTGTAAAAATAAGGTCCATTTTAAAAATTACAAAAATTATGATTGAATTATTGATACATAATTTTGTTATTAAATCTACAAAATATTTGTTACAATTACAAACTACTTATTCAATTAGTTAACAGATTACAGTTGGTTGTAAACTTCACATAAAGTTATGTAGACCTGGATTAACATAAAATCTGGTTAATATTTGGTTAAATTTAACAACAAAATCCTATATCCATATAAAACATATTTTTAAAACCATGTTTAAAGACTGAATCGAAGAATAACATGTTAAACAATTGCCTACTTAATATAATTGGATATTCAAGCTATTTAACGTGAAAGTTATGCGAAAATCGTCTGCCGTATTTCTCTAATTACAAAGTCACAACTAACTGCGCCGTAAACTTTAATGGAGCCGTATTTAACTGGGATTTATTTAATGTCGTCAAATAAACCAGATTTTGAGTTTTAACTTTTTTGTTTTAATTTTATTTTCGTGCCGTTTTTATTTGGATGTCGCCATTTTAATTTGTCTAGAAATCTCCAGCATAAATCAAAACAAAGCAGGTTTATAAAAGTACGTAAGCAGTTGATTCCGAGAAAATCGAGGTGCAAGCAAACTAGAATACGTGTTTTGGTGTTTTCTAAAGAATTACTTAAATATACGGATGCGAAAATAAAACTGTACATAATATATGGTCTATATGTGATTTTTAATATCTTTTTAGTATTTTTTGTACAAATTTTTAAGTTTTATACGTGATATTTTAGGATTTTCATACACAATAGTATATTAAAGTACAAGTTGCAGAAGGCCACATATTCTCGCACGAATTCGAAATTTGGCCTCGAGCGACGAAGGAGCGAGTGGACGAACGAATGAGTGCGAGAATAGCCTTCTGCAACGTGTGATTTATACTATTTTCTCGATTTTAACTTTTATTTAGGTTTTTTTAAATGTTTTGTGGTCGTTGTTAGTTGGGGGATTTTTCTTGCAAAATGTCAGTTGGCAACACAAAATGACAGTTGCATGGACAGGTAGATTTATTTTTATTTACTAGGTATTTATTAATAATCTGTCTGTATTTGTCAACTGGATAATAAGGTTTTGTGTAAGTATTGTATTATTTTTTAATGTTTTCTGATATTTTTGAACAATTGTGTTTACTTTTAGCAGTGAAAAATGTCACAGGAGGTTTTACAAGCAACACTGAACATTACAATAAAAGTTTATAACAATTGTGCTATTGATTAATTTATAGTAGTTTTGTGTTTTGTGTACTGTGGGTATATAATATTTCCAATAAAATATAGTTTGATTGACCTATCTGGCTCATTTATTTGTCAATATTTGTTATCCTGCACAAGTACAACTGAACTGCACTTTTTCACATTAAACTTAAAATTTTGCATTAAAATGCATTGTTGGAGCAAACTTAATATAACAAAACAATAATAAAGGCTTCATTTTCAATAAAAGTGTAGTTCAGGTTGCACTAGTGCATGATAACAAACAAAGCTATTATAAATAATCCTAAAAGTAATGAATTTGAGGTTATTAAACAGTTTGACATTTTGGGGGTACCAATACTTAAAAACTAAATGTTACCAAAAATCGTTTAAGAATGAGCTTCATTCTTCAACGATTTTGCGTGCGAGAATATGACATTCTTACATAAAAATCGAGAATAGTATATTAAAGTACAAGTTGCAGAAGGCCACATATTCTCGCACGAATTCGAAATTTGGCCTCGAGCGACGAAGGAGCGAGTGGACGAACGAATGAGTGCGAGAATAGCCTTCTGCAACGTGGGATTTATACTATTTTCTCGATTTTAACTTTTATTTAGGTTTTTTTAATTGTTTTGTGGTCGTTGCTAGTTAGGGGATTTTTCTCGCAAAATGTCAGTTGGCAACACAAAATGACAATATTTGTTATCCTGCACAAGTACAACCTGAACTGCACTTTTACACATTAAACTTAAAATTTTGCATTAAAATGCATTGTTGGAGCAAACTTTATATTTCAAAACAATAATAAAGGCTTCATTTTCAATAAAAGTAATGAATTTGAGGTTATTAATCAGTTTGACATTTTGGGGGTACCAATACTTAAAAACTAAATGTTACCAAAAATCGTTTAAGAATGAGCTTCATTCTTCAACGATTTTGCGTGCGAGAATATGACATTCTTACATAAAAATCGAGAAAATAGTTTATTTCATTGGGAATCCGCAAAATAAGCTTTTTTCCTACACTGCATGACAAAAAGTTTATTTTGTTAGATTGGAACCGATCTGAAAAAATCCAAATCTTAACTTGCTTTAAAAATGTATGCACAGGGTGTCCATAATCTACGGTACCACGCTATAAGTACAGGGTTTACCAACAGCGACTTCTTTTTTGGTTTCAAAATAAAACAAACAATTCGAATGAAAATGCTGTGAATCTTTATTGATATATAAAGTGGAAGGTTTGTCATTTATAAATGAAAAATAATATCATTAAAATGCCCACCCCCAGTACGCCTACATACATCGATTCTTTTGTTAAAATTTGTAATCACATTTTGGCATAACTGAGGCTCTATCTCACTAATGGCACGTTCAATGTTGGCTTTTAACGCATCAATGGTTAGCGGATTATCTGCATAGACTTGATCTTTTACATAGCCCCACAATAAATAGTCCAGAGGTGTTCAATTACAGGATCTAGGCGGCCAATTTACTGCAGAGTTACGCGAAATTACTCGATCTGGAAATTTGGTTTGCAATAAATCCATTGTTTGTCTAGCAGTGTGGCATGTGGCGCCGTCCTGTTGAAACCACATGTCACTCACATCCATGTCATCGATAATAGGCCAAAAATAATTAGTCAACATATCCCGATAACGCAATCCATTGACAGTTACAGTGTTTCCGGCCTCATTTTCATAAAAATATGGTCCAATCACACCTCCCGACCAAAATGCACACCAAACAGTGACACGGCGAGAATGTAAAGGCTTCTCAATAACTTCCCTTGGATTTTCTGATGCCCAAATTCTACAATTTTGCTTATTAACGTAGCCATCCAAATGAAAGTGAGCTTCGTCTGAAAAGATTATTTTTTTTTAGAAAAACCAGCACATTGTTCAGTAATGAAATTAGCGAACTGATGACGAACGTAATGGTCGGCCGGCTTCAATTCTTGAACCAACTGTACCTTATAAGGTTTTAGATATAAATCCTTACGCAAAATTCGCCATGTGGTCATTGTCATTGATAAGCCCAATTGTTGAGAACGCCGCGGAATGGACAGATTTGGATCTTCTTCAACACTTTCACTCACAGCAGCGATATTTTCAGCTGAACGACCCGGACGAACACGAATTGGAGTTGGTATTTTGTTGGTTGAACCAGTAGATTTGAATTTATCCACCAAATTCCTAATAGCGTTCTCAGATGGCCGACCATGACGACCAAACATATCACGAATTTTACGATATGTGGTTTTCACTCAACGAACATTTTCGTTATAGGTTTCGATGATTTTAATACGATTTTCGATTGAAATTAAAGGGATTTTTACAAATGGCAAAGCTTTTACTGACATATGTCAAAAAAATAATTCAAAGTCAAAGCTGTCATCTTATCAAAATTTGCCCCTATTGAAAAAAGAAGTCGCCGATGGTAAACCTTGTATAAAACACGGCTTTCAATTAAAAAATATAGTTACTATAGCCAACCTTAATAACTCTTAAGTTATAGTAAATATGATCTTGAGCAAAAACAGGTCGATTTAGATATCCAGTGTTATACAAATTTTATGTTGCATCCTCTCACCTCCAGCTAACCTTACTAAAACATATTAAATTGCAAGCTATACCTTGCGACACATCATTTTTAAGAAAATTCAATCCATTGATTTGCAAGTTAGAGCCAAAAAGGTGTGATAAATAAAACCAAAGAATTTTATAAAAAAATTTGCTCTGTTCTCAAACTCTTGTCGAACTTTTTGAAAAGTTTTAGGATTTATTTGCCTACATTTGTTCTTCGTTTAAGTTCTCAGGTGGTGTTTTGTAGACTTGTGATTTTAAATGACGCCAAAGAAAAAAATCAAGTTGCGTTAAATCTGGACATTCTTGAGCACGTCTTCTACCAATCCATTTCTCGGGAAACCTTTGGTTCAAGCATTCTCTGAATAGTAAAGCATAGTGAGAAGGAGCTCCATCTTGTTGAAACTATAAATTTCCTTCATCAAGCCACATGTTTTAATTTCTATTGACTGGGTAATATGTGGGTTTATAACATTTTCAAGAAGATCAAGATATAATTGTCAAGTTTTCTTTGATAAAAAGCGGTCCAATTTTTTCTTTTTCAAGAATACCAGCCCATACATTGATTTTTTGAGGAAACTGAGTATGATCCTCTCGAAAAACGTGGATTTTTATTGTGTTTATTTTAAATCCATTTAGAAAAAGTAGAGTTCATCGCTGAAACAAATCTTTTGTAATAAATTAGAAGCAAACGCAATTCTTTGCGTAATTTTCTTTAAAAACTGGATTTTTTGATGAGTTGCTGGCACATTTGAATTTTATAAGGTAAAAACTAAAGCTGCTACTTTTGGAATAAATGTGGGTCCCACAGCAAAATAAACGAAAACTTCAATTTGTGGAGCTTCATCCAGTTTCCCAAAATTTTTTTTTCAGGTTACTGACGTATTGATGTCCTACATTTTTGCCTGGATGCGTCTTATTAAAAATGCGTGCGGTTCTACGAGCACAGGAATCAAATCCGCAATTAAAAAAAATCGGTTCTTTTTGCTTAAGTATATACGAGTATACACCATTTTTATAATATTTAGGTAGTTTGATATATCAATACAAATATTTTAACTAAAACGTGTAACAACTCTGCTAAAGGTAAATTAAAACGAAGCAAATAAAAGGGTTTTACTTTTTTTATTTAGTTATTTGTTTTATTTATATCACACCTTTTTTGGCTCTAACACGCGAATTCGTGATCGGATTGTATTTTTTTTATTTAAAGGATCAGAAATTGCATTTTCTTTAAAATGATGTGTCGCAAGGTATAGGGTGCCATTTAAAATATTTTAGTAAGGGTTGGTGGAGGTGAAAAGGGGCAACATAAAATTTGTTAACACTGAATTTATACTTTCCCATCGATATCTAAATCGACCTGTTCTTGCTAAGCCGATTTATAAAATCTGAAAAACCATTGTTATGGGAACAAAATACCCTAGACAAGGTATCTACAGCGGCTTGAAGTTAACACATGTATTTTATGACATTTGTGTAAAAAAACTAAAATTTAAATATATAATTATAACTTCGTTATTATTTACAAATTGTTACTTGTTATTTCTAAAACATGTTTAGAAGAGTTATGTCCTTATTTATAAATAAATAGCCAATTATAAAATAAGAAAAATAAAATTTAATTTTTAAACCCCTATATTTTTTAATAAAGGGTCAGTTAAAGGTCAAAGGTCAAAAAGAAGCCCATCGTCCCCACCTTCGACGGATGTCAATGAAAGTGCGATAAATAGAATAGTTCCGCATTTATAATATATATGGATTAGTATAAACTGAGGTTAAATTCATCTGACAGTGGTCAGTACATCTACACCCTTGTTCCACCATAGAATTTCATTTTCAACAGTAATAACACAAGAGAGTGAAAATAAATTGACAATATAATTAGAAACAATGAAATGCCAGTTTTTTATAGTTACGCATTTTATCACAGCGACAATATTTTTTTTCTAAGACCACTATGTCATTTCGTAATGCCATCGTTGCTTAGAAATGAATCTTTTCATTGGCAAGGCAAAACTAGAATGTAAAGTGACATTTCCGTGTAAAAAGTGACAGGTCTGTGTGAAAAGAAATTGCATCCTAATTTTAACAACTTTCAAACAGGTTTTACGGTTTTTTTGTTTTGTATTTGAAAATAATAAAAAATAAAAGGGTCGTAGAAAAACATTGTATTTTACTTGTGAGAAAAGCTTTCTTCAAGCTCGTGTTAATACAGACTCGGCCTAACGGCCTTGTGGGCAATTTAAACACTCGTATGGCACGCCGTTTCACTTTTTAATCGGATAAGAAATATTAAGTTAAATATTAATACTTTAAAAATAAATTGCACTGGAAAATAATACCTTTAAAATAATACATTAATTAGAATTATACATGTCAAAGAAGTCTTTTTTTAAATATGTTTATATAAGATGTTGAATTATTTATTTAATGTAATTTTTCTGTTTGCAATATTTTTGTGACACATTAATATTTAACTTAATATTTCTTATACAATTAAAAAGTAAAACGGCGTGCCATAATTAATTTTGTGTACGCATAATTTTAATTCTAATAAAAATGATACAATTAATTTTATGTGTACACATAAAATTAATGCACTGAATTTTTATTATGTAATTAAAATTATGACTATATAATAAAAATTTTAGAATTAATTTTATCGTAGAGATAAAATTATATAATTAATTAAAATTAAAAATAATTCGGCGCTTTGGTGTGCGGCAACTGGCAACTGCAGTAGATCATATAGTAGGCATGTTTAATTTATCAAAGTTTGTCCACTTTGGCGCCAATATGCGAGAGATGTGTTTGTGGTTTTTGTGTTATTGATTGTTGGAACTGTTCTCAAGCCTTCCTGAGCTTATAAATCCTTAAAAATAAGTTTTGTTCAATATAAAATATATACCATACTATGCATATGAACTACTGCAGTTGCCACTTTCAGCCGCACTACCACAGCGCCGAATAAATTTTATGTCAGTGATAAAATTCATTATATAATTTTATCTCTACGGTAAAATTAATTCTAAAATTTTTATTATATAGTCATAATTTTAATTACATAATAAAAATTCAGTGCATTAATTTTATGTGTACACATAAAATTAATTGTATCATTTTTATTAGAATTAAAATTATGCGTACACAAAATTAATTATGGCACGCCGTTTTACTTTTAATTTTTATTATGTAAAGTCATAATTTTAATTGTAACATAAAAATTCATTGCATTAATTGTATGTGTACACAAAAAATTAATTGTATAATTTTTTATTAGAATTAATTTTATGTGTACAGATAAAATTAATTGTAAAATAAAAATGATTGTCGAGTTATAAATAGGAAATTGCAACTTAAAAAATAATAGAATAAAATAAAATAGTTTAAAAATCTTGTTTACAAAAAAAATTGTTCAACAATGTTTTTAGTCTCACAATATTTCCATAAATAAATTAACTAATGTAAATGTAAAATGTTTAAAAATATTTTAAAAATTTTGTTAGTTGAATTAATATTTGCATCATTTAAATTTGGTCCATTTTTATTTCGTATGAGGTTCTTTATTTTTATACTGTGAAATTTATATTGGAATTATTGTAAGAATAAAAACATTGTTGAACAATTTTTTTTGTAAACAAGATTTTTAAACTATTTTATTTTATTCTATTATTTTTTAAGTTGCAATTTCCTATTTATAACTCGACAATCATTTTTATTTTACAATTAATTTTATCTGTACACATAAAATTAATTCTAAAAAAAAATTATACAATTAATTTTATGTGTACACATAAAATTAATGCAATGAATTTTTATGTTACAATTAAAATTATGACTTTACATAATAAAAATTATAGAATTAATTTTATCGTAGAGATCAAATTATATAATTAATTTTATCACTGACATAAAAATAATTCGGCGCTGTGGTAGTGCGGCTGAAAGTGGCAACTGCAGTAGTTCATATGCTTAGTATGGTATATGTTTTATATTAAACAAAACTTATTTTTAAGGATTTATAGGCTCAGGCAGGCTTGAGAACAGTTCCAACAATCAATAACACAAAAACCACAAACAGATCTCTCGCATATTGGCGCCAAACTAGACAAACTTTGATAAATTAAACATGCCTACTAAATATATGATCTATATGATCTATATTATATGATCTACTGCAGTTGCCACTTTCGGCCGCACTTCAAAGCGCCGAATTAATTTTATCACAGTGATAAAATGAATTATATAATTTTATCTCGATAAAATTAATTCTAAAATTTTTATTATATACTCATAATTTTAATTACATAATAAAAATTCAGTGCATTAATTTTATGTGTACACATAAAATTAATTGTATCATTTTTATTAGAATTAAAATTATGCGTACACATAAAATTAATTATGGCACGCCGTTTTACTTTTTAATTGTATAAGAAATATTAAGTTAAATATTAATGTGTCACAAAAATATTGCACACAGAAAAATTGACGCGTTTCTCGGAAAAACATCATTAGTCCAAAATTAACATATTTGGGAAAATGAAAAAAACTCTCCGACATTCCCATTTTTGACCAAAGTACTTTATTGACCTATTTACTACATGTAAAAAAATGTAAGATAATTCGTCCAGAATTCCTCATGTTTGTTTTTTCAAACGAATATGAAAAAAACACAAAAAATACATGAACATGTGAGGTTTTTAGAAGAAAAAAACGAACAATTTTCCTTACTACAAACACTACAAACAAAATATTAACTCTGAGTAACAAAATAACTAAAAACTGTATTACTGCCACACTCAGTCTTCGCATCCACTGCTGTTATCATCGTTGTCGACCGTGTTATCAGGACTGTCAGGTGCTATGGTTTTCTGGTCTTTTATCAAGTTATCATAAAATTTTCTATTGCTGTGGTCATGTAAAAGAGGTAGAGGCTTTTCTAGAGTGTCCAAAAATGTCACATGTTATGAACATGTGACTTTCTTAGACGAAACAGAGTGGACTTGTGATGTTTTTAGAAGAACAAGCTAAATTTCATATTTAATTATTATGGAACCTATGACATTTTTACTAGAAACACTTATTTGTATACGTATATATGGAGGTTAGGAAACAGTTGGTGCAAATATCTAAATTTCGACGATATTGGACTAATGATGTTTTTCCGAGAAACGCCTCAATTACATTAAATAAATAATTCAACATCTTATATAAACATATATAAAAAAAGAATAACTTCTTTTACATGTATAATTCTAATTAATGTATTATTTTGAAGGTATTATTTTTCAGTGCAATTTATTTTTAAAGTATTAATATTTAACTTAATATTTCTTATCCGATTAAAAAGTGAAACGGCGTGCCATAAACTCACATGAAAAAGAAATATATATATATATATATATATATATATATATATATATATAATTAATAAGAAAAATCTAAAATCAAAATTAATTTTTATTACCTACATGTTCAAACAAAGAGCACATTTTTGATATGACATTTGTGGTAAAACTGAATTTTTTTTTGTTTTAGGTACTCTCGGTTTTACTTTATTAACCTTTTCCTTTTGGCATTAAAAAAAAGAGGATTTATATTAATTAATTGAAATGTTATTCAGGAAGAGCATAGTTATATGCTTGTCAGATGCATTCACTATTTAAGTCAGCTTAGATTTCTTGTATTATTAGTATACGTACTTTTCTTGTATTGCTTCTATTATTATTACTAATTTAACAATATCTTATAAAATTATATTTTTTATCTTTAATCGGTATATAGCCTAGGCGCTTCAAAATAATTTAGACCAATCAGGTTAAGTTAGTTATGACTTAGGCAGTAAAAATTAATTATTTAATAATTTGGACCAATCGCCAAATTTGACTTTTATAAATTGTACGTTTTATGTAGGTATACATAAAACTTACGATAAATCGTTAACAAAAATAAATAAATTATTTTTAAGTCCCTAATCGAAAATCTACTTTTCTATTATTTTTATAAACTATATTTGTATAGACAAATTCTGATAGTGTCATTAAAAAAATTAAAAAAACAAAAGGTTTTAAAATCTTACCCAAAACAAAAAAATTGCAATACAATTAAATAATGTTTGTTTAGAATATTTAAATTGTTCGAATAAAAATTTACATAAAACTTTACTGTATGGTGCCACAATAATAACTGTATTAAAATTCCAACAATGGGAAAAATTAGTCACATATACATTATTTTATAATTTTTGGTGTGACAAATTTATTAGTCCTTGGCAAGCGTATTTATAATAATGGCTTGTTTTATGGTTCAAGTAAAAGCATAATTAATAAATTATATGTTGTTGCCCGGTTTAAAATTACTATTTTGATTTTTGTTATTTTTGTTTACGCTTACTTTTCCACTTCTTTAACAAATAAAAAACCAGGCTAATTTACATATATTTCTTTCAGCCCGTGACTAAAACGCCATAAAATCACAACTTGTCAATGTAGGAGTAATTAAATTATATTTGCATTTTTAGCAAATTCTTTATACAGGGTGTTCCGAGAATGGCTGACAACACCTGATAAAGACAGCTATTTTGAGTTTAAATAAAAAATAAGGATTTTTTTAAATTAAATTTTGCCTTTAATGGCCAAGTTTAATATACTCCATTTTAGTCACAAATTTAAATTAGGCACGGGCGAGCTTGCCAGCGAGTGTTTAATTAAATGAGATTAGAAAAGTTTATAAACGAGTTGCAAAGTATACTTTTTCTACGACAAATACTTATTATTATCTAAACAGGATTTTAATTAATTATCTGTATATCTATACAGAAAAAAAGTAAGAGTAAGAATGAGAATCTGAATTACCAGCGGAAAATGTTAAATTTTTTTGTGGAAGTCGGTATGTATCCCTTGGAAATGGACTAACAACCGTTTAAATCCGATAAAGAAGTAGTTTCTCAAAGTGAACGTAAAGAGAGTGTTTTAAAGGCTCTTTTTGATGGAGTCTCCACCCAAAATTTTTAATGCTTAATTCGTTAAATCTAGGCTGCCGCCCACAGTCCTATATAAGACCGTGCTGCCAAAGATAATAATAATAATAAGATAATAATGGGGTGTATTATCTTTGCGTACACTTGTTTGTAATGACAGCTGATCATTAAAACTTGTAGATTTGTTACGATGATAACGTCCACGTGGTGGCGCTACTAGCGATGCTTCTTTAGCGTATATCAAATAATTTAAATAAATAATTATGTAACGTTATATTTACAAGTTGCATTGAATCATTGTGTCATTTTAATAATTAAGGTAAATTCATTCAACCCTATTTATATGTCATAATAATATGATGCTAGCAGGTGACGTTACCTTTGTCCTAGACTGTACAAAAGGTCATACAAACTGCACTAAAAACCAGAAAAGTAAGAACGAGTACATCACGAGACAACTATCTTTTATTAAACATGAACTGGTTCTGGACTTTTGGTGTGCTTCGCATAAATCAAAACGAAGAAATAAAATAAAGGTGGTTATTTGGGTAAATTTTAAAATTGTTTGCTTTATCCTTTTTGAAAACCTGTTTGTAGGCAATTATTTGGATTTATTTTAGTTTGCTGAGAAAGATGTAAACATAACCTTGAAGGATTTATCAAAAATTATGTTTCTTGGATTTTATTGTTTGTTTTTAAATAATTTATTGCAATGATAATTATTAAGTTAATGATATATTGGATTTTTTCTTAGAAATGTTATGATTACCTATAAACATTATATATATATTATAATTATTATATTTATATTTTATATTTTTTAGGGAGTGATCATAACTTTGTTATTATAAAAAAATTTAACTTTTTACTTTTATTTAACAAAAATTGTTTCTCGACTATTATGGTATATTATGAGCAAGCATTCGTTTGACACAAAGCGAGCGTGGCAAGAACAGAGTTCATAGTCGGCCATTCTTTACGAGTTTCACATATTATTTTGTTTCACAATCAAATAAAAAATTAACACTTGAAAGAATCTTAGTGTGAACTAACCTTAATGGTACTATTGACATATATGTTTTAATTTTGAGGTTAAGTTAAAATACTAAATTTGAAAATTATTGTATTATCTAATACAAAAATGACAATTAGTTTCTTAGCGCCAATATTTAAAAAGTTTGGACTGACTTTTTGATTTCGCTGGCAGCACGGTCTTGTATTATATAAGACCGAAAGTTATATAGGACTGTGGGCGGCAGTAAACTAGATTTTACGAATTAAGCATTAAAAATTTCGGGTGGAGACTCCATCGAAAAGTGCATTTAAAACATTCTCTTTACTTTCACTTTGAAAAACTACTTCTTTATCGGATTTAAACGGTTGTTAGTCCATTTCCCAGGGATACATATCCACTTCCACAAAAAATTTAACATTTGACGCTGGTAATACATATTCCCATTCTTACGCTTACTTTTTTTCTGTATAGATATACAGATATTTAATTAAAATCGTGTTTAGATAATAAGTATTTGTCTTAGAAAAAGTATACTTTGCAACTCGTTTATAAACTTTTTTAATCTCATTTAATTATTAAACACTCGCTGGCAAGCTTGCCCGTGCCTAATTTAAATTTGTGACTAAAATGGAGTATATTAAACTTGATGCATAATGGCCATTAAAGCCAAAATTTAATTTAAAAAAATCATTATTTTTTATTTACACTCTAAATAGCCGTCTTTATCACGTGTTGTCAGCCATTTTCGGAACACCCTGTATAAAGAATTTGCTAAAAATGCAAATATATTTTATCTACTCCTACATTGACAAGCTGTGATTTTATGGCGTTTTAGTCACGGGCTGAAGTTAACAACAGTGGCTTTTGGGCATTTTATTTACGGGCTGAAGTTGTCTTTATTATTAATTAGGAAAAAGTGAGGTTAAATCCGTTAAAAGTTGACAGATTACAAATAAAATTGGCTTTAAATTCTTATTTGTGATTTGGTCGTAGATAGAGTATAGTATGGAATTCGTTTTATAAACTTCTCTAGACACTCGCAAGCTTCTATAGTGCCTAATAAAACTTGTAAATAAAATGGCGTTTATAAAACTTGATACATAATATAACATAAAAAATAGATTTTTTCTTAAAATTTTGACTACTTTAAAAAAAAGTATAAAGAACTTTTGTCGTAAGACATTTTCGCGAACTCGTCCATTACAAAACTCGCAACTTTGCCTTTTTGTTAATTGTCCTTGAGCGAAAAAATGACGTCTTATGACGTTAGTTCTTTAATATACTATTTTTTATTTTAAGACAAAAAACAAATTTAAGAATAAGTCTCTACTTAAGCCCATTCATATACCGGTCAGTATTATATTTTCCGAGAAATGGTAATCATTTCTGTGAAATTAACCTTTTTAATTTTAGAGTAAATAAATTTAGGTAGGTACCTATTCTTAAAAACTTTACTTTATTTTGTAAATAAGCCTTATAAAAAAATTATCACATCCTAGGGTTTTTACTAAAAATTTTTATAGTCTTGGCAGTCCTGTGTTTTAAGGGCGGGTCCAAAATTCAAAATGAATTAATATAAACCCAAAAATAATGATATTGATACAAATTTATTAATAATGCCAAAATAATAAAAAATACTATTCGGGGAATACCCAACGTAAATAGATAATACTTAACACTGATGAGATTAAACGCAAACATATTGTTGTTTTAGTTTGATAATAAAAGTAGGTAGGTATTTTTTTGTAAAGTAACCCTTTGTTGTGTTAAAGCATGACGAATAAGTTTATTTTATGTTGTAAAATATAAACAAATTGTGGCTGAAAATCCGTCGGAGTAAACAATTACCTAACTGAGTTAGAATGCAATAGATGAAGTTCTGTGCAAAAACGAGCACGACTAATTGAAAGCAATCTCTTAAACCGAATAGTTTTGTATAAAAAGATGCAGGAAGTCTGTAAAGTACTTGTTATTTAATCAAAATTTAAATTCCTTATGGTAATTCCATTTTATAATAACAAAAATAAACCATTGACCTAATACATTCTACAACCTTCCAGGTACCATTTACTTTACATTTTCTCAACTTTAGTCGAGTTAGTTACGTTTAAAATCAAATAAAAACATACAATATGGGTTGTTAACATTTTTGACAGTTGCACCGCCTACATGCCGTAGATATTTCGAATATGTCAACAATTTTTTCAGTAACTATGAGTTAACATCGAGGAATGAACAGTCACAAACATTCTCGGCACATTAAACTGACGGATTAACGGGAATTTAACAATTAAAACTGTTTTGTACTCACCGTATTTTAAAAAACAATTGACAATCTTTCATACGCGAATACACATACCACCATGTTTATTGATTTTTGTTTATGGCGAAGCTAATCGTATAAAAGGACCCTGTCGACCTTTTGACAGATGACGCGCCTTTACCAACTACAGCGCTCTGCTATACCTGTTAAAGCATTTTCCCCTCTCCGTCGGGTGGCCGATAAAAGTTTTTTTAAACCAACTACAGCGCTCTGATACACATTGTAAAGCATTTTCTACTCTCCGCCAGGTGGCGAATAAAACTTTCATTTAAAATAGGCAGGATTCTATTGTTTATATTTTATAAAATGTGATTCTTGATTCTTGATCTACATCATTAAAAAACATATAATAGTTCAGACAATTATGTGCAGATGTCTCTGGAGTAAAGTAGGGCCATATACTTACCACACAAGAGGTAAGTATATGAGTAGGGCCGAAACTAAATCCAGCAACGTCGCACCAAATTAAATCATTTTATAAAATTGTTATTTTTATAAATAAATGCGCATCTATGTAAAAAATATATGTATAGGTACAGGTTGTACCAGAAATTTTGGGAGAAAGCTTAACAGTCGATTCCTTGGTCAAAAAATAGGTTTTTTTTATTTTGTTGAGTTATGCTCTACAGAATAATACCTACAGAATAATTCCAAGTTACAGGGTGTTAACAATTTTAAGGAAAATAATTTTTAAATAATAACTTTTGAATACCTACCTAAAAGATAAATATATGAAATTTTAGGGGTGTACCAAATTTTAATCGTGAAAATTTAATAGTTAATAGAACTCGAGTTGCGATCGCAAAAATAAGTAAAAAGTTGAAATGAACTTGTTTGCTTTAAAGCTTTGTTTTCGAGCTACTTGGTGTTAAAGTTAATAAAATAATATTAGATATCTATGGTATATACCATTGGTATCATACCAAGTTGACCAACTTCTTTCCCACCAAGTTTGGCATATGATATTTGACAATATATTGGCGTTTATTTGGACATATGAGTTGTAATTCTAGTAACGTTTGACCAAAAATTGACATATTTTATGGCATTCATTTCCAGTGCGACAGCTCAAAAATTGCATGAAAATAAAGACCTAAATATAGGTACCGTCAACACGGGTGACTTTGCACCCCGCGGGTGACTAACCCTTTTATTAAAAATCTTTTCGCGCTCGATAAAATTAACATTTATAATTTGTTGGTCTAAACCTGTCAATTGGGCGATTCTATTGAGTTTATATTACAGGAAAATCAGTGTTTTAAAGAAATAAATGGGATTTATTACACTTTAAAATTGTATATACTGCATCAGTGCAAAACTCTTAAAAATACACGCGTTACAATTTCTATATTATAATAATTATGAGCAATCCCTCGGAATTATGATCCTTGGTTAACTACATTACTTCTTTTGTAATAAAGATTGGTCTAAAATTGGGAAAAAGGTTGTAATGCAGATTGGTAGAAACTTGGCAACTTATTGTTTTTTAAAGTATAATTATACTGGCTTAAGCCACGCACGATTTTTTTGCAACCAGGTTATTTATTAAGTTTGTGTTATATTTGTTGGACTTAATAACTATTTAAAATAGGGACTGTCTACAGTTCCTACCAGTAGGAACTTAAGTCTTCAAGACTAAAGTTCCTACTGGTCGGAACTGCAGCCACTGAGTCAAAAGTTACTACCAGTCGGAAATTCTGTTATGGACGCCAAAGTTACTACCACCTGTTTAGATTAAAAATGGCCTATTTGGGAAATAATGTTCAAATCTTTACTTGTTCTGCACAAAAAAAAAACATTTTATAAAAATCTTTGGAAAACTTATTTTATTACAATAATGTTTTATCATTGAGTAAAGTATTACTTAATGGTCTAATATTATATAGGTACAATGCGTTATAAATGAAAAATTGAATCAAACATATTTTTTCATTATTGTATAAAGAAGTTTTACTAATCTTATAAGAAAGAGTATTTCTATAATAACTATATTTTTGGTATCTTTGCTAAAAGGCTTAAATTCAAAATATATATTTAACAACAAACATTTATTTAGTAAAAAAAAAAATAAAATGTAACTTAAAATTAATGGTAAACATAAAAATATATCCTTTTTAACTATTTATAAATAAAATATTAAAGTATCTTGCGATTTAGGTAGGAAATCTAGAAATATATCTAGTTTTCTAAATATATTTATAAATATATAATATATATACAGGGTGTCCTGAAATTAGTGCACCATACTTTAACAGCAGATTGTACGTGCAAAAATAAGAAAAAAAGTCCCTATAAACATAGGTCAAGAAATGCCTCCTAAGGGAGCTACAGCCCCCAAAAGGAAAGCCCCTGAAGATGGTTTTTATTTAATATCTCCAAAACCGTTAAAGATATAAAAGTGAAATTTGGGGAATTAATTAAACTTTTTATGACCAATAAGACGTAACAATACAATTTAAAATTTCTTATGAGGTTTGGGTCAGATTGATAGGAAGTAGGGTTAAAACCACCTTAACTTTTTTTACGTATCTTGTACCAGAATTTGGTGTCAGATTATGAAATTTTAGAGTTTTGCACATAAAAAAGGTCATCTTGTTGAACTTCGATAACATACACCGTTTTCGCATAAAATCGATTTGAAAATTATTTTACATGGCATAAAAATTCACAATTAAATCACAACCATGGACTCGCGTGGTCCTTGGAATACGGCTGCCATGTTTAGGAAAAAATAGAATAATTCAAGACAGGTGACAGTTTCATGTAGTAAGTGACATGGTGTTTCTACTTTTTTTATTTATATTAGATAAAAACCATCTTCAGGGGCTCCCTTTTCGGGGGCTGTAGCTCCCTTAGGAGGCATTTCTCGACCTATATTTATAGGGACTTTTTTCTTATTTTTGCACGTAGAATCTGATGTTAAAGTTTGGTGCACTAATTTCGGAACACCCTGTATATATATGTATATATGTGCATAATATATGCGCAGGACTTCAGGATGTGATAGCTCATACAAAAAGATGAAAAAAGTCGCTATTAACTTACCTTCTAAAATGCACAATTTTCGAGATACAGGGTGTGTAAATTTTAGAAAAAAAATTGTTTTTTTCGAATATCTCCGGAACCATTTATCGTACAAAAAACAGCTTTTGTAAGCATTTTCTACTCATAATAAGCTATGTTTTGTGCCAGAAAATTTTTATTTTTACTTATAATTGGTGGAGATTTTGAAGGGGTAGCGGGTGTTTTTCTCCTCAACTTCTACGCCCCTGAAAAAAGTACGGTTTTGAGGCCCATTCCATCCGCCAATGTTTTCTACACAAAAAAGGTACTCTTTGTCATAAGCTCTAAAATTGACCGTTTTCAAGAAAAATCAACTTTTATGTTTAAAAACATGGTCAATTTAAATTTTTTTTTACTAATTAAACAAAATTTATTTTAACGTTAGAACAAGTAACAAAACCAAACGATAATTGCAAAATTAAAAAAAAAATAATTCAAAAGTTAAATTAAATGTTGGAAATGTCCACCGTTATCTTCAATAGCCGAATTATTACCTATACACACACACAGTATAGTCTATACTGCAGTATAGACAAAGAACGGGAACCACAGAACACCAAGTTCCTACTGGTAGTAACCGGATTATTATTATGACGTCACGTTATAAGGCGGTTCGTGCCAGCACGTGAGAAGTCGGGATCGATGTTGGGTCACCGACTAGAAGTTACTGTAGTAACTCTTGACCAGGTGGCTAAAGTTCCTACCAGTAGGAACTTTAGACTCGGCGACTAAAATTCCTACTGGTAGGAACTGTAGACAGTCCCTTTAAAATATGCTGTACCTACTGCTATAGCAGACAGCAGAAATATGAACAGAAACTTCCAACCTAACCTAACATTAAATATTTTCGATTTCCAAAAAATGAAGATCTGACAGCACAGTGGATGAATGCGTGCAAGAGAAAGGATAAAATAAAAAAAACAGTAAATAAAGGCAATTTTTGGTATACCCAATTTTCTGTTAGGTACCTACTTATAGTAACTTTTCACCTTATACGGTATTTTTTTACAGCTTGCATAAGTTCTTACTAATAATAAAAATAAAAGCACAATTATATCGGAAACCCGCTTCAAAAGTGTCACAAGTAAAAAAAGCTGTTTTGAGATTTTTTTTTTACTTTGGACACTTTAAAGCGGGCGTGCGTTATTATTATCAGTATAAATGCATTTTTATAATTTTGTTACCTTTCACATTAAAAAATGTAAAATTCGGTCTAGCGTAAGTTAAGTTAGTTCAATTAAATAAAAAATATTTTGAATAATAATAATATGAAGATAGGAAATTAATTGTTGCTTAATAGTTATTTATGTATCAAGGCAGTAAAGTTGTATTTTTTATTACGAATTTGGAAATTACCACGTGAGTGATAAAAAATGACTTTAATGCCGAGGTGCATATTAAATTTGATCAGAAATCACATTTAATAATACTAATAATTGTAACGGGTGGTCTTTTGGGTTAATTAACGCGGGGAGCGGGGCTGATATAGACTACTATCAGTCCGTTACAAGGATGTTACCACTAATCTGACCTTTAATCCAGCGACGGTTGCCGATGATTTGGTAATCCCAATAAGCACGAATTACCACACTAAGTCACTCGCGACGGATCTCCCGGAACACTTCGCGAATCCCGATATACTTACGCTTGCCAAGCACTGGGTAATTAGAATTAACAGGTACCCAAAGAAACACAGCCGATTCTAACCACAAACAATATATTTACAATTAAGAAGAAGAATAAAAATTAACAAAGGAAATAAGAAAAATTAATAATTTAACGGTAAAGAAAATTAACAAAGAATTTACGGAGAAATTAAGATTAAAAAACTAACTTTTGAATTAAACTGATAAGCGAAAACTAAATTAACTTTAGAAAAAGGTAACCTAAATGAATCTTATAAAACTAATACTTTAAACTACAAATTTTAAACTAAACCGGTCACTTAAGGTGAACGTAACTGCGAGCACCTGTATAAGCAACTTTACAATAAACTTAACAATATACCTGACTTTATTAATTACACTGACTGGCTAGAACTTCGACCTTCGAACTCGGAAACGACGCGCGCGAAATCTTGCAAGATAAAATCTGTCAAACCCTGTGGTACAGAGTATTTAAAGACTTTCTTAAGTCGAGGGCGTGACTTGCCTCAGGGTTGAAGTTTCTGGCCAATCAGAGGCGTGCAGTGAGAAATTTCTACCCCTACTTAACGCTGACTTTAGGGTGAATTCGGGGTTGCCTAACTACAAAGTTACTTATTTTCTATAAAAATTTAAATCTGTTAACAAAGTCCAAAACATTAAAATATCCTATGTCTGCAATTACTAACTACCCTTTTACTTCAACCTAAGTTATACAATTAGACAATTTTCTCGGGTTACATTAAATTCTTAAAACCTATCGGTAAAACTACTATACGGCTGGTTATATCCTTATCTTAGTCCTAATTCTTTAATCTAAATGATTATTAACTAAATAAATTTGTTATTATTCTTTTAACTACTTTCTCTATTATTTAATTTTCCAACGATCGATTTAAACAAAGGGAAGCGTTTTCAATTGAGCGTTAAGGCTTTTTCCAAGAAAAACATCATCTGGCTACTTTTTAGTGCGCGTTTCGGGGACAAAGAAACTTTCTATCTATTTATTTATTACTTCCAAAACATGCTCCTAGGCCCCCCCAAGTGACATCTGGCTCTCTTAAAAATCCTTCTAAGTATTAAATTTCTTAATTCTTCAAAACAACCATTTCTTTGAAATTTAGTGAAACTTCAGATTTTTACCCTATTACATCACTCCCCCCTTTTTAAACGAATCAATAAAAAAAAATTGCAAAATAACAAATTGATTCGTTAAAAAACCAAGCAACTTAAACTAAAACTAACAAACTAAATATAAGGTGTACAATCCTCTTAAATCTATACTAATTAGTCTTTCCCTAGTCCATGATTTCACTCAGGCTTGGTCTGTTCTTTAACTCTCACTATGTTTGTGTCACTGTATCACGCACCAAACACTTCACTTGTTCGTCTCTGCACTTTCTAGGTTGGTTTAGTTTTTCTCCAACGTTGCTCCTTGTACTTGTAGGTGTTGGCGCTGATGATTGGATTGCTACCGGGGTTGTTGCTGCTATTTCCTGCATCTGCTATGCTGCTGGTGTATTCTTCAAGGTTCTTTAGTCATTGTAACGTTTGACATATAGAATGATTTTGTGGCTAATCATCTTAAATCGTTCTAACTGCTGGGTTCGTCATAACTTTTCTTTCTTCTAGGCTATTGGCTTCTTTTTCTTTCTTTTTGAACTTCTTTGCGTCCCTTTGCAATATTGTTGTTCCTGAGGTGCGGTCGTCTTCTTCGTTTACATCTTGGCATGGTACGTCTGGGATGCTGTGATAGGCTGGAACAGGCCGCTTTGGTCCAATTGGATTCTTTGGACGGTCTGATTGGACTTTTGATTGTGTGCGATTCTCCTTGGATGCATATTTGTTGGCTCGTTGTTATTTCCGCCTTCTTCTTTTGATTACCCCCGTGGTGGACATTTCTAAAACATTTCGAAAACTAAATGAGGATCTAAAATATTTTGGTTTAACGATATTTATTTTCTTCTCTTATACATCCATGGCTGTGTTTCGGCCTTCCCTCTGCTACGCAGAACCATGGGATGTAACTCGGTCGGCTTTTCTTTCCTGGTTGGTGTAGAGGACCTCACTTTGGCTGTTGAATTTGTTGCTGTCTCCGTATTTGTTGGGTTTACTTGCTGATCGAAAGCTACAGGGGGATCTTTACTGAAAACTAGATTTGGATTATTATCAATGTTCCTGAAAGAAAAATTATTATCCCTTGCTGAAGAATTAATTTCTTGATGTTGTGAACTGGACGATTGTGTTATTGTATTATTAACTTTCCTTGGTATATGCTCGGGGTCTTCCTCGGTATACAATCCGATCGTTGGATACTTGTTTAAATCGTTCGTTTGTCTTACCTTAATGGGTATAAGTCCCATTTGATTTACCTGATTTTCCGTTGCTAGGCATAATTTTAATCTATTAACATGTACTTTGTCTATTTTATTCCCGTGTATTTCTTTTACCTCGGCGGTAACGTTATTTAAATTTATAATTCTATAAGGTCCTTTCCATCTCTTTGTTAATTTCCTGCTTATTCCTGGCTTATCTGACGGATCGAACACATATACTCTATCTCCTATTTTAAACTTGTGTAATTCCGCTTTTCTATTAAATGTGTCGTGCACCCTTTCTGTATTTCTCTCTATCATATCTATTGCATTTTTGTGCGCTATTTTCATCCTATTTAAAAATTCCGAGACATAATTTACGTCGTTATCGTACTTTACCTGTAGTGGCTTGAACATCTCGTCATATGGATAATCCATATCTCTACCGAACAATAAAAAGAAAGGATTTTCACCTGTGGCGCTATGTGTTGAGGAACAATACGATGCTAAAGCGAACGGTAGCCAAATATCCCAGTCTCTATGATTCGGTTGAACGTAATGTGACAATAAATCTTTTAATGTCCTATGAAACCTTTCTAATGCTCCGTTGCATTGCGGTCTATACGCAGTCGTTTTCAAATGTTTAATTTTCAAAAGGTTGCACATTTTTTCGAAGAGTTTTGAGGTAAAATTAGTTCCTAAATCGGTTAATAATTGTTTGGGCGTTCCGTGTCTTAAAATTATCCCTGTAATAAAAGTTCTGGCTACCGTATCTGCTGTTTGGTCTTTCATTGGGAAAGCTTCTACGTATTTAGTCAATGCATCTTGGATGGTTAATATGTATTTATTTTGTTGATCGGTTACCGGCAACGGTCCAACAACATCCATTGCTATTCTGTAGAAAGGTCTCGGTGGTATAGTAAATTTTTGTAAAAGTGTCGGTTTAATATGCGGTGATGTTTTCCTTTTTGTTTTCCTAGTAAGATTTCTACAATCAAGAAAATTCCAGTTCCCAAAAATGTCACAGAAATTCAGTCGTTCTTAGGTATTACGGGTTATTATAGGAAGTTTGTAAAAAATTTTTCAGCTATTGCATATCCCTTAACTCAACTAACGAAGAAAAATGTCAAATTTCAATGGACAGATAAGTGCCAGTCGTCCTTCGAGACACTAAAAAATTATCTTCTTAAGGAACCCATTTTAAAATACCCAGATGTTAATAAACAATTCATTCTTTTAACAGACGCTTCTTCTTATGCCCTAGGCGCCATCCTTTGTCAAGTTCACAGCGGTAAAGAGTTACCTATAGCGTACGCCAGTAGACAACTTTCCAAAGCGGAAATAAATTATTCTACCACAGAGCGCGAATGCTTAGCTTTAGTTTGGGGAATTAAACATTACAGAATTTATTTATATGGTAATGATTTCATTGTTTACAGTGATCACCAACCACTTAAATGGTTAATGTCTGTTAAGGACCCAAGCAATAGACTAATGCGTTGGTCGCTTTCCTTATCCGAGTACAGTTTTAAAGTTATGTATCGTCCTGGAAAAAATCATTCAAATGTAGATGCGCTGTCAAGAATAAAGTTGGTTAGGTTAATAAATGCTACGGAAATTTGGGACCCAATGTGGAGTTGTAACGGGTGGTTTTTTGGGTTAATTAACGCGGGGAGCGGGGCTGATATAGACTACTATCAGTCCGTTACAAGGATGTTACCACTAATCTGACCTTTAATCCAGCGACGGTTGCCGATGATTTGGTAATCCCAATAAGCACGAATTACCACACTAAGTCACTCGCGACGGATCTCCCGGAACACTTCGCGAATCCCGATATACTTACGCTTGCCAAGCACTGGGTAATTAGAATTAACAGGTACCCAAAGAAACACAGCCGATTCTAACCACAAACAATATATTTACAATTAAGAAGAAGAATAAAAATTAACAAAGGAAATAAGAAAAATTAATAATTTAACGGTAAAGAAAATTAACAAAGAATTTACGGAGAAATTAAGATTAAAAAACTAACTTTTGAATTAAACTGATAAGCGAAAACTAAATTAACTTTAGAAAAAGGTAACCTAAATGAATCTTATAAAACTAATACTTTAAACTACAAATTTTAAACTAAACCGGTCACTTAAGGTGAACGTAACTGCGAGCACCTGTATAAGCAACTTTACAATAAACTTAACAATATACCTGACTTTATTAATTACACTGACTGGCTAGAACTTCGACCTTCGAACTCGGAAACGACGCGCGCGAAATCTTGCAAGATAAAATCTGTCAAACCCTGTGGTACAGAGTATTTAAAGACTTTCTTAAGTCGAGGGCGTGACTTGCCTCAGGGTTGAAGTTTCTGGCCAATCAGAGGCGTGCAGTGAGAAATTTCTACCCCTACTTAACGCTGACTTTAGGGTGAATTCGGGGTTGCCTAACTACAAAGTTACTTATTTTCTATAAAAATTTAAATCTGTTAACAAAGTCCAAAACATTAAAATATCCTATGTCTGCAATTACTAACTACCCTTTTACTTCAACCTAAGTTATACAATTAGACAATTTTCTCGGGTTACATTAAATTCTTAAAACCTATCGGTAAAACTACTATACGGCTGGTTATATCCTTATCTTAGTCCTAATTCTTTAATCTAAATGATTATTAACTAAATAAATTTGTTATTATTCTTTTAACTACTTTCTCTATTATTTAATTTTCCAACGATCGATTTAAACAAAGGGAAGCGTTTTCAATTGAGCGTTAAGGCTTTTTCCAAGAAAAACATCATCTGGCTACTTTTTAGTGCGCGTTTCGGGGACAAAGAAACTTTCTATCTATTTATTTATTACTTCCAAAACATGCTCCTAGGCCCCCCCAAGTGACATCTGGCTCTCTTAAAAATCCTTCTAAGTATTAAATTTCTTAATTCTTCAAAACAACCATTTCTTTGAAATTTAGTGAAACTTCAGATTTTTACCCTATTACATAATTAATATTGATGATTAAATCAAATGTCATTTGATGATCAAATCAAATGTCATTTGAATGTAGGAAGTGTCTACGTATACTGTTTGTTGCAACGGATATTGTATTTGTATTTGCCCGCCGCGGCGATTTTTAAATCTATAGATTTAAAAATTATAATTAATAAAATTAACTTAAAGGTACCATGTACCTTGTACCATGGGTTAAACTAAATACCTACAACAGTTTCCAAAAGTTTAATTTAATTATTAGATGTCAATTTAAACAAAAAAAAATTCTCTAAAGCTTTAAAGTTTCTTTAATATTCTTCCATATATAATTAATATTTGTTTAGTTATTTTCCAATAAAATGCCTCAACGTCAAAAATGTACATTTTTCATGTCCAAACATTAACAAAATTATACCAACGGTAAACTACCTAACCTAATCAAACTGCTTTTGAATTTTATTGGGCACGATTTGATCGTTTATTGTTGGTCATCGCGATTGCACAAGAAACGTAGGAATATAAAGTCATATCTTTTACATTTATTGGCAAAACTTTTCCAAAGGTGAAGGGGCAATTCCTGGCCAAGTTGTGACCTGATATGGCAGTTTGGATCATTCATAATAGTTGCGTCCTTTTAATTTAAGAAAATTTTATGGTTAGGTTTAAGGTTATTAGGACCAAATAAAAGGATTATTTTCAATTTACCGGTGAATTAAAAATAGGCCTTTTATTTTGTAATAATAACTACACGGGGTAACTGTGCGCAGCGCAAAATTACCCCCAGCGTCAGCGACATCTATACAAACACAGAGTCACTATTCGGCTAAGAATTAAAATCTGTATTACCGGCGGCAAATTTTTTGTGAAAATCGAAATTTAAATTGTGGACTAACAATCGATTAAATCCGACATAGAAGAATCGATTAAATCCGACATAGAAGCAGTTTTTCACAGTAAAAGTGTATCGTTTGTTTTAGGGGAATCCACTGTGGAGTCTCCACCTGTTTAATCTTTATATTATACAATAATTATTTAGTTGATAAAATTTTTATAAACCACTTTCCTAAATTAACGTAGGTGTACAATGTACACAGTAGAATTGTTTATTCGTAAATTTACCCCACGCACAAAATTTTCCCACCTTCTCCCACCAATTAAATTATTCGATGTTCTTACTGGTGGTTTATGAAACTCGCAATCCACCCTAGGTAAAAAGTAAACAAACAATTCTTATAGATATCGATATTTTTATTAGCTCCGTCCATTAAAATTCTATAATATATACAATGAAATCTAACGTTAACAGTATTTAAAAGTTCAAAAATCTGTTCAGGTTTAAAAACAATAAAACATCAATAAAACAGTCGTACAGTGCGACTTAAAAGTTTAAAATTGAATGACAATTAATTCTAGGTAATTATTCGTTTATAACTTATAATAACAAATCGCACTGCCTTTAATAACAGTATGAGTAGATATTTACAATGGTTTAGTTGCTGAAATGTGGAGAAGTTCATCAAAGGTTTATTATTTGATTAATAAGATACATTACAAATTTAACGTCTACGTAAGTATTATTTGATTGAGGTAGTGTTAACTTTGCACTATTGTAATAAACCTTTATAACTTTTATTTCACTATTCGATATAAATGAAAACGATATCACATTGTTATAATTGTACTGACACCAAGTCGCACTGTAAATGTTCATTGTCCGGCGCCAGATCAGGTTTGTGAGAGCCTCCATGTCTCTCACTGCCCGATTGCTATACCGATATTTCCTGTATTTGCACTCTCTTCTTGACTGTACCTACTGGAGGATTGCTCGATGTTCTTACAGGTGGTGGAGGTTTATCTCTTTTCAAGGTGTTCATCTGTATCTGCGGCACATCCTGGATGGACAAACTCCTCGCCAGAGTGTTATAACACGGCGGCATCTCATACTTTTCCTTCCTGTGATTTACAGGACTCTGTCTTGCTGATGATCCCGGTGTGGATGGTCTTTGGGACATGGGGATGGTTTCTGTGGATGGTGAGGATGATGCTCTGGAGTTGCGGTTGGAGTTTTGTCTCCTGCGGTCGCGTTCCCTTTGGTAGTAGATCCCGGCGAAGATGAGCATATTGAGGACGAGGAGAAGACAGCCGACTCCTACGGTCACGCCTAGGGCAGCTGTGTAGCTGTAGTAGTGACGTGTTGCTAGTCGCTGGAGGAGTTCTTCGCTTTCTTCTTCTTCCTCTGTAATATAAAATATCGTTTAGTCTTTAAATTTGTTTTAAACGATGTGTTTTTAAAAATTAGGTACCTATGAATTTTCTGTCATACTTAAAAGGGCAACTTTGGTGATATGTTAAACAAATATTAGAAATATTCCCCAACACCAAAACAAAACAGAGTACTTAAAGTACTTTTCGCCAACAATGGCATCTTCACAAGCAAAGTGTAACTGTTACAATATATATATATATATATATATATATATACACACTCACATGCAAAATAATCGATCCAAACAAATTTTCGATGAATTTCAATCGCAAATAACTTTTTTATTTGATGTCGGATTTAAACGAATATTAAAGAATATTGTAGATAAATTAATGAAGAATCGCTCACATTTAAAAAAATTACTAAAAAATAGACGTACGTTTATAATATACAGGTTTAAACAAAAAGATGTTTTTTACCATAAGTTTAAAACACCTTGTAGAGTGGCAAAACCGTATATTGTTCTAAATTAAGTTTTGTTTATCAAGTCACATCTATTCTTAACAGTTTTGTTTTTGGTTCACCTCGATATATTTATTTTTGTGGAAAATATGGATTTTAAAAAAAAACATTGCAATTTCCAATATTTTTCTGTATGAAGAACTAAGATATCTATGGTCCATCCATAGCCTATGGAGGATGACAGAGACAGTTTTGTTAAATCATCCCATACTTGGACATGTCATATACAGCTTTCAAAAGGTATCAAATTGTTTTTTGTAAATTAATGTGTTAATTTTGAGGTGACTTCTTAATTTTAAAAATGTATCCGACCGTTGTTGCCTTTTGTACTTCTTGTGACGTTTAAAACACTTGCCACGTAATACTGTGACCGTCCATCCTGGATTAAATTAATGGCAACATCAGTCGGAGACATATCCATTTAAGAAGATACCTCAAAATTTAAACATTAATTTGCAAAAAACAATTTGGTAGCATTTAAAAGCCGTGTATGACATGTCCAAGTATGGGATGATTCAACAAAACTGTCACTGTCATTTTCCATAGCCTATGGAACCTTAATTCTTCATACAGAAAAATATTGGAAATTGCATTATTTTTTTTTTAAATCCATATTTTTCACAAAAATAAATATATAGAGGTGAACCAAAAACAAAACTGTCAAGAATAGATGTGACTTGATAAACAAAACTTAATTTAGAACAATATACGGTTTTGCCACTCTACAGAGTGGTTTAAACTTATGGTAAAAAACATCTTTTTGTTTAAACCTGTATATTATAAACGTACGTCTATTTTTTAGTATTTTTTTAAATGTGAGCGATTCTCCATTAATTTATCTACAATATTCGTTTAAATCCGATCAAATAAAAAAGTTATTTGCGATTGAAATTCATCGAAAATTTGTGTAGATCGATTATTTTGCATGTAAGTGTATATATATTTATCTAAACAAACAAAATTCCTTAACAATTATCTAAAAAACACTAAATAAAAACAAAACAAGCCTCTATAAAAATTAATTGATAAAATTGACTAATAAGAAAAATCCATTTTTTTAATTGCAATAGAGAAAAATCAAAGCCTTGGATGTATTAGGGTTTAGTCTATTTCTTTTTACGGAGTTTACAGTCCCTTCCTCTGGAAACATTTGTTCACTAAAAACAGTGCTTGCTGGAGCGCCCAAATAAATAAGTGCTTGAGAAAATAATAAAGGCAGAACATACTGTTTTTCTTTCCACCAAGTGGATTCATGTTTTTTGAAAGTACACTGAGAGTGTAGTTTATAGTTAACAAATCTTTATTTGGATAGCATTTATTTACAATAAATAAAATAAATTTATTGTTAATCAACCTTTTTAACTATTAATAATCTGCGTAATATATTTTATTTAGCAGAAACAAATACTTTGTTTGTTGCCCATATGTTTATTATTAATAATGCAAATTTGGGAATAATAAATACCTATTTGCTTAGGCGATCTTTAAAAGTTATTTATTATAAATTTCGAATTTATTTTTAGGTAGGAATCAATATTAATAATGAATAAATATTTATTTCTTGTTTACTGTACTCAAACTTCTGTCAAAACGCACCAAAACAGCAGACGTTTCTCGAATAGTGCATGGTGTACCGCGTGCGTATGGTTGCCTTGCCAAGTTTACTGATTCTGTTCTGTGTACTGTTAAGTTTAGTGATTCTGTTCTTTGCACTGTTATTTATTTTGTATCTATGCATCAGTGTTTCGTTTGCAATCTTTTGTAATAACATTAATTTAAATTGTACCTATAGTGCCAGTGTAAAATACCGGCTCTTTCCTGTGTGCCGGCTAGTGTATCTGCGATTATTAAAAAATCCAAACATGCATGGAAGATCTGCAAACCATGGACGAGCTATGCAAATTTTTAGGAAGCAACATTTATAGTAAATTAAAGTATAGGGTTTACAAATAAAGTTTTATGTCTTCTAAATATTTTAGTATTTATTATAAACAAGCATTTATTTATCACAAATAAAACACATTTATTATAAATTAATCTTTATTTATTATAAACAAGCATTTATTTATTAACAAAAAACATATTTATTATAAATTTTTCTTTATTTTTTAATTAATTCAGAGACTGATTTCAAATTTGCATCCCCTCTAAATGGTGTTTCCCCAAAAAATTTATCATATGCTTATAAGAGCTGGGATTATTATAAAAATAATTTTTTAAAAATATAAATCCATATTTATATTTAAGTGATTTGTAAATTTAAAAAAAAATAGGCCCAGGCCGATATATATCGGTATCGGCCAGAAAAATATCGGTCTCGGCCCAAAAAAGTATATCGGTCGAACACTAATATAAAGTAATAATATCATTGTATAATATTGAGTAAAGGTTTTTGATCTTTTTATTTTGAGTATGTTCCATTCACATTTTGTTTTATTAGGTCTAATTAAATAATTTACAAGGGTAATTCAATAAGTCCTTCCAAAATCAAAGAGAGTAGTAGCAAAACAACAAGTAGACTGCATGCTGTAAAAATTTCCTCTATATTTATGGTTTCTTGTTTGACAATTTATTTAAAAAAACAAATTTTAATATTTCCAAACGAGCGAAGTTTTTTGTAATGATTAAACAATTTTATTTAAAAGCAAAAAAAAAACAATTCCCAGTTAGATGGAGCATATTATGAGGCTATATTTTAATTTACCACAACAAAAATTAAAAGCAAAAATATGTCAGCAATACAAACCTAAATTCAAGTCATCATCTTCTAAAAGGTCTTCTTCAGCTGTCGATGTGGGTATACAGTCTGAGCCGTCTACACTGCCCTGATTAATTTGGGAGTCAATCATAGAAGCTGGATGTAAAGGAGGGGGTAGTTTAGTAAATGACTCAGCCTTTACACTGCCTAAAAATAATAAAACATTATTAGAAAAAAGTAACAATACAAATATTTAGTTTACGAATATAAATAAAAACATGTTAGAGATGGTTTTTGCAATTATATTTAAAATAATGTAATTTATTGCATTTCAACCAAATTTTTAAACTTTACTTTAGCAATAGTGCAAAAAGTAAAATAAAATATATTTTTTGTAGAGATATATTTTAATTACCATTAAAACTGTCTATACGGCCATAAAGAACCATTATTTAGCCTCTCTCTGAAAACTAGGTATTTAAAACTTGGATAATCACTTTCGTGAATTTATGAGAAAAGTCCTGTTTAAGTTGTTAATGCTGCAAACTTTAACTAAAGTGTATAGAGGTTTTTCCCCAATTAAACATACCTATTTAAATAAACATCTTAGGGGAATTCTCTCCGATAAAGTTAATTTAATTTAAAAAGAAATAGTGCGGCTTTCACTTTTCACTTCATTATAACCTATAGGTTAATTAATCTCTAGCTAAAACTTTACAAAAGTGATTTATTATTTAATATTATTATTAGGCAAAATTTAGAAGCATAATAATAATAATGATACTAATACTATACTATATACCAGCTGAACATAAAAATCTGCCTCAAATGTACAAAAAGGCAAGTTTGGATTAAATTGCTAAAAAATAGATAAAAAATAAAGATGATATATCAGACTTTAAATTTTAAACATACAGGTTGCTGATTTCGAATTTGAGGTATAAATTAAAAAAAAATGCGGATTTAATTTGGCGGTCATTTTTTCTTGGCGGTCATTTTTTCTGAAATATTTTCTTGTTTGCTAAAATTAGTATACATGGAGTCACTGGTAAAAAATGAAGGGTTTATTTTGGCGGATATATTTTTTAAACCCCTTGCTATAGCTATAATTATAATTATCATTTAAATTGTAATATATAAATTACAGGTAAATTTAAAATTAAAAGAAAACATAATGGTGGAAGATACCCGGCATGACTTTATTTTAATTCTATTTAAATTATATTTTAGAAGGTTACACTGAGAGAAAAAGTGTTATTTTTAAATATTTATTTACAATAAATAAAGTAAATTTATAGTGAATAAACCTATAAATAATATTCGTCATATTTTTTATTTAGCAGAAACAAATACTTTGTTTGTTGTCCATATTTTTATTAATAATAATGCAAATTTGGGCATAATAAATACCTATTTGCTAAGGCGATCTTTAAAAATTTATTTATTATAAATTTTTAGGTTAGAATCAAGTTTAACAATGAATAAATGTTTATTTCTTGTTTCTTGTAATAAATTACCTACAATTTTTTTTAAACAGTTTTGCGATTTGCCCCGTCCGCATGCTTAAAATTTATGAAAAATATTTCTTGAAAATCCTGCCCTCCTAAATGTCGACATAACGCTTAAAATGTTTATTTAAAAATATCATTTTAGTTATTTTATTGGTTTTATATTTAAAAAAAAATGTAAAAAATATTAAAAAAAACAAAATATGTGCTTTTTAAAAAAATACAAAAATTTACACGGAAAACGACGTTTACGTAATTTTACATTCAGGTTACATTAACGCTAACAATGTATGCATTTGCCTAAATTCACAACCTTACACATAGCGTTGAGGTTTAAAAAAATATGTACGCCGTATTCCATTCACCATTCTGTTTTTCGTAAAATAAATCTTAAACTGGTCCTAAATCAGTGGCGTGCAGGACGGGCCCCGCAGGGCCCGCGGTGCGGGAGGGCCCCCGACTTTAGGGTGGCCCCGTAGAGAACCACATTGGGTGGTATAAGTGACAAAGGGGCCCCAGCTTAAAAATTGCGGGGGGGCCCCCGATCACCTTCGCACGCTACTGTCCTAAATGCATAATAATTTTAGTTAATATAAAATTTTCCGCCATATTTTTGTGTAAAATAGGCTTGAAATTCTTTATTAGTTATCCAAAAAACTGTATACGAGGTGTGTTCAGAAAATAACGGGAATTGTTAAATTTCGCGGGTTCAGAGGATCCGGTTGTCATAAAATTTTCTTTATTATGTTGGTATACATGCCCCCGAAGTATGACAACTTTAGCTGTTTTCATTGTTTACTTTGTCTGTGGAAGCCGCTAAGGTTAGACGTGTTTTATGAGCTCGGCGATTTTTCGTTTGTTAAAAGAAATGGATCAAAGAATTTGTATCCAATTTTGCTTACAAAATTAAATAAATTCTGTGAAATGTTAACAAAGGCCTATAGTGAGTCTGCTATAAGTAAAACAAGAGTTTACAAGTGGTATAAGAGTTTCCAAGATGGCCGTGAAGACGTTGAAGATGACGAATGCCCCGAACGCACAAGCACATTAACAACCGATAAAAACATGGAAAAAGTGGAAGAAATGGTTATAAACCATCAGAGAAGTCGCTGATGATGTTGGTATATCGATTGGCTCATCCCATGAAATTTTTTCGAATGTTTTGGGTATAAAACGCGTGGCAGCAAAATTTGTTCTAAAATTGTTAAATTTTGAACAAAATTTTTGGCCAAAAACAATACTGTAATGATGCCCCAGCCTCCATATTCGCCAGACATGCCTCTGTCTGACTTTTTCCTATTCCCAAAATTAAAGAGAACCTTAAAGGGCCGTCATTTTGCAAGCATAGATGACATTAAAAGCGCATCGCTGAAAGAACTAAATGCTATCCCAAAGATCGAGTTTTAGAAGTGTTTCGAGTATTGGAAGAAGAGCTGGTACATGTGCATAATATCCAATAGGGAGTATTTTGAAGGCGACAACATTAATGTAGATGAATAAATAAATACTTGTTTCAAAAAACGAAAATTCCCATAAAACTCCTATATTCAAAATTAGAAGTCTCTAGGATAACATCTTCCACGTTTGTTTATTTGTTAGCAATTTTATCCCTTTTGTACATTTGGGATAGCCAAACCCGGCAGCAGCAGTTTTTATTGTTTAGCAGGTGTATACGATTAGGTATCTTAATTTTTACGACTGTTGAAATGAGTTCTCGAAATAGGTTGCTAGTTATTTTAGTCATTCTTTATGGTAGGTAAGTTTTTTATTTTCATAAAACTTTAATAATTAAAAATTATTTTTATGTTTGTCGTTATATCTTTGTTGAATTACATCTAGCTTCTCATCAGTAGACCTTGAAACTATATGAGAAAAATAATGCAGGAATGCATGGTTTTAAAATCATTAAAAAGTGTTAAAATTATTTAGTTATATTTATTACATTACATTACTATCTAAAAATGAAATAGTCAAAATTCTACTATTTGAATTAGTACCAGCATTTTTTACTAATAAAATAGTCGTTTTCACTTTTAAATAGTTATTTTTTACTACGTAAATAGTTTCACTAATTTAAAATTAGTCACCATCTTTGACTATTTCTGAGAGTTAAAAGTAACTAATTTCTTTAATCGTTTGCGGCCAACAACAAAGTATTATTTGAATTAAATGCATATACCTAAGCTCCATGGTTAAATGACTCATACTTCAACTTTAAAATATTATGAACAATATTTATTGACAAATAAAATTAATTTTTATAAGAGTAGAATTTGACTAATTATTAGTGACTGCTTTTTCGCTATGCAATTAGTCAAATATGAGTTATTTTTTACTAATTCATTTTAAGAGAGTACATAAACAATATTTAATAATAAAAACGGATTTGGTTCAGAACAACAATATTGTACGTCTTATTTTTAAGTACTTAAGAAAATATGGATATATTATTTATTTAAAAAATCATACAAAACGTTTTTAAAAATATGCAAGACTATTTCTGTACCTCAGAGTCCAACTGTATTAAGTCCACTTTTCTAAATCACACCATACATTTTTTGCCTATATTTGTCCGTTAACAGGATTGGTTTGCTTAGGTTTTGATATATCGAAAAACTAAATAAGGACAACAATTCGATAAATTTTAAGTTTTGTTAAAACTATACCCAAAATACAATTTTTACAGGGTGTCCCGAAAGTGGCGCGATGCGATAGGAAGGGAGTTATTTTAATATTTTAGTTATTGGTAACAATTGTTAACTTTTTTTTGTACTCATTTATAAATTAATTGTTTTGAAAATCCGTCTTTTTCAGGACAACAATAATATACAGTGTATATATTTAATTATTAAAATATACTCAAGTGGGATTTAAATATATTTGTTAATTTTATATTTATTTAAATTATTTTTGTTGTTTTTAAGTATTAGGAGTATATAAATTGAATTTTATTTTTTTAATGTAAATATTTTAAAATTGTATATTTATACAGTGTAAGCTGTATACAAATGGAAAACTTTATATTTCAATTTAAAAAAAGTTACTCTTTATAAAAAGATATTCTTCCTGAAAAATATTTGACCATCAAAACTTGAACATGCTCAATGTACAATGTACAATGTACATTGTACATGTCATAAAGTAGGATAATTTATAAATGGCTTAAGAAAAAACTATTGTAAGTATTTGTAAAAGGTTTAGGTTAGGATAATTTATAATTGGCCCAAGAAAGAAGTACTCTTAATTTAAGTTAAGTGTAAATTTATTTCCTCTTATTGAAAAATTCTTAAATGTCAGGGAACTTAAAAAACTTAAACTTAAATGAATCGTTTAATTTTAGGCAACACTTATTTATTAAATAATAATCTAAAATAAAAATAAAGGGTACCTACTTCTGTTTCGGGCCAATTATAATAAAAATAATAATGTTTATTAACGCTAAATAGCAGTTACACAATGGTTTACAATATAAATAAATCAAATTAATTCTAGTAATAATAAAAATAAATATGATATTTTATATCAGGTACAAAAATCACAATAATATTGTCCTCTAAAAGACGCCGACAACTGCATTTAAAAATGGTAAAAGACAAAATATATCTACGAATTATATACAATACATAATATAATACCCGTTTTTGGTCTTTTACCGTTGAGTGAAGACTTTCTCAATCAACGCTTTTAATAATTTTTAATGCTGTTTGCATTTAGACGAATAATTTGTTTTATAATTTTTACTGAAATTAAATGTTTACAATTTTTAAGTAAATAAATCATTACAAAAATGTATATTTATTGTATCTTATAGGTGCAATTGATATTGGGGGGAGTGTGTGCAATTTATTTCTTAATGCGAATTTTCACTGTTTATTGAAAAACGATAAAAACTCAACCCCAGATTTTCTTTCAAAAAACACCTAACAACACAACAAATCGTTCCATGCTCTTTTTCTAGATATTTTTAACATTTTTTGGTCTTATTCTCAAGAACACTCGTTTGTAACACCTTGGTTGACAGCTGCAGTTTTGTTACGATGATGGTGGCGCCACCAGTACTTCTTCGTATTACCTTAATTTATATTTTTATACCACAAATTTTGAACACCGCATCGACTCCTACACACAATTGAAAATAACTGTTTGCAAAAATCTTTAGCTGATAGTAATTTATTATAAACTATTTATATTTTTTCTTTAATTTTTTACCTTTAATAACGAATAAAACAGTTTTTTAAAATTTAAAATTGAATTCATCATAAATTATAATTACCATTAATTAAACCGCGGTCCAAAATTAAAAAATAGTAATTCATTGTGCGGGGATTTTATTGTGCCGTTGTCGTTAAAAACTGTTGTTTGACAGGTTAATGTAATCAAATTTCCGGACAGAAATGACGATGATGTAACGCGAAGTAAATAAAGGGTTGAAATGAAGTTTAATTTCATTTCCCTTCGCCCAAATCATTTGATATATTAAATTTCGTGCATCGTCATCACTAAAAGCAGGCAGCACGTTAAAGATATCGATTGGATGAGTACCGGTAGTTTCTTCTTCGTACCCCCAAGACAGGCATTAATTGAACGTTTTAGATTATTGTTTAGAGCAATGTTCAAAGTAAATACGTAATTGATTTAAGTGCAATTAGAAGCTACCTGAACAAAATTGTTTGAGTAATAGCTTCACAAAGTGATTGGGAAAGTTCTATATTTGCCTCAAAAGATTTTCTGCACTAATTAGTTAATGAATTAAAATTATAAGATAATAAATGTATTTCATATTTTTAATTAATTTTAATTATTTAAAATATTATAATCTTATCAAAGAAAATCAAAAAGTACCCTAGTTCACTTAATACTTAAATACAGGGTGTTTCAGATTCGTGGTCCAATTGAAGTTTCTGGGGAACGGAAAAAGATTTGAAATTTTAAAAGCGCGCTTATAATCCATTTAAATCAATTTTTCTAAAATATTTTGAACAAAATGCCACACCGGTTTCATTTATAAATTATATATAGTAAAAGTAAGTAAAATACTATATCATGTCCTTTACCTAAAGTAAATATTTTTTTGTCATGAGGTTTGCGAATATGGGGGTGAAATTTTGGAAATCTTAAATCATAACTTTAATAACTTCCTAGATATTTTTATAAAATTTGGCACACGCCTTCTAAGCATTAACAATAAGTTTTTGATGTAGAAGATTTTTTATTTTTTTTACCAGTGGCGTCCGTACAGGATGTGGTCTAGATATTTTTGGAAAAATATTATGCACGCCACTGCCATTTTTCAAAATAAAAATTATTTTTTAAATTCCCATTCATTTTAGGGCAAATTTGATTTCTTGACCATTTTTCGTACGTCCAACGGTTTTCGATGAAAAAAATAAAAAGCATTTAATGCGCATATTGAGAAAACAATGCCATAAGAAATTTTCACAACAACAATTTTCTGTAAACGTATCGGCTGGAATTATTGGTGATTATTTACTTGGACCTTATTTTCTACCAGGCAGATTGAACGGAAATAGTTATCGCCAGTTTCTTGAACAGAGTTTACCAAATTTGCTAGACGACGTCCCTGCTTTTACCCGGCTTCATATGTGGTTTATGCACGATGGTGCATCTCCCCATTTCAGTATCCAGGCACGGGAATTTTTAAATCAACATTATAGAAATCGCTGGATAGGGCGTGGAGGAACACAATCGTAGCCACCTAGATCGCCAGACCTAAACGGTCTAGATTTTTTCCTATGGGGACATCTTACGGCGTTGGTTTATAGCACCCCAATAAATACTGAGGAGGAGTTGAGAAACCGCATAATAGTTTGTTGTGACACTATCAGAAATACTCCAGGAAATTTTCTAAGGGTACGAAACTCAATGAGGAGAAGAGCTGAAGCATGCATACTTGCAGGTGGTGGCCACTTTCAACAGCTAATCTAAATTATTTTTGTTTTTGTTTACGTTATTTAATGTTAACAAGTTCTTTTAAAACTATTTTATAATTAAATTTAATTTTAATGTTTATTTAATCATGGCATTGTTTTCTCAATTTGCGCATTAAATGCTTATTATTTTTTTATCGAAAACCGTTAGTCGTACGAAAAATGGTCAGGAAATCAAATTTGCCCTAAAATGAATGGAGATTTAAAAAATAATTTTTATTTTGAAAAATAGCAGTGGCGTGCATAATATTAACTTACTGTTAATGCTTAGAAGGCGTGTGCCAAATTTTATAAAAATATCTAGGAAGTTATTAAAGTTATGATAAAAAAACGATTTTTTTCTTAAAACTTTAACACCCTGTAACTAAAAAATTAAGAGGTTTAGATTATAGGTTTATTTGAACTTTATTTCTTAAAATCAACTAACGATTCATTTTTGCTGTGACAAAGGTGTTTTATTTATTCGGGTATGAAAAATTCGTACGGTATTTTTCTTTAATTAGTTATTTATACCGTTTTACTAAGTATATAAATTTAATTTTAAAATAATATTTAATCCCGGCGCATTCGCCATTTTTTGAAGATTTTTAGTTTTTATTGCAAATATTTATAAATTTAGGTTTTGCAAAAAAATTGAACAAAAACTCGGAAAAAAACAATTTCAGATGCTGAGTTGCCAACTCGTAAGATTTAACCTTGACTTGAAATTCAAATTCAATAATATCTGTCAAGGACATATACAGTTCATTTTTTTTTATCTGGACTCGTGTTTTTTTTGTTAGGTTGGTGGCTTATGCCAGTTTGACTTAGTATTTTTAGTATTTAAAAATGGTACTTTTGCTAAAGAATTTAGGCTATGTTCCGTAATTTACTGTCAGTACTGTCGGTACTGAAAACGCATTCCGAAATCCACTTTCAGTTACTGAGCTCAGTGGTAAATACTCCCCTTTTATAAATGTACGGTAAATTTTACTGAAACAACTGGGGACAGAGAGGTGCTGTGGCTCCAGTAAAACACATAACCAAACTTTTAAACAAAAAATAGCTGTCAAATAAAGTGAAGGATATAAATTATATCATATAATGGTATTTGGTGAATACCTATAGGACTAATTATTTCAATATTTATTAATAAAATATTACTTGAAAGTACAAGCAGCCGTGACGAAGGCAGGTCGGCGGGGAGTACGCATACGAAGACCCAGAATATAAAACTACCTACTATAGTACTACCTATAGGTAGTACCTAGAAAATGTTATACAGGGTGTCCGGGAAAATGTGGGAAATCTCTCGGATTCAGATAGAACATGAAAAAATAAGATGACACGTTCCTATAAATTTTTTTCCTACTGGCCATCCTTACGGAGACATGGGCCTCGAAAGGACTCCCCTACAAATTGGTTTTTCTTTAATAACTTTTAAAGTACTAAATATAATTTAATAAAAATTTAACATGATGGACCCTGGTAAGGACCTCTTAAAATAGTGTCATTGAAACATGTTTTGCTTTTTTTGTTTACCAGGGGCGGACTAAGTTTTACTTTTTAATGCTTAAATTTTGAACACCCCGTATGACAAAGACTTAAAAAAACTAAATCTGCATAGCTTGAACCTTAAACTAAAATAAAGGTACTCTTGTTTATTGTCAATAAAATGAACCGTTTTCGAAAAAAAGAATAATAAACAAATTCACGTTTATTTTTAATAAAAAGGACCATAAAAAAATAATACAACGTATTGTTGCAAAACCTTAAATTGAAGGACGATAATTCTAAATTAAAAACTTTATAAGAGGGTTCAATATGGGTTCCGTGAACTCTGATACATTCGCGGGCACGACGAATTGAGGACTGCTGTACCCGCCAGAATAACCCAGAATTGTTTCTTATCATATCACAATAAAACGTGATTATCTGTAAAAGTTCCTCCTAGTATCTATCGGAGTGGAATACACCAAGTTTTTTTTAGGTATCCCCACAGGAAAAAATTCATCAGCCCAAGGTCGGGAAATCGAGGAGGCCAGTCAATAGATCCTCCTCTACCTATCCAACGGTTTGGATGAACGTTATTCAAGTGCTCCCGCACAGCAACGCTGAAATGAGGTGGTGCCCCATCGTGCAAGAAGTATACCCGCCTAAACATGTATACATGTTTAGGCGGGTTTCAAGTGGTAAGGGCTGGAAAGAATAGTGCTAATGAAGTTTACATTATTTTGTTGCTGATCCAATAGCCAGTTTGCAAACTGCATTCTACAAGGAAAATCTTCAGAAATAAGTTTATGCACTTTTTGCATATGATAAGGATATAACAGCTGTTCTTAAAGAACATCATGCACTATTGCATGTTGCATGTTGGGTTGGTTGGTTTGTGTTGTTGAGTTTGGGTTGGTTTGGTTTTATGGTTTTAATAGTTTTGTTTGACAGATGACGCGGAGAAACGTGGCAACAGTGGGTGTTCCCTGGGTTAATTAACTTCTCGTTTATTGATAATTTATTTGTAAATTATAAATAAAAAGATAGTTATGCCAAAAATAATAGCTACGAACTCGAAAAAACTTCATTTTGATGAAATTATGCCAAATGCCACAATGGAAGAAAAAGTACATCGCCTTATGGACATTTTTGGAGTAAAAAAGTAACGAATTTGGTTTTATAAATATCACATCACACATTATTTTCACATTATTCACCATTGGACAACATTTACGTTCACAAAAAATTTTAATTTCTTTTATATAAATTCTTTTCAAAGCGAAGATTATTATCCGCTAGGAATACTTTCTTTTCTGGGCCGTAAAGCAACCTATATTTAACTACTTTTTTATATGATTTTACTCATCCAAGCACCACCAAAGCCAAATTAATTGTATTTTTAAATACGAATTTCGACAACTTAACTTGACAACTGCACATTGTAACCTACAATAATTTATACATAACTACAATTAGATTTATAACTAGCTTAGTTTGTTTTAATAAATGCGACTAACTTGACAACTGTATTTACCAACCAAAACCCTAAATTTGCAACGTTGCCGCAGTCCAGATAAAAGAAATTAACTTTAGGTATACATAGGTAGTCCGCCATCTTGGGCGGTTGCCATATTGGATTTAGTATGACGTCACTAACCTCATCATGTATTGTCACAGCACCAAAAGTGTGTGCAAAATTTTTACCCATCAGTGTTTTAATTAATTTATATTTCTAAGGCATCTACTTAGTACTCTCTAAAAATGAAATAGTCAAAATTCTACTATTTGAATTAGTAAAAGCATATTTTACTAATAAAATAGTCGTTTTCACTTTTAAATAGTTATTTTTTACTATGTAAATAGTTAAAGTTTGACTAATTTAAGATTAGTCACCATATTTGACTATTTCTGACAGTTAAAAGTAACTAATTTCTTTAGTCGTTTACGGCCAACAACAAAGTATTATTTGAATTAAATGCATATACCTCTCCATGGTTAAATGACCCATAAAACAAATAAAGATGCAAAAAGTTTAGCTCAAAATAGCAAGACAAATAATATATTAAACTTTAAAATATTATGAACCATATTTATTGACAAATAAAATTAATTTTTATAAGAGCGGCTGACAGCCGAATGCGTTAAAGCCGCGTCCAGATTTGTACCACGTCGCGCAACCGTACCACGTTGCGAACCACGTCGCGCGCAATCTGGACGTCGAAACGAACGCCGTCGCGAACCTAATAAGCGTTGCAGCTCGAGGTACGTCGAAATCCACGACTTGTCGGTAAACTGACAAAACATCAAAGGATTGGTATGCGACGACGTTGAACAAGTCTGGACGGGCAGAAGGGCAATTTTGTTTGTTTAGTTTTATTTTGTGTATGAAATGGAATGGACCGAAGAAAATATTCTACTTTTAATTAGTTTATATAGGCAAAATGAATGTTACAGCTAGTCTTTCTTGCACTGAGATTGCTTTTAGAAACTTGCTTTCCTATTTTGGGCCCAATTGCATTAAGAAGATATTCAAAATCTATTGTTGACATTTGAGTGAAATTTTTATATTGACCACTAATTCTTTGCATCTTTAAATCTGCAAGCAATTTGTTCGCACCATATTTCGGTCTATTTCTAAATATTTTTGTTTGCCACCACCGCCTTTTTTGTTTTCGCTTTTTAGTTGATAAAGCGAAATGAATATAAATGTACGCTGCTGCAGCGATATCCATTTTAAAATCTGACTAAAAATTGGAACGCGGCAATGGTTGCAACCAGAGGTACGGTATGTTGTTCGAGGCGGCGTACGTGGTTGCGGGATGAAATTCGCGTCGTGGTTCGCAACGTGGCTCGCGACGTGGTACGGTTGCGCGACGCGGTACAAATCTGGACGCGGCTTGACAAACTTGTCAAGTGACAGACCTGAGTTCAATCCCAGGCTGGGTCAAAACTTTTTTTAAATTTAAATTTACTAATTTGACTATTTCATTCAGTGGAATTTGACTAATTATTAGTGACTGCTTTTTCACTATGACAATTAGTCAAATATGACTTATAATTAGTTATTTTTGACTAATTCATTTTAAGAGAGTAATATTCCTTACTCAATGATAAACTTTTAATGGCTTGTGTTATAAATTAATATTAATATTATAAATTATATAATATAATATATAATATAATATATATAATTTATAATATAAATATTAACTTAATTAATTTAATATTATGTAATTAATATTTAATTAGTAGCAGATCTTGTTATTAACTACACATTAAATACAACTTCAAATAGTAAATAATGACTTTTATAGTTTTTCATACTCTATCACGAAATATTGCCTCAAAAACATGAAATATCATATTTTTCGTGAAGTATATCGAGTGTTCTTCAGTAAAACAATACAATTTTTACGAAATATCAATAACCGTGAAAAAAACGTTTTTTTCCTATATTTAATTTTTTTTTAATTCAAAATTTTTTCTTTACCTGAGACAAAAAAATTAATCATATATTATATCACGAGAACTATGAATTTAATCGGTTAAACTAGGCTCAGTAGTTTTTTGTTTGGTTTTTCTTGGAAAATGTTGAATGCAAAATAATTTAATAAAATCACGAGACCGCGTAGCGGTCGAGGGGTTTTATTTTTAATTATTTTGCATGCAACTATTTTCCAAGAAAAATCAAATAAAAAACTTACTGAGCATAGTTTGACAGATTAAATTTATAGGTTAAGTGATATACGTCTAGATTATTTCCATTAATTTAAGGTATGTAATAAGTAATAATTGATATTTCGTAAACTAGATAACTTATTTTTTATTGTTTTTTAAAAAATGTTTGTTAAAACTTGTAAATAACACCATAAAATCGTAAACAAAAATCCAATATGGAGGCTAAAATTTAATCGCTGTTAAATAGTTCTAGTGATTTAATCGCTTATTTAACCGAATATTATTTGAAAATTCAAGGCTTTTGATCATATTATAATGAGGGAAATAATCATTAAAAAATAATAAATATTTTATTTACACTTGACTATTAGGTAATGTAGAGTAATAAAAGTCATGTTTCAATAATTTTTCAATAAAAATAAAAATGTTTATTTTAATTGATAAATTATTGAAACATATTAAAAATCATATTTTTCGTGAAATTTATCGAGTGTCCTTCGGTAAAACAATATAATTTTTACGAAATATCAATAATCGTAAAAAAACGTTTTTTTTCTATACTTGATTTTTTTTAAAAATATATTATTTTTTTATATAAGTAATGACAAAAAAAATTAATCATTTTCTCAAAAAAAAAAAAATATTCTATTTACACTTGACTATTAGGTAATAAAAGCTTGTTTTACCGAAGGACACTCGATAAATTTCACGAAAAATATGATTTTTCATATTTTTGAGCCAATATTTCGTAATAGAGTATGAAAAATTATAAAAGTCTTCATTTACTTTTTGAGGTTGAACTTTAACCTCAAATAACTTTAAACGAGTTGACTAAGCAAAAAATCATATCAGATCTTTTTTGTAGATCTTTCAATTCCCTACCAGAATGTGTATTGATTTCTACAACTTACTGATTCGTTAAAACGCAATAAAATTACAAACAAAAAAATGTTTTTTTCCCGTGTTATTTAAATGGAAAATAAAAAATCGCGATGAGCCACATCTTAATATTAATATTAAGAGCTCAAATATATATATATATATGTATTTAATGTGGATTTTGGGTATACCAATATTTCAGTTATTAGACATGGGACCCACACCAAATTTATAAGAGTTTATAATGACATTAAATATACAAGTTCGGCGCAAATAGAATTTAAATTGAAGTTTGCGAAAAAAAGTTAGTTTTTCCTGTCGCCTCACCCGCCTCCAGGCCCCCCTATTTAAGATAATTCAAATTAAAGTGGTGCAATTTATTATCTACTATAATTTATCGACAAATTTAAAATTTTATTTAAAAAATCCAAATATTACAGTTTTTATACCATTTTAAATAATTTTTTATTTTAATAAATAAAAAATAAAAATTTAAAATCGAATAAAATCGAATAAAATCTGTAATATTTGTATTTTTTAAATAAAATTTTAAATTTGTCGATAAATAATTTATAATTATTATAGTAGATAATAAATTGCACCACTTTAATTTGAATTAGGTATCTCAAATAGGGGCCTGGAGGCGGGTGAGGCGACAGGAAAAACTAATTTTTTTTCGCAAACTTCAATTTAAATTCTGTTTGCGCCGAACTTGTTTATTTAATGTTATTATAAACTATTATAAATTTGGTGGGGGTCCCTTGTCTAATAACTGAGATATTGGTATACATAAAATCCACCAGCCGCCACTGTATTTAACAGTAAAAGTAAAGACAAGTTTAATGGGCACTCCACGGTGGAGTCTCAACCCGAAATTTTTAATGATTCATCCGTTAAATCTAGTTTACTGCCGGGTACAGTCTTCTATAAGACCGTGCTGCTGGCGAAATCAAAAGGTCAGTACAAACTTTTTAAATATTGGAGTTGAGAAACTAATTAATACTTTTGAATTTTTGTATTAAGATAATACAATAATTATAGGATTTACAAAATAGGCACTTTATTTTAAAATATTGTATGACATTTGACAACTGTCAACTAACTTAAAGCTAACCTTAGCCCGTGACTAAAGCCCCATAAAGCCATAGCTTATTAATGTTTATTTAAAAGTGTCATGGAATTATGTATAATAATGGGCGATTTAAAGGTGGGAGTAGAAAAACATCCAAATATTTATGAAAATTAATTTATTTTATTTATTTTTACTGAAAACTCATCAAGTCATCCGATTATTAAAAATTAAAAAAAAACAGTTGCTTCCAGTATGCAATCAGTATTTATTTAAAGAAGGTGCTTATTTTTGTATTATCTTGGTTACCATTTGTATTCGTCTCGCGGATCCGCAAACAAAAGAAAGAATAGTATAGCGTAGAGCATTGAAATTATACATTTTTTATCAAACTCACGTTCTGTTAGTAACTTTAATAATTTAGTTTTTAAAAGTTGCAACAAAAAGTTGGATAATCCCAGTTTAAAAGTAATTTTTTTCGTCATTTAATTATTTACAGCTTTGTTAATAAGCTAAACTCGCAAAATCCCTTGGCAGGTATATTTTTATGTCGCATATATATATATATATTTAATTTTTGTTGTTTTAACCAGAACTATAGCTTTTTATAAACATTAGACGCACATAGTTTAAATAATTATTTTAAATTCAATTGTTATGGTCTAAATCGAAGGTAGAGCTAAATATGAACCATTTTTAATTTCATAATTTTTATTTTAATATTTACTATAATGAATTAATAAAAATTTGATTCTTTGCAGGTATTTAGTAAGACAAATATTTATTACTTTTTACTGTGCTCTTTATTTATGAATTTAACATGTAATAATAATAAAATTTAGACAACTTGGAAATAATATATATTTTGATTTATAAAGTTAATCATTTAAATAGAAATATTACTAGGCGAACTCGCTTATACAGGTTAGTGGCCGAGCAGCATCAGAAAAATATCCATAACTTCATTAATACTGATGGTTACAAACTTTTTTTAAAATTTTCCCGTATGCCCTTTACACATGGATAGAGTATAACCTGAAACAACCCGAAAAATTTACTAATTATTATAAATAATTATGATTGAGCTGTCACCAGCCTTAAAAAAGAAACAAAAATAAATTTAAAATTTATTTGGATATTAAAATAAAAAGCCCGAGTTTATACTACAACAACGCGAATTTAAATTAGAAACGAGCGAGCTTATGAGCGAGTCTTTAATCAAATGAGCCTAGAAAAGTTTATAAACATATATTATTACATATAAGATTTAAAGTAAATATTTGTTTAAAGCGACATCTTTAAAACAATAGAGTAACTCACTTGGAAATCTGTGTTATAATGAAATTGTCAAATTTGTATGTGTAAATCTAAATGTACACCTTGAAAATGGACTAACAACAGTTTTTCACACCTAAAGTGAAGAAAATGTTTTATGGGCACCTCACGGTGAAGTCTCCACCCGAAATTAAGTTAATTCTAGTTTACAGCCGGCGACATTAAAAGAACTGTACAATGTTAATAAAAACTTCTCAAATATTGGCGTTGCGAAACTATTTACTTTTGTATTTTTGTATTGATGTATTAAAATAATTTTCACATTTGGTATTATTTTACAAAAAAGACACTTTATTTTATCAATTGTATAAAATTTGACTTTGCTTATTTCTAATAACTGATAACAAAATAAGAGATCTTTGAGTATGAGTATGGCAGGCCCCAGATATATTATCAACCACTAATCTCCCTGGGTTATTTTACCCCCTTTCCGTTCTCCTGCGTATCCCGCCAAATCACAGCATTACCTGTGTTGGATCCGAAGTTTTTACGCCGGCTGGTAGTTCCACCCTAGGAGGTCGTGGATGACAGTGTCAAAGGTTAAGGCCGCTCCCGGATTTTTGTCAGCCGGGTCGGGCCATACAACTGACCCAAAACTAAGTACAATCCGGAATCCTCCTCAACCTAGGCCTTAGTAGTAACCCCATTCAATTGGTATTCGTGAATGGGGGTGGGTATGTTAGTTCTTTGCTTACTCCGGCTACCAACCTTGTATATTCTTTATTTATTTTATTGCTAAATTAGTGTTTATACCGTTTTCATTTAATTTATATTTTTGCATTCTTACTTTTTTTTCCAAATTTAATTTAAATATATATATATTTATATACAAAATAGATAAAGCCGGCCCTGTAGTGTATGTGGTGGAATGCCACCATATGGTCTGCATGGTCATTCTTCTTATCTTCTGTGCTGTTCTTGTATTTTTTGAGCCGGGGTGTTAGTACGCTGCTAGAACCTGTCCTTGTTGGTGTACTATTTATTTTGTTGTTAAATTAGTGTTTATACCGTTTATTATTATTTATTTTGTATCTTTGCATTCTTACTTTTTTTCCAAATTTAATTTAAAAATAAATTAATATACAAAATAGAAAAAAGCCGGCCCTGTGGTGTATCGTATTAAAATTTGAAATACGGCCTTAATGTCAGGCGTGTAACGTATGCTTTAATACCAACCTTGTATATTCTTTATTTATTTTATTGTTAAATTAGTGTTTATACCGATTTCATTTAATTTATTTTATTTGCATTCTTACTTTTTTCCAAATTTAATTTAAAAATATAAATATTAATATACAAAATAGATAAAGCCGGCCCTGTGGTGTACGCAATTGGATTGGGGCCATATGGCCTGGATTGAGAGGGTCGCTCTTATCTTCTGTGATGTTGCATTCCTGAGCTTATGCTTATTTGGCTAGTCTTAAATGCATACAATATTAAATATTAACACACAACACTTAATTATGATCTAATTTTTTGTCATCTTGCTTGATTTGGTTTATTTACTCTTACGCCCTTTTCATTGTTTATGGTTTCTTTACTCTGAGAAAATGAGGTTGTTATTAACTTACGGAAATGTTCTTATTATTTAAAATTTAATTTTTGAGACGATTAAAAAGAAATCTTAGACAAACATTCAGAGTGCTTATACCTGCGTACCGAAAAATAAAATCTTTTGACTTATAAATCCCCTTATGCCTCTTATTAGTTATTTTTAATATTTTTAGGCATATAAAATTATAAAAATAGTTACTTTTTATTTAAAGTTGACCAAATATAACGACGTTATATTTTATCGCACGACTCGACGAAGGAGCAAGAGCGAGACTATAGTATAAGACGTTCTATCTTCTCTATATGCCAAAATTTTGAGAATAATTGTCGAATGGATGATAAAATATATAGGGGTACAACCAAATATTAACTTAACCTCAATTTTTAACTCAAATAATACATCCCAGAATTATAAGCATATTATATTTGGGTCGTTTTCAAAAAACACCCGCCTTCAGCTGTCCGTAAGTTTGAATTCCAATAACTTTGATAAAAATTATCGGATCTTATGGACTTAACAACCAAGTGAAAGCCTAACAAGCCCTTAGTAAACTCTTTCAGAAAATGATGATAACAAAATAAGAGATCTTTTATGTATAAAATTATAATTAAAGATAAAAAAAGTATAGAGAATTAAATTTTGGGTATGCCTGTAGTTATCATGGAACTGTATAGTTAAATGCACAAAAAAACAAATTTAACACTTCTTTAAAGTTAAAATTACAAACTTGCAACACGAAAAGTGTCCTTTCGCGACCGAACCGTCTCTTTTCCTTAAAAAATAAAAGTTTTGTTATTTTTTATGAAAAGCTATAAGAGTTAAACCAATTGAAATTGGTCAATATTATATGATTGACCAATAAGAGAAGGTGAACAGATTTTAATTAGCCAATCGAATAAAAGACCTCAATATTTTCTAGGAATAAATGTGACCTACTTTTTCATCAAAGAATCCATAAATTTTAATTTATTAAATGCTCGGCACTATTAGCAGCTTAGAAATTAGTCTAAACATGGCCATTGTTTATATTAACTGCAGATTAATTATTCCCCAATTTTACTTTGTTATTAATTTTTAACATTAGTCCGGTTCACTATTTTCAAATAAAATTAAGAAATTGACCAAAATCGAAATTGTACAGAAAAATTATTTATGACATAAAAATTAACAATTTATTACAGTTGCTTAATATTTAATAAAAACAATTCCTTTAAAATAAAATTAAATGTGTTCGAAATATAAATTTCAATTCGCGATTGTTTAAGAAATAAGTGGAATTAAAACAAAAGTTAGGGGGTATAATCTACTTTTACGTACATCCACAAAAAACTACTTGACTTTAAAATCCATCAAAATACTTCTTGTTTTGACTCTTAAAACAACATAACAATTAGGTTGTGCAATTACCTGCATAATAATGAGGATCCCTCTCGTGGAAATGGTGGTGTCTCATGCTGACGTCTTCGTCGCCTGGCTGATGAAGCTGCGGGATCAGATTTAGCCAAACGGCCATTTTGTGACCGCGATAATGGCTCTTCATTTTCGGTTTTAATGCTGCAAATGAAATTGGGTCGTTAAGATGAATGGAGACAAAGAAACATATCAACAAAGTAAACAATCCGGCACTCCACCCGACCCACTTGCCATTCGACAATGTTATTGTTACCATTCGTTTTGGACTGTTAATGTTATGAAAACAACTGTTTTATTGTGTTTAATTTAATGTGTGTGTTTAATTTACAATAATATTGTGGATAAAGAACAATAAGAATTTAGGACATGCTAGTAATTACAATTATGGCGAATGCGCCGGGAGTAATGGATACAATTTAATTTTTAATCTGCAATTTAATAAGTTTTTACTAAGACTATTTCTTATAATCTACAAAATTTGACAATATTTATGGGTTATTTTTACTTTTTGTAGTAAGTCCTCGTACTTTTAAATTTCAATAAAAATAAATAACATATTTCTTCTACATATGTACGATATAGAAAAGATATGTACATTGTACGTGTCTTTTCTATGTCGTATAATACACAGTCAAGTACAATTAATTTTACCAACTTATACATTGACGATATGTCATTTTAGTCACGAGCTGATGTTGACATTTGACAGTATAGTATAGTATGCTGCCTAGACGGCCAAAAAAATCGACAATTTTTTTTTGAAAGTATATCAAAAATATTGTTTGGGGTGGAGCATTCAATTTTCTTTCAAAAATATTCTTAAGTCAATTTTGTTAAACTTAATGATTTGGGAGTTCTGAGACAAAAACTCGCTCAGGAAAAAAAAATCTAAAATTACGATGATAGACCTCTTAATATTAATATTATGGACTAAAACTTTCACCATATTTTTTTTTGACACCCCAAACAATATTTTCGATATAGTTTCAAAAAAAAATAGTCGATTTTTTTGGCCCAGTCTAATGCTGCCTAATAAAACTCAAAACCGAAATGGAATTTATAAAACTTGATACATAACACAGTACAACACGATTTCCCTCCCATGAAAAATTTTAGCAGATTTTGAAAATAGAGGTAAAAAAAACGTACCCGTGTCTCACAGTTTTGCGAGATCACGTCATAAAAAAATTTTAAGCCGTCATTCCTATTATTTATGCTTATACAGATTGTACATTTTTTACTCGGTTAAAAATATATTTTTTTGTAAATATTGTATGTTTTTACACAATACAAAAAACAAATATAAAAAAGTTTATATTTTGATTTTTTTTAAATAATTTTTTTTTTTAATTTGTATTTATCTTATATTCAATACATGTTGGAATAAAATCTTCGTCGTTTATATATTGCTTTAGAATCTCGAACAATTGACCAGCAATATTCACCCAGCAAATGCCTGACGTCTTTTCCCTTGAAACGTTTTTCAATTGTTAAAATGTCTTGGTGAAAACGTTCGCCATGTTCGTCACTAAAATCGCCCAAATTTGGTGGAAAATGGTCCAAATGAGCATGGAGAAAATGTATTTTCAGTGACATATGTACTTTCATGTCCTGAAAAGCAGAAATCATTTCTGCAACAATTTCTTTGTAGTTGTCTGCTTTTTTGTTTCCCAAAAATAAAGATTGTTTTGAAAACAATGCTTTTTATGTATAAATGCCGCAGATGTGTAAATTTTTTGTTTTTTTGCTGTTTCAAGTGACTTCGTATACTTAAATAATTTTTTTACTTAAATTAAATATGTTTTAGGTACACTTGCTTTAAGACTTAAATCAATTCATTTAAATATCTTTTAATTTTTAGTATTAAAAATGTTAATTCAACAAAGCTCAATTTTTACAAAAAATTGAATAAATAAAAACTTTAATCACCCGACTTTAAATCATTTTGATTGGCTTAAAATTGAAACATTTTGTTACTTGGTTTAAAAGTAAACCGTTTGATATATTTCTTAAATGTGCAAAACTCTGTATAAGATTAAAATAATTTTAAAATGCATCTATAATGGTTGCTATCCATTTAGTAAATATATATATTTTTAACTATGCAGTCCAGCTGTTATCGAGTCTATTAAAATATGTCGCGAATAGTGTGAATAACATTCTATTGGATAGCCCTTAAAAAAAAATTATGACGTGATGTGAAAAAACGCCGAGACACGGGTATCATTTTTTTAACTCTATTTTTAGAATCTGTAGAAATTTTTCATGGGAGGGACCAAAAATCAAATTTTGTCGTACTGTGTAATATACTGAGTCAAACCACGTCAAGTGGGACCAGAAAATTTCACGAAATCACCGATTTTGAAAATAATCACATTATTGTGTAGTAGGCATGACTCATATGTCACAGTAAAAAAATTGTTTTAAAATTCGTTTTTTTGGTAATGTTATTAAGGTTGACAATTTTGTCAAATTTTAGAGCAGGGTAAAATTTATAAAATAGAATCTCTGGGACCACTCTGTATAATTGAATTAAATTTTACACACTATTGTAGAAATGTTTAGAGTATATATACTCTAAACATTTCATTATATATAATGATCATTTAATTAAGGTTAATTTGTTTAAATAAAATAATTTTGCATACATTTATTATAAACAATTGAAATTTTGTATGTGTTCTTCACGCTGAAAAAAAAATTAATCTTGTGTCATAATATGCGGCAAACGTTTCCGTTTAATAAGATTTACTCAAAAATTTGCCTTTCATATGTCATTCCGGAGATATTAATTTTTTTGTCCGGCTGTGCGCTTGATCAGTACGCGGCGCGCTTCGCTGCTAGCTCGTCCGTTCTAACGGTTTAACGGTGTGCCTGAACGAAGTTTAAGTCACATAAAAATGCCGCCAAAAACTGATTGTAGTTTCTTGTTCGGGACCCTTTGGTGACTTAAAAATGATATTTACCAAAGTTCTAGCTGCTCCTCTTTTCGAAATTGTTCGAAAATTCATGACTTTTTTTTAAATTTTTGTTTATCTCATTGACAGAGTACACATTTGCACACGGATTTTTATAAAATTGGAGTATATTATTTAGGAGACTTAGAGAATATTTTTAATACTGTTCACATCATTTGATATATACAGGGTTAGCCAAAAATCACTTATTTTTAATAATGCAAAAGCGTAAATTCATGATTTTAGCATAACACGCGAAAAATATTTATTCCCAATTTTTTTTTAGATATTTCTAGGTCTATCAGGTTACACAATGGCATTATTATTAACCTTTTACAAGAAAAATAGATTTGTATTAACATTTAATAAAATAACGCTTAGAGAGTATTTAAAATGTTGTTTAATTTAGGCTTTTTAGTAGTTTTCAATTTTGAACGAGAAATGGGTTAAGTTAAAAAATATATTTACCAAAATTCTAACTGTTTTTTTAATTTGTAAAAAATTCAATTTTTTTTAAATTATTTGTTTATAGCAAAGTCTACGTTTGCCAGAGTACACATTTGTACACCGATATTGTAAACGAGAGAAACTGTTTATATATATATATATATATGCTTAGATTTATACAGAGTTAGACAAAAATCACTTTTTTATATAGTAAAAGGCATAATGCAGAAAAAAGATTTTTCAAAAAATTTCGAAAAGAGGAGCATTTAGGATTTTGGTAAATATCATTTTTAAGTCACCAAAGGGTCCCGAACAAGAAACTGCGGAATTTTTATGTGACTTAAACTTCGTTCAGGCACACCGTGTGCTGACGAGCTAGCAGCGAAGCGCGCCGCGTACTGATCAAGCGCACAGCGGGACAAAAAAATTAATATCTCCGGAATGACATATGAAAGGCAAATTTTTGAGTACATCTTATTAAACGGAAACGTTTGCCGCATATTATGACACAAGATTAATTTTTTTTCAGCGTGAAGAACACATACAAAATTTCAATTTTTTATAATAAATGTATGCAAAATTCTTTTATTTAAACAAATTAACCTTAATTAAATGATCATTATATACTCTAAACATTTCTGCAATAGTGTGTAAAATTTAATTCAATTATACAGAGTGGTCCCAGAGATTCTATTTTTTCAATTTTACCGTGCTCTAAAGTTTGACAAAATTGTCAACCTTAATAACATTACCAAAAAAACGAATTTTAAAACAATTTTTTTACTGTGACATATGAGTCATGCCTACTACACAATAATGTGATTATTTTCAAAATCGGTGATTTCGTGAAATTTTCTGGTCCCACTTGACGTGGTTTGACTCTACTATTATCTACTTCTATTGCATAATATTGGGTTTTTTTCGTAAATAATGCTTAACATTATAAATAACCTGCCCAAAAACATCAATAATGAACTCATTATTTACGTTGTTAGGCATCAGTGATTGGCCAATTTTAATATTTACTGTGGTTTTAAATAGGAAGAATTTTACCATGCATTTAAAATTACCAAAAAGTAGGCTTTGTTATCTATGGGGTTTACCATTCGACAGATGTCATATTTTATTTAATTATTTTTAAAAATCATTTATTTATCTTCTTAAGGTCGATTCTCACATAGCGACGCGACGCTACGCTACGCTAAGCGACGCGACACTTGCATTTAAATGAGACAATTCCCACTTAGCGACGCGACGCGCCAGCAACGCGACTCGATAAAATTTTGTCGGTTCCTGGAGCGACAATAGGGCGGGATTTTGAAGCATCGCATCGCGTGGAGTAGAGTTTAACAGTCGAGATTATGCACATTATTCACTCGAATGAATTAAGTCTCTCGTCTCGAGACGCAAATCTCATCTTAGTGAATAATAGCACGCATTATTTCTCATACAATAATATACTATTATCCACTCCTACATTGACGAGATGTGGCTTAATAGCGTTTTAGTCACAGTTGACACATGTCAAATTTTTAACAAGGAAAATTGGCTTTAAATTCTGTTTTGTGTTCTTCGTGGATAAAGTATAGTTTAAAACTTGTTTATAAACTTCTAGACACTCGTTTTTATTAAAAACTGGCTCGTAAGCTTTGCTCGACCTTGATTAAAAAGCCATTTAATAAAACAAACCTACATATTTTGACAGTCAATAATGAAGTTGGAAATATGGTAAAAAAAATTGTTTATTTAAAAAGTACCAAATAACCAAATTTTATTTATGTTTATAGTTTTGAATGTTGAGACTTTCCACTATAATGATAATATTTTTTAACAAATCCCTAAATGTTTAAAGTTGTCAAAGTTCATTGGAATGCTTTTTTTATTTTATTGTATATTATTGGGTGTTTCTCAGCAAAGTAAAAATATTACTCCTCTAGATATATATACATATATATATACATGCATATATATATATACATATATATATATATATATATATATATATATATATATATATATTACATAAAACAAGTAGTTAAGCAATCATCTATTTTTTGTTATTCTGACCTACAATGTTATTTAGCGTTTATTACCCCTGAGTCATTCCCTATGAAAACGTACAATCGGTGTGCTGCATGGTTTTGGTTTTTGATAAAAAAAAATGTGGATGATCTTTTAGGTATTGAGGACGGATTGAATTTTTTACTTTCGACATATTCAAATCTAAAATATGGGTCATTTCACGTCAGTTTTACCGACAAAATTTAAATTTGCCTGAAATATTTTTTTTTTCGTTTACGACACCAAAAAAAGTGACACGTATTTTTTTGTTTCAAAATTTTATGAATTATGGTAAAGTTACGATTTTTTTAAATTTCAGTACCAGAAAAAAAGAATTTTAAACATTAGTTTTTGAATAGAGTAAGATTTAATAAACTTTTTTTTTGGCTTAATTTTAAGGTTATGCATTGTTTTAAATATTTAAATTAAAAATAAATTATATTTTTTTTAATTAAATTTTTTTAAGCAAATTTTAAAAATTAATAAAAAAAATGAAAATCGACATTTTTTTTTTAAATTTTTAAAATGTGTATTAACTTGACAAAGTTTGCAGAACATTGTATAAAAATTTCAGAATGGACCGTTTAATATCGTATGAAATATTAATAATTTTAGATATCCGCGCTCTTAAAATGAAGGCTGTTACAAAGGCATTTTTAAGATAAAGCACGATGGGCTATTAAAATAACAATTAGGGATGGGTTAGATTATATTGGATTGTATTATATGTATTTTAGAATTAAAATTGCATCAAGCTTGTTATTTTTAATATTTTTTTACCATTAAAAACTAATTAATAATTTAAACAAATGTAAAACAGTGTGTTAAAAAAATGGGTGCAAACAATTTTTATTTGACAAAATTTTACATTTTTTTATTCAGGAAATGCAATTTACTCAAAAATAAAAAAAATCATATAAAAATTAAACTCACATTATTATTATTATTATTATTTTACAACACAAATTACTTGCTATTATAATATTTTATTTTATAAAACTAACAGTTTGGAATATTAAACTCGAAGAATACGTTTTTATTTTTAAAAAGTTATTGTCCGCCGGTTCAACGGAATGTATTTTTTGTGTTCCCGTAATGGTTTGACACAATCTAAAACGTTTTTTTAAAAAAAGTTCTGCGGCATCCTTTTCACTAGTATAAATGACGGATATATTGCTCAAGGAAGAATCCCTTAAAGCCCAATGATAAAACTCAAGGGCTGTTGTTATATTATTGCCCTGAAGGCTAGCCTTTCGTGCTTTCCTTTTCAAGGCTCCTCCAGCTCCGTCACAAGGACCTTTTCCGTGGGCTGTGGCTTGATAATGCCAAGTTGCAGAGCGACCAAATTCTCGCTTATGATTATAAATTGTTGAAAAATGTTTAACGTTTTTAAATTGTTGTGGTGCTCCATCAGAAAAGTAAATACAATTATGTATTTGTGGGTAAAAGCTAGAAATAAAATTATTAAAAGCTCGCAAAAAAACGTACACTGCTATGGAATCATGTTTTTTGCAATCAGAAATTATGACCAAGGTTTTATGGCTAATGGATCCATTATTAGTAAAATAAAAAACAATTGGAAAAAGTGTGGCCTGGTTATTATTCCAGTGATAACCTGGAACGGCGTTTTGAATAATAAAAGCATAATTTTCGGCAAAATCACATACAACAAGACTTTGATCGTTCTGTAGATTGTTTTTAATTGATCTGTAATCGCTTGCTTGTTGTTCTGCAATGAAGGAATGTGAAAGAAATTTATAACCAGATGTTAAAAAATTTTGTATGTAAATTTCCACTGGGACTTTTACGGTTTCGAGGGCTGTTCGAGGTTTCGAAATCCATTGTTTATGAGTGATTTCGTTGACGTTGTATTTTTGAAAAACCTTTCTTATGCTAATTTCTAAGGTGTTGTTTTTAAAACAGAGCTCGCATTCTCTAAAAAAGCATTTTTCTGTCGGGTTACAGCATAGAGATAGTAACAAAATGTCCCGGTAATTATTTACTGGATATTGTTCTGTTTTCATAAAATGTACTATTCGACTTCCTGAAAAAAATTTATTTGCTTGTATGTTATAATGACATTATAATTTAAAAATTTTACTTTAATTTTTTGGAAATATTTGTTTTTACCTTGAGACATGAGGTTCATATTTTCATGAATGGGACAAACGCAAACGATGTGTGTTCCACCTTAACCAGCTAAAACGCAATGAGCTGGTCTTAAAGTACAAAATTTGGTCAAGCCAATTTTAATATCAGGATTTTCATTTTTAAATTTTGAAAAAATATGCTTTAAATTTCCCAGTATTAAACGTTTTTGAAGAATAACGGATTTTCCATCAATCTTAACTGATTTGGTGTCTTTCTGACCTGGCATTATAGAACTGACGTCGTCGTATTCATAAAATTCTTTTACTCTAAGTTCAGCTTCTGAAGAATTTTTTTTACCTTTAATTAAGTAAATAGATTAAATATGGTTTAAAAATAAAAAGCTTTTATATTTTTACCCTGGTTTTTAGAAGGCACAGACAGAATCCCGTTTTGCAAACTCAGCTCTCTAGCTTTCTTTACCAAATATCGAGACGTGTTAATTTGTTTTGCAGCTCTTGTTAAACTTATATTTGATGGCAACACTGTTAAGAGTTGAATTTTTTCCTGTTGACTAGTTTTTGAATTGTGAAATTTAGATTTTATTGCTTTTATAATTTTTGGATCGCATTCAACCTCTTCCTTAAAAATAAAAACATTTTTAAATATATGTAAAAAATAGTAGATTATGTCATAAGGAGTAGAAGTGACTCTTTTTGTGGTGAGTGCAGAGATTGACGGCCGAAGCGTAGCTGAGGCTGGCAACTGTACGAAGCACAAAAAGAGCTTCTACTCCAAATAACATATACAATTTTTTTTTCAAGGGCGTAATATAAATAGGATAAGCAATAGAATTATTTTATTTACTCATAATTTATGTGGTATAAAATTTTGGCTAAAAGCATTATAAATTATTGTTAAAAACTAAAAAAACTTATAACCCTTACTTACAATGTCGATAAATATCCTAAACCATAGATAACAAAGCCTTTAACTAAAAATAAACACTGCTCTGTCAAAATGCTGCGCTTGAATTAATTTTGACGTACTGACATTTGTTTGGAGTTCCGACATTGGCGACTCGTCTATCATCATAATATTATACTAATAAACCAGTTGTTCTTTGTTTCGTTCAATTAAAATTTAATAAATAATCACTAAATATTCCGTGCGATTATAATTAATATAATTAATACATCGTGATTGCTTTGTATGAAATGCTAAATTAATTTTATTATTTGACGTCTATTGAGACACCTATGGATTTACTTCTATCCCTAGGCTTTTTTGAGTTTTTTGTCTGCCGCTAATGAAAAAGACGCACTTCAACTATCTCTATATAGGCATACAAGGTTGTATATCATGGCCGCTTGAAAAAAATAGTAGATTATGTCATAAGGAGTAAAAGTGACTCTTTTTGTGGTGAGTGCAGAGATTGACGGCCGAAGCGTAGCTGAGGCTGGCAACTGTACGAAGCACAAAAAGAGCTTCTACTCCAAATAACATATACAATTTTTTTTTCAAGGGCGTAATATAAATAGGATAAGAAATAGAATTATTTTATCTACTCATAACTCATGTGGTATAAAATTTTGGCTAAAAGCATTAGAAATTATTGATAAAAACTAAAAAAACTTATAACCCTTACTTACAATGCCGATAAATATCCTAAACCATAGATAACAAAGCCTAAACTAGAAATAAACCCTGCTCTGTCAAAATGCTGCGCTTGAATTAATTTTGACGTACTGACATTTGTTTGGAGTTCCGACATTGGCGACTCGTCTATCATCATAATATTATACTAATAAACTAGTTGTTCTTTATTTCGTTCAATTAAAATTTAATAAATAATCCCTAAATATTCCGTGCAATTATAATTAATATAATTAATACATCGTGATTGCTTTGTATGAAATGCTAAATTAATTTTATTATTTGACGTCTATTGGGACACCTATGGATTTACTTCTATCCCTAGGCTTTTTGAGTTTTTTGTCTGCCGCAAATGAAAAAGACGCACTTCAACTATCTCTATACAGGCATATAAGGTTGTATATCATGGCCGCTTGAAAAAAATATAATTTTATTATGTCTTACTTCTGAATCGAATTCATAAAGGGAATAATTTTCTTCTTTATCATCAAAATAATTATCTTCCGAAAGCTCAACACTTGATTGTTGTTCTTCAGTATTCATCATTTTATCTACACATAATGTTATGGTTAAAAAAATAAAAATCATCCAAAATATGGCTACTTACGAATGGCACCAACACTATTTTTACTAATGATTTTTCTGCAAGGGGCACATAAAAAATCTGATGATTCCAAAAAATCAAACTTTTTTAACATTAATTTGGACGCCTTTCGCAAATTTGTTTTATTGTTTTTTGCACTATGCGAACTTTTACGCAAAGGGTTACAGCACCGATCAGAAAACTTCTTATGTGCAGGCATTTTTACCAAAGATGAACAAACAATAAATATAATAGAATTACAAATTTAACAAATACGGGGTAAGAACAGATTACTTGTGTGACACCAAAAATCAAACTACATCAAACTCAAGATCAAACTATATGAAACGTCAAACTAATTTAATGACATTTCATTAAACTCGCCTACTTCGCTGTAAAAAAATATATGATAAAAATATACACATTGAGACTTTTCTTAGTGAAAAAAAACTTTTTCTAGGACTAATAAAATATTTAACAATAAAAATCGTCGTAAAGTGGCTTTTACTAAAAGTTGCAATTCTCTGTCAATTTTATAAATTAATGGTACATTTATCTAATTTTGTTATAAGAAGTGGCAGAATTAAGTAATATTAAACTTAAAATCCAGGAGACAATAAATCAGTTTTATTTTAGAATAAAATATTTTAAAACTAGGTATTTTATGAAATTTGCTTTATAGGCTTGTGTTTTACTCCTGCCCCCAAAGAAAATAAATAAAGGTTTAATTATTAGCTTAACCATTTTAACGAATGTAAATTTTTATTAATATTGCATTAAAAAATATAAAATGGTAAAATTTCAAATTTCTGTTCGTAATTTTGAATCGTCAATATTTTGTGATATCCTAAATACCTATGTCTCTGTAACGGCTTTCATTTTAAGAACGCGGATATCTAAAATTATTAATATTTCATACGATATTAAACGGTCCATTCTGAAATTTTTATACAATGTTCTGCAAACTTTGACAAGTTAATACACATTTAAAAAATTTAAAAAAAAATGTCGATTTTCATTTTTTTTATTAATTTTTAAAATTTGCTTAAAAAAAATGAATTAAAAAAAATATAATTTTTTTTTTTAATTTAAATATTTAAAACAATGCATAACCTTAAAATTAAGCCAAAAAAAATTAAAGTTTATTAAATCTTACTCTATTCAAAAACTAATGTTTAAAATTCTTTTTTTCTGGTACTGAAATTTTAAAAAATCGTAACTTTAACATAATTCATAAAATTTTAAACAAAAAAATACGTGTCACTTTTTTTGGTGTCGTAAACGAAAAAAAAAATATTTCAGACAAATTTAAATTTTGACGGTAAATTTGACGTGAAATGACCCATATATATATATATTATATTACATAAAACAAGTAGTTAAGCAATCATCTATTTTTTGTTATTCTGACCTACAATGTTATTTAGCGTTTATTACCCCTGAGTCATTCCCTATGAAAACGTACAATCGGTGTGCTGCATGGTTTTGGTTTTTGTTAAAAAAAAATGTGGATGATCTTTTAGGTATTGAGGACGGATTGAATTTTTTACTTTCGACATATTCAAATCTAAAATAAGAAATTGTGTCAATTTGTTGAACTACAAGTTTAATTTTACGTACCAGTAAGGGGTTTTCATTATTTATTATAAAAACATATTTTGTACATTTGACCAATGATTTAAGTTTTTTACTTTTATTTTATCAAAGACATAAAATCTTAAAATTTTCAAAATAAGTTTACTTTGAACTTTGTAAAATCATATTATTTTAAGCCCACTAAGAGATATTCATTTTGCATGTAACTCTATAGTCCTATATTTTGTGGGGATGTGTAATTTTACAAATAATTGTCAAATCGACGCCTGCAATGAACTGTAATTATCCAGTGTGCGCTTTATTGTTTTTATAGAGGTATAATGGGACGTACATTTTGATTATTTTATCTTTTGGAATATATAAAATTCTTATAGGCGACAATAAAAAATTCAACTTTGCTTTTTTCCTGCAATTTTTTAGTGTTTAAACTCGCCAGCATAATTTCTGCTCACACATATAGGTGGCTATCATTATTACCTATCGGGGACATTAAACGGGCAAATGTTTGCAAATCCAGATTAAGCAAAGCAAATGGGGGAGCTTAGAGGGTGGGGCATAAATAATGAAGTGCGACCGGTCACGGTTCCGACCCACCCTAATCATAGTTGGTGAAGCTGTGTCGTTACTTGTGTTACGGATAATCGAACGCGGCTTATAAATGACCCGTTACGCACGTCCTGCAACGTGCGGTAAACCCAAATTAATTTGCAATAACAAATAGCAAAGTCATAACTTGTATAGACGGTAATACGTCTAAATATGTATTGCTAATAACTGGCTTTACCGCAAGATATTGTAACTATCCTTTATGCAAAAAGGATTAGATTTCATGTTTTAATACAAACACTATTTTTAACAGTTCTACTCATGTAAAATATTAATTGGTAAAGTCATTAACCAAAGTTCGAATCATATGGGTTTTGTGATTTTTGGGATACCATATAAAAAGCTAAAATCCAAGTTTTTGACCAAGGGGTAAATTCGCGAATAACAGCGATATTTTTGATGTTATAGAACAAACAGGCGATATAATTTTTGACAAGAAAAATAAGTTCTACAAATTTGTATACAGAATATTTTTGAATATTTTGCATACAGAGTTGGGAGTACTGAGTATTTTTTTTTAATGGATTATGCTATCATTACTAATTATTACTTGATTTTATAATTGTAATGAGAGAAAAATATTGAGTACTTTTTATTTTTACTTTACCAATTTGATAATTAATTTTTTTTTTATTTTGTAATTATAATCAGAGAAAATATCAAGTACTTTTTATTTTAACTTAAAATGTTTACTGGTTCTAAATATTTTTTTATTTTATAACACTGGGGAACAATTTTTAACACAATTTCTGTTGTTTTTGAATTTTCAGCTGTTTTTAAGTAAAAAGGGCATGCTGATTTCAAAACTGTTATTACTTTTTTTCTATCACGTCAAATTTTTTTTCTACAGCTTATATTAATGTGACCACCGCTGGGACTCTTCGCTGGATCGAGCGTAAATCAAAGAAGGTTTAAAAAATTATTGTTTATAAACAATTATTATTTATAAACAAGTATAATTGTTGTTTATAAACAATCGAAATTTTGCGATGCACTTAAGGCTATTTAGTTACACCTGAGATAGTGTGTATTGTGCCGCATTTTTAAGTCTTTTAACGGTGTTTACTTCTTTTAGATCATGTCTACCTCTACTATTTCACATAGTTAATGCTTAAACAGCCCCGACTCGTTTTGTTATATATGTGGCAGTTTCACTATTCCTACTCAAAGAAACAACATTTGTGAATTTGTCAAGCAAGCCTATTTTTCATATTTTAAAATGAACATTGGGGATCAAGGTAAATCTTGGGCCCCTCACAAGGTGTGCAAGCAATGTGTCGAGATGTTACGGATGTGGACGAAGGGAAAGCGCGATAAATTGGCATTTGGTATACCTATGATTTGGCGAGAGCCCAGAGATCAGAGTGACTGTTACTTTTGTACAGTGAAAACGTTCGGATATAACAAAAAAAACAAATGTAAAATAGAGTATCCTAGTTTACCATCAGCTATTCGCCCAGTGCCACATTCAGCTGAAATCCCAGTTCCAGTTTTCAAGGAATTACCCTCTTTCGAAATAGAGGAATATGAGTTTGATAAAAATCTAAGTGACCCCAATGATGAAGATTTTGAAATTGAAGATGACTCTGTTCCTAAAAGATTTGATCAACTTGAGTTGAATGATTTGACACGAGATTTGGGACTATCCAAAAAAGCTTCAGAACTCTTAGCATCAAGACTGCACGAGAAAAAGTGTCTTGAAAAAGGAGTTAAGGTATCTCACTTTCGATCAAGAGAAAGTGCATTTCTTCAATACTTTCGAAGTGATAGTGGATTTGTGTATTGCTTTAATGTACATGGTTTAATAGAGGAGTTGGGTATTCCATCTTATAACGCAACTGAATGGAGACTGTTCATTGATAGCTCAAAGCGAAGCTTGAAGTGTGTCCTCCTTCACAATGGAAATGCGTTTGGTGCAGTCCCAATAGGCCATTCAGTTTATTTGCATGAAGAATATGAAGACATAAAGAGAGTCATTGATTTGTTGCAATATCACATGCACAAATGGATCATTTGTGTTGACCTTAAAATGGTATGCTTGCTTCTTGGCCAGCAACGGGGATATACCAAGTATCCCTGTTTTTTATGTATGTGGGACAGCAGAGCTCGTGAAAAGCATTGGGTGCAATCGAAATGGCCGCCAAGATCTGACCTCAAACCTGGTGATCCAAACATTCTACATCAGCCACTTGTCGACAGAAAGAACATAATATTTCCACCCCTGCATATTAAACTGGGTCTTATGAAGCAATTTGTTAAAACATTGTCAATTGAAGGAGATTGTTTCAAATATCTTATTTCGGTATTTCCTGGTCTGTCCTATGAAAAGATAAAGGCCGGTGTGTTTGACGGTCCACAGATTCGGCAGCTCTTTAGAGATGAACATTTCATGGGAACAATGACAGAACTCCAAAAGAATGCTTGGTTTGCATTCAAAAATCTTGCCAAACACTTTCTTGGAAATACACGAGCACAAAATTACACCGAAATTGTCCAGCAACTTTTGAAAAGCTTTGAAATGCTTGCTTGCAACATGAGCATTAAATTGCATTTTCTGCATAGCCATCTTGCTGAATTCCCGGAAAATCTTGGTGCAGTCAGTGATGAGCAGGGTGAGCGATTTCACCAAGACTTGAAGACCATGGAGGAAAGGTATCAGGGTAGATGGGATGTACATATGATGGCTGACTATTGTTGGAGCATCAAACGAGATTGTCCACAGATTAAACACTCCAGGAAAAGCTACAAGCGAAGATTTTTACCTTAATATGTATGTACAGTTACATTTATTATAGAGGGTATCCCCAAAATGAAAGACCAACGCCACACTGTAGCTTATTCTATGCATAAAAATTACAATTTTTTTACAAATATTATTTGAGTTAAAAGGTTTTAAAAATTGCATTTTATTTTCTGTATTGTATTTTTTTTAATATATATTTATATAAAAGGATTTAACATAATTTACTGTCGTTTTAAAAATAAAAAGTTAAATATTTTTAATAAAAAGTAACGATTTAAAGTTTAGGTTTTATGACAGAATTTCCTTTTATACTTAAAATAACTCCCTAAAGCGGGGTATGGCGTTGGTCCGCCATTTTAGGGACATCTTGTGTATAACCTTTGTATAAATAAAATTATTCTTGGCGAATAGTATTTTTGTTAATTTTTTATTCTCCTTTAATTGCACATTTTATAAGTCTTTTGAAACAAAGAAAGGGTATTCCGTAGCTTAAAAATTTGACGTGATAGAAAAAAACTGAGGTCATTTTTGGATTCAGGAGCCAAGTTTTAGTCAAAAACAAGTGTCAGATCTCAGACAACAAAATTAGTGTTCCCCAGTGTAATTAAAAAATAATAAAGAACAGAATACATTGTATTTTTTTTTTTTTTTTTGATTTGATTAGAATGGTGAATAAGGATACTTCCGTGCTTGTTTATGTTTTTATTGCGACTAGTTTCGATCTATATTAGATCATCTTCAGGCAAACTACAAAAATATGTAAAATTATTATAAAGGTTATGTTAACATGATAATGATAAAATTAATAGTTTAAAGTAACAATAGAATGGTTGATAACAAATATTAAATACTTACATGTCAATAATTAAAATATTTGTAAAAAGGTTTATCAATTATATTAAATATATGCATAAAGATAGTTTTAGATTCTGATTAAAATTATTTACAATATACAATGACTTAAAGGACGATGTATTCTTGGTACTTGTATTTTCATTTATATTTTAAGTACAATCAATTTTTTACTTTGACTTTAAACTTTTTGCATTACGAAGTACTAAAAAATATTATTTATTCAAATTAACAAGTACAACTATTTTTGTATTTTTACTTTAAATCAATTAAGAGTAAAAAATACAATGTATTGATAATTTTTATTTTCTCCATTCTCAAGTAACTTAAATATTCTAATGCCAATACTTTTTAAGTAGAAATCTCGCAACTCTGTTTGCATATGTAACGAGTAATAACCAAATGTTTAAATAAAAAAAAGTAGACAATTGCTCACATAAAAATGTGTCCAATAACACTTGTGGTAATCGTCTGTTTAAAAACTATTAAATAAAAAATCGACTGTAAAAAAAACTTTTTTTCTTAAATAATCGGTAAAATATTCAAAAATATCAGGTGTACAAATTTGTGAACTATCGGTCGTTTTTTTTAGATTACAGAAAAGTAACATTTGTTAACTATAGTAAGTGTGCTAAAATTTATTTTTATTATTATTAGTATATATAAAAAAATAAAATGCAAATGTTGAGTGTCATCTTCAAAGGGGCGCCCGGGCGTAGCTTTCTCATAAAGCATTTTTCCCCATATTCTTGGGAACTTTTTTCATATTTTTCGCTTTTTAATCACCCCTTCAAATATTTGGATAGAATTTTTTAATAATAATAATAATACAGAGCTAAAGGAAGTATACAACTAATTAATGACAAAAAATATATTCAATAGATTTTTTCTATAAACCTTAAATAAAGTTTTTTTACCCCACCCTGTTATTCATTTTATTTAAAAAAAAAATATTAATTTTTTAACTTTTACTTTGTTAAAAAGCTATTTTTATAATAATATGTAATGTTTATATTTTTGGAATTTTTTATGTACAAAAAATATTATAAAATATAAAATTAATAAAATTTATGTAATATAAATATTTAAACCGTTATTATAAAAATATTTTTTGCGCAGGTTGCGAGCTAACGCCCTATCAAGCAGAAACTACATTATTATTTGAGTAGTTTTTAAAATAAAACTTTATATTTATCAAACAATGTAGTTCTTCATTATGGAATAAAATTCTTTATCTCCACGCGGTCTATAATTTAAACTTTATTGTTGTCAACATTCGATAAAGCAATACCTTGTTATGGCCTGGGCCGATAAAAAACTTTATGAGGCAAGTAATTAGTTCGATTTTTTCTCGCTAGGGGTATTGTTTTGACAAATTAATCCTTTTCTAAGAAATTAACGTACTAAATTGGTTTACTTTATTTATAATAAGCACTAATTTGTTTGTTTTACTGTTAATGTTTAATATTTTTCATTAAATTATTGTAAAATTAAATATGAATAATAAAACAAAAAGTTCGGTTCGGCAACCAAGAAAACGCACGATTCTTTTTCTACGATTTAAATTATCTTTAAGTTTTTATTTGCTTTAAGTTTTCAGAGAAATTAAATGTTAAACACAGCTTAAACATTCCAAACTACCTATACTTTTAAATAAAAATCCAAACAAATTGAAATTAGATACCTACCTATTTATTAAACAATTAATTGAATTCAATGTAATAGCAAAAATCCATTTTTACTTAAATCATTTAGCTGGGTATTGTCAAACTATTACTGCTTCTAAAAGCAATAATAATTATTATAATTATAATTATTGTACATTTAATGTAATCTTTAGCTAATAAATAAATGAGATTCTAAAAAAGTGAGGTTAGGCCGCTTTGATGTTGAATTAAATTGACCTATATAAAGTGCTTTAAAGATAAAATGTTGTATGCCATTCGGCCAAGAAGTGCCTTTTTGTGCTTTGCTCAATTGTAGGCCTCCGCTACGCGTCGGCCTTCAAACCTTGAGATTAGCACAAAAAGCCTTACTTCTTAACCTAATGACATAAATAACTATTATTCGATGAGAAAAGATTTTTATAAAAAACGCTCGGACACGTAAACTTTAGTTTTTTTATTTCAAATGTATTATAATTTTAAATTTGTTGCCCCCACCATTTTTCCCACTTTTTTTCATTTAAAATTTATAGGGAATATTTTACTAAGTACGACGATATATCGTTGTATGGGGTAATACCCCATTGGGGTATACCCCATAAGTAGGGTTTAAACTTTAATACATGAGATTATTTACAAACTACAAGTATGAATTTGTCATTGTTATCCTATGCTTTAGTTTTTTGTGTTGTGGCTTTCGCTATTTAGCTATTAATTTTTCGCTTAGTTATTGTTTAATTAAAATGTTATATTACCTGTGTAATTTTGTTAATGCCGTTTTTGGGTTCGTCCCGTTGCATTGTTTAATTTTTATTATCATTAAACAAGTTCACGCTTTACTTGTTAAAGTATTTTCTTGATTCCAAGTTCTCTTAATAAAATTTTTTTTTTCTGAGTGCTGTAACCCTTTATATAAAAAATGGATACTTGGACAGAAACAGAAACTCTGCAAATAGAAATATTAATGATTGGTTACGGTGATATGTGCAGATCACAAGAGCAAGTTGAAAACTTTTTTAATGGAAAACACCTAGATTTACCACTTCTTTCTAAAATACATGTACAATTTCGTGAACACGTTAAACCATTACGCAGGACAGGCATTGTATTGATGAAAATATAGAAGTCAATATTTTATTAGCTTTTGAAGAAGATCCAACAACCTCTACGTGTCAGGTTGCACGTGAAAAAGAAGTTAAGCCGGAAAAAAGCATCCATATAAACTACAACACGTACAAAAATTGATTGACGGTAATTCTGATAAATTATTGCAATTTTGCGAGCAAATGCTGGATATGTTGAACAGGAATGTTATTTCTTTTGCAGGTATTCTTTTTTCGGATGAATTAACATTTTAAATGCGGTAAATAGGCAAAATTGCAGGTGCTGGGCAGAAGAAAACTCCCACTGTATGCTACAGTCATACGCAATGTCCTAAAAAAATATCTAAACAGGGCAAAATATTTGGAAATGCTAAGGGAACAAGTTTTCCCAACTTTAGCCTAGTTGTTTCCAATTTAATTAGAACCTAATCTTCCCAATGAAAGGATATGGCTTCAACAAGACATCCAAACATTTTAAGAGGTGATTCTAATGCGTAAACACCCCTTAATTAATTAATTTTTTGATGTAAATAAAATATAAAAAAACCATGTTAAATATACAAGGCCCAACACTACATACTCTGTTCACGTGGGAAGTCCAATACAAATTATACTATATCCCTTGATCCTTTTGATCTCTTTAGGCAATTAATGCGAAAAGTATAAAAAAGCGTAGCAAATAAAGGGATATTATTTGGTGCGTTAAAATTCGATGAAGCAATTAGCGATGAAACGTTAAATGGGCTTTTTGCCAATGCCGCCACGCCACCGGTCCCGCCATCCCATTCGTCCTGTTTGTCATCAAGGGACAGCACAGTGAGATAAAATTAAACAAATACTAGTATAAAGATATTGATATTGACTGAGAAAAGCGCTATAACAAATGGAAAAAGCGATTTAAAGTAAAAGAAAGAAAAGCAGGTAGCAAAAACACCTGCCGACAGTTACCTAGTGCACGAAGCACATTTAACTTGGCCAACCATATCTTTTTTATCGTTTAAAACACTAAAATTGATGTTTTATACTTGAGTATGACACGCATTTGCATTTCATAATATCTCATTACGATATGCAAATATGTGGGGAATGTTTTGTTCTTGTAAATTTTGCAACACGATATGTCATGGCAGTTTTTTTAACACAAAGAGGACATTAAATAAATGAATTGTGATTGGACGCCCACCGCTTGGAATCTTTTGTAGTATATACAGTTAGAGATGTAAAAAAACGATTTTTTTTCAGATGTGAAAAAAAGCATGAAAAAAAACCTAGAAAAAAAACCGTTTTTTTTTTGTTTTTTTTTCAAAATGAAATTTTGAGTAATATGTAGAATATTTTAAATTCTTTAAAATTGAAAATTTTGACAAAGACTAAAAAATCTGATTTCTTATTATTTGGTAGTTTCCACATTAGAAACCAATAGCAATGTAAAATTTCTACACTAAAAAAAAATTAAACAATACAAATTTTTTTTTGCGATTTTTCGGATAACTGTATCTTTGTTAAAAATGGTCGTATTGGAGCCGTAAAAAAAGCAATTTGAAGCTTGAAGTTTATAGTTTTGAGATTTTTAGACGTGCAACGGTCAATACTAACGAATAACGTAATAAAAAAATCGATTTTTTGGTCCAAATGTTCTACAAGAATTTGCTATTGTTTTTTGAAAAAAAAATTCCCATACTCTACAAGAATTTGAAAAATCATGAAAAAAGTGCTTTTGGTTGCTTTTGAAAAATCAAGCGCTGAATTAAATATATTATATGTAGTTACTTTTTTTAGGACCAAATCCAAACAAGCGCGGCCCTTATTGGTCAAATCGGTGGTTGTGGCGCGTGCATAGCGCGAGACTGTATTTACATTTACTAATTGTCATTTAGAGGCTAATTTTAGCCCATGGAAACATAAAAAATTGGGCAAATGGGACTTATTTTGAAAAAAAAACTAAAATGTGAAAAAAAAACCATTTGAAAAAAAACAATGAAAAAAAACCTGAAAAAAAAACAAAAAAAACGAACCGTTTTTTTTCAAGTCGCATCTCTATATACAGTATAGAAAGTATAGGAAGTCGACTATCCTGTCTTTATATATCCATAATAAGCATATTGTTCAAGGGCATTTTTTTGTTACTAGCTGAAATTTGGTCCTACCAACCTCAAAATAAATCCCTAAATCGCAATATCAAAAATAATTCGAAATTATTCTATTTTTGGCAAATATAAAAAAGTATAAAGAACCCCAAGAACAATTTTAGTGGATAAAATGTATCGGCCACTTATACTTAAGTAACTGTAAAGTGTATTGCCAAGATATCTGCCACGTGGTAAAAACGGTTCTATTATGTGGAAGTGGCTAAAATGGGGAACACTTTTTAGTCAGTTACGTTCCAACAACGTTCTTGAATTGTACAGACACGTTTGTACCATATTGTGATTACGTTTCTATAAGGAGGTATAGTGACCAAAACTTAAGGAAAACTCTACTAGTCCTCCTCTATCCTCGTCTCTATTCAGCATATTTTTTATCTCATTAAATTTGCTTTATCTGAAACCGAATAATAATCTGACACTAAAATTAGTTTAATTTAAGAATACAACCTCCAAATAATAACTAAAAATAAAATAATTCGAAGACCAAAAATTAATACGAATAAAATTTTACTGTCAATCATGGGTATCATAGCTCAAAATATAAGCATGCTTTGGTGAAATATAAGGTAAAGAAAAACAATATAAAAATCAGTAAACTAAGCGGAGTAGAAAATTATTTATCTGTTAAATTTAGTGAGGTACTAACCAGAATTATTTGTTTTGCTACAATGACGACTATTTATAAACATGTCTGCTTTTGAAGAATGTAACTTTAAATTGGTAATCCTATGCAAACCGTAGAAATCACTTAAGCATGTAACAAGAACGTGATAATCACCACCATAATACCACTTTCAAGGTTTGGAAAAAGTTCCGAAAACGTTAAAACTATAAAACCCACTTTACTAATACTACCACTTCCAAGTAATACGTAAGTGATTTGGTTTGGTTTAGACAACTTTAAGTGGTCAAGAGTGGTCATAACGTTTCATATACCAGACTAATATACCAAAAAGTTATAAAACTATTAAGTATATGCTGCTGGTGCAAATCATATAATATGAACTTATTTTAACTGTATCGTGGTAGATTTAGTTATTTTAACGTCACTATAATGCTATTTGAGTCTCATCTCGTAAGACGTTTTCTCGCACCGTCAATTACAAAAGAAGCGAAGCGATAAGTTGTACCTACTCCTGCGAGAAAATGTCGCTTTATGAAATATTTGTTTTTTTAATATACTATTTATAGAAACAAAATATTTCCAGAGGTATAATGATAAGGTGTGTATTTACAAAGTGTATTTTTTATTTCGTGTCCATCTTGATAAACCTTCTTTCTGTAACATAATTAAAAAAGAAATTTAATTTGATAAGCTCGTGTCAGATTCTGATAAGGCTTTGTATGCCTTTCCATGTTGCATGCTCCTGCCAGTTTCTAACAAAAGAAGTGTATATTTACTTTGTATTACCCGAACAGGAAATTGCTAATGCTCGAGAAAAGTGATATGATTTACACATAGAGCTTTAATTAAAATTTGCCGGCAAACATTTTGCAGCGGCGCTTTCAGAAAACTCTCATTATCGTTTGCATTTGCGAATTAGTTAAGTGCTTGCGAACAAAAGTGTATACTTTTTTTAATTGCAACTTCGAAATCTTCAAATGAAAATGTTATTGAATCACGCTATATTGAATACATAAAGTAGATACATTTAAAAATATTTTGCTTAAGGTAGTTGTCGTGGTACAATATTGTCAAATATTATTATGTTAGATTATACGCACCTTAAAAGTATACGAGCTTGTAGCTAAGTGATTCATAATTTTTTCGAAAGACTTTACCCTTGGAGACGTTACCTATACGTAATACTTTCATATATTTTCATAAGTTTTAATAATAATTAAAAAATATAATGTGCTGGCCAAATAGTGTTTAAGTACGCTGAGGCCATTAAATCTAAAGAAGAAAAAGAAGAAGTTTTAATCCGGCAACGTCGCTTATGCGCAACCAATAGATATATTGGAGACTGAATCAGTGTGATTGAATTTACTGCGCAAGTAATATCTATACTCGGGTACAGCGTTGCCAAGTTGTTTTTATCTGACTCACTAGTATGTATACTTTTTACAAATTGTTGAACTTTAAATGGTTATTTATAAACAATTGGACGGTCAAATTTTTTTTTTATTTTTTTTAAACTCAGCAAAAATACATTAAAAGACTGTTAGTTTTTTGAAAGCTTCTGAAGGTTAGTTTTTTTTATAACTAAGAAATTTGTATTTAATACATAGAACGGTTTTACTTCAAAAATAGGATTAGGTAATTTTGATCAGTGTTGCTAAATAAAAACAAATCCTTTTTGCGGAAATATTAAATACAAAAGGAAATTAAGCTTTTTTTAATGTATTCTAAATTAGAAATATAATAAATACATATTTACCGTATTTTCACGTAAAAGTATTCAAACAAAGTGCATCCGAACTAAATAGAATAAAAATACAGTATATAAGTTTAGTTTATTTTTCATTTATTTGTTAGTTTACAGTTGTCAAATAAAGTGCCTTTTTTGTGAAATAATACTAAATTGTGGAAATAATTTTATTATCTCTATAAAAAAAAATTAATAAACAGTTTCTTGACGCCTATCTTTGAAAGTTTATATGCACGTTTTTACTAAACTTTTGATTTTGCATTAATAATTTCGTGTAAAGTACGCATTATAACATTCTCCTCACTTTCACTGTAAAATCTGCTTTTATTTTGAATTTAAATGGCTTTTACAAAAAAATTTAACAAACTGACAATGGCATTTTAAAAGCCGGTAAAACATGTTCTAAATAAATTAGAGATGTCGCTCCATTAGTAATAGAATAATATTATTTTCGTAGAAAAAGTATAGTATGCGACTTATTTATAAAATTTTCTTAATTCTGATTTTATTAAACACTCGCTCGAAAGCTTTGCTCGTGACTAATTAAAATTAGTTAATAAAATGGCGTTTATCAATCTTGATACTATTACATATTTGTTTTTTACAGTTTATAATAATGGTACTTCCCGATTTTTTTTTTTAATTTCATGTTTATATTTTCTTTACAATTTTTTACTACCATATTTCATTAATTTTTTTATAATAATAACTTTATACACGCATCAACCGTACCACTTATTTATTTATAATATATTCGAGTGAAGTTTTTCACACGAGCCGAAGGCGACTTTGACGTTTTCACGAAAGCGAAATATGCATTTCAAAATGTCTTTCAGACTATACTTTTTCTACGTTTCTAAAATATACCATAGAGAAATAATTTAATTAAGAGAAATTGAGGTTGGTTTAGTCTAAAAGTTGTTAAATAATAAACAAAGAAATGGCGCCACCAGTATTTATTCCGTCATCTGATGATAGAATAAATTCATTCTACAACACTTTAAGGAATATATGTCCACATTAAAAAGTGATATTAGAACGGTATTTCTGCCCAACTATGGAAAAAGGCAGTAACTGCTAAACAAGAAGTTTGTGGGAAATTACTTAGTTACTGCCTTTCTCCATAGTAGGGCAGATTTCGTAATAGGAGTAAAAAACAAATTTTTAGTTAATACGTTTTGGGTCGGTTCAAACCTTGGACTTTTTATAGCATATACCTATATAGTAAACAATTTTTTTTTATTTTTTAAAATAAATAGGTGGTATATTACATTCTGTAGGGTTTTAATTGTATATATTTATATTCCATGTCCTTTAAAAGTAATAATTTTAGCAAAAATAACTTAATAATAATAATGTTTAAAACTATTAAACCCAAAAGTATTTCATTTAATATACTATATAATAATATATAAAAACTTATCATTTAAATAAATAAGATAATAATAAGATAATTCAGTTAATAATATAAATAATAATAATACCAATAATAAAATACTTTATTCGTGTCAAGGAAACTATTCGTGTCAAGGAAACAATTCGTGTCAAGGAAACAATAATAAAAGGAAAAAATAATAATTTTTAATGTCTATTTTTTATTATTATTTATAAAAGAAATTATCATTACTTTTAAGTTACAAAAGAAGTCCGTTTTGTAGATACAATAATACCAATTAATACTAAATATTTTGATAACTGAAAGAATGTATCAAATTTGTTTTATTTCAATTTATAAAATGCTAAATTATTTAAAATATGTAACATTTTATACGAGAGATAATGCGTATAATCTTAAATGTTGTATAATATATAATACTATGCTTTTTACTACTCCAATTAAGTTATTTTCATTATTAAAAAAATCTATTATAACCTTACTTTCAATCATAATAGTTGACCCTCGTATATATAAAAAAATATGACATCAGTTCCAACCAACCCGATTTGTTCAAATAACAGTGAATTTTGAAATAGGAATCACTGATACCTAAGAACGTGGTTAATAAGTTAATTATCCCCGGTGTTAGGCGGTTTTATTATGATACAAGTATATAAAAAGGCCTTTCAAATACGTCGGCAGGATATTTTAGTTATAGTTTTAAAGGCCCTCTTATAAACGCGTACCAAACGCTATTTTATTTTATGCCTGCATCATAAACTCGAAATAAATAAATGTTTAGTCGTTTTGACAAATTATATAATGCAGTTGGCGTTGGAAACTTAAGTCATAAAAAGGGTGAAATTTGTGCTCGCATTTAATACCTAAAATAAACGGTATTAAAGGGGAATTTCAAGCCTTGGCTGCAGAAGCAGAATAAAATTGATTCAGCAGTAGCGTAGCATACCGAGAATATGAAAAATTAGTGGACTGAATAAACAGGGCAATATGTACTGCGTATGAATCTGTGATACTTTACTACATGCTGAAAATAGTAATATTAAAAAACAAGAACTGCATGACCAATATTTATCTTAATAAACCGAACTGATTACCTAGTATGTATTTACCTGTTTTATGATATTGTTAAGATTAAAAATTTGAATAATTAATGACATTGTTGTTAATTAAGGTACAATGTCGAATCAAAAGCTAATCAAATCGAATCGATTCGAATCATTAACTTCATTGTGGACATGCCCAAGGAGTCGCTTGGAAGTCGAATTAAACCCAAATAAAGTCGGTCGGTATTAAAGGAAGTGGAATCTAACCCGCTAGTGAGGACGCGTGGAGTTGAAAGTTATGTTGTGTTTAGGTTTTTAGAATAAAAAACTGAGTGTCAAACAGTTGTGTTTACATTTTTTTAAGTGATTGATTGATTAAAAATGGTAGTGTAGTGAAGATAAAATATTAAACTTTATTGATTGAAAGATGATTTCTAGTTCGACTCGTTCAAACTACAAAATCATGACATATCGAATGTTTCGACTGAAAAATCGAATCTAATGAGTTAAACGACTCCATTCAACATAGTTACAACCGTGCATATAATGATGTTTATAATACCTGGTATAATTTAAATCAATAAATTAATAATTAAGAATAAATTAATATTTTTTAAACAAAAAACAGTTCTACTTTTAATTTAATTTTATTAAAATACTTTCAGTAGTTAAATTTTGTTAAAAATAAACACGAAACAATTAAATAAATTCCTTGTTTGATATCACCGTTAAAATAGGATAATTACTTTTTCCTGTACATTTTAAATAATTTTGACCCAAAAAATAAATATTTGTTGTATGTTTAAACAGCTGGATAAAAAACAATCATATTATGATTTTTTTAAAATTGCGAACATTTCTTAAATATTTTTTAAAACACGACTTTTATTGTGCGATTTCGGTAATTTAGAATTCATTTTTGCAAAAAAATTCTGACCCAACAACATTTTAAGTAGAATAGTCGAGATTTGTGTTTTAGGAAGTAAATATGTTATTAAATGAACCTTAAAAACTGTCATTAAAGTAAAAAATCTTGTCAAGTAATATGTTTTTATTATGATTTTTTTAATTTATTTAAAAACCATAAGATTTTCCAACTCTAAAAGTATATTATATATCTAGTTTTATAAATGCCCGACTTTATTATGTAAGAGCGAATCTTGCAAGCGAGTGTTTAATAAAAACGAGTGCATAGAGAAGTTTATAAAACGAGTTGCATACTATACTATATCTACGACGAACACAAAGAAGAATTTAGATCCAATTTTATTTGTTAAACATTGTCAAATGTCTGATTTAACCTCACTTTTCCCCAATTTATAATAAAGCTTTAGAAAGAGAGTAATTTTAACATTATTTTTAATTAAATATGTGGTATTTAATTTGTTTTTATTACCTTACCGATTTAATAGTTATTATATGGTAAAAATAGGGTATTAAACTATGTATTTGTCCATTTCGATGCTACTAAAAAGTTCTTAAAAGCATCTTTTTCAGTGCTACTAAGAGCTTTACAGAAGCATCGAAATTAGGGATTTTTATTTCACACTGTTGGCAACCTTTCTAATTATCATGTCAACAATGTATTAAAAACTCGTTTTTCTGGTTTTGTTTATCAAAAAAAAGTAGAGTAGTAACGCCATCAACCTATCCAGCTTACAGGCGAAGCCTATAAGGTTCGGTTCTTCAGCGAGAACGTGGAATCCGAACCACGATGAGTTAGACTCATCTACCGACTTTCAACGCGCACAACACCCAAGGCTGTGACCGGTGATCGAACCCGGTACCTTCGGACACAGTTTGTCTCGGCATAGTCGCCTAACCCACTGCGCTACCCGTGGCCCCGTTTATCAAAATTATATTATAAAATGTTAATAAAATCCTTAGAATTAAATGTAAAATGTCTAGCTCTTGGAACCATCGAAAGAAACTGCGCACCACTCAATGTGTCGCGCCCAAAAAGTTCGTCCTTTTTCAAAACACATAACTTTTTTGTTTCTTGAACGATTTTATTTTGATTTGTAATGTCTGCTAGTCCCATCCTCTGGCAATTCATGCTATAGATATGAAGCTCACGGTTCTTCAAGTAAATTTCGTACAGGGTGATATGTAAAACGGTCAAAAATTTCAATAACTTCATCCAAGCCCCGTTTGTAAACAAATAATTTTTTTCTCGTGTTTACTTTGAAATAATGAAGTATTATGAAAAGGTTTTTAAATTTTTCGTATTGGAATCTTTGCAAAGAAAATAGGATTTTTTTCCAAAAGAGTAGATTTAAGGCTTTTTGGTAGACAATACACTCAGTCTTTTTAAGAACAAGATGATAAGATGGTAAAAGATTTTTCCTTGAATATTTCTGAACAAGCGACAAGCAACAAACTTCCATTATTTTCAGAGGGGCCTAAGCAAAGACCACTTTTTCAAAACGACATTTTGGTGAAAATTTGCAAAAACTAATCCTGAAGCGATATTTACGTTCATGACATGTTTTCTTTATAATTTTGACCCTCTGATTGTGATTCAGTTGTCAAATTTAAGTTTCAGATAAAACCAAATTCGAAAACAATTCCCGGCTTTTTTAAAATTTAAAAATGTCTTATAATAAAATCAGATTGCTGGCGTGTTTCTTGCATATTTATGATTAAAATGCCATTTAAGGATTCATTTTTTGGTCGGAATTACTGAAATTTGTTTAAGTGGTTAGGATAATGTAACATAACTTACATTTACATTGCGCACAAGTGATAACTTATCACTGATAAGTACCTACCTAATTGGTAATAAAGTAAAATAAAAATATTTTTCTTCATTTTGAACAATTTTATTCAAAGATATAATCATAATCAAAACTACAACATTCAACAGAAAAATGTAACAAACAATAAAAATAATAACTTTCAATATTTCGTTGGCCCTCCCCTAAACCGTAATAATTCGTTAACCCTCCTGGGCCTCGACCAAGTTCCTTATAAATTCCTGTGGTATCCTATTCTTCCTGAATAGCATTTACCAATTCATCAAAATTTTCCATGCGTCCTACTCTCTCTTTCATCTTCAGTTTCATCCTGCTCCACATATGCTCAATAGGATTCATATCCGAAGACAAAGGTGGCCAATTCATTCTTTTAATATGGTGGTCCCTTAAATACTCATTTACGATATTGGCGCGGTTTGACGGGCATTGTCGTCCACCAACACCAATTATTGGCAATATTTTGAGCATAAGGGACCACGATATCACTAACAACCAAATCTCTGTATCTCTCAGCATTCACTCTTTCCATTCATCTCCATTCTACCCCAAACAGTCACTCCTTCACCTCCAAAAGCCACCCTTGCCTCCCGTTTCGTGCAATCTTCTGCGAACTGTTGATTTTGAGATGTTAATTCCCGTAGCTGCAGCAAAGTCTGAAAGTAACCTGGGTAAGATAGGGGTAGGTATGTAGGTAGGTAGGTATAACTTATGCAAAAAAACTTAGAAATTTGGAAAAATACAAGCAAACTAAAAAAATCAAGATATGCCTCATAATGCGTTTTGAATGATTTTCAAGAACTAATTTTCATTTGATTCTTGATTTGATCATAATAATAACGTATTAAAGATGCAAAACACTGTAAAAAAACAGTAAAAACCAGCAATCGTATTATATTAAGACATTTAACAGCCAGGAATTGTTTTCGAATCTTGATTCTTCGTAATTTTGGTTTTATCTCAAACTTAAATTTGACAACTGAATCAAAATCAGGTCAAAATTATGAAGAAAACATGTCGCGAACGTAAATATCGGTTTAGGTTTAGTTTTCGCAAATTTTCACAAAAATGTTATTTTGAAAAACTGGTCTTTACTTAGGCCCTCTGAAAATAATGGAAGTTTGTTGCTTGTCGCTTGTTCAGAATTATTTAAGGAACAATCTTTCACCATCTTATCTTCTTGTTTCTAAAAAGACTGAGTGTATTGCCTACAAAAAAGCCTTACGTACTCTTTTGAAAAAAAATCATATTTTCGTTGCTAAGATTCCAATTCGAAAAATTTTAAAAACTTTTCAAGGTAAGACATAATACTTCATTATTTTAAAGTAAAAACGAGAAAAAAAATATTTTTTTACAAACGGGGCTTGGATGAAGTTATTCAAATTTTTTACCGTTTAACATATCACCCTGTAGGAAATTTACTTGAAGAAACTTGAGCTTCATATCTATATCATAAATTGCCAGAGAATGGGGCTAGGAGACATCGCAGACCAAAATAAAATCGTTCAAGAAACTAAAAAGTTATGTCGTTTTGAAAAAGAACAAACTTTTTGGTTGCGACACATTGAGTGGTGCTCAGTTTAGACAAAACAAAATTTGAAGTTTTATTTTGACTGACATTCAATATTTAATTTTGGCATTTCGCTTTACGTTCATTATGTCAACCTAGTAACATGAATAAAACTATTTGTTTTTTAAAGGATTTATTTAATTTTATTGATAGATTATTGTCGAAATAGACAAAATAGTATGAAAAACTCATGTTATAATAACTTGTGATACTCGGAAAATAACTCGGTATCACAATAAGAATAATTGTAACATGCGCGCCATCTGGTGGCGCTCGATAACAAATCCATGAACTTGTTGGTTTGTCAGTAATAAATTAAACCATATGAACTGCACATCATTTTTAAATAAATAAGTAGTTTTTTCACGAAAGAGAAGAAGGCAGAAGTCTTACTCGACAAATTTTGTTCCCGAAGTTTTAATTTCACAGCTTAACCGCGCACGTTATTTGTGTTTCGCGTTGCAAGTAAATACTAAAAAACTTAGCTTGGTTCAGTTCTCGAATTATTAATATGCTTATACAGGGTGTCCCATAACTCGTGCTATAGAGAAAAAGGGGGCGTGCTAATAGCAATGGAGATGCCAAATTTAAAAATAATTTTTTTTTAGGTAATAGTGTAATGAAATGGGAGCAAAAAAGCGACATTCAATACCGAGAGCTCTCGCCTAGGTTAGGAGCTTTAAACATTGCTAGGAGACGTTAGAATATTGTTGACTTTTAGAAGTATTTTGACCGACCTTTTAAAAAGGAATGTCATACTTCAGGAGGCCAATGTTTTAAAGTAAAAATTAAACAACTAGATTTGTACCCCAGAGTCAAAATCTCTAGCAACTCGCGTAAAATGAACGTCCTTCATAAATCGCTAAACTGTGAACGGGAAATTTGCGTGCAACTTCCTTATGCTCTTCCTACTATTTGCAACAAAGATATTGAAAATAGCTTCTTTACTTTCCTCTATTCTAATACGTTAAGGAGCACCTTCAATTTTGTTACAACGCAGAACAACTTTACAGTCCAGGGGACGATCGGGAAAGCGCTGCCTCCCTAGCATTGCACCCATAGTCCCCATAAATAATAATTATTTCGGCATAATCAGAGGAGGAAAACATACCTTAAAATAATAAATAATGACAGGAACAAAAATTGACAGCAGTGTTACAATGAAGTGGATTCCAGTCAACCAAATATTTTACATATTATAATATCAACAATCGGCAATCGTTTTTTATTCTTATCTCGCTTATCCTTTGCGTTAGATAATTTTAATTTTCAAGTATGTGTTTCGCTTAACTTTTGAAAATATCCCAATACAAAAATACAAAAATATTAAATAGTTTCTCCACGCCAATATTTAAAAAGTTTATATGAACATTGTACTGACCTTTTAATTTCGCCGGCAGTAAACTATAACTTAAATTCGGGCACGGACTCTACTGTAAAGTCCCTTATAAAACATTTCCTTTCACTTTCACTGTGAAAAACTGTCAATTTTCAAGATACATTTCGATTTATAACCTTATAACCTTATAATTGTATTTATAAAATGTAACAGTTTCCCCTGCTGTTTCATAGATAGCGCTCTATACAAATTTTTGATTTAAATCATTTTAAGATTATAATAATAAGTATCTGTCGTAGAAAAAGTATAGTATGCACCTAGTTTATAAACTTTTCTATACACTCAGTAACTTAAGCACTCGCTTGCAAGCTCGCTCGTGCCTAAATTAAATTCGTGTATAAAATGGCGTTTATCAAACTTGATACATAATATACTATTTTAGTTGTTAATGTAATTCAAGAACCAAACTGAAGTTGCATTTTCATGTTTTGCCAAATGATCCAATTCGGTTCGTATATTTGTTGGTGCAGAATTGATGAATGATGACTTTACCAAATAATAATTATACAAATATTTTTATATTTGAGTCCTCTCAAAAACACCGACACTGCATTTTGCAATAGTATTTATAATAATAGTAATATTATAATAATAGTAATTTATAATTCTGTTCGCATTTAGACGTCTTATTTGTTTTATGATTTTTACTGAATTATAAATGTTTACAATTTTGGTCGTGACACTAGCGATGCTTCGTTAACTGAATTTTAATACTATATTTAAAATATTTATTTTATATTTTTTAATTACATTTTTTATTTTTATAGAAAATAAAATGATTTAAAATGCACTATTTAAAATATTTATTATACACGCCTTTAAAGATAAATTGAGTTCATACAAAGGGATATGTATTCAAAATAAACTCTAATGCATTTTTAATGCAATATTTATGTAAAAAGCAATCAATTTAAAAATTTTCAGAAGCAATAACGTTTTCCATAGATCCCGGTTTCGGATATTTCCTCACTTAATTTTGAAGCTAACTTATACTCTAGGACTAAAGTACAGAGCGTGGAAAAATTTACATGCGGCATCACGTGACCGCTTTTGCGAAAAACGTATTGGTGTATTGCATGTTTTGTAGCTAGTTAAAAAAACATAGCGTTAGATATACATTTTTCCATGGCGAGCGTGATTGTTAACATAATTTGGTTCGATAGTATCTCTTTCGCTAAAATTACTGTAAATTATATGCTGCTTTGTCCTATTTAAAAACCATTTTCATAGTGCATTATTAAATTATGTGTGTAATCTATTTAACAGGCCCAAATAATAATTATAATAATGAATAAAATAAATATACTTCAACAGTATAAATTTCCACATTTAAAAATAATTTGTAGTTCGTAATTAAACCGAGCTTTCGAAACTGTTATTGTTATAATTGTTTATAAAGCTTTATAAAAAAGGATTTTTTACTACTCCCATCCTTAAAACACCCATTATCGTACATTTGATTGCTACAGAGAAACTGAAAACTGAAAATTTATTGCACAGTGTTACTGAATATAGAATAGTATATTAAAGTACAAGTTGCAGAAGGCCACATATTCTCGCACGAATTCGAAATTTGGCCTCGAGCGACGAAGGAGCGAGTGGACGAACGAATGAGTGCGAGAATAGCCTTCTGCAACGTGTGATTTATACTATTTTCTCGATTTTAACTTTTATTTAGGTTTTTTTAATTGTTTTGTGGTCGTTGTTAGTTAGGGGATTTTTCTCGCAAAATGTCAGTTGGCAACACAAAATGACAATATTTGTTATCCTGCACAAGTACAACCTGAACTGCACTTTTACACATTAAACTTAAAATTTTGCATTAAAATGCATTGTTGGAGCAAACTTTATATTACAAAACAATAATAAAGGCTTCATTTTCAATAAAAGTAATGAATTTGAGGTTATTAATCAGTTTGACATTTTGGGGGTACCAATACTTAAAAACTAAATGTTACCAAAAATCGTTTAAGAATGAGCTTCATTCTTCAACGATTTTGCGTGCGAGAATATGACATTCTTACATAAAAATCGAGAAAAGTTAATATTATGGTTATTTGATATACAGGGTGTGGCTGAAATGCTTGGCTTAATTTTAAATCTGTAAAAAATGTAAAATGTGTTTTTAAAGACAGGTTTTAAATTGAAATAACTTTCAATCCGTTCTGTAAGTTTTAATATTATTTTGAAGGTATTTAAGTAATAAATTATATCCATAGTACAACGTATCAAATAGTTCAAGTTTTTATAGATTTTAAAAATTACCATGACGAGTTGCTCAAGCCCTCTACAAGAAAAGTTCTGTAGTTGACCACAATAGGTAATTATCCCTGGCTTTAAAGCTCTTGTTACGTAACGAGTTCAATTAGTAATTTGGAGATGCTTGAGGGTTTATAACTTGGTCCACTTTATAATTTAATACCACTACATTTTCGACCCTCATTAATTACTGAAGACCTCATCAGATATCCAATTTTGGTTTTATGGGCGGTTTGTAAATAAACTATAGAGATGCCTTGAACAGAGGTGTAAACAATTAGGGAGAATACAAATATTTTGATTAGCTGGGCAAAAAATATAATTGAATATAAAATATTATATAGGTAATACAGTAAACTATACCCTTATTTTACAAAGATTTAATGACAAAAAAAGCATAATGCAATTTTACATGTAAATTATTGTTTTTCTGATGTCATTATATGAAAAAATGTAAACATAAAATTATTCACTTTATTAGTATACAATGTATACTACAAATTTGTACAATGGGGGACCGAAATTTTGAACTACTTATTTACATCAAAATCTAAATTATGGACAACTAACCTTTTTTTCGGTTATCACTAATCTTTTCATTTTGACAAAGAAAGCAGATAAGGTAATTATTGTAAAATAACACAAGGACAACTAAATTATGATGTTGAAATATATTTTTCTTACCACAAAAATAAATGCACACAGAATATTTTTCATTGAATACACGCAATTTATTAGCCTATTTTAAATGATAAACAAATTAAATGTATCATTTATTTAAATTAGAAATACAAAGTTTTATTAAATTAAATTTCGTTTGTAGATGATAAATTAGTAAATGTGTGATTAAAAACAAAATATTAAACTTTACAACTTTATCAATATTTAACTTTAGTTAAGTTAAAACATGAGTTAAATAAACATAAGGTTGCAGATATGTGTATTTATTTAAAACGTGTTAAAACACACAATATATTTTCAAAACAGACAATTTCCTGCCAAATAAAATTAAAAATACACCAGTGCATTGCCATATTTTGTTTATCTAAAAACATTGTTTCTCTCGAATGTAAATAAAAATCTAAAACAGTTGTTTTTCGTTACTTACTGTCATTATTGACAACACGAGTTAATTTTACTAAACAATAACACTAGTTTACAAAATCGAAACATTTTTATTCCCTCTATACCCCACTATGATTTTTCTATGAATTTTGGTTTAATAAAAAAGAAAATCACACTTTTTTTTTCATGAACGCGTTTTCAAGATATAAATTTTATTTTTTTTAGTGAATATCTCGATTTGGCCAAACAAGCACTCAAATTAAAGGCAATAGTTATGGTTTTGGCTCAGTAGTTAAAGTAGTAGCGATATTGAAAGTCGAAATTTTACATATCAAATAAAAAGTCCAGTTTATTTTTTTACGTGACGCTAACATATTCTAGAACAAACAAGCTACTATTGATTATAATCTTTGGATAAAGGGCGCAGTTATATACTTTTTAGTGGAAGACTAAAATTTAGCATTTTGAAGATTTTCAGGTTATATCTTCGAGGATCCTTTTATTTTGTACTACACTGTTATAAAAATCAGATTTGTTAACATGAGTTTGTAGTTTGTTAATTTTATTTTGTAAAATTTTAACATTATTTTTTGAATTTCAGGTAGCTAATCAAAACATTTTCCACTGACAATACGCATCAACAAGTTCAACTGACTTCAGCGTCTGCAACTTATGTTTCTGTTTACTTTATTCTAATTCGTAACGTGTTCGTAACAACTGTTCAGAGTGTTTATAATATATTACCAGAAATCTGTTATTATTGTTATTCAAGTTTCTTATATCTATATAAGTGTGCGAAGTGCGAGGTATCCGAAAAAAGATGCCATCACTGGTTTTCAAGTGGGTTAAAATTACAAAATACATCAGTAAGTGTTGTAGTAGTACTAATAAGTATATTGTACAATTTTTTTTATAATTTAATGATTGCAGAATGGTGTTATTTAATTTAATTAAATGGTGTTTTATTTAATTTATTTAATTAATTTATTTAAAATTTTAATCTAAGGCTTCGAATAACATATCTTGAAGCGTTTTTTATAACAACATACCAATGCGCCAGTAGCGATATTGTCCATCAAATATGGGGAAAAGTTGCTTCAGGACGGTAATTCGAGTTGCGATTTTTTTTTGTTTTTTTTTTGAAAATTGGACACATAAAAAACCCGAATTGAAGGTTAAAAAAATGTAGTTTGACCTACTAAAAGATAATCGTCGTCGAATTAGAACAAAACGGCCAAAATTCCGTTTAATTTTTTTAATCGAAAAGAAAATCGAAATTGGAAAAATAAAAAACAAGGGTAGAAAAATGTAGTTTAACATACCTAAAGATAATCGTCGTCGAATTTAAACGTCACTGTCCGTTTAATTACTTTAATTAAAAAAAAAAAATACATCAATTAAAATCAGCGAAAACAAATCAACAAAATATAAGTTGCCAAATATTTAATTGCGGTATCGCTAGTTTTTGTCAAAATTATAATTTTTGCATTTTTTAATAGATAATTAAGTATTAAAAAATGCAGTTTCCATGTTTTTCGAAATTTATTAAATAAAAAGTATTATAAAACTTGATAAGGAATTTTTAATAAAACATTTATAATAATAAATTGAACATAAAGTGTGTTTTTCTACAACCAAGCGAAAAGTACAAATTTGCGCTTTCAAAAGAAAGCGTAAAGTTGCACGTCGAGCGACAGTTACTTTACAAAAAAAAAGTTTATATACAAAAGTGAAATTTTAGTTTCACCCTTACTTCCTAAGAAGTCCCAGAAGCCAACTGAATGGCTTAAGTGGGTTAGGGGTAGGAATGGACCGCGGGCAAACACATCGAAACCATAATAAAGAAACGTTTAGTGTATTTGCGACTTTTTATAGGAACGTCAAATTTAAGGTTATCAATAATAATTAATTTTTACCAAACATTCTTATAGAAACACCGGTTGTAGAAAAAATCCTGTGTGTAATTTGATATTGCCGCTCTCGCGAGATAGCCGCGCTCCGCTACGCGTCGCCCGTCAAACTTCTCGCTCAGAGCGGCAATGTATTGCTTTGCGCTCTTAATACACAAATGGCTATTATGGGAATTTTTCTCACTCGTCAGAAAAAATTCAAAACGCTTTGTTAACATTTTCCCTATTAAAGTATTGATTAGAATAATTAATGTTTTTCTTCAAGTTTTGTGCTTGTTTATGTTTTATGAAAAAATCCTTTAAATAAACCATATCAGATGGATCCCTAAATTAAAGTTCATTTTTGCAAATTATACACAGGGGTACAGGGGAACCCAACAAAATACCAAGTAACACTTTGACAGGTGCCAAATTGACAGATGACAGACAGATGACAAATTACAGGTGTCAATTTGACACATTTATAAAAAATCATCTTTTTAATTTTAATTATTGAATTTCAACCCACTTTTGGTGGATAAAACAAAATTTAAAATTTCCACGTTGCAACTGGTTTTCTACTTAGTTTAGGTGGAGCGCCATTTTAGTCACGAATTCTAAGTAGGCACGAGAGATCCTTGCAACCCAGTGTTTAGTAAAAAAATATGTGTCTAGAAGAGTTTACAACAAGACGAATACTATACTTTCTCTGTAAAAAATACTTTTTACAAAAAATAATGAATTACTAATTATTTTATATATATATATATATATATTTGTACAAAGCGATATCTAAACAAAAAAATAGTATTAATGTTAGGAATCTGTTTTAACTGCTTTTAAAGTGAGAATGTCAGTTTGTCGAATTATCCTGTAAATATCAAAATTTCTTCATTGGAAATGGACTAACAACCGTTTAAATCCGACATTGAAGCAGTTTTTACATTGAAATTGAAGAGGATGGTTTTATGGGTATTCCACCTGAACTTAAAAATTCTGCCGGCAAAATCAAAAAGTGAGTACAAACGTGCATATAAACTTTTCAAAGATTGGCGGCAATAATTTTGTATTTTTCTAGGTATAGAGTTATTAAAATATTTTCCAAATTTTAGTATTATTCGCAAGAAGTGCACTTTATTTTCACGATTGTATAACATTTGAGAAATGTCAACTAACTTAAAACTAACTTCAGCCCTTGACTAAAAAGCCCAAAAACCATTGCTGCTAACTTAAACCCGTGATTTAAAAGCCATAGTCACAATTTGTCAATGTGTATTCAAAAGATCACTAAGTGTCATGGAAACATAATAGCAAGCATGATAGATAATTGGAGTAAAAGGAAATTATTGGTATTTTTAAGTAGGTACACGTATACAGCGCACAAAAATGTACACGGAATAAAAAGTTAATTATTTACCTAGTGCACGAAATTAAACTTGAGGTTATATTAAAACCGTTTACAATAAATAGGAAAATTATGGTATTTAAGTTTGGGAATGATTACCTAACACTATTGTAAGCAACTTTCCAATATTTTTTTTCTGTTAATTTTATTTTATTATATTTTATGTCATTTATGCTTTATGCGATATTTCCTATCTTATCTTGTGCATTTTGTTGTTTATTGTTTAATTCTTTTAAATTACTTATTTTATAGGTAATAGATTTTTGTAAAATATTATGTTTTATCTTACATTTTTAAAAAAGACTTCGAACACATAAAAGGGTTGTACTGGATAGATATTAAAAGTTAAAGTTGGTAAATGTTTTCTATTTACTAAGAAAAAGTTATTAAGGGCCGTGAATGGCCGCGAGAAAAAATCAACAAAGTTGGCAAAAGGTGTAATAATTAACAGGTTGTGAAAGTTTTCGAGCGAGTTACGCGCTTTTAAGGAAAATAAATGACTTTCGGGCGTTAATTATAATTTTCAATCAAGCCTTCTAGATAAATTATGGAACTTCCCAGTAATTAACAGAGGGCTCGAACTTTCATAAACAATAGTTAAAATTTATTTTATTTTGGCTTAAAGATGAGCGCTGGAAGTAAAACAAAAATCATTTTCTGATATAGGTATTAGGTATTATTGGTTTGACCAGAGTTTTAAGGATTTATATAGAAATATTTGTTTATTATTTAATTTAATTATAATAAAGGATATAGGATATAAGGTATTAGGTATTATTGGTTTGACCAGAGTTTTAAGGATTTATATAGAAATATTTGTTTATTATTTAATTTAATTATAATAAAGGATATAGGATATAATCTTTACGTTTTTTGTTTGATAAATCCTTTATAAATATGTATATCTTTTTTTATTTTGGATTTTTATAATTAATAAGATTTATAAATAATTTAGAGTATTATGAAATTGGATTTTTATTTTTTGTTGTAAATTTTTAGGAAATTAATTTCTAAAAAATTAATATCTAAGTCATTTCACCAAATAACTTTTTATTGGGTTGTGACCGCCGTAAAAGATTCTTAGCTTGTCAATAAAAATATATTTTTTTTATACTTTTATAATTAAATAAAGTTTCTTTAAATCGCTTTCTTTACATTTGTTAAAAACGTATTTTAACGGCAGCAATCTTTAGACTAGATTTTTCATCAAAACGTATTTTTTTTCCAAAAATGTTTTCAAGCGGAAATTCATAAATTATATAAATTTCTGATCTTTTAACTTGTTTTTAAATTTTCGAAAAAAGTGGATGAGTGTAATATCGGTGAAATTCTTTATATTTCGGCCAATCAAATCATATAAAATTTTCCAAAAAAATTTTGTTTAGTATGTTAGTAATAATAATAATATTAAAAATATAAAAGTATAAAATAGGGTAAAGCATATTTTGGTGTTGTTTTTCTATGTATTTTTTAAACTGCAGTTTAGCCATAAGCTATTGTCCCATAAATTTAAACATTGAGACATTTTATTTTACAAAAATATATTTAACTGATTTGCTTGCATAAAATGTGCTAAACAGGGTGTAAATAAAACCGTGCATCTAAAATACTTTGCATGCATGATGTATGGGACAAAACTGTAAATTTGCTCCAATTAAACGTGGCAACGTCACCACTTTGATCAAAGAAGCGTTTCAAAACATTTTGGGATTGTCCCGAATAAAAAATTAAAGTAGTCGAATTCAAAATTTTGCGATTGGAAACACAAGACCCTTTTTCTAGTTTGTATTATTTCTTAAACATCAATAAATAGGCCACTTAATAAACATTGCATGACGAAAACTATACATTATTTTTAAAAATCTTACATTTATTTATATTTTAAAACTGTCAACCCGCGGGCTCTGCTCCGCATTATTGTTTTGTCTTATGAAATATAAAAAAATGACTGGAATTCAAAATATTAACAATTATTTTTTTTGCAAAAATCAAAAAATAAAAATTATAGAGATTAAAGTGGAATCGAATAAGGTGCAAAAAACGACTTTATTTTACTTTTAGATTAAAAAACATACTATGACATTATGTATGGAAAATAACATATGGTTTCCGCGGCTTTGGTGGGTTGCGTCCATTCGAGAAGCCAAATTTTGAATTACTTCTTGGCAGAGATCGGGTTGTATTTCGCCAATGACGTGTCGGATATTGCATTTAAGTGCTTCAATAGTCAAGGCTTATTTGCTTACACCAGAATCTTCACATCCCCTATATGAAGAAATCCAAAGGAGTAAGATCACACGATCTCTCTGGTCAATTGATATGCTGTTACGTAAAATTACAAACCCAGGACATTTTTCTGCTATCAAGTCCAGTGTTTTACGTGCTGAATGACAAGTGGCGCCATATCCATATCCTCCAATCGAGGCCAAAATAAATCCCGTATCATCGTTCGGTACCCTTCTCCGTTGACCGCCTTTCTTATCTTCAAAGAAATAAGGACCGATGACGACGCCAGACCAAAATCCACCCCAGACAGTAATCTTTTCTGGATGCAATTGACGCTCTACAATCTTTCGTGGGTTTGCTTCACTCCAAATCCGACAGTTCTGCTTAACAAAGCTGATCAACCAAAAATGATCCTCATCGCTAAAAATGATTTTCTGGCCGAACTCAGGGTCTGCTTTCAAATGCTCTAGAGCCCAATTAGCAAAACGTCGACGCAAAAGATTATCGTTTGGCTTGATCTCTTGGGTCAACTGGATCTTATAGGGGTGTAATCCCAAGTCTTTGCGCAATATTCGCCAAACTGAGGACTGACAAAGGTCCGTCGCACACTGGTCCGAATCGTGCTTGACTTTGGCCAAAACCCCAAAAATAAAGTTATTAATTATGACATTATTTTAATTCATACAGGTAGAGAAATGTTTGAAGTATTTAAAAACCAAAGAGTTTAGGTATAAAATCGCCCTACCTGATCCCTAGGGCAGTTTTATTGAACCCTTTTTTGCAATTGCTTGGAAACAGTTATTGGGTTGATTTTGATTGTGCAACAAAAGTGCTATTATTTCGTTAACGACTTGTTCGATTTTAACAGTTCAAAATGGAAAATGTTTCTGAAGGTATGTACAATAATTTTATAAAATTACATTTTTGAAAAAAAAGTATTTGTTGTTAAAATTTATACTAACATAATGGCCTGATTTTAATTTTTTTTCGATTTTTTCGTTTTTTTTACTTGGAATAACTTAAAATGTGGGCATTTGCGGAAGACGTTTTTTTACGGGGAAACGTTCATTGAAGTGTCTATTATAAGGTTCTTAAAAAATAGGCTGCAGCCACTTGCGCGAAAATTAATAAAACAATAATATACACGTTCGTGCCCGGATTTGAGACAGTAGTCGCGGTTAAACGCAGTGATGCTTAGTAAATATATTTTTTAAGATTTTATAATAGGATAACAAATATACAGAAAAAATTATTTATGCAAAGATATTCGTCAGTACCGCGAAAATTTTTCAAGAAAATCTTCTCGAGAAAAGTCAATGTCGGACGTTAAATTAAAGGTGAAAGGTAATGAATCATTGCATCCTACTGTGATTGAGCTCCTTGAACTTATTAAAGAAAGTGCAGCTGAAGAAATAGACATTGATGACTATGACTTTTAATGTAAATTACATTATGTAATAGTATAATTTTAATTTAATAAACATTGAAATTTTGTACGCAAGTGTATTTTATTTTTTTGACAATTATTACAATAATACTAAATAAGTAACCTTACAACCGAATTAGGCCGAACCTAATACTCACAATAATTAATAATTAAAAAAAAATCCGCCATTTTTGGTACATTGGTTTGTATTAAATAATTTTGATATCAAATTCATGATTAGCGAATGCAAAAATTAAAAATTTCAGGACGATTAACAATTTTTTTTAAATCCGCCATTTTTGGTCCACCATTTTAAATTTACTAATATTGAATTTAAATTTATGATTAACGATCCCACAAACCTAAAAATTAACATTTTCAGGACGATTAATTAATTATTTTTCAAAAAAGTCCGCCATTTTTGGTCCCCCATTTTGAATTTAATAATTTTAATATTAAATTCGTGATGAGCGACCCCAAAAACCTAAAAATTAACATTTTTTGGGAGAATTAACTAAATATTTTTTTTAAAAGTCCGCAATTTTTGGTGCGCCATTTTGAATTTAATAATTTTGATATCAAATTTGTGATAAGCGACCCCAGAAACCTAAAAATTAACATTTTCATGACGATTAACCAATTATTTGTCAAAAAAGTCCGCCATTTTTAGTCCGCCATTTTGAATTTAATAATTTTGATATTAATTTTGTAATCAGCGACCCCAATAACCCTAAAATACAAATTTTTACATTATTACATTCACTTTTCGAGTTTTGGCCAGAGAATAAGTCGATTCGGACCAGGGTGCGTCGGGGTATTGAGAGTTTAGGATTCTCATGCACACTTTCTCCAACAGCAGCAACATTTTCAACAGACAGATTTATCGGTGAAAAAAGTACATTTTTAAAAACTTTTTATTATGGTTATTTTTATGACGATAATTTGTTAAAAACATCTTAAAGCAATAGATTTTGGTAAAGAAATATTTTTAAATAATTATATTTTGATTTTATGACACCTCGAAAAAATATTTTTAAAACAATAAAATTGGCTAAAAATTACGCACACATTAAATAAACTACATCTTTTAATCGAACAAAAACATGTATATATTTTTTTAAATATGAGCTCTCTAAAAATGAATTAGTCAAAAATGACTAATTTAATAGTTATTAGTGGCTGCTTTTTTACTTGTACCATGGTTAACCATGGAATACCATGGTATCCAAAAATGTAAAATTGTCCACTGAATCCGAAAATACCGTCAAAAGTTAAAAAAAAGTAGAACAGTTTTTGATATAGTCAATTTCCATTTAATATGGAATTGACTATATCTCAAAAACTGTTCCACTTTCATAATTTTTGACGGTATTTTCGGATTTAGGGAAAATTTTACATAAGAATTGGCTGTTCAATTTTGGGATACCATGGTATTCCATACATTTTAATTATCTGGATTCATTTGTGTATCTCTCCATTATAAATTGACAAGCTTTGTGAAAAACGTACGTCAAAAAATGACAGCAGGATCTTTTGAAATAATAACGCCATCGTTGTTTAAAGATCTATCACTCTTAATGAAAAACCCTTTATATCGTCTTCTATCAAGAAAAAAGAAAAAAACACAATGAATAGCCGATAAAAAGTCCCGTTAAAACATATTCCGCCGGAAAAACATTTTAACACTTTAATTTTGTTTATTTCTATAGATGTATAGATAGAAAAAAAAAGAAAAGATTAATAATTTTAATAAATGGTTTCTGTCCTTTTAATATGAGGCGCCGTTTGTGTCATTAATAAATGCTAAAATATATATAATATTTACTGATATATATTTATTTTTATTAAATATATATATATATATATATATATATATTTTTTGCAAATTTATTTTGTATATATATTTTTTTGTTGAAAATAAATATATATATATTAATTTACTTTCTTAAAAAAACATATATATTTTTATTAAATAAATATATATTTTAAAAAATAAATATATATTTTTTAGTAAAGTTACATATTTATATAAAAACTGAGCTTATGAAAACAGTCGCTTGGTGGCGTTCACGCTGCAACAGCTGACGCGTGACAAAACATTACATTTGGCGCTTTCTTTCTTCCGACATTGTTATTGTTATTGGTCTAGGATTCTTATTAAGTTTGTATTTAAATATAAATACTAGATTACTTTAGATTACTTTAGATTAGTTATGGTTTAGGCTTGTTCATTTTTAGTTTTATTTATATCTAGATGTTGTCTTAAATTTATTGGTTAAGCTATTTTTGGCTCGTAGAAAGCCTGTTGCGGGCGTATTATTTATTTATTTTATTTAGGATAATGCCATAGTGTTAAATTGTTTAAATGTCTATTTTGTAAATTATTTATAGTTGTTTCTGGGCTAAAACTTGTATCAGTAATTACTGCCTTTCAGTCCTTTTTGCAGAAATGTGTAATTGTGTTTTATTGTAAATCATTGATGTATATTTTTACAGTTACTGCAAATAAATTATTATTATTATTATGTAGACACTGGATCACATATTTAGAGATATGTGCACTACATAAAATATTTACTTCAAATCAAACACAATTACCTACCGGCAATTTCTTGTTCATAACCCTTTTTTATCTAGTTTTATAACATAACCTTGCACCACTATTTTTGGGTCAGCTGTTGCAGCGTTGCGTTTGCGAAGTGAACGCCACCAAGCGACTGTTCGCATAAGCTCAGTTTTTATATAAATATGTAAGTTCACTAAAAATATATATTTATTTTTTAAAAATATATATATATTTATTTTTTAATATATATATATATATATAATTTTTTTTTAATATATATATTTTTGTTTAAAAAGTAAATATATATATATATTTATTTTCAACAAAAAAATATATATTTGCAAAAAATATATATATATTTAATAAAAATAAATATATATCAGTAAATATTATATATATTTTAGCATTTATTAATGACACAAACGGCGCCTCATATTTTAATGCAACCACGATAAAATTAATTAAATTGGCAATCGTAATTTTAAGCACATAATCGCCTCTTAGAATCGCTCAGAAGCAATTATAGTCTTTCATATAAATTAAATAACGTTGTAATTGTATTTGTTGATATATTCTTGTTTGGTTAGGGCCCTTTAACGAAGGCTTAAGAGGAAAGCGAAGCAAAGATTTACGTAAAGAGGGAAAATTAATCCTCTTAAGTTCAATTCAATATATTTAAAGTAATTTTCCTATATTTTCATAAAAATGGTGAACCTTTTCAAAGTTTTTGCATAAAACAAAACCTAACATGTTATAAGGGTATTACGACAACGTTATACATTAGTACAGTTCTAGTATTTAATAAATAGCAGGTTTCTAAATAACTTTTAATCTTTTTTCTTTTTAAATTAATGAACTTTTACGAGAATCCTTTATAGTACATTTAAATTAATTTAAATAATTTACATGCATTTACAATTGTTGGTTCATAAATATTAAAACGGCATTTTGAAGTACTTTGGTTAAATATTTAGAAATAATTCTATGGCATAGTTTTGCATAACTAAAACAAGTTATCCAATAAATGTATAATGTATAATGAAATATACTATACAGTGCCCGCGTTAGAAGTTATCTTTTGAACGAAAAAATGTATTGACATCGGTTGCTAAGTATTTGAGCATTTGAATTTTTCAAACTATGAAGCCTGTTTGGTAAATCCGGTCCTGGCAGTACGAATTATCGCAAATCTGTATTACCATTTAATTTTTTTACCCTTTTTTGTTTTTGTTTTGTAAAAAAACGTACCAGTGTAGTTTTAAGGCGGTTTATAAAATAGTTGTACTCTTTAGTATAACACTATTTATCAGTTGTGCCTGCAATTTTACTTTTTATTTAGTTGGAAAATGGCGCAAAGCTCGCTCTTTGAAAAAAAAAACGGAAGCCATTTTTATTTATGTTGAAGTTGCATGTAATTTGCACCAAGTTGAGAGGGTGTTTAATAAATGGGACTCAGACAACCCTATTTGCATAAAATATTTACGAGAGTTAGTGAGTAATTTCCAAACAACTAAAAGTGTAAGTAGGCAGAAAGGATCGGGTGAAAAATAAATCTCAGAAGACAAACAAATATAAATAGTCGGTTCCGTCGTTAAGAATCCACAACAATCGACAGCGGCAGTTGTAGGGAATTGTGATATAGCAAAATCAGCTGTTAAAAAATATTTAAACCCTAACAAATTTCATCCCTATAAATTAAAAATATTACATCAACAGTTGATGATCAACTTACTAAAGATGACTCGGATCGCAGAGTACAATTTATTGGTCCTACCGAATGGCCGTCTCGGTCTCCTGATTTAACGCCACTTGATTTTTGTGGGGTTATTAAAAATCTAAGGTCTACATCACCGAGCCGAAATCAAAACGACGGATTAGACGTGAATGTGCAAATATTACACAAGAAACGTTTGCAAATGTAAGAACTAAAATTCGAAACAGACTATTTTTCTGTCAAAATGTCCAAGGGGAGCATTTCGAACATTTCATGACTAAATGGAAATTAATTGTACTTAATAAATGAAAACCTTGTATTCTAGGTGTAAACCACTAATTAAAAATCGCAAGGGTAGTCATGTGCAACGCGTCGCTAGAAAAAATTTCTTATTGATAAGGATATTTACTTATTGATAATAACTGATAAGACAAAATCAGAACACAACGTCCATATAACGTTGAACGTTGGTCTCGCTCATTGGTTTGTACTAATAATAATAATAATAATAAAAATCTTTATTGTATAAAGTGACATACATAAATACAAAAGGTGGAAGTTCAGTTTTCACTGTTCTTACACTTACAAATTTAAACTTAGACATTGCACATTTAACAAGTGACTTTTAAGCTTATGCTGAAGAGATATAGCCTTAGGCCCAGTTGTATAACAGTTGGTAAACAGCTGGTTAACTCTTGATAATAATTATGTAATGATTAAGCTAACTTTTAAGTTGTATAAACATTGATTCAAATTTAATTAAGTGATTAACGTACAATTATCAAATCGGTGAATTTTGTGTGGTTAACGACGGGTTAGAACACACATAACCTTATAAATGTCAACGTTTAAAAATTTTCATTATTTTTTTGTTAGTTTTTATCTGTGGTTAGCATTAAAATGGTAGAACATTTAACGGATGATGAAGATTTCTTTTATAATTAGTAGAAATTGTTATTTTTTCTAGAAAACCGAAACTTTCGTGCTAGACCTGAATATTTTACATATTTAAATATAGAAGAATACAGAAACAGATTTCTTTTAAGCAAATGATTGAATTAACTTTACGATTTTTGGTAACGCGTTCATTTTGCATTCTACAATGTTTTTATATTTTTTACTACCTATTCAAAGCAATAGCCAAGATTTTTTTTTCACTAAAGTTAGAGACCCTATTACCACAATCTTTCATTTTTGACCAACAAGCCTATGCTAAAGCCATTTTTTGTATATTTTGTACAAAATATTAAAACCTTTACCCAAAAACACAAAACACACCTGCAAGAAGAAATGTAATTAAAGCTACTTACAATTGCACATTAATGTATGCAATAAATAAATAAATACCAATATACTTACTGAAATCTTCCTAAACAACAAAAATTATTAATATTAATTTGAGGACATGGTTAATTTGACAATTACGAAAATTATAACATGACAAAAACGAAAATTTGGTGATTTTTTAGTGAATTCCCCTAAATTTGAAAATTAACTAATTAAAACATAACCGAGTGTTGCACAACAAAATTTTCTTTAACCAGCTATTATTGATTAATCCGTAATTTATTAATCTGTTGTTAATCGGACTTTTATACAACTGGGCCTTACATTGATTAAATAGATTAAAATAAATATTAAATATTGACGTGGCCATGTATTCAAAACTACTTTTAAATTTAGTAGTTTTATGAATAGGTACACTTAATAAAGATTTATTACGAACATTAACATTATGACACTGGCTTTCGTTGCAAATGTAAAATAAACACTACTACAATAATTACAAGGACTTAGGATAAGACTAGTACATAACTTCCATTTAACATCACATGACAAAAATGTTTTAAAATTGTAGATTGACTTAAACTTAAAATAGGCATTTCTTAAAATACTTTTTACATGGGATTCAAAACTTAAATCACAGTCTATTAAAACACCTAGGTTTTTAACACAGTTTTGAAATTGTATCACAGAGTTATTAACATAAATATCACAAGTTTTAAGCGCTAAAGCTTTCATTCGAGAATTTTTAGAGCCAATGCAAATGCTGACAGTCTTGTTTTGGTTGAGTGGCAGACCATTTTTGGTAGACCACATACTTATTTGCTGAAGATCTTCATTTAAATGTAGGACTGCAGAGTTAATAGCAGCTGGAGTAGTTGATTTATAGATTTGTGTATCATCTGCATACTGATGTGCTTCACTATATTTTACCACTTCACACAAGTCAGCAGTAAAAATTGAGAAAAGTAAGGGACCCAGTATGCTTCCCTGCGGAACTCCTTTAGACAATGATCGACGAGTTGACATATTACCATTTATTTCAACATACTGGACTCTGTTCTTGAGATAATCACAAAACCAGTTTATCACCATTGCATCAAAATTGTAATAATGAAGTTTAGCCAAAAGCAAATTATGATTAACTACATCAAAAGCCTTGCTGTAGTCAAGTAGCACCAATAGAGTAATCTCAGAATTATCTATGGCCCTGACAAAGTCATTTGTGATTTTTAGTAGCGCTGTGTTAGTACTATGTAATTTGCGAAAACCAGATTGATTTAAGGGTAGGATATATTTATTGGCATGTTGCACAGTTTGTTCGTGGACAATTTTTTATAATATTTTTGACGCAATGGGAAGGATGCTGATTGGTCTGAGATCAGTGGGTCCTTAATAAATGAAAATTTGTATTTATAATTAATTTTATTTAAACGTTTAATATCTTCGCAACCATTTTATATATTTGAATAGAGAATCGAAATACGTTTTAAATGAGGTATCCATTTAAAATTTTTAGTTAATACTGCCCTCTTGGCACTTATCAATTTGATGTTAAAAAGTAGTATACTTAATATCCTTGACAATGGTTTTTTAAAATTTAACAGGGAGGACTTTTAACGTACCCACTCTATTTTCATATTTTAATTAAAGAATAATTTTTTGGTGTGACCATTATAATAGTAGCGAAGCTTACAAAAAAGTTGAACTTTTTTATGAAGCTGATCCGTCGAAATATGAGCAAAAAATTAAAAAAATAGTATTGTTTTAACAAACAAAAAAATAGAGAATACTTGGTTTGGATTAAAATCGGACAAGGTATAACAATAAATACAAAAAAAATAAACAAAACGCAAACATTTATTCTTTAAATAAAGCATATTTTATGATGTAAAAACGCGAGCTTATGGCGGCAGCAAGGCATGCAACGAGAAATGTTCCAGGACGAGTAAAAAAGAAAATAAACAAAACATACCTTGGTTGGTTAAATTAATGCGATGTTGTATTACAAAGACATGTTATATGTATGAATATACATTTTTAATTAAAAATCGTTTTGAAGAAAAATAAATAAAATTTTATATAAACTAATGTATAATGTTAGAAGTGTTTAATTTTATGACTGTGAAACAAACAAATGCGTTTAAAGAATTGGATACAATTTTTAAAATTAAAAATAAATTAGTAGGTACCTGAATATTTGTATTGTGATGTTTGTTATTTATATTTTGTGCAATTAGGCAAAATAAAAACCTTTAATTTTACCGTAAATATTAATAAACATTATAAATTCCCTGCCTAACAACGTGAATAATAAACTCAATATTCACGTTGTTAGGCATTAGTGATTGGCCGATTTCAATATACACTGTGATTTGAACTAATCCGGTTTTAAATAGGAAGAAGGCGGCATAATTACATTTAAAATTGGTAAAAAGTAAGTTTAACCATTTGACAGATGTCAGATTTTATTTATTTAATTTTTAAAATAATTTAATTATCTACTTATTGGAGTACATCAAGTATTATTCACTCGGATTATTTGAGTCTCTAGTCTGCCGACTCGAGATGCAAACCTCATCCTTGTGAATAATAGCCTGCAATATCTCTCGTATAATAATGTACTATTATATACTGTGATAATTATTATAATTTTAAGAGAATGTAACATGATTACGTCAAAAATATGTTATTACCAAAAAACGTAAAAAAACAAATTAAAAATGGCTTGACTAAATAAATTATATTTATTAATATAATAATACAGTGTGTTTTTTGATTGGCGACATTTCGGTATTTATTTAAAAATATACCGAATAAAAAAAATTATTTGTAGTACTCGAAAAACTCTACACGGTGCTGTTCTGAGAGGCTAAAGCTTGGTCACAGACTTGAAGCCAAGACTTGGTCTTGAAAGTCTTGCTAAAGCTTGTTCAGAGACTAGGAAGACAAGACTCGATTTTTAAAGCCTGGCTGGACCAATATATCTAGTACGAGAAAAGGCAGCCCAGCCAAGCTTGGCCCCGTTTTCAGTCTTGGAATTTCATCGTTTTAGTATTTAATTTACACTTAACAACTTTATGGTAAAATGTTTTAAATGTGTTAATCTAACGTTAATTTTTACAATAGTCGGATTGTTTTTAAATATATCGTTATATATGTTGCAAAAATTACTGCATTTAATAGAACTGCAAAGGGTAATTTAAATAAAGAAAGTTTTTAAAAATAGAAGTGTTTATTAATGAACTTATAACTTTGTTTTTTTAATAGTCATATATACATAAGTATGTATTGCAAAAATGAATTCTTACAATAGGCCAGTATTGCAAAAGTCAAAAAAATTGTTAAAATTAATAGTTACATTATCAATATCTTAAAAATAATTATCGCAACTTTCGTAGGTATATTGCAGAAAACATTTTTTACGTTATGTGTATTATTAAAACAACACTCGTGTGTTGCAGGAAATATTTTTTACAATTTAAACTAATTGAAATAATTTTTACTATACGCAAAACAATTTGTGCAATAGTCATGTAATGCAGAAAATAATTTATACAATAGGCGAAATTTGTAAAAATGTTGGCAACAGTCCCTAGATGGATTTGGTTTTAATTTAGCAACTTTTTTTTTCGTGAACAAGAGTTTGTTCTTGTGTATATATAATAAAATAAACATACAATCTAAAAAGAGAACCAAAAGCCTCAGAAGGGACAAACAATTATTGTTAAAGTTGGTAAAATTATAATTATAATTATAATTAAATATAAAATTATATATTTATAATTATAATTATTATTTGAATATTTATTCGAAAAATTATTAATTTATTTTATTTAAATGTTAAACCTGTACCTAAAATATTTGAGAGACAATCCTTTTACAACTATATTTTTACCTATTCCATATTTTTAAGCACAAACAAGTTTTGTAAAATAAACACACTGAAGCGACAAACAAAAAAAGAAAAAGGCTTAGGATAAAATTGATAAAGCTTAAAATGAAAATAGAGTGCAAGTGAAAAACAGGCATCAGCTAAAAAGTATTTATCTAAATATAAAAAGAAAAACTATAAAAAAATTAAAATTCTATTTTATTTGTATTTATATTAGGTATAGGTATTAAAAAACAAATTTTATGTGTAAGAAAGGGAAATATTTACCTAACAAAAATAAAAAACAGCATATGTATTTGTTGATAATTTTAGAAAAAACTTTATGAAACAAGTGGAGGGACGTATATTTCAAAATTGTCTGAAAAAGGGGCAAGAATGCTCGATTTTCTAAAAAAATAAAAGCCCGAGCATATTACCATTTTAATATACAAACTAATTTATTAAATAAAAAATAATTGGCACTGTAGAATTTTATTACAAATTTTATAATAATTACAATGCCACCAACGTATTTTTGTCAGCGTATACGCTATATTATAATATTTGTTATCAATATATGATGTTGCTTTTATATTGGTTTTCATTATTTTTCAAATTCAATTAAAAACCCATTTGAGCAATTTCATTGTAAATTTTTCAATAAAAAAGTATTTTTAATCAAAAAGTTGTATTAATATATTTTAGGGGTATTGATTTATATTTTGTTTAATTTCAACAATTCGTGATTCTTATAAATAAAAATTAAAAATTATAATTTTAAAATAAAAAAAAATATGCCAAATAAGTATAATCCCATAAGACTTTAATTAATAAAAAACAATTAATTTTGTTTCTATAAAAAATACCTATACAAAAGAGCCAGTATTAAACGTTTTGTATGGATTTTATTATAATTAAAACAATCAGAATCCAAAAGGAACAAAAGAAAATGTTCCTTTTATTAATTCTATTGTATTTTTTTTAATGAGCCTATATTAAATATAATCTCAAAGCAAAAACTGCAAATAATTGGGGCATATTAAACTAATTAGAGGCAAAACAACCACTTAGCATGAGCGACCAATAATTTATCCCTATTAAAAGGTTTCACGGTGTGCGAAGAATTAATTTCTCTTCACGGTGCACCCTTCAACGTTAATTTTTAAGGTTAGGTGCTTTTTTATCTCGTGTGACATATTTCGTTTAGAGTTAATTTCGCGTCGAGAGATTTAAGTCTCGTAATATATTAAACCTTTTCAGAATCAAAATTTTAAAGATAAATGAATCCGCTGAAAGAACCAGTTGGTCTGGAAATTCCTTTTACATTTATAATCTTTCAGGGGGTAACAAAATATTTTTTGCTTGGCAAAGTGAATAATAAATCAGATGTAATACCTATCAAGAGTTTGTGGGATTTTCCTTTAATAATTTCGATCTAAATAAAGTTTTCTAGAATATTACTTTGATGTTTATCCTTGATTTTGTTCTTAGAGGAATGTTCCGCAAGGGACATTTTTTTAAATAACTAAAGAATATTGTGTTATGAATATACCAACATAATAGAATTTGTGATTAAACAATATTTAGTAGGTACACTAATATCAAAGTGTTTGAACTACAATATCATGTAAAATACGTAATTTGTAGAGACCAGACTTTGAGGCCCCTTTAAAATGAAAAAGCTCCTAAAAAGCACCCAAAAAACTGGCAGGTAAAAAAGTCAAAGTAGAAAGAAACAAAAACTTCAAATTGAGTCCTGTGTGATTTAAATTGAGACTAATCACATTTATTTTGTGATCAATCATATTTAAAATAAGAATAAACAAATTCAAAATTAAAATAGTCACCAGAAGTTAGCATTTAATATACAGCTGTCAAATGCGTTGTTTGTGTTGTGGAGTGTTTTTCGAAAGGAAATCCTGGGTTGAGTTTTAACCGGTTTACCAACAAACATCAGAAATCCGAATTTTGAAATAAATTTCACAGTCCCTGTAAATATAAATTTTACCTATTAGATACAATAAATACACATTATAGTACTTAATAATTTACTTGAAAATTGTAAACATTTTAATTCAGAAAAAATAATAAAACAAATAAGTCGTCTAAATTCAAACAGCATTTAGCGTTATTAAAAGAGTTGATTAAGAAAGGCTCCACTTAATAGTAATAGCAAATAGCAAGAACCGGTACCATTTCCCCCCCCGCACATTAGGCACCCTTATCTTAAATAACAACCCCACTTTTTTTAATCGAAAATTGATAGTGCACATTTTTTTGAGTACGACGATACCACATAAGTAGGATTTAGTAACCATATATTGAAAATTATAATTTTCAATACAGGGTAAATATTTAAAAATTACAAGTATGAATTTTTTATTGTTATTAATTTTTTATTGTTATTAATAGTAATAGCAAATAGCAAGAACCGGTACCATTTCCCCCCCCGCACATTAGGCACCCTTATCTTAAATAACAACCCCACTTTTTTTAATCGAAAATTGATAGTGCACATTTTTTTGAGTACGACGATACCACATAAGTAGGATTTAGTAACCATATATTGAAAATTATAATTTTCAATACAGGGTAAATATTTAAAAATTACAAGTATGAATTTTTTATTGTTATTCTTCGATTTAGTTTATTGTGTTGTAGCTTTCGCTATTTAGATATTCATGTTTTTTCGCTTTGTTATTGTTTTTTCTTAATGCCATTTTTTGCGTTTGTCCTTTTTGCATTGTTTACATTTTTTGCATTGTTTAAATTTTTATTATTAATGAAACATTTTACGCTTTACTTATTGAAGTATTTTGTTAGATCCAAGTATCAGTTAATATTTTAGTTAAAAAATGCGACACTTGACAGAAACTCTGCGAATAGAAATATTAATGATGATTGGTTACGGTGATATGTGCAGATCACAACAGCAAGTTGCAAACCTTTTTAATGGAAAATACCCAGATTTACCACCACTTTCTCAGGCAACTGTGTCTAAAATACATGCACAATTTCGTTACGTTAAACTATTACGCAGGACGCCTCATTTTATTGATGAAAATGTGAAAGTTAATATTTTATTAGCTTTTCAAGAAGATCCAACAACTTCTACGCGTCAGGTTGCTCGTGAAAACGACGTCATTCGACCGTTTTAAGATGTGTAAAAGCCGAAAAAATTCATCCATATAAACTACAACACATACAAGAATTGATTGATGGTGATTCTGATAGAAGATTACAATTTTGCGAGCAAATGCTGCATATGTTAAACAGGAATGTTATTTCTTCTGCAGATATTCTTTTTTCTGATGAATAAACATTTCTATTAAATGGCGAGGTAAATAGACAAAATTGCAGGTACTGGGCAAAAGAAAATCCCCACCGGATGCGACAAAGTCATACCCAACGTCCTCAGAAAATCAACGTTTGGGCTGGTATTGTTGGTGATCATAACGGGGCAAGATATCTGGATATGCTAAGAGAACAAGTTGTCCCAACTTTAGCAGAGTTGTTTCCAAATCCATTGGAACCTAATCTTCCCAATGAAAGGATATGGCTTCAACCCCACCCCACTATGATCTTCCTGTACAGAATTATTTAAATGACACCTTTTCACACAGGTGGATCGGAAGAAGAGGTTTTATAGAATGGCCAGCAAGATCACCGGATCTAACACCTCTAGACTTTTTTCTATGGGGATATGTAATTACTGGAGAAATTAGGAACAGTGCGGGAACAATTTAGCAGTAGATTACTTAAGTGTCAGGAAGTGGACGGGGGACATTTTGAACATTTATAAGATTGAAGAACAGTTTATTTTTGAATTTTTAATTAATTTTAAAATAAAAAGTTTAGTTTTTTAATTTGTCATTATATTTCCACCCTGTATTAAAAACTGTTTACTAAACCCTACTTATATGGTATCGTCATACTCAAAAAATGTGCACTATCAATTTTCGATGAAAAAAAGTGGGGTTGTAATTTAAGATAAGGGTGCCTAATGAGCGGGGGGGAAAATGGTGGGGGCATAAAATTTAAAATTATTATTATAAGATTTGGAATAAAAAACTAAAGTTTACGTGTCCGAGCGTTTTTCATAAAAATCTTTTCTCAACGAATAACGAATTTTATTCCAGTGAGTTCCACACTGTATATGATATTATGTTGTCATGAATTCGTAGGTATATTTTGTCGTTTAAAATGCCGTTGTCGGGGTTTTTAAGAGGAATCAAATATAAAAATATTCGTTCTTAAAATTATGTTTGTATAACAATTTTTTTGTTAGATTTCTTAAATTATATTAGGTAAAGTCCACCAACAAATAAACGTACCGTATTGGATCCTCTGGCAAAAAATGAAAATGCAACGATTTAGTTCTTGAATTTTATTTATAATTAAAAACACAAAATTAATTATTCACCTTGATCACTTGTATAAAATACACACACCAACGTAACTATATAAGCATTGAGTTTCTTAATCAATGATATAAGTAATAATAAATTGAAATAAAGTACTAAACCAAAGGTTTTTAGTTTTTACTTGCATCGCAAAACACAAATAACGTGCGCGATTTAGCTGTGAAATTAAACAAAATTTGTCGAGTGAGATTTATTTTATTTAAATTAAAAATAATGTGCAGTTCGTATGATTTAAATACACTCACAGGCAAAATAATCGATCCACACAGTATTTTCGATGAATTTCAATCGCAAATACTTTTTTTATTTGATGTCGGATTTAAACGAATATTAAAGAATATTGTAAATAAATTATTGGACAATCGCTCACATTTTAAAAATATACGTACGTTTAAAATATACAGGTTTAAACAAAAATTTGTTTTTTACCATAAGTTTAAGACACTCTGTAGAGTGGCAAAACCGTATATTGTTCTAAATTAAGTTTTATTTATCAAGTCACATCTATTCTTAACAGTTTTGTTTTTGGTTCACCTCGATATATTTATTTTTGTGAAAAATATGGATTTTTAAAAAAAAACATTGCAATATTTTTGTGTATGAAGAACTAAGGTTGCCATGGTCCATCCTATGGACGATGACAGTGACAGTTTTGTTGAATCATCCCATACTTGAACATGTCATACAAGGTTTTCACAAGCTATCAAATTGTTTTTTGCAAATTAATGTTTAAATTTTAAGGTGTCTTCTTACTTTAAAAAATGGATATGTCTCCGACTGATGTTGCCAGAGCCATTAATTTAATCCAGGATGGAATGTCACAGTATTACGTGGCAAGTGTTTTAAACGTCACAAGAAGTAAAGTACAAAGGGCAATATCAGTCGGAGACATTTTTAAAAGTAAGAAGACACCTCAAAATTAACACATTAATTTACAAAAAACAATTTGATACCTTTTTGAAAGCTGTACATCATACAGTATATGACATGTCCAAGTATGGGATGATTCAACAAAACTGTCACTGTCATCCTCCATAGGCTATGGATAGACCATAGCAACCTTAGTTCTTCATACAGGAAAATATTGGAAATTGCAATGTTTTTTAAAAATCCATATTTTCCACAAAAATAAATATATCAAGGTGAACCAAAAACAAAACTGTTAAAAATAGATACCTGTATATTATAAACGTACGTGTATTTTTTAGTAATTTTTAAAATGAGAGCGATTCTCCATTAATGTATCTACAATATTCTTTAATATATGTTTAAATCCGAAATCAAATAAAAAAGTTATTTGCGATTGAAATTCATCGAAAATTTGTGTGGATCGATTATTTTGCCTGAGTGTATATTGTTGAATGGTTGTTGAATTTACACAATGCTATCGAACACCACCAGATGGCGAAAACCCGATGCTTCCTTAGCGTATAAAAATCAAATTGAAACCAAACAACGTCAAATTGAGACCATATAGGATTAAGACTTGTCAATTTTAAATTGACAAAAAGTTTATAGATTAGCTTGTTAACAAGCTAAATTGGTAATTGGTGTCTGCACACAAAAGGTTTGTTATCCTCAAAAATAAAAAAAATGGATTTGGTTGTTAAACAGCTATTTTTAGTGGGGTCAGTAGAGACCTCATGGTAGTTAAAATACAGACCAAGGGCTTATTCTGGTTTTGTGTTATCAATGAAATTCGTGTTTATTAACTTAATTTAGGTAAAGCATTGGACAAGCGAAATCAACAATTTTTATAATTTCGTATGCATAACATTCATGTTTTTTGCACACATGATTTCGACTGGATTGTATATTAATCAAAAATAATGAATTAATTAAATCCTGCAAAAATAACGGTATTTCCATTTAAAATGTCAATTTTAAATAAAATGAGTATAGGTTAAAATAAAATGGAGAAAAATTACCAAATTTATCATATACAAAACATTTTCATTTGTTGATTATTGTGACCATTTTTTAAATTTATATCTCAAACTATATTTTATATTTATATGTATATTTCTTGTTTGATAAAATATTGGTTATTTATTAAATTAAAAAGTAAAATCTAAGTTTAATCAGCAAACAAATATTTGTTAACAAAGACATAATATTTATCGTATTTAACAAAATTAAGATGTCGTTTTTTGTGATTAAATTGCTTTGGCGAAATAAACTAAGTGCCCCATTAATCCAATCCAGTTTTTAAACAGTTTCGAACTTCCACTTTAACAGTATAAATTATTTAACTAGCGAAACAGTCAATCTTTTTCCTCCAGCGAATTCTATGGCATTGTTAGAAATATTTGGTTATGAACTGTTTACTATCGATTTACAAAAATTTCGCCTTGCTGGCTTATTTTAATTATCACTAACAATTTGTAGCGTAAACGTCATCATCAGTATTTAAAATAATGTTGATTTTTAGTTTATGCTCAGATAAAACGGTTATGACGCAATTTAGCAGTGAAAAACTGAAAGCCCTAAAAATACGCCGCTTCTCCCTCTAAGAGAGTAAAATTTGTTTGCATGGCACTTTCGGTAATTTCTGCCAAAAAGGAAATTTATTTTTTGTTTTCTTTTGTAAAGTAGTTTATTTAATTAGAAGGGGAAAATGGATGAATGGAAAAGAAAATTGAATTTAATGCAAAAGTTTTCTTTTAGTAAATTTTTTCAGCGAAACGACCGTTGTTTTTGTTTACCATGTTAAGCACAGTAAAACGTGTTTTTATAGAAATAATCATGTTTTTTAATTTAAATTTAAATGGGCGGAACGTTGAAAAATATATCTAACCAAGAAAAAATAAAGTTCAAAACTCCATTTTTAATTTGCAAACAAGATTTTTTATACCATAAAAACCCCAGAACTACTTTAAAGCATAAACATTAAGAAATAATTTAGTTAATAAAAAAAATTAAAACATTAAATGGGAAATATATCGTAGGATTTAAATGATTAAAATATATTATACAAAAAATACACTTTTTTACAATAATCCAACAATGTTAATGCACGTAAAAATCTTTTTTAAACTTTTTTATGCAATGTCCCAGTAAACATTTGTGATATCACGAAAAAGTCACGACGTGACATGTCACAACTTGATATCCAATTGCTGGCACAGTGATTAAGTTTGTCGTTTTATGTCAAGCAGTGACACGCGCGTGATCTTTTTATGTCACGACGTGACCCCGCGTATTATGTTATTATTGGGCGATTCCGTACTCGCGGGTGCAACATTTAGACTCACTTAGGGCTTCTTACTAAGAACATAAAAACTCTTTTTAAAGAAATGACTGGTCGCGGGATTACATTGTAATCTGTTTTAAAAAAATTAATATAAAAAACATTTAATAAAATGTATAAATAGACACAGGAGAGGTTCAAAGTGCTATCGCGGGTGCAACGAAATCGGCCCACCATTAAAGTTCATGAAGCTAGAATGAAAAAAGTCTGTTAATTATGGAATATTTATTAAATTATTTTTACATTCTTTAAAAGAATACAAAACAAACTAATTATTAACTTAAATAAAATTATTAAAAGAAATAAATATTATAAATTATTCACTTTTTATCCAGTCGCGGGTGCAACATAAAATTATCGCGGCTGCAACACGTCTCACTGTAGTGAATATAAACATTTCCATGTAACTTTAAATTAAAGATATGAGATCATAGATGCTGTATTATCACTAATTAGCACTTTCCTATGTAACTTTAATAAATTATTTGTTTGGAATAGTCGGCGATTTATCAGCCTTAAGGTTTTCTTCAGAATCGCTGTAAACATCAGAAACGCCTAACTTTTGCGTAACTTTTTTTGTAACTTTTCTACGTTTTTTTTTAGTAGCAGTTGTCAAAACTAATTTGCTTTTCAAATTAGACTTCGACGTTCGTGTAACACAAATGCTCTTACCCTCCTCAAATTGAAAAAAATGTTTTGATTAAATGGCTGGTATATTTTTTAGTCCTTTCCACCTATCATTTAACATGGTTTTTCATTCTTTAATTTGTTTTTGGGATACAAATATAAAAGAAATTTTTGGAGAAAGGCGACGAGCCAGATCATAAAATTCTTCAGCGTTGTTAACAATTGCTTTCCGAGCTCAATTATTAACCGCGGTTACTGATTTGACATTTCATGCAGTTACCAGTTACTCGGTAAAATAGAATGGTTTTAACTTTTTATTACCGCCGGTAATAAAAAGTTAAAACCATTCTATAATAATAGAACGTAAGTTGTCATTTTAATTAAAATTAACGTTGACTAAAATGAGTTGCACCCGCGATTAAAATATTAGAATCGCGGGTGCAACAGTTATGACTCTTACGATTACATTAGGGAATTTTTAGCGAGTTACCGGTAATTTACCCCGTTGTGGCCAATTCGTTCGATTTTTTTTAAATATTAAGGGAACTGTTTACAAATATCCCTAAATCTAATTTCCCGCCGAATCCTTGGGTTATTATTTTTGCTTTAGTGCATTTAGTTTATTATGTTGGTATCATTGTAAAGAAATTGAGGTTGTGTAAAAGGTGTTGTAATGTGTTGACATCCAATCTTTAGCAAAAACGTTAAGAAACGCAGGTAAGTTTTTTGATCAAAACATTTAATAGAATAGAAGCTTTAATATGATTGGTGATTTTTTTAATTTTATAATGTTTAACAATGACAATAAAATAATGCTTCTAAAGTTTAACCAACCGGTTTTGGGTAAAAAGCGGTGGCCAAAACAGGTCATAATAAAATGGCCATTTCTCCAGTTTTGGCCACTGCCTTGGCCAAAACGGGGGTAACTTTTTCCATTTTTGGCCACCATGGCCAAAAGTTATTTTATAGCCACTACTTTTGATCACCAGGCTGTTTTTAGGTACCTAGGTCCTAGCTACACTAAAGGCTTAAAGACTTTTTGAATCAGATTATAGTACCTACTTAGCTTTCCAATGAGTACTTTTTGCTGCAGTTTTAAAATGGATACGACAAAGAAAATAAATTTAGCAAAGCAAAAAACAAGGTACCTACTTCTTTCAATACTAACCGGATCAACTGAAAAATGCCTTAGTGGCTATTTGAAACGACCGGCGGCTAAATCTAGCTAAATCGGCGTTCCTAGAACAACCTTACGGAATAAAATAGCTGGCCGGTCACTCGTAAAATAAACAGAGGACTGGGATGCCAAGTGTTCTGACCTCTGATAAGTAGCAGAAGCTAAGGAGAAGGAAAAGGAAGCCTTGGAAGCAGAAAACCAAGAGAGAAAAAGGAAAAGAGAAAACAAGAAGCAAGAAGATGCAGCGAAAAAAGAAGAAAAAAGCAGACAAACCAAAAAAGACTAAAGCCCGCTGCACAACAGCCCGGTAACGGGAACGGAAAACTAAAGTAAATGTGGGAGAGACTAAGCGAACCCTATCTATCAACAGTGGTTTTTTAGTCTCTCCCACCTTTATTGTTAGGATTCCCGTTCCCGTTCCCGTTACCGGGCTATTGTGCAGCGGGCTTTAGTCAAAGACTACAAAAGCCAAACCCACTGACAAACCCGTTTCCGCAAATGGAGACAAATCCTCAGATAAAGATTCAAAGAAGGAAAATACAGCAACTAAAATAGAAGTATATAAAACCAAAGAAGAGATTCATAAGGACACATTCGTCACTGACAAACCTGTTTCAGCAAATTGAGGCACATACTCAGATGAAGATTTAAACAAGGAATATACGGAAACTAAAATAGAAAAATATAAAACCAAAAAAGATATTCATAAGGACACATTCGTCAGTGACACCCGTTTCCGCAAATGGAGGCACATTTTCAGATGAAGATTCAAAAACGTAAAATACGGCAACTAAAACTGAAGTTTATAAAACCAAAGAAAAGATTTATAAGGGCACATTTGTCATTGTAAATAACGAGAAAAGTTAGTTTCCTGGGATAGTTATAAAAAAATGGGTGTATGGTTTCTTCTAAGGCTAAGGCTACATTTATTGGAAATGGCCAGAAAGGAAAAACGAGTTGCTGTATGAATATGAGGATGTAATTGAAATGATGAGGATGTAAAGAACCTGTTCAGAAAAACACGAGCGAGCATATTTAGTGGACAAAGTGAAAAAATATAAAGATTAGTTACCGAACTAAATGGGCGCACTGAAATATATAACTATAACACTGAAATATATAACGCTCTGAAATATAGAACTCTATAGAGTTATATTTGTTTTTAAATGTATTTTTTAGAATGTATTTGTTTTTTAGAATGTATTTTTTATATTTTTTTAACTTTATTACAAAAAATAATAAAAACTGAATAAAAATCGCTTTATTTAATTGGTGGCCAAAACTGGGTCTTCATATGGCCAAAAACTGTGTTTTCCTGGCCAAAACCGGTGAAATACGACTTTTTCAATATAAATTTATTTTTTGGGCTACATACGTGTCTTTTTATTCTATGTAGATATACTAAATTAACGATAGAGACGGAAACAGTTAAAATAGTTCATCCAAAGCTAGACTCTATAAACGAATATTGGCAGCGCAGTAAACTCAAAATTTCTCTTAAAGTGGCCAAAACAGGTGCCTCTACCCTATTGCGACAGAATCAAGTTTTCCTTTTATTTCTTCTTACTTCTACAAAGTTTCAAAAAATTACCAATTTATTTCTTCAAGAAAACCAAACTTTCATTTCTTTTATATCGCGGGTGCAACTGACCAACAATGGTTTGTTATTTAATTAATATTGTTAGAAAAATAATAATAAATATTTAATTTTTTTATATAAGGCAATAAACAAATGTTATGACTTCAATATTCATCAGTGAAGTATAACCTCAAACCACCGGTAATAGCGATTTCGTGGAAAAATTATCAAGTGTCGATGAATAGTTTGCATCAAGTCTTCAGGCGCCACCATTTCTGAGCGCGCCAAAAAATTCAAATAATAACTTAAGTTCTTAAAAGTTTTTTTATTATTAAATATATATCTTTCTCTTTGTATTGGTATAAAAAAAGTAATAAACTCTGTGATTTAAAAATGTATGTCAAAAAACGTCTCCCGCGGAATCGCCCTATTGTTAGACAAAGACTTTTTTCTTTAATACACGTTATAGATTAATGATTTTAAACAATTATTTCCCCAAAAATATATAACTTCACTTTATATTTGTTTGCGATTTTGCAAGCGAAGAAAAAAATTAAATTCGTTTCAGTTTTATTTGTAATCTATAAATAATAATAAACTTAAAAAAGCAGTATCATACCCAAATTTTATTTTAAATATCTATTTGGGATGTTCCAGCGCCGCCTTTGGATTAACTAAATTTAATTTACATTAAATTAAGCCGTTTGCCTACTTCTAAAAACCTAAAAGGTTTTATCAAATTCGCCCAAAAAATAAATATGTGACACCCTACATGTATACATGTAGGTATTATACTTATAGGATACTTGATGCACCCTGTATAAAGGTAGTGTGCAAAACTTGTCTTATTATTATTTTATTTAAATAAACGTTGACTGTTAGCCCATAATTTTGTTTCACCTAAGGCCGCAAGTATGTTGAAGCTGTGATATACGAGGGTCGTTGCTATTGTTACTAGCGATGCAACGTGTTTTAATCGCAATAGCGATGACGCTTTTTTCGTTCACAGCTCCAACATGTTTTAAATATTCCCCTGCACTTTCGCTCGCGCATGCGCGCTAACAATGTCATGGAGTGATATCCCATTGAGTGCGTATTGCGCTTGAATGTCACGACTTGATATCCCATTGATTGTGTATTGTAGAAACATATGAATGCGCCAGTGATATCACAATATCACGACGAGATTTCGGAGTGATTTCAATACGCAATCACAAATGTTTACTGGGGTGTTCCTAAAATTTTAAAAATTATAAAATATTATATTATACCATTAAGGGTCTATTTTAAGTTAATTAAATACAATGATATTATATTATACTAAATATAATAAGGGCGTATTTTAAGTTTATTAGATACAATAATTCCAAAACCTCGTAACTTTACTTTTGGACAAAATTGAGTAAGGAGCACTTTTTTACTTGTAAGTATATTATACAATTTTTAAAATCATGTATGTTTTATGCACTTGAACGATTTTAATAAAATAAGGCGGGTTTTATGCTGTCCTGTAAAGTTGACTTAAATTAACCTACCAGGTTTTGAAATTAGGCAGACCCTATGTTATTTTAATATACATAAATATAAACTGTTTTTTTACTATTAAATCCCATTATTATTTGTAATTACTCAAACTTAAATTTTTATTTATAAAATATATTACAAATGTACAGGGTGATCCCCTATAATGTCGCCCCCCTTTAACTTTTTTATTTTAAGTGTCCCAAAAAATTTGAAAGTTTGGTTATGTAGGTATTAAAAAATACTTTTTTTCTACGTATTAAAAAAAAATAAAAAATTTATCAATATACAGGGAAAAACAAAAAGTTTATTTTTTTTTCAATGGATCACCCTATATATGAATTTATTTTTCTATTCCTTGTAAAATTCTGAGCATAATTATAATTCATATAACAAACCATATCCTAAATTCAACTATTTCTGAAATATGTAACAAACCATATCCTAAATTCAACTATTTCTGAAATATTCGCATTCGAAATGTTATCATTAAATGTTTTTTTTAAACTGTTAGAAATCAAGAAGCCTCAGTATACCAAAATTTTTATTAAAAATAAATTATTATAGTGACATTATGTCAATATGTCTTGTTAAATAAGTAAAAATGGCCTACTCAAACCATTGGCGGATCCAAGGGGGGGGGGGGCGATGGGGGCGATCGCCCCCCCCCCCGGAAGTAAGTTATCAAGTTGAAATTGAACATAACTTTTTAAATTAATATAGAAAATAATAAAAAAATGGAATAACTTTAATTTCAACTTTCTTAATATTTACAAAAATTTTCAACTTCGCCCCCCCCCAATGACACATTCTAGATCCGCCCCTGACTCAAACAGAGAAAGACAAACTATTTAAACTTATTATCTTAAAAATAATTTAAATAGTTCAGAAACGGTTTAATTTAGGTATATGGTATGTTATATAAAATATGCTTAGAATTTTACCAGGAATTGAAAAATAAATACATATATAGGGTGATCCATTGAAAAAAAATAAACTTTTTTTTCCCTGTATACTGATCAATTTTCCAATTTTCTTTATACGTAGAAAAAAAGTATTTTTTAGTACCTACATAACCACACTTTGAAACTTTTTCGGACACTTAAAATAAAAAAGTTAAAGGGGGGTGACATTATAGGGGATCACCCTGTACCTACATTATATTACTAAAAAATTTACATATTTTTTTATTATCAACAAATTGTGTTAATTTAAGTATAGCTAAAGTATATTAACAACAGAATTGCTTAATGTGCTTCAAACCGTAACTGATACAATTAGTTTTCACCCAACTGCTGCCAATGGGTCGGTCAGAATGACCCAATTTTAAAATTTGTAAAATTTTAAAAAATCTTCTTTAATTTTGTTTACATTAGTGAAGTTTGGCCCTAGCATTTATGTAACACCCTGTATATTAGGCCGAAGTGAAATTTTTAATGCAAAAGATGCATTTTACAATTTAAATTAGATATGACGTCATCTTTAGGTTCCTTTTAAAATTATTTAAAAAAATCTGAAATCTTGTATGCATGCCTATAAAAAATAAAAGTTCGGTTTTTTTTGGGACAAATGATTCATATGCGAAATATAAGTAGCATAAGGTCATTTTTAAAGGAACCTTATATAGGAACCTCAAGACCTATTTTATATGATTTTGGAAGATTACTCAATTAACCTAAATGCTTACTTTATTTCAAAATTTGCAAGAAGTTAAAAAAAATGTTTTAAACTTTAATATCAATCTCAATGTTTTATTTAAAATCATATGATATGGGATACTTTGACAGCAGCAATTGTTATTTTTGTCACAACAATGAAACTATTCTGGACATCCAATAGTTTATTAAAAGGATTAATGTTCTGCGCATCAATAGTTACTTTTATATTTTCTCCATGTATACAAGGCAGTTCCTCGTGTCAGTCTGACCCCGTCGACGGGAAAGTTCCTTCTAACAACTGAAATCAATTTAAGCGAGTATGTTGAAGCTGTATTAAACGATAGGTAAGAGCTTCGTCGCTATCGTTACTAGCAATGTAACTTGCTTTAAAAGCTGCATATTTGTTATGTATTGCTCTGTAACAAGGATTTCGAGATTTCAAGCGTATATCGAAATGTAGAACTAAATCAGAAAAACCACTATATCGAAATCAAAATTTTACCTTAAAAAAGTGGTTATGGTTAATTTTGGAAATTCTAGTAAACTAGTGTAATTTTATTAACATTTAAACTTTTTAATAAAAAGTTTTTATTATTTGGTTTAAAATAAAAAAACCGCTTTTGTCAAATGTGTAAACAATGTTTCGCAGCATCATTTAAACATGTTTGTTATTTTTATTCTTATAAAGGTTTAGAAATTAGATTTTTATTATTGTTTTTGAAACTTGAAATAATATTCCGAATAAGTTTGGACTTAAATATGAAAACATCCTTAAACACAGCATTCCATGTATGGAGACTCTCCATTGGAGAGTTCGATCTTAACATATAAAAAAATAATTGTAGTACCTACCAATTGTTTTAATGTATTTTTGTTCATTATCAAATTGCATCAGCTTATTTCCGATTATCCGGTATCCCCAACAAGAAATGTATAGATTTGTGTATAGACAAATCCGTACCCAAAATCTAAAACATAATTTCTACTTACTAATGCTTAGGTAGAACTGCGTTCCAATCTCGTAGGGATCCCATGTAAGTCCTCGGTATCGCGTCTTCTCCCTCGGCGTGCCGTAATCCGGTACGTCCTTGTGCACACCCGGCCCGTTGGGATCTCCGCTCTTGGCGAAATTGCTGAAAAACACCAGCGTCGCCTCCGCCACTCCCATGTCTTGTCGCGTATAGTTTTGGGGGAAGTGGGGCTGTCCTCCGACTAAAGGGAGGCCCAGGATGTAGGTGAGATCCTCGCCACGGACGCTACCCAGTCTCTGAAAAAATAGGAAGATTTAGAAACTATATGAGTATACAGGGTGGCCCATCAAAAAAAGTCCAGCAAGGTTTACGGTTTTGTATGTAAAAATTCACCCTTAATGTTGTGATACATCTTTTAAAAGGGAATTTTCTGTAAAATGCATTGGCCATTTGCCATGGCTCTTCGTTTTTTAAATTTGAACTACGCGTCGCCGAGCAATGGAATTCCAAACAATTTACTGGACCGCCTCTTCACAAATTTCATAAAGAAAAAAATCGTCAAATCGACAAATTGACTTTATCTTCAGTAAAGAAGTTGATGTGGATAGTTTATTCTATTGAGGAGAGAGTGGAAATTATTAAATTTTATTTTATAAACAATCAATGTGCAAGAGTAATGACAACTTTGTTTAATGAGAGGCATGCAACACGTACTTCATGGTTTCATCCTAAAAGTCGTAGCAAAACTCCTGCAAACTGGTTCCGTGGCAAATAAAAAACAAGATATTAAAAATCCGGTAAGAAATGATGCAGTAGAAGTAAGTATATCTGTTTTGGGTAAAATTTCTTTGGACATTACGTTAAGTACCAGAAAACTTTCTGATGTAACGGAAGTTTCGCGGGCCACCGTACAGAGCATTTTGAAACATAAATGGTACCCAAATAAAATTTTACTTCTTCAAGAATTGCATAAAGATGATAATGACCGCCGTTTACAATTTTGTGAAATAATGTTCAAAATAATCATAAATACTCCCGACTACCTTTTTAATGTTTGATTTTCAGACGAATGTTAATTTTTTTCAATAGCGTTGTAAATTGTCATAATTGTCGTTATTGGTCCGACAGAAATCCATGAGGTTCATACTCAATATCCTCAGAAATTAAACGTTTGGGCTGGTATTTGTGGTAATCAAATTAATGGACAATTTGTTTAACGAGAAATTTAAATGGGGCTACTTGCTTAGACTTAGCTGATCGAAACTATGGAAAACGACCAACGATACCATGAAGAAAATGCGATATTTTAGCAAGACGGGGCTCCTCCCCATTATGGATTACCTGTACGGCAGTTTCTGGGTGAAACGTTTCCTTGTAAATGGATTGGAAGAAGGGGTGCTATCGAATGGACCGCGAGATTACCGGATTCATCTCCCCTTGATTTCTTTTTGTGGGGACATCTAAAATACAATATTATGTCACACTGCCTGAATCCTTAGAAGATTTACGGAACCTCATCAATAATGAATGCCAATAAATTACACCCAATATTCTTCACAATGTCCGGAAACACTTTTAAAAGTTGCTATACTATTGTATGGAGGTGAACGGCGCGGCGGATATTTTCACCATTTAATAAGATAAAATAAGTACTAATCAATAAAATTAAATTAAATTTTTCGGCAACCCACAGCAAAAATTTAAAAAACGAAGCGCAATTTAAAGAAAATATACTGCCCTTTCAAAAGATGTATCACAACATCTAATTTCATTTGAAAAAATAAGGGGGAATGCTGCTAAGGGGTTGAAGTTACAGTGATGAAATTAATGTGTAAATATGTCCCCCTGAAATCAAAAGTATACAAATCCGTAAACCACTGTATATTAGGGTGGTTCGTTTGAGACGACTATTTTTTTCTTACTCCATTGACGAAATATTAATCTAAACATAGAAAAAAAAAATTCAATCCAAAGGAGAGCTCTTAATTTTAATTTTAAGTACTCGCTAAATGAATTTAAAGTTTTTCCATTTAATTAACCCGTAAAAATATTTTTTTGCTTAAATTATCTAAGTATAGCATAGCGACATTTCATGGCATTCATTTGTCCATGGGTGGAAGTTGGAGAAGGATCATTCCGGCAATATAATGGCAATATAATTCAAAAGTTGGAAATTAGCTGTAAGAGCTTTTAAAGAGGAATGATCCCTCTCCAACTTCCACCCATGGTCAAATGAATGCTATGAAATGTCGCTATGCTATAGATAATTTAAGCAAAAAAATATTTTTACGGGTTAATTAAATGGGAAAACTTTAAATTTATTTAGCGAGTACTTAAAATTAAAATTAAGAGCTCTCTTTTGGTGGGAATTTTTTTTCTATGTTTGGAACAATATTTCGTCAATAGAGTAAGAAAAAAAATAGTCGTCTCAAACGAAGCACCCTACTGTATATGTTATATAGGTTAATAAATTTAATGACAATTTTATTGTAATAATATTTTTTTTTTGCAGGAGTTTTTGCCAGAAGATTTTTTTCTTTGCCTGGTTATGAACTTTCCGAGCTTAATTTATGTTTATGTTATGGTCAGTTTAAGGCCCTTGCGTAGGCACAAAAGGTTTATGTCCAGCGTTGTCGGGAAATGGTTGCAAAAATGTTTCACAACAAGCAACGAACAAACGAACGAAATCCCGAAATTTCCGACCTGTTTGCTAATTAATTAGACGCAGGGTCCGGGACCTAACCGCATCCACATAACCCTGCTAACTATTTTAGAGGCTGGGCAGCGTCTGCGGCGAGGTCCTTAGATATATATTGAACCTGACTGTTGACGGTCAGGGGCCAGTCCTACCGTCACCGGAAAGAATTTGTAAAACATTGAGCCCGGCACATTCGCCATATATAAAACTTTTTTCATTTGTATAAAAATCACCATATTTAATGTGTACACCAAGTGGTGTTAATATAACACCATGAATTATGGTTGAAAATGTTGAAAATGTTATATATATATGTATACAGCAAACTGTGTTTATTTAAAAATATTTGAGAAGTGCACCTACACAGAAAAAAAGGAATAGTTCATTTAACTATATTAATTTAGTTGACCCATAAGTATTTATTTTTGTATTATTTTTATTTTTATCAACTGTGGGAAGGTTAATATAAACAAAGATTAGTCTGACGGTACTAAGCCAGATAGTTATTTTATTTTTTTTAAATTGGTTAAATTAACCCAGAAAACTTTAGTGAAACCAACCCGCTGTATGGTTCACTTTACTAAATATGTTGTTTGTAAAATAAGAGTTACTTCAACCTAAAGCACTCTGTTAAAACGATTAAAACAATTTGCCGTGCATTCCCGATGGCATAGTGTGTACCGATCGCGGCAAAGGCGGTGTGGATCACGTGATGTTCTTAAATCTCGCCTCTGTTGACTTACATGAAGAATATATAAGCTCAGATAGTCCTTTGCTTTGGTGTGACACTACAAGTGGTTCGATACTAAATAGGTGGAAACAGCTGTCAATACTTGAAGTATTTTAAGTTAGTGGAACGCACTAAAAACATTATCTCTAGCGAGTTGAAGGTTCCATTTTCTGAAATAATACCACTGGTAATATACTAGTAATGCGCCAAGGAACTTCCTATTTCCTTTTTTTTCCTTTTTTCTGTGTAGTATGATTTAATTAGACCACAAACACATAATATTTAACACTGAAAAGGAGTTCAATTTACACCAGGTAAAATTTATTTTAATACTGTGTGAAAGTTAAATTAACACTATTTTAGTATTTGAATTTACACCGGACCAACGAACCATATTTAACACCATTTTGGTTTGTATCGATATAAACCATGTATGGTCTTAATTTGGTGTTAAAATGGACATGAACAGTGTACAACAATATTAGACAGGCTAAACTATAGTTAAGATATACTATGTGTTTTAAAATAAAAGAGTCTATGAAAAATATAAATATATAGTAGCTGTTATACTGTTTATGAATAACTACTAAATTGGGGATAGCTTGGCTATTTTAGAAGTGAACGCTTTAGCGTTAAGTAATAATTTCCAAACTTTTACAGTTCAAAAATTTAAGAGTGCTTTGCATTAAAAAATGTTTGTCAAAAATTTGACATTATTAGTTGAAATCAATCAAAATGCAAAATTTTTAAATAGGTTTTTAGTTAAAATTGTTAATTGTGTTACAGAGTAAAACAAGGCTATTTACTTTAATTAGTAGTGTTTTTTAAAATTAAGATGCAAAGAATCTTGGGATATGGCTGTAATTTGCAATGCAAAATATTGAAAATTATATTTTTTTCTGTAAACCAACGAAAATACCACTTGACCCACAGCGATTTATTTTAATCGTAGACTTAGATTCATTTTGAACTGTAATTTGGTGAAAATTCATTTTAGGTCAAGCAGGCCGAGACGGCAGGAAATGACAGCCGTAATACCTATCTTAAATCCGGGGACACAATGTATATGCTCATGACAAATCGGCGACGGTTTTACCTTACCATTTTGTATCAGTCTGAAATTTTTTTCTCATTTTGGGTCTATAAAAAGGAGCATATCTGATTAAAAAAATCATGTCTCGGGAAGTCTCAAATATAAAAATTTGAAAAAAATCAAGTATGCTCCTTTCAATAGACCGAAAATAAAAAAAAATCCTTTACAAAATATTAAAGTATAACCGTTGCCAAATCAGTACAGATGGGTTCATATAAATTAATAGTGTCAAAACATTAAAATAAAAAAAAATTTAATTTCTTACAATTTAAAAACTACTGGTTGGTCATTTTTTTGTATTTTTTATACTTGAAATTAATACAGCCTGGAATACCTTAGTAGTGTGCCATTTTCGCGAGACTGTAAATTAAATGTTATTATGTAAATATAAAAAAACTATGTTTTTAATTTATTTGATAACACTGTGCAACACCAAAAATCAAACCGCACCGGACTGTTTTTTTATGAAAATATACCTATCCAAAACCCTCGCTGGGTTTGTGAAAGTTAGCTCGAATTTTTTGTATGGTCGTTTGTATTTTCGAGCTTCATATACCCCAATTTAGACTTATAAATTTATTTTTTTCGCATACATCCGATTTATATCGTCAAATTTTTTTGTAGAAATGTAGTTATTGAACAAATAAACCCATTTTGTTTTGGAATGTAGGTTGTTCCGAAAGTGGGTTCATTCGTTCAGTAAGTACATTTCTACAAAAAATCTTGAAGATATAAATCGAATATAGGTATGCGAAAAAATCTAAAGTCTAAATTGGGATATATGAAGATCTAAAATACAAACGGCCATAAAAAAATTCGAGCTAACTTTTACAAACTCAGCGAGGGTTTTGCTATTGGATAGGTATATTTTCAGAAAAGTCTAAATTGGGATATATGAAGATCTAAAATACAAACGGCCATAAAAAAATTCGAGCTAACTTTTACAAACTCAGCGAGGGTTTTGCTATTGGATAGGTATATTTTCAGAAAATAGTCCGGTGCCGTTTGATTTCGGTGACCCGAAATTTGTCGCACAGTGTAATATAAGTAATACTCTTTTCAAAATGAATTAGTCACAAATGACTAATTGTCATGGCGGAAAGGCATTCACTAATACTTCTCGTCAACAGCAATTTGTATCTTTTTATTACTATTGTCTGCGAAATCAAAAAATCTCTCTCAAAAAATGAATTAGTCAAAAATTACTAATTGTCATAGCGACAGCAATTTATCACACAAACATTTAGCAGTCAAATCCTATGTAAAATTGTTTGCTGAATCCGAAAATGTCGTCAAAACTTATAAAAGAGTTTTTTCGTAAGTAATATCATAAGGGCATCTAATTTTTCCGAAAAAAATCAATAAACACGTTGCTAAGTAATATTTTATTAAAAAGCATGAGCACATGGCAACAAAAATCCGAGTTGAAGACGAGGATTTTTGCACTTGCACGAATGCATTTTGTTAAAATTATTACTTATAAGTAATAATTTTAACAAATGCTATAGCATTGTGTTTTTTCGATTTTTTTCACAGGAAAAATTAGATGCCCGAATGGTATTTGACAAGACTATTTCATGAGTAACATTTATTCTGCATACACATAGCTTACAAAACATACTACCTATTATACATGCATACATAATAAATATGTAGGTATTAATTTGAAAACTGAAAAATAGTTAATTTATTTAATCACAAAATACTACAAACGTAATTATTTATGGTACCATGCAATTAAAATATAAATTGCAATTTTTTGTAACAACAGCTGTCAAGTTTTGCCGCGGGTAAACTCGAAAAAACTGCTGACATGTGCTGTCATACAGTTTTTCCACCTAGAAACCATTTTTAATTCAAAATTGAGCGTTTGTGACTGGTGGAAATTAAGACGAGGGAAATAGTCATGATAATAAAGTGTTTGTTCATATATATCAAGATACGTTAATGTACAAAAAAAGTATAAAAATTAAATATTTAACTAAAACAAAATGTCAATAAAAACTTGTATAGAAAACCTTTTATAACGTCATGAATCGGGTAACGGGCGCTACCATGAAAATCGGCAAATTCGACCAAGTTGGCTTCTAAAGTTGATAGGTACTGTAAAATTTTGGATGAAAGCATATAGTAATAATTTTTTGTGTAAAACTTTAATAGTAACCTCAAATATTGTATGTAAACATTATTTTCTAAAATTTTCTCAAAATGTAACGGCGACATTTGAACTTTTTATAGAGTATTGAAACTCTTTCGTGTTTATTCTTAATGTTAGCTTCTGAGCATCACAATTTACGAAAATTTTAAGGTTATAAATTACGTCGCCATTAAACTATTTGACTTCAGATATAGTTTTTATTTTGTTAAATAACACATCTGATTTTTTGTCAAGGTGGGGTAAGGTTTTGCGGAAATACCCAAAAGTATAAAAGTTTTTTACATATAGTCAATATTCCATATAATATGGAATTGACTATGTATATCTCAAACACTGCTCTACTTTCATAATTTTTGACGGTCTTTTTGGATTCAGGTGACAATTTTACATAATAATTGGCTGTAAAATGTCCGGAACAAATTGCTGTAGAAATTCATGTAGACTACAGTGTCCAGTGGCTGCTTTTTCGATAAGACAAAACACGCTTTTTAAATAATGAATAACCTTCGAAAAAAAAAAATCACGTAATTCATCTAATGAATCAGTTAAGCCATTCGGTTTGACTTTCCCCAATTTTATGTCTTTATGTTGGCTTAAAGGTTTTTCCAGGGGATAAAACAATTAAAAGGGTCAGAATATGGTTGTGGTATGCGGATTTTCAAGTAAATTAGTTACCCTTACATAAATGTTGCAATGTTTGATGAAATAAAGGACGTAATACACTTTGGTGCGTCTGTTTAAGGGAATACTTATAATAAATTTTAATATAAAAGCACAGTCTTGTTTTTGTGTTCAAAATTAAAAGTTTTTTGTTAAATTAGACCGTTTGTCATACAAAATTAAATTAAACTTTTGACATAAAACAGTACATACCTTAATAAATAAAAGTAAAACTCGTTTCAAACAATTTGAGAAAAAAAGTGAAATCCTTTCAAACACGTTAATTTAAATTTCGTTATTTGTCTGGATTCGTTTAAATAGCCCTTTATATTATTTGCTCGATAAATTAAATTACAACAAAGCGCCCGTTATGTAAACATTTTCTTAAGCAACTAAAAGAATTTAATAACCAGTTCGCAAACAAGTTCGCCTTAAGTTTCGGAAATTTATTTATAAGCCTATTATGAAAGTCATTTAAGTTTTAGGCAGGGGCTGCTTTCCCTTCTTAAGAATTAATTTTCTTAGTCAGTTAATTTAAAATTATATTAATTTCATACACTTTTGATTTATTACCATTAATTTTTATTTATAGTGTTAACAAATTAACCACTTTTTAACCCGACCCTTTTGATTTGACTAAAATTTTTATTTGTTACACTAACCCACTTAAAAAGTTTCTTTAAATTTGTTTAATATTTTAACCCAACTGAAAAAGTTCGTGTTGTTTAAATGCTCATACATGATTTTTTTTCTTAAACGTTGTTTTCAGATAAAAATACAAACAAAATATTCAAAGTCATATTATATGAATTTTTTTTTTTTTTTCGTTTTAGAAATAACTTAATTTAGTTTGTGTTTTATAGAGCAAATTCCAAAGTGGGCCAACTATAATTTGTTTTTGTTTTTTTTTAATTAAAAATTACTATATTTTCAAATTATTCTCCAAATTTAAAACCAGATTGATGAATAATGAGTTAATTATTCCCGTTGTTACCCAGGGAGTTTAAAATCGAAAAAAACCCAATTTTATGCAATAGGATATATAATATAATTATTAATATAATTATTAGAGATGAAAGTTTAGGTTGCATTATTTATAAAAATAATCTTGTTTAGGTGAGAATATTGAATATTGAAAAATTTTAAAATAACTTACGAATATATCTCATAAAAATATCATACCATTATAAATTTTATAATTTTTTAAAGCAGCGACACAAAATATTTTTTTAAATGAGCATATAATTGCTGACTTTAAAATTTAAATATTATAGGTGTTTAAATTTAAAAATTAGGTCCATTTCTATTAAAAATTAAAATGTATGTAAAATAGGTAAAATAAAATCAGGATCAAATGAAATATTTTTCTTTCAAATCCTTAAATTATGATTAGCTTAGAGAAATAGGTAATAAAACTAAAATCCCATCTCTAATAGTTATAGTTATTAGCCCAGAGAGAAAAGGCCAGTTAAATTGCATTCCCAAAAAAGCTTTAGCTATATCACACCCAAGCAGCATTTTAAGTTTAAATAATTACTACTAAGTCAACTTTAAAGTATTTTTTACGGTTAATCAAAACGGTTTTATAACGGTATATATACAAAAAATTGCCAAATTTGGGGAATGGTTTATTTCGTTATTTTACCTACATAATAACCTTTTGGATCTACTAAGAGAATAACGTAATAAAAACAATATAAATACCACAAATTAAGTAAAAATAACGTTATAATTACTAACTGTTTGCTCTTTCTTTCAAAAACATTGACATTCGTAATTTCTTTGTTCTTTTAATTTATATTTTTCAAAATGGTACTTACAAAGTAATAAAGGTTACCCTAGAGTAAAATTATAAAATATAACTTAAATTGTCAAAACTAATAATATTTTGCATTAAAACTCAAACGCACATTATTTTATTAATAAAAATAGGCAGGATACATCTTAAAAATTACATACCCTCTAAATATTTTACAGTTTTAAGAAAAATTATTGCTTGGGTAAAAATTCAACAAAACTTAAAACCTACAAAATTTTATAAAATCTTTTTAAAATTATTTAGTATTTTTGTTTATTATATTTTAGAAAAATATTTATGAAAAAATATCATATAAATGTTTAGATAAGTAATGGATGCCATATAAAAAAATTCATTATGGCGACCTGAAAAAAATTTTCCCTTAAAGTTTTATTTTTCACTTTAAGCTTATTTTTTCTTGTTTAGTCAATATTAAAAGTATTTATTACCACTAATAACCCTAAAAAATACCAGGCGAATAGGAATTATTTACGGTTATAAAGTGGTCTTAATATCGTAAAATTGATTTATGAGTAACATTCTGACGTTAAAATTACCGTTAAATTTTCCTTTAGGTGAAATACACTTATAAGTAATGTTCTTTCGTAAAAAATACATCCCTCATAATACTTTAAAGTGTTGAAACTTAGGGGTTATTAAAATAGGTAAAAATAACATAAATAATACTTATTAAATAACTTTAAAAAAAGTTTTACTTTAAAGTAAATTTTTAAGGTTAATTTAACAAAATATTTACTTAAATTAAGTAATATTGCCTCAAAGCTACACTTTTACTTAAAATGCTGCTTGGGCAGGGTAGGTATTTCATTTTTGTGAACAAATGAAATTTTAAAAGAATTTTATAAAAAACGACTACACCCTTACCTAGTCGTAATTAAACTAAAATAAATTGAATAAAGTTAAGTTAATAAAGTTAAAAATGCTGTTTCTGTAAGTTAATTAAAAAAAAATATTTTACCCAGTGGGGCCCGCGCCACTAGTTCAGCCTAGGGGTCCACAGATCAAAAATGCAGCTTTGTATATCACAAACCTCAACATTTGGATTGTATTTATTTTCAGTTACTAAAAATGGTTTTTAAAAATGTTGTTGTTTAAAATAATTGGGACTTAATAATTATTATAAAACAAAAATAAACTCATTCTATTACTTACTTGAGGATAGTCACTTTCCTTAGTCTGATACCCGAAATGGAAAAAATAAGTCTTGGCCCCGCGCCGGGCATGCAAATAGGCAACCCGCACCAAAGGCGACACTGTATGTCCGTCACTCAGCGCTTCCATCGTCGAATCCCTAATGTTAATCGGATGCTGTATGGGCTTATCCCAGTCCGTATACTCGTTCCTCACCGCGGAAAAGATCTCGTTCAAATGGTATACGTACGCGTTACGTATGTACGTCCTCAACACTCGATTACGCTGGTCCTCCTCGAAACCGTACTGAATGTCGTTCGCGTTAAAGTCGCCGTAACTTTCCGTCGTCGTGATGCCCAGCATCAGTTCCGAGGTGATGAAGTTCTCGCTGGCGTGCTCCATCGCATAGGCTGGGTCCGGGGTGTCCAGGTCGATTGGCAGTGATGGCGCTATGCGTGGCATGAAGCGCACGGTTTCTAGCTGGATGTCCAAAAGGGCTTGAAGGGGCCTGCAAAATATTTCAATATTTTTTATTAGTTTCAATTATCTTGCACCAGATAAGAAGACGCATATACAGGTATTTCTAAGATCTGGGCGGCCAAAATGCCCGTTATCAAAGTTTGAATGACATCGTTAAAACCAACAACCTGCGTTGGAGGACACTTCTGAGAACCCTATCCAACCGCTTACGTCCTTTCCCCGCACACCCCACGTACGTATGATTAGTCGGAATTTAAATGTCTAACCTAGTATAAGTATCAATTTTTGGCGTGCCTATTGGGCAAACTGTTCTTTAAGTGAATATTTGCACCACAAAAAGTGGGGATGATGGCGATCAACATGGTTGTCAATGAAAATTAAGTGCGATTATTTTATGCAATCATTGCAAAAAAAGTGTAAAAGAATGTGTATTATGTACCAAATGTGAGGGTAAATTTCACCCAAGTTGTTTTGCTCAAGCTAACTCGTTAAAAAATCCAAAGTGCCTCCATGTGGCCAGTGTTGAGGTTACCACCGAAAATAAGGTAGCTGATAGCAACCTAGCGATGAAAAACACTCTTCTTAGAAGAATTATTAAGGAACTAGAGGACAAAAATAATCTATTAGAAGAAAATATAACACTCTTAAAGGAAAAAATAACTTTTATTGAAAATACTAAAAATCCTCAAAAGATGGCGCAGGTGAAGGTTTCAGGTAGTACAAAATTACCTTCTTTACCGTCGAAATCAACTACTAAGTTGGCAACAGTGGAAAATAGTTCATATTCATCGATAGTAAATCACCTTAATAAAGAAGAAGAAGACATTTCAGAGGTTAAAAACAGTAAACAAATCACAGATACAGTAAAGAAATTTTTCAGTAAAAATATGAATCCAGGTACCTCGACAAACACTAACTCCTGGGAAACGGTGACAAAGAAAAAATATAAACCTAAAAGACTAGGGACAGATACAAGTGGGGGAACAGGTTCGTTCTCTGGGGTTGACAGACGTTTCTGGTTATACATAAATAGAGTTGATAATAATGCTACGTCTAATGAAATTACATAAAAAATAAGCCAGGATTTAAAGATTTTAAAATTGAAGTAACAGAACTTGAGAAAAAATCCGATTTCAGTAAAAGTTTTGTTGTTGTTGGCCCTTTGTCTAAAAAAGATGAGATGTATGATCCTTGTTTTTGGCCTAGTAATGTGGGTATAAAGAGATTCAATTTTGAGAAGCATAGTGATTTTTTAAGCAAGCAAACAGGTACTTTTTTAGGAAAACAGCACCTAAGCTAGAAAATTTCTTAAATATTTGTCATGTTAACATACGATCTTTAATGTCATGTTTTTCTGACTTTACCAATTATATTATAACACAAGATATACATTTAATAGGAATAACGGAAACATGGTTGCAGGCAGACATACCTAACAAATATGTGAATATTGATGGCTATAAACTTGTTCGTAAGGATAGAGGTTCCAGGGGTGGAGGAGTGTGCTGGTATATACATAACAATTTAGTTTCGAAACAAATAATCATGGATTTTGTAGATGACAGTAAATTGGAGCAATTATGTATGTATAAATAAACTTAATTATGCATTTGCAGTTGTCTACAGACCACCTAATACATTGGTTACTCTAGATGACCTGGAAAAAGCTATAAATTTAATGTATCTCGAAGCTGATTTTGTTACGATAGTTGGAGATTTTAATATCAACATGTTGCAAAATTCCCTTATGAAAACACAACTGTTAAATATGCTAGATATATACAATTTGAATCAAGTCATCGAAGAACCCACTAGAATTACAGATACATCACAAACCTTAATTGATCTAATCTGCTGTGATAAAAACATAGAATATCAGGAAATTGAAATTGTGGATTTACTCAATCTTACTGATCATCATCTCGTGAGATGCAAGTTGAATGTTCCCATTATAAAGAAAAAACCCAAAACAATTTTCTCCAGAGATTTCAATAATATTAATATGGTAGATTTTTGTAGAGATGCATCTATTATTGATTGGAACGCAATTTACCAAATAAATGATATAAATAGCAAGGTTCAGTTCATGAACAGTGCTATTAAATCTCTGTTGGATGTATATGTTCCTCTTAAAACTTTTAAAACTAAGAAACACAGAAACCCATACATGACTTACAACATTATTCAGCTGTGTAAAATTAAAAATACAGCTTACAAAAAGTATTTGCAGGGAAAATCATCAGCTCAATTTGATTACTACAGGCAAATAAGAAACTATTTGACTGGGGCACTAAGAAGAGAGAAAAAAGCATACATCCAGCACCATGTTAATTCCAATTCACATAATTCCAGAAAGTTGTGGAAATCTCTTGATCAACTAAACGTTCAGAAGCGAAACAATAATGTATCTCTGCCAATTTCAACTGATGCTGAGGATTTAAACAAATATTTTATTGAGTCCATACCTAGTCCTGTTATAGATAATTATCTTTTAAATTTTTACTGTGATAATGTAAAGTCTGATTGTACTCAAGTTTTTAAATTAGTAGAGGTAAATGAGACCCAAGTTTTAAAAGCTTTAAATAGCATATCAACCAATGCTGAGGGAAGTGATGGCGTAAATCTAAAAGCCTGGAAACTTTGTATACCATATTGCCTTAGTCCATTAACTTTTTTAATTAATTACTCCTTAACAAATGGAATTGTTCCCAATGAATGGAAAATTGCAAAAATTAGGCCTATTCCCAAAAATTCCAAGCCAGAAGGACCCACTGATCTCAGACCAATCAGCATCCTTCCCATTGCGTCAAAAATATTGGAAAAAATTGTCCACGAACAAACTGTGCAACATGCCAATAAATATATCCTACCCTTAACTCAATCTGGTTTTCGCAAATTACATAGTACTAACACAGCGCTACTAAAAATCACAAATGACTTTGTCAGGGCCATAGATAATTCTGAGATTACTCTATTGGTGCTACTTGACTACAGCAAGGCTTTTGATGTAGTTAATCATAATTTGCTTTTGGCTAAACTGCATTATTACAATTTTGATGCGATGGTGATAAACTGGTTTTGTGATTATCTCAAGAACAGAGTCCATTATGTTGAAATAAATGGTAATGTGTCAACTCGTCGATCATTGTCTAAAGGAGTTCCGCAGGGAAGCATACTGGGTCCCTTACTTTTCTCAATTTTTATTGCTGACTTGTGTGAAGTGGTAAAATATAGTGAAGCACATCAGTATGCAGATGATACACACATCTATAAATCAACTACTCCAGCTGCTATTAACTCTGCAGTCCTACAATTAAATGAAGATCTTCAGCAAATAAGTTTGTGGTCTACCAAAAATGGTCTGCTACTCAACCAAAACAAGACTGTCAGCATTTGCATTGGCTCTAAAAATGCTCGAATGAAAGCTTTAGCGCTTAAAACTTGTGATATTTATGTTAATAACTCTGTGATACAATTTCAAAACTGTGTTAAAAACCTAGGTGTTTTAATAGACTGTGATTTAAGTTTTGAATCCCATGTAAAAAGTATTTTAAGAAATGCCTATTTTAAGTTTAAGTCAATCTACAATTTTAAAACATTTTTGTCGGGTGATGTTAAATGGAAGTTATGTACTAGTCTTATCCTAAGTCCTTGTAATTATTGTAGTAGTGTTTATTTTACATTTGCAACGAAAGCAACTCAGTGTTATATTCAAAAACTCCAAAACTCCTGTCTTCGATATGCATATAACATTGACCATAGGGATCACGTCAGTGAACACTATGTTAGACTTAAGATACTTAAATGTGACCACTTATTTTATAGCCAGTATGTTTTACTTGTTTACTCTATTTTTAAAACAAATGCGCCCTTATACTTGTCTAGTCTTTTAATTTAGAGGAGCCAGTGTCATAATGTTAATGTTCGTAATAAATCTTTATTAAGTGTACCTATTCATAAAACTACTAAATTTTTTTAATTTTTATAAATAATAATAATAACCGAGATACAGGGCGATAAGTGTAGGATGAAAATTTGTAATGTAACAATTCAATCTATCAAACTCAAAACTTCTACAGTATAGTTTTCAAGGACGGGGATTAAAATATTGTTATCACATTTAATTTTACTACGCCAATGACACATGTCGAATTGGTTAAATCAATCAAAATTAAACTAAGTGTTCAAATTTGGAAATTCATATATGTATAATGTATACATTAACTGAATTGCTTCCAAATATTAAAAATTTTCAAGAATAATATCTTACATTTATCTTGTTTATTATTAAAATTGACAATTGTCAATTATTTTACTGTTAGTATTAATTATTTTACTGTTAGTAGCGAAAAAGGGCTGTTTTGTAATTTATCCAGTGCTGACGCAACAGGAAAAATTGGAACGCAGCTCCGTAGCGGCCGAAAGAGACAAAAGCTACGCAAGCGCAATCTCTGCATTTTACTAATCTTACTTTTAGCAGCAGCAGGGAAAATATGGAAAGTACAATTTTATATTATAGTATTTTATAGAATATATATTAAAGTATTTTATATATAACATTACATCTATTATATTTTCTAATTTCTACCAAAGGTAGTTTAATATTCTGGCGCTTTTACTTTCCTTCGTCACTGCTGCTAGTACTTTTGATTAGTATTTTATTAATATTTAATGAAATAGGTAATTTTTATTTGACAATTTTGATGTTTAAAAGTTTGGTAACCAAACTTTGGTTATGTTTTTTACTGGAGCCACAGCACCCCTATGCCACCATTTGTTTCAGTAAAATTATGTCTGCCGTACATTTATAACCCTGTAACTGAAGTAACTGCAAGTGGATTTCGGAATCCGTTTTTAGTACTGACAGTTCTGGCAGTAAATTACGGAACATAATCATAGTGTTTTATGAGTAATTTATTTTTAACAATACTTATATTACAGTTAGATACCTAGTTCAAAAACTATTACTATTTATAAATAGTAATTATAATATATTTATAATATAATATATAATAATATATAATATATATATATATATATATATATATATATATATATATATATATATATATATATATATATATATATATCTATCCGGTCCACGTTTTCAGTCCCGGTACACTATACAGGCTACCTAAGACCCACTTGACCCAGGTAATTTAGGCGAGTATATAAACCGTAAATAAGCTTTTAAAGAATATAACTCAATAAGCATGCTTCAAGGGGAAACATTTTCTTTTTACAAAAAAAGTTGCAAACTGAATAACACTTTTTAAACCCGCATCATTTTACCGACTTTTCGCGCCCGTTTATACTGCATAACCATATTCAACCAACGTCCCGAGACCCAGCGATGTTGCCAAATGGTAGGGACTCGTGGCGTAGGTCGAAAGTACGTAAAAATAATATACTAATCCGGGATTCTCCTCATTGCCTGTAAATAGGGAATATAGCAGAATTGGCGAAATTGTTTGTGTGGTGTGAAAATATCGGCAGGAAGCAAATTAATTGCTCAAATGGCAATACTAGGGAAAAATCAAAATACAGGTAAGAAGGCATGTTTGGTTAGGTTAGTTTTTTTATTTACTATTATTTCTTTTAAAGCAAAGTTAATTTTTAGGTATCCCCATCAGTGGCGTAGCTAGCCTCAAGGGGGCCTTGTATCAAAAATCATGTAGGGGCCTTTATACCGGAAAAGGTGCTGGCAAAAAAAATTTTACGGTATCATTTTTTTGCATTTACCAATTTTTATAATTCAATAAATATTATATGTGGGTAAATCTCATGAAATGTCCCCCGATGAGTTTGACCTACACTTTTATTGTGTTTTGATCTTTCATAATTAAGTAGATATTACAGCTCAGGTTCCAGATTTTTAACCGCAATTAATTATTTTTTACAATGTTTTAAAAGTCTAAAACATATGCTCCGTGACTGTTAATCTTTCTAGGTTAACCTATATGTTTTCAAATATCTGAGGTAGTAAAAGCATACTAAAAATATCAGTTCACTAAGTAAATTAAACACATCCAAAGCAATCGAATCGAATATAAAATATCATTAAAAATTAAAAGAAATAATTTTTATAATATAATAACCATTTATGTAGGTGTTACAAAAATTGATTCTATCCTCCGTGAATCTGTTTTTGTTTTAAATGTTATGCAACGGATGGCGCTTTAATCATTTTAAATAAGCAAAAACCTCTATTTACAACATTATAGATGCATGTGATTCCTGAAGGTTAGTTAGAATTTATATGCAGATGAGAGTGTTGCTGTTTAATAATTCAAAAGTTTAAGTTCATTAATTTGCTATTTAAAAACCTATCCACCGTGAAGTGTAATATCTCAGTAAGTAGATTTTTTTATAAATATTTTAAGTATGTACAATTGTATTTTAAAAAAATATTAAGGTGTCAAAAGATACAATAACTTATTAAATATACAAAGGTTAAAAAAACATACAAAATCCTAACCTCCGTGAAGATATCTTCCGAGAAGCTCTAATATTTAAAATGTATGATTTCTTAAAATTCTTGCATTAGTGCAGAACCACTTATGTTATGTTATTACCAGACCTGGTGGCTTCCCAAAAACCCCATTCTAGACTAACAGTGAAACAACCAAAAATAAAAAATAATCATTTTCACTTGGGGGACATCTCAATATATTCACCCATGTATTCATAGCTTTTAATGTACAGGCAAATTTTAAAATTTGATCTGGTTTTAGACTTTTACCGTTCTTCAACATCTTTTAAAAGGTTTCTATTTTAAAATAAAGGAAAGTCATTTGAAACAATTGTAACGCTAATAATTATTTCTAATTTGCTATTAATTTAACCTATGATAATAACATCCTGCGCCGTAGACAACGCATAGCGGAAAGGTGCGGGCAGAAACATTTTGTATGAGTTAAAGGCCTCGTTGGAACAGGGGGGTATTCAGGAAAATTTTAATTTAATAAATCGAAGAATAAACAATTTAATAAAAATATTATTTATTTATTTAATTTGATGCCTCAATTTTTTTAACATGTGGGTAATATATTTTTTGCTTACGCATGTCGAAACCAATCGGGGGCCCCGTATCATTGATACGGCTGATACCGCGGAAGCTACGCCCCTGATCCCCATCCAAAGAAACGCAGAAAATCCTATAGACGAATATAGTTTCGACAGCAAAGAAAATTTAAGTATTTCCTTTAAAAATTTAACTTTATTTATTTTGCGTACTTCATCAAATTATTTTTTCTTCTTCCCTTAAAATTTTGGCGTATTAGTTTTTAAAATCGGTTGGTTTGCACAAATTATTACTTTAATTAAGTGTGGTTTAAAAGTACGTGATTTTATAAAATGATTCTTGTGAATATACAATATGTATAATGGTGTATAATTAATAAATTAAAAAATTAAGTTTTTCTCAAATAACGTACCAACCCATTTTAAAACTAATAGGGGTATCGTATAATTTTAAGGGCATTTTAAATCCCTTTATTTTGACGTAATAGTTTTTAATCGGTTTGTTTGTTTTCAGGATATTACAGAAAATTTTTCTTTTTTAATTTATTTTTATCTCAGGACCAAAACTAACCGATTTTAAGAACTAATTTTTAATTTAAAGTGGAGAAGAAAACCGGGGTGGAAACTTTTTGGTTAGGTAATTTAATTTGGAAAATATCAAAAAAATTTCATTTTCACTAATCAGCATTCAAATTGGAGTGTTTTAGTATTTTTATTTAGTAGTTCTGAGATACAGGGTATTAAAATTATACACTAACCGTACAATATTAAAAAAATATAAATTTTAAAATACAAGTTTAAAATTTGGTATGCTGTAGGTAATATCTAAAACAAATAATTTTTTTATTTAATTTTAATTATTATACCGGGTGATTTTCTTTATACGCTGCTGGTTAAATTTAATAATAAAATAAGATAAGATAAGAAGGTAGGTTCTAAAAACACATGTAAATATTCAATTAATCAAATTTGGCAATATGTTTTGATTATAATACAACAATAAGAAAGCTAATGATAATAATAATAATAATGATAATAACGATAATAATGCTAATAATGATAATAATCATACTTAATAAATAAACGGAAATGAAAATTGATATTAAAAATACTTACCATTAAAATTATTAACTACATGGTCCACAGACAGTGTAAGGTTCTTTATAATCTTGAGATATTTGGCAAATCTTTTTATTAACTTAATATTTATATTTTGTATAATACAATAAATATTACTATACGTAAATCACATCCATACAACCATATTAAAAATTACGATCTACTAATATTTGTACAGTAATATTTACCAAAAATGTATACTAAAAAAATAATATATTGTGTTAAATATTTAACATTTCAATTTTACTGACGAATATTTAAAAGTATAACCCTCAAAATTTGATAAAGTAGATTTTCCTTTTTTTTACTATCTGAAGCTTACTTATCTCCGTTCAGGAGGGAAAGTGTGATTTTGGACCAAATGGTAAAGAGCATATCGGGACTGTATCAGAGCTGTGAAATACATATTCATTATTTATATGCCAACGCCGCGGCGTTGCCAAATTTAGGGTTTGAAGACGTAGTTTAACTATGCCGAATATATACAGCTAGCTGAGCTCGACCGAGGCGCCCTCGAACTGGCTGAACCGTGAACTAAATCTGTATATTTCATCATGTTTCACCGCCTTTTCAAGCCCACCTAAAAATTTACCCCCTGCACCCACCAACCCCCCTGATTTCCATACTATGATTAACTTTTTCAGTCCCGAAGCCGGGTCTGAAAACGTCAATTTTGGTCTGTATAGGCGGCGAAGTATGACGATTTGGGTCTGTATGTGCGGTCAAACAAATCTATATATATATATATATATATATATAATAGTATATTATGTAATAAGTTTGATAAACGCCATTTTATTTACTAATTTAATTTAGGCACGAGCGGGCTTGCGAGCGAGTACTTAACTAAATGAGTGTCTAGAAAAAATTATAAACGAGTTTGCATACTCTACTTTTTTTTACGACAAATAATTATTATTATCTATGATTTAAATTAAATATTTGTATAGAGCGACATCTATAAAACAATAAAGTAACCATTCTAACTTGTGTTCTGTATGGAATGTAAAATGTCAAATTTTTACGTGTAAATCGAAATTTTTCCTGTGAAAATGGACTAACTAAATCCGATAGAAGCAGTAGGAGTAGAAGCAGTTTTTAACAGTGAAAGTAAAGTTTATGTTTTATAGGCACTCCACAGTGAAATATTTACCCGAAATCAGTTAAAACTAGTTTACCGCAGGCGAAATCAAAAGATAATAAAATAATTTTCACATTTAGTATTATTTTACAAGAAGGGCACTTTATTTTAATGATTGTATAACATTTGACAACTGTCAACTAACCTAAAACTAACTTTAGCCCGTGACTAAAAACCTGTTGCCAACTTCAGCCCTACTTGTCAATGGGTGATTCCATTTATTAGCCACCAATGAGTGCACCTCATATACTCTAATTTTATTTCTTTTTTAACTGTAAATAGACATGGACCCAAGAAGTGAAAAAAACTCCCCTTTTCTTTTCTCACCCTATCACCTATTTATACAGGGCTATGCAAAAGTTACTATGCAGACCTAACTTAAAAATTTTTTACTTTTTTTGCTAATAAAGCTATCGACATTAAACAAACTGTTAATTGTTAAGAAAATATTTCTCTTTTAAAGCATATAGGACACATTTAGTTATTGATGCCCTAAATGGTCTTTGGGAATTTTTTTAAAAATGCAATTTTTTGGCAAAATTGTCTAATTTTATAAATTCATATATTCTTAGAACAACTTGCCAGCTAAATTTTTTTAATGTAGTTTGTGACCATAGATCTTACTCTATATAAAAGCAATGAAAACATTTTCAAATAATATTGGCTAAGAGTTCAAAAAAATATAATAAAAATCCGTGTTTTCGAAAAATCACTATTTTCAGCCATTTCATGGTTTAAAAAGGCTATGTTTGAGTGAGTCGATTTAAACCAATTTATGCTTATCATCACATGCACTTATTGGCCTCCAATAACCATTAATAAAATTATTGTGTATTTTGCTTTTAACTGGGCTGTGGCTGTATGTACAGCCCAGCTATAAGCAAAATACACAATATGCCCACCTGACTTTCAGCCATTTCATGGTTTAAAAAGGCTATGTTTGAGTGAGTCGATTTAAACCAATGTATGCTTATCATCACAGGCACTTATTGGTCTCTAATAATCATGAATAAAATTATTATGTATTTTTCTTTTAGCTGAGCTGTGGAGGTATATGTCCACCTGTGACTATATCCATATTATTAACCATATATTTCGAAAAAGCGTATTACATCTTTAAAATAACTTGACAGCCTTGAACTGACTTCTAAATCATTCTAAATAAAAATATAAAATATAAAAACCACATACAGTGGCGTCGAAAATTAACTACCCATTTATTCATTTTTTAAATTAAGAAAACATAATCAAATGTACAAAAAATTAATTAAATGACTAAAAGACATACTTTTCATAAACTTTATATTTAAACAAAATAAAACAGGTATTAAATCCTAAATTTGAATTAAACCTAACTGCATATAATTAAACTGAAGAAATCATATTCTTAACTTTTACAATCACCTAAAAAACCTATTTACTTTTTTTTACCTCTAAAAAGTTATATAAATCGGAAAATTTTCTTATGTGTATAATGTCTATCAAGAGGAATAAATTAACGACTGATGGCCTTTAAATGGATCCCAGCAGACTTCACCAAAAATGTTGGTAAAATTATATAGATACTTTAATTTGTGATACCTACGTACAAATATCGGTTACAGTTGCATCCACTCGCCATTCTATTATTTGTTTTCCTCCTTAGTACAAGATTCAATCTTCGAAAATCGCAAAAAATATTTTTATCCGAAATCTGCCGAAAGTAGTCAACAATCGGCCTTAAAGTATAAGAAATCAGCAGTAAAGTAGAACTTTATTTTTATTAAAAAGAAGGGAATGGCGAGTGGATGCAACTGTAACCGATATTTGTACGTAGGTATCACAAATTAAAGTATCTATATAATTTTACCAACATTTTTGGTAAAGTCTGCTGCGATCCATTTAAAGGCCATAAGTCGTTAACTTATTCCTCTTGATAGACATTATACACATAAGAAAATTTTCCGATTCATATAACTTTTTAGAGGTAAAAAATAGTAAATAGGTTTTTTAGGTGATTGTAAAAGTTAAGAATATGATTTCTTCAGTTTAATTATATGCAGTTAGTTTTAATTCAAATTTAGGATTTAATACCTGTTTTATTTTGTTTAAATATAAAGTTTATGAAAAGTATGTCTTTTAGTCATTTAATTAATTTTTTGTACTTTTGATTATGTTTTCTTAATTTAAAAATTAATAAATGGGTAGTTAATTTTCGACGCCACTGTATGTGGTTTTTATATTTTATATTTTTATTTAGAATGAATTAGAAGTCAATTCAAGGCTGTCAAGTTATTTTAAAGATGTAATACGCTTTTTCGAAATATATGGTTAATAATATGGATATAGTCACAGGGGGACAAATACATCCACAGCTCAGCTAAAAGAAAAATACATAATAATTTTATTCATGATTATTGGAGACCAATAAGTGCCTGTGATAATAAGCATAAATTGGTTTAAATCGACTCACTCAAACATAGCCTTTTTAAACCATGAAATGGCTGAAAGTCAGGTGGGCATATTGTGTATTTTACTTATAGCTGGGCTGTACATATAGCCACAGCCCAGTTAAAAGCAAAATACACAATAATTTTATTAATGGTTATTGGAGGCCAATAAGTGCATGTGATGATAAGCATAAATTGGTTTAAATCGACTCACTCAAACATAGCCTTTTTAAACCATGAAATGACTGAAAATAGTGATTTTTCGAAAACATGGATTTTTATTATATTTTTTTGAACTCTTAGCCAATATTATTTGAAAATGTTTTCATTGCTTCTATATAGAGTAAGATCTATGGTAACAAACTACATTAAAAAAATTTAGCTGGCAAGTTGTTCTAAGAATATATGAATTTATAAAATTAGACAATTTTGCCAAAAAATTGCATTTTTAAAAAAATTCCCAAAGACCATTTAGGGCATCAATAACTAAATGTGTCCTATATGCTTTAAAAGAGAAATATTTTCTTAACAATTAACAGTTTGTTTAATGTCGATAGCTTTATTAGCAAAAAAAGTAAAAATTTTTTAAGTTAGGTCTGCATAGTAACTTTTGCGTAGCCCTGTATAAATAGGTGATAGGGTGAGAAAAGAAAAGGGGAGTTTTTTTCAATTCTTGGGTCCATGTCTATTTACAGTTAAAAAAGAAATAAAATTAGAGTATATGAGGTGCACTCATTGGTGGCTAATAAATGGAATCACCCCAATGTGTATATAAAATATCACTTAGTGTCATCGTAACATCTATGTAAAATATAAATGCACTTTTATTTAATGTAGAAAAATATCCTTTAATTAGATATATTGCACACATTTATTAATTGAAATTTATATTTTATACCCATTAAAACTTATAGAATAAACTTCATGAAGTTTATTTAAATAACGTTCGGAGTCTTTGCCTATATATATAAATATACATATATATATACAATGTATTATACATATATATATATATATATATATATATATTATAACATGGTAAGGAAGAAAACTATTTAATTAAAATTAAGAAAAAACATTAAATGTTAATTTTTTATTTTAAATTTTTTAATGAAAAATTATAAATAAAAACATTTTTTTACAATTTTGTTCCCTAATGTAATGCATGCAAGCATGTGTAATTTTCCTTTAAATTTTTTTGATGATACATAAACTTTGCTAGTTTGTGTAGCGACGGAACTCGAAAATACATTAAAAATGACAGGACTTTCGGTCGTAAAACCGTTAAAGTTTTGACTTTCATTAATGGGATACTTAATTAGTGCTGATGTTATGAAATATTGTTGTTGTTTGCGATCAACAAAACCACGATTTAATTTGCTGACAAGTTTATAATTATTTCATTTATACCGATACGGGTTTGTGTAATTATTAATTTTTGCTTTGTTATTATTTATATGAAATAGCAAAATCTAACTATTTTATCAAGTAAATAAAATGTATTAAATAAATACATACTTACAGCATAATTATGATTATGCTAAAATTCAACAAATAAAGGTTTTAACATTATTTTATTATTGTATTTGAAATAGTAAAGCGTGTTTGATTATTAACTTTAGGATTTATACTTAAAATTAAAGTGAGATTAAAAAATTAATGAATTATTTTTTCGTATGCACTTATGCTTGTAAATTGTTGTAAACTTTCACCGCACAGTTTTACAATAATAAACTGTATTGTTGACAGTGTCCAAGAAAAATTATCAAATAAAATATTTTGTAATTACCATAATTTCGTTTTTAAAATAAATTATTAAAAAAAACACAATTGTATTGTTTTATTTGTTTAAATAATAAGACAATCCTTCTACATTTTATGGTTTTCTTATCTTTGTTTTTTGCTCTTCTGTATTCAACATACTGCATGTTTTCTGTTGCAATATTTTTGGTTTTCATACCTTTTTGTTATATTTTTTTCTTTGTAGTGGACTTTATTTGTCTTACAGAACATAATAATTCGTTTTTACAACTCATTTTAAGATTTTAATTACACTGCATAAAGATATGCCACTGCAACTGTCAAAAGCAAAAAGGGTTACCATAGAAAGCAACTAACAACAACTCGCAATGTTGTCGCGTTTAAACCCTATATTGTACGTATTTTAATTCACGTTCCTGTGTTACAATATATATGTATATGCCTTTTGTATTAAAATAAAAAATAATTATAAAATCAGTTTATAAATTGTCTGTTTTTTAAATCAAATGTAATAAAATGATAAAGAAAATTTTGTTTTTGCAAGTTGGTACCGCTATTTATGCATTAAATATAAAAGCAAATCCCCTTAACCCTTTCCCCGCAATTTACTGAGGAACTTTTAAAATTAGCCATTAATAACTAAAATTAGGGGATACAGTGAAGTTGGTTAAAGTACATAAGTAATTGTGTTATATTGTACCAAATTTCTATTTACAATAATAATAATAATAATAATAATAATAATATAATGTCAGAATGGTTTCTTTTTTAATTTTGTGTTTATTATTAAAGTTTGTAAGAATAAGGTCCCTTTAAAAAATTACAAGAATTATGGTTGAATTATTAACATAGATTTTTGCTATTAATTCTACAAAATGTCTGTAATAATTACAAACTACTTATTAACTTAACTAATTATAGTTTGTTGTAAACGTAACATAAAGTTGTGTGAATCTGTATTGACATAAAATCTAGTTATTGTTTGGTTAAATAATTTTTTACTGTGTACTTATTCAAATCGATTAGCTATTGGCATAAGCTGCAGCTGCAGTGGTTTTAAATATTATTCATTTTTTATATTCATATTTAATGTTGTTGGTTTTAATATATCGAAATTACATAAAGCTAAGCTAAAATTAAAATTGCAGGTAAATATATTATATTATATATTATTTATATCGTTGACTATACTTTGACAGATACATAATTTTTAAAAGACTGCGTTCCGTACGTAGTCACGTGGTGGGACTTTGAGGTTGGAGCATGGTATACTAGCTCGCCTGTATACAGGCGAGCTTGAGCGATTCCAGGTACTTCTTAAAGCCTGGAAAAGGTAAGCCATAGGAACACCTACTTGTATATATGCCCCTATGAAGACGATAAAATTTAACTTTACCATTTATTTTACAAGAGCAATTTTTTGACGATAGTATGATATTTGTTAACTGTCAACTAACTTTAGCCCGTTATTAAAACGCCATAAAGTCGCTGTCAATGTGTATTTAAAAGATCACTTAGTTTCATGGAAACATATATGATAATGGGCGTTTTAAAGGTTGGAATGCATTCGAAATGAGAGTGTACTTTGGATATGGTATAAGGATAGGTATATAATCACGTGACTTTACATTATACCTGACCTCCTTGCTATTTTCGAATGCCGCGGAGCATATACCTATAAACTTTATGTTGTAGTGTTCTAAAATCAATTGGTTTTGCTTGTTCTTTGACTGAATACATATAAATATTAAATTATTGAATTTTAACCCTTTAGTTATATGGATTATTCAAGTTTTTGTGATGGATTTTGTTTTGTTTTTTAGAATTGATATTTTTTAAATAATTATTATAATAAATTCTTTTATTTTAATGTTTTTCGTTTTATTGAATTTTAAACAGTTATAAATATATTATATGAAGGTAAATACAAATTATTGTTTGACCAGAGAATTCGAACGCGCAAGGTAAACTTGGAGTGTATCCAGAGTGCACTCTTGTGAGTTTTCCAACGCGCTTTTGGAGTAACTTAACAAGTAAGTCATTTTGAAAATAATTGCATTTGAAGATTAAGTATAGCGAGATGTAAAGCAATTACGCGACTCACGGCATTACACACTCGCCGCAAGCGGCGTCGTGTATAACCTCTCTGGTTGGGCATTAATATCTATGCATCTCTTGTAATGTATTAAACTGTTGCAAACTTCAACCTGTGTATTAAATTTTAATTTTTAATATTATAATACACGGCTTGTCAATGTATACATGGAAGTAGATAACAGAAATATTTTTAATTAAAAATGCATACATGAAAATCATAAACTCGTTATTTCGAAATTTGTAAAACACGTTTTTTTAATTAACAAAATGTGAACAAAAAACTTTAAAACAATACTTCTATGGGATTATTTTTATTACTAGAAATTTTACTGAGCTTAAAAGAAAAAATATATAACAGGGAATTAATCTGTTACAATTAAAACTTTAAAGCCAAACTTTGCACAAATAGAAAACAATTCGCAAAATTTAAAGCTTAAAGTAAGCTTAATTAAAACATTTTTAGGTTTAATCTTTTTAAAGAGATTCTCTATTTACATTTATAAATATTAAAAAACTTGAATACATTTATCTTAATTAAATTTTTTTGGTAGTTTTAAAACTATTTCCAATTTAATATTATCACAATTTAAAATGTTTTATAACTTTTAAGAACACTAAAACGTGCTCTAGTTCTATTAGAAAAATGATGGCTTCTAAAACCATTCAAACTACAATGTAAACAAATATTAAAGAACTGTTAGTTACTTTTTAAAAACGTCGAAAGCTGCGATTTCCCATCCACCTCAAACAATCTCAATCTAAAGTTTTCAGTTTTGACCATAAAACGGTAGAATTGTAACGGAAAGCGCAGTGAAATATTCTCATTTACTCGCTACTACTTCTTTATGGTTATTAAGAGTTTGCCAAGTGCCATTATAAACGTTACATTATTGCAAAACAGTTTAGCAGGCACTTTTTATCTTAACGGTCTGTTTTCTTTAAATCAATGGATTTTAAAACAATTTTACCTTTAATATAAGACCATTGTTTTTAATAAACTCGTACACCTATATACATAAAAACGAAAATGACAAATTTAAAAATGAATATGTCATCGTTAACAGTAGTCTTATTTTTACTTAAGGTACACTGTTATAAAAATCAGATTTGTTAACATGAGTTTGTGATTTGTTAATTTTATTTTATATGTAACTTAATTTTTTGTAGAAAGCCAGGGTTTGTAATTATTTTAACAAAGGAAATATTTTACCGAAAGTTTTGTAAAGGTAATATACAATTTTGTAAAAAGTTTGTTAATTTTAAAGGTTACAGACTAGTTTGTTAATGTTTAACAAATTATTTTGTTGAAAAAGTACACGTGATTTGAGGCAGTCAATCAAAAAATTTCCCACTGACAATACGCATCAACAAGTTCAACTTCAGCGTCTGCAACTTATGTTTCTGCTTACTTTATTCTAATTTGTAAAGTGTTCGTAACATGTCCAAAGTGTTTATAATATATTACCAGAAATCTATTAATATTGTTATTTGGATTCCTTAAACCTATTTAACGAGTGTGGGAAGTGCGAAGTATCTAAAAAAGACATCATGGGATTTTTAACTGAAAATAGAGTATAGTACTGATATTTATAATGTACCAAATTTCTTTATAATTTGATGATTTCAGAATGGTGTATTATTTAATTGTGTGTATGTTATTTTTGTGTTTATTTTTGTAGGTAGGTATGTGTTAATTTTTTTGTTTAAAAAAATTGATTAATAAAGCAACATTTCTTATCAAAATTTTTTTCATTTAAATTTCCAATTTTCATCAAATACTGTTGTTACTGGGCCAAAAAATGGTTTGTAAAATAAGGTTATTTTTGAAAATTACGAATTATGGTTGAATTATTGATATAGGATTTTGTTATTAAATCTACAAAATGTTTGTTACAATTATAAACTACTTATTCAATTAGTTAACAGATTGGTTTTAAACTTAACATAAAGTTATGTGGACTTGGATTAACATAAAATCTGTTTAATATTTGGTTAAAATTAACAAATATTTTTTTAATGTGTAGGGCCTGTTTGTTCACCAATCGTTTCCCTAACCGGAGTAATCTTTGAATAATGTTTAAAGGGATGGAGAAACTGGTAATTTTTTAAAGGATTGGGGCGACCGAGGCACCCTATAAATGTTCAGCGGGAGGAACCCATTCTGGACTTAGTTTATGAAGATTCAACGACAGACACTCGTGTAATCGCTTTCCAGGTTCAATGAAAGTTTGTAAAACTACACGAAAATCAGCTTTATCCTTAATGATTTTTCAACCTGATTTTAGAGCAATATGACAATAATGAAGCCATGTTTAACCGAAATGAAATTAATTAGATAGTTTTTCTCTTAATGTTTGTAGGCATTGTAAATAGCATAGGGACCATTTATTTAACCAAACGTCTAAATGGTGACGGCTGCTTCCATGTTTACAAGATATTCTGATTGAAGATTTACCTGAAAATGTAGGTAATAGGCAACATTTGGTCATTTTAGGCGTCGCTGTCGCGATTTTTTTTTCTCTTGTGGGGTGGATGAAAAATTTATCGCTTAAAAACTCGAGGAATAAATGCGAAGAATTAATATCACGTACATACATGCGAAGAATTAATAGCATACACAGAAGCACGCTTCTTTGTGTCGACCACTACGGGGACAACTTCGAACAATATCTGTAGGCATTGCAGTTTCTGTTATTTTTGGGTTTTGATAAAAAAAGTTGTTTGTCTTAGCCTGTATAAGCAAATTCCGATAAAAAAATAGTTTCGAAAAGTTTCTTTGGAGACTGCCAACATTAAGGAAAACAACATTCTTCTGATTTTTTGCTCCTCAAAAAATAAATTACACATTATTGTGGCCCTTTGGTGCGTAAATAATACTTTTTGTTAAATATGTGTTAAATTGTTTAAAGGGTGTCCAGAAAATGGCACACCCGCGGTAAACAAAGTAAATACAAATTTTTGCAGTTTTTGCATTTAAAAACTTGGCAACACTGTGCACAGTGTTGCCAAGCACATGTGCTGTAGTATATCACACATCCAAGAATGTAAAGCCGGCTTATACCTTAGGTCATTGGGTCCATAAGCTCCCAATAAAAAATTAAAAATTAACTATTCAACAGTCGGGTTTAGGAAAACACTGGACAAGTCATCTCATCTCATTATTGTAATTATTACACGCTTGGAAAAGAGATGGCAGGTTGGACATAGGTCGAGCATTTTAATTTAGTTTTTGTGGAATTTGGTAGGTTTTTATGTGAATTTGAAGAATTTTGTTGTGAAACTTCAATTAGGGTAAAAAATTTATCTGATATAGAATTCAATTTTCATCCTTGCTTTCTTCTTTTAAGGTAATTCAACTTGTTGAGGAACCAACCAGAATTTCTGAGGAAACATCCATGCTAATTGATATATTACTTTCATTCAGCGAGGACCAATGTTGGAGTGAGTGTTGAGTTGCAAAAATCGGATCATTTCTTGGTGGAAGCTGCACTTAATGTTGAGTCTTTGTTCTCTGTACCTATGACTGTTACTTTAAGGGATCTGAATAATATTACTTTTGATTTGTTTCTTGAGGATTTGCAAAATGTACACTTTTATAACATCTTTCATGTCATAGACGTGAATGCTAAACTCGAAATATTTAATCTATACTGAATCAACCTATTTAATATTCATGCACCAATTAAAACCTTTTCTGCAAACAAACCTAAAAAAACCCTGGCTAAGAGATAAGTCGTTGAGTAAGTACAAGAAAAATAAATCCAGGGCAGATTGCATGTATTACAAGGAAATGAGGAACTTTGCAAACATATCTATGATAAATGAAAATAAAGTTTTTTTGGAGTATAAATTAAAAAAACTAATTCAAAAGAAAACTGTTCCTTAGATCCCCTACACCTTCAGAATGTAAACGAAATTAATAAATTCTTTGGAAGTAACGCAGTCAAATTTAGAAGCTGATATAGAGAGTTTTAATTTTTTTCTCAATAACACTAGACCTAATGTTGGTAATTTCGCATTTGAATTGAAATTTTTAAGATTCTTACAGCCATAAAATCAAAAGCTGTAGGTGGTGATGATATTGGAATAGCAATGCTCCTGCTTTGCTGTAATATTGTTCCTATTATTACCCACATAATTAACTCTTGCATTGAAGTTAATTCTTTTCCCGATTAACGGAAAACTTGCCAAAAATCTCAAACCCTCTAGTTAATAAGGATCTCAGACCTATCAGTATTCTTCAAAGGTTTTGGAAAAGGCGATGAGTAAGCAGATTACCAACTATTTAAATTTATTTCATATATTACCTTCTGTCCGATGAAGGTTTAGATTGGATCAGTTGTGCTGCAGAAGTTTTAAAAGTAAGTGATGACATTTTGGAAGCAATTAATTAAAATAAGATTACGGTTTTGGTACTTTTATACTATTCCAAGGCCTTTGACAGAATTAATAACAGTATTTTGTTGGTCATTTTGAAATATATTGGATTCGGCCATAACTTAGGGTGATTCAAAAAAAGCCTTTTTTTAAAAATGAACCCGCACTGGCCTAAATTATAAAGATTACATTAAAACTAAAAGATTAATAAAAAAAAATCTAAATTCGATGAATATTTAGAGGTCGCTCAAATCGATTTTCGTATTTTTGCACATTCGAGCCGCGAAATTATTACTGCGCAAAATAGTAAATAACTCCGTTAGTTTTTATTCGATATTATTAAAAATTTAAGGGTTACCTAGTTTTTTAATACCCTCTGAGACATTGTATTGAACTTTACAGAAAAAATTTTTTTTTTCATGAAAAAAAATAATTTGTTAATAAAAACGTATCATCTTATAAAATAAGCAACAATTGGAATCGCACTATGATGGTACCGTAAAAAAACTAAGAAAATAACACTTAAATTATTTAGCATACATAAAACCTGCCGAAAGAAATATTTTATTTGATTTATATAAAACATAACCTAATAATAATTAAGTTATTCAAATTTTTTCCATTTTCATACGAAATTATAAAAAATTTATATCCGTTTTATTAATTATGATGTATTTTTATAATATTTCTTTATTTTTGATACCATATTTAATTAATTACACTAAGTAGTTATTAATTTATTTCCTTTTTATAATTAAAATAAAAAAATCCACTGTTCTACATCGTTTTCTTTGCAATGATTGTTTCTAATGTTAATTTTTTCAACCATTTTTTCTTTTGTTTCAGTAGGTACTCTTTTATCAAAAATTCCAAACAAATTAGCTCTTCTATTTGCAAATCTATATTTTTGTAAACATGAAGTTCATGAAGTGTTTTCAAATCATTTTTGGGCGCGCAAGTTGCGTTTGGAGCTTGGAACCAGGCAAATATCTAAACGAAATATAAAAATACAAATTCTATGCAATGACTTATTTTCATTGTTAGTGAGTTTAAATTGATCCCGAAATAAGAAAATCTTTAGAGAGTATATAGCTTTGTTCGTCCATCGGGCATGCTATCTATCTCCACCAAGGTATAAAATGTTTTTCTTTAATTTCTCAACAAATTAGTTTTGGTACTTAGACGCTTTTGAATTAAGTAAATAATATATATATAAATATATTTATATTTATATAATTTATCAACTACCTGCTAGTAGGTCCTACTATCAAAATTTAAGAATAATAATTATTATTGTGGTATGTCAATTTAGCAACATCTAGACAGAATCAAATAATTTTGGTATCAAAATTTGAGAATTGTTGTATGTCAATAATTTTAATAAAATTTAAATTTCTGCTTAAGCCATATCAATGCAGTGAATAATTTTGTAGTTAACGTTATTTTATTTTAGTTGTAAAAAGGACCTAATTTAATAACTACCTAGTTTAATTAATTAAATACGGTATTAAAAATAAAGAAATATTATAAAAATACGTCATAATTAATAAAACGTATAAAAATTATTTATAAAATCGGTTAAAAATGTGAAAAATCTAAATTACTTAATTATTTTTAGGTTATATATTATATAAATCAAATAAAATATTTCTTTCGGCAGGTTTTCTGTATACTAAATAATTTAAGTGTTATTTTCTTAGTTTTTTTACGGTACCATCATAGTGCGATTCCAATTGTTGCTTATTTTATAAGATGATACGTTTTTATAAACAAATTCTTTTTTTTCATGAAAAAAATTTTTTTTTCTCTAAAGTTCAATACACTGTCTCAGAGGGTATTAAAAAAACTAGGTAACCCTTAAATTTTTAATAATATCGATTAAAAACTAACGGAGTTATTTACTATTTTGTGCAGTAATAATTTCGCGGCTCGAATGTGCAAAAATACGAAAATTGATTTGAGCGACCTCTAAATATTCATCGAATTTGGATTTTTTGGTATCAATATTTTAGTTTTAATGTAATCTTTATAATTTAGGCCAGTGCGGGTTCATTTTTAAAAAAAGGCTTTTTTTGAATCACCCTAGGGGTGCGGTTATATTAGAGTTATTTAACTAATAGTACTCAAGTGGTTAAACTAAAAGATATATTATCGGATTCTTCTAATATTACATGTGGAATTCCTCTGGGCTCAATCCTAAGACCTCTGTTTTATACGTCCAATTTTCCTGGTTATATTAAGTCTTGTAACTACCACTTTTATGCTGATAATACTCAAATACCTTAAATGCAATTAAATGTTTAAACGAATATATAAAATCCTTAGAGTCGGCCAAAAATATAGGCATTATATACAACCAATTGCAATTCATATTTCCTCATGCGAAAATCATTTTTAAATTTAAAATTCCTCTTTTCCTTTCGTCAAATAATTGGAATAGAAACTAAGAAAATGCTCTGTGATTCCCTTGTTTTATCCCATTTTAACTTTAGAGATACCGTTTATGGTGATTGTCTTTCTAGAGAGAATTCTAATAGAATTCAATTAATACAAAATATGTATACGTTTTATTAAATTTTGTGGTATTAAGCCTACTACACCTAATATCAAACAGTTGAGTTGGCTTAAGATGAGAGAGAGGTGAGTATTACATTAACTGGTTCTTTACAAGAAATTAGTGACTACTAAGCTGCCTCAGTATTTGTATACTAAAATAAAATTTAGAACTGATGTACATTACTTAAATTTAAAACACAAGAGTACTATCACAATCCCTCAGCATACAACCTCTATTTATAAAAGAAGCTTTAGCTATAATATCGCATTTTTTTATAACATGTTACATAACAATTTAAAAGCATGCTCAATTTTACTTTTTAAAAACAAATTAAAATATTTAATTTTTGAGAACCTTTTTAATTTATGCTAATCGTAAAATTCTCTTTATCTGCTTTAACTGCAACAGTTATGTATCTTATTTTGATTATACAAATTTATTTGCCTGTAGCTAGGATAAGTACAGTTTATTTGTTAAGCTAGGTTAAGTAAAAGAACAGCAGCCATGTGGCAATTTGCTGAACTTCGCCTATTGTTTCATTAATTTAACAATACTTATTATTATTATTATTATTATAATTATATTTTTATTTTTCCTACCTATATTCTATTTTGAAAATCAGAAATGAAGCATAACTAGGGCGTGTCAAATCATCATTTCGTTATTAAATTAAATTTTATCTTTTAATTTTTAAAGCGTCATTACAAAATTGTGTTTAATCTTTTATATGTATTATTATTACTATATTAAAATTTAAACTACGGTTAATAAAGTAATTCTTTATATAAAAAATTATAAAAACATAAAAAAATAATCTTTTAAATTTAAAGTTATTATTATTGAGACCTGCGATTTTAACTATATTTTTTATACTGTTGCTTTAATATAAATAAAAGTTACAACCAAACCTGTATTTTATTTTATGAAAACTTAAAAAAATTAAATTTTATTTTATAACTTCCATTAGAAAATTCTGTTGAAAACCATTATTTATACGTTTTAGTTTACATTGTTATTTCTTGCATCTTGCAGCTAAAATTTGACACATGATGTTTTCAATATCAAATATTAATACATACATATTCATAGCGAACACTGTAGGATCACTTACAGGCGCTTCAAAATTATTGCTCAGCATAAATTTAATATCTCATCGCTTCGTAACATGTATCTGATATATTTATAGGCCGCTCTAGACAATCCTTCACGTCCACACTGAAACTTTTCAAATAAATCTTGACCTATTCAGAGCACGGAAAAATACATTGATTGATTGGTAATTGCAAATTTTAGTCACGAAACGTGCGTGGAATTTTTTTGACTTATTTATGCGTAGTGTGCTTACTTGTTAACCTCATACTGATAAAATTGAAATATTGAGTTTCGAAGTAATATTTTAAAATAATAAATTAATTTCACAAAAGACTTTCTTTTTTTATACGGCATAACCTGTTTTTATACTTATATCTTAAAATATTTTTAATTTTAAGATATTCCTTATCGAGTTTAAAAATTGGCTGCTTCTGAAAGGTATGATTAAAATATGACAGGTAAAAATATGACACACACTCTTAGAAAAGACCTGGTATTTGTAACTAACTTATTATCGTTGGGGTAAAACTGTTGCAGAAAATAAAATTTTTTGTTTTTTGTAATCAGTACCTTTATATGTGTAACTGCTTGCATCATTACCTGAAAAGATTTAGTTTTGTTGTTGAGTATTATTTACTGCAAAAAGGCGATTAAGTTATTTTAACTGAAACTTTGTGTTGGCTAGAAGTATTGACAACATTATCTCAAAAAAATCATTTCGGCGGTAAAATGTTTTTGTTGGACCAAATATTTAAGTAACATTCTCAACTGACTGAAATTAGTCCGCGGAACTAACGGTTCGGTTGTATAAACTATGCGTCACTTTTCACACAGCTAAGACACCAGCGGTGTGAAACAAAGTGTCAGTTGGGGATGTTGTCTCTGTAGGTTAATGCAACTGCAAACTTTGTGCATTTCGCGCGCGATTTGTCCAGCCCGGCGCGTGCTTTACTTTTAACCTGTAAACAAACGGTGTTGCACGGCGTCCAGACTTCGGTGGTGTTTGTTCTTTTATATTTGTGTATCAGCTCGTGTTTAGTGTATATTTTAGGTAAGAAACTAGTTTATTACAATTAGTCATTTGCCCCTGTAAATTCAGTGGCGACATACTTTTTAACTATTCTTATATGTTGGTTACTTATATATAGATATCTCGAACAAATAATATGGATGAGCGGACTGAAAAAGCAGATTTATTAGGAACATGGGGTTTACCTGAATTGGTTCAAGTTTTTAAAGGTTAGGTATTATTATTGCACTCCTTTAATTACACTATTGTAGTTTTGGGGTCCGAAAAAAAATCCAAAAATGTGAAAATGCCATTCTGACTGAAAATGGCCTCCTGAATCCAATGGTGCCCACCAAAAGTCTCCATCACGTCGCATTTTTGGTATAAGGCCTATACTATAGGCACTCACACTCAAAATTTATCGAATGCTTACCCCTGTTATCATGCAAGTATGTTACGTTGTACCTAAGAATCATTGTTAAGTTGTTAAACAAAGGCTTGCACTTCACGTAAACATCACGGTTTACTGAAGAAGTATAGTCAACTTTCATCTTAATGTACCTCTCTGTGTATATTTACCAAAGAATCGTTTTTGTTTTATTGTTAAAATATTTATAAATGTTTTCTTAGGAGTAATTATTAATTTTTGTTATAATGTTTAAACCAAAATTTGGTGTTTTCAGTTTTATTGTTATTTTTTAATTTATAATAAATATTTATAAAACGAACGGGCATGAATTTCCTTTCTCTATTTTTTATAATATTTACACAAAAAGTGTTATATTTACTAAGCAGGTATGTACTGTGGAATAATACCAATTTGTTGTTGCTACTAATGCAAGCATTTAATATTAAATATAACTTAGTTACAGTACAAAACAAATTTATATTATATCAACTATTAAATTCTTTAAATGTACCTTTTTTCATGTAATTTCAATTAAAAAATAAATTCCTGCATGATACAATGTTTGTTGCGATAAATAGCAAGTGCAGTTGTTACAACTTAAACGCTGCTAAAATGACAGACTAATGTGATTGCATTAAATATCAATTATTTGTATGAAAAAAAAACTAATTTCGATGCACTTAAACTTGTTGGTTGGAGCTACCAATATTGGCTGTTCCGACAACAAACTGCAAAAACAAATTTGTATTGGTTCCCACAACATATTTTTTTGTTGTGCCTATTTTCACTAATAAAATTGGTTCTGGGAACTAAATTTTCATTGCAAATACCAGGTCTTTTCTAAGAGTGCAGTACTGTCGGATACCAATATTAATTTAATGAAGGCAACTTACTTAACATGTAATATACTATATAATATATTTTAACAATAATTAATTATTTCACTAGTGGAATATTTTAATTGTTTAACTAGTGTAAAAATAGCTCACTTTGTTCATTTTTTTTGAGCGTATGATGTCTTAATTATAAGTGAGTATGGGACACAATTATTAAGTTCCACTTTTTTATTTTTCTATTAACAAAAACGTCCACATTTTTAATTAGTAGTAGTTGGCTGGGGTTTGCAGAAGTTTTAAAGTATTAAATTTCACGAAATATGATTTCGCTTACGAAAATTATTTGTGATAGTATATAAATTTAAACTGCAAGATAGCAAAATAGAGTAGTTTTAGAAACTTTTCCATTTTTGAATGGGAAAATTTGCACACAGTAAGCAAATTTACTTTAACAGTTTAAAAAAGGCGAATGCAGAAAAATTTGCTGGAAAAAGCTCGTGGACGTTATATGAGCACAGTGGGAAAACTATAAAAATTATTTTAAAACTGTTAAAACGAACACAAACTAAAACTATGCTAAATAGTGAGTTAAATAATAAAATATTAGTTTTTGTTATTTACTCTCCAAAAATGAAATGGTCAAAATTCTACTATTTAAATTAGTACCAGCATTTTTTACTAATAAAATAGTCGTTTTCACTTTTAACTAGTTATTTTTTACTAAGTAAATAGGTAGTTAAAGTTTGACTAATTTAAGATTAGTCACCATCTTTGACTATTTCTGAGAGTTAAAAGTAACTAATTTCTTTAATCGTTCGCGGCCAACAACAAAGTATTATTTGAAATAAATGCATATACCTAAGCTCCATGGTTAAATGTCCCATAAAAACAAATAAAGATGCAAAAAGTTTAACTCAAAACAGCAACACAAATAATATATTCAACTTTAAAATATTATGAACAATATTTATTGACAAATAAAATTGATTTGTATAAGAGGGGCTGACAGCCGAATGGGTTATGACAATAGCTTGACAAGCTTGACAAGTGACAGATCAGAGTTCAATCCTCGGCTGGGACAAAACTTTTTTAAAATTAAAATCTACTAACTTGACTATTTCATTCAGTAGAATTTGACTAATTATTAGTGACTGCTTTTTCGCTATGACAATTAGTCAAATATGACTTATAATTAGTTATTTTTGAATAATTCATTTTAAGAGAGTAGATTAATTTATTTTAATATTGTAACAAAAAAATTATAAGAGTTTTATTGTATATACATCGCTTTTAAAAATACGTATTATTTTTACAAATTTTAAGAAGACCGATTTAAATAGTAGCTGTAAACAATTTGGAACCTTTAAGAAATGCCTCTTATAATTATTTTATTATTATTATAAGTAAAAGGCGTTTCTTAAATGTTTAAAATAGTATATATTTTATATTAGGGTGTTAAAAAACGATTATTTTAGTATAACATACAAGTTTCTAGATTAGGCCAAAATATTAACTTAGTTAAAATCCCCACTTTTAATTTTAATTTTAAGAAGTTTTTTATCGAGAAAAAATCCATTAAAATAATAAAGGAAATATTATTTATACCTAAAACCCTCGTAAACATTTTTCTTACAAAATTCACTAATAATCCCTTTGTAGCCTTTATTTTATAAGGATTATTAAAATCTCCACAAACGTCAAGTCAAGTTTCTATAGCTAATATTTTGCTTACATCCTCTATTCTTTTAGGTCTAGAAACTAAACTATTAATAAACGGGGATAACGGTTTACTACAGATTACTGAAAAATCAATCTATTGGGGACAGCTTGGAAATTTTGAGAATATGTACTAGTGTGTTTAGTAATAGGTCGAGATATTTTGTATTATATTTATCTCCCTTAAATCAATTTAATCATTCGAAAATTGCGGTAAAGTACTTACTTACGGCGCGAATTTTAAGGACTTCATACAAAAATAAATTAATGGTTATATAAAACGTAAAAAGGTTTTTAACAAGATGACTAGATTTTTCTCTTGCAATATCTACCCTCTCATACTTATACAATCGCCTATAAATTCCTCTCGCTTACTTCTCGTTCTTGTGAAATTCAATTGTAAGGTGTTCTTCCAATATTTCGTGATAGTTAAAACGCATGTTATACGCATCAAGTAAAATAACCTTAAATATCCTTAATGTAGGAAATGCAATACCTTTTTTTCAAAATTCCTACTGATTTTTTTGCCATTGAACAAAAAGTAACAGTACGATAATTTAAAAACCAAAAAATAATATTATAAATAAAGAGTATTTAATTTTTAAACTACTAACGATCTAAGGATTTCAAGATTAGGTAATTGACGCGTTTCTCGGAAAAACATCATTAGTCCAAAATTAACATATTTGGGAAAATGAAAAAAACTCTCCGACATCCCCATTTTTGACCAAAGTACTTTATTGACCTATTTACTACATGTAAAAAAATGTAAGATACTTTGTCCAGAATTCCTCATGTTTGTATTTTCAAACGAATATGAAAAAAACACAAAAAATACATGAACATGTGAGGTTTTTAGAAGAAAAAAAACAAACAATTCTCCTTACTACAAACACTACAAACTAAATACTAACTCTGAGTAACAAAATAAATGAAAAAACTAAAAACTGTATTACTGCCACACTTAGTCTTCGCATCCACTGCTGTTATCATCGTTGTCGACCGTGTTATCAGGACTGTTAGGTGCTATGGTCTTCTGCTCTTTTATCAAGTTATCATAAAATTTTCTATTGCTGTGGTAATGTAAAAGAGGTAGAAGCTTTTCTAGAGTGTCCAAAAACGTCACATGTTGTGTACATGTGACTTTCTTAGACGAAACGGAGTGGACTTGTGATGTTTTTAGAAGAACAAGCTAAATTTCATATTTAATTATTATGGAACCTATGACATTTATACGAGAAACACTTATTTGTATACGTATATATGGAGGTTAGGAAACAGTTGGTGCTAATATCTAAATTTCGACGATATTGGACTAATGATGTTTTTCCGAGAAACGCCTCAATTAAATATTTTAACTTATAAACGCCTCATTTAAAAAAGAAAAAAATGTTTTTAATATGTTACTGGAGACCTAAGTACCTAATTACTTTTTTGTAGAATTTGGCTCCTGAAGGATCATATATATATATTTTAACTGTTTAATTTTTGGCATAATTTAAAGAATTTTTATGTTAGGAGAAATAAAACAGCATCGGTTTGAGATGTCATAATAAATGTGACATGTGATATGGGACGATCGCATTATAGATTGCCAGTCAGAAATTGCGTTTTCCTGGCAAATGGATTAACCGAAGAGCACCGTTAGAGTGGCCCCCAAGATCACCAGATTTAACCCCCTTGGCTATGGGGATACATCAAGTCGTTAGTTTATCAGACTTCACCTGTATCGATACAAGATCTACTACATCGAATAGTTGAAGAATGCCGAAACATCACACCAGAAACTTTTGAAAAAGTAAATTTGGTAATCGTCTTTACTATTGCCTTCAAAATATAGAAGAACATGTTGAACTTTAATTAATTATTATGTAAAATATTTTAAACCACAATGAGTATTAATTGTTGCACCTGATTGAATGCGTTTTTATGAAAATAAGAACAACTTTTTTTTGCAGAATCGTTAAAATAATTAAAAGGCCTTTCACATGACCTATAGTGTATTGAAGATTTTGAGGTTAGGGTGGCTACATCCGATTGTGTAGATCGAGGTGAGTTGAAAAGTGCACAATTTTTGTTCTCCCTTCGGACCCTTGAAACAGGTTTATAAATTTTATTTATCGTTTATCCTTTAAAAGATATATGCCATTGACAGTTTTCGGTGGGACAAACTCTATATCATTAAGTGTGTAATTGAACGTTTACTATAAGGAAGTAGAATAAATGTTGAATGGGCCGGGATATAAAATAAAATGTATGTACATTTTTTAATCTAAATTAATATAATATACTTTTTTTAATTGGTATATTTTTTATATAATCGGCTTCCGAAAATGGTATCTGTATAGTTTCTTAAAATCTGAGTTTGCTTTCTAAAGAAAACAATTAACCAATCCAATCATGCCTTATCTGTTGTACTACAAATATATATTTTTAATTTTGCAGTTATATTATTCTTTAATTACCTATTTTTACAAGTTTTCCTATAAAATGCATTAAAATGTGTTTTAATAAATGTATGGTTTAAAGAATATTTTTAATTTAGTATTTTTAAAGATAATTAAATATTGAGTATTTCATTTAATTTAAAGCCTACTTTAGTAGTATTACGTTAATAGGCATTGTAAAGAATTTCATTTGCAATAATATACTATTATGTTCTTTTAATGTGCTATAAAAGTTTAAGAATGTTTTATTTCCTCTATTTACTACTATTTACTATCATGTAGGTAATGATTCTTAGCTATACGACACACAGTGGTCCAAAAGCCCAAAAACATGGTCAAAATATGAATGTTTAGCTCTATGTTTGCCGAAACAGGGACTTAAGAATTTTTGGGGTCACTGATTACGAATTTGATAACTTTTTTTTCAAAAACAAAATGGCGGATTCAATATGGCGGACATTTTTTTAACAAATATTCTGATATCGCTTAAATTTGACAACATGTCGGTTTTTGAGGTCGCTAAATGCGAATTTAATATTTATTTAAAAAAAAACAAAATGGCGGATTCAATATGGACGACATTTTTTTCAAAAAAAAATTTCTGATATCGCTCAAATTTAGCAATTTATGGTTTTTGGAGTAGCTAATAACAAATTTCATATCCATTTAAAAAAAAAGGGCATCAAATATGGCGGAAAATTAAAAAAAAAAATTGACATTACTTAAATTTGACAGTATGTGGTTTTAGGTCGCTGATAACTAATTTGATTTAAATTTTCCCAAAAACTATATCATTTTTCAAAAATTAAAATGGCAAAATTTAGAAAAAAGAATGATCTGATATCTCAAAATTAGCAACCTTTGGTTTTTGAGGTAGCTGATAACAAATTTGATATTCATTATTCCAAAAACAAAATGGCGTATCCAATATTTTTTATTTATAACTACCATACATAAAAATTATCAATGCGGTTTTATAACATTTTATATAGATATTAAACCTGAGACACACTGTTTATTTTAATATAATTTTTATCAATATATTTATTATAAGACCACCACTTATTTAAATCGTCTGACAAAACATTTCTTTTAATAAATTAAATTTTATAACAATTTCATTAATGATTCCCTGATAAAATAAATTTCCTGATATTTCTCGGTTTTAGAGAAAGTAAAGCTACATGTGCACTATGTTATGTACCAAAAGAAAAACGCGCGCAGCTCTACAAAATGTCATGGTACAGCCAAAGTCGCAGCCAGTCGCAAGAAATTTTGACGATTTATATTTGTTTTATCAATATTTCAACTTCAAATTTTACAACAGCATGGGATCTCGTGGGATAACTATTTAAATGATTTTAATGGGACGAATCGATAAATGTTCATATTATACAGTTGCTATTTAAAGTCATTTTTATATCTCGTAAAATATCATAATTTAGAAGCTACCTAATTTTTCCTATATACAGGGATGGTAATGTGCTCTTAGGCCGTTTATTAAATAAAGACAAATGCATTATGAGACGTGGGAGTGGTGGAGTGACGTAAGAGTAGTGGGGCAAGTCAGACCGCGCCCCGCGGCTACGATCATCGTCCGAGACGGGCGGCCCGACCGCAGAGTCTGCTCGGCGCAGACAAGAGAATGTGTTGTAACTTACAACTTGTAAGTAAGAGGTAGAACGTTTGTTATAAATTAGGAAATATTCTCTAATAAAAATGGTTTACACCCTTGAAGAAAAGATTCAATTTATAACGTGGCATTTAAATGGGATCTCAGATCGAGAAACTCAAAGATTATTTCCAAATATGTTCCCAAATAGACCCTTACCAGCAAGGGCAACAATTCAAAATGTTGTAAATAAATTGAACATTTGCTTTAAATTATTTTTTCTTTACGTTTTTTAGAATACTTTTTTATTTGAGAATATTTGTTTTTTTATTACATGAATATTATTGTTTATTTTCCACATTTCCTAAGAAATATTTGCAAGGAATTTTTGTTTCTGTAAACAAAATCATAATAAGATATTTACGTTGTTTTATAACAACCGACTACACCCTACCACAGTCGTAATGAAACTGACACTAAATAGTAGCAAATCTCGAACATGTCGAGTGGGCGGGACCTGCCCGGCGGGTAACGCAGATAGTTAAAGAAGGGGAAGCAAAACATTGGCGTGTAATAGACCGTTTTGATTTAATTGTTTTAAAAATTTCTACTGGACGCTCATGACGGAGGGGAATCACGTTTGTTAACCAGTCGATGGTTGTTAATCTCACTCTTTCGTACGTTTTATATTGCATGCATCTTTGTCACAATTTGGCCTAAATGTGCATTATTACCACTGTATATATAGTTTAATACGCTTTTGGCCAGCTTTTTTTTATATTTTGGACCACATGCGACATTTAAAAACACTAGTTAACATATAAAATGTTGTTGCATCGCAAATCAAAGATATATTTTTTAAAATGGATATTTTGTAAAAATATATACATGTATAGAAGTATAATAAAAGCAAGTTTGCTCTGACTTATTATTTTTTTCAAGTTACTAATATAAAAAAATCAAAAACATATTCTATTTCTATTTAAGTAATTAAGTAGATGCATAAACCTTTACAAATGTTTATAAATATGAGTCCGCAAAAGTTTGAATTCTTTTTTTATATTTGTTTGTTAAATTTTTTACTGTTTTAAGTATACAGGGGAAGTTTTAAGTTGACACGTTCCTTTTAACAGCGTGTAGAAATCAGATAAACAAATAAATATTTTAAGTAACTTTTTTATCAAAACTCAAAAATAAGAGAGTTATAGGCCTTCCAAGTTTAATTAAATTTTGAGCCGGCCCTGGCTATTGTTAACAAAAAACATAACCATAAAAATAAAAATAACAAAATAAACAATGCAAAATGTCATCTATGACAACAAACATAACCATTTAAATCAAAATGACATTTAGCAATAAAAAATGTCATTATTTACCTGGTTTTTTGTGCCTCAATTATTGTTAAAAATGGTTCATAATTATAGCAATAATGAATTAGTGGAAATGTTACTAATTTATGGAGAGTGTCGTCAAAATGCAAATGCTGCAACTTAAGTAAATAATGACATTTTTTATTGCAAAATGTCAATTTGATTTAAATGGTTATGTTTGTTGTCAAATATGACATTTTGCATTGTTTATTTTGATATTTTTATGGTTATGTTTTTCGTTAACAATAGCCAGGACCGGCTTAAAATTTAATTAAACTTTGATGGGCTATAACTTTTTTATTTTTGAGTTTTGATAAAAAAGTTACTTAAAATATTTATTTGTCTAGCTGATTTCTACACACTGTTTAAAGGAACGCGTCAACTTAAACCTCACCCTGTATTTTAAATAAACTATATTTTAAAATTAAAGCATGATCCATACCATGAATATAGAATTTAAATTAACTTTTTTTAACAATTACACTCTGTATAGTTACACAATAATCCTGATTCTTAACACAACAATTTTAATTTGCAGGTACAAAACTGCTATTGTACGATCCATTTTCCGTCCGACCTACCTTGACCTGAGACACGCTGCGATGTCCTCCGTGTCCTGCGATTCTTCCTGCTGTTGCTGCTGCAGACAGCCGGTCTGTCGGCCGACGCTGACGCGCAAACTATCGGCATCGTGTATCGTTGCCCAGGGGCTGAGGGCGGTGCCGCTTAACAGCACCACACGCTTGAACAGACCTGCAAAATAGATAACATTGTTTTTTAAGTACCCAGTGTACTTACAGTAACTGTACACTGCATAATTCCATCTTGTGATAATCTACAGTTTTCTATATTTTGAAAGTGCGTGTGAATTGTTTATACATTTAATTTTATAAAAATCAGATTTGTTAACATGAGTTTATACTATATAAACTTTATAGTTGGTTAATTTTATTTTGTATAATTTTAAAATAATTTTTTGTAGAAAACTAGGGTTTGTAATTATTTTAACAAATAAAAATATATTACCGAAAGCTTTGGTAATATGCATTTTTTAAGCATTTTGTTAATTTCAAAGATTACAGATTATTTTGTTAATGTTTAACAAATTATTTCGTTAAAAAAGTACACGTGGTTACAGGCAGTCAATAAAAACATTTCTCACTGACAATACGCATCAACAAGTTCACCTGACTTCAGCGTACTTTATTTTAATTCGTAACGTGTTCGTTACAACTGTCCAGAGTGTTTATAACATATTACCAGAAATCTGATATTGTTATTTGGATAACTTATACCTATTTAACGAGTGTGGGAAGTGCGAAGTATCCGAAGGTGGTTTTCAAACTGAAATTAGGAAATACAGTGAAGTGGGTTAAAGTTACGAAATACATCAGTAGGTGTTGTAGTAGTACTGATAATAATATTGCACCAAATTTCTTTATAATTTGATGATTTCACAATGGTGTGTATATAATTTTTGTGTTCATTTATGTAGTTATGTGTTAATTTTTTTGTTTACTAAATTAATTAATAAAGCAACATTTCTTATCAAAATTCTTTTCATTTAAGTTCCCAATTTCCAACATACTTTTGTTACTGGGTGTACAAAAAGGTTTCTAAAAATAATTGAAAATTACAAGAATTATGGTTGAATTATTGATGTAGGATTTTGATAATAAATCTACAAAATGATTGTTAAAATTACAAACTACTTATTCAATTAGTTAACAGATTACTAGAGATGGGATATTTAGGTACTAAAAACTGAAAAATAGGTAACTAAAAAGGTACTAAAAAAAAGCATTTTAGGTTAAAAAAAACAGCATTTTAGGTAATTACAGAACATAAGCTCACTACAAAGAAGGTAACTGTAAAGAAAGTTACTGTTACAGTCTGTGACCATAAGAAAACATTCTATACCGTTGAGTTGCACGCCCTGGATAAAATATTGGCGCAAAATTTAAAAAGAGCACAAAAAAATAAAATAAGTAAAAATACGTAAAAATAGGTAACAAATAGGTTTAAATATAAACTGACTTAAAAAATATGTAACAAAAGTATAAAAAGGTACTTTAAAGCAAAAACCTCCAAAAAAGGTAAACAAAGGTGAAAACAAGTTAAAAAATAGGTAACAAAAGTATAAAAAAGGTAGTTTAAAGCAAAAACCTCTAAAAAAGGTAAAAAAGGTGAAAACAAGTTAGGTTCTTATAAAAGAAAATCTTTTAAAACACATTTTGGCATTATTGGTTTTCAAATAGTTACATCGGCTGAAAAAAGGTAAAATAACTAAAATCCCATCCCTACAGATTACAGTTGGTTTTAAACTTAACATAAAGTTATGTGGGCCTAAATTAACATAAAATCTGCTTAATATTTGGTTAAAATTAACAAATATTGTTTTACTGTGTTATTGGATTTTATACTATATTAAGATCATAACAATCCACATCTATTATAGAAACAACAGTTAAACAACTGGCCGACTCTACTCTTTTGACCTCAACCGCCTAGGCGCGCCTATACGTTAGGTAGGTCATGGTTTAAACGAATCCAGTGGCTGCTAAACAAATTACGTGAATTTTTATGATTTTTTTATTAAAAAACGGTTGCAAAAGTTAGGTTTTGATTTGATTAGCAAATTTACTGTTAATTTATATTTTAAATAATCTTTTTATATAAAAATTGTATCCATTGTAAATGACTGATAATTGTGTTTAATAGTACATTATGTATCAAGTTTGATAAACGCCATTTTAGTCACGAATTTAATTTAGCTTGCGAGCGAGGGCTTATTTAAATGAGTGTCTAAGTTTATAAACGAGTTGCATAATATACTTTTTCTACTAGAATTATTTATTATTATCTAAAAATGATTTAAATTAAATATTTGTTTAAAGAGACATCCATAAAACATAGTGTTATTCTCGTAAGTATTTCTTTCTAACTTGGAAGTCTGTATTACAGGCGCGTCCATCAAAATGTTAAATTTGTATGTGTAAATTGAAATTTATTCCTTGAAAATAGACTAACAACACAGTTTTTCATAGTGAAAGTGAAGTAAATGTTTTATGGGCACCTCACGGTACCGGACATTTTAAATGTTTTATTAGTTAAATCTAGTGCTGCCGGCGAAATCAAAAGGTCAGTACAAACTTGGATATAAACTTTTTAAATAGGTCTATACCTATTTACGCCTATGCGTTGAGAAACTATTTAATACTGTTTTATTTTTGTATTAAAAATAAAATAAATTCCTTAATATTATTTTACAAGGTCACTTTATTTTAACGATTGTATGACATTTGACAACTGTCAACTAACTTCAGCCCGTGACTAAAATTCCATGAAGCCACAACGTTAATGTGTATTTAATACATAGTATATTATGTATCAAGTTTTATAAACACCATTTTAGTTACGAGTTTTATTAGGCACGAGCGAAGATTGCGAGCGAGTGTTTAATAAAAACGAGTCTCTAGAGAAGTTTATAAAACGAGTTTTATACTATACTTTATCTACGACGAACAAAAATAAGAATTTTAAGCCAATTTTAATTCATACATTTTTGACATTTGACGAATTTAACCTCACTTTTTCGCAATTTATAATAAAGCTAACTTCAGCCCGGGGACTAAAACGCCATAAAGTCAAAGCTTGTCAATGTAGGAGTAGATAAAGGTCATTTAGTGCCATGTAAACATATACCATAATGGGCGTTTTAAAGGTGGGAGTAGAAAATAGTATATTATGTATCAAGTTTTATAAACGCCATTTTAGTTGCGAGTTTTATTAGGCACGAGCGAAGCTTGCGAGCGAGTGTCTAGAGAAGTTTATAAAACGAGTTGCATACTATACTTTTTCTATTCCCACCTTTAAAACGCCCTTTATCGTACATGTTTCCATGACACTAAGTGACCTTTTAAATACACATTGACAAGTTGTGGCTTTATGGCTCTTTAGTCACGACTGAAATTAGCAACAGGTTTTTACTCACGGGCTGAAGTTAGTTTTAAGTTAGTTGACAGTTGTCAGATTTCATACAATCGTTAAAATAAAGTCCCTTTCTTGTAAAATAATACTAAATGTGAAAATTATTTTATTATCTCAATACAAAAATACAAAAGTATTAAATAGTTTCTCAACGCCAATATTTAAAAAGTTTATATGAACACTGTACTGACCTTTTAATTTCGCCGGCAGTAAACTATAACTTAAATTCGGGCACGGACTCCACTGTAAAGTGCTCAAAAAACATTGTCTTTACTTTCACTGTGAAAAACTGTAAATTTTCAAGAAAAACATTTAGATTTATAACCTTTATAATCTGTGTTTATAAAATATAAAAAATTGTCATTTGACGGTGACACACAGATTCCCCTATTGTTTCATATATGGCAAATTTTTGATTGAAATCATTTTAATATAATAATAAGTATTTGTCGTAGAAAAAGTACAGTATGCACCTCGTTTATAAACTTTTCTATACACTCATTAATTTAGGCACGAGCGAGCTTGTGTATAAAATGGCTTTTTCAAACTTGATAAATAATACACTATTATTTACGATGAACAGAAATACGAATTTAAAGCCAATTTTAATTTATAAATATTTGACATTTGACGAATTTAACCTCACTTTTTCCCCAATTTATAATAAAGCTAACTTTAGCCCGTGACTAAAGTGCGCAAAAGCCACTAACTGCAGGCCGTGACTAAAACGCCACAAAGTCACAGCTTGTCAATGTGGGAAGATGGATTTATTTTGTTGTATACTTACAAAAGATTTTCATTACTTTTTCAGTGCATATACGCCAAAATATTTTTCAGCCATCAGTCTTAACAGCTCGCTCTCCACAGGTCCAACTTTTTTTATGCCAGAGCGCTTAACTGGCCCTATAACCATACTAAAGCAAACAAAATAATACGAACATTTGCACAAAAGTTTGTGTATTTGCTCTCATAGTTCTGCAGGTGAAAAATTTAATACTTAATTAAAATTATTATGTACAACATTTTTTTCTGGAATTACCTGCCTATGTGCTTTTGCTATTTAATAATGTTAATGTTAATAATGTTAAAAATGGAAGTTTATATAGTATATATTAAGTTTGATAAACGCCATTTTAGTCCCAAATTCAAATTAGGCACGAGCGAGCTGTGAGTGAGTGTTTAATTAAATAAGTGTAAAAAAAATTATCAAACTTAATATATATATTTTTTTCTACGACAAATACTCATTATTATTTAAAAATTATTTAAATTAACTCTATTTTTATATAGATTAATTAGTGGCATGGACACATGTAGGATAATGACCGTTTTGTTATTGGGATTAAAAATAATAATTAACTAAACTTAAGACTACATATTTAAAACCGTTGTAAACCTTAAAATTCAAAGTTTGAACGCCTTACCAAAATAACAATTTAAAGATAAAAAAATAAATTTTTATATTGCTAAAACTGGCGCATTCATTATACTTTTATGTAATATTTTTAGAACTCTTTATTATTCCGGGTCTTCGTTCCTGATTGGTCTCATATTAGGTTTGATTAATCCTGCACTGCGGTTTTTTCGGCCTATCCCTACCCTCTTCTCTCTTGTCACACTGTAACCGCTTCAATACCTTTATGGCAAAGCTTTGTAATTAAAAGAGACAATTTTTACAAATATTCTATTTGACTGGACTAGTCACCATTATGTATCTTATCAAACACTTTAATTGAACATTTACCTCTTTTATAATGTATTTTCTTTTCAAGCAATTTTAAACAATGTTTATATTATAACAATTATAAGCATTTATAAAAAGATTTCATGATTTTGCGCGCTTAAAAAGTCAAATTAATATATACAGCTGTAAAATAATAAAAATACATTGAAATTACATAGAAAGAGTGGTTCCATCTATCGCATTTAGTTCGAAATCAGTGTAGTTAGCTGTAAACTACTACTACTACTAAGGTATAGTTTTTGCAAACTTTCACAAAAATGTCATTTTCAAAAAGTGGTCTTAGCTTAGGCCCTCTGAAAATAATGAAAGTTTGTTGCTTGTCGCTTGTTCAGAATTATTTAAGGAACAATCTTTCATCATCTTATCTTCTTGTTCCTAAAAAGACTGAGTGTATTGCCTAAAAAAAGCCTTAAATGTACTCTTTTGGAAAAAAATCATATTTTCGTTGCTAAGATTCCAATTCGAAAAATTTGAAAAACGTTTCAAGGTAACACATAATACTTTATTATTTCAAAGTAAAAACGAAAAAAAAATTATTATTTTACAAACGGGGCTTGGATAAAGTTATTGAAATTTTTCACCGTTTAACATATCACCCTGTAGGAAGTTTACTTAACCAACCGTGAGCTTCATATCTATAGCATAAATTGCCAGAGGATATGGCTAGCAGACATTACAAACCAAAATTAAATTGAAACAAAAAAGTTATGTTGTTTTGAAAAAGAACGAACTTTTTGGTCGCGACACATTGAGTGGTGCGCAGTTTATATATATTTGTTGGGTGGCAAACTGTCTGCCTTTAACCAAAATAAACAAAATATTGCAAAACAAATTTCAGGATTAGTTTCTCATCTATAAAACTATTCATGAATTTTTGTACAAAATTTTTGACTTTGAAACCGAGATCCACTTGAGAATGTTTAAACCTATAATATATTAAATTTTAATAATAAAACATTGGCATTATTAAATTTGCGACATTTTATCATAAGTTGATTATGTTGACATTTGATATAGGTCACTGTTGAATAAGTTCATGCACATAACCTATATCAAATGTCAACATAATCAACTTATGATAAAATGTCGCAAATTTAATAATGCCAATGTTTTATTATTAAAATTTAATATATTATAGGGGTAAACATTCTCAAGTGGATCTCGGTTTCAAAGTCAAAAATTTTGTACAAAAATTCATGAATAGTTTTATAGATGAGAAACTAATCCTGAAATTTGTTTTGCAATATTTTGTTTATTTTGGTTAAAGGCAGACAGTTTGCCACCCAACAAATATATATAAACTGCGCACCACTCAATGTGTCGCGACCAAAAAGTTCGTTCTTTTTCAAAACAACATAACTTTTTTGTTTCAATTTAATTTTGGTTTGTAATGTCTGCTAGCCATATCCTCTGGCAATTTATGCTATAGATATGAAGCTCACGGTTGGTTAAGTAAACTTCCTACAGGGTGATATGTTAAACGGTGAAAAATTTCAATAACTTTATCCAAGCCCCGTTTGTAAAATAATAATTTTTTTTTCGTTTTTACTTTGAAATAATAAAGTATTATGTGTTAACTTGAAAGGATTTTCAAATTTTTCAAATTGGAATCTTAGCAACGAAAATATGATTTTTTTTCCAAAAGAGTACATTTAAGGCTTTTTGGTAGGCAATATATTCAGTCTTTTTAAGAACAAGAAAATAAAAACATGTGCGTTTTAAAGGTTGGAGTAAAAAAAATCCTTAAAACTATGGAAAAAATTGCTAAGTTCGCAACACTGTGTTCTATGGCCGGCTTTTACTTCAAACCTCTTCCTTCCAAAAAATTTAAATATGACGTGGTAAGTGAGTTAGGCAAAATAAAGTGTAAAAAATGCAATTTTATAAACACTTAACCTTTTAAACTAAATTTGATTACACCAATATTTGATTATTATTGTTTATAAAAATAAATTAATTTTAGAATAAAAACATTTTTACAAGAAACGAGAAACATCAACTAATTTAAGGTGTCAATTTACAATTAATTAATAACCTAAAACTTAAAAACTTCGATCTAACTTTTACAAACCCAGCGAGGGTTTTACCTACTATGAAATAGGTATTCTTTCAGGAAAAAACAATTAAATCTGTTTTAAAATTTTATATTGCGCTGTGTAATCGACTTTATCACTGCTTATTAGTATCGAGAGTGATTTACTTAGCGAACTGAATTTTAGTGATAAAATTAATAATTAATTAATATTAAAGCACGCGTTACGAAAAATATTTATCTGGTAATATTTTGGTATATTCATATTATTATTATATAATGTAAACTTGTCGCTCGACAATAAATTATTTTATGACACACAGTATACATTTCATATTACTTTGCTTTTGAAATAATTGAAAAAGGAGGCCTTCACATACCCACTGCACTGAGGGCCTCACACCTTTAAATCCGACCATTACTATCGCCATTTAATCAATGTATTGTTATATACAACATATAGTATATTTGTAATTACCAATTAAAATTATCATGGATCAGTGGAATTTATATTAGTTGCACTAAAATGCGCTTTATATTAAACACGTAGCGCGTTGAGTCAGTGAACGCGCAGGGTTCACGATAAGCGATAAACAAAACAGATCAAACAATTTTTTTTCGGAAATATTTTCTTTGATACCCGTAGTTTACAAAAATATAAACTACATTGGTAACACTCATTGAGAACATAATTTATTTTAATTTCTTTATTAAAAAAGTCAGCAGCAAACAATGAGATCGGCTATAATATAAACGCTCTCTTTGCCTATTGAATAATACTACTTGAGAATAAATTATATATTTGGTATCCAAAGTGTCCCCAAATTAAACCGACAAACCAAGAAAGAAAGGATTTTAGATCGATTAGACCAAAATTGTCTTATATTTTTTTTTTCTACACGTGGCCATATTTACGCTGAAGATTAAGTTTTCAACAGTGTTTCAAACTGATTTTTTTCTCTAGCAGAAGCAGTCATAGATCTAAGACATAAAACAAATGTGACACCAAACCATCTAGGAGATGGCCTACTTTTTTTAAATCACTGTTTACTATGAACTTTAAGGCAAAAGTAGGTTATGTGTTTCGATATTTTTTAGAAAGCATTTTGGAATAAGATGTTTTAGTCAGATCCAACTAAAATCATTCCTAGAAACTGTTGGAACATATTAGACCAGTGCAGAAGCCTTAAAAAATGGTAAAAAGAGAAAAAAAAATAATAGTAGGATGAAACCCATTGGAAAAGGAGGGGAATATAATAAAAATTAAAGGAAAAATAAATTACGGGCGATCTGAGTTCGGGAAGTGGGAGGGGGGGGTTTAAGGGTAAAAAATGGTTTATCTCGATTTCCGGCAAAACTACAAGTCCTATGGAAAAAAGTTAAATGTCAAAGTTGTAGGTAATAAAAAGATCTACAACTTTTGTATTTACAATTTTTTCACATAACCTCAAAATTTATGTGAAAAATTCAAAAAACCAAGTTTTTGGTTTTTTATTATCTTTTTCAAAAAAAAAATTTTTTCCACGAAATTTGGTGAAAACTTACCTTTTTATGTCCCAAATACACTGTAATTTATTTGATTTGAAATATTTATTATTTCGCCTTATTTTGACTTAATATCAAAAAAGCACCCTAATTTTCAATCGAAAATTCTCGCGTCAAAATATCAGCTTTTTTCAAAAAGTTGGTGTGCTTTTTGTTCGATGAACTCTCTACTTTCTGATGGTATAAAAAAATATACATTACTATGGTAAATGTTCTCAGAAAATACAAAAAATATTATAATGAATAACGTAATCAGAATGAAGTATCTATATTCAATAGTATGATTTACATGTATTTTTATATTTTATGAGATTTTCTGACATAAATGTTATTAGAATTTAATAAATAAACTTTTTAACTAAAAAAATTGCAACAATCACATTTTTTTGATGAAATTGTACATAATGATTAAAATAAATTTTAGAATTCGAGTTTTTTTCGTTATTCATTATAATATTTTTTGCATTTTCTGAGAACATTTACCATAGTAATGTATATTTTTTTACACCATCAGAAAGTAGAGATTTTAACGAACAAAACGCACACCGACTTTTTGAAAAATTATATATTATATTATATATATTATATATATATATATATATATATATATATATATATATATATATATATATATATATTATATATATATATATTTTGACGCGAGAATTTTCGATTGAAAATTAGGGTGCTTTTTTGATATTAAGTCAAAATAAGGCGAAATAATAAATATTTTTAATCAAATAAATTACAGTATATTTGGGACATAAAAAGGTAAGTTTTCACCAAATTTCGTGGAAAAAAATTTTTTTTTGAAAAAGATAAAAATAAAAAACCAAAAACTTGGTTTTTTGAATTTTTCACCTAAATTTTGAGGTTATGTAAAAAAATTGTAATAACAAAAGTTGTAGATCCTTTTATTACCTACAACTTTGCCATTTAACTTTTTTCCATAGGACTTGTAGTTTTGCCGGAAATCGAGATAAACCATTTTTTACCCTTAAAACCCCCCCCTCCCACTTCCCGAAGTCAGATCGCCCGTAATTTATTTTTCCTTTAATTTTTATTATATTCTTCTCCTTTTCCAATGGGTTTCATCCTACTGTTATTTTTTTTGGTTTCAAAAATTATCGACCCTGGTCTATATTGGAATTTTATATTTACAATTAGATCAAGAAATTTAGTGATGTATCGAACTACATAAGTTAAAGCAAAACAAAAGATGGTGACCTAACTCAAAACATAGTAGCAAAGAAATTGGATGAAAATGTAGATTAATGTATATGTTTACATATAAAACTTTGTTTCACAATTCTCAGGAATAACAAAGTTGTAAAATTTTTTGGTTTTGAAAGGTTTTTAGGTTTTTTTAATATTTTGGGAACCGCTGGCTTTTTTTAACTTATAAATTTCATGTTCGATCTTGTAGCTCTTTAAATAAAAAAAATAAAAGGATACTTGGTGCAGCCTGTATAATGCTTTTTTATATTTCTAACCTATAAAGCTGCCATTATTTTTAATATCATCTCTAATAATTTTTCACTTAGTTTTAAGCAGAATTTTAAATGGTTATAAACTTAATGCAGATTAAAGAATGTCTATTTTGAGTATTTATCTATAGAAATACCTATAACATAATTTTTGTTGATGGATTTTTTCAGCCCATTAAAGTCTCAATATTTTAAAACGCCATAGTTTTATCTGCTGTGTTTGTGGCAACATTAAAATCTATAAATTACCCATAAACCCATATATCTCTCTATCACACGTGATGCTAGTCAAAAAATATATAAAGATTAATTTAATGTGAAAGCCGAACACCTGCTCGTGGATCAATAAGCCGCAGATTCGGTAAAAAATCCATGGCCATCAATCAATCAACCTATTTGTTCTGTTGCTATACATGCAATCACTTAGAATAATTTATTAGAGATCCCTATAATTTAGATTTATTTGCAGTAGTCATGTATATTAAATTAGCGCCGCTAATGACGATAAATTAAATTTGACTTTTAAATTATTTTAACTAGGGCAATGAATTCTGTTCTTAAATCGAGTTATTTAATTTTGAATAAATGTTCTTCTTGGGAAAAACTTAAGAAGTTAATACTAACTAACAGTTGAAACATAAAGTATTATTATTGATAGAAAATCAAAATCATAAAGTTAAAAGTTTTACTTATTTTTCTTATTCTTCCATGGAAAAAATACTAAACACTACTACAATATGTATTGTTTTGTTTTATAATACTTAGGAATTTGGCACAGAATAGTATATTCTGTAACAAGTTTGGAATACGGCATATTCCGCTCGAGTGAAAAGTTTGTCACACGAGCCGAAGGCGAGTTTGACGGTTTCACGAGAGGGGAATATGCAATTCCAAACGTGTTTCAGACTATACTCTTTCTACGTTTTCAAAAAATACCATAGACAAATAATTCAATTGGAAGAAAGTGAGGTTGGATCGGTCTAAAATTTGTTAGATATTCCATAATAGGAGTAGAAAATAGTTATTTATTTCATAAGGCTGAGAAGGGAGTAAGGCCTACAATTGAGCGAAGTACAAACAGACACTTCTCAGCCGCATATGCGGCATATGGCATACATTTTATCTTCAAGGCATAATTTTATTTGCTAAACAATACATAAAACGTATGATAATTAATAAATGTTTTAACTGGTCGATAAACAAGAAAATATAAACGACCCTTGACAAAACCATGTTGGGAAAAAATAATTAAAGGAGAAATATAATAGCTATTTACATACCATGGGAGGCCTTTCCTCCCGCGAATAATTTGATGCCCAACGCGAAGCGAAGGGCATTAAATATTCAAAGGAGGAAACGCATTTTCCTCCTGAGGTATGTATATAGTTTTTTCTATTACCTTTTAAAGGTTTTAAGACATTTTACTAACCCGGTATGGGGCTATAAAATTATGACAAAATATTAAGTAGGTGTTGCATCGCCGACGTTATTTTGACAACGCTTTCTTGCTTTGGTATTTTTGGTAATACAAACATAACAGTTTTTATAAGCTGTCAGAATGTTTATCATAAATTTGAAATTCTTCCTACGTTTTGAAAATGAGTTCTAGCGAAGATCTTGCAAAAGAGGCAAGAATAGTTGCAATTAATTTCTTTCCTTAAAAATCGAAAGAGCGATATGAAAATGAATATAGTTTGTTAAAAGAATAGTTGGACAAGCGCGGAGTAAATCTTTTTCCTACAAAATCAAATAGGGCTAGACAAGGTACAAAAACTTTTGCTAATGTAAAATTGTTAAAAAAAAAGAGGGAGGAAATTTTTTTCCCCCCGGGGAGGAAAAGAGGCATTTTCCTCCGTCGCTCGGGGGTGTAAAATTAAGTTTTCTAGTAAGGTAGTAGAAAAAAATATTTGGTTAAAATAGTTTAAAAATGTTTAGCAAAATTACAAATAATTGCTATGGGGAGATAATTCTCTATAATACTTTTTTGCACTGATTTAAAAATGGGTGATTTTATAGAGGTGTTGCACTGAAAATTTACAAGTTTTTAAAGCATGTTAAAAATGAACAAAATGGGTGACACCAATATTGAATACAATTATTTATATACTCCTATTGCATAAGGGTTTTTTTCTGTGAATAATGATAAACATTATAAATTTTCTGCCTAACAATGGGAATAATGAACACATAATTTACGTTGCTAAACATCAGTAATTGGCCTATTTTAATATTCACTGTGATTTGAACCAATCGGGTTTTAAATTGTGAGAAGGCGACTATAATATATAACAACATTTAAAATTGGTTAAAAGTGAGGTTAACCTATTGACAGATGTCAGATTTTATTTATTTATTTTTAAAAATCATTTAATTATCTACTTATTGAATCTCAGTGGTGCCAGATTTACGGATTTTTCCGTATTCTACGGATTTTCAAGTATATTGTAAAAATATACGGATTTTTATACGGAATTCGGGAACAATACGGATTTAATACGGATTTATAACAAATCCAATTTGTATACCTAAATTATCGCTAAATTCCATTCACACCAAAACACAATGGCGGTTCATGACGAATTCAGGAAGCTGAAGGACATGTTTCGTGACAAATGTGACACGGACGTGACCAATTTTGGAAAAAAGTTGAGGCAGAAGTGCGTCCAAGGATCGTCGGAGTTCCCCTCAATTTGGACATTTTGGTTCATCGTGTGAAGGTACTGCCTCACACGTCAGCGGACGTCGAACGGGGATTCTCTCATCAATATGAACAAAACCAAAATGCGTAACAAATTGGAGAATGAGCTACTTACGGGTATTTTACACGGCAGAGTTAATAAGAAAAATCGCTTGATCAAATTGATGTAATGCCTCTTCTGCCATACTTCAATTAAAACATGGATGAATTTGACTGGTGCATTTCTTTCTCTAAAATTATTTAACTGTAGAAAGGCAAGAAAAAGAATTAAAGGAATTGTTTTTTAATTGTTGATAATTGATGACATTAATTTCTCCCGCTGATATTCCTTAGTCTGTATATATTCCTGCGGGGTGGAAATCCAATACGAATGTCTGAGCTATATTCTTAGATAGATAACCTAAAATTTTATTTAATAGGTTTTTCTATGCTCAAGAATAAAACATTAAATTATACCACGTTTATTATTCTAAAAAAATCAACAACATGTATTTTAAATTTCCCCTTAAATAAGTCTAATTATTGATGAAAAATACACGTAATATAGTGTAAAATACGAAATACGGAATTATACCGATTTTTTTCCTTAATCCCCACCCCACTACTAGGTCAAATACGGATATTCAGCGCATCACTGCTTGAGATGCAAACCTTTTCTTCGTGAATAATAGCCTGCATAATCTCTCGTATAATAATATACTATAACAAAAAACGAAGAAACATGTTTAGGTCTAGTTGTGAAGTTGGTTTTAATGTTTTTTATTGCACACAATATATCGGATATTCTATTAAAAAAGCTTGTGGATGCTGTTGAATTTCGACTTTGATAGTAAGCTCATGAATGTGAAAGTCATCCGATATAATATTTTGGTTTAAATTAATAAACATCAAATGAGTAGCGATCAGACAAAACGAGACAAATTCATTTTAGCGATTTTCAGAAATAAGTCAAAAGCAAAAGCATTCTTTTATTTTTGACTTGTTTTTGAAAATCACTAAAATGGATTTGTCTCGTTTTGTCTGATCGCTCCTCAAATAAGGTTATTATTTTACACTCAAAAAATTTATAAACCTTCGAAACACCCGGTATAATTTTATTAGGATTTTTTTAATGACACTAATACATCAAAAGTTTTCCATTTTTAATGAATTCTGCTTTATATAAAAGACCTTTTGACAAAATATTAAAGCGCGGCATGATTAATAGGCACGTAAGGATGTATTATCCTGAAATCCTTTAACACTCCCATTTAATTTTTTTTATAACTCATCCATAATCTTATAAAGACACGGAGTTTATTCTAATTTTATTTTGCCGAAAATTTAATTAAAATTAAAATTCTTGAATAAATTCTTAAATATGATTTAATCCAACCAATTTTCCTTGTTATACATATTTATAATCTAGAGATAATTATAATTAAATAATTTATTTATAATTTTAACTTCTAATGTAATTATACCATTTATTTTAAATTTTGGAAACTCATATTTAATAAATTTAACAGAAAGAATAATTTAGGCACGAGCGAGCTTGCGAGCGAGTGTTTAAATAAATTGTTCTCTAGACAAGTTTATACTTGCATACTTTTTCTACGAAAAATACTTATTATTATCTAAAAACGATTTAAATTAAATATTTCAATAGATCGACATCAATACAAAAATGGAGTAACCGTAAAAATGGGAATCTTTATTACCGGCGGCAAATGTCAAATTTGTTTGTGTAAATCGAAATTTATTCCTTGCAAATGGACTAACAACCGTTTAAATTCGATATAGAAGCAGTTTTTTATAGTGGTCCACCCAAATTTTTTAATGCCTTAAGTTAAATCTAGTTTACGGGCTGCCACAGTATAACGCCGTGCTTTCGACGAAATTAATATGTTAGTACAAACGTACATATAATCTTTTGAAATATTGGCGATAAGAAACTATTTAAAACTTTTGTATTTTTTTATTAAGATAATACTATAATTTTTACGTTTAGTAGTATTTTACAAGAAGGGTACTTTATTTTAACGATTTAATGACTTTTGACAAGTATTAACTAATTTAAAGCTAAGTTTAGCCCGTGACTAAAAACCTGTTACTAACTTCAGCCCGTGACTGAACCGCCATAAAGCCATAGCTTGTCAATGTGTATTTAAAAGATCACTTAGTGTCATGGAAACTGTGTCGTACCTAGGCTGGTTATGGCCTTAAGTACTTCACCAAGGTTCCTCTCCGGTTGACTCTTCAGATATAGAGGAATACCTACCTCGGGTTGCTTTTATTCAGTGGAGAAAGTAGGGTTTATAAGAATCAGTTAGGGTTTGGTGGTTTAATTTAAAATGCAAAAAGTAACTTAAACTGGTTTATTTACCAAGGTAAAAGTATGTACAAAATTATATTAGAATTATATACAGTATTTACAGTATTTACAAAAGTATCGTAGACTTTGCCCACAAAGGTTCTTGCATAGCCTTTAATCAGGACAGGCAAATGTTCCAGGGCTTTTCACAGGCAACTGGCAGGCACGAGCGTAGTTTTCAGTCCTACAGAGAGACAGGGCAGATTTGCAATTGGACTCTAGTGGAAAAATACATGTTGTTAGGTTATGTTATATGCATACAGGATTTACAGTTTCATTAACTCTGCTATTAAAGCTTAATATTATACGGCTTAAAGCCCTTTGATATTAAAAACAGGTTAACTTACTGTTAATATTCCACTGAGAATTCTCTGTGATTAAGTGGTTGGTTTTGGGCTCACAATTGATAACACCATTTGGAACTGAGCCACCAGACGACTTATTGTCCATTGAAAAATGCAGCGGTTTTATAGACGAAATTCTGATGACAGACTTGATGAAAAACAATTGGGGCCGTGTGAAATAAATTCATCTCACGGGCCGTGTGCAACAAGTGTTGACAACATATGCTGTTGACATCTGTCACAGCGCCATCTGTTGGAGTTCCGTCTAACTGCAGGTTTCTGGTAGTCCAACTCTTTCCTTGACGTCGGGTAGTTAGGAAATCGTCTCATAGATGTCGTAATGTGTATCGTTAGTAATGATTCATTACAAAACATGTACGCCCATTTTTAAAGGTGAGAGTATAAAAAATTAATTATAATAAATTATAATTAAATAATTATTTACCAAGTTATAGATTTAACATACTAATACGTACAATTAATTCGAAAGAGCAATATTCCTGTAAAGGTGTAATAGTCATACAGAGAGATTTTAAGGATGCAATTTATCATCAAGTATAGAGAGTTCTAGAGTGCAGTGCACTCAGTGCACCACCATAAATCCACCTCCATTATTTTAGATTTTTTAAAATTCCCAAGTACTGGGAATTTTTGAAAAATTGGCAACACCACCAAATAAAATAATCCAAGATGACTTAATAAAAGTATCCAGAAGATCTTAAAATGTTTTGTAAATATTTGGAAATTTGACAACAAAAATTAGGCAACACAACAGTGCAAGGTAATTTGCTAAAGATATCCAGAAGGTTTTTAAAGTTTCCAGATTCAGGGAAATTTTGAAAAATTGGTAACAACTTTAAGTAGTTGAAGATGACTTATAGAAGATTTTGAAAAATTCTCAGATTCTGTAATTTTTTGTAAATTTGGCGTCGCAAAACAAAACATTAGGAATATTAGGGTATTACCGGTCTGGTTACTGAAATAATTTCCTGGTTTTCTCGGTTAGTTCATATTTACGGGTCACCTTTATTTGAAAAAACATAACCCAACTTACTTTTTTCGACCTATTCTTTAAAATCTATATTTTTAATAATATTTCTATAGTTACATAAACAAACCTAAAACACCCTATATACTGAATTCAATTATTTTTTTCTACGACCACTATGTAAAAGTCACTTTTCATGATGGCATCGTTGCTTAGAAAATAAATCTTTTCATTGGAAAGGCAAAACACGAATGTAAAGTGACATTTCTGTGTGAAAAGTGACAGGTCTGTGTGAAAAGAACCGGAAAGCATCGTTTGACATTCAGCTGTCAAAAAAGTTTTTAGGTTATTTTGTTTTGTATTTAAAAATAATAAAAGGGTCGCAGAAAAAACATTGTGTTATACTTGTGAGAAAAGCTTTCTTCAAACTCGTGTTAATGCACACTCGGCCTAACGGCCTCGTGGGCAACTTAAAAACTCGCATGAAAAAGTCGCTTTTCAACACTTGTAAAACAAATAACTATTGGACAAAACATATTTTGTATGCGAAGTCTGCTCCTGTGTTAAATTTTTAGGTTAGATAACCAACAAAAAACAGTAATTTTGTTTAGGGCTACACTGTTTCCATTTGGTTTGCAGCACTGGTAACCGATCATACAGCGTCGCGACGCGTCGGTCGTTTCGGTAAGGATTGGTTAACCTATTTTTCAGGAACCGCGTTTCAGGAATTTTTCATTTACGGGACACCTTAACCGAAACCAAACCAACCAAGTTGACTTACGGAACATACCCTAAATTCATCAACAGTTTAATAATATTTTTATTTATTTATTTTATTTTATTTATTTATTTATTTATAGAAATTACAAAATAAGTTACAATAATGTATAAGCGTTGTATAAGGCAAAATTAAAACATTTCAAGATAAAAAATATACAAAACCAAAACACTTGTTCACAATCTTATGCCATGAGAGTACATTTCCATAAATAAAAAGGCCAAACAGTTTTGGCCATTTTTTTTTTCTTTGGCCGGCGGAGAAATTCTTTACGAACACTCGGTTCCTCTTGGGGCCCCGAGTAGTGTGGGACTCCGTCTATTGACGTATACCCACTAAAACTCCCCCGTTAGGTGGTTCAAAGCCCTGCACTGCGGTTTGCTTTCGCAATCCTATTGTGCCCTAAATGGTATTACTTCCATAGCTCTAGCTCCGTTGCTTCTATGAAGCGCAGTAGCCGAGGCAGTGGAAGCAATTTTAAAAGTTCTGGTGTGAGTTTAGACTCTCCCAGGTGTGTTCTTCTTAAGGTGTTGAATCCCTCACATTGACACATAATGTGAAGAGGTGTTTCCTCTTCTTCTTCGCATCCTCTACACAAGGGGTCATCTGTCATCCCCATTTTGTGAAGATGTTTTTTGAATGGAGCATGGCCTGTGAGAAGGCCTAACGCTTTTTTTAGTTGGGTCCTGGTATATGTCCTCATTGGTTTCTGCCCTTCAGCAGATGGATTGTCCAAAAGTGCTTTCGAATGCTCCAGACCAGACAGGCTTTCCCAGTATTGTTTGTGTTGTAGTTCTGTCCAGTCAATTAGTTTTTTCCTGGATGATTCTTGGCTGGTGCCGCATGTGGGTTCCGGCCCCATCAGCAGGGTTTCGGCTTCATCAGCTGCGAAGTTTGGCTTCCACCTCATCGAACTGTTTCTGCCTTCTTCTTGCACAAGGATAAGAGTTATCTGGTTTTGTGCTTCGGTTAATGCCGTCATATCTCTCAGACATTCTAGTACGGCCTTCGAATTGATTTCAAATGCCTCCAGTGCCTGGATTGGTTCTGGTTCGTGTGTAATGATGGTGAGCAACTTCTCCGTGGGATTGCTCTCCCTCATTCGTTGGAAACCCAATTGTATGGCAATGATGCCCGCTTGAAGATCGGTTATCTCTTTTCCCAGGTTTAGTATTTCTTGGCTGCCCTGTTGAGATACCTCTTTTATGCCCGCAGAAACACCGGTCTTTGACCGCTTGTGTTCTACGTACCAGATTAGGTTTTCTTCTTGCCTGAGTCGGGCGATTTGGTTGTTTATCTCCTCAGCCTTTATCCTTTTTGAGATAAATGCTTTATTGAAGTGTTTGACCTTGGCTTTGTCTGTTCTAATGGCTAGACTGCCAGTATTTTCTAGCTCTTCAAATATGGCATTATGCCTGATGGTGGAAATAACTTCGGCCTTATTTGAGATTAGTCTTTGGGCTCCCGCTAACGCTTCAGCTTTAATCTGAATGTGTAGAGGGGGGAGTCCTAGTATGTTTTCCATGGCTGCGGTCGGTGTAGTTGTCATTGCACCAGTTATTCCCAAGCACGCCAGTCTTTGGATTCTGCTGAGTGTCTGTTTTACAGTCCTTGTTTTTGTTGCGTGCCACCATATTAGCGCCGCGTAGGTAATTATGGGTCTGACCATAGCTGTGTACACCCATTGTACCATGCCTGGTGACAGTCCCCAAGATTTACCAAATGTTCTTTTACAGGTCATGAAGGTTTTTATGGCCCTATTTGTTATGTTCTCTATATGCATCCGATAGGTGAGTTTTTTATCCAGTGTAACTCCTAGATATTTAACCTCGTTTTTCAAGGGCAGCGTTTCCCCGTAGAAGATTAGGTTTTTCACGGGTTCTAACTTTCTTTTGCGAGAAAAGGCGATAAGGGAAGTTTTTGTGGGATTTACCCGAAGTCCCTCCTCATTGCACCAGTTTTCGACAGCGTTTAGCGCCCTTTGCATTTTGGTAAACACATGGGCTGTGTTGCTGCCTCTGATAAGGAGTACAATGTCGTCCGCATATCCTATTGCGTATATTTCTTTGTTTTCCAATCGTGTCAGTAAACTGTCCGATACGAGGTTCCATAGCAGGGGTGATAGCACCCCCCCTTGTGGTGTCCCTCTGCACACTTTAGCTCTAACAGTTGTGTTGTTAAGAGTGGTTCTGGCTCGTCGTTGAGCCAGCATCTGTTTGATCCATTTGCCAACCAGAGGTTCTATGTTGCGATCTCTTACTGATCGATTTATTGAGTCATATGACGTGTTGTCAAACGCTCCTTCGATATCCAGGAATGCCCCAAGGGCCACTTCTTTGTTGTCTAAAGATTGCTCAGCCCTTTGGGTTATCTCATGGATGGCGGATTCGCAAGACTTGCCTGTTTGGTAGGCAAATTGATTTCGGTGTAGAGGCCTTCTGTGCAGTACTTCTTCCCGTATATGTTGCTCTATCAGTTTTTCCTCTGTTTTCAGAAGAAATGATGTTAGGCAAATTGGTCGAAAGGATTTTGGTTTGTCATAGGAGGCTTTTGCTGGTTTTGGTATAAAAACCACCAGTGCCTCTCTCCATCCTTCCGGTATGTGATTGAGAGCTAGGCTGGCTCTTAGGATTTTGCACAGTCTTGGTAGCAGCAGGTCTTGGCCCTGTTGTAACATGGCTGGTATGATTCCGTCAGTTCCGGCAGATTTAAATGGTTTGAAAGTTTTTATTGCCCATTTAACTTTTTCGTATGTTATTATTTTTCTCGATAGAATCCAGTCCTCCTTTTTTCCCCTTTTTATTTCAAGTGTGGTTTGGTTTTGGATTTCCGAATTTTCGAGTATGATTGATCCTGGAAAGTGTGTCCTTAGCATAAGCCTAAGTGTCTCACTTTCAGTAGTTGTGTGTTCTCCTTCTGGTTTTAGGCATGTTCCCAGGGTCTGCTGTGGCCCTTTGGCCATGGCTTTATGCAGTCTGGAGTAGGCCGGTATCTCTGATAGTTCCCGGCATAGTTTTTGCCAACCTAGTTTCTTGGCCTTTTTGATGGCATTGTTATATTCGGTTAGGTGGTGTCTGTATTGGTCCCATTCTCCCGTTCTTTTCGCTTTGTTGAACAACTTTCTTGTTTTCTTTCTGCGGTTTTCTAGGTCAGAGTTCCACCAAGATGGGCCCTACTTATACCTAAACCTAAAACCTAAACCTATCAATTAAACTTATAACTTAGATAAGTATTAGAAAAAACGCAATGTAAAAACAGTAAACATCAAACAATAAAAATCCACAGGCTCGATTTAGTTGTAAGAGGAAGTATAACAATTTTATTTTATTTTTTTTCACTTTTCTTTTATCTTTTTTTCTATTTTGTAGTCTGTCTCTATGTTTTAACTTAAAAGATCTGAGCACCTTGAATGAGTAGGTTTGACTGGGTCAAACTTTTGTTGATCAACTAAACTTGACCGATAAAGGCGCATTCTGACAGGGTGATAATAGTTGACCAAATTTTGTTAATTAACTGAAATCGAACGAAATTTGTCAGTCGAGTTAAGTTGATACCACAAAAGATTGATCTATTTAAACTTTATCGGTCGAGTAATTACTAATTAGTCATCATTGTTTTTAAACGAGTTGAAATAGACGATTTTGAATGCTTCCGACATTTTTAGATGATTCCCATATCTTTCAAAGCAAGTTCAAGATGGTTTCTGAAACTTACATACGCTGGTATAAAAATCAGATTTGTTAACATGAGTTTGTAGTTTGTTAACATAATTTTGTAAAATTTGAATATATAATATCATATTATACCTTTACAAAACTTTTGGTAAAATATGTTTTGATTTACTGCCTGAAATCAGGTGTACTTTTTGAACGAAATAATTTGTTAAACATTAACAAAATAATCTCTAACAAAATGCTTACAAAATTGCATATTATTAATATGCAATTTTGTAAGCATTTTGTTAAAGATTATTTTGTTAATGTTTAACAAATTATTTCGTTCAAAAAGTACACCTGATTTCAGGCAGTAAATCAAAATATTTCCCACTTACAATAGGCATCAACAAGTTCAACTGACTTCAGAGTCTGCAACTTATGTTTCTGCTTACTTTATTTTAATTCGTAACGTGTTCGTAACAACTGTCCAGAGTGTTTATAATACATTATATTATTGTTGTTCAAATTCCATATACCTATTTAACGAGAATGCAAAGTGCGATGTATCCGAAAAAAGATGCCATCACTGGTTTCCAAACTGAAATTAGGGGATATAGTGAAGTGAGTTAAAGTTACGAAATACATCAGTAAGGGCCGGTTAATCAATCTCTGATTTAGTTCCAGTTAGTCTATCTAACAGTTAAATTCCCTATCGATCGTTGTAGGAACAATGGCATCCATGGAGATTATCTGCCAGATAACTGCAACTTTAACTGAACTGTTGTAGTAGTACTAATAATTTTATTGTACCAAATTTCTTTATAATTTAATGATTTCAGAATGGTGTGTATATTATTTTTATGTTAATTTATGTATGTGTTAATTTTTTTGTTTAGGAAACTGATTCTTTTCATTTAAGTTTCCAATTTCCACCAAATACTTTTGTTCCTGAGTACAAAAAGGTTTGTTAAAATAAGGTCCTTTTTTAAAATAACAAGAATTATGGTTGGATTATTGACATAGGATTTTGTTATTAAATATACAAAATGTTTGTTATAATTACTACTTATTCAATTAGTTAACATATTACAGTTGGTTGTAAAGTTAACATAAAGTTATGTGGACCTGGATTAACATAAAATATTTTTTTACTGTGTACTCTTTTCTTTATAAAATCCAATTACGTCTTCTCTGTCCCATCCCATAATTATTTTTCTCACTTCTTTAACCAATAAACCAGAAAATATATTGATACGTGAAACAAAACTACGGAGCAAAAGTTTTGGACAATGGATATTTAAAGGATGTCATTTTACATTTCACCCAAGTATTAGTATGCACTAACGATTTACTTTCCAGCAAATTACACTAAATATTTGATAATTCGTCTTACCTTTCGAGGACGGTGAAATGAAGAGCAAATTGACCAGCGCGGCTCCGGTATCGTGTCCCACTAGCGTAACTCTGCCGGGATCGCCTCCAAAAGCGGCGATGTTAATCTTGATCCAGCGTAGGGCGGCCGCCACGTCTAATATTCCCAAATTGCCCCCCGATTCGGGCGGCACTGCGCCCTCCTTCGGGCCGCCCTTTTCACTCAAGGGGAGCGCTCCGGCGGAGCTCGGCTTCGTTCTCAGGAAACCTGAAACAATCAAGGATACCGTAAACAACAATAATAAAAGTGCAGTGCAAAGAACTTTGGCTTAATTGATCCGTTTTTTTTAAACGGTACACTGTTCAAAATTTCATGACCAATTTAACACCAAATTAACACCATACGTGGTCTATATCGATACAAACCAAAATGGTGTTAAATAAGGTTCGTTGGTCCGGTGTCAATTCAAATACTAAAATGGTGTTAAATAAGGTTCGTTGGCGGTGTAAATTCAAATACTAAAATGGTGTTAATTTAACTTTCACACAGTATTAAAATAAATTTTACCTGGTGTAAATTGAACTCCTTTTCAGTGTTAAATATTATGTGTTTGTGGTCAAATTATCATACTACACAGAAGAAAGGAAAAAAAAAAGGAAACAGGAAGTTCCTTGACGCATTACTAGTATATTTCCAGTGGTATTATTCCAGAAAATGAAACCTTCAACTCGCTAGAGATAATGTTTTTAGTGCGTTCTACTAACTTAAAATACTTCAAGTATTGACAGCTGTTTCCACCTATTTAAGGTCTCTTTAGTATCGAACAACTTGTAGTGTCACACCAAAGCAAAGGATTACCTAAGTTTATATATTCTTCATGTAAGTCAATAGAGGCGAGATTTAAGAACATCACGTGATCCACAAAAATATAACTACTTATGGGTCAACTGGGTTAAATGAACTATTCCTTTTTTTCTGGGTAGGTGCACTTCTCAAATATTTTTAGATAAACACCGTTTTGGTGTTTATTTTCAACCCTAATTCATGGTGTTATATTAACACCATTTGGTGTTGGATTTTGACACCATTTTAGGATTACTTTTTACACCGCAGATATTTTAAACAGTGTAGACGCTTTACCCAAATAATAAGAAAATGTGGCCTGATTTAATTTGTAACGGCTTACTACGGATCACTATCTGCTATACTTGGTAAAATATAATTAAACATCTATCAAAAAAATTTTTTATTAGTTAGATGATAAGATTCTACTTAATTTTCGTTATAAATAACCTGAGATCTCCACTACAATAATAAACAATTAAATCATTAATTAAACTAACATTTAAATTTAGGGAATTCAGAGAACTAGACATTAAGATTGGTAAGAGTAGCAAACCTACCCCAGTAAAGAATCAGTAAAAGTGAATGATAAAATAAAATAAATACTTACGGTCAATTAAGCCCATTTAATTTAGGAAAATAAATAAATACAACAAGAATTGAAAGTATTTTTGGCATCTTATCCTGTGTTATAGTGGATCCATGTCCTTGTCAACTACCGATAAAAAGACATGTCCCCGCGTGTTATTAATATGAGATATAGGCAATTTTCCATATCCAAACTTTGGAGAAAATAATCACAGATTTGCTGGAGAAAAACGTAATTCGACCCAGTGTTTCCGATTATTCAAGTCCAGTGGTCCTGGTCAAAAAGAAGAATGGCGAGAGTAGATTACCGAAGGCTTAAAGACAAAACGGTCAGAGACAGTTTCCCTTTACCTGTTATTGAGGACCTTACAAGTGATTTGGCGCATGCGCACTATTTCACGGCACTGGATTTAAAGAATGGATTCTACCATATCAGAATAGACCCAAACTCGGTAAAGTACACTTTGTTCGTCGTACCCAATGGACAATTTGAGTTTCTGAAGATGCCTTTTGGATTAACGAATAGCCCAGCAGTGTTCCAAAGATACATCAACACAATTTTTGCAGAACTGGTTAACAAAAGAAAGATCCAAATACACATGGATGATATTTTGATTGGAACAAAGACAATAGAGGAAAATATGTCGACATTAAGAGAAGTTATTGCAGTGGTTAAGAAACACAACCTTAACCTAAGAATAGACAAGTGCAAGTTTTTACACAGAATCATTGATTATCTAGGGTTCCAGTTGCAAGAGGGTAACATAAAGATCAGTAACAATAAGACCTCAGCAATTCGGAATTTTCGTGTACCTACAAACAAGAAAAACTTAAAATCGTTTTTGGGACTTTGTAGTTATTTCAGACGATTTATAAAGGGTTTCGCGATGATCGCACTCAAACCTTTTAAGCGAACAAACAAACTTTCAGTTTAGCCAGGAAGAGTTACAGTATTTTGCTCAATAAAAAGATGCGCTTACTACCGAACCAGTCCCAAAAATATATGACCCAAATGAGAAACGCAACTGCACACCGACGCAAGTTCTAAAGGATATGGAGCCGCTCTCATGAAAAAGTTTGGTAAACAATTTCACCCAGTATATTACTACAGTGCAAAGACAACAGAAGCCGAGAGCCGATACCACAGTTTCGAACTAAAGATGCTCGCTGTAGTGAAGGCTTTGGCAAAGTTTCAAGTGAGATCTACTTAGAAAACCGTTCGTACTGGTTACCAATTGTAATGCCCTGAAGATGACCCTTAAGAAAAAATAACTAAATGCACGAGTCTGCCGATGGAGCCTCAAGTTGGAAGAATTTTATTATTTAGTAGAACACAGAGTAAGCGGAAAGATGGAACATGTTGACGCACTCAGCAGATGTTTTTACTTAGAATAGAACCTTGATTTTGACATCATACAAGACTTTGACTGCGAACTGAGACAATTAAAGGAAAATTTGAGCAATGTGCCGAATAAAGATGGATTCTTTTTGTTCAACAACAAGGTGTTGAGAAGAGTGAATGGGAAAGATCTGTTAATCGTACCCAAAGCTATGAGAAAAAATATAGTGATCAGAATACACGAACAGTTGGCACATTTAGGAGCAGATAAGACACTGGAAGAGGTCAGAACTATGTATTATTTCAAAAACATGAGAAAATTTGTCCACAAATGTGTTTCTAATTGTTTAAAATGCCTGGAGTATAACTACAAATCAATACAAAATAAAGGATACTTACACCCAGTTGGTAAAGGAACCAGACCGTTTGAGACACTCCATATAGATCATCTTGGACTATTGGAAAAGACGAAGAGTGGTCATAGACACTTGTTTTGCGTGATCGATGCGTTCTCACATGTTTCACAGAGTTGATGGTGGATAACTATCTAAGAGATAGAGAAAGGACAAGAGAAGAAGTAGTCATAAATACGGAAAAAGGACAAGCTGAATACAAAAAGAATTATGATAAAAAAAGCCCTATCACATAATAAGTTTGAACAAGGATATCTGGTGATGATAAAGAGAAACAGCAACGAACAGGACATAAACCCGAAAATGACAAGAAAGTTCATTGGACCATACCAAATAAAGAAAGTATTGGAAAACGATAGATATTTCGTCAGTGATATTCCCGGGCAAAAACCCTATGAAAGTGTATTGCCCCCTGAAAGAATAAAGCATATAAATTGGATGAACCAGGAGTTCGACAACGATAAGACTGATGACACGGAAGACGAATACGAAGAATAGAACCGAGAAGATGAATACGATAACCGAGACAAACAAGACGACAAAGATTGGGAGAATACCCTCATCGAGGTTGTTGATGACATTGAGACAATGTCCAATCAGGATGCCCAAGTTGTAGACGTTTTGCCTAACAACACCGGTATGGAAGAAAGGCAACAAAGATACCGAACAGGTGCGACCAGGGAGACAGGATAAGAGGAAGAAAAGAATGAAAGTTTTAATTTAGTTGTTGGCTGTCATTAATTTTTCTAATACATACTATTTGATTTGAGACCATAGTTTTATTAGAAGTGAGATTAAAATCCTGACAAGAGTCCTTACACTATTATGTCAGGGATACCATGCTATCCCATAGTATACCATGGTATAAGTGAAATAGCAGCCACTAATAACTGTAGTAATTCGTCATTTTTAACTAATTTATTTATGAAAAGTTCGTATCAGAAATCGTGGCACTTAATTCCTTCGTTTATTATGGGTAAACTGTTTTGTTATTGTTAAAAAATTCAGTTAATCCTTAATGATAGGTACAAAAAATAAGCTTTTAGTAAATACCGATAAAACTCAATAAAAACAAAAATAGAAATCTATAACAAATATATAAAGCAATGTTAAATAAACTAAATTTTTGTGAATTTATCTCAATAAATGCTTAAGTTGGGAAAATAATACAAATGAATTATCTAGTGTTTGTTGTGTTTGTTATGTTTGTTATAGAGTCAATAGCGTAGTTGAAAATAATTTATCCTTATTCATAACCAACAACTATGATCACACGTACAACACTAGATCCCGGAATGACTACATGATTCCTAAACACAGTACTATAGTACATATGAGCAAAATCATATACCGGAATATGCCGGAATTCAGATTAATAACAAACTTCTCTAACACTTAAAATCTATAAACAATATAAGTATCTTCAAAAGAAAACTGCAGCAGTTTTTAGTTCAAAAATCTTTTTACAGTGTTGGAGTATACCTAAATATGTAATTTAAAATATTTGTTTTAATAAGTCTTAATATTGTATGTAATTATTACTATGTAACCTGGACTACACCAATACCTTTGTAGGTCATTTGAGAACAATACATTACTTTACTTTAATTAACTGACATGATGACATTTTAGCTTTATTTCTATACTTAGTTTAATACTAGTTTAATAATGATCTTTGAACTAGGATTAATATGAAGTCTTTCTATATAGACTTATAAGTCTAATAATATGAAAATAATTGTACGCTTGAAATAAATAATATTATTGCATAAACTTAAAATAAATAAATAAATAAATAAATAAATACGTTTTTCTACTCCCACCTTTAAAACGCCCTTTATCGTACATGTTTCCATGACACTAAGTGACCTTTTAAATACTCATTGACAAGCTGTGGCTTTATAGCGCTTTAGTCACGGGCTGAAGTTAGCAACAGGTTTTTAGTCACGGGCTGAAGTTAGTTTTAAGTTAGTTGACAGTTGTCAAATGTCATACAATCGTTAAAATAAATTGCTTTTCTTGTAAAATAACACTAAATGTGAAAATTATTTTATTATCTCAATACAAAAATACAAAAGTATTAAATAGCTTCTCAACGCCAATATTTGAAAAGTTTATATGAACATTGTACTGACCTTTTAATTTCGCCGGCAGTAAACTATAACTTAAATTCGGGCATGGACTCTACTGTAAAGTCCTCATAAAACATTTCCTTTATAAGTATACTTTTACTGTGAAAAACTTTATAACCTTTATAATTGTGTTTATAAAATGTCAAAATGTGACATTTGACAGTTTCCCCTGTTGTTTCATAGATGGCGCTCTATACAAATTTTTGATTTAAATCATTTTAAGATAATAATAAGTATTTGTCGTAGAAAAAGTATAGTATGCACCTCGTTTATAAACTTTTCTATACACTCATTAACTTAAGCACTCGCTCGCAAGCTCGCTCATGCCTAAATTAAATTCGTGTATAAAATGGCGTTTATTAAACTTGATACATAATATACTATTATTTAGCTAAAGCATTATAAAACAGTCAATAATTATATTAAAAACTTATAATATATGGTACATAAAATATATCAAAATACAACAAAAGCATTTAGGTATACACTTATTTACATATTTTATCCATCTATATATAAACATATATACGTATATACATACACATATACACAAACACACATCCATTCTTCTTTCAAAATAGGCCAACGTTATTTTCTAAAATATGTTTTTTAACAATGTTTTAAACGTCTTGTAATTTTGACAATTTTTTACTGTGTTAGGCAAATTATTAAATAAAGTTAATCCTTAAAAAAATGAATTTTTGGTTTTTTTTGACCCTGCAATATTTATAAAAAAATTGTTTACAATTCATGTATCATGCTCATGTATTTGTCGTATAAAGAATATTATTGCATAAATACTTAGGTGCCATATTATGTTTTATTTTATAGATAAGATTAAATGTATAATACATATAATACAATTATTATATTTAAGCTTTAATTTTAGTTGTATAATATTTTTAAAAGTTTTATGAAAATAATTGTACGCTTGAAATAAATTATATTTTTGCATAACTACCCTTGTGGGAGCGTGTTGAGGATGACTAAGTGTTGCGTAAGACAAGCAACGCGAACTATAACTCAACGATTGTGAATCAGTCTCGTTCCAACACGGGGAGCCGAAACATTGTTTGTTATTTACTTATAAATTATTATTGTGAGAAACTTTATTAGTTATTTACTTGTTATATATTATTGTGTGATATAAATACAATGTTTTGTTAAAGAAGTAAATAAATATATAAAAAAAAAATAGCTAAAGTATTTTTGTTGGTTTTGCATATCAAAATTATTTAAATAAGATACGCAATTGCATAATGTAATAAGTAAGGCGAATAAAAAGCTAAGAACTATAACTGCAAATAAAAAGTTAAATCAAAGTAAACCTTGATCGGGTTGTTTAGGTTAAACCCTGAAAAAAATTGTTCGAGTTCAATCTCGAAAATAAATAAAGGTTTTCGGGTTAAATCCTGATAAAGTCGATCGGGTTAAATCCTGATAAAAGTGGATCGGGTTGAATCCTGATAAAAGTGGATCGGGTTAAATCCTGATAGAAAGTAAAAAGATCGGCTTAAATCCTAATAAACAAGAAAATAAAAATATGTATGTTCGGGTTAAATCCTGATAAAAAGTGGATCGGGTTAAATCCTGATAAAAGTCGATCGGGTTAAATCCTGATAAAAGTTGATCGGGTTAAATCCTGATAAAAGTTGATCGGGTTAAATCCTGATAAAAGTGGATCGGGTTAAATCCTGATATACAAAAAGGGCCTGGTTAAATCCTGAAAAAAAACAGTTCCAACTTTTTATTCCATACTTGTTACATCGAGTAACAAAAGGTGTGAATCATATGAGCAGAAACTGTTGAATATTATTTTTTTTAGCTGTATGTCTAGTTAGTTGACCATGAGCGAATCATCAGGAATTAAACCATTCCGATGCGACGACATTGATAAGGCTTCCATCAGAAATGAATGGGAAAAATGGATCCGTTCTTTTCGTCTTTATTTGGATGCGGAGGAAATAACAAATCAAAGCAAGAGAAGAAATAAACTGTTACACCTCGGAGGCCCACAGCTACAAGAAGTTGCGTACAATATCCCTGGAGCAGTGGTTGATTTAAATACCGAAAGTGGGGTTGACATTTTTCAAGTTTTGGTTGAAACATTAACCAATTACTTTTCACCTGTTCAAAATTCTACTTTTGAACGTCATTCGTTCAGAAAATTAAAACCGGAAGGAGGAGAGTCTCTAAACAAATACCTACTAAGACTTAGGCAACAGGTAACGAAGTGCTCTTTTGGCAAGTCCGAGAAAGAATCGTCGGAGATAAACATCAAGGACAAACTGATTGATGACTGGGCTTCCGCTGACCTAAAAACCAAACTTCTGGAAAAAGAGAGGTCTCTATCGGAAGTAATAGACCTATGCCAGATCCACGAGCAGATTAAGGACCAGACAAAAATAATGGACACGGGAACTGTCGCTACTCCTTCCACATCTACATCCATAAATAGAATATTAATTAAGAAACCTAACAACACGCCATGCTCGAGGTGTGGAAAGATACAACATCAAGGAAATGATTCGAGGTGTCCGGCTAGAGACGCCAAATGTTTTAAATGTGAGCGAGTTGGACATTTCGCAAATAAATGCTATACAAAATCAGAAAATGCACGTAAAAGGCCACAGATGGAATATAATAGGCCCAATAAAAGAAGAATGGGAAAAGGATCACGTGTTAATTACATAAATTCTGATCCGGCGAACCAAGACACAGAGGAAAAGGAAACACCTAGGCGTTACGAGTGTTTCCAGCTTAGTGGAAGACAACAGGTCCAAAAGGAAATTGAACAAGATGAATATATCAAATGTAGCGTGGGAGGGGTACCATTGACCCTACTGATCGACTCTGGCTCTAAAGTAAATATTGTAAATGGGTTAGATTGGACAAATCTGAAAGAAAAGCAAGCCCTAATTTGGAACTTGGATTCAAAAACTAAAAGCACGCTAAGACCATATGCAGTCGGACAATCCCTAGAAGCACAACACAAATTTCAAACTACAGTCAGAACAGCGGACCAAAATGAGGTATTAACCTCATTTCTCGTGGTTGATAGTGGGGAAATATCCATCCTAGGAAAAGAAACAGCTCAACGGTTGGGAGTTCTAAAACTGGGATTAGGAGTAAACCGGATCGAGGAATTAAAACCGTTTCCAAAAATTAAAAACATAAAAGTAAAACTCGAAATAGACCCACAAGTAAAACCAGTACAACAACCACTTAGACGAGTACCTATAGCGGTAGAAGCACTGGTAGAAAAGAAATTGGACGAAGCGTTGAAACGGGACATCATTGAACCAGTTCATGGCTATAGCCCTTGGATTTCCCCAATCGTGGTGACTTTTAAACCCACTGGAGATATCCGAATATGCGTTGACATGCGAAGGGCTAATCAGGCAATAAAAAGGGAAAATTACCCACTCCCAACTTTTGAATCGATCATGAGTAAACTACGAGATGCCAAATATTTCTCAAGATTGGACTTGGAGTGGGCATACCATCAAATTGAACTATCCAAGGAAAGTCGGGCAATTACGACCTTTATTACACATAAGGGGATGTTTCAATATAAGAGATTGATGTTTGGGGTGTCCTGTGCACCTGAAATATTCCAACGGATATTCGAAAATATACTCGCACCTTGTTCAAATACTTTAAACTATTTGGATGACGTAATTGTTTATGGAACTACAGAAACAGATCACAATCGCCATTTAGACAAAGTTCTTGAGGTCTTTAAAGAAAACAACGTTCACCTGAATAAGGCTAAGTGTCTGACAAAAGTGCAGGAGCTAGAGTTTCTAGGTCATCACATTTCGGGAAATGGAATTAATGCTGATAAAAATAAAATTCAGGCAATATTAAATTTCCGTCCACCGTTAACAAAGGAGGAAGTACGCAGTTTCCTAGGACTGGTCACATACTTGGGGAAGTTTATTCCGGATTTAGCTGACATAACGGAACCGCTGCGCAACTTAACTAAAAAAGATACAAAATTCAGCTGGACTCAAAATCATCAACAGAACTTTGAGAAATTGAAAAGGGCCTTAACAGAACCGCCCACCCTGGCATACTTTAACCCTTCAAGGCGAACTCGTCTAATAGCAGACGCAAGTCCAGTTGCACTAGGAGCAGTCCTGTTGCAATTTGAAGGAAACATTCCGAGAGTAATTTCATTTGCCAGTAAGGGTTTATCAGATACGGAACGACGGTACTCACAGACCGAAAAAGAAAGCCTAGCGTTAGTCTGGGGTGTGGAAAGATTCTACTTTTACCTAATGGGACTTGAGTTCGAACTGGTTACGGACCACAAACCCTTGGAGACAATCTTTAAACCCTCGTCCAGACCGCCAGCCAGAATTGAACGCTGGGTACTTAGACTACAATCGTTCAGATTCAGAGTAATCTACCAATCAGGAAAATCGAACATCGCCGACTCACTTTCGAGATTATGTTCAGTGGATGAGGCACCTAATTTTGATGGAGACAGTGAAAACCACATTTTTTCACTAATTGAAAAAAATACACCCCAGGCGATGTCAATAAACGAAATAATCACGGCCAGTCAAGAGGACGCAGAACTTACCTATGCAACCGTGAAGACCTCGGACGACTCTTGGGAGCTTTCGGATAAAAACCCTTATTATCCATTTCGCTTCGAGCTCACTACACTTGGCTCTATACTACTGCGAAATAACCGAATTGTGATACCATTATCCCAAAGACACCAGATATTGAAACTCGCGCATGAGGGACATCCTGGCAGCAGCGTGATGAAAAGGCGCCTAAGGGCCAAAGTATGGTGGCCGTTAATTGACAGAGATACTGAGCAGTTCGTCAAGAGGTGTAGAGAGTGTTTACTCGTGAGCCAACCAGAAAAACCACCAGCTATGACGCGACATAAATTCCCTGAAGGACCATGGCAGTGGTTGGCTATTGACTTAATGGGACCGCTACCTAATGGAGAACAAGTACTAGTGGTAATAGACTATTACTCCAGATTCCAGGATATTCAATTCATAAAAAGCACAACGTCCATCGTCATCATCAAATGCTTGGGAGAACTATTTTCTCGTTTGGGTATACCGAAGTCTATAAGATCGGATAACGGTAAACAATTCACAAGCCAAGAATTCCAGGATTTCTGCAACCAAAATAAAATAAAACTCATACATACACCACCATATTGGCCACAAGCAAACGGAGAAGTGGAGAATATGAACAAGTCAATCCTAAAGAGATTAAAAATCGCTTACAATAATAACCAGGACTATAAAGACGAAATAAACAAATTTATTATGATGTACAATGTTACCCCGCATGGAACCACAGGAAAATCGCCATCAGAGCTTTTGTATGGCAGAACAATCCGCGACAAAATTCCTTCAATTACTGATATAATGGGAGAAGAAATCGATCAAGAAGCGCAAGATAATGACATTTTAAGAAAAGAAAAGGGAAAAAAAGCAGAAGACAGGGTAAGAGTGGCAAAAGGAAGTGAGATAAGAGTCGGCGATACTGTAGTGGTACAAAATATGGTCCCTGGGAATAAACTAACGTCTAAATTCAAAGATGCCGACTATAAAGTAATAAAAAGGAACGGAAACGAAGTGGTACTGTTCGGTGAAAACAAAACAATTAGAAGACATGTCAGTCACGTAAAACCAATTGCTATCAGATCAGAAGAAAGCTTGAGGTCTTCATCTAACACCAATTCTCAACCACAAAGTCTACCCAACATAGGAGAAGAACCGGAAGCCAGCACGCCTCCTAGCCAAACTCCAGATGCCATGGACAGCCTAGGGCCATCGGAAAACCGGGAACCGACTGAAGCTATCAGACCCTTCAAACTAAAAAGAAGGGACGGATTGTGGGAGCGTGTTGAGGATGACTAAGTGTTGCGTAAGACAAGCAACGCGAACTATAACTCAACGATTGTGAATCAGTCTCGTTCCAACACGGGGAGCCGAAACATTGTTTGTTATTTACTTATAAATTATTATTGTGAGAAACTTTATTAGTTATTTACTTGTTATATATTATTGTGTGATATTGGATCAATTAAAGAGTGTTCTACATATACAAATACCTGAGTCTTATTATTACGGATACCACAACCCTAAACTTAAAAATAAAAAAATAATAAGCAATTACTTGGTGCACCCTGTATATAATACAATTATTATATTTATAAGCTTTAATTTTAGTTGTATAATATTTTTAAAAGTTTTGGTAGAATAATTATATTAAATTTGAATACCTAAGATTTGAAAAGGTCTCACATACATCAAAAGTGTTACTAGTTTTTAATGAATTAGGAATAAAAAACCTTTTGATAAAATCTTAAAAGAACCATGATTAATAGTCAAGAATGTATTATCCGAAATCCCCTTAACGTCCTTATAATATAAGCTTTTTTACTACACCAAATTTATAATCCTTAAAGATCCTTAAGGATTTATTTTTTTCTTATAAATTTAAATAATAAATTTTATCCCAAAATAAATTGCTTGACATTTATTTACGTAATGCCGGAACTGAGCTTTGTACAATGGATTTAGTATTTTCAATTAGAACTAACGTAAATAACAATTATTTCAAATTGAGACCAACTGTTCTGCCTTAGGAATTAGATGCTCATTGATTTGTGTTCAAAGGAGCAAGCGACTTGTTTGCTTTAATATTGCAGCACCAATATATTAATATAGTTTCAATCGCAAAGCCATAAAGTCTATTAATGCTAAACAATAACCGCATGTAATTAAAAGTGTTGTTATATTTGGTGGTCAATTAGAGTTATAAGCTCATAATTAGGATTTAAATAAATGAACAACAGTTCATTTTTTTTTATAAATAATAAAAAACACTCCAGGCGGGATTTTTGTTTTCTGAGTTTTTATGTTTGTTTTTCTAATATATTTTTTCAGTGCCACAGTAAAAAAAATCATAAATGTCAACATATAACAAATTTTATAGATAGCCGTAAAGTTATCAGTTCAATAAAAACCGAAAGTGTTTCAATAAAACAGACATTAGTGAAAGGTTATAAAATAAATCAGAAAAACCCATTGACAATTTTGATGTATATCATTCTGAGGGAGATTAATAGAAGAACCGGGCTAAGAACTGCATAATGCGTTTATTTGATATATGTGCATTAATGTTATTTCATTGTAGTGAATATTTTTTGAATAATATTTTAAAAATGTTATATTTTTATCCTTGTTTTATTCTTTTTAAATCCTTTGATAAAAAAATTAAATTACCACTTTTATAATATTATGTAATAATTCATAAAAAAACAGATATTTTATAAAAATTAATTTTTACTATTTCTTCTGATATTAAATTTCTGTATAAAATAAACTTATTATGAAAATGATCCGTTCATATCATTCATATATTTTCTGAGTAAGCAATTCAAATTTCAATAAAGAAATTTAAAGAAACTGGGTCTTTGGATATAAACCACATTTTATTGCCTTTGAATCAAGATATTATATTTATAATCAAACCTATATAACTTTTTGTAAAGTAAAATTATTAAATAATACATTTTTATGTAAAAAAGTAATCTTTTCTTATAACCGGATAAATTCGTCAATAACCTTGCACATATATTTTTTTTAATTTTAAACTCCTATATCTACAAAATAAAGCGGACATTCCAGGATTAAGCCCATTCAGTAACAGATATTAATTAAAAAAACACCCTTTAAACGTACATCATAATAAAACGGGGCTAGTTCATCACGTTTTTCAGACATTTTCGAAAATATCTGGCCAAGTCGTTAAGACATGAGCTTAAAAAAATGCATCGTACCGACATAACTCATAACTAAACCATGACTGAAAAAAAAATTGAAAAATAATCAGCCATGAAGTATTTAGGGCTACCTGAACACCATATTTATTTCGCCTTAAAATGCACGGTAAACGTGCCGCGTGTTCATGTTATTATAACGCATATGCAATACTTTTTATTAAATTTCAAAAATGTTGTTATAGTTTTTTTACTTACAAGTAATTTCTCGCACTTTAACACCTCCTAAAATATTTACTATTCCTTTCGAAACACCTTGTATTATTCCTAAAAAAAAACTATTTTTGTGGCAAAAATTAGACTCTTTTTCCTTATATTAATTTCTACTTCATTTCTTGTTCATACATTTTTGTTCGCTAAAGAACCTACATAAAAGCTAGTAAAAGAAATATACATATAAATATTAATTAAAATGGATACATATATATATATATACAGGGTGTTCCGAAATTAGTGCACCATACTTTAACAGCAGATTCCACGTGCAAAAATAAGAAAAAAAGTCCCTATAAATATAGATCGAGAAATGCCTCCTAAGGGAGCTACAGCCCCCGAAAAGAGAGCCCCTGAATATGGTTTTTATCTAATATTTATGAAAAAGTAGAAACACCCTGTCACTTACTACATGAAACTGTCACCTGTCTTGAATTATTCTATTTTTTCCTAAACATGGCAGTCGTATTCCAAGGATCACGCGGGTCCATTTCTATGGTTGTGATTTAATTGTGAATTTTTATGCCATGGAAACGGTGTATGTTAACGAAGTTCAACAAGAAGTTCAACAAGATGACCTTTTTTATGTGCAAAACTCCAAAATTTCATAATCTGACATCAAATTCTGGTACAAGATACGTACAAAAAAGTTAAGGTGGTTTTAACCCCACTTCCTATCAATCTGACCTAAACCTCATGAAATTTTTTAAATTGTTATTGTTACGTCTTATTGGTCATAAAAAGTTTAATTAATTCCCTAAATTTCACTTTTCTATCTTTAACGGTTTTGGATATATTAAATAAAAACCATCTTCAGGGGCTTTCCTTTTGGGGGCTGTAGCTCCCTTAAGAGGCATTTCTTGACCTATGTTTCTAGGGACTTTTTTTCTTATTTTTGCACGTAGAATCTGCTGTTTAAGTATGGTGCACTAATTTCAGGACACCCTGTATATATATATATATATATATATATATATATATATATATATATATATATATATATATATAATATATATAAATTAAAATAAATAAATAAAAAAAGTATTAAATTCTTAAATATACTATATTTATCGAACCAAAAAACCTAATTTCAACAATTAAGAACAATTAAAAATTAACATTCGTCTCTATTTAATTTTTAAAATTGTTTTGATGTTTTTTTTGGTTTATTGTAATGTAGTATATAGTAATATAGTATTTTTATTACATTTTAAAAATATCTAAATTTCGTGTTTCTGTCATTACGAAATTAATAATATAATTCTTTTAAAATTATATAGGGAATATAAATACATACATATTTTTAGGTAAAGTTAGGTAAACCTAGGTCCTAGTTAATAACTGACCAGTTATTGATTTTGTACTTTTTAAATTTTTTTGTGAATTTTGAAAATTATGAAAATAATGAAAATTGTACTAAATTTCGGAAAATTTGAAAATTACTGACTAGTTCAAAACAGTAGTTTAATAGTATATTATGATTTAAGTTTGTTGAACGCTATTTTAGTCACGAATTTTAATTAGGCACGAGCGAGCTTGCGAGCGAGTGTTTAATTAATTGAGTACCTAGAAAAGTTTATAAACTAGCTGCATATTATACTTTTTCTACAACAAATACTTATAATTATCTAAAAATGATTTAAATAAAATATTTGTATAGAATAATACAATATAAAAAAATAGTGTATAATTATAAGTATTTGTAGTAGAAAAAGTATAATATATTCTGTAAGTATTTCTCACTTGGGAATCTGTATTAATGGCGCGCCGATTAAAATATCAAATTTTTATGGGTAAATCCAAATCTATTCCTTGGAAAAGGACTAACAACCGTTTAAACCAGATATAGAAGCAGTTTTTCACATTGAAAGTGAATAGAATGTTTTATGGGCACTTCACGGTGGAGTTCCACCCGATTTTTTGAATGCTTTAGTAGTAAAATCTAGTTTTACTACTTAATACTTTTGTATTTGAATAGTTTCCTCATTATAATTTCACAAGAAGGGCACTTTATTTTTACGATTGTATTATATTTGACAACTGCCAACTAACTTAAAACTAACTTTAGCCCGTGACTAAAAACCTGTTGCCAACTTCAGCCCGTGACTAAAACTCTATAAAGCCACAACTTTTCAATGTGTATTTAAAAGATTACGGAAATAAGTATGATTTTAAAGGTGGGAGTGGAAAAATGTATCTTAATCTTAATCTTGATATTTTATAAATAAAATGCATTAAAAGTACAAAAGATATATATTAATCTACCCTTTCGATGGCTCGGCATAGTACTAATATCTGCTGTACAAGTGTTATTGGATTTTCAATAACATATCCCTTGCGTCTTCAATATTTACACCCGTTTTCCTGCTATTTCCATGGTTGGAAAATTCAGAAAAAAATCCTTTCCGTTCATGAACGTGCACCGGTCTCCATTTCAATATTTTCATCTCACGTTTTGCTTTCAATATTCCCTGTTTTGTAAAACGATATCCATCTTGAATGGAAAACCTGACAATTTCCCGTAAAACGTCGATAGCGATATTTTTGTAGTCGAGAGCTTCGGGTCACTGCACGCTTTAGGTGTGATGATTATTGTCTTTGTCAGAATTGTTTTTGTATCGGAAAATCAGAGAATAACAATTCTGTCGGATTAAACTAATATTTTTTACGCTGCAACAAGGTATAATTGCTCTTAAAAACAACACTAGTTACTATTGAACTGTATGCCAGTTTTTCCAGTTGACAATGCACAAAAAGGATTTCTCGCTTAATGAACGTTTGCAACACTTTGACAAAAATCAAATAGGATACGGTAAGCCTATCAACCAATATTATTATTTTAAAATTATTTAAAACCTAATATTCAAAATTTAGGTGTTCTGCCTTTTAACTTAAGTAAAAAAAAATGGGTGAACGATATTGTTTTATTCCTTTTTTTAATTTGGAAACAGTTTTGTCCAGTTTTCTATATTAGTCTTACATAAATCTGCTTGAATTTCATCAATAATTGGTTTATGTAAGTAGGACTAATTTTAACGTGCAGTTGGACAAAAAATGTGCAGTAATAAAGGCAAATTGTACAAAAGGAAATTAAAATCTGTGCAGTTTATTTTTATTTATTGCGAACAAACAAATATATAAAAAAACCTTAAAACGATTAAAAACAAACACTAAGAAACTTTTTCCTCAGCCTCATCTCTAGACTCTTCGTTTGGCTCATTTTCATCATTGGCATTAATTAGCCTTAGCAAAAACACCTTTGTACCAATACTGTATTTATTTTTAGAATCTACCGACACTCAATTACGAGAATCGATTTTTATAGTATTGATATTTAGAGTAGTACTTATAATAAGTCTTTTCACATTCGCAATATGCGGTTTGGAAGCTAAAATCCGAGCGAAAATTTTGGGCATGCCGTAGGGAATTATGAAGAAATGTATAAAAACTTGGTTGAATAGCGTCAGTTTTTACAACTTCTCTATTTGTAGATGTATTTCGTCATATTAAAAATATCTTTCCACAATATAAAACACTTCAAAATGCGCTTAACAAATAAGGAACTCTACCACAGAATCGAGTATTTTCAGACTTTTCAGACAAACTTACTTTATTTTTTTTGACACCTGGATACTTTTAATTTACGTTCTCTATTTAGACTTGTAACCATCCTTCTAATAAACTTTTTTTGTTTAATTCGATGAGTTTATTATTGACAGAATTTGTTGCCCTTTCCATATCTAGAATGGTCATGTTGTTCCATTGTAACTTTTTCTGATATTTGGTAAATATTGTCAGTAGTCGCAAATTGCCTTTTTTTAATTGGAATAAAAGATTTTCTGTGGATGTTAAGAAATATTGCCTGCCAACAAACAAGAACAGAATTTATAAGTGAAAAAGTAGATTCGGTCCATGACAATTCTAAGAAATTTCCAGATCCAGAAGATTTTTCTTCCAAAGAATAAAAAAATTTAAGCCTTACTAGTTCTTGAAAAATAAATGGTACATCAGGCACAGAATTGAAAAAAATGTGGTAATTAAGAATTTTACCCCTCAAGGTATCTTTAAATGTTCAACATTTTTAATTATAGATTTTAAGTAGGTAATAATTTAATCTTCAAATAAATTGCATTCAACAATACTATAAAAATGTCTAAAAAACTGTAAAAAATATAAACGACTTGGCTTGAAACGTCTCGTGTATTTTATCTTTTAAACTGAATTTATAGCTTACAATATATCGATCAACTACAAAAAACGTATTCCTATATAATGTATTTGCTTTTTTGTTAAAATTCTTAAATCTTTTTTGTCTGCGGGCCGCAAAATAAACTGAATTTAACGTTGTATTATGGCTTCAATCAGGTTGAATAATGTATTTAATTATTTCACCTTTAATGGTCTTAAAGTTTTAAGCAGGAAAATACTCACTGTAATTACTTTAAAAATGTATACGAAACGAACACAAGTCGTTTTATTGTCTGTAATTTTATAAAACCGAGGTCTGTCGCGCTCCGAATCAATATTGCGCCTTGCCAGTCAATTGAACCAATCGACTGCAGTCGAGACGATAAAAAACATTTACGGTAATTAGAAACGCAGAATTAATTACAATTTAATTAGAAACCCATGTAATTCACAAAGAGAGACAACGTTCATTTACATGTACTAAATAGCGGAATTCATCGATTTGCAATTTGAGTCAAATAAATTTAATACCCATATATGGTAGCTATGCAGCTTTATTGAATTCTAAGCTTAATTATATTATTTCGTTTTTGTTTAACAGTTTGCAGCATTTTATTAAGCTCTCGCATTGTCGCCATTTTACATGGCTCTTTTCAAAAGAGCTAACTTTTTTCATCGATCAGTTGCTGCTAACATTATTTTTTCATCAACAGATCATAAGGCATGGATTAATTTTACTCAAATGGCAATTTGAAAGTAGAATGACTTTACTGCATGTTGTTTTTCTTCTACACTTAGTGGAAAATGCCTTTGCAATTTGTCTTTCAACAGAACAATGATTCGAAACACTCATCTCGTCTTGTTAAAGAGTGGTTTCAAGCAGTGTTGCCACTCGTTCATTTTATTTCGTACTAAGTGGCTCCGTCATTTCGTACTAGATTGTACTAAATGTTATATTGGTGAAATTGGCCACAGATGCCAGCACCAATAATTCATATATTTGGTTTTGGGTTACGAATATTCGTATGACTGCACTTTTAATTAAATAAATAACACATATAATTAAAAAAATCTATCTTACAAAACCAACTATTTGACAGACAACTAAACGCATTAATGTTGGAAGTACTGCTCGAGAACTAGTATGTAACGCTAGCTATGAGATATATAAAAGCCCATAAAAAAGGAGCCCGTGATAGTGATAAAGAAGGTTGCAGAACACCCAGTGTGATTGCACATTTTTGATGCTGCCATCTGTGGGAAATTTTACTAACATTTCACTGACACTGACAAATGTTTGCATTCTTGTCAAAATGATTAAAAATTATTTTGGTTTCCGTTTAAACACATATATGTGGTTTAAACCAATTTTGTTGCGAAAATATATTCAACTAGAAAAAGTACAAGATTTTGTCAAAGCGTCTACTACAAAAGTACTAACAGTGGCAACAATGAAACTTTCATGTGAAGAAATTCCAGGTTCTGCAGTGGCCGCCCCAATCACCGGACCTCAACCGCATCGAGAACCTGTGTGAAGAAACTAAACGTCCAGCACAAACTTTGATAGACTCATTACTTTATGGACCAATCAGATTTCAGAAAACGAGTGTTTTTTTCAGTTTTGCAGCGATAAAACTACTATTTAGGTGACAATACAATTCATTAATATTAGAACCAATAAAATGCCAGTATTCCATAGTTACGCATTTTATCACAGCGACAATATTTATCACCTTGTTTACCCGTTACTAAGGATTTTGACACTTTTCTTGATTTGACATTTGGTGACATTTAAATTATAAACTCTAAAAGATCGATGGGTTGGTCTAGACAATACGAAAATTAAGGTAAGTTTGTATAAATAAGGTTTATTAAAGTCTTTTTAGGTTTTAAAGCACATTTTAATTTCAAATATCAAACTGACAATTCGTTAAATCCTAAAATTCATTATATTTTCTCACCAAAAATAACTCGTGGCATGATTAATAATTATTATAATCGATGATATTTACTCATTGAAACTGCAGCTCGGTTTTAATTCGACTATTTTCCTCGCGCAATTTTGAATTACAAATGCTTTCTAGGTGGAAAAACTGTATGTCATACAGTGTATGACAGCACCTGTCAGCAGTTTTTTCGAGTTTACCCGCGGCAAAACTTAACAACTTAAAATATTACTTAGCAACGTGTCTTTTTGGAAAAATTAGATGTCCTAACTATACCTTTAACTTACGAAAATATCATCGATGTTATCATGATTATTCATACCATTTGTTATATTATGGGTGAAAAAAAGACTCGTTTATACGTTTATACTGCATAGCAACCAATTGGTTGGTAAGCGAAAAATAATTGTCAATGTTGACGTTTCTAATTTTAAAATAAAAATTTCAAAAAATATTCGTTTCGGTCAAAAAAATCATACAGAAATTAAATCGGCAGTTGGTTCTAATTAAAAAAAATATTCGTGAAATAGTCTTGCCGAATCTTGCCACTCGTAATAAACATTTTTTCTGAAAAAATATTTGATTTTTATTTACTCAAAATTTTTCCTTGGAAATTTCGCTCGTGGCATTAATTTAATTTCATCGATGCCGCGTCATTGCCAAAAGACCAACAATGGATATCCTATTAAATATTAATTTTATACTTTTATAATATTATTATGTCTATAACCCTCCACGATGTTTATTTTCGTAAAAGGTTTAAGCCTGAGTTATAGATTGCCTTCCTTCCTTCCTCCCGTAGAAGATGAACATTACGTAATTGTCACCATTAACATTTTCCGTATAGGAATTTTTAATACTTTGTAATAATATTTGGCATATATAGTAATAAAAAAAATGAAAGAATAAAATATTTTCTTAACAAAATCATATTTTGAAGTTATTTTAATATTTTAAAGATTCAATAATTGTTAAGTTTAATTAAAATTAATAACGGGCAATGTTAATGGTGACAATTACGTCAAAAATGTTTATTTAAATCGTAGTGCCAGTTATAGATTCCCGTACCGTAAGGACGGCATTCCTTCCTCCCGTAGAAATTTTTAAGTTTTATCTTTCACCGTAAAGGTCTTTGACCTGACCAATCACAGTGCTTGTTATGGACATGCGCTGTAGGGTGACAGCGCGTAGGCACAAAATATTTAAAATACATGATTGTTTAGTATTATTTAAGATAGGTGTTCAGTTTATTAAATAATTTGTGTCCCTAAATAGGATATTTAGATATTGTTTATGATCAATGTCTTTCATTTTTAGAAACGTTGCTTTGTAAAACCCCGTAGTTTCCCGGTCTTGGTAAAGTGGGTGAGTCTTCCAACGTCTTGTTAGATGTTTTTTTTCATTAGAAAGGCAGTACGGCCATTCCAAGCCCATGGACAGGACACATCAGAAACATGTCTAAATATATTCTTGTTACTTCCTTAAGTTTACTTATTTTTTCTACGAGTATTTATGAGAAGTATTAGCCAAATTTGGCTAATACTTCTCATAAATACTCGTAGAAAAAATAAGTAAACTTAAGGAAGTAACAAGAATATATTTAGACATGTTTCTGATGTGTCCTGTCCATGGGCTTGGAATGGCCGAGTAACTACAAATGCGTTTTCTTGTGCTATGATAAAGCTATGGACATTTTCTATATTAATTCAACAAAGAAAACTATCTTTTAAGTTAAATAAATCAGTTAAATACCTATTGTTTTTTATAAAAATGTAGTTTATGCTAATTTCCCACAAATTTCTTGCTTAGCAGTTACTGCCTTTCTTCATAGTTGGGCAGTATACAACATTGTTGTAACAACAAGCTGCCTGGGCAATTAAAATTGTGATCACTGCACTAATATATAAATGATTATCTTTCATATTTACACACAATGGGTAAAACGCAGAATATAAACAAAAACAAATGTCAACCATTTTAGGTGTCATCGCGCATGGTTACAGAATTTTACACGGAAATCTATAAGTTGACTTTTTACAAGACGCACAAATCGTACGGGCACGACTACGGGAGGAAGGAAGGAAGGCAATCTATAATTCAGGCTTTACTTTTGTCGCGTATAATTTTGGTCCATTTCAATGGGTGATATATTTAAAAATTTAAATGTTTTATTATAATTCACAAATAATGCCAAAATAAGAAAAAATACATTTGGTTGAATGTACAATAGGGTGATTCATTTCCGCAAAGTTTTTGTTTTCTTCGGTGCTCAAGCAAAATATTAATCTGCATATAGAAAAAAAAATTCTCAACAAGTTTGAGCTCTTAATATAAATTTTAAGTACTTACTATTTAAATTTAAAGTTTGACCGTTTAAAATGCATGTAAAAAATATATATTTTTTTTCAAATTTCTAATGCTTACCCACCTTTGACAATATTGCAAAACGGTATAATACACCTTATGGGGAATTTCACGCTCTTTAAAATTGCTTTTGAGTTTTTTTTTTGTAACTCGCATTGGTTCACCAGTAGGAGTCGTCAAAGGACAGTTTTTGAAAAAAATCGTTTTTTTTTTTAAATTTTTTCTAACAAACCCCAAAAAGTAGGGAGAAAAAAGGGCTGAATCATAAAAAAAGTTATCCAACCAATATATAATGAATTTACAGCCATTTTTATAACTGAAAACGTAAGAAATTGATAATTACAAACTCATAATGTTATTTAGATTGATTTTTTCTATTTATTATCGTTATATTTCCCTACACTAAGAAGTTTTTTAAAATTATTGATTTCTCACTTATAAAGAATATGAAAACAACAGATAAATTCATAAAAAAAAGAATAAGAAAATTGTAACGTGGATTTTGCAATTTTTCAACATTTCTGTCATATAGCAAAAAAATATAAATGAAGATTATTTAATTTTTTGAAGCGAAATTTGAAATATTTTACATAACCTTCTGTATATTCCGATTAAAGTTTTGTTGTTTTTTTATGAATTTATGTGTTGTTTTCATATTCATTATGAGTGAGAAATCATAATAATTTTAAAAAAGTTTTTAGTGTAGGGAAATATAATGATAAAAAATAGAAAAAATCAATCTAAATAACATTATGGGTTGGTATTTATCAATTTCTTATGTTTTCAGTTATAAAAATGGCAGTAAATTCATTAAATATTGGTTGGATAACTTTTTTTTATGAATCAGCCCTTTTTTCTCACTACTTTTAGCGATTTGCTCGAAAAAATAAAAAAAACCGATTTTTTTCAAAAACTGTCCTTTGACGACTCCTACTGGTGAACCAATGCGAGTTACAAAAAAAAACTCAATAGCAATTTTAAACAGCGTGAAATTCCCCATAAGGTGTTTTAAACCGATTTGCAATATTGTCAAAGGTGGGTAAGCATTAGAAATTTGAAAAAAAAATATATTTTTTACATGCATTTTAAACGGTAAAACTTTAAATTTAAATAGTACCTAAGTGCTTAAAATTAATATTAAGAGCTCAAACTTGGTGAGAATGTTTTTTTCTATATGCAGATTAATATTTGGCTTGAGCACCAAAAAAAAACAAAAACTTTGCGGAAATGAATCACCCTAATGTACAACCCCAAGATAAATACACATTTGTTAAATCCGCTACTAATCCTCTTTACTGTTTTATGTCATTATTTATAATTAAAATTCTTATTGTGCAACTGGAATTTTCTTTGTAACAATAAAATTTAGGAATGGCACTACACCTCAATATATCGAACACGTAACATCTAACAAACCTAAAAGTCAAAAGGGCTTTTCTATAATATATTTAATTGATTTCCAGTGTCATTCCATCGAATTCCTGAGGTTGTTTATTGACGCCGTCAATGTTTATTCTCCATGCGACGCTTTGACAAACGACGCCCACTCGACGTCCCGGCGTTAGCGACGCCGTGACAAGTGACGATCGCAGGTTCACACTTCACCGAATCTCATACAACACAATCAGCCAAACTTGCGTACAATTTAATATCATCGAGTGATGATTGTTCGCGAATCCCCTAGTTTACGATTTAAATATTCCACGGTGACGTCTTTGATATTAAATAACGCCCCGACGACAGCCATCACATAAAAATGTTTATCAAATACAGAAGGTATTCAAAAAAGTTTACCATATGAAGGCAAAGGAACAGCAACTATTCCCTACATCAGAATTTGTAAAAAGTTTACGAAAGCTTTATTAAAATCAGATAAAAACTGTTATGAAAAAAATTAATTTTATTTCTTTAAAAACTTGAATTTTAAAGGAAATAAACTTAGGGATTATTTTTTTTAGTTCAATTGGGACCAAAGTGCACTTGGGACACCCAGATATCGTTTTTGTTATTACTACAAAAATTTTAAAATTGATACCATTCGTGCAGCTTCTCAAGGGGTATGTTTTCAAATCCTTACATATTTTTTTGTTTAATAAACAAGTCTAGTATGATTAAAAAAATGTTAAAAATTTATAAACAATGTAAGATGTAAGAACATCAGGTGATCCACACCGTCAAACGACGTGGCCTTTGCCGCAATCGGTACATACTATGCAACCGGGACTGCACACAGCAATTGTATCACAGATTAGCCCAACCGGGCTTAATATTAAGGTAAACATTCAATTTTCTCAGTTTCTTTAAGAAACTTTCTTGATCCATTACTGGCAATATTCATAAGAAAAAATTGAACTTACACCTAGCCAAGGTTTTTTGTTTTGAATGCGTTCCACCAACTTCAAATACCGACAGACAGCTGTCGGTACATACTATGCAACCGATTGCGGCAAAGGCCACGTCGTTTGACGGTGTGGATCACCTGATGTTCTAACATCTCGCCTTTGTCCTTTGTTTTGAGTGTGTTCCACTACACCAAGTTGCCTGACACTGATGAGACCCAATATAGGTCGAAACAGCTGTCTGTCGGTATTTGAAGTTGGTGGAACGCATTTAAAACAAAAAACTTTGGCGAGGTGTTAGTTCAATTTTTTATTATGAATATGCCAGTAATAAAGAAACTGAGAAAATTAAATGTTTACCTAAGTGTTTGTTTTTTTTCTAAATTAGTGTTGCACACACTGCCTAGTGAATGTGAGAAGTAAAAACCTTGCCGGTAACATATGCATTAGGTAGGTATTACTTTAAAACGGGTTATAGGTAGGTACCTACCTAAACCCCAAAAATCAATATTAATCTATAGGTAAAATGCGTTTTACGATCCGTACCGGTTAAAATGGGGAGTAGTTCCACAATATCCCAGTCCTTTAATAACTGTAACAGACAACCACTAAATGGACGAATTTTCCGTTGCCCCTTCATTCGTACCAAATTTCATTAATTATAACATTATTACTAATAATTTATTAGTATTAACCACAGGAGTGGTAAACGTCAAAAAATTACTATTTGTAGTGGTAAGCTATTTATTACAAACCAGTATACGATTTCGTAGTATCTCTCATTTAATATTAATTCTAATAAAATTGTCCCTGTTAGTCAAAGTCACTTTACTACTACAAAAGTAAAATAAAAATGAGATAATTTTTTTCAGTGCAAATCTTTTGGAGAAATATCTGGTCAATCTTGTCTTATTCTCTTATTCCCATTGGGAACCATAAAAAGCAAAGTTAATGGAACCCAAAAGTAAAAATCGGGGGATCTAGAGGGCCACTCGTTTAAAGGGCTATTCTATCCACCCACTTGTTTCGAAAATGTTCGTTTAGCTACGCCCGAACTAGTATAGCATTATGAATCGACGTACCGTCTTGTTAAAAGTACATAATATTATAAAAGGCAAATCTTCGATGGCATCTAAAAACTCAGTTTTCAGGTAATAATTAGCGTTTAAGTTTTGGTAAGAGAAAAAAGAACCGATAATAATTATTCTGTCTAAAATTCCGCACCTATACATCTACTTTTTGAGTTTGCAATTTATTACCAAAGGTGGGTTTTCTCTTGACAAAATCTACAGTTTTGATACCACGCCGTGTGTAGTAAAAGTAGCTTCATCAAGTATAGTTCATATCCTAAAAAGTTTCTTCATTTAAGGAATTCTCTTAAACTCCAAAAGTAAAACTCCAGTCTCCTTTCATTGCTACCTTCTTCCGGAGTATGTAGAAATTTGAATCTGTATGTAAACCCAAATTTCTACATACTTAATAGGGTTTTATTTTATAGTGAAGAAGACATCCCCAAAAAGTAGCTTGAGATAAATTTAAATTTAAAGTTATATCTTTAGGCTAAAATGAGGAATTGCATTATATGACGCCAAAATCATCAAGTGGTTATATAGGTACCATTTCTGCAAAGTCCTGGTCCATTTTTGAAATTCCACTTTTTCTGGTATTTTTAGCCTTTCTGCAATAATAATAATATTATTTTAAACTATACATATATTCTTTCTTAAACAATCGCTAATTTGATTTTTTAATTTTTTGCCCACATTTTTAATCATACTACATTGGATTTAATAGTATATTATATATCAAGTTTGATAAACGCCATTTTAGACACGAGCGAACTTGCGAGCAAGTCCTTAATTAAATGAGTCTAGAAAAGTTTATACATGCGTTCCATACAATACTTTTTCTGCGACACATACTTATTATTATCTAAAAATTATTTAAATTAAATATTTGTAAAGAGCAACATCTATAAGACAATAGAGTAACCAACTTGGGAATCTGTATTACCGGCGCGCCAGTGAAAATGTCAAATTTTATGTGTAAATTGAAAATGGACCGTTTAATCCAATATAGAAGCAATTACAGAAAATGTTTTATTGGTACTCCACGGTGAAATCTTCAAAATTAAGTTAAATCTAGTTTACTGCCGACGAAAAAAAGGTCAGTATAATGTTTATATAAACTTTTCAAATTTTGTATTGAGATAATAAAATAATTTTAACCTTTAGTATTATTTTACAAGAAGGGCAGGATTGTATGAAATTGGACAAGTGTGAACTAACTTAAAACTAATTTCAGCCCGTGACTAAAAGGCCATAAGGACACAACTTCTCATGAAAACATGTACGATAATGGGGATTTTAAAGGTGGGAGGGGACAAAAATTTAAAAACTTGCTCTTTAAGGAGCTGCACGATTGGTAAAAATTTTGAAAATATTGGAATAAAAATTAAAAAGATATTTAGTGTCATATTAACTCTAAAATGGATAAAAAAAACTTTTTTCGCCATATTAAGAAAACCATTTTGGATTCAGGGCACCATAATTTCCCCAGGAAACAGAAATCATTAAATAAAGGTAATTTTATTTGTTAATTTTACACAAACCCCGTTAAACCTCGTAAAAATGCCTTTAGGTTTAAAATAAATTTAAACAAGTTAAAAAAAAAGCAAAATAGTTTTTTTTAACAACAGTATATGTAAATATAAAATATGAAACAGTATATGTAAATATGAAATTTTCAAATAAACTTCTAAAGGCTTTTAAATTTATTATTTGCAACTTAAAATGAGTTTATATTTATTTAAAAACAACATTTTTTTACTTCTATTTTAGCTTACATATTATATTATATTTTAACTCGTGTGTCGCATAAAGTACAGTTAGTATTTATTTGGCGGTGTGCGGTACTAAATTAAATATGATGTTCGAAGAACGTAATTTGAAAAGTTGCTACATAATGTCACGTTACAGCATCTGCCAACTTTATATGAGACAATCAGTGGAAGACAACGAAATGAGACGCTCCGTTGGAACTTGCTTCAAGTTTGTTTCTACGCTACGAAAAATTTATGATTGTGCAAAATTTCCGCCACGATATTTAGTTGCACGACCTAAATTTTCAGTCTTTGGTTTATTTAAGTTTTGAAACTTTTTAGGTCGTTATTTACCATACAATACTTTTTATTTTTACTGCGGAACAATCCAAACTTATTGATTATAACAGAAATAGTTTTTCGGTTTATCTGGTTTATTAATATATATTCAAAATTAAAATATCTATTAAAATAATTATAGAAAACAAGCAGTTGTAATAGTATATTAGGTATCAAGAAAAGTAAGGATAGTTTACCGATCTGTTACTGTTCGAAATGCTTTCACTATTGTTTGTACGACCATTTAATCAAATTGTTTTGAGTATTTTAATTTTGTGCACGTTTTTTGTCAAAAAAGGTTTAACAATTTTTTAAATTCGTTGTCAAGGATACGTTTGTAATTATATTTCTTAATGTCACGTTATTGTCAAACCCGCGTTACAAACTATTAAAATTTATCATTACTTATAAACAACTATGAGTGATTCCGAGAAGAAAAAAAAGCAGACATTAAACAATCGTGGGGAATATGACGTTTTTCTGTAATACCAAAAAGTCACAACATGCTATGAAAAAATATATACAAGTTTCAAGAAGTGGTTTAAAGAAATCAAGGATTATTGTTACTTACGAAAAAGTCGTGTTTGCATATTTTGTCCGAAGAAATGCAGTTATTTTTAATATGATTACCTATCTAAATTAAATACTGATTTTCTGGACAAATTATACTTACAAATTACAAATTATACTTACCAACTATTTACCTACCGATCTATAAATACATACATTAAATCGTTCCAAATAGTATGGTCGTAAATAATTGGGTTTTATAATTTAACCTGATTTTTGTATTTTCGAGGACATTTTGGAACACAATCAGCAAGATTTTATTATTATTTATAAAAGTAACTTAATAGCATTTTAAAAAACAAAATTGGCCACCAAGAAGTTGCGATTTAACTTCTCTTGACTGTGTTTTTACCCCTTCTAACAAATTGTATTACTTATGGTAACAATAAGTTATATAAAGGTAGTTTAAGTATATAAGGATATAACAAGGTTTTATAAAATGGCCATTTAGTTTAAGAGTTTCATAATTGTCATATAAGGTTACTGTAAGCTCTAGGTATAATTAGGTTATATCAGTGTTTCTATAAACATTTTATATAACCTACTGTTACCGTTACCAGTAGGTTTATATAAGTTTATAAAAGGGTTTTATACAGTTTCCGATTTACTTTTTTACTTTAATATAACTATTGCGCCTTATAAAAAATTACTATTAATTCTTTATGTGTGAAATAAAACAAAGGTTAAGTAATTGAAAAAAATAAGCATAGTGTTATCTTTCGACTTCGACAATTTTTGTTATAATTTTAATTAAAAATTAGTTCAAAAGATAATATTTATTATTTATTAACAAAAGTATTTTAAAAGTGTATTAAACCGAGTTAATGTATAGCAAAAGAAATTAATTCTATTTCGTTGGAATTATAACATCACTTGGAGTAACGAATGTTACTACAATTCGTATACTACTAAACTCCTTAAATAAGCTTTTTAAGGAGTAAATAAGAGTAATATAAATATTTCTATACTTAAATTAGGAAATTTAGGTTGTGATGTGCATTTATTAAGTTCCGACCAATGCAAAGCACTACCTTTTGTACCTTTCCCAAAACAAGAGTAACTTTAGTAATTTTTTTAATTTTTTTATGTATTTCTTTTTAATTAATTTAACATTAAAAAAACTGTTCTTATATGTACCAATAACAACAAATTACTTACAAAATTCTTGGTTAAAGCTCTATAGCCATAACTAAAATAAAACTTTGGAAGAATTCAATTTACAGTCAGTCAAGTAAGAGCGTTAGTTCGTCTGTATATATACTTATAAAGGAGCACAATTTTCTCTGCATAGAAAAAAACAAGACTTGATTCGCAAAAAAATAGTGCCCCTATATCGAAAAAAAAAAGTTCACCACATGGGAAGCATTTTGGAATTGACCAGCAGCTATGTGAAAAAAAAACTATAAGGCAAATAAATCGGAGGTTTATTTTCTGCTAAAATACTCTCTTAAAATGAAATAGTAAAAATTCTACTATTTGAATTAGTACCAGCATTTTTAACTAATAAAATAGTCGTTTTCACTTTTAAATAGTTATTTTTTACTACGTAAATAGTTAAAGTTTGACTAATTTAAGATTAGTCACCATCTTTGACTATTTCTTAGAGTTAAAAGTAACTAATTTATTTAAACGTTTGCAGCTAACAACAAAGTATTATTTAAATTAAAAGCATATAGGCTTCATGGTTAAATGGCCCATAAAAACAAACAAAGATGCAAAAAGTTTAGCACAAAACAGCAAGACAAATAATATACCTATTGAACTTTAAAATATTATAAACAATATTTATTGGCAAATAAAATTGATTGTGACTGATAGCCACATTGGTTATGACAACAGCTTGACAAGCTGGACAAGTGACAGAGATGAGTTTTTTAAATTTAAATCTACTAATTTGACTATTTCATTCAGTAGAATTTCACTAATTATTAGTGACTGCTTTTTCGCTATGCAATTAGTCAAATATGACTTATAACACTGTAGGGAGAAGAAAATATCACAGCTAAACGCTCGGACAAGTAAACTTAATTTTTTGTCGTAGATTACAAATCCATGCTTGGTTTAGCTGTATCAGGTCAAAATTCAAAGATATAACACCCTGTATAAATTTAAAAAAAAATCAATTTAGTTGGACTCACACATAAGTTCCAAATAAAAAAAAAACAAATTCTTGCAAAATTTGAAGTTAATTGATCAGGAAGGAACACGGGTCCCTGAGAGTTTTTTATAGACTATTTCCCTCGTCTTAATTTCCACCAATCACAAACGAGCATTTTTAAATTACAAATGGTTTCTAGGTGAAAAAACTGTGTGACAGTACCTGTCAGAAGTTTTTTCGAGTTTACCCGCGGCAAAACTTGACAGCTGTATAATAATATAATTATACATGCATACATAATAAATATGTAGGTATTAATTTGAAAACTGAAAAATAGGTAATTTATTTAATTACAAAATACTACTAACTTAATTATTTATGGTACAATTAAAATATAAATTGCAATTTTTGGTGATAATAATAGGTAGTATGTTTTGTAAGCTATGTGTATGCAGAATAACTGTTCCTCATGAAATAGTCTTGTCAAATAGCATTCGGGCATCTAATTTTTCCTGAAAAAAATCGAAAAAACACAATGTAATATTTTTTAACAAAATGCATTCGTGCAGGTGCAAAAATCCTCGTCTTCGACTCGGATTTTTGTTGCCACCAGCACTCATGCTTCTTGTTGAAATATTTCTTAGCAACGTGTTTTTTCGATTTTTTTCTGAAAAATTAGATGCCCTTATGAAATTACTTACGATCATTTAGGAAATTCAAAATGTTTTTTTTTTTGCTAATTTTTTTTTATTGGGTATAGTTGAGGATTAGGGGGCTTCATTTTAGAGCACCTGAAAATCTTGTGGTCAGAAAACAAAAATTTTGAGCTATTAAATTTTTAAATATTTCCCTGTAAAAACCATTAAAAAACAATGTTTTATCCTTTCTCCTTCCGCTCGTACAGTAAGAATATTTTTTTCGAATTTCGGTTCTAAAATCTTTATACAGGATGAAATTATCTTCAAAAATGTTTATTTAAGCAAGTCTGTATGTTGAATATGTTCTTCACAAATTGCCGTTCTACTCGAAAATCTTCTAAAATAGCAGTAAATCGTATTAGGAGACTAAACTTATGATTGTAGATAAAAAATGTAAATTAAAATTTGTAGGGAATTTTGTACCCTACAATTTTGTCACAAAATATTTTTCTATATCACTTAAAGTTTAGCTTGTACACTGTACAGCCACTCTAAGTTTTAAATTCTTTCTTACGACTGTAATAACTATACTATTAGAGTTACGCGAAAGAGTGGCTGTACAAGCTAAACTATAAATAATACAGAAAAATTCCCTACAAAATTGTTGTTTACGTTTTTTATCTACAATCAATAGTTTAGTCTTCAAATACGATTTACTGCTATTTTAGAAGATTTTCGAGTAGAACGACAATTTGTGAAGAACATATTCAACTTACAGACTTGCTTAAATGGACAATTTTGAAAATAATTTCATCCTGTATAAAGATTTTAGAACCGAAATTCTAAAAAAATATTCTTACTGTATGAGCGGAAGGAGAAAAGAATAAAACATTGTTTTTAATGGTTTTTAAAGGGAAATATTTAAAAATTGAATAGCAACGGCTTAAAATAAAGATTAATAGCATTGTAATAGCTCAACATTTTGGTTTTCTGACCTGTTATAAAATTTTTAGGTGGGACTTTGAAAAAAAATTAAGGATATTATATTAATTAAAATAAAAAGCATAAGAATGTTGGCACAAGAGGTGAAATATATTATTTAACAAATTATAGTATACTAGTATACAGTGTGTCCCCGGATTGGATTTCCGACAGGAAAAACTTTTTTAGACATGATACAACTACAACTAAAATTATGTTTACGTGTCCGAGCGTTTAGCTGTGATATTTCAAAAGTTGAAAATTTACCTACCGTGTTATTATTTTTGACTAATTCATTTTAAGAGAGTAAAAAATTATAGAACTTTAAAGATTATAGACGCTGAAGATAACTGGACGCCTTAGTAAAAAATGTTAGATACGCTTATGATGTAATACATGTTCCCATTATACATCTACCCTATTACTTGACAAACTGTATTACTTTTTTCAGGGATACCTTTTCTCTTTTATAGGGATACCGTTTATAAGCCAATATGTAGAAATCACGTATTTTGTTGAGTAATTTGGCAAAACTTAATAAAAACTGCTTCTTTTGTGGGGTAAAAAAATGTCCTGCGAAAAATAAAACTCCTGCAGCCCGCATCCTGCGCCATACAATCGATAATAACTCATAAAAGTTAAAGATAAAAATTCGGCGCACGAGTTTTGTTTGTAATTAATGTCCTTGCGAAGTTTTTCCATTTTCGCGGATGTTCAACGGCCACCGATGCAGAGAATTGCAAATTAAAAATTAATTATTGCTAATGACTCGCTTTAAATTAATCGCTCCTATGAGAGTACTTGCTATGCTGCCAGAGTTTGTATTAAAAATGTTTGCCAAACTTTTTTAATTATTTTCGACTTCGATGTGAGAAATATTTTTGTAATAAATTTTCACCTTTTAATCCATTTAAATTTATTAAAACGCTTTTAATACCCCTTTAACTTTTAACGATGGGGTGTTGAAGCTTTTTGAAAATGAATGTTATAACATATTTAAAAATATTATGGTGATGAAGCCTGAAAAATTAATAAAAACACACTAAAAGATATCAATAACATATGAAAACATGAACTGCAAGAATCATTTGCAGTATGCATAGCTTACTTTTTCATTTTTATATTTTATTTGGTAATTATTGATGTAAACAAGATCTTTAATTTTTTCGAAACTCTAAAACCCGAAATGCTTTACCTCTTATAACGAATAGTCCAAGATCCGACTACCCCCATCCGCTTTTTTAACAAAATTAAATTTTTAGAGATAATTATTAATAGAGGAATTCGTTTCTACCGGATTGCCTATCAAAATATGTTTCTTTAATTAAAATCTAATTAATTATTTTTTTCTAAACTATATTATTCACTTAGTTTAGCGATAAATAATAATTTATTTCATAGAGAGATAGGTAAAGAACTTAAAAATTATGGGTTGCCGTTTCTCACTTTCTCACGCCGCACTGTGTTTCAATTCTCGGAAAAGTGGGCGAAATACAAAAATTCCATGTTTTTTGTGCAGGTTAATTGTAAGGTAAAGGGTTAATTAATACCTGGCTCCATCTTGTTTCAAAGGAATTTTGTATAAATCCCGTCTATATTTGCGTTTACAAAAGTTAGTCGCATCTTACATCTTGCCGTCGCGCTCTTGAAACTTACAAACAGCAATGCCCGCGACTCGCGTGCGGGAGATCTCTTGAAACGTAAAAGTTTAAAGATGAAACCAACAATAATTTAAAAAAAAAAGGGGTGCGAACTGATAAGTGAAACAAACATTTTCATGGAGTGCAAGCTAAAATGGTGTAACGGTCATTGAGGAGCGGAGTGTTGGGTGATATGAATGACTTGGGTGCCACCTGTCATTGGAGGCTTATCACTGGACGGACGGGGGAGGTCGGAGAAGAGGGGAGGTGGCCATCCGCAAGGGGAAAAATCTGATAAGTTTTACTTTAAGAGTATGCATGACCTGATACAAATCTGCAATATAAATTCGGCAGATCCCAACAAGCATTTTCCGTTATTTGACACCATTAACATTGCCCGTATTCATTTCATTAAACATAACATTTATTTTACTTGAAAATGTTAAAATGACTTTAAAAATGATTATGTTAAGAACATATTTTACTCTTTAAACAATTGTTTTGTTTTAATTACTATCTTTGCAAAATTGTATTAAAAAGTGTTAAAAATTCTTACACGGGCAATGTTAGTGGGGATAGGTATCGTTAAAGTGTTTATTGGGATATCTTTAAAACCTAAGAAGGGCACGCAGCGTGGGGCAATAAGTCTGTCAACAGCAAATGCGTAAGGCGGTCCCAATCGAGCCGGAAAATAAACACTGGACTGACAGAGTAAACTAACATTGAACAAAATTCTAACACATTAAAAAAAGGGCCTAATAGCCAAACTCGAGTTTGTAAACATTAGACAACAGAATAATCGCGCTTGTGATTTGTTTGACTAGTGAATAAATGCAATGCTTTGGAATTTGATAAACAAAGACGGAACTCTACCACAAAACGTGCTTGGGACAAAAATTATTAAAAACAACTGACACACTTTACCAAGGGCAGGAACTATCTGACCAGGACACGGACAATGACAATAACGAACAAGACAAAGACATCGACTAGGAAACTACACCCCTGCAGCGAAATAACAACTCCCCAACTCCAAATAGTGATCCCAAATGTTTGGAGTAATACTAATCGACTGGTCTAGGGGGATTCCGCGTCGTACTTAGTTTTAAGTCGGCGTAATTGTCCCCCAAAAACCAACTCCCTCCCGTCCCTCATCCATACCCCACCGAGCGTATAGCATAGGCTCGGCGAACCCGGGAATGGCTATTATAACTATTCGCCTCTCGCTCTCGAGCCCCAAATAGGGGACAGTACGTAACGCAATGGACATTCGCACCCAGCAAACACGGGTGAAGCCGTGCAGTTGCTGGGGAAGAACAAAAATCGGCGTAAGTAAACATAGGCCTGTACGGGGTTCGAGAGTCAAGAGGAAATGGGGCTGGTTATACGTCTCTTATACTCATACTCATACTCATCCCGTCTATATTTGCGTTTACGTCAGTTTAAATTTGACGGTTGTGTTCTAAGTAGAATTTCATAAGTTTGTTGCGACGGTTATGATATATTTGCCCGCCGCGGCGATTTTTTAATCTAATTGTAACGAAGTTACTTTTTCCCTACCCCTACCCTGTGTTATAGAATCCCGATTTAAATGATTTAATTCACGTAAGTCATAAACAACCCCGGAATAGCCCATATGTAGCGCTACCACCGGAATGACCCGTATGATAGTCAAAGAGCACAGCAAAAAGTAGCAAGATTGTTTACTTGTACCCTTCCGCGAAATTCCTTTTAGCGTTTTTTATGCGGAGCTCGACACCGAGAGCACCGTCGTACCAAAAGATTTGCCACAAAGCCGTGATTGGCCAATCCTGACATCATGCTGGAGAATCGCGCAGCCCGCCATAGGAGGGAGACCAGAGGGCATATAAGCGGGAGCAGCGCCTTCTACGATTACTTCTGCAGCAGCCAGGACACCGACCGACCGTCCGACCGACCGACTTCAGCTAAAGATAACGTAAGTGGTTGTAACTAATTTTCTGTTTGTTTGTTTGTTTCAGAAACTCCACTTTTATTTTCGTATTATTCTTTGTAAAGTCATATTCCATTTTATTTATTGTTTTGTACATACGAGGGCTTATTTTAATATATGTATTAACCGAACAACCATTTATTTTTAAATTCCCCGGAACCCTGGAATTTTATCTCCACTGTTGACCCTAAAAGCTACCCTCGCACATAGTGGAACTTCAACCACTTTAAACCCGTTGAAGTTGGCGCCCGAGATTTTATTAGAAAGTCAGCAAGGTAAGTGACGCCAAGCTTAAAAAGGAAAGTTTTCCCCTGAGAAATAAAACCCTTTTTACATAATTAATAAAATTAACTTATTATTTTTAATAAACAACATTTTATGAAAGGCTCCAATCGACCTCCGCGACGATGCTTTTTTTTAAATATTATTTAGTTGCTGCTGAGTAGCAGTAGACACATCTTAAAATTTATAATGGGTTGCATACAATACTTGTATTAAATCGGCAGTAAAGTAAGATTTCGGATAAAAGTTATTACCAGTTATAACTAGTAGTATACTAATAACCTTAGTCCACAGCAATTTGTATCCCGGATATTTAACAGTCAATTCTTATGTTAAATTATCCCCTGAATTCGAAAAGACCGTCAAAAATTATGAAATTAGAGCAGTTTATAGTTAATTTTATATGATAAGGAAAATTGACGATATCTAAAAAAATGTTCTACTTTTATAACTTTTGACGACATTTTCGGATCCAGCGGACAATTTTACATAGGAACTGACTGCTAAATGTCCGGGCTACAAATTCATGTGGACGAGAATTATTAGTGGCTTTTATATGTATAAATATTTATCTATTTTTAAATACATATTATATGTACCTATATTAGGGTGTGCCAAAAAAACTCGATATTTTTTTTTCTTGCTCTCCGCCCAAAATATCGTAGAATATGTCCAAACAAATATTCTGTTAAAAGCGGAGCTCATAATTTCAATGTTAAGAGGTCCCTCATCGAATCTGAAGTTTTGCCGCTTAAATAACACAGAAAACTGACTTTTTTACCTTATTTATTCTTGCAACCTAGGAAGAAATTTTTTTTTCATAAAATCCATGACTAACTCTTACAAAGCATTAAATTTGGACAAAAAAATCTTATTAAGCCGAATTTCTATTTTAATTATTTGATTTTTTACAGAGCTTTAAATTTAAAGTTAATAATACAAAAATGATGAATTTATACGCCTGTAACTTTTAGAATATTGACGATACAAAAAATTCGCCTAAAACTTTTTTGTGGTCCATCAGACAAGCTAAAAAATTGCCATTTGACTTTTTCGTCTAACTTTAATAGTTTAGCTGAAAAAGGCAAAAAACGTAAAATTTTAAATTTAAAGCTCTGTAAAAAATCAAATAATGAAAATAGAAATTCGGCTTAATAAGATTTTTTCGTCCAAATTTAATGCTTTGTAAGATTTGGTCATGGATTTTATGAAAAAAAAATTTCTTCCTAGGTTGCAAGAATAAATAAGGTAAAACAGTCAGTTTTCTGTGTTATTTAAGCGGCAAAACTTCAGATTCGATGAGGGACCTCTTAAAATTGAAATTATGAGCTCCGCTTTTAACAGAATATTTGTTCGGACATATTCTACGATATTTTGGGTGGAGAGCAAGAAAAAAGAAATATCGAGTTTTTTTGGCACACCCTAACCTATATGTTGTATATATTTGTCGCAACTGGTTTATAAACTTTTCTAAAAACTTATTTCGAAAGCTTGATCGTGCCTAACTAAAATTGAAGACTTAAATGGCGTTTAGCAAACTTGATATTTACATAACATACGAAACAACAACATTAAAAAAGAATTTTTTAAATAATGTATAGTTAAAGTCGAGCACTTTGTCCTTTTCATTGCACAAAAGAAAACACTTCTTCAATTTCTTTATATTTAAATTTCACTTATCCAAACGTACTTGCGTAATTGCATGCAATTGTTACAATAAAGACTGACGTTTTAAAATAAAGTAAAACTGGCACACTGCGATCTTTTTTGAAGGACGGTGTGGTACGCGATCTTTAACAGTTGGTAACACCTATGCGCGGGCACTTTTATATAGGCAACCATATACCATAGTATGGTAACCATACCATACCGTATTGAGAAAAAAAGTAGCTATAATTTTATATATAATTCATTAATAGTTATTTATGTCATTAGGTTAAGAAGTAAGGCTTTTTGTGCTAAGCTCAAGGTTTGAAGGCCGACGCGTAGCCGAGGCCTAGAATTGAGCGAAGCACAAAAAGGCACTTCTTGGCCGAATGGCATGCAACATTTATTCTTCAAAGCACTTTATATGGTTCAGTTTCAATTCAACATCAAAGCCGTCTAACCTCACTTTTTTAGAATCTTTATTAGCTAAAGATTACATAAAATGTACAATAATTATTATTGCTTTTAGAAGCAGTAATAGTTTGACAATACCTAGCATGCTACATGATTTAAGTAGAAATGGATTTTTGCCATTACATTGAATTCAATTAATGGTTTAATAAATAGGTAGGTATCTAATTTCAATTTGTTTGGATTTTTATTTAAAAAATAGGTAGTTTGGAATGTTTAAGCTGTGTTTAACATTTAATTTATCTGAGAACTTAAAGTAAATTAAAACTAAAGATAATTTAAATCGTAGAAAAAAAATCGTGCGTTTTCTTGGTCGCCTAACCTCACGTTTTGTTTTATTATTCATATTTAATTTTACAATAATTTAATGAAAAATATTTAACATTAACAGTAAAACAAACAAATTATTGCTTATTATAAATAAATTAAACCAGTTTAGTACGTTAATTTCTTAGAAAAGGATTAATTTGTCAAAACAATACCCCTAGCGAGAAAAAATCAAACTAATAACTTGCCTCATAAAATTTTTGATTGGCCTAGGCCATAACAAGGTATTTCTTTATCGAATGTTGACAACAATAAAGTTTAAATTATATACCGCGTGGAGAATACGTTATGCCAAGAGGTTACGGCCAAGTGAGAGACGGCAACCCAAAATTTTAAAGTTCTTTACATATCTCTGTATGAAATAAATTATAATTTATCTCTAAAAAGTGAGTGTAATTGTTTAGAAAAAAATAATTAAAAGTTTTTAAAACTATGTTTAAACACCAAAATAAAATCTCCAATTTGTTTGAATATAGACTGGAAAAATACAATCAAAACTTGTAGGTTATAAACCTGGCTAACTAAGTAATTTTCCATAACTTCCAATTAACCATTGTGCGGTTTGTTAAAATTAAAACGTAAAAAATCGCAATTTCCATCATAAAAACGCGAACCTTCCAATCAAAAAAATGACCGGTATTAAAATAGCTATTTACATACCATGGGAGGAAAATATTGCATTTCCTCCCGCGAATAGTTTGATGCCCGACGCGAAGCGAAGGGCATTAAATATTCAAGGGAGGAAATGCATTTTCCTCCTGAGGTATGTATATAGTTTTTTCTATTACCTTTTAACGGTTTTAAGACATTTTAAGCGTTCCGGTTCCTTTTACTTACCCGGTATGGGGTTATAAAATTATGACAAAATATTAAGTAGGTTTTGCGTCGCCGACGCGTCGCGACGTTGTGTTGACAACGCTTTGTTGCTATGGTATTTTTGGTAATACCAACATAACAGTTTTTATAAGCTGTCATAATGTTTATCATAAATTTAATAGTTAATATGAATATAGTTTGTTAAAAGAATGTTAAAAGAATGGTTGGACAAGCGCGGAGTAAATCTTTTTCCTACAAAATCAAATAAGGCTAGACAAGGTACAAAAACTCTTGCCAATGTAAAATTTTTTAAAAAATAGAGGGAGGAATTTTTTTTTCCTCCCGGGGAGGAAAAGAAGCATTTTCCTCCCTCGCTCGGGGGTGGAAAAATAAGTTTTCTAGTAAGGTAGTAGAAAAAACCATTATTATAAGTCTTTGTTAAAAAATGATCGACTGGTTGTAAAAAACATTGCGAACGGGAATATTAAAGTCTTTTTTTACGCTCCCCACGTCGTAAATCTCAAACAACGCTAAAGTTTAAACGGGTATTGGATACGCAGCTCTCGAAATTAGAAAATGTGGGGATTTAACTGACAGGACAAAAGTAAATTATTAGTAAAATACAAAAGTTTTAAATAGTTTCTCAAGGCCAATATTTGAAAAATTTAAATTCACGTTGTACTGACCTTTTGATTTCGGCAGTTTAGCTGATTAACCATTAAAAATTTCGGTAATACAGATTCCCAAGTTGAAGTTAGAATGGGATGACGCTCTATTCAAATGTTCACTGTTCATTTTTAGATAATAATAAGTACCTATTATTATTGTCGTAGAAAAAGTATAGTATGCAACTTTTCTATACACTCTTTAATTAAAATTTGTGACCAAAATGGAGTTCAAACTTTATACATAATATACTATTGTATATGCTCATGGGCAAATTTTCGTTAAATGTACATTTGCTGTCCCCAGCATTTTTATTTTTGACCTTTGTTGATAAGTTTTGTATTTATTATATTTAAATACCCCCTTCCTGTTAGGACCCATCGTATTTTTTTTTAATTACTTTATGTTTCTATATATGGCAGAAAAACTAGGTGAAATGTCCTGTATCCTAACTGTCCCCAGAGGCGATTTTTTAATTTAAATTATTATATTCTTCTTCTTTGCAGCTTTTTTCTAAAAAAAATAAATTATTTTTGAACAATGCAAAGTTCTTTTATTCGTCTATAAAAATAAAATAGTTTTCTACAAAGTAGTTTAAACAGAAAAAAATATTAAAGTTGACATTCAAAAATCTTGTCTTTTTCCTAACGTCTTCTATGCCGTCTTCTATGCCGACTGCTTCGAAATAGAGACACAAGATAGAGATACTATCGTGTTATTTCTAGAGGGCAGGCATGTTTGATAGTTCGGCAACAACAAGTGAGCACGTGTAAAGTGTGTGAATTTTTTTGTAAATATTTTAAAGGTAAGATTTTTTTGCGTTCACTTTTGGTGTCTTTTACAAAACGCTAGAACTCTTGTTTTAGAAGTTAACTTTTTTATTTTCATTTTGTATTATAGCATAGTAGAACTTCCAAACAAATGCCGAAAGATATTTACATTTAACAGTATTTCTGAAAAATAACGTTTGAAAATGTCAAAAGCAATGTGTCATAAAACGTTCAGGAAGATGCGTTAGGAGGAGGACACTGTTTCATTTCTTCCTTGTGTTCCTTCCCTATTTCAGATTAACCCTATAAGTTTTATTTCTTTAAAGTTTATTTTTGTTATTTATAAACTTATAGAATTTTTTTGCAGTATATTACACTGTTCTATCACAAAGGAAAAAAAATCGATCAAATTGACCTGCCTGGACAAAATACAGGGTGTCCCAGAACTCGCGCCACAGAGAAAAAGGGGGCGTGCCGATAGCAATGGAGATGCCAAATTTAAAAATAAAAAATTTCTAGGTAATAGTGTAATCGAATGAGAGCAAAAAAGCGGCAGCCAATACCGAGAGCTCTCGCCTAGGTTAAACGTAAGAGCTTTAAAAATTGCTAGGAGACGATAGAACATTGTTGTATTAAAAACATTTAAAAATCTTTTGGCCAACTGTATTTACTAAGTTGTCAAAAGCTTTCAAAAATGAGGTTATTAATCTATGACTTATGTATACTTCAGAATGCCAATGTTTTAAAATAACGATTAGGAAAGGGCTGGGAAAAAACTCGCGTTGTCTCCCTGGCGTTGCGCCCACACTAAATAAATAAATAATTATCATTTCAGTATAATCATCTAAGGAAAACATTATTTATAATAACTTAATTTATAACCTAATATAATATTAATGACAGGAGTTTGACAGCAGTGTCACAATGAATTGGATTCCAGTGGACCAAATATTTTACATATTTTTTATTATTAACAATGCAACCTAAGTATCCTAGCAATTTAAAGAATTCCCTATGGCCATCTATTGGGATTGGCTATCGTTTTTTATTCTTATCTCGCTTATCCTTTGCGTTAAACAATTTTAATTTTCAAATATGTGTTTCACGTTACTTTCGGCACGTTCCGGTTTTGTATGTGGCGCGAGTTCTGGGACACTCTGTATATATACAAAATGTACATTTAACGAAAATTAAAGGTGGAAATATATCTCTACCTTTAATCTTACAATACATCGTAAATACACATTGACAGCTTAACTTTATGACGTTTTAGTCACGGGCTGAAGTTAGCTTTAAGTTAGTTGACAGTTGTCAAATTTCATACAATCGTCAAAAGAAAATGCCCTTCTAGTGAAATAATACTTAATTGTAAAAATTATTCTGTTATAATAATACTAAATTACAAAATTATTAAATATTTTAAGGTTTGTAACGACATTTTGATTTTGCCGGCAGCAAACTATACCTAGTACTTTCCGATGCCACCGCCCTAGGGCCGCTTTAATAATTTCAGGTGGAGTACCAGTAAAAACATCTTCTTTACTTTCACTGATTTCGATTTTTACAAAAAAACTTGAAAAACCAACACTCACATTTTAAAAGCCGGTAAAAGAGATCACTAAGTTCAGTTACTCCATGTTTGTAGAGATGTCGCTGTATACAAATATTTCAATTTATTAGTAATATATTATTTTTCATAATAGTTTATAAGCTATTCTAGACAATCATTTTAGCAAACACTATCTCGCAAGCTTCACTCGTGCCTTATAAAAATTCGTGACTTAAATGACGTTTAATAAACTTGATACATAATATACTATTGTCTACTCCTCCATTAACAAGGCATGTAATTTTATCTTTGACCACTACTTATGTAAAACATAAAATTTTATAAAACTGACAATCTAAGCTTTCTACGTTTACTAGTTTACACATAGTGTGTGTTAAATTGGTTGAAAAAGGTGTGTTGTACATAAAGTGGTGTACATTCCTCGAGTGGTTAAGAAATTACGCACGCTCATGCGTAAATTGCTACTTAAAAATCTTGTTATGTAATCTACTAATTATGCACTGACTGAAGTTTGCAATAGTGTATTAGGTTACTTTATGCACAGCGTTAAGTAAGCCTTAGGTTAAAATTAGAAAAAAGTAAGGTTAAAACCATTTGACAGATGTAAGATTGGAAGGGTAAAAGCGCCTGACAGTTGTCAGATGTCAGATAAAATTTCAAATAAAATTGGCCAAGTTTTAAAAAACATATGACTTTATGATCGTCGTAAATTTGATATACAATTCGTTTTATAAACTTCTTAAGAATATTTGTTTATTATAAACTCGCTCCGCAAGCTACACTTGTGCATAATTAAACCCGTAACTTAAATGGTATTAATAAAACTTGTTACTATTCATAATTTTCTTAACACGTAGTGGTAAAATATCAGGAGAGATTTTATTATTATAATTTAATTATAATTATGTACCTGCAAATATTATTTATTAAACCCCAAGCTGCGCTAGCTTTCCTTTACTTTTTTACAATATTTTTGAGAAAAAGATTAACATCAGAAAACGGTAACCTTAAGTAATTATTTACACTCTTTGATCTTGATAATACATTTTATTGTGACAAATTTTTTCGTATACATTGTATTATAAGGGTATACTGCCGTCATTGAGTAAACTCAATGCTGCCGTGCTTAATGAAAACGCCGTAACCAACAATTTTGCGATTTTTGGTTTGCGGCATTTTCTACTGGAACAATAATTGCACGGCAGTATACCCTTATAATACAATGTATACGAATTATTCATCCTGCGTCTATCCCCGGTACTCAAAAAACCGTATAGATATAGATACGGTTTTTTGAGTACCGGGGATAGACGCAGGATGAATTGTTCTATAGTAGAAAATGCCGTAAACCAAAAATCGCAAAATTGTTGGTTACGGCGTTTTCATTAAGCACGGCAGTATACCCTTTGTGCATTTTAACTTGACAGATTTTATTGCAATGTATTAATTTTTGTCTATTTGCTTATTACTAAGGACCTAAGGCTAATAATCACATTTTTAAGAAAATATACAAATTTCTTCATGATTAAGGAAACTTCTTGAAATTATCAATTAATGTAGCGAATGTTAAATTAATTTAATTTTCTCTTTGATCCAATACAGCAAAATTTATCGTTTTGTTTACGATAATGGTTTTTATTTATGACTGCATCATTAACTTCAAATATATATTCCATTATATACAGAAAAGCTTAAATCATAAAAAGATCAACAAATAAGTATATATATTCAATTACTTTTAGCACTAAAAATTTATTGCTTATTGAAGTTTTGCTGTTTATGTGTACCAATAAAGATTTTAGTGTCACTGGAGTTAAAATATAAAAATTTCAATTTTTGTTTAAATTTTATTTATGTAATTGGAAAATTGTTATTTATAAAATGTTTGGTTTTCTTATCATGTAAATTATAATAAATAATATTGAAATTATTCTACTAGAATAAGTAATTATTTCCAAAACAACTGAGAAAAGAAAAAAATTTGTATGTCCATATCAAGTTTTATTAAAGTAAAAAGTAACACAAAAATAATATAAAAAACATGACTAAGGAATGTTCATACGCAGATTTTTCTCCAATTAAATAAATACCACAAATGAAAAGAAAATATTAAAAAACTATTTGTTGGAAACTAAAATACCACTTGCATAAGTCATATTAAATATATGGGTCATTTCATACTTAATATATTATTCCATTTAACTTACGTTTAAGTACGTTAAAAAATAATCTTATGTAAAAAAATTAACCTTTGATTTTAAAATACGGGCTTAGTCATAAATTCTCATTATTCCTTAAACGGTAACGGTAAAGTTTAAAAAATAACAAACGAAAAAAAATATATTGGGCAAATTTACAATTTCACTGAATATTTTTGCGTAAAATGACCCATATATACAAAGAGTCCAAAGTTATGTGTTAATTGCTAATGCCATTTTAGCAATTGTTGTCATTTTTTCCTATGATTAAAATGGTAAAAAAACAATTTAAGGTTATGTAAAAAAAATATTTACATTTTTTTTTATGTATATTTTTTACATATTTTGAAAGAAAATCTTTTTCGGCTTCACTATTTTAATAGTATATTATGTATCAAGTTTGACAAACGCCATTTAATTGCGAGCGAGTGCTTAAATTAATAAATGTATAGAAAAGTTTATAAACGAGGTGCATACTATACTTTTTCTACGACAAATACTTATTATTATCTTAAAATGATTAAAATCAAAAATTTGTATAGAGCGCCAAACAATAGGGGAATCTGTGTGTCACCGTCAAATATCAAATCTTTATATTTTATAAACACAGATTATAAAGGTTATAAATCGAAATGTATTTCTTGAAAATTGACAGTTTTTCACAGTGAAAGTAAAGAAAATGTTTTATGAGCCCTTTACAGTGGAGTCCGTGCCCGAATTTAAGTTATAGTTTACTGCCGGCGAAATTAAAAGGTCAGTACAATGTTTATATTATAAACTTTTCAAATATTGGCGTTGAGAAACTATTTAATACTTTTGTATTTTTGTATTTAGATAATAAAATAATTTTCACATTTAGTATTATTTTACAAGAAAGACAACCGTCAACAGACTTAAAACTAACTTCAGCCCGTGACTAAAAACCTGTTGCTAACTTCAGCCCGTGACTAAAGCGCCATAAAGCCACAACTTGCCAATGTGTATTTAAAAGGTCACTTAGTGTCATGGAAACATGTACGATAAAGGGCGTTTTGAAGGTGGGAGTAGAAAAAATAGTATAGTAAAGTATTATAAGAACCTCTTAATACACAGTGTTTTCTTTAGTGACAGTAAAGTACATAAATTTACTATTTATTTTGTTATAATCGCACCTTAACCTTGAAAAATGTATCTCCCCCGGTCTGTCTTTTTACTGTTATGATAGTAAAACAGTAATTAAACATATAAAAATTCATTAATATTAATCAATTTCGTAAATTTTATAAACTAACATAAATAATACTGTTTTCTACTCCCACCTTTAAAACGCCCATTATTGAACATGTTTCCATGGCACTAACTTAGTGCCACTAAGTGACCTTTTAAATAAACATTGATAAGTTGTCGCGATATGGACTTTTAGTCACGGGCTGAAGTTAGCAACAGGTTTTTAGTTAGGGGCTAAAGTTAGTTTTAAGTTAGTTGACACTTGTCAAATGTCATACAATAATTAAAATAGTAAAAATTATTTTATTATCTCAATACTGTACTGACCTTTTAATTTCGCCGGCAGTAAATTAGATTTAACTTAATTTTGGAGACTTCTCCATGGAGTGCCCATAAAACATTTTCTTTTCTTTCATTGTAAAAAACTGCTTCTATATCGGATTTAAACGGTCCATTTTCAAGGAATAAATTTGACATAATCACCAGTGCGCTGGTAATACAAATTTCCAAGATGGTTACTCAATTGTTTTATAGATGTAGCTTTATACAAATATTTAATTTAAATTATTTTTAGATAATAAGTATTTGTCGTAGAATAAGTATAGTAAAGTATTTATAATAATAATAAGTATAAACTTTTCTGGACACTCATTTAATTAAGCACTCGCTCGTAAGCTCGTTCGTCCCTATATAATTTATAAATTAAATTCGTGACTAAAATAGGGTTTATCAAACTATTAATTATAAAAATATTCACGAAAAATGTTGCCCCTCTTATTTTGTCTCTTCTCCTGGCATTTTGTATTCATTAAAATATTGGATTTAAATAACTGTCATTTTAATTATACCCAGTGTTGCCACTTGTTACATAATTATAGAATTGTAACATAAATTTGTATAAAATGAAGCCTTGAAAATAATATGTAACATAATCGATAATTGTAACATAATTTTGAATCCAAGTAACTGGACAAAATTAACTTATATCTGTTTAGTAGCCCTCATTGTATGCTACCCAATTAAAATTTTGGACCGATTACGAGTAGTGTGAGAGGACTCTCTTAGTTATGTACAGATCTAATCTATTGCAGCACTCAGGAAATCCTCTATATCTGGGAATAAAAATGATATTGTGGCATACTCCTCTCATTTCTAATATAAATACTACTACAAATAATTCTTAAAATAGGTACATGTATTTTTAATAAATATTTGTAATATCTTTTATCTTAGAGTATATTTTTTTGATTTCACTGAATATTTTTGCGTAAAATGACCCATATATACAAAGAGTCCAAAGTTATGTGTTAATTGCTAATGCCATTTTAGCAATTGTTGTCATTTTTTCCTATGATTAAAATGGTAAAAAAACAATTTAAGGTTATGTAAAAAAAATATTTACATTTTTTTTTATGTATATTTTTTACATATTTTGAAAGAAAATCTTTTTCGGCTTCACTATTTTAATAGTATATTATGTATCAAGTTTGACAAACGCCATTTAATTGCGAGCGAGTGCTTAAATTAATAAATGTATAGAAAAGTTTATAAACGAGGTGCATACTATACTTTTTCTACGACAAATACTTATTATTATCTTAAAATGATTAAAATCAAAAATTTGTATAGAGCGCCAAACAATAGGGGAATCTGTGTGTCACCGTCAAATATCAAATCTTTATATTTTATAAACACAGATTATAAAGGTTATAAATCGAAATGTATTTCTTGAAAATTGACAGTTTTTCACAGTGAAAGTAAAGAAAATGTTTTATGAGCCCTTTACAGTGGAGTCCGTGCCCGAATTTAAGTTATAGTTTACTGCCGGCGAAATTAAAAGGTCAGTACAATGTTTATATTATAAACTTTTCAAATATTGGCGTTGAGAAACTATTTAATACTTTTGTATTTTTGTATTTAGATAATAAAATAATTTTCACATTTAGTATTATTTTACAAGAAAGACAACCGTCAACAGACTTAAAACTAACTTCAGCCCGTGACTAAAAACCTGTTGCTAACTTCAGCCCGTGACTAAAGCGCCATAAAGCCACAACTTGCCAATGTGTATTTAAAAGGTCACTTAGTGTCATGGAAACATGTACGATAAAGGGCGTTTTGAAGGTGGGAGTAGAAAAAATAGTATAGTAAAGTATTATAAGAACCTCTTAATACACAGTGTTTTCTTTAGTGACAGTAAAGTACATAAATTTACTATTTATTTTGTTATAATCGCACCTTAACCTTGAAAAATGTATCTCCCCCGGTCTGTCTTTTTACTGTTATGATAGTAAAACAGTAATTAAACATATAAAAATTCATTAATATTAATCAATTTCGTAAATTTTATAAACTAACATAAATAATACTGTTTTCTACTCCCACCTTTAAAACGCCCATTATTGAACATGTTTCCATGGCACTAACTTAGTGCCACTAAGTGACCTTTTAAATAAACATTGATAAGTTGTCGCGATATGGACTTTTAGTCACGGGCTGAAGTTAGCAACAGGTTTTTAGTTAGGGGCTAAAGTTAGTTTTAAGTTAGTTGACACTTGTCAAATGTCATACAATAATTAAAATAGTAAAAATTATTTTATTATCTCAATACTGTACTGACCTTTTAATTTCGCCGGCAGTAAATTAGATTTAACTTAATTTTGGAGACTTCTCCATGGAGTGCCCATAAAACATTTTCTTTTCTTTCATTGTAAAAAACTGCTTCTATATCGGATTTAAACGGTCCATTTTCAAGGAATAAATTTGACATAATCACCAGTGCGCTGGTAATACAAATTTCCAAGATGGTTACTCAATTGTTTTATAGATGTAGCTTTATACAAATATTTAATTTAAATTATTTTTAGATAATAAGTATTTGTCGTAGAATAAGTATAGTAAAGTATTTATAATAATAATAAGTATAAACTTTTCTGGACACTCATTTAATTAAGCACTCGCTCGTAAGCTCGTTCGTCCCTATATAATTTATAAATTAAATTCGTGACTAAAATAGGGTTTATCAAACTATTAATTATAAAAATATTCACGAAAAATGTTGCCCCTCTTATTTTGTCTCTTCTCCTGGCATTTTGTATTCATTAAAATATTGGATTTAAATAACTGTCATTTTAATTATACCCAGTGTTGCCACTTGTTACATAATTATAGAATTGTAACATAAATTTGTATAAAATGAAGCCTTGAAAATAATATGTAACATAATCGATAATTGTAACATAATTTTGAATCCAAGTAACTGGACAAAATTAACTTATATCTGTTTAGTAGCCCTCATTGTATGCTACCCAATTAAAATTTTGGACCGATTACGAGTAGTGTGAGAGGACTCTCTTAGTTATGTACAGATCTAATCTATTGCAGCACTCAGGAAATCCTCTATATCTGGGAATAAAAATGATATTGTGGCATACTCCTCTCATTTCTAATATAAATACTACTACAAATAATTCTTAAAATAGGTACATGTATTTTTAATAAATATTTGTAATATCTTTTATCTTAGAGTATATTTTTTTGCGAGAGCAAATATATTTTTGGGCATTTTAACTTAATTTACAATTGAGGAGGTGCATTCCAAAACTCGGCTTATCCATATTAGGTGATTTTGAGAAAAATGTCAAAAACCTTACACGTGAGTACTAACTCACATCAGGCCTACAGAATACTTTAAACGAAATAAATAGGCATAAATATAAAATTTATATACCTTGATCAAAAAGGTATAGCTCCAATTTGAAATAATTTAAATTTACGTACGTATAAACCAATTCTGACATGATATAACCTATAAGTTTGGGAACGATAGTCAATTTGTTAATGAATTTTAAATGTAATAAGGTGAGTTTTAGAATATTATAACCTTTTCAGGGTATAGGGGGCTACATGTTAAATGTACAGACACCACTAACTAATTTTTATTAAAAAGTGGATAAGAGTTTTGGAATGGACCTCCTCAATTGTAATATAGTTTTTTTTGGAAAAAATCGATAATTTTGTAAACACTGGCCAATAATTCCTTCAATATGTGGCCACACTGATCATGAGTGAACAGGGTCTTTCCCATGGAAAATTTTATTTTGTAATTATTTAACTATTATAATTTTATTTGTATATTTACTGTAATTTGTGTAGTGAATTATTCTTTTTGTTATTTATTTATGATAAATACTTTAAGTATTGTAACGAAGTTTCCCTATATATATATATATATATATATATATATATATATATTGTACACCCGCTACCGTAACAGCACCAGTTGAATTGTGGTGTAGATTGTTATGAAATCTGGCAGTTCGAACCGTTTGTACTGTTTTCATAATAATTCCACTAAAACATTCTGTATACCAATTAAAGTATTATAATGCGAATACCAATTAAAGTATTATAATGCGAACGAGTGGATAATATCCACTGGATATGCACCGTCATGATTTCACTTCCACCCTACTCAAAGAAGTGGGGATCTGCGCCGTTTTAAGTCCGTAATGCCACCGCCGCGCAACCTTTATGATATACAGGGTGTTATGTAATTAATGTTATATATTAAAATACTGAATACCTTTTGATATAAGGAGTAAAGGAAAAATATTTAAAAAAATATTTTTCCAAAGATAGAGAAAAAATATGCATTAGAAGTTTTTTATATTTTTTGTGAGACGCCACTGGTTACACACTTGGTTTATCTCTGCAAACTTGTGTTCTGTGAGTACATAGATACCAACCAACAAAGTAGCTGCGCGTTTCCAGATGTTACTAAAAATTTTTCTTGCAAAAAATAAATAAAAACTCAATAAATACAAAAGTTTTATGCCTAATACCCTTCTTTATTTATTTACTCATCCAGCTATTAGCTTAAGCAATGATTAGAAAATTTAGTACCTATTTTAAAAAATCCATAACCTCAAAATTAATTTTTTCCACGGTTTTTTTCTTTCTGTTTACTCAGATGAAATTGGGACCAGTTTATAGGTTAAACTTTAAACATTTAATTAGTGTAAATAAATCCAAAAGCACTTCCCTTAGTTAAGATATTTACAATTTGAGCACATAACCTAAAATTTGAAAGAAATGCACTAGATTCTGTCATAAGAGTTGGCAGATTTTGTTTGAATTTACCTTCAGTAAAAAAATGACATAACCAATAATTAATAAAAACGGCACTTGACAATTTGCATTGTTAATTTTGTCATTTTAAGCTAAATTTAAACAATGTTTGTCAACTTTTTTGACAGAATTTGGAAACGATGTTGTTACCAACCATAACATAATAAATTAAATTAGGCAACCAGATTAGCCTAAAGTTCCTAGTCGATCAGTAGCGTACTTTTTGGTAGGATAAAGGTTTTTATAAATTATTTTTAGTCTTTCGAATTTAGAAAAAAAAGTTTCAGGTGCTTCTTTATGGACACTAAGGAACAACCCATTTTAATATATAACATTAATTACATAACACCCTGTATAAAATCGTTCAGGGAACTTAAATCCCTCTCTTCCCTTCGGGGTTGCTAACCGATCTTCTAGGCTTTCTTCCGTAACCTTTAGACCGAAAACCGAATCCGAAAAACAAAGGTTGTAGGAAATATTCTATACGAAATATTCTATTATCAGATCAGTTAAAATTTTATTCATTTACTTTTGTTGTTAACATTTATTTAGTTTTAATATTATTTCAATATATGTATTAAATTAACCTGTTGTATTTTAATTTAATACAAGCTAACTTACCCCTGGATTAATCTTTCTCCACTGTCTAAAAGCATACCCAGGTACGTAATGCTTCTCCACTTTAAATAACAAAGATGGCGCCCAAGATTTTATAATAAAATCCTTAAGGTAAGCTCGCGCCATTTAACTAACGTTACAAATACCGAAACAAAGTTACAGTATTGTTTCTGTTTTCCCCTGCCATATCTCACCTGCCTCAAGCCATACCAATTCTTATGTAAAATTGTACCCTGAATCCGAAAATGTCGTCAAAAGTTAAAAAAGTAAAACAGTTTTTGAGATATATTCCATTTTTCATTTAATATGTTATTGACTATATCTCAAAAACTGCTCCACTTTTATAATTTTTGACGGTATTTTCGGATTCAGGGGACAATTTTACATAAGAATTGGCTGTTAAATTTTGTGATACCATGGTATTCCATGGTTAACCATGGTACAAGTGAAAAAGCAGCCACTAATAACTATTAAATAAGTCATTTTTGACTAATTCATTTTTAGAGAGTAGGTATTCCATGTTTAATAATTATAATTATTTAATTTAATTTAATTGATTAATTTTAATATTTAACCTACCCTTTTTTATTTTAATAACAAAATCGGAAATATAAATAATTTTTTTATTCTTTGATGGATGTCGCCTATACCGCAGCGCGTGTCGACAATGGACTGCAACCCCGCTAAAAAATTTTTGCATGGATGATCAATAATCTAGGATTTTAAAATAAAAAACTATAACCACTGGCTTTTAGCCAGTTGATATTTAACATTTGTAAGTAATAATTATTAATAAATCGTGCCCTAATGCTTCCCTTATCTGTGCGCCCCTGTCGGCTAAAATGTATTGTGTTATATTAAAACCATAGGTACTAACATGGCCTATAATAATTATTATATGCGCCATTTTATTATTAGCCTAGGGCAACAAATTGTCTTAATCCGGTCCTGTATAGGTCGTTGAAGTGCTTATTAAGTGTTTATTCTTTGTACCAAACTATTTCTTTTAATATATATCAAAAACTATCTATCGATGGTTCTCGACCTCTAGACTGAAGAAATAGTTTCGCACATTGGGGCAAACAATTTGCGAACAACAGTTTCTGCAGACATGGACCCAGACGAACAGGAAGTACTACAAGACCAGCAAGTATAGGTACTAGCAGCGTACTAACCAACCAATTAATCCCTGGTTGAGGGGGATTCCAAATTGTACTTAGTTTTGGGTCAGTCTAATGCTTCTCAAAAACCAAAATGTTTTCCCTCCATGTCCGGCGACAAAACGTACCATCCGGGGTAAAAATTCGGATTCATCAAACACAGGTAATGCTGTGCAGTTGCAAATTTCACCAATTTGCTAATTTAATCGACTTTGTAGCACTAATAATAATGGAATTAGCAACTTTGGACACAGTGTATACAGTGTACTGAACACACAGGGTGCACCAAGTATACTTCAATGTATGGGTATCTTTTTTATTTAAAGAGCTACAAGGTCCTTAGCAAAGAAAAAAATCAGCGGCAATTAAAATATTTAAAAAAAACTGGAGACCTATAAAAATCAAAATTTGTTTTTCCTGCAGGATTTCCATGGAAATTAAAAAAAAAAGTTTGACATGTAAACAACGTTTTGACAATTTTTTTACATAAGCTATGGCGGCCATTTTAAAAACAAAATATAGTAGCATGCAAAAATTGTACATCGATCCAAAGCAGTTTTGGGCACGATTTGGCGATTTTGTAAAAAGCTTAACTGCACATCACACAATATGACTATTTTTTACATTGTTAAAATCAATAACATAATCGTAGAAAAACTTAATTATCTAAAATTGTCCTTCTAAACTGAATAGCTTGTGAAGCGTCACGAAAAGCGAAAAACTAAACAAAAAAATCCGCTGAACAAAGAAGCCGTTTAAACACAGCAGTGCAGTGATTAGCTGCCGGGCAAAATTGTCTGCTGTTTTATAGTATTCGGTTTAAGTCAGTTTAAGCCTGTCCGCAAACAAATAAAAATAAATTAACAAAACTCAAAGGTTTGAAACCGACTACTCCGAGTTATCTAAGTTGGCGCTGCTTGCTGCCGCTACCGAGTCTCGGCCGCCTTGATTTACTTGTTTCTGCGAATTTTCCCTCTCGGTTTTCCAATTAGGAAAAGCATAAATCACATTAGGAGAAGTTAATTCGTAGAAGTATTCGAATGTCTTAAAGCACACACGATCATAGGGGCATCGTTAAACTTAATCTAAATAAACATTTAACCAATTATTTTGAAAACCATTTAAACTAAATACCTGTTTAACTACAAATTGGGATATTCTATGTTATTTATTTTAAGTGATTAAATATAGTATTGTTTATATGTAGTTTTTTATAATGAGACAATATCAGACAATAGTCCATCTGAGCCACATTTTTTAAGTTTTTCTAAACGAAGAGTTTTCCATTAAGGGGACATAACCATAGATTCATAACCTCATAACCTTAACACTAAAAATAAGGTTGCTCTGGAATGTGTACATAAATATCAAATCTTGACAACACATGTGTTCAGTACATTGTGTCAAATTACTATGAATAGATACACAATTCCACAACGCTTGGAAATGACTTGTATTTACCAACAAAATGCGTGTTTGGTTCGTCAAACAAGTTATATTTATTGGCAAATAATTCAACATCTGTGCACCGTCGGGGTTCCCGAGCAGAAGTAAATAAATATATTTAAATATATATATATATATATATATATATATATATATATATATATATATATATATATATATATATATAGGAGTATTCGGGCCTTATTTTTTTCAAGACGATGAAGGAAATTGTGTTAACAGAATATATTTGGCCTTAACTGAAAAATGTTCAAATAAACAATGTTTAACAAGATGGGGCGACCTGTCACACATTTCTTGAGACAATTAATTTGTTACAGTTTCCTAGATACCTTATTTAGAAGAATGGTAATGTCAACTGGCCACCTAGATCATGCGACATCACACCATATTTATAAATTGTACATTGTTAAAATCTTTGAAAAATGTTTTATCTAAAAAGTAGACAAAAAGCAGCAGTTACCGAAATATTTAAAGTAAACATACACATTTTAATCTAAATTTCATCCAATTTCTTTGCCTATACAGGATGTCATGAAATAAGTTGTTTTGGTTTAAAACTAAGTCTTACTTAAAAAGAGATAATTAAAAAAAATGTCGATGATCGGCCACAACGGCTTTCACGACGTGAAATTCACGTTTAGGTAGGTCATGCTTTAAACAAAACCAGTGGCCACGAAACAAATGCCTAAGGATTGCGCCAATTTTCATAATTTTTTTATATACTAATGCAAAAGTGATAGAGGATAAGCTTGCTTACTTTAACATGAACTATTAAACCCCAAAAGAAAAACAACTTATTTTATGACACCCTGTATTTTTAACTATCATCACCATCTTTTGTTTAAATATTGGCCGCCTTGTAGTAAGTTTGATACCAGTGGCGGCTGGTGGATTTTGGGTATACCCTCAATTATTAGATATGGAACCCACACCTAATTTATATGAGTTTATAATGACATTAAATAAACAAGTTCTGCGCAAGCAGAATTTAAATTAAGTTTGAGAAAATATTTCTTTTCAAATAAATGTGTACCTACATATAAAACTTACTTTTTTAGAAATTTCCAGTTATAACAATTTTTATAAAAGTTTTGAATTTTTTTTCAATTATTTGAGAACCGCTGCTTTTTGCCAATTTTTAAATGCTATTTTTAAGACTTATTTACGCAACTTTTTTCTTATATAACTGACCTTGTACCTCTTCAAAAAAACAACAGATCATACATAGAAGGTTACTTGGTGCACCTAGGGATGCCAGATTTCTGAAAATCGAAATCTGGACTTTTTATATGGAGTAATATTGTGTGCGGGAATCTATAAATGGCACTACGAGTATTGTTTATCTTTTACGGGAGGAAGGAAGGAAGGAAGGAAGGAAGGAAGGCAATCTATAAATGAGGCTTTATACACAATACGATTAATATCCGTCTTAGATAACGGTATTTTCTCATTTGACAACTTTTACTGTCATACTGTCAACTTAATTTTAATAAGAGGACGGAGCCAAAGATAATATCTATCTAATAATATTATCTTTGGACGGAGCAACATTAACATTATAGGTATTATAATGTAAGAAAAAAATCGAAATTGGGACATTTTAATACCTACGCAGAACGCGGGACATTGTTCCAAAAAACGGGACAATCCAGCCAAAATCAGGACGTCTGGCAACCCTAGCTGAACCCTGTATAGTACATTTAATATCAGATTTTACCAAGTGTAACTAACAGGCTGTAATGATCAGAAAGTTGCATATTGCATACAAAACTTTCAAACTCTTTTATTAATTTCTTAATAATTTGCCCAATTAAAACTTTTGTTTCTCAACTCTTTAAGTTGGAAAGTTAAAAAAAATCAATAAAGCATCCAATAAAAACATAAAAATATTTGCCAAAGAATTTTAATTAATGCCGATATAAACAAGAATATTATATTTGTCTACAAAGAGCTTGTAAAAAAGAAATAACTTTTGGTTCTTAAGTGAAACTAAAATTAAACGTGACAGTGTTTTCCAAGAAAACATGTCTGTACATAGGTAGAAAAACAGTAAAGTAAAAGTAAAAATATGATGATGAGTATGCTAAAAATGTTTTTTTAACTTTATATAAAATTAGGATTTATTCAAATAAAAATATTAGTTAGGGGCACATAGGGCATCCATAACAAGGCAACATCAATTTTGTTGCAAAGGAGCCGTTTATCGAAAAGCCAGGCGCTTTTTGCGTACGCGCAATTTTACCAGAACAATAATTATAATCCCTTAAAATGTTGCTGCGTTTTTTCCCATCTTTTTGTAAATACAGGATGTGTTTTAAACGGGTTTTTGGCAGAATCAATTATTAACAAGAGTTCTTTAATCTGTCAAAGACCCCATAAAATATTTTTTTAGTTTAAATTAAAAAAATTCGTTTAATTAAACAATAAAAAATATTATATAATACATAATAATATTTAATAAAAAATATTATTAATAATTTTTTTCTTCTGATTAAAATGGTGAAAAAAGAAACACATATAAACGTTGGGTTTTAGAAATATTCACAAAATTAAAAAAAAAAAAATGGAACACCCTGTATATTTTTACATTTACATATTCATACATTTATTTAGGGAAAGTAAACAGCATAGAAAGACATATAGGTACATCCTACGCAATTATGATATGATTCCCTCTAAGGACTGTTAAGCCCATCTACTTTGGGGCTGTGCATTGCTTTTATACATAATAGAATTATTCATGGAGTATTTTTTGAAATATATTTCGAGAAAGTCAATAGAACACTTTCCATATTTTTTTGTAAAATAAAACCCTTCATTATGATTCAGCAATAGTATCTTAAAAAGCATTAAATATACGAGGTGTGTACATGTAACAAGAATATTAAACCAAAAATATATTTTTCTATGACTTTCCACGACACTAAGTAATCTTTTAAATACACATTGACAAGTTGTGGTATAAAATAGTAATAGTAACAGTTAACTACTGTAAAGTGCCCATAAAACATTACTTCACTTCACTTTCACTATGAAAAACTGCTTCTATATCATTATTTAAAAAATTGTTATAGTCCATTTTCATGGGATTAATTTCGATTTACAACATACAAATTTGACATTTTGAGTCAAAATTTTTGACTGGCGCGCCGGTAATAATAATTCCCATGTTAAAAATCGTTACGCGAGTTCCTCTAGAATAGCTATTTTTCTAAAGATGTCGCTCTATACAAATATTTAATTTAAATCATTTTTAGATAATAATAAGTATTTTTCGTAGAAAATGTATAATATGCAACTCGTGCCTAAATTAAATTCGAGACTTAAATGGCGTTTATCAAAATACATCGTAAATTATGATATGTTTTTACGACGCTAATTGATCTTTCAATGTACAGTAAACACGGGTGGCTTTAGCTCACTTTCAAACTTAAGCTTACAATTTTTGTGGTTTTAACAATAATAAACATTAAATATTGTATACCAAAATTTGAGTCTTGAGTTGCTCTTTCATAATAACTAGGTTATAATATTATGTAGGGCTGAGTTTCCAAAAATAAAAATTAAAAACTGGGTGTGCAAAGTTACCCCCTGGTTGCGGGTAACTTTGTCTCACAGTTTATTTTCCGTATAAAATTAACTCAATATTTTATTTTATTTTTATTAGACACATGTTGGCAGCAACATATAGCCATTGCAAGGGATTACCGATAAAAAAAAATAAAAAATCGACCTGTAGTTAACCAAGGATCGCGCATAATATAGAAATTGTAAAGCGTGTATTTCTAAGTTTTGCACTGATGAATATTGTAACCTCAACTCGAGGGCTATGGCTAACGGCAGCTTTACAGTGGTGAGATGGGTCGATGGGCAAATGTTGTTTCTTAATACTTACGTGTTTTTACTAACATAAATCCAAAATTGGGCGCCAGTGTCTTATTATGGCCAGTTGTTGAAATCTAAGTAAGCCAGACACAATCTTACTAGAGATTAAGGGTGGTTATTAAAAGTCAAGTTTATGAAAAAATAAATCAGTTATATTTGTTCACCGATGTTGAAATGATCACTTTGCATGTATTAATAAATGTTTGTAATAATAATTGTTTGATCTGTAATTTTGGGGCACCCTTATATGGCCATATATGGTTTACAAAAACCAAAGTCTGATGGACTAAATTAACTGATAAAGTATTGTTGATGATACAAAAAAAATATACTTAAAATAACTATGATGAACGCAACTCAAAAGTACACAAACTATAAGGAGTGTAGTGTACGTGGACATTAATATTTAAAATTGGTACGACCTGTTCGTAGTTGGGGCCCTGGTAGAGTGTGTCTCCGAACGGGTTGACTTCCGATGTTGAAGTCTCCTACCATGTCAGATTATACAGGATGGCTTTTAAGTAACGTAAGAACTTGCCATTATCCAAAACAAGTTCAGGGTAAAAAACCATTCCTTTATAACAAATCTGACATAAAAAGTCTTACAAAAAACTCCAACATAAAAACCCTAAAAAAAAATATGGTATGATGCCCAAGCATCTAAAAAACTATAAACCGCCTAACTTACCCTTGTTTAAAGGAGTTTTTATAACTGTATAACGTCAGGACTGGATAAAGACCAAAAATGAGGAAATAACACAACCCTAAAATGGAGAACCTCGTGGATAAAACATTTAATTTCAGCAACAGGTCAAAAACTCACCCAGAGCTCATCGTACCATACGAAAATTGTTTTGGTCGGAATTATACCATTAGATTGAGAGATTTACCACGTATTTTTGGAAATTTTCCATAATTTAAGCACAAACTTAACTCTCATCTAATCGCTTCAACGACCAAATCGAAAAGGAAAACGTAAACCTTATTGAGTGCGTAGAAGATTATTTCAACAAAAAAAAACACAATGTTGCCTATGTTAACAAACATTTTTTAAAAAGAATTCCCACAAAGTCTACCAGAACCTAAGCCTCAAACACAAATATTCCTTTAGTAAACCCCAGTAACATACCCAAAGATCCAAATATATACCCCCCTAAACGCAATTATTTGGAAAATTCCCTTCACTGACACTAAATTGTCAATAACGGCAAACCAGCCATCAAAATGAATATATTAATTATAATAATTATCATTATAACTACATACAACCAACCTCACACGGAAGTGTTTGTGTTGCATACTATCAAATTACTGTTTTTGAATAAAATTAAAAGAAATGGCTTAAAAAGAGTTTTAAATACCGGCAATGCTATTCATGTGTCAGTAAAAGGAATTCCAATCAAACCAATAGATTTTCTTGGAAAGAGGCATTTACACAACTAAACAAATTTCCTTTTTAACAATAGTTAAACTTAAAATAAATCAATTAAATGGTTCACATCTAAACCGTTCTAGATGTAAAAAAAACTAATAAAATAAAATAAATGTGTAACTGTCAAAATGACGGTTACACAATTGCCCCTCTCCAAAAAAAAAAAAAAAAAAATAAATAAAAAAAATAAGAAGTATTTTTTTCATTATTTAAATTATTTGGATCGCAAACAAAATTACCTCAAATAAATCCAAACCCAAAAAAAAATCAGAATGTGCGGGTTAACATAGACAAAAAAAAGTAAAAGTTAAATTGTGACAGATATAAAGGAGGAACGAAGCAGACCGCTGGTCAAACTACGCCTCTAAACCATAAGCAAGTAAAACGTCAGAAATGGAAATTTAAATGGAAAGCAAATTCTCCTTGAAGAGGAAGGATCCTGACAAACCCAGTAAAGTTAGGAACTCGTCCTACAACAAAAAAAGGAGGCAACCGGTAGTCCTGTGTCTGAAACAGGCCAGCCCTCAACAAATGTGCATAATGTAGCATTACATTATCGAAAAAGTCTTACGGCATGTCACCTTGACATACCGTCAGAAAGAAAGAAATTACTCGGAACGAATTCCGAGTAGGGAAAGGGAGTGCCCCAGTGGCCAGTTGCGCTAACTGGAACCACATTGAACGGACTGGACAAAATGGTGCTACAGGCGATATGGCTTTGCTATGCATGCCATAGCGACAACTAAGTGTCGGCCTGATCAAAATTTCCTAAATAATTACTATCATAGGCGTAAACAATTAAATAGCTACTATACCAAACGGTATAACTCGTGGCAACTCAGAGTGGTGTTTAGCAAGATGTTGTTCCATCACCACTTGGATGGGTTTTAGCTACAGGCCGTACGATCTCGCAATGAATATCGTAGCAACATTTGTTCAATGTTGGCCTGACGGAAAAGTCCTGAAATACTTTAAGAGAATCTCAAAGATAGGGACAAGTTTTATGCTAGGTGATAATTAACGCATATCAAACGCCTAATAGGGTCAAAATCAGTAAAGTCAAAATCGTTAATTACTTAAGCCAGTGGGGGGGTCTATAGCATAAAACATAAAGTGGGGGGAATAACTTCCTCAAGAAGTAAAAAAAAAGGATTTGAGTTACCACATACACGGAAATTTAAACATAACTTAACCTAACTTAAAGATGACAAAAACAAATCTAGATATCTATATACAAAATACTCATGAGCATGTCTTGCTCCACAAGTCGACATCGCTGCCTCACCAATAAGGTGCGCAACGACAAAAACAAGTCTCCGTTAAGACTTGACGATAATCACCAGTAAGGTGCAAAAAGATAATAGTAAGTCACTAGTAAGACTTACTATTCGATACGGTACGATAATATTATAGAAAGGTCCACAAAGCAAAAATTTTTAAAATGACCTACTCTATAATGAAATGAAACTTTTGTTAGCCATGAGTTACACCGATACGAGCAGTTCGCGCTCCGATACTGAATAATTTAGAAACATGGTTAATATAAAAAAATTACTAAAAACAACCATGATTCTCTATTATCTCGAGATATAACAGGATTTATACAATAAAAATTTCATAAAACGTATAATAATAATTATTATAATTAAATGATTATTTTCCTTAACCTTTTCAAACGAAATCGACAAAATACTCTAACATGATGCATTAAAACTTTGACCATTTGTTTTGAACAAAAAGGTCCGCTTCAAGTAAGTACCTATTTGCTAAACTCTTGCTCATAAAAAATTTAGATAAAAAAAATATCCAGCAAAAAGCACAAAATAGTTAGTCGGTTTCGTTTGGTGCAAGATCATTCTCGAAATTATTCAAATTTTTGCGTAACTCATAGCTAAATTTCTAAACTACCTACAGTAGTACATACTCAAAGATACAAAAGGTACAAAACATTACGATACAATACATACGAAAACCAAGGTGCAGCTCGGTACACAGGTTTTAACGAAAACAGCAAAAACACATACATCACCACACTCCGTAATAAAAAAAATTATAAAACATAAGATCAAGAAACAACATTCGAGGCCCCACGTTCAAGGCGTCATTTTGTGTAACCTCAACTCGAGGGCTATGGCTAACGGCAGCTTTACAGTGGTGAGATGGGTCGATGGGCAAATGTTGTTTCTTAATACTTACGTGTTTTTACTAACATAAATCCAAAATTGGGCGCCAGTGTCTTATTATGGCCAGTTGTTGAAATCTAAGTAAGCCAGACACAATCTTACTAGAGATTAAGGGTGGTTATTAAAAGTCAAGTTTATGAAAAAATAAATCAGTTATATTTGTTCACCGATGTTGAAATGATCACTTTGCATGTATTAATAAATGTTTGTAATAATAATTGTTTGATCTGTAATTTTGGGGCACCCTTATATGGCCATATATGGTTTACAAAAACCAAAGTCTGATGGACTAAATTAACTGATAAAGTATTGTTGATGATACAAAAAAAATATACTTAAAATAACTATGATGAACGCAACTCAAAAGTACACAAACTATAAGGAGTGTAGTGTACGTGGACATTAATATTTAAAATTGGTACGACCTGTTCGTAGTTGGGGCCCTGGTAGAGTGTGTCTCCGAACGGGTTGACTTCCGATGTTGAAGTCTCCTACCATGTCAGATTATACAGGATGGCTTTTAAGTAACGTAAGAACTTGCCATTATCCAAAACAAGTTCAGGGTAAAAAACCATTCCTTTATAACAAATCTGACATAAAAAGTCTTACAAAAAACTCCAACATAAAAACCCTAAAAAAAAATATGGTATGATGCCCAAGCATCTAAAAAACTATAAACCGCCTAACTTACCCTTGTTTAAAGGAGTTTTTATAACTGTATAACGTCAGGACTGGATAAAGACCAAAAATGAGGAAATAACACAACCCTAAAATGGAGAACCTCGTGGGTAAAACATTTAATTTCAGCAACAGGTCAAAAACTCACCCAGAGCTCATCGTACCATACGAAAATTGTTTTGGTCGGAATTATACCATTAGATTGAGAGATTTACCACGTATTTTTGGAAATTTTCCATAATTTAAGCACAAACTTAACTCTCATCTAATCGCTTCAACGACCAAATCGAAAAGGAAAACGTAAACCTTATTGAGTGCGTAGAAGATTATTTCAACAAAAAAAAACACAATGTTGCCTATGTTAACAAACATTTTTTAAAAAGAATTCCCACAAAGTCTACCAGAACCTAAGCCTCAAACACAAATATTCCTTTAGTAAACCCCAGTAACATACCCAAAGATCCAAATATATACCCCCCTAAACGCAATTATTTGGAAAATTCCCTTCACTGACACTAAATTGTCAATAACGGCAAACCAGCCATCAAAATGAATATATTAATTATAATAATTATCATTATAACTACATACAACCAACCTCACACGGAAGTGTTTGTGTTGCATACTATCAAATTACTGTTTTTGAATAAAATTAAAAGAAATGGCTTAAAAAGAGTTTTAAATACCGGCAATGCTATTCATGTGTCAGTAAAAGGAATTCCAATCAAACCAATAGATTTTCTTGGAAAGAGGCATTTACACAACTAAACAAATTTCCTTTTTAACAATTGTTAAACTTAAAATAAATCAATTAAATGGTTCACATCTAAACCGTTCTAGATGTAAAAAAAACTAATAAAATAAAATAAATGTGTAACTGTCAAAATGACGGTTACAATATATATATAATTTTAAAGTGTAATAAATCTCATTTATTTTTTTAAAACACTGATTTTCCTGTATTATAAACTCAATACGTAGAATCGCTCAATTGACAGGTTTAGACCAACAAATTATAAATGTTAATTTTATCGAGCGCGAAAAGATTTTTCATAAAAGGGTTAAAGTCACCCGCGGGGTGTAAAGCCACCCGTGTTTACGGTACATATTTAACATGATAACCTGTGACTTTATTTTCAGTCAACTTAGTTGCATTTGTCAAACAATCGTTAAAATAAAGCCACTAGAAATAAGGTTATTTATTTTTGAAAATTATTTAACTTTTTTGTTACCTAGTTTTATTATTAACTTAAAAAGGACAAGTTTGGTGATATGTTAAACAAATGTTAGAAATAATCCCCATCAAAACAAAACTGAACGAAGTGTAACTGACTTTAGTTACACTTCGCTTCTGAAGATGCCAACATCGTTGGCGAAAAGTAATTTAAGCACTTTGTGTTTTGTTTTGGTGTTGGGGAATATTTCTAATATTTGTTTAACTTCCCTAGACACTATTTTATTAAACACTTGCTCGCAAACTTCGCTCGTACCTATGAAACTAGTTAAATAGAATCACCGAAAAGTCATGATTTAACTCCTTTAGATTTTTTTTAGTTTTTTTTATACTAAATTAAAAACTTTGCATTTCATAAATAAAAAGTGAATAGTTTAAGAAAGTCTTTACAATAAGTTTTTTATCTAGAACGAGCTTCGAATGACAATTAATACATAGGAACTTTAACGACTTCGAGAAGAATGCGATGCTCCCCCGCTTTCTCCGCCTCCTACGTTTCTCGCGGCGGCTTGCGTACGTGACTTTACACCTACTTTGAGTTATCCGAATTGTCTCATTTATAGGGAATAAATTTTATTGGAATAGCTAAGAGTTGATACTTTAAAATGACTTTAGTTACTAGTGTAATTTACATAGGATCATGGTCTTGAGCGCAACAGGACAAAGTTTATCAAGCACATCAAAGTTTTATGATCATTTCTGGACTTAATTACAATTACAAAGTATTTAATTTAAAGTTAAAATAGTGCTAATATTTATATATACCCGTTTCTTAGTTGGGGTATCTTTTAAAATTTTATTTAAAAACTAAAATTGTAACATTTACAACTTTATAATACATTTAAGTATTAAAAAACCCAAATCACTTAAAGCAGATTATAAAAGTTTGAAAATAATGGTTCATTAAAACAGATTTTGCAAAATAACTTCATAACTTATTAATCAAATTAAATACAGTTTAACAAACTCTTTTTTTAAATAACATTGTTCATCAAATATAAAACGCTCTAAATGTTTAAAACATGGACTGACAATTAAAAGTTTTACTCAATTTTATTTGAAATTTTTATTTGGTAAATAAATTCATTCTACCATTTTATATATTAAAAATTGTAGGTTAAACTAACGGTTTTCTATAATAATTACTAATTTAAAAAAACTATCTTAAAATTAAACTGAGAGAAATATGTTTTTCATACAAATTTGAGGCAAAATACAGAAAAGTGAAATTTATAATATAAATTCTAGTTTTCTGGGTTTTATTATATCCTATAGGATGACATTTTTGACATTTCAATAAATCCTTGTTTATAGTTTGCTCAAGTTTATTCTAAAGTAACATTATTTATGACATTAAATTTAATTTTATTAAATAATGAGAAGTAGAAATGTCGTAGGTGAAAGAAAAGATTGTTATGCGCCATGAATAATACCGTGATATTCTTATGTATTTTAGCTATAGCTGAAACTGAATCTGAACTGAAGTTTTTGTCCTGTAGAAAAAATAAAGACGTGTATAGGAGTTAAACTGGGTTCCGAATAATTTTCCGAGTGAAAATAAATAGAAATATCATTAACTCATTTAAGCCGTAAAAGAACCCTGGAATAGCCTATATGTAGAAATACCGCAGGAATGATCCGTATAGTAGTCTACGCCTAGCAAAAAATAGCCCGATTTCTTATTTAAACGATGCGCAACATTCCATTCTCTGTTTTTGGATAACCAAAAAAAACTACATTTGAAACACAATATTCAACGAAGCTGACCTTTAAAGCTATTGGCCGAAAGCAAATCGTGACTTATTAGTTGTTTTCAACTAACTATAACCTATAGGCTATAACTAAGCGACTTTGTTTTTCATAGAACCCCATAAATACCCTGTAAAAAGTACCTTGCAATACGCATTTAGTACCCCACCAATACTTTGTATTTGTAATACGCATTTATATCCTCAGAAATACCCTTTTAAAGGTATCATGCAATACACATTTAGACCCTAGAAATACAAGCAAACCTAGAAACACCCTGTTAACCAGCGACTCCGTAATCACATTATTGTCTGTTTCAGAAGTACAGGGTACAGGGTATTTATTATCATTAATTTGCATTTTATTTATTCATACCTTATACTGAGTGTTCAGTTTAGGTTTTATAATTTATGTTATTTATTTTGTGAGTATTTATTTCCTAATTGTTGTTTTAAAGTTACGTTAAAGAGACCACTCGTTTTTTTGTGGGCTATGTAATTTAAACCACAAAAAATCCAAATTGTGTCAATTTATATTAATTTTTCTACTCTTAAAATATTAAACGATTTTATAAAAAAAACTAGCAATTTTTCATATAGAATGCCTAAACAGCTAAATAGATGGTAGCGTTGTCGAACATTACACCCGCTGCAGCGGTCGCGCGGATTAGGCATCAGAATCATGCACAGAAGACAAAAAAGTATGCCATATTTGGTCACCTGCCTCCTCTAATATTTCAAATATTCAAAATTAACAATTGATGAATAAAGGTGTTAACTAACACTTTCTTGCTTCAAATATTGTCTATTCCTTTTTTTAACTTTTGCTCCACTTTAAAGGTTAGAATATAATGACCATGTTTATTTTTAAAGGTAAAGAGTGGATTATCCTCTATTTTTCTTTTCTCTATCAGTCTTGGAAAAAAAAGAGATAGCATAATCCACTCTTTACCTTTTGAAATATGCATGGTCATTATATCCTAACCTTTATTTAAAGTCGAGCAAAAGTTAAAAAAAGAATAGACAATATTTGAAACAATTATTTCTTAACTTACATAAAGAATTATAACATTTGTATAGAAAAATACTTATTCTTAAATTAAGCACAGTGTATATTTGATTAAAACAATATGATAGTTTTTCTTGAAATAAGAATAAGTTTATCCTTGAACCTAACATTGGAATTATATCCAAATAAGTATAGGTTAGTTCTTGCATTCAACTCCCTATATCCTTTAAATAAATATTAATTTAAATTACAAATAAGAATAAATCAATCCTTGAATAAAAAGTATCTATACTTGCGGAATGGTGAGAACATATACTTGGACTAAGATGATTAATCTTTAATATATAATAGCTTTTTATAGCGTTTTTTCCGTGTAGGTGCCAAGTTGCGATAGTTTGTTATTAATTTTTATATTTAATTCCTTTTGAAAAATTTGGTCGAAGAGTGACTTTAGTCAAACTCTGCCATTTGAAATATTATTCTTCTACAATAAAGAAACATTAAAAATGTTTTTTTAAATATTTTTGGTTTTGATGTTTTATTTTACCAAATGAAGAAAAAAAAAGTAAAATTGTCCCTTAATGTGGAATTTATCTGAAAAAAAATATTTTTCCAATAAACTTTTGTAACTTTTTCAAAATAAATTTAATTGGGTGTATTCATCTCCACTGATTTGTTTAAAGGGGATATACTAAAAATAAATCCGATTTAAATATTGTTGAATCCGATTCTTTCAAAACATTGATAAATACGTTTTGAACAGAAAATATCAATACCATAAAAGCAAAGCTAACTTTATCATTTAAACCATTGATTATATCATATATGGAGTAGGTGCAACCATTAAAATAATTTATAGTCTTCATCATAATACTCTCAAAATAAATTTCCTGTCACAAATTTAGATTTACTTTTCTTCATAGTTTACAAACGTGTATCTTGAAAGGCGTCCTAAATTATATGCCAGCATCAAGCGTATTATGCAGCGTGTGTACTTGTATTTGCCATTGTCTTTGTCGTTTTGCTTTTGCTTTTTGTTGCAGGCGCTAGACATGATATTTAATAATTCTGTTTTCAATTCAAATGCCAACCGAATAACATCGGCACAAATATACCTACGAATGAAAATACTTGCATTGTCTCCACATCCTGCATATGCGTGCATAATTAGAGGATATTAAATAATAAATTAACCTTTATGTAATTATAATAAGTAAATTATAAACCGCTTTAAGAGTTAATTATAAACCGCTTTAAGAGTTAACTAATTTATAAAATTGGACAAAAACCTACAAAGGAAAATTCTGATTAATTTATATTATCCGAAAATTGGGGGTTTTCTATGCGAGCACGGGCTTTAAAAGCATGACATAATATGTATATTATACAAACCTATTTAGTGCCTGAGTACAAAATTGGGCTCAGACACTGATTGTTTTACAAGTAGCCGTAAAAATGTCATATCTTGTAACATCACGTTTCAGTTCTTCTTTTTTCTGCCAAAAGTAACATTTTTAAACTTAATTTTCTCAAAAACTATTAAAAATCCCGCAATTTTTATTTTTAATATCTACCATTTAAAACGTCCTTCTTCGAATGGTGATTTTTTTGTTTTAAATTTCAGTATATGGGTCGTTTTCAAAAAACACCCGCCTTCCGCTGTCCGTAAGTTTTAATTCCAATAACTTTGTTAAAAATTATCGGATCTTATTGATTTAACAACCAAGTGAAAGCCTAACAAGCCCTTAGTAAACTCTTTCAGAAAATGTTTGTTTAGTTATTTTAGAATATTTTTTTTTTAATTTTGAAACTTGTGAAACACACATTTTTGTCCCATTAGCGTTTTATAAAACTTACATACATGTTTTTTTTAAATATTGAATAACCAGAACTTTGTGTTGCTTTATAGCAATCCATAATATCCTTAATTAATACAGTAAACAATTTATATATAAAAATAATTAATTTTAATCTACTTTTTTTAAATTTGACTTATGTCCCAGACATTTTTTCCGTTGCGTTACGTCCGTCGCGTTACCGATTAAATATTTAAAAAAACATATCTATAGCAACTTTTTTGGCACTCACGTGATCAACAAATGATGTTCGGACGTACACATTACCCAGCTGAATTTATTTATTTAATCAGGAAGAAGATATCGGTTGAAACAGGTGCGTGTAACGCGAATGTAATAATTGTTTGTCCGCTAAGTTACTCAAAATAATAATAAAAATAAGGTAAGAAAAAATACTATTTTTCATGTTTATGTTTATTTTAGGGCACTAAAGCTCATTGAGAGTAATTAATGACTGTAATGTCCTATTATTATTTTTTAAATATGATATATATATATATGTTACCTTATGGTAACGCAATGGAATTTAGGGTAACGTAATAGAATTTTTCGACAACAAAGTGGATATTTACTAGAGATGGAAATCGGAAAGTTTCCATTTTAAGGAAACTTTCCGTTTTGGAAAGTTTCCAATTGGGAATTTATTTTCATTTTGAAAGTTTCTTTTAAGCTACCGGAAACATTCCTTCGAAACATTCCTTGGAAACTTTCCTTGTTTTTTCATTTAAATGTCAATTGTTTAACCGCTGATTTTCGTTAAGGCCATGATACAAGGCCAAGAAACTTTGAATAAGAATTTAATGTGTGTTAATTTAAAGCAGAAGAAGAAGTATAAATACATAAGTTATGTTACATAACCTCAATGAAGCCGGATTATTCAGCATCATCACAAAAAACTTTTTTAAAAAAAGGTAAACAAAATAAAAACAATAAACAAAGTTAAAATCATTCCTACATTTTTGTTGTTTATTTATAGGTATGGCACAATGCCAAGAAAAAAATCTAGTGTTTGGAATTATTTTTTACTTTACTTTTTACTTTTCAATATTCCTATATATTAGTCTCGATATTAGTTACTTTGTCCCTTTTAATTTTTTTTACGTAATATCTAGGATTTACTAGCAGTGAATTTCTAGTAGTAAACATTTTATTTTTATTTTGTAGGTTTCAGTATACAATAGGAATATTCCAAAGTAAAAGATACTAAAAATAGTATTGCAGTTACATTCTTATTAACATTTTTTTTATTTTTTTTCTTAATAAAATTTGACAAAAAGTTAATGTGTTATATATTTTTGAAAATCCCTGGCATAAAAAAAATATTTTCGCAATAAAAATTTTTTTTTTGAAACTTTCGGAAAATTTCGGGAATTTTCGATGGAAAGTTTCCGGGAATTTTCGTCAAATGGGAATTTTCCCATCTCTAATATTTACCATCGCTTTTATTAAAAGTAGTTTATGATAAACCAATTTAAAATTATTTGTGATTACAACTCATGATATAGATTACATCCAAGGGAAAATTCCACGCAATATACAAGTACTAAAAGGGATCTTTACCAGCTTATAGTCGAAGAAAAAGGGTGTCTACAATTTAGAAATCTAAGTTGTTATTCTGCAAGTGAGCACCACTACAAGGGATTTTGTTTATGCATTACTCTAAAATCGTACCACCCTTTATAGTTTCTTTTTTACGTTATCTGATTAAGTCCTTTGTGTACCCCAGTCTGTTGTGATACGAATGTCTATTTCGTTACTTTTTTTGTTATACAATTTTTAATAAAAAAATAAAAAATTGGAGTCAAAAGTTTGTGAACTAAATACATTTTATTTCAAATTATTTTTATAACAACTTTTTTTATTGAATTAAATTTTGGATTTCAAATTGGTAACACAGTGGGGATATATAAAGCTAGCTAAACACATTTTTCTGAAACAAACGTAAAAAAAATTAAAAAGTGCACTGCCTGTCTTAAATGTAAGTAAACAAAACTCTAAACATTTATAAAAATCCAACCAAAAGTCAATTCAAGCAAAAAAAAATTTGATCTTCATTTTCCTGAAGCGGGTGTTTCTTGAAAATGACCCATATATATAAACCCTGCCTAAAAACCCATTTAATTTTTAAGAAAGTTATCCCCCAGAATTTTTATCCAAAACGAATGGTGGGAGTAAAAAATCATACTCCACTACGCCACAAAATAATGAGTGAACTACAGTGCGCGTCAAAATTAACGCATAAAGGTCGATTCTCACATAGCGCCGCGACGCTACGCTACGCGACGCGACACTTTAAAATGTAGCTGATGAAAGATTTCCATGCATTTAAATGAGACAATTCCCACATAGCGATGCGATGCGCTAGCAACGCGACTCGACAAAATTTTGTCGCTTCCTGGAGCGACAAAATTGCGCGGCGCGCTTAAAAGTAAGCATGTGTGAATTTACGCGCGACAAGTTTTGCTACACTAAGCGATTTTAATTGACCGGTAGGTATGTTTATTTAATAATTATTATTATTAGCAAATGTGCGATAAACTTTTAAAAATGCGTAATAAATAGAGCCGATGAATGAAGAAATTTAAAGATTTTATGGACTCAATAGCGCCTCTTTCTTTTCTTTTTTTGGTGTCCATACAATAATGTCACAACTAATATATCTTCTTCTTCACTTGAAGACGATGAACTACTCATGATAAAGAACTAAACCGAACTAACCGTACTGTATTGCAAATGCCACTCAAAGTAGTAGCTATGTGAGAATTAAGGCGCGATTTTGAAGCATCGCGTAGCGTCGCGTCGCTATGTGAGAATCGGCCTTAACAAGTAAAAAAATCCAATTTTAAAACGCCTTTACTAATCTTTATAAAATTTTGGATAAAAATTCTCTAACTTATATCTCAGTTTACGTGTTCAATTTTTTTACTTATTTTGCGTTAATTTTAACAGGCAGTGTATAAAGATATATAATATAGCATTTATTTAATGTTTTTCTACTTATAGGTTTTAATTTGATGAACTTTAAATATCCAAAATTAATAATAATAAATGCATTCACTAACATCATAAACTTATTTTCTAATAAATTAAAACAAATTGCCAGTAAAATAATAAAAAAAAATTAAATCCATTTTTAGCAAAAAATATTTTTCGAGTTACTGCTCCGCAGTAAATTTCTCATTTTTTCTTGAAATTAAAAACCCAAGAGCTCATATAGTGGTTAATTTGTTAAAAGCATTTCTACCTAAATAGCATCCGAATACTTTAATTTCAGTTTTATTAAAACATTTTCTCTATTCTATTTATAAAATTTAAAATTGTCCTGGCGAGGTTTGCTTTAACGTGAAACAGATTTTTGTTTAATTAAATTTTAAGTTGCTCTTATAAAACACTTGACGAGGTCTAAATTTTTTTTTATTAATTTTATGGCATGATCAGAAAATCTTTAGGCTGTAGGTAGTTGTCTTTATTAATGTTTTGTTGATTAAAATATGGATAAGGTTTTTATTAATATTGAAATTTTTAGTCTTGGGAAATTGTTATTTATAATAAAAATATTTCCAAGGCTTCTAGATATTTTATTAAATTTTGATGGTGCTTAAAAATGCCTTTTAAGGTCTTAATAACTCAACAGCATTTTATAGTTTAAAACCAATATTATCCTAGTTAGTCCCTACGCAGGGAACACCCATGATCCCGTTCCCTTTGAAAATAATTCATTAAATTAAACATAAATCGCTGCTGTTTCCCATCTAATCAATTTCGGGGCATTATGATCAGAATCGTACGTTTTTTTGTTAAGATCGAATACTTATTTAATGAAAGAAAAACGAACAAATATTAAATGTATTGATTATTGTTCGACCTTTACTGATGAAACTCCATATTATTATTAATATATAAATAAAAACAACACTGTTTTAAAGTTTCACTATTTTATTTAACAATTTAACAAGATTCCCATAAATACATATAACAGTTGCACAATCTAAGTACTAGTATGAGACATGTATCTAATTTTTTAAATAAAATCAAGAATAATGTAGCATTTAAAACTAACAACCTCAGTAACCAACTAACTTGCAAAGACTCCGAAAACATATATAGGCTAAACTGGACGAAACTTTAATACACGAAAAGAACACAAGAAATCCTATATAAACCTTTAACCGAATTTTTTATATGCCAACCATCTAATACAAAATAACCACAAATTTGACGATAACGTTAGAATATATTATTACATATATTATTTAGAATTATATCGTCTGGAGTCTTTGGAAATTAATAAACTAAAGATAAAACCGGATATTGTTCTTAATGACCAAATTGAAACCAACAACTGTCCTTTGCTAAATTTATTTTAAAATGTATACATCTAGTACTAAAAAACAATATTTATTAATATTGTTTCCAAATCCATAGTTTTTCCAAAATTGTGTAAATTTTATTAATCCCTTCAACACTGCAATTAGCTAAAATAAATACCGCCACTTATTAAAAATTTGTACTTATTCTGAAGAAGCTATAGCTTTTTAAATTAACAATTGTTTCGCTACATGGTATACCGTGTAGCGAAACAATGTCAATATTAAATGTCAATGACGAACGCCGCTGAGCACTTCACACTGTGAAGTTCACAGTGGTACCACTCAAACAAACTAATGCGCTCTGTCCTTGTTTAACAAACGCTGCGCGAGCTTGACATCGGACTCACGCTATTGACGAAATAGTTAAGAAAAGTTTTATTGTAAGTGCTAGAGGGCGTAATTTAATTGGAAATGTTTGCCAATTTACTCATTATGTTTATAATCTACTAATCAAAGGTTATTGTTGATGGCGATTCTGTAAACTTGAGTTCAAAGAAAGGGTGTGTATTGCTATAGTTAAAGTGACCACATCAAAAATGTCAAAATCCTGGACAAAGACAAAGAAATCGGCCAAAAGCGGAAAAGTCCGCGGCAGGCGCATACAAAGGCAAAAATAATTTTCAGGAAAAGGGGGAAGGGGGGAAACGAGATAAGAAAATCGTTTACATAATTCATTATTTAAATATACCTATTATAATATAATATAATATAATATTCCAAAATGCAGAATTTTATATATAAAAATATATCGAACAATTGGATGGGGGTATTTGAAAATTAGGTACTCGTTTCCAAACACATTTATTTTTTATACAAAAATACAACTTTATTAGAATAATAGCTTAAAGGTAGACCCACTTTGTATTGTTAGCCGCCTACAAAAAAAAACAAAACGATAACAAAACTAACTAGGTACCCAGTAAATTAAAACAATAATAAAAAGGCAGAAACTTACCAATGGTATACGAATCAGTTAAAACACAAACAGCAGCAACAGCAGCAGTTTGCATAAAGAATGCAGCAACCAGTGTGGAGCGCAGATAGTCAGTGCAAACAGTTGTTTTAATTTACCGGGTACCTGGTTAGTTTTGTTTTGATGTTTTTTTTGTAGGCGGCTAACAAAACAAAACTCTTATTCTAATAAAGTTGTGACCGACGCGTCGGTCATTATGACAGTGTTGCCGGTTTAATTAAATAATGCCAATGACAAAGTATCGTGTATTTTTTTACTCGTGAGCGACCGAAACCGTTTTTTTACGAATTTGGAACTTTAGCTAAACAGTTTTACTTTGGGGGCCAGTTAACCATTTTGCCATGGGAAAAAATATGAACAAGTTAAAAATCTTTTAAATAAATTTTAGTCGAGTAAATAATATTATCCAAAAGGCCTCGCAACTTTAAGGGGTCTCGTGACATTGCAAAAGTCTAGTTTTTTTAATAAAAACACCTTAACACCTTAATTTTGAATAAGCGATTCCACATTGGGGGCTCCGAAATGAAATCTCGCACTGAAAAACTTGCTAGGACCGCCCCTGTGTACCTTTGAAGTAATCTCGAAGACGGTTTAAAAACCTTTCTCGGATCTTATTTTGACTTTTTACTTTGCATAATCCCAGTGCCGGTTTAACAGGGTTTTTTTGGGGACTATAGCACCGGGCGGTAAATATTTTTGGGGCGGTACCGCGTACCGCCCATAATTTAAAAAAAATACTTAATCGTTAGAATTTAGAAAAAAAATTATTGCGACACTGCGTCGGCGGATACAACGGATACAAATGAGAAAAATGTTGTTATAGTTAAAGCAGCAGAAAAACTTGATTTATTGGAAACGGAATAATTTGAACTTTTTGGATAGACGTTTTGCAAAGGGTTAATGAAACCAATAAAGCAGTCCAAAAACAAAATATGGATTTAAGCACAAATGCTCATCTTTTGTCATTTTTTGTTGAGAACTTTGATTTTTTACGTGATATCATTTTGATCATTACGAGGAAATTAACAGGAAACAAAATTATGCTCAGAAGCGGATAATCATAAGAAAATTACAATTTGAAGAAAATAATTCAGAGGCAAGTTTAAGCAAAAAAGAAACAATGCGAACAATAAGTTTTATTTTAATAATTGACAATCTATAATCCAAAATCATTTGTCGATATGATAAGAAATCTGGCACAAACAAATTTGAATTTTTGTTTAATCTAAAAGCATAAATCTTCGTGGAGGATTTGGATGAGTTTTTTCCTCAAAAATGTGTCCAACTCAAGAAACTGATAACTTCCCTTTCGGAAATAAAAATAGAAACTCCATTGGAATTAGTATAAGTTTTATACGAAAATAAATTAATATCTTCATTTCCGAATATTAATAATTGTCTGCGAATTTTTTTTTTATAATGGTTTCAAATGCAAGTGGTGAACGATCTTTTTCTGCTCTAAAAAGGGTAAAGAACTACCTAAGAAATACAATTCCCCAAGAAAGATTTAACTCCTTAGCAATTCTGTCCATTTATCAAGACCTGCTAGATGAAATAAATGTAAAGTGTTATAAAACAATTTGCTACTATAAAGACTTGAAAACAACCTTAGTATTGTTTATATAAACCAAAGAATGTTTTATTTTTTAGTTAGTGCTTTTGATTAGTTTTTATAATTTGTTTATAAAGGCTCATTTTATATTTTATAGGATACTAAGTTTACTGTTAGATACCAGCCTAACCAACCTAATCTTCCACTTGACGTGAGAAAGTAAAACTTAAAAATTTAAAAATGTTTTAAAAAAAGTAATATTTTAAAGCATTGGGCGTTGTGTTTTTGCCAGAACCGGGCGGCGAACTAACTTAAACCGGCACTGCATAATCCTAACAAAAAGTGTTAACGTATGCCAGTCGGCATTTCGTTTTAGTTTTCTCGCTTTGTGAATACATTTTCGTGCCACTTAAAATTTATATTTAATGGCCATCATTGAAAAATTAATATCGCCACGTTTAAATGAAATGGTCTCATCTAATGGAAATGGTCTCATCTAACGGCCACAATTACCCGTTTAAACATGTCTTAAATTTAGAATGCCAGTCGTATATTCCAATAAAATTACATAGGTACTTAGAATGCAACTTAAAACTTAAAAAATGTGATCCCGATCAATTTTTTTGTAATTTCTGTCATTCTAAAAAGTTACCCCTAAAAACAAACTTTCACTTTAATAATTTGTACAGGTTAAGAAGTTATTTAATAAATTAAGAAAAAAATTAAGCATCTTGCGGAAAATGTAAAAATAACAATAAATAATTTATCGGTGATTAATTATCGTAGAACCTTCAAATTTAAAATTTGTACTTATCACAAAATTTAAGGTAAATCTAAGAAAGTGTGGTGAACTTTTTTGATTATTACTAGTTAGTCAAAGAAATGTCAAGTAATGTCAAAGCAAAAATAATTGTGAAAATAAAAAGATAATAATTCTAATATAGATGAAAACATAAAATATGGGTAGGTACTTATTATATGGATATGGATATGGATATTATTTAAGATAGTTTAGAAGTTGGGGTGAAAATAAAAATAAAATGTATAAAAACGTAATCCTGGTATTGGACCCTGGGCCTGTTGGATACAAATAAATAAATAAATTATTGACAAAGTTGATATTCCTAAGAGAGTCTTAAAAATGTTATTTTAAGGTAAATTGCACTGTGTTAGTGATGTCAGCAGTACTTTTTATAAAATTTATTATAACTTACATTCTGCGGTGTTAATTTTTATTTATTTAATGTACGAAGCCCTTTTTGTAACATTGTGACTATTCAATAAAGGACAAAGCAGAGCAAAACAAGGAATAGAATGTTTTTATACGTCCAATACTAAAACATCTTTCTTAATTTAAATAATATTATATAATTATTTTTTTGTAGCTTTAAAAGAAGAAACTTGTTTAGGTTTGTATTCAATTAAGTGGTAGAAGTAACTAGTAAAGTAAACTATGTAGCAAATAGTCGGTTAAAAAAGCGGAAGTTTCGAACATTTCGAGCACGTTTAATCAAAAGTTTTCACACTTTACATATAACCTACTGACCAAATCCATGGCAATTCCCCTAACATTCTCCAAGAGGATACAAAACGTACTTAGCAAAGCGGTTGTTTCCCAACTGCGGCAGCAACGAAGGCATCGGACTTAGTGAATAGAATTATAAATTAGTTTCAAGTTTCCAACTTATACACAAGATAACTTAAGTCCTTCACTATACAACGCATTAATAACTGCTTGTGTATCTGCTTACGATGTCTCTGTGTGTGCTGTATAGTTTGGATTTGTAGCTACACCCTTTTCAGCATGCTTTATTCAAATGTTTCTGCAGGATTAGCGCGCCGAAATTTCAGTAAATCTCCATGTCATTCGTTTATCAATGCATTATAAAATACGGGTGTAACTACCAATTTTACGAAAGGTTATTTAGTTTAAAAACTTTATTTGAAACTAGGTATAAGTTAAGGAGAATCGGACGCTATATTAGTCTAGGTTGTAGTAGAGTCTACTTAAAAGACATTTACAAAGTTTTAGAGAGATTGACTGTCTGGTTACCGAGTAAAAAAATATAGTTGAAAAGACTACATGGGCTGTTATCATTTAATTGTTAACAAAAAGTTATTTGACACAGGTATAGGTGCATATGAGAAAAAAATCATCGATTTCTTATTGTAAAATTATAAGATATGCGTTAATTAAATACACCCCTATACTATGGTGCAAAATATGAATATTTTTAAAATTGAAAACGCCTGTATATAGAAAACTCAAAATAAACAACTTAGCTCAAAAATTTTGTATGTTTATATTACTACCATTTTTAGCCCCAGCTCAAATAGCCATGCATGGCTATTTGGCTATTACCATGGCTCTGGGGAAGTGTAAGGAATTTTTTTTAAATAATATTTTTACCAAATTTTTATTTTGTACATCAGTAACCTTTCCAAAATTTGACACTTTCAATTTCAAAGAAGACAAACCAAATCAGCTGATCCCCGCTCAGTCTAAAACATGAAAATATAGTTTTAAAATAAACTATGAGTTAAATGTGTTTAGTAACTATTAATTTATAAAACTGTTAATTATTTGTATGTCGCAAAACTTATGAACTTTTATTAAAGGTTCGCTTGACGTCTGTGACTGGTAATAAAATCATTGCTTGAACAATATGCTAACTGACGTCAGTGGCTTAGCGACACTACCGCGAATGCACGCCACCGCGGGGGGCCCCAACCTCGTAGCGGGCCCCGGCTGATACTTGCCTCAAAACATTAAAATACTTATTTCCATTGTATTATCTGCAAGACGAAAACATGACGCGACTCTTAAAAAATTATGGCAACACAGTAAGATTGCTTGTAACATAAAAAAAAAATGATAAAACATGTCGCCCCCTTTCCGTCACAGGGCAGCGAGACAGAATAAAATAAATTGACAAACGCTCACTACACCGGTCCAGCACAAATCATCATACAAGTAACCATCGCAATTAGGGGTGTCAATCCCGAGCCCATTTTCCAATCCCGGGTCTTTCGGGACCAAAGGTAACTAATCCCGGGATCCCGGGATCAGTCCCGAAAAAATATATATCATTAATTTTAAAACAACAAAGAGACTAACGAACGATATCTTTCGGACTTCACACTAGTCGGAAGAATGGTTTTTAAGAATTCGTAGGCACATTGTACCCACGTTTACCCCCATTAACAAATAATTCCATTTCTTTTATCAATCGGGCCTTGGTGAGTTCCAATTGGGGCTGTAACTTACATTGAAATTATCAAGTTTATGAAATTTTTTCAGGTTTGACGTTTGAAATATGTTATATAATAGGTTATGTACATAAATTTATTCTACAGTGACCTGTAATTTTACATTTTTTTTGCTGATTTTATGCTATAGATGGAACCACTCTTGCTATGTAATTTCAATGTATTTTCATTATTGTACGGCGGTGTATAACAATTTGACTTGCTGAGTAAAAAAATGAAGTGTTTATATATATATGCTTATGAGTATTATAATATGAAAAATATCATACGCTTAAAAAAAAGTCTATTTTATTCTTTGTAACTTATTACTAAGATCCCGGGATTGGGACTTTTAATCCCGGGATTTTCGGGATCGGATTTTTTACGGGATTCCGGGATCCCGGGATTTCGGGATCCCGGGATTGACACCCTTAATCGCAATGTATCGCCGCGGCCTGCTTAATTCCAGTAACTTCTAGTAAGAGTTACAGGAATCTGCACTTTTGGCTGTTGTAGTTTGAAATTTAAATTTAAACAATTTTTCGTTTATAAACAATTTTTTTAATAAATAAAAATATCATGTTACCTGATATATTTATTTACAATATAAAAACATGTAAAAAATATGTGAAATTAGTGGGCTCAGTAAAGATTTTGGCGGGGGGGGGGTCCAAAATTTGTCGCTACGCCAGTGACTGACGTGCATGTGAGGAAGTAACATTCTTGCAAGGAAATCCATTTAATAATGAGTTCATTATGATACGCAAATAGAAAATAGTATTTTATGCAACGACCATTCAATGAGCATGAAATTTATTTTATGAAGGCAAATGTCATAATTAGTGCGAACCCATCAAATGAGAGTTGCATAAATTTTTTTTACGACTATTATAATAAAGTTAAAAAATAACACTTTAGTAATTACTTGTCAAAATTAATAAAAATTAGATCTGTCAGATGTCCAAGGCAATAGTTGATATTGACAGAATATTGCTGTGTATCGCATTTATATTGGTTAATATTGCATTTCTGTTGGTTAAAAATCTGTCTCGTAATGGAAAATTTGTATCATAATCTCATTATAGTACAGGTAGTAAATGTCCAATAAATTAAAGTATGAGGGTAGAAAAATAGTATATTGTTCAACGATTGAGAAAGTTCATTAATTATAATTATTAGTTAATTAGCCTTCGGCTCGTGTGGCAATATATCATATTGTTGATTGTTTCGACCTTTACTTGATGAAACTCCATATTATTAATATATGAATAAAAACAACACTGTTTTAAAGTTTCACTAATTTATTTATGTTTTTAATAATTAACAATTGTTTCGCTACACAGTAGCTTCTTCAGAATTAGTACTTATTTTATCAAGTGGCGGTATTTATATTAACAACTGGCAGGTAATTTGAGAAGATAAATGTTGTATAAACATTATACCTGAAGGTAAAATTTTACATAATTACATAATTTTGGAAAAACTGAGGGTTTGGGAAATCCTATCTAATATAATATTATAATATTAATAAATATTACTTTTTAGTACTACAAGTACACACTCTAAAATAAATTTAGCAAAGGAGAGCTGTTAGTTTCAATTTGGTCATTAAGAACAATATCAGATTTTTTCTTTAATTTATTAATTTCCAAACTAAATCTTTTAGAGTCTTTGGAAATTAATAATGTGAGTGGAGCAACAAAAAAAGAAATGTCGGGATCACGTCGGAACCCACGAAAGTAGTTAAGTTTAAGGTTAAAGTTTATTTTAATTTTGATGACAATCAAAATCTAACCCTCATGGTGCCGTGATTTAACCCCTATTAAACAATTTCAGCCGTGGGTTATTAAGGTTGGCAAAATTGATATCGTTTTCAGTCGTTTTCGCGTAAGTATTGATGTCACGTACGCCGGCACGTCGCAATTATAAGTTAGATACGTTGCCTTACATTGTGAAGCCCATATCGTCCCGACAAAGGCTCCAATATGAACTTATAATAACTGGTTGCCCAAAGTGAATACCAAACTACTTACACGCCATGTCTTATCGCACAAGTTGGTCGGGAAGCAATATGTCAGAGAAGCTTGCTTGATAAACCTGTGTTTAGGTTTTTTTCCTTGTTTTGGAAAGTAATTGCGGCTGTAATTACTATATTTAAGGGATTACTTTTAAGGGTTTTAGTCCGTAAAAGACTAGAATAAGTCCTCATGAAGCATCTGCTTTATAAAATCTTTAACTGTGGCGTATTTATAAGGGTCTTTAAAATGTGTGATAGTTAACGCTTTTTTTAAAGACAATTTTATTCACTGCAATAACAAAAAAATCTCAAGCAGAGTAAAAAATTATTAATAAGTGCACTTATTAATAATTTTTTACTCTGCTTGAGATTTTTTTGTTATTGCAGTGAATAAAATTGTCTTTAAAAAAAGCGTTAACTATCACACATTTTAAAGACCCTTATAAATACGCCACAGTTAAAGATTTTATAAAGCAGATGCTTCGGAACATGAGCCACATTACGAATAAAAAAAACCTTGTAATAGTAATAGAAAAATGCTTCAGTTAAAGACTATAACAAGAACTACAGTAAGTCAATCTTGCATTTCTATGCTAGAGCGAATGTTAATCTTTTTCGTAAAAACTCTTACAGTTTTTAGTTTTGTGAGTAAAAATCAGTTTTTTAACATGAGGTTGTATTTTGTTAATTTTATTTTGTAAAATTTTAACATAATTTTTGTAGAAAACCAGGGTTTGTAATTATTTTAACAAAGGAAAATATTTTACCGAAAGTTTTGTAAAGGAAATATGCAAAAAAAAATGTGTAACAAATTATTTCGTTGAAAAAGTACACGTGATTTCAGGCAGTCAATCAAAACGTCTCCCACTGACAATACGCATCAACAAGTTTAAGTTAAACTGTTTAACTGACTTCAGCATCTGCAACTAATCTTTTGCTTACTTTATTCTAATTCATAACGTGTTTATAACAACTGTCCAAAGTGTTTATAATATATTGCTACAAATCTGTTATTATTGTTATTTGGATTCCTTATTTCTATTTAAAGAGTATGCGAAGTGCGAAGTATCCGAAAAAAAAATGCCATCACTGGTTTTCAAACTGAAATTAGGGGATACAGTAAAGTGGGTTAAAGTTACGAAATACATCAGTAAGTGCTGTAGTAGTACTGATAATTATATTGTACCAAATTTCTTTATAATTTAATGATTTTAGAATTGTGTGTAATTTAATTGTGTGTATGTTATTTTTGTGCACCTACATTTATGAAGTGTAAGAGTACAAAGCCCCCCCCAGCAAAGGATCTGTAAAAGTTATACCCCAAATGATAAAATGAAATATAACACCACGGCAAATGTTATATTAAATTACGACAAACAAATAAAATAAATTCTTACGGTGTTGAGGTGTTGGGGTGTTGTATTCATGGGGAAAGTATTAAAAGGGAAATAAAATAACACAGTAAATAAAAGACAATAAATCACGTTTGAACTCAGGTCCAAGACCTGGGAGGCTCTCGTTTATTTTTTTATAATTATCTCTCATAAATCCTCCCAAAAAGTAACCATAACCCAAACGACGTTTAACTTTAACTTTATCCTTTATAATTTATATCCGTCATCCGTACAAATTTTTTTTATTAATTAAAAGTTTAATTTAAGTTTACTGTTACATGATTATTCATGTATTATTTATTAAATTTCAGGCTTAATCAACTGTCAGTAAAGAAATAATCGGTTTCGACTTGAAACTTTCGAGATTGTTTCAATTAAGCGTTCGCAATTGTCTATTATGCCTCATTTGTCGGCAAACTTTAATAAATTAATAATTACCATAAAATTATAGGTAATAATAATGACCAGACCTGCCGTCACCTCTAAAAATTTACAGGATAGTATTTCAAAATTGATTTCTTATGTCAGGAGACCACGGCCAGTGGTCATAAATTAAATGACACTATCGCACAATCACTGTTGCCACGCACTCTAAATGTAACACCCAATTATTAAATATGACTGGTTAAATCACTTAACTAATTAAGGGACATAAATGTGAATCTGCGAGTACAATTTAATAAATCCCATATTCAAGAAAGTCGATATAAAGTGCATTAAATTTACGCAGCGTTTATGGTAAATCTTCTTTAAGAAATATTTATTAAAATAATTAAATAAAATCAAGTACAACCCTGACATTTTAATTAGATACAATCAAATACAACCCTGGCTTTTTAATTAGATAAAATCAAGTACAACCCTGACCTTTTAATTTGATAAAATCATTACAACCCTGCCCTTTTAATTAGATAAAATCAAGTACAAAATGTTTATTACTTTGAATCTAATCTAATGCGAGATTTAAACGTTTATTTACATTATTTCGATTATAAGCTTCGTTTATTACAACAGCAACCTTAATGGCGGAATAGACAGATCAATGACGCAAAGTCAATTTATAGAATATTTATCTTTACACAAGGATTTGTTTAAACTAATTATATCAAATTGTTATAATGACAAACTACTTATTAAATTAGTTAAAATATTACAGTTGGTTATAAACTTAACATTAAGTTATGTGAACCTGGATTATTACGATCCTAATTGTTTAAAAAAATAAATGTATTCAAAAAGGCATGTAAATAAACTAACATTTAAATTTAGCGCGAAGGAAATGTATTTGACGTACCGAGTGCGGAACGATTGGGCATTCCTGTTTAGGTGGGAAAAGAAAGGGGGAAGAATGCCGGTAAGTTGAAAAGTGAAGAACAGGGAACATTCGAGAAGACCCCGTGCAGCGACTGGAGGTGCAAAATTGTGTGAGGAATTAGTGGCGTTAATTTGTAGGTTTGTACATTTTAATAACTAAATTATTGTAGTATAAATATTCTCGAACATTTTGGTATAATTAGTTTATACAAATACCTTGTGTAAAGATAAATATTCGATCATTTGACTTGGCGTTGTAGATCGATCTATTCCGCCATGATGGCTACCGTTTTGATAAACCACACCCGTAATCGACATGAAATAAATTTGCCTTTGAACTATCTAGTATTATAATTTGGATTTTAAGTTATAAACAATTGGTACTGATTTTATCTAATTAAAAGAGAAGGGTTGTACAGATTTTATTTAATTAAAAGAGCAGGGTTGTACGGATTTTATTTAATTAAGAGAGCAGGGTTGTACGGATTTTATTTAATTAAACAGCAGGGTTGTACGGATTTTATTTAATTAACAGAGCAGGGTTGTACTGATTTTATTTAATTAAAAACGCAGGGTCGTACTGATTTTATTTAGCTAAATTTTAGGATTGTACTTGAGATTATTTAATTATTTTAATAAATATTTCTTAAAGTAGATTTACCCCAAAAACGCTGTGTAAATTAAGTGTAATTAATATGGATTTTCTTGAATACGAAATTTATTAAATTTTACTCGCAGATTCTCATTAATGTCTCATAATTAGTTAAGTGATTTTTTTTTATATTTAATTATTTCGTATTACATTTGGAGTGAGTAGCAACAGTAATTGTGCGATAACGACATTTGATTTATCCACTTTATGTGGAGTCCTGATACAACAAGACCATTTTGAATTACTATCCTCTAAACTTTAAGAGGTGTGTAAAGGTCTTTATTCATCTGAATGCGCAACGCAAACATTGCCTTTTGTGATTTCGTCAAATTATTACCTAGTATTTTATGGTAATTATTAAGTTATTAAAGTTTGCCAACTTATGAGGCATAATGGGCAATTGCGGACCCTCAATTGGAATGACCTCGTAGCCGATTAAAATTTACTCCTTTTTCTAACAGTTGATTGAGCCTGAACTCTAAAAAATATTACATAAAAAATTATGTAACAGTAAACTTAAATTCAACAGTAAATAATTATAAAAAACTTTATTTGGATGATGGCCTATTACAGATGGAATGCTTGAGAAATAAAGTTAAATTTAAAATAGAAAAATAGAGACTACACAGAGAAAAGTAATCTCTTGATTTAAGAAAATGCATTTATTTGAAACAGGTTTTCTTGTATAAAGTAAAATTTTCTTATTCGTAGTAACTTGTTGTTTACAATAAGAAAATACTATTATTTGGTTGTAAATGATAAGTTTATTGAAAACAACTTATTGTTGTGATTAATTGTAAAGAAATATTTATTTAGAGCAATTAATTAAATTGTTTGGATGTAGGTTTTGTTTCTTTAAGTAAGCAAGTAAGTAAAACGAGGAGCATCAAAACGAGAGCTTAGAATTCTCTAGTATGGTGTAGGTATTATTTATCTAATGGTATTTATATATATATTTATTTATATTATATGTGGATTGTGGTCACAGTAAGGAGATATCGTGAGGTTTTAAGGGTTTGTAGGATGTCCCTTTCTTTCAAAAAATTAAGTTAAATGTTGTTTGGGTCGCGGTTATTGTTGTTGCTCTGTCCAAATAAATATCATTATTGTTGGTTATAAATTTTAAATATTTTATACGTGTAACTCACTTCCATAATCCCTTATTTTGGAAGGTTTTATGGGCGATATATATATATATATATATATATATATATATATATATATATATATATATATATAATCTCCCTTTTTATACTTTCCCCATGAATACAACACCTCAAAAGTACCTTGGGTTACTAAATTAATGAGCTTTATTACCGTAAGTATTTATTTTATTTATTTGTCGTAATTTAATATAACATTTGCCGTGGTGTTATATTTCATTTATCACTTGGGGTGTAACTTTTACTGATTATTTGCTGGAGGGGGTTGTACGCGTACAGAACTTTAGATGAGATGGCAGAACATTGTTCATATATTTGACAAAATGTACAACTAAATCGAAAAACAATATCAAACAAAATTAACTTGAAATAATACTCTTTGTAAAACAATACATTCGATTTAATTAATGTACATATTTAACAAACCTACAAATAGCTGACTCTTGCATGATGCATACAATATAAATTTAATTAGTTTCATTTTGTAGTATCAGGTTGTTTAATTTAATAAGTTTGTATAGAGAATATTTAATTTCGATTACTTTAAAATCGAAATATTAGATTGAAAACTAAAATAACCTTAGATATTATTATTTTAAAACACATTTTTAACATACAAATACCACCCTAATTATGAGTTTATTAGAAATATTTTGACTTACAATTTATAATACTGTTTGAATTCTTAAAACATTTGTTATGTAAATTTTATCCATTAATATAAAATAGTGATACATATATTTTTGAAATCGACCTGGAATTCAAACGTAAGGCTACTAGTATAGGTATAAGGAACTGGCACAAACTCTAACTTCAAACTTTTGAAATCAACTCTCTTAGAAATATTTTATTTAGAAGTTCTCTAACTGCATGCCGACTTTAAACTTATTTGACCACAGCAGCCCTTCTTAACTTATTATTGTATCGACTTAATCACTTTTAAGTTATAAAATCCTTTTTTAAGTCCACCTCTGAAATTGCTTTGCAGGGATTCAGTTCTTTTATTATACTTTATTTTTTAATTTATATCCATCTTCGGGTGCTTAGCAGTCAAATTTGAAGTTTTTCAGAATAAAACTAATACAATTTCTTAAAACAATTCCAAGGTATACTTTTTTATTTTCAGAACTTACTCAGCCTAATGACATAAATAACTTTTACTACTTTTATACTAACACAAAATGGTATGCAATTAAAATTAAGTTTATCAAATTAATAACGACTAACTAATACTTTTTTATTGAATATTGATAAAAATAATTCAGCTTTTATAGAGATTAAACAAGTTTTTGTATTATTTTATATAGACATTATAAATACATTCCTAAAAAAGTCGAAAAGGAATGATAAGGTTTCAGCTTTAAATGGCAAACTGTTGTTCTTATAGTTCCGCTTGTTTATTGGCCTATAAATAATGACTTTAGTGAGAAACTTGATAGAAAATAAATCACCAAACCTCAAATGTAATGGGTATTTTTTGCTTTTCTTCGATGGAAACGCCTTTTCGGTGTTTAAAATAAGCAACAAAAATAACGTTGCATTTTAAAATGTTATTATTTTTTAATTGGAAGTATGCATACTTCCTTTAATTTTTAATGACTTTTTTAATTAAAACCTATAAAAATACGTCGAAGTTTGGCTTTTTATAAAGATACCTTTTTAACCATTTTAATTTCATTTTTTTATGTTTTACTTTGACATATTTTTGAGGTAGTACTATCATCCGTTTCAAAGATGTTTACTTTAAAATTTAAATATTAGATATTTGAAATTTGTCAAAACATATAATCTCAAAGTTTAAATACCGACGCGTAGTGAAGGCCTTCAATTGAGCGATGCACAAATATAAACTTCTCAGCCGCATGGCGTGCAACATTTTATCTTTAAGACATAATTTTACAGACGAGGGTATAAAAAACTTTACCTGATTGGTCTAAATTCTTTGTTTGGAGGTTTTTGTATTGAAAATAATAGTTATTTATGTTATAAGGCTTAAAAGTCTTTTTGTACTGAGCTTAAAGACACTTTTTAGCCAAATGTTTTATATTTTAGGCACAATTTTGTTTGTTAAACAATACATAAAACTTATAATTATTATAAAACATTTATTAAAATTAAAAGTATAAAGTGAGGTTAGATAGCTCAGAGCTGTCAGCAGTAACGGGTGTTTTACTGACTAAAATGTGATCATGTCAGTTGAACCTAACCTAAAAATGATGTGACAGAAGCTTGGGAAATTATTTAATTAAATGCTTAAAAAATAGTATATAAAACTCGGCAGCAAAAGTCTATTAATTGCCGCACACAATCTAATGCCTCGGCAGTGAAATGTATGGTCGGCGAATCGCCGACGGGATAATGTGCTTTCTTCGCCTGGTCTATAAGGTACCTACTAGAGATGCCACGAATAGTTATTTGGCCGAATACCGAATACCGAATATTCGGCGAGACTCTTGGCCGAAGCGCCGAATATTCGGAAGCCGAATATTCGGCAACACTTAGAACTTTTCGCGGGTTCAAGTCGTTCAGTTCGACCGAACCGCAGCCCCGGCTTTTACCCCGTGTCAAAGAAAGACCGCACCATTCAATCTCGCCGCCATATCAAAGGCGCCGCTCCGACTTGTGGAGCTGAGAAGTAGGAGGAAGTCGCTGCAGAAAATGTACATTCAGATGAGGGCGTGGAACAGAAAAGTTCGGTTGCAAATGAACTTATTTTCTACATGTCATCTGTTCGCTTAGATCGAACAGCAGACCCTTACAAGTGGTGGTCAGCAAACGCAAAAAAATATACAACCCTTTCTCAATTTGCTAATATTTATTTATCATCTCCCGGTACCAGTGTATATAGTGAGCGGCTGTTTTCGGAAGCAGGTATAATTTATGAGGAAAAACGCAATCGTCTGTCAACAACAAATGCTGAAAAAATTGTTTTCATTCATCATAACTTACCACTGGTAGATTTTAAATATTAATATATTAATTTATTGGTTAATTAAACATGTTTGTGAGTAATATTTTGAGTTCTTTTTTTCATGATTTGCTATTCGGTATTCGGCCGAATAGTTTGCAATATTCGGCCGAATACCGAATAGCGAAAAAAGTGGCCGAATAGCCGAATACCGAATAGTTGCCGAATATTCGTGGCATCTCTACTACCTACCATTATGTCATAAGGCTAAAAAGTAAGTCTTTTCGTTAAAGTTTAAAGGCCGACGCGTTAACGGGCCTACAATACCTCAAGTCACAGTTTTATTTGTTAAACAATACATAAAACGTACTCACAATTGAGGAGCATCCGTGCAAAACCGGCTATATCCACTTTAATAAAATGTTGGAAAAATGGCAAAAACTTTCGGTTTCCTGGCCTTTACAGATAAAAGAAAAAGCAAACTTGAGTTTTGTGGGCTTTGTGGTACTTGATTTATAAGACATACTTTCGTTTTAAAAAACTTTATATTAAGGCCAAAATTTCAAAAAATGTTTTGTATATAGCCGGTTTTGCTCGAAAACCGAATAAAAAACGAAGAAAATGTGAAAAAAAACCTTTATTATTCAAAAATATTAACAAAATAAATTTAGTGCAAACATGAAAAAACAGAACAAATTTTAGTAGTAGTATCGACATATCCATTGGATATTATCCAAGCCACATATTATTATTTATTGGATATAGCCGGGTTTGCTATAAAAACGTGGATTTGGCCGGTTTTGCTCCTAAAGCTACCTTTTAAATGTGAAATAAAAAAAAAACAAAAACTGAAAAAAATGGCATTGCATTGCACGGATGCTCCTTAATTATAATAACAATTAATCACTATAAAGTGAGGTTAGATATCTCAGAGATGTCAGTAATTATCGAATTTTTGATTGGTCCTAACGGGTTTTATACTGACTAGGATGTAAAAAACTTCAACTGATTGTTCACGTTAACAATAATAAGCAAGGACCGGATTTTAGGCAAAATGCATTTTTGTTTCTATTTTAGGCATTTGTTTAGGACCTTGAAATTAATCCTAAACTTAAAAAAATAAAGCGTTTGACACCCCTTTGTTTTTGCCTAAAAGCCTAAAATGGCGAAATTTTGATTTATTCTCCTAAAAGGGCATTTTTATGACCCTAAAATAGGCTTTTTTAATTTTTCAGTAAAAATATATTTTTTATTGAGAAAAAGCAAATTATTTTTAATTAGACCCTGCTTTCATGCTTTTATTTCGCCTAGACGCCCTTGGCAAGTACGAGGATCACAAATTACAAAACTAGTGAAAACCTAATAAAAAAGTAATTGTGTTTTTGCTATCTAAATATTTATTATAAATAATTATGAATAATATTAAGTTTGTAAAATAATGGTTAAAAATTATTATTTACTTTGTTTTCATAGGTTTAACTGTAATTTCCATATATTCCATATATTAGTTTTTAGTAATATAATTTATACTTTTTTCTATAAAGACAATAGTTGGAACCAAGGTATCGTGCTTTTGTTTGTATTTGTTTATATTTTTTGTTCAGCGTCGTCTGTTTATTCCAATATATATATATATATATATATATATATCGGCAAAAGATTTACTTAAAATTTACAAGTAAGGTTTTCCTTCTCTTTATTCATACAGGCAATTGTTTGTTTTTCATACATATCGCCTATTTTAAACGGTTGAGGCCTATTTTAGGCACTTTGGGCCTTAATTTAGGTTTTTTATTGCCTATTTATGTGTCCTAATTTTCAATTTTTAAGGGCCTAAAATCCGGTCTTTGATAATAAGGCTTAAATTATAGGACGCTTAAATATAAAATATATTTATCGTTTTCATGTTATGTTTTACGTCATAAATTAAGAGCTTTAAGCACTTAAAGTAAATGTTAAGCAAATAGATAAAATTAGGGTTTAACTTTAAAGGGAACATTAATAAGTTTTGTATAAAGGTATTTAAGGCACGTTTGAATGGAATGTCCTACTCAAATTTTCGAAAAAAAAATTCTAATGGTTGATCTCTAAATTTTTATCCATTTAGCAGATCTTAGCACTGCTAAGTTAGCAGGCCTTAAAAATAAAAATTTCAAATTTTCTCACATGGTCAAATAGAGCTAATCAAAAATCGGTTAACGTGTTTCAAAATAATGGGATGTTGCGGTGTTTAGATTGGGTAATTAGATGTTTTAGTTTAATCATTAAACATGATTATTAGGATACATGGTAGTTAGGATACAATAAAACATCATTATTTGGTATTTACCTATAAATATGTGGTTAAATTAATTATTAATTAGCAATACCTCCAAAATTTATATTAACATTTTATTATTAAACGAATTATTCAATATTTAAGGATATTAACTAAATTAAAATTGTTTAAAATAAGTGCAAATTTAAATTGGTTATAATAATAATTAATAAGTACTCAAAGCGTATGGTTTATGACGAAATAAATTTATTGTTGGAGTGCTTATAGTAATTAGTTTTATTAAATATTATTAATTTAGGTTAATTTAAAAATAATTTTAATTAAATTAAACATTAATAATGGTCAATGATTTTGGATTTCATTTTGATTTAAAATTTGAAATATTTCATTAGTTACTAATTGAGTTATATATATATATATATATATTAGGGTGTTCCTTATTTAGGGGTCGGAAAAAATTTAACAGAGCCGCCCCCCAAATCGGTTCCAAATCATAAAAAAAAAATTCCTGCAAAATTTTAGGTCATTCGGTCAAAGGGAACACGTGCCCCACAGGGGTTTTTTAAGAAATAATTGAGAAAATTCGGAAGGCTGATATAACTCCGAAACGGTCCATCGTAGTAAAAAAAAGTGTATATAAATTTTATGTGTTTTTTTTAGATAAACAACTTTCGTAATAACAGTCCTGCGTTAAAAAAATTTATTCGGGGTCAAAACGCGATAAAACGCTTTTTTGTGTACTTTAGCGCTACCTACTTTTTCAATTTTCTGTCCTAGAGCATCGACCCAATGACATAAATTGTAGGGGACAATGCACCCTACATTTTTTGTTGACAAAATTTTTTTCTTAAACTAACCGATTTTGAAAAAAATTAAATCCAAAACTTTTTGAGTTTTCACCAAAAACACGTTGTGCTCCGAAACTCCGAAACGGTTTATCGTAGGAAAAAAAAGTTTAAATAAATTTTGTAGTTTTTTTTCAAGCTAATCAACTTTTCTAATGCCTTTGTCACAATAGTGTTAATGTTAATGGTAATGTTTATATAGCATAGACAAATGCGTGTATCAACGTAACCATCAACATCACCATCATTGTGAACGGATACACGCATATTTCTATGCTTTGGGTATTAACATTAACATTACTATTAACATTAACACTATTGTGAGATATAATAATAGTGCTGCGTTAAAAAAAAATCGAGTTCAAAAAGCGATACAACGCTTTTTTTGGTACTTTGGCCCTACCTACTGCTGAAATTTTCGATCGACTTAATAACATAAATTGTAGGGACTACATTTTTTGATTAAATTTTTTTTTCTAAATCTTATCGTTTTTGAGAAAAATAAAATATAAAAAAACAAAAATTGAGTTTTCTCCTTAATCCGGAGTAGGATAACGCAGTTGAGTTTTCTCCTTAATCCGGACTAGGATAACGCAGTTGAATTTAGGCTTTTTTTATAAGGCCACAATGATTCACGCAAAAAAAAATCTTGCAAAATTTAAGATTAATCCGTCAAAACTAACACGTACGCACGTGTTATTTTTGCCGATTAACCTCAAATTTTGCAAGATTTTTTTTTTGCGTTGATACACGCATTTGTCTATGCTTTATTAACATTACCATTAACATTAACATTATTGTGACAAAGGCATTAGGAAAGTTGATTAGCTTGAAAAAAACTACAAAATATATTTTAACTTTTTTTTCCTACGATAAACCGTTTCGTAGTTTCGGAGCACAACGTGTTTTTAGTGAAAACTCAAAAAGTTTTGGATTTAATTTTTTTCAAAATCGGTTAGTTTAAGAAAAAAATTTTGTCAAAAAAAATGTAGGGTGCATTGTCCCCTACAATTTATGTCATTGGGTCGATGCTCTAGGACAGAAAATTGAAAAAATAGGTAGCGCTAAAGTACACAAAAAAGCGCTTTATCGCGTTTTGACCCCGAATAAATTTTTTTAACGCAGGACTGTTATTACGAAAGTTGTTTATCTAAAAAAAACTCATAAAATTTATATACACTTTTTTTTCCTACGATGGACCGTTTCGGAGTTATATCAGCCTTCCGAATTTTCTCAATTATTTCTTAAAAAACCCCTGTGGGGCACGTGTTCCCTTTGACCGAATGACCTAAAATTTTGCAGGAATTTTTTTTTTATGATTTAGAACCGATTTGGGGGGCGGCTCTGTTAAATTTTTTCCGACCCCTAAATAAGGAACACCCTAATATATATATATATATATATATATATATATATATATTTAATAATTGGTTTTAAGCAAAATTTAAGGTTTAAGCTTTATAAATTTACTATATTACTATTACAAAAATTAAGCGCTATTACAAAATAATGTGTTTTTAAAATGACCAACAAAGAGACTATTTAGGCCCAGTTGTATAACAGTTGGTTAACAGCTGATTAGCTGATTAACTCTTGAATTTAATTTATTTTAATGTTTAGCGGTGCTCCGTTACTGACAAAGTGTACTACACTTAGTTATTATCTAAGTGTGGTACACTTTGTCTGTCACGGAGCATGCTAAACATTAAATTAAATTAAATTTAAGAGTTAATCAGCTAATCAGCTGTTAACCCACTGTTATACAACTGGGCCTTAATGTTTTCTAAAACTTTGAATTGGTAAAATAATAGTTTTTAAAATAATAAAAAAAAATCAGTAATTTGGTTAGTTTATATTATTTTAAGTTTAATGTTTAAATCTTTCACTGTCACTTAAAAAATATCCTCATTTATAAAAGAAAAAAAATCATGTTTCACCAAGAAAATTATCCAGCTAACAAAGCCGCTATAACTACAATTGCATCCACCTTTTTCGCCACATCTTGTCCCCAGTGACTATTACCTGTTCTTAAATTTAAAATAAAATATGAAAACAATTTATTTTTTTACCTTACAAGAATTTGACGATATAAATAAGGCAAAAATAAGCGGCAACGTCGCAATATTAATCACGTGATCACTTTTTGCGTTGGCAGTTATGAAAGTGTATTTTCTCCTTCTTTCTTGCGGTTTGGAGTGTTTTGTCCTTTTTTAATTTTTACCAAATGAAAGAGCGGCTATGATATTTGTTTGACATTTTTCGCAGATCTAGTGTCAAACAGTTAAAAATGCACCCAAAAAAATTAGTAATCGGTTCAAGAGGAAAACATTTTTAGTATTACGTCAGTGAACGAAGAGGGTGTGTATATGCGAAATATCACGTTATTGATTACGATTCTTTAATATGTTTATTGATTTATTTATTTAGCTGCTTAATGTAAAATGTTTTTGTGACTTAAGGAAGCTGTGCATATTTTCATGACATTGGTTTCAATATAAAAATAGAGGATGTTTCTTCTTAAATATGTCAATGTTGTCAATTTTTAGGAGCCCATAAGTCCAGTTTTCTAGAAACTAGTAAAAGCATGATATTAAAACTCAAATAAGCAGCAAATAATATTTCGGTAATTTAGAAAAATATTTTTATGGCAATTTATTTTTGGATTAATATAAAATTTTAATAATTTCTTCATCCTATACAATAATTAATATAATAAAAAACTGGATAACACAAAATTTCCTTGTACATATTAAATAAAAAAACGCAATTAAAAAAGATGGAAAGCGATGGAAAAATTGTATTAACTTTTTGTAGTTAAGTAAAAATATTATGATTCCGTTCCATTTATATTCCATGTTAAAACAAAAACTTAAATGAAAATCTCGCTGAAAAAAGCAATTACGTATTCCAAAGGTTTTGCCGTTCCTTCGCAGTTCATTAAAATTTGTCATAGATCAAAATTGAATACATTAGCGAAGTTCCATTCTCGTGCACTGTAAATTCGGTGTCATCTTATTATTTCAATTTGGTGCAGTTTTAAAGTTAACAAACATTTCAGTTAACTTAATAAAAGTCCTGCTTAATATGCAAATTTATAATTTGTATGCATTGTTCTTTGTCTTTAGTATAATTGAAAACCATTTTATTTTTGGTATAATACTTTTCTCTATTACGTTCAATTTAACTTCAAATATTTAATTTACTCTTTTTAATCTGAAAACCTCGATGAACACTATTTAAACAAGTTATTTGCGAGAAACTACTTAGAAAAGCACTTACTAAGTGCTCCAGTTTGTAAATATTGTATGCATAGCACTTTTCCGATTTCCAAACGTTTTTAAAACAAAGTTATGCTTAATTTATTTATATTAAATTCCTTCCTCCAACTGCACTTCTTACCTCATTACTAGAATATAAAAAGTTCAACTCAACTTGTTTACCATTATTTTGTTAAACTTCCATCCTTATTTGCAAAATATTTTTAACTATAGACTTAGACAAAAATGTTTATACATTTTAAAGATTATTATTTTTTTTGTATTGTGGATTGTTTATTATAAAGCTTGAGTTGACATATATATATATAGTCGTCGCGGCGAATGTTTCAAATTGCGTCATCAATGTCGATTGTCAAAAACCGATTTCTCGACATACGGTTAACCTAGCGGTTCCTTGGATTGTATACTTAACAATATTGTAATCATTGCCCATGGCAACACTCGATGCACCGATTTGTTTTAAATTTTGACAGCTTGTCAGTCTATTTTCATGTCATGTTTTCGCTTGAGGAGCGTTTCAAAATATTGTAAATATATTTTCAGTGTTGTGTAGCTGAAACCGTGCGAATTATGGGTCGTGAAAGAGCGCCAAGGGGAACTGCTGTAGTGAAATTAGATAACAGAAAAGGTCCTCGAGCTCGGACAGTGCGTACGCCTGAGAATATTGAGGTAGTGTGGTACAAAATCCATCGACCTCAACTCGACGTCGATCGCAGCAACTGGCCATTAGTCGCACCAGCCTAAAGAGAATACTGCACAAAGATCTCTGATTATTCGTCTACAAGGTCCAGATGACTCAGGAATTGAAAGCAAATGACCATCCGCTTCGATATCAGTTCGCTGTGAGCCACAGACCAGTTCAACAATGACGTCAAATTTGATCAAAAAATTCAGACGAAACTCATTTCTATCTCGGGGGCTATGTAAACAAGCAGAACTGCCGGATTTGGAGTACGGAATAGCCACACGTAATTATAGAGAGGCCAATGCATCCACCAAGAGTGACAGTTTGGTGTGGATTTTGGAGTGGTGGCATAATTGGCCAATTTTTATTCGAAAATGCTGCTGGAAACGCCGTTACCATCAATGGCGACCGTTACAGAGCCATGTTGACCAACTTTTTATGGCCTCAAATCGACGCCATCAATGTAGACGATCTTTGGTTTCAACAAGATAGGGCCACATGCCATACAAGCCGACTGACAATCGATCTCTTGCGCACCAAATTTAACAACCGAATAATCAGTCGTTTTGGAGATATCAATTGGCCTGCACGGAGTTGTGATTTGACGCCGTTAGATTTTTTCTGTGGGGTTTCGTTAAGGACATAACATTGAAACTGTTATTGGTGAGATAGGCGGCGAAATCATCGAAAATTTGTTTGTCCTATAAAGCAAGAGCACTTATAAGACAAATTTAAACTATTGAATTTAAACACCAAGTGGTGTTAATATAACACCATGAATTATGGTTGAAAATGTGTACCGATCGCGGCAAAGGCGGTGTAGATCACGTGATTTTCTTAAATCTCGCCTCTGTTGACTTACATGAAGAATATATCGTCGTTTATCTGACAAAGAGGCGTAACTCAAAAAAAATCGTTTTTGAGTTATACCAGAATGATCAGCAAAATCGACTTTATAATCTCACAAACTGGCGTAGCTCTATAATAAATAGGTACAAATAAAGTTTTAGCATAAATCAGTTTCGGCGTAACTAATATTTTTGCATTTTGTGTGCCGTACAAACTGGCGTAATTCAATTCACACCGTTTTGTTTAAAAATGAGATACGCCTCTTTGTCAGATAAACGACGATATAAACTGAGGTAATCCTTTGCTTTGGTGTGACACTACAAGTTGTTCGATACTAAAGAGACCTTAAATAGGTGGAAACAGCTATCAATACTTGAAGTATTTTAAGTTAGTGCAACGCACTAAAAAGATTATCTCTAGCGAGTTGAAGGTTCCATTTTCTGGAATAATACCACTGGTAATATACTAGTAATGCGTCAAGGAACTTCCTGTTTCCTTTTTTTTCCTTTTATCTGTGTAGTATGATTTAATTTGTCCACAAACACATAATATTTAACACTGAAAAGGAGTTCAATTTACACCAAGTAAAATTTATTTTAATACTGTGTGAAAGTTAAATTAACACCATTTTAGTATTTGAATTTACACCGGACCAACGAACCTTATTTAACACCATTTTGGTTTGTATCGATATAGACCATATTTGGTGTTAATTTGGTGTTAAAATGGTCATGAAATTTTGAACAGTGCAGATGTAGCTAAAAGCTGTTATTTTCAAAGCTAGGTAATTATAACGATAACAAATAAATCATGACAGGAATACTCATAAATAAACTACGTCAGTTTTATTATTAAATAAGAAGTTTTAAACAACGCTTTAATGCCCAATCTATGGATTTATTTTATTTTTTTACGCGCCATCTAATATTATTACTACTAACACGTCAAATTTAAAATAAGCGCTTTGACGGTGACCGCTTTCGATCATTACTTAGTAGACTGTGGCACAGTCTGATCAAATTAGTTATAAATTAAAATAAAATGGCTTATGGCGACAAATTCGCGATTAAATAAGGGAAAACGGCATCGGAAATAACGACAATCTAATTTAGCGTCGCACAAAGCCATCAGGGAAAGGTAGTAAAGATATTGCAAGTTCGCTTAGAGAAATCGATCACGCTCTTATCAGTTTTAACGTGTCGTTCCAGGCGTTGACAGCTGAAAGAACAGCTCTAATACATGTTGCAAGATAGGTTATCACCACGTATTTTTGCAAGCTCCGATAACTTTTTCTTGTCGACTTATTTCTGAAACATTGCCCAGCTATTATGAAGGATATCTCTACCTGTATGGTTTTGCGCATCGTGCACGGTAGACGAAAAACTTGCTTGAAGCTTGAAGCTTCAGGTCCTTATTTTTAATGTAAGAACTGAGAGTTTTTCAACAGTTTCGTCAATTTTTTTATAAAGAAAACTTATCCTATATCTGGAAAATAATGATTTAACTTTAGTTAAGAAATGGACGCAAATAAGTAACATTTTTAACTCAAAGATTTACTATATGTTTGATTTAGTCAAAAACATTAATAAAATTGAGATCGTATCAGAAATTTCAAAGAAATGTCCTTAATAAATTACAAAAGTTAGATCAAATAATTTCCCTGGACTTTTTATCTTTCAAAGTTGGACATTGCCCCACAGTGCCTCCTTTCGTTTTACGCGGTATCTGTCAAATGGTCTGGAATATAAACCAAATATTTCAGGATACTGGTACACGTGTGTGCGTTCCAGATTTCATCACCTGATGCTACAAGTCGACACAAAAGATGTCGGAAAACGAAAACCTGAACCTTAAGTAGGGTCAGATAAACAAAACAATTTATTGGATGGGGAAGCAGGTTTATATTAGACCGTGAAACAAGGGTGCTAAAAGGATTTTTCACCGAATTTTTCGATTTAAATATCAATTTTGTGTAAATAAAAGTGTACCATGCATCAAAAGTCCCACTGACATAAAATAATACAATATATGTATTTTTTGTGTTCTAAAGACCTTATAAACAAATTTTTAGAAATTATGATTATTATTATAGACAAAATTAGCGTATATATTTATATATACCAGGTGTATCTGAGAATAGAATACTCCTGTAACTTTTTATTTATCAAAGACAGATATAATTTACCATGGTTAATTAGGATATAAAAGGCAACTTATAAGAGTACAAATTGATTTTTTAAACTTCCGGTTTCGCCGGAAATGATGCCAACTTTCGATTTTTAAATGGAATACCCTATATATTTTTACATATTTGGAATCCTGGGAAAATTCTGAGTCAGACAGCATCCTCAAATTAACCTTTTGACGTTTCTTCATCAGAAAATGCATCATCATAAAGATCAATGTAGAGAAATTCCAAATACGTTTGTCCTTTCATATTCTCATCAAAAAAGAAAGGACCTATGATTGGAAATTTGCCTCTAATACCCAATGAAATTTTCTCTGGTCCAGTAACTAAAATTTTGACGGTTGACTGTACCATTCAAACAGAGGGTAACTTCGTCCGAAAAAAGAATTTTACGAGGAAAGTGTGGATTATTTTTACATAAATTCATCATAGTTTCACAAAATTGTATTCTACCAGATCATCTTCGTTAAGCTCCTACACTAGTCTAATTTTGTATGGATGGTACTTTTCTTTCTTCATAAGATACTAAGCATTGGCTGACTTGACTTTCATCTGCAACTAGTCTAGAAGCACTGTAAGGATCTTCTTCCACGCGTAACAAAATGTCAATTTTAGTGTCTTCTCTAATACTCAGACAGCCAGGTTTTGGAATATATTTAACATGTCCAGTCTCTCTGATTTTCCGTTCAATTTTACTACCCGTAGCACAAATAAAAATTATTATTATAATAGGTCAAGCTGGATACTTTGCATTAAATAAATTGCAAACTACTTATTGTGTTCTAGTATTATTGCCATATCCTATAAGAATTAAAACTTCAATTCTCTGTGTTTCCGTTAAATGGTCCATATTTAAATACCATACGAAATATTTGAAGAACGCTTAGGAGACAGATACTTCACTGAACGCTTAGCTAAAAGTTTTTACATCTAGTAGTGAATATTTGTTTTAAATTATATGCTATAAGAATTAAAACTTCAATTCTCTGTGTTTCCGTTAAATGGTCCATATTTAAATACCATACGAAATATTTGAAGAACGCTTAGGAGACAGATACTTCACTGAACGCTTAGCTAAAAGTTTTTACATCTAGTAGTGATTATTTGTTTTAAATTATATGCTAACAAGATATATAAAATAAAAAACTTCCATATGTCGACACTTGCTATTTGCAGAATTACAAAAATAAACTAGAACAGTTGAAATGAAATATTTTGAGAAAGTTTATGAACATTTCTTCTTTAAATACTTTTTAATTTTATCAAAACCCCATTAAAAAGTCTTTTAATAAAATCCATAAAACATCAAAACAGCGTTCTTTAATTTAAGTTTTATTATTGTTAATGCTCACTACCAAAGTATTTAATTATTTTCTGTAAAAATAATATACCTAGACCAATCAAGTTTTTTACATCTTACTCGGTGAAAAAATCGATAATTCCTGACAGATCTGAAGCTATTTAAGTTAACTTTATACTTTTAATAATTTTTATTGTAACTAAAACGTACTTACAATAATTATTATTGTAAGTAGGTTTTATGTATACAACGATATATCGTTTCGTCAAATAAAACTGTGCCTTGAAGATAAAATGTTAGGATGTCTTCAACCATTTCAAGCGCGCGAAACTCACGAATTACAAAACTATTTTTATAAGAAAAATTGTAGATAATTTATTATATAATATTTTGGCATCAAAATTGTCAAATATGTTCTTGTTTAATAATGCTGTACAATAAATAAAATAAACGCAAGAAATATTTTATATAAATAGAGATAATTTTAAAAATTTATGTGGATGGGACAAAAAAATTATTTTGTCCCATTCACAACTATACTTAGTTGATATTGATATATCAATTATTAAAATTATGTCTGCTTTTATAAAATATTTCTTTAGTCTTTTGTATTTAATGTATAGCCTAATAAAGAAGAATATTGGGATTAGATAATTTTGATGCAAAAATAATATACCTAAATAAATTACCTAAATTTTTTTTATAAAAATGCTGAAATGGACGTTTTGTCAGATTAACCTCAACAATTACATTTATTTTGGATAAAATAATGTTTTTTTTACTAAAAAACATGAACAAATAGACTAAAATTATGCACCTTATAATTGTTTGGTAAAAATAATACCCTCTACCTATCAAAAATGTGACATAAAAAAATTGTATACGTTTTTTTTTAAATTTAATAAAATTAGGATAACCAACACCATTAATCTATTTTTAACTCAATTAACTTTTTCACCCAAACACCTTCCATGAAAATTTAATTTTATATAAAACCGAAAAATTAAATAAACTTGCAAACCGATTTTTTTGCTAGGTAAACCTATAATAGTATATTATGTATCAAGTTTGATAAACGCCATTTTATGCACGAACTTAATTTAGGCACGAGCGAGCTTGCGAGCGAGTGCTTAAGTTAATGAGTGTATAGAAAAGTTTATAGACGAGGTGCATACTATACTTTTTCTACGACAAATACTTATTATTATCTTAAAATGATTTAAATCAAAAAATTTTATAAAGCGCCATCTATGAAACAATAGGGGAATCTATGTGTCACCGTCAAATGTCACATTTTTACATTTTATAAACACAGATTATAAAGGTTATAAATCGAAATGTATTTTTTGAAAATTAACAGTTTTTTAAAGTAAAAGTAAAGAAAATGTTTTATGAGGACTTTACAGTGGAGTCCGTGCCCGAAGTTATAGTTTACTGCCGGCGAAATTAAAAGGTCAGTACAATGTTCATATAAACTTTTCAAATATTGGCGTTGAGAAACTAATTAATACTTTTGTATTTTCGTAGGTATTGAGATAATAAAATAATTTTCACATTTAGTATTATTTTACAAGAAATGCACTTTATTTTAACGATTGTATGACATTTGACAACTGTCAACTAACTTAAAACTTCAGCGCCATAAAGCCACAACTTGTCAATGTGTATTTAAAAGGTCATTTAGTGTCATGGAAACATGTACGTTAAAGGGCGTTATAAAGGTGGGAGTAGAAAAAATATCTAAGCGTAATACAGTTATTGTGCGAAATAAGTTGATTTCCTTGTAGAAGCAAAGGCATTACATTTTAAAGACAATTTTCAGTAACGGTTACAGAGAAATTTATCCAGGCTTGTTCTTGTATCTTTCCGCATACTAAAAGTTGGGATTTTTACTATTTTAAATGTTAAGCAGCAGCGTATTTAGTTTACATTTTATTTAACATTGTTAGGGGATTATTTACGACTCGCTATAAAAGTTTCCCTAAGAATTACTTATTTTGGTTATACACTACGCTCCAGTTATTTTTAAAATATAACTTTATTTGTAGAGTTTACTACATGTATTTAAATCTTTTGTTAACATTAAAAGTGTTTCCTTATCAAGTATACAGTCGAGAAAATGGCGCACCCAGTGTATCCCACTACGCTGAAGGAGTTCTTTTAATTATAAAGAAAATTACGCCAAAAAAATTCCGACGAAGACGAGAATGTCATTAAAGTATCAACCCTGGGTTCTTACTGTACTGTATAACATTTTTGGAGATATGGCTTTGTTTCCAAAATATTAGACTTTAAAGTTTCTGTATGCGACCAATTTAATTTCATAAATTACAGTAAGCCTAGAAATAAGTGACCTGTCACCTGGTGACAGCCACCAAAAATTGTTTACAAATTTGAAAGTTGCTTTGTTGGATTAGTTGTTTTGTTAATCATGCAGTTTTCTAACGAAGAATATGCATATATTATTTTTGTTTGTGGTTTTTGTGAAGGCACCGCATTAAAATCTTGTCGGGAGTACAACAAAAGATTCCCTAACAAACGATAACCATCTCACCGGGTTTTTTCCGACGCTTATCAAAGGCTACGACAGTTTGGAATTGGTAATTCCCGTACTGGTGCTGGTGGTGCTACCCGAAATAATTATTATGATGCTGTGAGGAAAGAAGAAGTGATAGATTCTTTGCTCGATAATCCAGAAATTAGTACCAGATGCATTGCTGCCCGTCTTAATGTATCCCAAAGTTTTGCTTGGAGAACCTTAAAAACCGAAGTTTTACATCCATTTCATAAACAAAAAGTACATAATTTGCACCCAGGAGATAACATGCAACGACTTGCCTTTTGACAATTGCTACTTCTGCATCATGAACCAAATGAAAATTTCTTCAGAGATACGCTTTTTCAACAAAGGTTCTCTATTAATGTATGGGGCGGAGTCTTTAAGGGACAATTAGGGGAAGGTGGGAGAATTTTCTTCCAGATATGAAGTAAATAATACATTTTTTGAATGTTGCAAACTTGGAAACGTTGCTTTGGGTATACGGGGACTAAAGTGTACCGCAATTAAGCTTGTAGCTTAACTGTGATACATGTACGTTGATCTACGAAATCCATGTTGTTTCCGCTACGAGTTAAGTTTAAATTTCTGTCCAATCGCTTAAATGTTTATAACACAACTTTATATGATCTTTCTTCGTAATCTGGTGTATGTTTAAATTGTTCAGGTTAACTTTTGGAAAGTTTTTTAGTATCACAATATTTTTCTTGCAATGGGGGTAATTTTACGCTGAAAAATTGGGGTAATTTTGCGCTGCAAAATTTGGCCAATATGGGAGCTTTGGTACAGGAGCCTAGATTGTTCATCATAAACAGTTCCATTTGGGCACACGCGGAGTGTAGCGAAAAAAACAACCCCTAAAACTACATATGTGACAACTGCTGCATGTAGACCCTCCTCTTATTTCTAAGAACAAAAATTTTATTTTTAGTTATTTATTTTTGATTTTGTTTGTTTTGTTTTTTTCATAGAGAAAATAGTTTTGTTTTATTTTTATGTTTTTATAAAATAATATTATAGAAATAAACGGTTTATTTAGATACCTACAAATCTTTCTCTATACAGCGCAAATTTTCCCCCTGTGATGCGCAAAATTACCCTGATAGGTGGGTAATTTTGCGCAAATGCATTATTTAAAAAAATGTAGTTTTTGCATACCAAACAATTTTTTTTATAAATTGCGCATTATATATACATAGTAAACATAGTAGACTATCGCTGGTATTAATTGCAAAATTTCACATTTAAACTTAACAAAGATACTAGAGATTTTGCTTAGAAGCGCAGAATTTCCCCACCTTCCCCTACTTCTGATTCAAGTCCTTCCTAATCGTTTGGATGCATATGCGTACTTGCAATTTTTAGAAAACGATCTCACAATTTTCCTGTGGATTTGGAATACAATCGTATGTGGTATCAGCACGACGGAGAACCACCGCATGTTGGACGAAATGTTGTCGCCTGGTTAAACCAAACTTTTAATGGGAGATGGATTGGTCGGCATGGTCAGGTGCTATGGCCTGCGAGATCACCTGACCCTTTGGGCTATTTTGTATGGGCCATTTAAAACAACTGGTTTACGCATTTGAAATTAATAACCAAGAACAATTAATGGAACAAATTATAATTTGTTAATAATTTAATAATAATAATTAATAATTTAATAATTTGTTAATAATTATTAATGCAGTCGAATGCACTCAAAATAGGCAAAACATGCAATTAGTGTACGATTTCCTTATTTAGCGTTGCCAAGCCTGTATTGGTGCTAATGGTGATATTTTGGAACATTTAATTTAATTATTTTTTATATTTTTATATTATTAAATTGATCACATGCAAATACTAATACTAAAGTCTAATATCTCGGAAACAAAGCCATATCTCCAAAAATTTTATTTTAAATTTTATATCAAGAATATAAAACTGTATACATTTCTTAATTTTTCGCCTCGAGTTTTGAATCACCCTGTATATATAGATAACTAGAAACTTAAACGTTAAATGCAATTCAAAACTAGAATCTCCCAACTAATATTTGTTTAGTACTGCCAAAGCCTTTGCAGATATCGTCTACGATTATGTGGGTGTAGATCCTCTTAGAATTTTTTCGATTCAAATCCAAACACTGCACACGTGTTGTGCTTACTTGTCGTTCTCTCTGGGTTCCTTTGTATTTCGGATTAATTCAACGACATTATTTAGCCGCGAACTATAAAGGTTTTCAACTTGAAAGTGGCTTAAAGTATTAAGTTTAAGCTAGTTGTTTACATGTGTTTAAAAGTTTGTCTAAGTAAATATTTATTTTACGTTTATCAGAAAATAAGATCTGTTTATTTGCCAAAGTACTTGTTGAAGCTCAGATAACTATTTAATTTGAATTACTAAATAGGTAATGTACACGAAATTTAGTCAGGTAAGTTAATTCTAAGTTTATAATCCTTTAGAAAGGATATTCGGACCTTGTTTTACTTCTAATGGTTAGGAGTAACACAAATTTCTTATTATTAGAAAAAATACAATTAAATTACAAGAAACAACGGACTTCATAATAAATACTAAATAAATAGAACTAGGTATGCTTATGGCGCGCCGTTTTATTTTTTTATTCAGTAATTATTCTTATTTGTTGACACTTAAGTGATATTTTCAATTAGAAAAATAATATAATATAAAAAAATTTATTCTGCGAATTAAAAATATCATAGTGGATATTAAAAAATTTAATTAAATTTTTATGCCAATCTGATATTTTTAATTTGGTGAATTTAAAACATCTGTATCTTATATCTTTTATATTTCTTAGTTAAACACATATTTATAAATCGCTAAATTAAAAATATTTTAGGAGAAATTTTTAAATACATTAAAAATATCACATCATACCATATTAATTCATTTTAATTTTAATTTTCTCATACTTTAAAACTTGATATTGTAAGTAGATACTAATTTTACATGTTAACTATATTTATAATAATCGTAATTAACAAATATTTTAACCAAAATAACTTAACCTAACTTTAAATTTTTTTTTTAAATATTTATTTAATACCTCATTATTTGTAGTTTGCCTGAAGATGGTGTATAACCGAAACTAGTCGCAAATCAAGAATATAAACAAGCAAGGAATTAATGGATGTCCCCTTGTTGGAGTGGGTTGGTGTTTGTGTCGTTTGGAATAACAGGGGTATCCAAACTCTCAATCAGTCGGAATTAAAAATATCACATTCAATTAAAAATATAGGTATGCTTATTTGATAAAATAAAAATTAAATCGAATTATAAATATTTCCTATGATATTTTTAATTTAGCGACTTAAAAATTTGTTTTCAAATATAAGAAGCAAATATTTTAAATAAAGTAAATAAAATATATCTGTTTGGCATAAAAACTAACTCTAATTTTTAACTTAGGAAATTAAAAATGTGTGTTTAAAAAAAATACAAATATAAGAAACAGATATATAAAATATATTTTAAATTCACTAAATTCCATTTTTAAAATATATGCTATGTATGATATTATTAATTCGCAGAATAAAAAATCGTATGTGATATTTATTATCTAATTGAAAATATCACTATAGGGTTAACAAAACAAATTAATTCCTGAATAAAAAATAAAACAGCGCTCCATACATGTTAAATATAAAAAGGTGCAAAAGTAATAAATCAAAATAAATTTTAAAATTCCTGAAGTTTTAGCTTTATACTAAAATAAATAAATAGAACGTTAAAAATATTTCTTCTTTAATAATAATAATAATAATAATTATAATAATAATATTAATATTATTAATAATAATAATAATAATAATAATAATGTCTTTATTAATTACGTACAAAAAATAATTAAAAGGCGAAGTCTAGCTAGGCTACTCCACTTAACCCTTACTTAACCTAATTCTAAATCTAACTTAACCTAATAAAATAATTAAATCTGTAAAGAAAAATAACATGCCTTTACTTCCTTGCAAAAGCGTTTTTCTGACTGAGACTTAATATTATCATCAATGGCGTTATAAATACAGGGTGCGTTATACGAAAATGATCTCGTGAAGATGGCTGATCGAAATCTTGGTACCTAATATTTAAATCTTGGTATCTAATATTTAAATCGTGTAGGTTATATCTAAAAGTTAGTTTTTTACGAAGATACAAAGGCGTTGAGGATTTAAGTAAATTGTAAACAAAAACAGACAAATTATATTTAAATAAATTTTCAATTTTTAACCAACCCAAATTATTAATTTTGTTAGAAATTCTGTCATATTTATGAAGGCCAAATACAAACCTGCAGCATGAATTTTGAATTTTTTGAACTCTAGTTTTGTTTATTTGGTCAAGGCATGGGTAATAGAGAATAATCCCATAATTGAGAAACGGTAAAACAAGTGTTTCTACTAACTTTTTTCTTAAGTTATAATTAATATTTTTTTTGTTGTTGTATAAAAGTTTAAGTGCCAAATAAGATTTTTTTAAAAGAATTGAAATATATTCTTAAAATCTTAGCTTACAGTCAAAAATAATTTAGTCTACATACAGACTAAAACTAACTAACCATTAATATATTTTTATTCGATATGTAATGATAAAAAGAAAAATGTATTTGAGCTCCGTACTAAATAACATTCTTTTGGGCCAGATTTTCTTATTAGTTGCAAAACGACGACCCCAAAAGGCCTGCGGCAGTAGTAATGTTGACATTAATTGGAGAATTTTGTTAAAATGTGAAAGGCCTTACCGAGAATTCCCAGCCGGAAGTTAAGTGTCACCACAATAACGTGACCGTAGCTTGCCAGCACGCTTCCGTCGTACGGGTGTCCGGCGCCCCACTCGAAGCTCTCGCCGTGCACAAAAACCAATACGGCGTACGGTGCCTCCACCCCTCGATTACCTGCAACAAAATTTATACCATCAGCTCTGCTATCCGGATTAAACACGTTTTTTTTAATTAAAATCGACAGACGATGTCAACCAAGTTTTTTAATCGGAAAAAGTAAATTGCCCTCTTGTAAATACTTTTTCGACACGAGGAATAATTAAGTTAAATTGAACTCTCTATGATTAAAGGTTTAGATGATGCAAAAAAATTACATAAAATTATTTATTATTCTGGGGAACGTAAAAAGATATCGATTTGAAATTTTAAAAGCGATTAATCCATTAAAGTCTATTTTTCTAAAATATGTAACCAAATGCCACTTTAGGTTTAACCAAATGGGCCTTGTGTGCTGAGAACAAACATTTTACTCCTTTTTTGTAAAAAATAAGCCTTAAGCTAATTTTCAAGCATGACGTTTAACGAATTGATTTGGCGACAAATAAAAATTAAGGGTCAGTATATTCACTTTACTAAATTTACCTAATGTTTAATTGTCATAGTTACAATTATGTAAACAATTGTAACTTTAACAGCTGTCTAATAAATTTAAAGGTAGGTAAATATACCATATAATAGTTATTTACGTGTCAAGCTTTGTAAATGAATCTTTACAGGCGAGCTGGAAGTTTATGGGGTGAGCGACGCAGGAGCGAACCCCATAATCCAGTGAGCCTAGTATAGATTAATTGCAAAGCGTGACACGTACAAACTTTTATTTTCACCTTTAGATAACGATTTTCAAATTTAAAATTTTAATTAATATGTCAAATGTGACATTTCATTTCATAAATTGCTTTTCTACAAGCCTGTAAAACTTTACAGGTCTTTTATACAAGCCCGTAAAGTATTACAGGTCTGTTCCCATAATGTATCGTTTACTTGAATACAAAAACAACACAATTAACCTATAAAATGTCATTTACTAAGAAGGTGGAAATAAAAAGAATATACTAGCCTTAATTTACATTAAAATGTATAGTTTTAAAAAAGCAGGTCCTTTTAGTTCTGGTTTTAATATTTTATTGTTTGTCTTTTTTCTGTTATTATTATTAAATAAAAACATAAAAGTAGAACATTATTCACATAACAAACGTTATATTTCCGTTTTACAATCTTATTAAAAGATTTGAAAATAAAGTATCTTAAAATAACGTTAGGCGTCAAAAACAGATGTGTAGTGACAGATTAGTAGGGATGGGATATTTAGGTACTAAAAACTGAAAAATAGGTAACTAAAAAGGTACTAAAAAAAGCATTTTAGGTTAAAAAAACAGCATTTTAGGTAAAAAAAAAGTTTAAGTTTCGTTTATAATTTTGTTTAGCCGCATACCCAAACACAGAGCATACCCACCCATAAACTATTTATATGCAATAAACTGTGTTTTACTGAGTGACACTCACTACACAGAAGTTCTATGACAGAACGGCCATTTCAAGCGGATGGACGGGACAAATCACAAAACTGTTTTTATAAAAAAAATTATAGCTAATTTATTATATATTATTTTTGCATCAAAATTGTCAAATATATTCTTCTATTATTAGGGTATACATTAAATAAAAAAAATCGCAAGAAATATTTTATAAAAGTAGAAATAATTTTAATAATTGACAGGGATGGACGGGACAAGATAAATCTTTTTTTTGTCCCGTCCACACCTTTCAATTATTAAAATTATATCTACTTTCATAAAATATTTCTTGAGTTTTTTTTTATTTAATGTATAACCTAATAAAGGAAGAATATTTTTGACAATTTTGATGCCAAAATATTATATAATAAATAATCTACAATTTTTTTTATAAAAACAGTTTTGTAATTCGTGCGTTTCGCGCGCTTGAAATGGCCGAGAACTCACTAGTAGTGAGTCACTACAAAGAAGGTAACTGTAAAGAAAGTTACTGTTACAGTCTGTAACCATAAGAAAATATTCTATACCGTTGAGTTGCACGCCCTGGATAAAATATTGGCGCAAATTTTAATAAGAACAAAAAAAATAAAATAAGTAAAAATACGTAAAAATAGGTAACAAATATATGAAAATAAACTGACAAATTAAAAAATATGTAACAAAAGTATAAAAAGGTAGTTTAAAGCAAAAACCTCCAAAAAAGGTAAAAAAAGGTGAAAAAAAGTTAAAAAAATAGGTAACAAAAGTATAAAAAAGGTAGTTAAAAGCAAAAACCTCCAAAAAAGGTAAAAAAGGTGAAAACAAGTTAGGTTCATATAAAAGAAAATCTTTTAAAACACATTTTGGCACTATTGGGTTTCAAATAGTTACATCGGTTAAAAAAAGGTAAAATAACTAAAATCCCATCCCTACAAAAGTGCTCTTTTACAAAAGCAGATTACACAGATTAGTTAAAATTATTTTAAATTTATCCGTCAGACGTACGAAGTTAAAACTTGACGGACGAAAAAAATGTCATAATTTTTGAATTATAATTGGACCAATAAGAGCGCTCCCGGATGAACGGACTAACGGACAAACGGATACATGAAAATTAAGCTTAATTCTATCAGGGCTGTCACCAAACTGTCACCAAAATGTTAATTGTAAGGTTAATTTACCATAATCCACAAATTTACCATTTCCAAAAATTAACCTTAAAATTGATATTTGACAGCCCTGATATTATAAGGTTTATTTTTTTACAAAAGAGAAGTAAAATGGTTGCGCTTTAAAGCCTGAATTATAGATTGCCTTCCTTCCTTCCTCCCGTAGTCGTGCCCGTATACGTGCTCGTATACGATTTGTGCGTCTTGTAAAAAGTCAATTTATAGATTCCCGTGTAAAATTCCGTAACCATGCGCGATGACACCTAAAATGGTTGACATTTGTTTTTGTTTGTATTCTGCGTTTTACCCATTGTGTGTAAATATGAAAGATAATTATTTATATATTAGTGCAGTGATCACAATTTTAATTGCCCAGGCAGCTTGTTGTATACTGCCCAACTATGGAGAAAGGCAGTAACTGCTAAACAAGAAATTTGTGGGATATTAGCATAAACTACATTTTTATAAAAAGCAGAAGGTATTTAACTGATTTATTTAACTTAAAAGATAGTTTACTGCATTTCTTTGTTGAATTAGGATGTCCATAGCTTTATCATAGCACAAGAAAACGCCTTTGTAGTTACTGCCTTTCTCCATAGTAGGGCAGTACAATGAAAAAAAAACATCGAACAAGACTTTGGAAGATTCGCCCACTTTACCAAGACCGGGAAACTACGGGGTTTTACAAAGCAACGTTTCTAAAAATGAAAGACATTGATCATAAACAATATCTAAATATCCTATTTAGAGACACAAATTATTTAATAAACTGAACACATATGTTAAATAATACTAAACAATCATGTAGGTATTTTAAATATTTTGTGCCTACGCGCTGTCACCCTACAGCGCATGTCCATAACAAGCACTGTGAAAGATAAAACTTAAAACGCGGGAGGAAGGAATGCCGTCCTTACGGTACTGGAATCTATAACTGGCACTACGATTTAAATAAACATTTTTGACGTAATTGTCACCATTAACATTGTCCGTTATTAATTTTAATTAAACTTAACAATACTTTAAAATATTAAAATAACTTCAAAATATGATTTTGTTAAGAAAATATTTTATTCTTTGATTTTTTGTATTACTATAATTGCAAAATATTATCACAATGAATCACAACATAATTAAAAATTCCTACACGGGAAATGTTAATGGTGACAATTACGTAATGTTCATCTTCTACGAAAGGAAGGAAGGAAGGACGGAAGGAAGGCAATCTATAATTCAGGCTTAAGGCCTCTTTTACAAGTGGCTCTGTAAGAAACACAACGTTTAAAACGATTATTAATCTGTTAAACATCCCTAACCCAAAGCACAAGAATTGTAAACAATTGTGCAGTGATTTTTAGTATGGGCGAAACGAGATAGAACATACCTTGTTGTGTGGATTGTGATTAAAACTATATTTTAACCATTAATTTTCCAGATAATTTAGTGTGCTTGACAGGTGACAATTAACTACAAATATATTTTCAGATTTTCCCAATTAAAAATTTCATACTTTAACGTGAAGTTAAATAAAATAAATACAAGCACATTAAAATAAATGAACAAAGTAGTTAAAATTAAAAACTTTTTCTATACATAGTATATAAAATATTTAGTGTAACGCGTCAATGCGTCATTTTAATGTCTTACTTTTTGTTTTATGTTGGGTCCGCATATTAAAACTTTTAAAATTAAATGATTTTAAATTGCAAAGGGTAATTTAAAATATATAAGAGAAAATATAACATTTTAGAATTACGTAAATTAATTGCTTAAAATGTTGAATAGATAAATGCCATTCCAGTTTATTTAAAATACCCACCATTAAATAGTGATTTCCTTGGCAAATATGCCAACTTGCTTTATTTATCTTTTTCTTTTTGCTTGTATAAATTAAAACTCAAACACTTTCGTAATGAAAGCAAATAAAAAGTTAATTTGAAAAGTACACAAAGACTTAAAAGTAGTAAATCTAGGTTACAATTTGTGAGAATATTTCAATACTATCTTTTTACGAAAGGCTAAAAGTATCATCTGTGAGTGAAAAAACGGCAAAGTGAAAAACGCGGACCACTTTTTTCTCATTAGCCGTTCCGAGAGTGGAATTGGATTAAAAGTTTTTCGCGAGCTAATGAGAAACTTTAAACTTATGTTTGGAATTTCTTAAATGCGCCTTTCGTTTTTACAATCTCGACTCCAAATTGGCTTATTTCAACTTTTCAAATACTGAATGATTGTAGAAAAGTTTTCGAATGCGGTCTGTTTATATTAAGTTACGCCTTTTATGGCTGAGATCACCCTTATTTTCATTATTTTATCTACAATAAGAAATTGCCGCGTCTGCCTTTTTTAATGTTATAGGCCAAGTTTTCGATTTTTATGACCTTTATCACGTTTTTTCTTTTTAAACTTCCTTTAAGTCCCATAAAAAGTTTTTAAACTTACGAATAATAATTTTAAATTAACCATAAACAAAAAAGACAAAGTAGGCCGAGTAGCCAACAGAAAAAAATTAATTTTTTTTGTCTACTCCTATGTTTAAACATACATTATCTTTAAATATTTATCTACTTCATAGAAGTAATATTGTATTTTTTTCGTGAATTATATTAAACATTATAAATTCCCTACCTAACAACGGGAATAATGAAACAATTATTCACGTTCTTAGGCATCAGTAATTGGCCGATTTCAATATTCACTGTGATTTGAACCAATCAGGTATTAATTTTGGAGAAGGCGACTATAATAACATTTAAAATTGGTAAAATGTAAGGTTAACCATTTGACAGATGTCAGATTTTATTTATTTATTTTGAAAATCATTTAATTATCTACTTATTGGAGTAGATAAGGGGCCGTTCATTAATTACGTGAGACAATTTTGGCGATTTTTCGACCCCCCCTCCCCTTGGTGAGATGTCGTGAGATTTTGCTCGACCCCCTCTCCCCCCCTTAATCTCACGTGAGATTTTTTAAAATGCATGGTTTTAATGTAAATAAGTTAATCTGTGCTTGATTCCATTAGATTTATTAAAAAAAAACAATTTGCTTATAATTGTTTACTTAATTTAACCCAGTTTTCTCGCAATTTCTTTCGGAAAAACGGTATTTTCGGATTCAGGGGACAATTTTACATATGAATTGGCTGTTAAATTTTGAGATACCATGGTATTCCATGGTTAACCATGGCACAAGTGAAAAATCAGCCACTAATAACTATTAAATTAGTCGTCATTAGTCAAATACCAAGGTGTAATATGTAGTGTAATGTTTGGAAGTGGCGTTATGATTGGTGAAAAAATTCTTTTGATTCTCATTAGACAAATCCTTAGTCCAAGGTATGTGGGTTAAGTGCTACAACCCGTAGTAAGGCTCTGGAGTGGTGCTTTCCCCTAGACTCTAGGGCCTAGAGTCACCTTACAATTTATTTTTAGAAAAATTTACATTTTTTTGTTATCTGTTCAAAATAAAATTTGTTTTAATATTTTTTTCTTTATTTTTGTAATAAAATTGGTTTTGTGTGAGTGCTTTTTATTTTTAAATCTTTTTTATTTTGTAAAATACTTTGTATATGATTACATAAAATATTGAATGTAAAACCGATTTTGTTAAAAATACTTTTACAGTACAATTAACGTTAAGAAAAGTTGAAAAGAAATAACATATAAAGAATTAATATACCTATTGTTCAAGATTTCAAAAAGTTTATCATATTAATAATTAATAATAACATTGATAAAAGTAAAATCTTATTGGATGGTAGCTGTGGAAATGGATATCAATAGAAAGCGTATAAGAAATATACAAATAATTTTTTTCACTCCCACCTTTAAAACGCCACGTATCGTACATGTTTCCATGACACTAAGTGACCTTTTAAATACACATTGACAAGTTGTGGCTTTATGGCGCTTTAGTCACGGGTTGAAGTTAGCAATAGATTTTTAGTCACGGGCTGAAGTTAGTTTTAAGTTTGTTGACAGTTGTCAAATGTCATGCAATCGTAAAAATAAAGTGCCTTTCTTGTAAAATATCACTAAATGTGAAAATTATTTTATTATCTCAATACAAAAATACAAAAGTATTAAATAGTTTCTTGACGTCAATATTTGAAAAGATTATATGAACCTTTTGATTTCGCTGTAGTTGTGCAGTTAAATAAATTTAACTGATAAAGCCTTAAAAATTTTGCGTACAGTGCACATAAAAGATTCTTTTTTCTTTTAATGTGAAAAACTGCTTCTATATCGATTTCAGATTATAACGCAAGCTAGAAATTCTAACGGGAATTCCAATAAATACAACTGTTATTTTTTGTACCTTAACATTTCCCTTGTAAGAATTTTTATAACTTTATAACATATTTTGTATAGTAATAAAAAAAATCAAAATATTTTCTATGTTTAATCAAATTTTGAAGTTTTAATATTTTAAAGTATCAATATTTGTTAAGTTTAATTAAAATAATAACAGGCAATGTTAATGGTAAAAATTACGTATAGATGTTGCTTTATACAAATATTTAATTTAAATCATTTTTAGATAATATTAAACTTTTCTAGACACTCATTTAATTAAGCACTCGCTGGCAACCTCGATCGTGGCTAAATTAAATAAGTGACTAAAATGGCGTTTAAACTTGAATACATAATATACCATAATATTTTTAGAACATAATTAAATTCTAATTATATTTTATTAATAAAATTTTTACAATATTTTTTTTTTTGTAAAAATTAAGTTTCTGATAAAATTTTATAAAATAGTTAATATATTCTCACAAAAATAATTTTTTAAACCAGAACCAAATTTATGAATAGAATTTATAGTACTGGTAAATTTTATTTTGTAAAAAATACATTTAATTTTTTTGGGATTATTTATAACATTATGTTTTACTTCATAATACGCATCTTTATGTATAAAGAATATAAAATAAAACCTTTAGCATCGTTTTCATTGCTCGCATTTCTCGGGGCTGGATTTCTTTTTCCATTGGGAATTGATACACTGTTGAACTAGTTAATAAGAAACCAAATATTTATCTTTGCCAGAACAGGTTTTCCCTCAAAGTTTGCGCAAAAATTAGGTGTACTGATCCCTTTTGAAATACAAATGTAGATACAGAGCTAAAAGTTTAAAATATTTAAAATAAAACATTTAAAAAAATGGCAGTTATTCAGAAAAAAAACGTCCATTATCTAAATGTAAGTGGCGCCGTTACCTGGCTTCGGTTTAAAAAATAGGGACATTTATAATCAAGTACCATATTCGAAAAAAATATAAGTGGGGTTCTTCGTTTTGATGACGGTAATAAAAGTCGTGCGGGTCGGGAAACTTCCAGGAGTTTCAAGCCCAAAGGCCCGAACAATGTTGCCAACTTTATGTTTTGAAGTTATGGACAATATGTAGGTAAGGGATGATTGATAAGGCTGAGGCAGTTTCGAGTGATTGGTTGGTAAATTGCCTTCAGTTTTGGTAAAGAGGGTATCTCTTATTTGCTTACACGTGTTTGACGTACATTTTTTGGTTAAAATAATTAAAATGTAAATATTATTGAAGTAAAATAAAGAAACAGATGTTTAAATTTTAATACACTTATATTTTATTATTATTATTTAAAAATTGACCATTAAAATTACATAAGTGTATTGTCATTGTTTTTATATGGCGAATGCGCCAAAAGTATATTATTATCTACATTTAATTATAATTTTTTAAGTATTTTATATGGTTTTCAATAAATTTGTTTAAATATTTTTTACTTAATAACTTAACATGTATTTTAAAATACCTATAAATACTAAAATATTATAAAATAAAATAGACAACGGAAATACAATTTTAATTTGAATAAATTTATATAACAGACTTGTAAAATATGCTTAATTATTTGATTTGTAATTTAATGCTAGGAAATAAAAAATAAATTTTAATAAACCAAAGTTAATAAAAAACAAAATAAAAAAGTCAATTTTTAATAATCTGCACATGCATATAAAATAACATGTTTTGACTGATTCATCAATGCCCAGACCAAACCACTGGACCTTGAGGGATGAATTTTGACAGTGCATTCCTATACTTAAGTAAGAATGTAATACCTACTTTGCAATTTAGTTACAATTAATCCCGGGGCATTCGCCATTTTTGGAAGTATTTACCGACTGAAATAATTTTGGCGAAACTATGAAATAAATACCAATTTAAACCAGTTTAAAACAATTTGTTTAAATTATAAACCATAGTAAGCGGTTAAATAAATAAATAGGAGGTATAAAAATGTATTGTATTTTAAATTTGCTAGGTAGTAGACAACTACTGTAGTTGTCTACAATACAATAGTAGTATATTTGACTAAAACCCAAAATTTGAGTTGGCATGAAAATTTAAATATTAAATTACCAGTTGCTACCCGCCACTTTGTTTGAGTGAAATAAGCACTTTACATTAGCTATGATTAAGGTCAATCAAAGGTCAAAGGTCAAAAGTAAAAAGTAAAAAAGTTGAACCCGCTGCTCCCGCCTCCGCGAATTGATTTTGTTGATTTTGTTGGTGCTAGGGTACGGACCGCTCAATAAGAAGTGTGAAATATAGGTGACTCTTCGACCTAGGAGGGACAAAATTGGATTCCCGGAATAGAAATATTCCTGTTTCTTGATAATATTCCTCGATTGGTCCTTGTACAAGGGATAAGAGGAATTTATATAAATTTATAAATTTTAAGGTTACATAACCTATTTGTGTCCACGTGTTCGTTTGCCAAACGTTGTCCAATGGTTTTTGGTTCTTCTGAAATCATTGAACGTTAAAACTAGTAACTGGGCAGTAAGAGCATAATTGGCTCAAGTCTAATTCTCTCGAAAGAGATAATAAAAAGTATAGAAGAAGAAGAAGAAGAAGAATTTCGTGACAAAACACAAAACATTTTATTGTGAACATCGCCTTATAACATAAAAACAATAAAAAAAACAAAACAAATTCAAAAAATTAGAAAATTGTTGAATTAGTTATATTCTACACATAAAACCCTTAGGAGAGGCGTATGCTAAATCAACATTTATAAAGTTATAAAGTTTTGTAATTAAGCAATTGTGCTAAGTTCTGTTATTGTATTTCAATCGTTTGGATCGTAATAAAAGCTTCCTCTCGTAGCAAAAATAAATGTTTATTTTTAAAAACACATCTTCACTAAACAAAACCAAAACTGGCGCAGTCGGTAGGATGAGCTAAACGTGTTTTTCTATCGTAGAAAAAAAAACGGTGTGTATCGTCACTTAGTAGTGGTCCGAACAAACTTTTGTTTTGTGTCTGTGTCCAAAAGCCGTTTAACAAAGACAAAAAATCGCAGACTTGAACAACCCAGGGACGAAGACAAAAATCGTAGACTCCTTGGAAAAAATGAAAACCATTCTTTTCATAGTATTGTAAGTCTCATTTTCCTTTCTATTTTCACCCATACATTTGATAGTGTAATTGGACGATAAACTCTTTTCTTTGCTAAACTTTTGTAAATAATAACTTATTAAAAATAAAATGGCTCAAAACGGTAACGCCGTAGCAGCAGCACAACCTAGATCTTTAAACTATGTATTTTTGAGATTGTATATAATTTCAATACCAAATTACGAGGGAAATCCTCATACTTTAGTATTTTTAGAATTGGAAATATCTGGTTTAATGCTAAGAGCAACTATTGGCAAATTAACTGGTAGAGCCCTTAGTCTCATAGGTTCTACGATAGAGTTAACAACTTGGGACCAAATTAAAAATGCTTTAACAACATATTTCAGGGATCAACATAGATTATCTAGTACAAGATCTTATTATTTTAAAACCTAATAAAGATTAAACACGATATAATGTTTGAATGAGATGCTGAAGTTGTAAAAGTCTTTGTAATAAAGCAATTGTGTTAAGTTTTATAATTGTATTTGAATCGTACAGATCGTGATAACAGTTAGGGATGTTAATATCAATAAAAAAATATATCGATACTTATCTATAATTTTTAAAAAATTATCGATAATTATCATTAACTTCCCCCACCACAAAATATTTTATGTGATTTTAAGAACTATTTTTAATAATCAAAAATTGTTCTTAAAACCAAATAAGTATTTATTATAATTTTAAACAAATATTAAAAATAAATTTTGGCGTACTTTTTAAACCACTTTATTAAATAAATTAATAAATGAATAAACGTTGACGAGTTTTCACTAGATATAGGGACCCTAGGATATTCCATAGACAAGATACCACTAGACGTATAAAGTCTAATGTTTCGCTTACGTGGACCATTGGATTTAATTTATTAAATATATGATATTCATAAATATAAAAATATTTTAAAACAAATTAATCATAATCCTGTTCTGTAAATAAAACACTTCTCCAAAAAGTACACGAGAAGTATTTCGACAGTCGAATATTATTTCGGCTGAATAGTAATTGCGGTCTTGTAAAACGTCGTCGGCAAATTTGGCAACAGCGGGCCGCTTCCTGGCGGATCACTGTGGCCGGAGGTGGCAATAACTGAGCTGAGGCAGCATCATCTAGCAGCCTTCGATTTCGCGTCTAACGATCAATTCTTTCGTTTTGTCGTAGTCTTCTTCCTCTTATTCCTATAGTCTTCTGTTCTTACTTATTAAAGCGACAAAATTCGTAGTCGTTGGTATACGAGTGTACAGAGTTGGCTTAGGTAATTTTTATACAATTAGAAAATGTAAAAATTTATACCAAAGAAAAAGTCTGATTTTGATTGAATTTATACATAAATATTTAAACATTATAATGTTTAAAATCATGTACTATTTAAAATAATGTGAAATGTTCTGAAACAAGTAATATTTTCTTTAAAAAATAAAAAACTAGTAAAATAGACCATTAAGTAAAACGTTCGATAATTTTAACAATTAAAAAAAAGACTTATGTCAATAAGGAGATTGAAATATAAAAACAAATAAAAAATAGACATGAATATAAGATTTTCTCATAAAAAAAAACACTCAGAAGGCATTAAAAGTATCATATATCGATGACTTTCTGCCAAAGTATCGCAAGCAACATAACTCAAATTTCGCGAATTTAAAACATTTTTTGTTTTAAAGTCTGTTTTAAATTAAATATAGCCTAAAGGTTTTATAATAAGCAAATAGCTTATAATTATAGCTATTTACTTGTTATAAAACATATAGGTTTTATATGGTTTAAAACAGACTTTAAAACAAAAATTGTTTTCAATTCTCAAAATTTGAGATATGTTGCTTGCGATACTTTGGCAGAAAGTCATCGATATGCTCATTAGGGTGTGCCAAAAAAGGCGATATCTTTTTTTCGCTCACATGAAAATTTTATAAAAAACTAAATAAACATTTAAAGAGCACTTTATTTTGTCCAAATCGCAACCCTTAATTTAAATTTTAAGAGGTGCATAATCGAGTTATAAATTTTTCACAGGAATAACATAAGAAAATATTTTTTTTTATTTAAATGACTGATGAAAAAGGATTAAATTTTCTACAAAAGAATTTATGGAGTCATGTTTATAGTTTATATTTTACAAATAAAAGGACATAAAAATGGAAATTTACAAAAATTAGGTTTTAGATTTTTAAACTAACCATTAATAATAGTTAAAAAGTTATAGACCCCCAAATCTCATTTTTCTTATTTTTTAATTGTAGTTAGTAAACTGTCAAAAAGATAAAAAGCAATTTAATAGTTGACGTACCTACTTGACGTGTTTTATAGTACTTGACATTTGAGTACAAATAATTGAATTTAGTATTTCTTCTTATTTTCTAAATGCTATATACATGTATGCATTTCTTGTGAATGAAGTTCTTAATTTGGAGGGAATTTTTATTAAAATACCGACTTTTTGTAGATCTACTTCAATTAATAAATAATAAAAATAACACCTATAACTTTTTAACTATTATTGATATAACAAATTTGTAAAAAATAATTTTGTAGAACTTTGAATGTACTATAAAGTTTCTATTTAACATTATGGCCTATCATCAATAGTTTAGTTCAAATATCTAAAAACGCGTACAATTTTCCCTTAGTATGTAAAATATAAACGGTAAAAACTTGACTCCATGATTAATTTTTTGTGGAAAATTTAATGTTTTTTAGGATCGTCATTCATTTATATAAAAAAGTGGCTACAGAAAAGCAGAAAGAAAAAACGAAAAAAAAAATGTCTGTGTTATTCTTATGGAAAATTTAAAATCTCGATGATGCACCTCTTAAAGTTGAAATTCGGACATAATATTTATTACGATGTTTTCAATGAAATTTTTTTGGTAGAGCAAAAAAAACAATATCGTATTTTTTTGGCATATCCTAATTAACATTTGAAAACCCGATGACAAAACAATGTTAAAATATTTTTTCTTAAATATATATTTTATTTACTGTTAAGGTACTAATAAAAATAAGGTAGAGTTAAAAATACTAATATACTTTTTTTTCTAGCGCATAGCCATTTTCATATTATACCAGTCATAAGCCCACATACACTGTTTAAAATATCTGTGGTGTAAAAAGTAATCTTAAAATGGTGTCAAAATCCAACACCAATCGGTGTTAATATAACACCACGAATTATGGTTGAAAATGTGTACCGATCGCGGCAAAGGCGGTGTGGATCACGTGATGATCTTAAATCTCGCCTCTGTCGACTTACATGAAGAATATATAAACTTAGGTAATCCTTTGCTTTGGTGTGATACTACAAGTTGTTCGATACTAAAGAGACCTTAAATAGGTGAAAACAGCTGTCAATACTTGAAGTATTTTAAGTTAGTGCAACGCACTAAAAACATTATCTCTAGCTGAAGGTTCCATTTTCTGGAATAATACCACTGGTAATATACCAGTAATGCGTCAAGGAACTTCCTGTTTCCTTTTTTTTTCCTTTTTTCTGTGTAGTATAATTTAATTTGTCCACAAACACAAAATATTTAACACTGAAAAGGAGTTCAATTAACACCAAGTAAAATTTATTTTAATACAGTGTGAAAGTTAAATTAACACCATTTTAGTATTTGAATTTACACCGGCCAACGAACCTTATTTAACACCATTTTGGTTTGTATCGATATAGACCATGTTTGGTGTTAATTTGGTGTTAAAATGGTCATGAAATTTTGAACAGTGTAGAAAGCCTTCATATTAGTAGTTCAAAAGTCAAGTTATTATATACCGCACCGTACAATAATGAAAGTTTAGCTCAAAAATAGCAAAAAAAAGTGATCTAACAGGTCACTGTAGGATAAATTTATATACAGGGTTATCCCCTATAATGTCTCTCCCCTTTAACTTTTTTATTTAAAGTGTCGCAAAAAACTTTGTTTGTGGTTGTGTAGGTACTCAAAAATACTTTTTTTCTACGTATAAAAAAATTGGAAAATTGATCTTTATACAGGGGAAAAAAAGGTTTATTTTTTCTCAATGGATATATTTGAATTTATTTTTCGATTCCTTGTAAAATTGTAAGCATATTTCATTTAACATACTATATACCTAAAGTCAACCGTTTCTGAAAATTCTTAAGCCGGTACTGGTTATACAAGTGTACAACCGTGTTCGCAAACTACACCGCCATTTTTATTATCGTGTATGACAATGGAGCCTTTTATTAAATCTTTACTGTTTCGTCTACGATTTTATTTTAAGCCTTTCTGGAGAATTTTAAAAATTCAGTAGCTCCGTGCAAAAATTACACAGTCTGCTGGCTTTATGAATGCTTTTATTTCAAGCTTATTATTATTTACGTAAATATAATATTAATATTTTCTGAAAAAACTACTTTAATAATCAGTTTTATTTAAACTTTGAAAATGGCAAATGCACCGGGAGTAATTTATCAGTTTGAATTTTTAGCCTATTATTTTAAACAAACTGGTGATTTTTTTATTCGTTTAAGCTTCATACAACATTAATAAATTGTTGTTAATTATTCATAATTGGCGAAACTTTGGCGAGCAAGCGAATGGACCTTGTAAAATTAAAAGCTTTTAGTAGGTTTTTATTTTCACTGACAGGTGCCAAGCTGACAGATGACAGATGTCTAAGTGACAAATGTCCAAGTGATAGATATTGTCTAACCTTTTTTTTGATAAAAATAACGTAAATTTACAACTCACGTAATATATTATTATTGTACTATACTTTTTCTAAGACTGTAGTAATTTACAACCTTTACATAAAAAAATGTTTGGATTTGACATTAACAGTTTTAATAAATGTTTACTCAATGTCGCAACCATAACGATAGTAACAAACACAAATTTCCTAGCACAACTGTTACGTAATATACAGTGTCCCCAGGTAGGTAAATGGTAAAAAATTCTTGATTTAAATTTTCTTTTTTTGGAGGTTAGTCCTGCTTGGTTAAAGACTAATTTTCAACATGTCTTTCTTGAAAATAAAAAAAATACATTTTTATCCAGAGTACCCAAGTGCCTATGTTGTTGATATGGCCAAAAGTTATTAAGAACAGTGAAATTGAAATTATGTTGAAAATTAGTATTTAATCAAGCAGGGCTGAACCAATAAAATAATAATTAGTAATATATAATTTAATTAATTACTATGTAGGCACTTAAAAATGATTTAGGCCAATTGGTTATTGATAATTTATGACCTACCTAAAAATGTTTTATTTAAAACTTTGCACAATTAAAATATTCTGTCAGATAAATTTAACCTTACTTTCTACTTTTAATAATTATAATTGTAGATTTTATATATCTTTTAACAAATAAAATTGTCCCTTAAATATAAAATGTTCTATGCCATTCGGTCAAGAAGTGTACTTTCAAGAGGAAATCACTTCTTGGCCTGGTGACATAAATAACTATTATTTGTTTATATCCTTCATAACATAGCGGTATACTTTTATGCAGTAGCAGTCTTTTTAAAATTATATTAAGTTAAGGCTACAGAAAAAACAAAAGATTTAAATTAAATTCAAAAATTTGCCTAAAAGCTAGAGGCCTGAAACGACATTATACTTAAAATAAAGCGCCAGGCTTTTACAAAAATATTTAAATAATTTTTTTTGTTTTCTTTGCTTAGCTGAATAGCAGGTGATTTACAAAAAACAAATTGAACAATATTTTATTAACGTTTGCTTTATTAATGAACCCTTGGAAACTAAGATAAATATTTTTTTCTACCCCCACGCTTAAAAAGCCCATTATCGTACATGTTTTTATGACACCAAGATCTTTTAAATACACATTGACAACCTATGGCTTTATGACGCTTTAGTGACGGACTGAAGTTATCAACAGGTTTTTAGTCACGGGCTAAAGTTACCTTAAAGTTAGTTGACTGTTGTTAAATGTCATACAATCATTAAAATAAATTGCCCTTCTTGTGAAATAATACTAAATGTAAAAATTATTTCATTTTCTCAATACACAAATACAAAAGTATTAAATAGTTCTTAAACCCTAATATTTAAAAAGCTTATATAAATATTGTACTTAACTTTTAATTTCGCCTGCAGTAAACTAGATTCAACTTAATTTCGGGTGGAGACTCCACGGTGGAGTGCCAATATAACATTTTCTTTTCTTTTACTCTTAAAAACTGATTATAAATTAGATTAAACGGTCCATTTTCAAGGGATACATTTCGATTTACAGATACAATTTTGAAATTTGACAATAAAGAATCTCAAGTTGGTTACTTTATTGTGTAATAGATTTTGATGAATAAAAATATTTAATTTAAATAATTTTAAGATTTTAATACGTCGTAGTAAAAGTATAGAATGCAACTTGTTTATAAACTTTTTAGACAATTTAATTAAGAACTTGATCGAAAGATTAAATTAAGTTTGAGTCTAAAATGGCGTTTATCAAACTTGATACATAATATACTATTATCTACTTCCCTATTGATAAGCTGTGACTTTATAGCAATTTAGTCACGGGCTGAAGTTAGCAACAGTGGATTTTGTGCATTTTAGTCACGGGCTAAAGTTAGCTTTCTTATAAATTGGGAAAAAGTGAGGTTAAATCTGTTGACAGTTAACAGATGTCAAATGTATAACAAAGAAAATTGGCTTTAAATCCTTCTTTGTAATCGTCGTAGATAAAGTATAGCATGCAATTCGTTTTATAAACTTCTCTAGACACTCGTTTTTACTAAACACTCGCTCGCAAGCTTCGCTCGTATCTAATAAAACTCTGTAAAATGGCGTTTATAAAACTTGATACATAATATACTATAATTCGATATAATCCTTGGTTCAAAGAGTTAAAACTTTGAAATAAACACACCTAATAGTGTAGTCAAAATTCGTTGGGTTGTGTACCAGTAGAGTGGCGTAATTCAGACCACATTTTAATTACAAGACAGGGTGTTTGTAGAAATAAATCCGAAGGTAAATTTTTCCCGTTTTACTCTTGTAAATTACTTGGATTCACGGAATGCCTCTCGCCTTATTTATTTGCTCCCGCTTTTGCGCCCAGGTTCATCCCCTTAATTGCACATGGCTTCACTTATGTCGACTTCCGTTCCCTTCTGTTTCAGTTTCTACTGCTGATGCTGCAGCAGAAACTACGTATGTAGTGTTCGTTGGTTTGCAGGTCGTTGTCGCGCTTTATTGCTGAAGCTGAAGCTTAAATTTTGCCATGGGGGATAAAAACCGCTAACAATAGTTGCATGTAAACTTGTACAGGGATTTTTAGTCTTGTTTGCGTCAACTCGTGCGCATTACTAAGTTAAATACATTATTTAATTTACATAGAAAATATTTAACCCTGTTTTCTACACAAAAATTAAAAGGAATATTTGTAGTATTTCGAGCATACAAGTTACTAAATATAAGGTATTTTTAAAATTCTAAATACGTTTTAAGGTATTGTACTAAAATAGAAACAAGTACAAATATATGGAAATTTTTACATAATTTTATCCTTGTTAATAATAACAGGTAATATTTTGTTTTTTGAATGTGGAATTTTTATATTATTTTTTCTACTCCCACCTTTAAAACGCCCTTTATCGTACATGTTTCTATGACACTAAGTGATCTTTTAAATACACATTGGCAGGTTGTCGCTTTATGGCGCTTTAGTCACGGGCTGAAGTTAGCAACAGGTTTTTAGTCACGGGCTAAAGTTAGTTTTAAGTTAGTTGACAGTTGTCAAATGTCATACAATCGTTAAAATAAAGTGCCTTTCTTGTAAAATAATACTAAATGTGAAAATTATTTTATTATCTCAATACAAAAGTATTAAATAGTTTTTCAACGTCAATATTTGAAAAGTTTATATGAACATTGTACTGACCTTTTAATTTCGCCGGCAGTAAACTATAACTTAAATTCGAGCACGGACTCTACTATAAAGTGCTCATAAAACATTTTCTCTACGACTACTTAAGAATAGTAACATTCTAGTGTAATTTTTGATCATAGAAAGGATGTTTTTCTGCAATACTGTGCGAGAATATTCCTACTCTTGTTTAAGAATGGTCACAAGTAACGACATCTCCTGGCTGTTTACTAAACGTAAAAAGTTTAAAAATATTTAAATATTACTGTATTATTTATTAATTAAAAAATAATAGCAGTTGTATAATTAAGGTTTGAGCACAAATAATTAGTTATATTTATTGTTTTTCAAATATACAAATCAAAATTATAATAAATTTGATGATAAAATGATAAACGAGTTACCTACTATACCGGCTTTGAAGTTTTGACAGATTCAAAAAGTTAAAAAAAAGACCTTTAAAATGTAGAAAAAGAATAGATGTTGACATAGATTACTTGTAAAATTAGTTTTGTATTTTTTACAATGTTATTTTTTTTATTAGTTAGTGGTCTGTGGTGTAAATAACTATTTTTAATTATAATAAAGATTTAGGCATACCATTTGTTTAAATTTATTATAATTTACATTATAAAATTGTGACGGCACAAAATGGTTTAACAATACAAAAAACTTAAATGTCAAAAATTGCTTGGTTTCTTTTCTCTGTTTAAAATTATATAAGCGTTACTATTCTTACGTAGTCGTAGAGAAAATAATGTCTGAAACACGTTTGGAATAGCATATTCCACTCTCGTAAAACCGTCACACTCACCTTCGGCTCGTGTGTCAAATTTTTTCTCGAGCGGAATATGCTGTATTCCAAACTTGTTACAGAATGTACTATTCTTTACTTTCACTGTGAAAAACTGTCAATTTTCAAGAAATACATTTTGATTTATAACCTTTATAATCTGTGTTAAAAAATAAAAATTTGACATTTGACGGTGACACACAGATTCCCCTATTCCCCTATTGTTTCTATATCAAACTTAATACCTAATATACTATTATTTTTGTTAATAATAACAGCACGGAGAAAAATGTATGTTAAAAAACGTATAATAAAATTTGTATAATAGAAAGTAAATTAAATTATTATATATAATATAATATAATATAATTTATATATAAATTAAAAAACTGTATCTTAATAAGTTTAATAAAAATATTATAATCGTCATATGATTGAAGTTATGATACGGTTGATTAAGTAGTATTATATCGTTTATTAATTTTACACCTTTAACTTAATATTTAATACAAATAAAGTAATATGTTAAGCGGTTTAATATAAAATATTATTATATTTACAATATATTATTATTATATATTTATTTTAAAATTTATCATACGATTCAGCTGTCACTATATTTAACGTAAAATATAATAAATAGTATTATATTACTAATATTATTTATTATACTTTTTTCTCCGTGAGGTTGATTAAGTAGTATTATATCGTTTATTAATTTTACACTTTTAACTTAATATTTAATACAAATAAAGTAATATGTTAAAGCGGTTTAATATAAAATATTATTATATTTACAATATATTATTATTATATATTTATTTTAAAATTTATCATACGATTCAGCTGTCACTATATTTAACGTAAAATATAATAAATATTACTAATATCATTTATTATACTTTTTTCTCCGTGAGGTAATATTGTGTTTTTTGAATGTGAATTATAGGTTATCCTGAAATTACCTATAACTTGAATAGTACTGATTTTTATGCGAATTTGGAATAAAAATAGGAATACAAATTTTGAATTCTTAATTAATCGATAAATGGCATTTGTTTACTTGTATACAAGTATACTTGTTCAATTTCAAAAATAGTAAGTATTAATGTTGGAAAGTAAATTATAATTAAAAACATGTACATTTTATTAATTGTCACATTTTAATTATTTTAAAAATTAAAATATAAATTCCAATATTTGAACATAAAAATATTTGTTTTCGCTAATTGTTTTAGAGTTATAAATGTTTAAAAATTAAATTAATTTTTTTTATTTTTAATTTTTTTTTAATATTTATTTATATAAAAGGATTAGACGCATTTTTCTAAGGACGCCTATGATTAAATTTGGCAGTTTTTGTTCATAGTTTAGTATACCTATCTAAATATTATTTTTGTGTGCTCATTTTTCAATACATGTTTATAAAACACATTTTCTTTCTGTTAAGTTGAAATGTTGAAGAGTAAAAAAATGTTGAAGACAAATTGAGAAAGTTATTAAAACACAAATTGATTATTTTTTTTGTTTTAAAAAACTATTTTTTAATTGCAATATTTTTTAATGACTATATGTATAATATAATAATAAAGTCTTAAACAATTTCCATGTAGGATAAATTTCTTAAAAAAGCTTTTTCTAAAAAAATTCGTTAATTATATATGTATAATATAATAATAAAGTCTTAAACAATTTCCATGTAGAATAAATTTCTTAAAAAAGCTTTTTCTAAAAAAATTCGTTAATTACACAATTTTTTTAATAACTTTTGTAGTTGGTTATTTTATTTTTTTAATATACTTAAGTTAAGTTAGATTTAATTAAATAATTTAAAATGGAAAAACCTTGTTACGTGAGTAAGAATATTAGGCTACACAATGCTAAAAAATTAAATTAAATTCATTTAAAACAAATATTATATTACCAATAAAAAAAATATAAAATTCAGAGGTACTACGCTATTTTAGTTTCTTTATAAGATTGTATTTTATTTATGTGTGAAATTGGGGTTAACCTAAGTACTGCAAAATATTTAATCACTCGACTTAAAGAAGCATCAAAGAGGAAGTTAATTATTTTTGTGGCAGAACAAAGGTAAATAAACCAAATCCATTACTCAGCAATTACACATTTTATTTGAGCGCTTGGTTTTGGTTTTGGAAACGAAACAATTGTTCTCTAAATAATTTGAAAGGAAATTCCGATGAGCAACAACAGCAAATATAATTTCCGCGTTACAATTTCCTTCCTTATAAATACTTAAAACGATTTATGAGTGCGGGATAAAACGGGGACAAATAATATTAAACTCGATTATTATTCACGATTATTTAAAACTTCCCGGGGACATTCTTTCCACATTGGAACGAATCAAGAAAAAGCTCAAAAAGTTTTTTTCTTGTATTTTTTGTTATAATTAATATATCGTGCGACTAGTGGAGGAAAGGAGATTCCGCAAACGTGAAGTTTGCCGCACGAGCGTAGCGAGTGAGGTAACGGGCGAGTAGAATCTCCTCTTTTGACCAATAGTCGCACACAATATTTTATTCAACAACGACAATGAATTTAAAGCCAATTTTATTTGATATTTTATGTGACATCTGACATCTGTCAATTAGTTTAAACCTCCAAATTTAACTTAAAGCTAACTTCAGCCCGTGGGCGAAAGGCTATTTCGCTCACTAGTAAAAAAAGTAAAAGTAAAGTAAAATTTCGCCCACTGCGGTGCACCGGTTATAATTAAGAAATTAAATGTGAGTTGAATAAATTCACTTTTCTTTCTACACTACCATAAAGTTGAATTATACCGTCTCGCCCCTATGAATATATTCATAGGGGCGAGACGGTAAGTTTCTACGGCTAGCCTAGCAGAAATATCCTTAAATGGCTAGGCAGTATTTTTTTTTTTACTTTTTTCAATAGAGAGGGCTGAAATGTTATGTTAAATTAAAATTAGATAAAGGGATTTTAATTAACTTTTTTGGTTTAAACAAAGCTGTAAAAATCGGCCTGATAAAGTCTAATACCTAATAATTATTATAAATTAATTTTAATTTTATTTACTATCAGATATAGATTTCAGCTGAAAGTTAATTAAACTGTGTATGGGTGTCGCTGCGGACTATTTTAAACGTTAACAAATTTCAAGTTAAGTTTTTTAAATGGATATGTGTGACACACATTGTGTGTAACACATTACTGAGGAGGGATTACTTAATATAATTTAAAAATGTCAAAATGTTTAGTATTATTAGCGGACAGAGATGCCAGAATCTGTCAAAAAAATCCGCTAGATTTTGTTTGAATCCACCTTAATCACAAAAATCACACAATGCAGTGCATTTAAACAAAATCTTAGCGGGGAAATGATTCAGAAGTGTAGATTGTATGTGGAATCCAAAAATATTGAAATTAAAAAGGGTTTTGACGGTACCAGTTGTAAAACTGTTTTGTTAAATTGTGATTAGTGTAATATTAACTAAATAAATAAAAAAATCTATAATAAATGTCAACTTGACAGCTACGCATTTGCATAAGAAATTGTAAAAATGATTTCAGATATGTTGTCTAAAAAGAAAAATAACGTTTTTTTTTCAAGCATACAATAATTTTCGGGGGTAATTACACAAGTGCTTAAAAATTATCAATAATTTTGCTTGAAAGCATATTGCCTATAAAATGCATGAGTTCATTTTAATTTTTTCCTCAAAATATGAAAATAACCAAATGCATTTTTTAAAAGGCATATATGCTTGAATGCAAAATTATCTGATTATTTTTATGCACGAGTGTAATTTGTTTAGATAATTACACGAATAAACTAATTAAATCAAAGAATTACATTTTCAAATATTTTAGTTTCAACACTCAAATAATGTAAATTCAAAAAATTAATAATTATGAAAAACCTGACATTTTAAATAACTGTCACATTAAAATAAAAACCGACGTTATTTTTATTTATTGCCATGGATACGTAGATACAATGGAATTATCGATTCCTTTTAGACAATTATCGCTGTAATCAAGCGATAGTTATCTTGTAGGCATATATAAGAGGGTAATTATTATTATAACACTTCTCTATAGAAAGACTGCATATTAATACTAGTTTAAACGTCAAATTATTATAAAACTTCATACAAAAATGAAACTAAAACTTCATCACGTCAGTTTAACCTAACCTAAAAATGATGTTGCAAAATCTCAAAGAAATATTTTAAATAAATATTTAAAAGAAAAAAGTATATAAAACCCGGTGACGAAAGCTTATTAATTGCCTCGCACATAGTCTACTGCTTCGGCTATCGCCTCGGAATTGAAATGTATGCTCGGTTATAATATGTGCTTTCTCCGCCCGGTCTATAATATACTATTTTCTACTTCCATTGCATATTATTGACATTACTTGTATTTTTCTTATATAATGGTAACCATTATAACGAGAAATTCATTATTTACGTTGTTAGGCATCAGTGATTGGCCGATTTTAAAATTCACTGTGATTTAAATCAATCGGGCTTTAAATTGGGAAAAAGTGTCAGATTTTTTAATATATACGAGGTGCGACTAATAATTTTTGAAATGAAAGAAAAATAGGTTACAATAAATTTTGTTTTAATAAAAATTACTTCATTGTATACTAGTAAACCAGTGATTCTTTTATGGAATAGTCCATAAGTTGTTATAGAATATTCATTCTATGACGCTTATAAAAAATAACATAAAGAAATAATTTAATTTGAAGAAACTAAGGTTATATCCGTTGATATGTTGATATGTTGATTTTATGGTAGTAGGCGACTATGATGAAATTTTAATAAGCTAGTTTGAAACTACCCCATTAGTAAAAAAATTGAAACCGCGGTTTCTTTCTCCAAATTAAATTATTTCTTTAAGTTATTTTTTATAATCGTAGAAAATTGGTTTTTCCTGTAAAAATTTTGGAATATGGCATATTCCGCTTGAGTGAAAAGTTTGTCACACGAGCCGAATGCGAGTTTGACGGTTTCACGAGAGCGGAATATGTAATTCTTTACTTTTCCTACGTTTTCAAAAAATACCATAGAAAAATAATTTAATTGGGAAAAAGAGAGGTTGGATCGGTCTAAAAGTTACTAGATAATAAACACAGAGAGAATAATGTAACACTTTAAGGAATATATATAATTCCACTTCAGTATATTAGAACCGTCATATTCCGTAATAGAAGTATACATTTTTTTTCCAATGCGTCCCAATGTGATTCTGTCCCTGGCGTCCACAAAACAAAAGCGTAAAAACTTTTTACCGCAAGCTTTGTAACCGACGAATAATGAAATATACAAACAACTTAATTCCTTAATATTTACGTATTTGAATGTGTCGTGAAAACAAATTAAAAATTACGGTAGCGCTAATTTCATCACTGGCAGGTTTAATGAATTATAGCGTAGAATTAAAAGCTTATAGGTCGGAAAGTTTGCCAATTAAAAGGCTGAACGTGAAGTTTTTTAACGGTTTTAACATTTTTAACATCGCGGAATCTTTTAATTGAGTTACACTTTTGGCTACTACGAAATCCGTTTGAATTTAAAATACAAGAAAAAAGATAATAGAATTAAACACAAAATTTACTGTTGTAATTATTTTAAAACCGAGGTTCTTTTGGGCTTATGCTTTAAAGTCTTTCATACTCAAAAAATTTTAAATTTCGAATGGTTTTAATTATATTTTCTGGTATTTTATAAGGGTACTATTTTTTAGAATTGTTTTGTGCTGTTCTTGTATTTATTTTAGAAAACCTGTTTAATTATTCATGTATTTAACTATTTGCCGATAGTATATTATGAAGTTTGATAAAGGCCAGTTAGTCACGAATTTAAATTAGGCACGAGCGAGGTTGCTTGCGAATGAGTGTTTACAAAAGTTTATGAACGAGTTGCATACTATACTTTTTCAACGATAGATACATATTATTATATAAAAATGATTTAAATTAAATATTTGTATAGAGCGAAATCTATACAAAAATAGAGAAACCATTCGCGTAAGAATAGAAATCTTTATTACCGGTGGCAAATGTTAAATCTGTCTGTGTAAATCGAAATGTATCCCTTGAAAATGGACTAACAACCATTTAAATCCGTTATAGAAGCTGTTTTTCACAGTGAAAGTGAAGAGAATGTTTTATAGACCCTCCACGGTAGGATCTTCGCACGAAATTTTTAATGCTTTATCAGTTAGTACTAGTACTGCCGGCCACAGTGTTATATAAGACCGTACTGCCGTCGAAATCAAAAGGTAAGTACAAACATTTTTAATTATTGGGGTTGAGAAACTATTTATTACTTTGTTTTTTTGTATTGAAATAATACAATACATTTAGTATTATTTCACAAGAAGGGTATTTTATTTAAACCTTTGTATGACATTTGATAACTGTGAACAAACTTAAAACTAACTTTAGCCCGTGACTAAAGCGCCCCAAAGCCATATGTTATCAATGTGTATTTAAAAGATCACTTAGTGTCATGGAAACATGTACAATATTGGACGTTTTTTACTTACTTTAGGTAAAGTTTAGTACACCATTTTAATATATAAATTAAGAAACAAAAAAAATATAAATTTTAAAGTTTTAGAAATTTTAACGTGTATTTTATGTGGTATTTTATTTGTTTTTATTGGGTTATTTAAAAGGTCACTTGGGTAGTCAGTAATATTTTTTTATTTTTCATTTTTGTACCGTTATTTTATCATTTTCGTTTTCTGTAAAATTAGGTCAACTTATAAGGAAATATGCAGTTATTTTTACTTGAAATTAATTAATTAAGATGAATAAAAAGATAAAATTTAAGAAATTTGTAATGCTAAATTTATTAAATTTAAATACATTATCAAGAACATTTTCTCTGCACTTAATTTACTACCCTACATCGTTCCACCTTATTACTGGTTAATTCAATGTTTTATGGTCCCCAAAGGCACGCCACTGAGTGTTATATTACTACAAGACGCAAAATCCCCCGAGTTTGGAAGTGTTTCTTCTTTATCCGCGCTTCGCATTCAGCTCCCGGAATATTCGAACGTGATTTCCGGGTTTTTGTAGACTTATGCCTCGGTCTTTGTCTCTTTTTCTCCGACTTATTATTTTGACCTGCATTTGCATAATATCGCAGCCAGTTTCCGGGAATCATTTTGTACAGGCTTGACATACAATAATCTAAATAATTTAAAGGTTTTTAATTAAATTAAGCAACAAGGGGGTGATTTTTATCAAGGTGTTTTAAAACTGAAAAAATACGCGTTTAACTTGATTTATTAGAATAAATGTTGTAGCTAACCTAGGGTGGCATGATCGTATTATTTGGTTAGCAGAAGTAAAAACAGAGGAAGTGAATTTAATTTTAAATTTTATTTATGTTTTTAAGGTAAAGAGGTACTATTAAAATATACGTTCCCAAGTAGAATTTAAAAAAGTAGATTTGTTTGATCATGTGGTTTTAAAAGACCTCTTTACCTTAAAAACATAAATAAAATTTAAAATTAAATTGGTATGTATATTGGTATATTACACAGCTACACAAAAAAAACAAAAGTACCCGGATCTGGGTATGTGACATTTGTTGTCAAAAATCCGTCCTTAAATCTAGGACTCTTTATTCTGGATCTACCTCGATATTATGTCAAAATCACTAAAATTTTTCAGCCTTATTCTTTTACACTATTCCTTGTTCTTTTTTCTTCAAAAGATCTTTGTAAGGGGTTACGCCTTCTTTTTTCGCCTCGAACATTTGTTTCTCTTTTCCGCGCGCATCCAGCAAAAACCGGCTATCAGGACTTCATCCCATCTAAACTGCGCACCACTCAATGTGTCACGACAAAAAATTTTATCCTTTTTGTTTCTTGGACGATTTTATTTTGGTCTGTGATGTCTGCTAACCCCATCCTCTGGCAATTCATGCTATAGATATTAAGCCCACGGTTCTTCAAGTAAATTTCCTACAGGGTGAAATGTAAAACGGTGAAAAATTTCAATAAGTTTATCCAAGCCCCGTTTGAAAAAAGAAATATTTTTTCTCGTTTTTTCTTTGAAATAATGAAGAATTATGTCTTACCTTGAAAATATTTTCAAATTTTTTGAATTGGAATATTAGCAACGAAAATCTGATTTTTTTACAAAAGAGTACATTTAAGGCTTTTTGGTAGGCAATACACTCAGTCTTTTTAAGAATAAAAAAATAAGATGGTGAAAGATTGTTCCTTGAATAATTCTGAACAAACTTTTATTATTTTTAAAGGCCTAAGTAAAGACCACTTTTTCAAAATGACATTTTGGTAAAAATTTGCGAAAACTAAACCTGAACCGATATTTACGTTCGTGGCATGTTTTCTTTATAATTTTGACCTCCTGATTGTGATTCAGTTGTCAAATTTAAGTTTCAGATAAAACCAAAATCACCAAGAATCAAAATTCAAAAATTCGGCTGTTAAATGTCTTAATAAAATCCGAAAAAAATCATATCGTCGTTGCTAAGATTCCAATTCGAAAAACTTGAGAAACGTTTTATTTAAGGTAACACATAATACTTCATTATTTCAAAAAAAAATATTTTCTTACAAACTGGGCTTGGATGAAGTTATTGAAATTTTTCACCGTTTAACATATCACCCTGTAGGAAATTTACTTGACGAACCGTGAGATTCATATCTATAGCATGCATTGCCAAAGGATGAGGCTAGCAGACATCACAGACCAAAATAAAATTGTTCAAGAAACAAAAAAGTTGAGTGGTGCGCAGTTTACTTTGATATCGTTTCAAAAATTGGGATGTTTTTAATTTGAAATTACACCTTCATTCACAGCTTGATAGGTTCCCCGCAAATGTTGAAGACTACAGTCACAGTATATATACTGTGCTACAGTGAAGAACAAAAAGAACGGTTTCATCAAGATATCAAAGTAATGGAACAACAATATCAGTGTACATGGGATGAAGTCATGATGGCCGATTTTTTCTGGATGCTAAAAAGAGAAACGAATGTAAGAGGCGAAAAAAGAAAGCGTAACCCCTAAAAGAGATCTTTCGAAGAAAAAGAACACGGTATAGTGCAAAAGAATAAGGCTGAAAAATATTATTAGTAATTTTGACATTATGTCGATGTAGATTCCAAAACAACCAAAAAGAAATCGTGAACTCCAGAATGAAAAGTCCTAGGTTAAGGTGTGAGATTATTTGTAACAACTAATTTGGATTTGGCACGTTGAAAAATATAACTATTGATAAAAAAACACAAAAATACAATTTTTTTCATTTTTTTGAGGTTAGGTTAAAAGTTAGACGTGCATGGCGAATTTTGACATTGGATTCGGATTCAGCGCGTCAAATTACATAAAAAAATCCATGTCTAATATTACATTATAGACCAGGCGGAGGAAGCTCATATTATAGCCAAAAATACATTTTACTGCCTAGGCGCTAGACGAGGAAGTAGATTGTGTGCGAGGAAATTAATAAGCTTTCCCAGTCGGATTTTGTATACTATTTTTTTTGGGAATTTTATTTTATTATTTTTTTACATTCTGTCACGTAATTTTTAGGGAGTGTGTGACCACTGTAATGTCATGAACATTTGCACAGTTACTATTATTAGCTTTCTTATGTCAAAAAAATTGCACGTCGATTAACTATTTCGTTTGCAAAATAAATTAAAATAAAAGTATAGTTATTTAATTTGCAAAAATTCTTATGGAAAATGCTAGTTAAGATAAAGCAGCTAAGGGCCATTGAATTTAAAAAAAAATATAGGAAAGTTGCCACCAGTAACGTGAAATTTCGCATATACATATATGTACATGGCCGGTTTTTATTTACAGTACAAAATTTGAACAACATCCTCTTTCTAGTTTTTGAGATAATTTAAAAAATAAGCGTGTACCATAAGCAGTCTAAGTAAACGCGGCAACGTCGCAATCAACTGATTAATAATTTTGTGAAATAGTTACAAATGAAAGTTGTTTACAAAGCGAAAAATACCTCTTCGTTCACTGCAGTAATCCAGAAAAAGTTTTTCGTTCATCTGTTTTCGATCTCACTGGAATAATCTATTTATTTCCTAATTTTTCCTAATGTTATCCATTATAACTTTGAACACGCTTTAACTCACTAATTATCCTTTCCACCTGCAGGTATAGTTAAAAAAACATTCAAACCATAACTTTTATTTTGTACCACCCTGTGGTATTATAAATAGGTATAATCAAAGATACAATTATATTTGGGGTATAATGACCATTCTACTTTTTTAATAGTGTTCAACGATTGAGAAAATTTGTTTGTGTCAATTAAATTTTAAGAAAATAATGAACCACCGTATAATCGTCATAGTAATAATAAATACTACCGTGGACAAAATTAAAATCTTGTCGTCTCATTGGACAGTAACCGTGGAAAAAGAGATCAATTTGTTTATGTCACTGTCTCAATTGAAAACGTATAGAAAGTGTACACATTCTTATATAAGGTAAAAAAAAATTCCTAAAAGTGTATTTAAAAATATTAAATATAAACTTACTTACTTTTTATATATTTTTTTATTTGAAAATAAAATAGTCAATAAATAGCTATTCAAAATACTTACGCATTTTCTTCACAATTCAAAACATTTGAAAACTCTTAAAACTTTTAAACTTTCCAAGTTTAATATACTCATATTCCATAAAAATAAAATTTTGAGAATTTAAATAAATTTATTCCACTTCATTTTGCTTAGCAAAAATATTAACTTGAAAGAAAAGTAATTTGCAAACTCTTCGAGTTTATTATGTGGCATTTTTTATTCCGTTTTTAGGGCATTTTATGTGTTTTTTATTGTTTTTGGACTAAAAGTTGCCCTGCATTTAACCCAAGGATCTTACAAGGAGAAGTTTAAGTGTAGTAGAGAGATTTGAGGTAATAAAACTAAAAACACCAATCTTAAACCAAGCCTTTGTATAAGAAATATGTGCATAATTAAACTTTGTGTATATTTTTTGTGAAACATTTAATAATATCATAAAGCTATAGCTATATATCTCACATTAAATATTTATGAAACTTTTAATTATTCTTTTTAAATTTTAAACAATTTTATACGAATATTTTTAATTTAAAAGTTATATATGGGCAATGCGATTTTATTTTTTAATTTTAATAATGTTCATTATGTCTTTAAAATATTAGTTAATAATAACCAGTGGCGGCTCGTCAGGGAAGGCAAGGGAGGCTTAGACTTCAAATTATTGAAATATTTTACTTATTTTAAATATTTTATTTAAATATATATTATGTTTAAACTACTGTTTAGCTACTGATCAGTCAAATTTTAATGAAATTTCCAATCATATTGATATATAATTAAATTAATATTACAATGCATTGTTATATTAATTATGATATTATGTATATGATATCTTTTCGTAAAAAATGAAAATACTGAGCGTGCGGATTTATAATCAGATTATATATAGTGAACAACGTCGCAGAGGAGTCTTCGCGTCCGAAGATTCCGTTGCTATTCAAAATCCATTCTTAAATTCTCAGGAGCGCGACCGACCGGTCGCGACCGGACACGAAGCGGGCTGCCTATAAGCAATTATACGGTATATTGAAAAGAAAAAGGCACATGTATATGGTGGAGGCTAGCCGCATAGCACAGTCTAATTTATCAGGAAATTTGACAGTTCAAATTAGTCTTTTTTTAAGGTGCTTTGTTTTGGTTAAACATGCCATTGCCAAACAAAATGTTTTCGAAATATCTGTCGAATTATTTTCAATTTATTCTTACTCTCTTTTGATATTAATCTTGAGAATTTAATGCACCTAAAAAAAATAATGAAAATAATAATTTTCCTCTTACAATATATAATAAAAGTTAGACTTATGCGTAGGTACTATTTATAAAATATACAATGTCATTAATAAACTTATATAGTTTATTAATTACAACAATTAAAATATAATTGATGACACGATTAACGTCACCAACGTCGTTAATTTCGATTATTAAAATTTAATTGAATGAAGCTAAACATCAACATAATAATGGAATATTTAACTTTATTTTTAAAATGTAAAATTATCTTAATTTTCAATATTCTTTCATTCTTAAGTTAACTTAATTTTTAATATACTTTTAATCTATGTAGTTTAGTCAAACTGTAGCTACTATAAATCACAGATTATAAAACTTAATAAATATAGTCGCGGCCAAATCTGTATGGGTGCACGTCATCAATGCGATATAATGAATTCAGCATTACCAACTTTGAATTGTAAAGTTACTGCCCTTAAATTTGAATTTTTAAGGCGTAATTCTGATAAATTTAAAAAATTATCATTAATTTGCGTATTTTTACGAAATTATAAAAATAAAACCATTTACTAGTAATTTTGCTAATAGTTTAAGATTGGAGCGCACCGTTCAATATTATTGATAGGTCACCATCATTTTATATTTAAAGTTTTTTTTATAATTTTGAAATTTCGTCTGTTGCAGGTTATTATAAATAATTTAATACATTGTGTTTATCATATTCTACCACTGGATTGTGCAAACAATGTTACAAGGCTTGTTGGCAACGCCCTAATAAATCTGGGGAAATAATCTGACTCCAAGTTCGCTCTGATGACAAATTTAGTATTTTTGTGTTACTGGTAATTAAGTATTCTTTGTTATGTACATTTGTCATATCTGACGTATTATGACATATATGCCCTGTGCGCTCGCCTTAAACAAAAAAATCCATATTTTTGTCTAGTCTAGACTTTGGTTTTAGTTTACACATGTGGCAGGACCGGCGGTTTATCCCGACGGTAACGAAATCAACAAACTTCAGTTTGGTGTATGAACCCAACATGAGTGTTTTATAAATTCATATTGTGTTTATTTGCATTGTTCTGTTCGCTTAAAAACTTTTAAAATTGCGATATATCGTTATCTGTGTACTCTATATGAGTACATTAGATGCAAAACTCGGTTTTTGCAAATTTTTAAAAATGTATATTTTATCCTATTTATATGTATATTACTGCACTGCCTACAGCATACCTAAGTAAACCAGATGTATAAGTTAATATTTGTAGAATAAAATACATTTAAAAACTTAACGCAGATGCAAAACTGGGTATTTGTTTCTTCCTGTTGGATGCAAAACTCGGTATTTGCTGTTGACCAATCACGTCGCTATAGCGATTAATTAATCAGGTGATTGTTATGTCGTCACGTAATGCGTATACTATAGTATACGCATTACGTGACGACATAACAATCACCTGATTAATTGTTATTTTTTGGTATTTGCACTTGCAAAACTTGGTCTTTGAACTAGGAAGATGCAAAACTATGTTTTTAAATCTTTTGATTACAATTATTTACTAAAATAACTAATTTTAAAGGATTTTATTTTACTTTTTTGAATAAAAATGATGAAAAAGCACGTCTATACAATTTTTGCATTTTTTTTCAAAAATGATCTTATGAGCGGTTTTTCATGTTTTTCTTAAAATCACTTATCCTGAAAATACAGAGTTGTGCATCTAATGTACTCATATATACATATATCTACATTATTTGAACATTAACAGTCAAGCTATGATGCATACTTTTCACAATGATGAGGAGGTTGTATTCTATTATTCAATTATAACTATTTTATTAAAACAATGAAGTACTTACACAAATGTAGTACATACTATTATTACTTATATTGATTTGTGTTTATTAATAAGATAAAATTCACTTGAATTCATGTACATTATTATATTGTTAATTCGTTTAGTTTTGTAAATACCTTGAATATTTTAAAATATAATACATTTATTTTTTGCTTTTCAAATAAACAATTTAAATAAATTATTTTTTTTGTACTATTTTGACTGTCAAAATTTGACAGGATAACCTAAATTAAAACCATAACCTAAAACCTATAAATGTCAGACGGGTACAACTAGCGACATAGCGGTACGAGTGTGCGTAACAAGCGTCAAATATGTGACAGTGGCGTATCTATATGATTAATTATCTATGTATTAGTCATTAGCCGTTCTGGACGACCAAATCATCCAAGTCCGCTAAATCCTATAAGAATATCGTTGAATTTGTGACGATACTAGACCATTTGCATCTCAACTTGATTAGATGTTTCAATTTTTTATGAACGTTTACAATAAAAACGTCCTTATTTAAAACACTTCTCCAGCTAAAAAAGCCGCTATAACTATTGAAGAAATGCCCAGTGATTTAAATAATCTTTGGTTGAGAAATCGACGCTGTAGATGCATTTCTTGACGAAAAAGGTCATTCTTTCTATTTTGAAAGAATAAAGAAGTTAACATTTCGTAAATTAAAATGAACTAAATTATTTAATTAAATTAAAATAAAATAAAGGGAGTTTTTTAATTAACAAATTTATAATTCTTTAGAGCCTCGCTGATAAAACGCTTAATTTTAAGTAAACCAAATTAACTGCTTAAGTGTCATAACAGTCTATTTAGCATTTTACCGGGTTAATGAAATTAGAGGCATCTAAGAGGTAAAGGCGCCATCTAGGCACTAAAGTTAAACTAATTAAGTTAACCTGGCTTCCGGTTAAAGAACCGTATATCTCATGCTCTATCTTTGCTCTTTTGTTGTTGTATGTTGCTTTGAATTGTTCAAGTTTGGCCCGAGTTTTCCGCACGTTGTCTATTTGGCGGTATTTTTTTTAACGGCCACCGCTTTCACCGAAGGGAATAATAAAGAAACTCATTTGTAATTGCGCTAAAGTTTACTATTTATTTAGGATGCTAAAGTTTCTGTTCTAGCTAGTTCTCTGACTGCATTTAAATAAAAAGAGTTTTTAATTGTGTTTCTATGTGGGTAGTTTAAACAAGAAAAAATCATAATTTTTTAATATCAAATGCGGCTATATTAAAACATGTAATGACCTATGAACCTGGTTAATTTATATCAACAATTATTGATGAAATGAACTTTAATTTTTAAAGTAAACTTTACTATTAAGTAAACTAAGTATACTATGTCGAATAATAATATTATAAAAAACGATTTAAAATGGCCATGTTGGGACAATATAACTAAATTGAAATTTTACATTATCAAACATGTATTTCTTGAAATTACATAAGATTTTCTACATGGTTAACCGTAAAATAACCGGTTATTTTACTAAAATGTATATTTAAATCCTAGGACTGAAAAGAAACATTTTTGACATAATAAATAAATATTTTTAGTATTATAATAAAGGTAGGTATAAAGACCAGACAAATGGTAATTTTAATTGGGCATGAGCAAGCTTGCTAGCGAATGTTTAATAATATGAGTGTCTAGAAAAGTTTATAAACGAGTTGCATACTATACTTTTGCTGCGAAAAATATTACTAATTAATTTAAATATTTGTATAGAGCGATCTATAGATAAATAGATAAATAACAAAATTTATCTCTTGAAATGAACTAACAACTGTTAAAATCCGATCACGGCGGTCCTCAAGGGCGAATAGGTTGACCAAAAATGTAGCCAAAAACTTTTCGCTACATCTAATTGTACTCCACTTAGGCTCTCTAAAACCATTTTTAGGTAAATTGTAGCTGATCGAAAACTTTTTTTTTTTAGATTTTATAGAAAATCCTGTAATTTTATTATTTTTTTTGTTACATTTTTTGTTATATCAAAAATATGTGTAATTTTGGTTACACTCGAATAAAAATCTCATCCTTTGATCTTTTCAAAAACAGGTAACTACTTTTACACAACATGAAACATTAATAACTAAACCTACAAATGACAAGAAGAAAAATCTACTACTGCTTTTCTCAAACTTAAACCATAGCTTGCATTGTCCAAACAATTAATTTTATATTTTTCCCAGGTAAGTTCTATATAAAGCAACATTTGAAGTACCATTTCTTGATTCATTAATATAAGAAAAACAGTAGGGACAACAGACAACAGAATTGTGCTTACTGCAATTGTGGAATATTCCTTTACGAACTTTTTTCAAGCATTTACCAAATGTTCTAAAGTTAGCTTTTTTATTCTTCCATTTAGGATTTTTGCGTGTTGGTTTGTGACCTTTAAAACTGGCAATGGTACATAGTCGACAGCTACATGGTGACATGTGAGTCTCGTTCTTGGATATAGCACAATTTTGTCAAAACCCGGTTCTTTTTTGGGAAGAGGTCTTTTTAAGATATTCTGTCTCCTATCGTATAAAGACAAACGACAATTGCCACATACTGCATTGGGATAATTTAAAGCAGTGTTTTCTTCATGATTATCTTAGTGGCGGCTGGTGGATTTTTGGCACACCTATATCTCAGTTTTTAGACATGGGACCCACATCAAATTTATATGAGTGTAAAATGACATTATATACAAATTTAAATTGAAGTTTGTGAAAAAAAGTTAGTTTTTAAGTGTGCCCCCCCAGCCTCCTGCCCCCCAAATTAAGATAATTTAAATTAAAGTGGTGCAATTTATAATTCACTACAGTTTATCAACAAATTTCAAAATTTATTAAAAAAGTCCAAGTATTACATATTTTATATAATTTCTATTTTTTTAAATTTAAAAATAGAATTAATTAAAAATTTAAAATGGTATAAAATCTGTAATACTCGGACTTTTTAAATAAATTTTGAAATTTGTTGATAAACTATAGTAAATTACAAATTGCATATGGGTAATTCCACGTTACTCGGGGATTTTTGTCCCGCCCGTCACAATTAAAAATTGGTTATAAGCACAATAAAAATAATATTATAAAATATTAATTTTATTACTTGTGGTTTTTACTCACAATTTTTAATTGTGACGGGCGGGACACAAATTACCGAGTAACGTGGAATGCCCCATATGGGTACCATGTCTAATAACTGAGATATTGGTTTACCCAAAATCCACCAGCCATCACAAATACTTTTTGCATTATTACTTTTAACTTAAAACACTACTTTAAATATCACAACAAGCACAAACATCTAAATAAAACTTATATTCTTTGTTCAATAATAATTGACGTGTTGTCATAATAATATACTTTGTTTTATTAGATTTCATGGCACCCTTTGGTAATTGTAACATTATATTGTATTTCACAGTAGTCTTAGCCTACCTACTTTTTTATTAATTTTTTTTTGCAGTACGGATGAAAATTTGATACTTAACTATGATTTTAATTAATAAATACTACTAAATGTTATTTAGAAGATTAAAGAATGTGATTTTCAATAAGATAATGATTAAAATTACACAAACTTTTGATATAAAAAAAATTTAACCAAAAAAACTACCAAAATTCCATTATTTTCTAAAAAATTAACTTTTCGATCAGCTGCGATTTACCCAAAAATAGTTTAAGAGAGCCTAAGTGGAGTACAATTGGATGTAGTAAATATTTTTTGGCTACATTTTTGGTCAACCTATTCACTCTTGAGGACCGCCGCGGCGCGCCGTGCGATATAAAAGCAGTTTCTTTACAGTCAAATTTAAAAGGATGTGTTATGACTCATAACTTATGAGTAGGGATGGGCTTTTAGTTATTTTACCTTTTTTCAACCGATGTAACTATTTGAAAACCAATAATGCCAAAATGTGTTTTAAAAGATTTTCTATTATATGAACCTAACTTGTTTTTACCTTTTTTACCTTTTTTGGATGTTTATGCTTTAAACTACCTTTTTTATACTTTTGTTACCTATTTTTTAAACTTGTTTTCACCTTTTTTACCTTTTTTGTAAGTTTTTGCTTTAAACTACCTTTTTATACTTTTGTTACATATTTTTTAATTTGTCAGTTTATTTGTTATCTATTATTACGTATTTTTACTTATTTTATTTTTTTGTGTTCTTTTTAAATTTTGCCCCAATATTTTATCCAGGGCGTGCAACTCAACGGTATAAAATTTTTTCTTATGGTCACAGACTGTAACAGTAACTTTTTTTACAGTTGCGTTCTTTGTAGTGAGCTTATTGTCATAGAACTTCTGTGTAGTGAGTGTCACTCAGTGAAACACAGTTTATTGCATGGAAATAGTTTATTGTGGGTATATTCTGTATTTGGGTATGCGGCTAAACAAAATTATAAACGAAACGTGAACTTTTAATGTTTTTTTTTTTACCTAAAATGCTGTTTTTTTAGTACCTTTTAGTTACCTATTTTTCAGTTTTTAGTACCTAAATATCCCATCCCTAGTTATGAGTACTCCACCCAAAACTTGTAATACCATATCGGCAAATACAGGTGTACCGCCGGCAAAATAAAAAGGTCAGTACAAAAGTGAATATTAACCTTTTAAAGAATGGCGTGAAGAAACTTTTTAATAATTTTCTATTTTTGGACGGGCATAATATTTTGATGATTGTATGACATTAACTAAATGTCAACTAACCTAAAGCAAACTTCAGCCTGTGACTAAAAACTTGTTACTAACTTCAACCCGTGACTAAAACGCCATAATCACAGCCTGTCAATATGTATTTAAAAGATCATTTAGTGTTATGGAAATATGTACGATAATGGGCGTTTTAAAGGTGGGGGTAAAAAAAATATATTAATACCATAATTTAAAAATCCACTGATGTAAAAAGCACCTTTCAATAAATACAATAGGGGCATCTAAGACCACCTTTTAAAAGTATTTTCAAGCAATACAAAATGAGAAAAATACTAAATTAAAATATTTAAAACACAAAGCTCCAAGCTGTACGGTTATGCCAACTCTTTTGGGGTGAGAATTTGTGAGACGGATCACATTTTTTTCGACATTGATTACAGAAAACCATTATTGGTTTTTCTAGTATTTAATGATGTTTTAATTTTTTATAAAAGTAATAAACACAATTTTTTAATGGCATTTTAAAAATGAAAAGTTAAAATATGTTAATAATAACAAAGTTATGACAAAAACTGTCAGAAAATACATCCGTCAACCATATTAACTGTAATCGCTGTAGATGCGTTATACATATATTGTGTTTTTATGGTAACCGTTTTTAGATGTTTAAAAATACACAGCGTTGCCAAGTTTAGCCTTTTTATGCTTAAAATGGTGCGCCATTTTTCATAAACCCTGTATAAACCAAATACAATCAATTTAGAACTATTGCATTATAAAATAAAAAGGCAACCCACACTTGGCTATGTTTCAGAAAGTAACTTGAGTAAACTATCTACTCCCGAAAAGATTTTGCAAGCTAACTTCTTATCATCAGTGGGCACGTAGGAATAATATTGAGGAGTATTTTGAATCGTTCGTGCATGGTTAAATCGATTTTTCAACAATTTTTCATGACTTTCATAAATAATTTCTGCGCAGATATCAAAATGTGCACCCATTGAAACAAATAAGCAAAATAAGCCTCACTTTTTAAATGTGATGTAGGAAATAAATGCCATTTAGCTTGCACATTAAGAAAATTTAATTTTTTTTATTGACCATTAAAAAAATTCATCAATTTTTTTACATTATGTATCTTCCACGTAATTTTTTTTTAAATAAGCGATCAATTTCGTGTTAAATAAATATACCATTATATATTTGTTATGTTTTGAAATAATTACTAAATTGTCAATATTATTCTTAAGTGCCCATTAACATTTAATATTATAATAGGAAATTATAAATTTATTGTATTTTGTATATAATTTTATAAATGTTATAAAAATCAGTTTTGTTTGTTAACTTTATTTTGTAAAATTTTAACATTATTTTTTGTAGTAGGTATGTGTTAATTTTTTTGTTTAAATTGATTAATAAAGCAACATTTCTTACCAAAATTCTTTTTATTCCCAATTTCCAACAAATACAAAAAGGGTTTGTAAAAATAGGGTCCTTTTTGAAAATTAAAGAGTTATGGTTGAATTATTGACAGAATTTTGTTAATAAATCTACAAAATGTTTATTATAATTTCAAACTACTTATTCAATTAGTTAACATATTAAAGTTGGTTGTAAACTTAACATAAAGTTAGGTGGACCTGGATTATGATAAAACGTATTTGTACGTATGTAGGTATATTGCAATTTGTATTTGAATGTTTTACGTACTTAAAATGTGAAACAATAAATAAAACGGGCATTTATTTAATCATAATTTCCCTGGTAAGGATTTTAAACACATACCCATATATTTAAAGATAATATTTTAAATTTATTATATTCTGTGGTTTTAGGATAACATATATATATATATATTACTTTCCTTGTTTAGGTAGACAAATCCTTAAATTCCATTCCATTTTTGGAAAGTTAAACCTGCAAAACTGATGACCTACATATTTTGTTATCATTATACTTTAATTAATGTATTTAATTTTTATATTCCTCCATACACTACAGCCACTGATTTGGAACAGTTTTTTGACATTTTGGTTATGAAACATTATTATATTTGGTGGTTTCAATGTCCCAAATTTCTCTTTTGACGATGTTACTGACAGTAAATCACATTATGTACATAACTTTTTAAATTTTAGTGACCTTATTCAATATAATGCTATTTTCAACAGTGACTCTAAGCTTTTAGATTTAGTGTTGGGAAATGTAGATTGTACTGTGTCACACAATAATAATCCATTTGTTAAAGAAGATCGTTACCACCCAGCTTTAGAAGTTGATGTACTTTTGCATTTTGAAAAATATTATAATTTTCCTGTTCACAATACACAGAATTCGAAGCAATATAATTTCAAAAAAGCCAACTTTCCTTTATTATACGAGTATGAGTCACTGCAACAAATTGATTGGAACTTCTTAAATAATGCTTCTGATATCAACATTGCCTGTAAAATGTTTTATGACAAGCTTTATTCAACTTTTGATATATTTGTGCCTACATACACACATCAAAAATATTCCTTTAGGTATCCTTCCTGGTATTTACCCAATATTATAGCTAATATTAAGTTAAAATATAAATATTTTAAATTATACAAAAAATTTAACAATACTTTTTATTATGATCAATTTAAACAAGTTAGATCTAAAGTTTAAGCTTTAAGCTTTAAGCTTTACACTACAGCCACTGATTTGGAACAGTTTTTTGACATTTTTGGTCACCTCATTGTAGATATGAAACACATTATTATATTTGGTGATTTCAATGTCCCAAATTTCTCTTCTGACGATGTTACTGACAGTAAATCACATTATGTACATAACTTTTTAAATTTTAGTGACCTTATTCAATATAATGCTATTTTCAACAGTGACTCTAAGCTTTTAGATTTAGTGTTGGGAAATGTAGATTGTACTGTGTCACACAATAATAATCCATTTGTTAAAGAAGATCGTTACCACCCAGCTTTAGAAGTTGATGTACTGTTGCATTTTGAAAAATATTATAATTTTCCTGTTAACAATACACAGAATTCGAAGCAATATAATTTCAAAAAAGCCAACTTTCCTTTATTATATGAGTCACTGCAACAAATTGATTGGAACTTCTTAAATAATGCTTCTGATATCAACATTGCCTGTAAAATGTTTTATGACAAGCTTTATTCAACTTTTGATATATTTGTGCCTACATACACACATCAAAAATATTCCTTCCTGGTATTCACCCAATATTATAGCTAATATTAAGTTAAAATATAAATATTTTAAATTATACAAAAAATTTAACAATACTTTTTATTATGATCAATTTAAACAAGTTAAATCTAAAGTTTAAGCTGACATATAGCCTAAAATTTTTATTTAACTGAATTACAAGGCAAAGTTAAAACTGATTCCAAAAATTTTTAGAGGTATATAAATAATAAACGTACTCAAACTAGAATACCAGGGAAGATGCATTTTGGCGAAAACACCTTTGATTCTCCGCTCTCAATTGTGAATGGCTTTTCCTCATATTTTTCTTCTGTTTTTACAAGCGATGATTCAACTGATTCTAAATCAGCTTCTAACATAAATTGTAATTTCCCAGTAATTAACAGTCTCACTGAAGCTGAGGTAATTAGGGCAGTTAAGAGATTGGGTGATAAGATGACCTCCGGACATGACCAGATACCAAACTTCCTGGTTAAGGATTGTGCTCACGTATTGCCTCAACCTCTGGTATATATTTTTAATATAGCTCTTAAATATTCCACTTTTCCAGAAATTTGGAAAATCGCTCGTGTCTGTCCAGTTCTTAAAGGCGGTGATGCGTCCAATATGTCGAACTATCGCCCCATCTCGATACTGTCTAACTTGGTCTTTGAGATGGCCCTGTACTCCACCATTTATCCCTTTATTCGTAATCAACTATCACCGCATCAGCATGGATTTATGGCTGGTCGCTCCACAACTACTAATCTTGTTTATTTTACCCAATATGTTTCCAAAGCACTTGACCACCGATCACAAGTTGATGTGGTGTACACGGATTTCTCGAAGGCCTTTGACAGGATTAGTCATTCGCTTATTGTGAGCAAACTTAATACTATTGGCTTTGACAATTCATTAACTCAGTTCTTTGCTTCTTATCTCACTAATAGAACTCAAATTGTCTCTTATAATGGTTTTAACTCATTGCCATTTATTTGTAAATCTGGAGTCCCGCAAGGCTCAAATTTAGGCCCTCTGCTTTTTCTCATTTTTATTAATGATATTGTTCAAGACCTTGACTGTAAAAAACTTATGTTCGCAGATGACTTAAAAATATTTCTTAGAGTAGATGGTGCTGAGAGCTGTAGGATGATTCAAAATAATCTAAACAAAATTAACCAATGGTGTCATGCCAATAAATTGTATATGAATGCCTGTAAAGTTATGTCATATTACAAAGGCCATAATCCGTTAACATTTAATTATATGTTTAATAACTCTTTACTAGAACGTTCTGATACTGTCAAAGATCTGGGTGTTTTATTTGATTATAAATTAACTTTTGATAGGCATATAAGTAATATAACTGGTTCTTCCCTAAAAATGTTGGGATTTATTATAAGGAATTCTGATACATTCAATAATATAAACGCATTAAAAAAATTGTATTATTCGTTTGTTCGTTCAAGGCTCGAATATTGCAGCTTGATTTGGTACCCAATTTACACAACCTACAAAGTTTTGTTGGAAAATATTCAAAGACGATTCCTGAAATTTGTAAACTTTAGAATTCATGGTTTTTATCAGATATCATCCTCAGGCTGAATTACTTCGGGCCTTTTCAATGGACTCACTTGAATTGCGTAGAGTTTAGCATAAAATTTGTGTATGACTTGTTTCATAATAATATCGACTGTATGTTGTTATTATCTATGTTTAATCTGTATATTCCGTGTTTAAACTATAGGACTAAATTAACTTTAAGGAAGATAATGCCCGTACTAATGTTTTGTTGAAATCTCCAGTGCAAGTCATGATGAAAAATATTAACGAAATATCTTCAAAAATTGACATTAATAGTTCTTCGCTAACTTTCTTATTAAAAGAAGCTGATTTATTTTACAAAAATATCATTAATGTGTAAATGTTGTTTTATTTTATGTACATATAAACCTATTGTATATTGTATAATTTTGTCCTTTATATAATTTTGGATGTAAATCTGTTGGGCAATAAAGTATTATTATTATTATTATGCGTCCCTAGCCAAAAATTTAAGAAAACAAAGAAATAAAATAGAAAGATAAACAAATTCTAAAAAAACTTGAAACAACCTTTCATTCCACTCTAAAATATCACAAATTTAAAACATTTAGCCATCTTTGGCCAACGTAGAACTTCTTTACGAACACTCAGTCTCCCTTGGGATCCCGAGTACTCCCACGTTAGGTGGTACAAAGCCCTTCAATGCGGTTTGCCTACGCAATTGTGCCCTAAATGGTTTTACTTCCGTAGCTTCGTTGCTTCTATGCCGGTGAAAGTGATTCGATGTATTCTGGTTTTCCCCAAGTATGTCCCTTTTAAGGGGTTAAGCGCCTCACAGAGACACATAATGTGTAAAGGTGTTTCGTCCTCTTTTTCACATCCTCTGCAAAATGTGTCATTTGCCATTTCCATTATGTAAGGGTATTTTTGGAAGCATGGGGTGTTAGAATACCTTTTGCTTTCCTTAGTTGAGTCCTGGTGTATGCTTTTCTGCAAATGGATAATCTAAAATTGTTTTTAAATGCTTCAGACCACAAAGACTTTCCCGGTATAGTTTGTGTTGTATTTCAAAAACGTGCTTATGGCGCCAGAACCCACATGTGGCACCGGTAGAGAATCGTCCAGAAATAATGTTATTGACTGAATTGAACTACACTAGCCATATAATATATTTTTGTACTCACCTTTAAAACGCCCACTATAATAAGTGACCTTTTAAATACACATTGACAAGTTGTGGGTTTATAGCGTTTTAGTCACGAGGTAAAGTTAGTTGAAATTTCACAGTCAAGTAATACAATTGTTAAAATAAATAAAAGTGCCCTTCTTGTAAAATATTACTAAATGTAAAAATTATTTTATTATCTCAATGCAAAAATACAAAACTATTAAATAATTTCTTAGCGACAATATTTGAAATGTTTATATGAACATTGTACTGACCTTTTAATTTCGCCGGCAGTAAACTAGATTTAACATAATTTCGGGTAAAGACTCCCTTTACTTTCACCCTAAAAAACTGCGGATTTCTTCTTCTTTATTGGTGGCCAAAAGCTTATCGGATTTAAACGGTCCATTTCCAAGGGATTAATTCCGATTTACACATACAAATTCGACATTTTCAACAGCGTGCCGGTAATACAGATTTCCAAGTTGGTTACTCTTTTGTTTTATTGATGTCGCTCTATAAAAATATTTAATTTAAATCATTTTTAGTTAATAATATGTATTTGTCGCAACTTGATTCATTATTATTATTAGCAATTATTTATTATAATTAAAAAGGACGTAAGTAAATTGTGGTAAACCATTTTGGAAAAATATTAAATTCTTCAATTAAGCTATAATTTAAAATATTATTTAATAAGAATTGTTAATAACAACCTAATTTTAATAACTTAATTACTAATTGTATTTCTATAGCTTTGTTTTATTATTAAACTAATAAATACGTGTATTTTTATTTTGAATATTCTTTGGTAAGGCAACAGTTACACACCTAGTTTTACCAATTCAATAAATAGCACTTAAAACTTTAATAAATCGATGTCCGGTAAATAAATATTACCATTCACAAGCCGCAATTGGTATTCAGAGCCGAGAAATTGCTAATATTGAAATGCAGAAAGAGAAAATAAAGCCATAATATCGCAATAAATCGAATAACTTTCAATATAACCATACTTTACATAAAGTTATGGCTGATTTGCGCAACACATAGACGGTTTTATTATTTCGCGAAATCCAAGTGCAAAATAATTTACGGCACCCATTCAATGGCTCAAGACGAAGGCATTTAAGTTAATTTATTATTCCTGTCAGGTGCCTAGGGATGCCAACTTAACGTTAAAGACGCTTCCGAATTGAAATACCTGACTCAAGATTTAATAACTATGTAAAAATAACCTATTTACTTTGGTAAAATGCCGTTTTTCTTCAATAAATGTCAAACTTTACCATGCTATTTTTTCTCATACCTTTACTATACAGGGTGATACGAAATAAAATTTAATTTTAAACACAAAATCAACAATATTTTTGTTACTTAAACTATTCAACAACTTATTCTCTAAAAATGAATTAGTCAAAAATGACTAATTTAATAATTATTAGTGGCTGCTTTTTCACTTATACCATGGTTAACCATGGAATACCATGTTAATTGTCCCCTGTATCCGAAAATACCGTCAAAAATTATGATAGTGGAGCAATTTTTGAGATATAGTCAATTCCAAATTAAATGCAAAATTGACTACATCTCAAAAACTGTTCTACTTTATTTAATTTTTAGATTCAGGGGACAATTTTACATAAGAATTGTCTGTTAAATTTTGTGATACCATGGTATTCCATGGTACAAGTGAAAAAGCAGCCACTAATATCTATTAAATTAGTCATTTTTGACTAATTAATTTTTAGAGAGCACGTAATAAATAGAATGGGATTTTAGTATTATTACATATTTGATCATAACTTTAGGTACAATGAAATTAAAACCATTTTGAAGAAAATGATTTCATTTGAACCTGATTTTTTTTTACCAATTTTAAGTACATTTTTATTTTCAAGAGAAATTGCCATAATTTTTACAACTTAACCAAATTTTACTATTAAGAACATGTTTTTTAATATTGGTGTTGTCGTATTTGGACAACATAATTCTTAGGCACTATGTAGTTTTTGTTGTACAGGATTGGTAATATAGGTTGGTTGGTACTGGGAATCAAAAACAATGATGCGAATGTGGCAGTCCTGTGCAATGCTTAAGCATGAGATCTCAAGTTTTTCCAAACAATCTCATGTTTTCTATAAAATAGAAAAAATTTGTGATTTTTTATACGAAAGTATTTTTTAAATATTTTATTCATAATAAATATAATTTTTTATTGTCAACAATTGTGTGGCTTATTTACAAATCATTTTAAATGCGCCGCCGCACAGTGGGCTAGAGAGCCAATTTAACGCGAAGAAATTATTTGGTTAAGTAATTCTTAGTTAATGTTAATTTTTTTGGACTTATTGATAAAATTTTAATAAAAATTACTTTTTACTACCAATAGAAAAACAAATCAACAATATAATACTTTAACAAAAGTATATTTGTGTGATGGCAAAATTAAGATCTATAGTTTTAATGAGTAAATTACAAAAATATAACTGAACTATATAAAAATAAAACCTAATTGTTACGTATGACAGTATTTTATACAATAATATTACTTCTGGGCTTTCAGCGTTTTTCTATATTTTTTGAAAAAAAATAAATTTTTGAATTAAGTTTTTTCCGAGATCCATTTAATTTTGTAAATGCATAGTCTACTAAGTAATTTAAAAGCAACTTTCTATTAAAATGCTTCAAACAAAAAATATTTGTGGCGCCTACTAGCACTTGATTTTAGATTTATTTAAAAGAATTTAATAGCTATTAAAAACACTTAACAGAGAGTGTGAGAATGCGTGACATTTTTTAAAACCTAAGTATTGTTGATACATACATAAAAAATATGCAGCGCTTTCTTTATTGAGGTAGGGACAGTACAATAATTATAAAAACTTACCATTATTTGTTTCAGCCATAACGTATGACAGTATTAAATACAATGATGGTCAAAAATTAAAAATAAATTAGGAATTAACATTGTAAGAGAAGCAAAACCTTCACGCGCAATTTACCAACACAAAGCAAGTAATTATAATTCTTAAATTTTGACTGGTTACCTGATAAAAATTCAACAGATTTGAAGGTGATATAACATTATTTGATTTGCTACAGATATTAAAGAATTCAAAATTCACTAAATTTTGTCGAAATAAAACCCTTACTCATTTTAAATTTTCGCGCGCTGGAAGCGCTCTCTAGCCTACCGCGGTGGTGGCAAAAAGTATTAATATTCACTAATAGTTATCAGTAATTAATTAAAAATTATTAATTGATATTAGTAGCTTTTTAATTGATGGTTTCCATCACCAATGTATGACAATATTTAATACAATGATATTTCTTCTGGGCTTCCAGCGTTTTTCTATTAAAAAAAAAAATTTGAATAATTTTTTTTTTCGAGATACATCTATTTTTAAAAATGGGTAGTCTACTAAGTAATTTAAAACTTATTTTATATTGAAATTCTTCAAACTAAAACACTTTTCACAAAGCTCCGTATGAGTTAGGGATAATGTATTAACTGAAAAAAATAAACAAACCATATTTGTTGCGCCTAATAGCACTTGATTTAAGATTTATTTGAAAGACAGAACGGTAAGCTATTAAAAAAACCTAAACACAAAGTGTGACAGTGAGTGACATTTTTTAAAACCTTAATAATGTCCATACATACATTAAAAGTATGCAGCGGTTACTTTATTAAGGTAGTGACAGTACAATAATAATAAAAACTAACCATTATTCGTTCCAGCCATAACGTATGACAATATTTAATACAATTATAGTCAAAAAGTAAGAATAAATTAATAATAAACATTGTAAGAGAAGCAATACCTTTAGGCGCAATTTATCAACAGGAAGCAAGTAAGTATAATTCCTAAACTTTGAATGGTTACCTGATAAAAATTCAACAGATTTGAAGCTAATTTAAAGATGTTTCATTATCTACAGATATTAAAGAATTCAAAATTCCCTTAATTTGGTCGAAATATACACTTACTTATTTTGAATTTCTTCGCGCTAGAAGCGCGCTCTAGCCTACTGTGCGCCGCTTTAAAAAATTATAAAATATTTTATGGTACCCAGGTGTCCTTAAAGGTGTATAATCTACGGACCCCAAGGAGTTCCAGAAAATTGTTAAAAAATTACCTTTGTTTTTTAAAAAGATTCAGGGGGTACATAGTTTTTAAAATGACAAAAATTCGTACTAATAAAGTGACAGTTTAATTCTGTACCATTTTGGCAACAAACAACAATACTTAAAAGTGTCAAATTCGTTACTTTTACTTAAAGGTTATTTTACGTAAGACTTGATGGAAGCAAAAACAAGTTGTCCCTGTAAGGAACAAACAAAACCATAGAATAAATCTATGAAGAAAAACTTAACATTATATTAAAAATCCTAAAATGCATTTTTTCATGAAATATTAATTCCTAATGAAACCATTGTTTGAACATTTGGTATATTAGACCTTATCTATATAAGAAACAACATAATCAAGGTAAACCTATTTTTTTTAGTTCAAAACTCAATGTTAAAGATTTCATATCTTTTTATATTTTTATAATAGTATATTAAAGAACTAATGTCATAAGACGTCCTTTTGTCGGACGAGGACAATTTATAAAACGAGCGACGAAGGAGCGAGTTTTGTAATGGACGAGCGACAAAAGGTCTTATGACATGATTTCTTTATGCTATTTTATCTATTTTGCAAAAATTCTATTAAAAAATTAATTTTATACCTTAAATTTAATTTGGTCGAATTTTACTTTAGATAGTTGGTATCACAGTCATTGGTTTGACAGTTAATGTCAAAATCGTTTCGCCATGCCGTCCTTAATTTAGTTATGTACAATAATTTATTGCCAGACAGATCTCGTAATTACTAGAAAAATCATAAAAATATTATAACCAATATGCAAAATATTATGCTGTTTAAAGTATAGCCAACCTATGAAATCAAAATTTTGGGTGGGATAAAGTATCTCATTACAGCACCGAAAGCGGGTTTATAATGAAGTCATTATGAACGCAAAATAGATAAAGGTATTTTTTTTATAAATTTTTTAACCTAAAATTCTATCTTCAGTCATAAAACACAAATTGAGCCATTTTTAAGAACGTTAATTATACTTATTTACAATAATTTGAAAGGATTTTAAGTTAAGTATTGATTAAGTTAATATTAAGTAAAAATAACCAAACTTATACACCTACTTTGATTTTTTAGCGTTTGTTTGAGAAAATTCTATTAATACGATGTTTTTATTAGGGTGCTATAATTTACGGAATATACAAAGGTTTTTATTTAAACCTACATTACTTGAAAACCAATTAAACATTTAAAAAAATGTATTCTATATGTTTTCTCAAATTTCCGCTTGGTACAGGATTTAATGTTTAGGCAGCATAAAATCCAAATAAAATCGTTTAATAAAAACAAAAAGGTTTAAATCCAACTTTGAATATTTTTAAAATCAGTTTGACAGTCTTATAAACACATAAAACATATTTTTATACACATGACTTTAAAATTTTTAAAGGCTAGAAGCTATAAACAATATTACCAATAAAATACATTTATTTCATATTTTTATAGCTTTAAATTATTAAATTCCATTGATAAATGTTTAATAAAAAGTATATTTTCGCTTTATTTGAGTCGGGAAATACGATACAAATAAAATTAACGTATACCGGAGCGTGAGCAAACATCAATACTTCGTAATGAAATAAAAAAAACGGAAAATGCTTCATCTACGAAAATTCCCTACGGGCACAATCATAATTATCCATTTATTTCTTGTAAGGCTTTCACAAAGAGAACCGAAATTATTGAATTCCGCTAAGGTATAGTCACGGAAAATAGTTTTTTCAATTTAGTTGGGGCTGAACTTTAAAAAGGGCACTCATATTGGAAAGAAGTAGATTATGTAGTATATATATATATATAAGTTATGTTTTGGAACAAAGCGAACTTTACTGAACAAAAGATTAGATTTAAATTACATAGGTTACAACGATGTAATAAAAATGCTGACTAAGAATAATGTATAAGAAGTAGATATAAGTATGCATTAAATTAAAAAGTAATAGTTTGAAGTAGTATACATTTTTATTAGATTTTCACTAGTTTGAAGAATAATTTACTTTTGCGCAATGAAAAATATATTTTTTACTGAAAAATTAAAAGAGCCTATTTTAGGCTCATAAAAATGTCCTTTTAGGACAATAAATAAAAATTTCGCCATTTTAGGCTTTTAGGCAAAAACAAACCAAACGCTTTATTTTTTAAGTTTAGGATTAATTTTAAGGTCCCAAACAAATGCCTAAAATAGAAACAAAAAGGCATTTTGCCTAAAGTCCGGTCCTTGATAATGAGTATGGTGTATGGTATATACACTGTATATTTCTACTTTTGGCTTGGAATTTTCCAAAAACGTGACTTGATGAAGCAATTCTTAGGTCGCATTAAAAAGAAGTATTTATGTTATACAAATTTTGTTAAATTTTGTGTACCTGTGTAGGTAATTAAAAATTAAGTTTTTAATATTAGACTTAAAAATCTGCTGTGATAGGTATTTTGATTATCAGTACTTAAATAATGATAATCAATATATTCTAGAGTGTGATTTAAACGATTTTAGGATTTATTTTAACTTTATCTGTTTACGTTCTTAAAAGTGAGGGGTATGTATACTTTTCTAAAACTAATAGAAAACCTTTGAAATACAATTAACGTAGGGTTCGTAAAATCGACTTTTTATCCAAAAAGTCCAAAATTTTCTTGAATGAATACAGGACCTGACAGTTCGATACAAATTTTGTAGAAGAAGCTCTTGTTAAAAATAAATTACAAAAAACAATACTTTATTTACTCTTAATAAAGTAACCAGTCATTGCAAAAAGAGTGAGACCTTTTCGTTTAGCCCATAATGGGTATAAATTTGCCGAGGATCTAATGAAACGTTGCCATTTCAACAATCGCGCGCTGTTTGCTATGCTTTATTGCAGTTGATTTATGTATCAAGTGGCACGGCTTTTATATCCAAATACAAACGTCGATTTTATTGCCATTTTACCCTTTAATCTATACGGCGTTTTTATTTTGTCCTTTTTGTATGGGTACTTATTTTCTTATATTTTACGTGATGTAATACCCAAGTTTAAAGTTGATGTTTTGTAAATTTTTGAACGAATGTGGTATATATTTTTTGATATTTTATTTTTCATTTTAACATGCAAAGAAGAACCATTAATACCATCAATGTTAAAGTTAAAGGTTTACAAGATTTGGTTACAACAAATATAAGTATAGTAAACTAAGGCTTTTGTTATTAAATATTTATTATGTTTATAAGAGTAATATTTAATAATTTTTGCGTGCACTAACAATTTTTTTTATAAAAAATTCTTGCAATATAAAAATTACAAACTGAAATTGTTCAAAATTCACCAAAACTTTGGTGATAAAAACAAATTATGAAAAGAAAAAAACCTAATATTACACTTTTGCATTTGTCAAAAAAGCAGTTATCAATTATTTATTATGTTTAAAGAGTCACATTTAATAATTTTTGTATGCCCAAGAAATTTTTTTTTTTAATAATCTTGCAATATTTATCAAAATTGAAATTATTCAAAATAACACGAAAATAAACTAAAATCATAAAACATTTAAATATTTAGTTAATACAATCAACATTTTAATTTGTAAACATAATTTTCGGGATAAAAACAAATTACACTGTGGGTAAATTTTCAGCACTTGAAATATCACAGCTAAACGCTCGGATAGGTAAACATAATTTTTAGTCGTAGATTCCAAATCCGTGCTCGGCTTAGCTATATCAGGTATAAAAAAGTTTTTCCTATTGGTCCAGGGACACACTGTATACTGGTATATTATAATTTGTAAAATATTATATTTCACCTCTGGTGGCAACATTCCTATGCTTTTTATTTCAATAAACTTAATATCCTCGATTATACTCAATAAAAAAAATAGAAAAAAACATTTTGAATTTCCTAAATTATCTACTCGTATAAAAAACTCTCAGGGACCCCTGTTCCTTTTGATCAATTAACTTTTTTTTTAAATTTGGAACTGATGTGTGGATCCAGCCAAATTAATTATATATTATATATCGAGCCAAATTTATTATATATTTATACAGGGTGTTTAAATTTATACTGGGTGTTTTTATTATCTTTGAACCTGATACTAATCTACGACCAAAAATTAAGTTTACGTCACCTCCATACAGTGTTATAAAAAAAATCCTTATAATAATTCTCTTTTGCATTTGTCAAAAAGGTTTCTGTTATGAATTATATATTATGTTTATAAGAGTCCAATTTTATAATTTTTTTGTGTCAAAACAAATTTTTGTTTAAAAAATTCTTGCAATATCAATATTAGCAACTGAAATTGTTCAAAATTTCACTAAAATAAAATAAAATCATAAAACATTTAAAAATTTAATTAATTCAATTAACATTTTAATTTGTAAACATAATTTTGTTGATAAATAATTATTATGAAAAAATATTGCACTTTTGCATTTGTCAAAAATGGCGAATGCGCCGGGATAATTAAACAGGAGGTACCATGTTTTTGCACCAGAACCAGGGGTGTAGAGAGTAATTTTGACAAAAAGTTCCTTAAGACCTATTTATTTAATAGGGTGGAGCGATTTTTTTTTTCCTTAGCATGGGGGTGGAATTTGTAGCCTATAAAAAAAGAAAATTAAAAAAAAAAATGTATTCAACGTCTTGAGGTAGCCCACTGATTTTTTAAATTAAACCTAAGTTAAAATTCTTTTGAATAAAAAAAAAATTGTTTTAGCTTGTAATCTTCAAATTTATCTAAAAATAAACAAATTTGATCGTGTTCAACTCGAAATTCGCTCTATTGCCTCAGCATGTTACTATTTTGGATTTTTTAAAAAAACAACAATAATGACCACAATTTTTTTTTAAATTCATAACTGTTAATTAGCAAGAAAGAGGACATTCCGCAGTTTCCGGAACAATTTTGAATTTTTTTTTTATTTAAAAGAATTTTAATTTAATTTAAAAAATCAGTGGGCCACCTCAAGACGTTGAGGAAAAAAAATTTTTTTTTCAAAAATTTTCTTTTTTTATAGGCTATAAATTCCACCCCAGGCAAAGAAAAAAAAAATTTTTTTTTGCTGCACCCTACTATTTAATATCCTTTTTTGGAATGCATTTATAAAAGAAATCAGCAGCGGACATAGTACAATAAAATTAGTTATATTATTGTTATTTTTTTTTATAAATTTACAGTTTTTGTATTTTTAGTATGTATTTTTACTCGAGAAATAGTTTCTCTAAATACGGCTTTTGCTTAAAAATTATCCAGATAATTTTCATTTAAGCTGGTTGTACAAATTTTTCTCGTTCGTCAAACTCGTGTAATTATGAAAATTCTCGGTAATTTTTAAGCATTCGTTTTAACGAGTGTAAATACTTATTGTATGTAAACACGAATAAAGCATTATTATTATTATTATTATTATTATTATTAATATTACCCCCGAAAATTCCACACCAGTAATTTTTAACCAATCAAAACGTGTATTTTTGATAGATCACCATGGCAACGGATGAATTTTAGTTTTCTGATGTTTTGAACTGTCAAAATACGATGATCACAGCCTCCTATGATTGACGCTTGCTGACGCTGCACACTGGTTATGAATTCCATACCAATAAAGCTCGTATGAAAAGTTAATAAAAACGCAAACAAGCAATTTTCTACCACTTTTAAACTTATAAAAATAAAGAATATACTGTGTTGTGTCTTGAGATGGTATTTTCGTTCAACTACAACGAGTAGAAATCAGAATTTTCTTACCGAATACCACACGAGGTCAAATTAAATCCGGAAAATTTTTGACCTCTATTACTATTACCACCTCATCTTAACTTTGGCCAGATTTGTATAAAAGACCAGGACCTGGCCGGTTTTAAAAGTAAAGATGAAAGTATCTTTAGTTTCAAAACCGGTTAAGCTAAAAAAAAATGTTTAACTTAAAGGCGGTGTAAATGGCAAAACATCCAATCTTATTGGTTAAAATGGACAAGTTCGGACTTGATTAAAGTGCTCGGTACATTTTCGGTTCTGAAACCAAAGATGATTTTCTTATGCCTATTTAGCAACCCTGTAAAATGGTAGGAAAACTGCAGGAGAATGAAAAGTATATTTAGTTTTAATAAACGACTCAAATACATTATTATCCCAAGTATATAGGTTGGAATCGCTTACAAATACACAATTTCAGAAGGTACCCGCAAAAAAAATTGTGTCAAAATTAAAATCTGACGTTTAATTTAATTCTGAAGCCAATCACACTGTAGCGTCGTCATTGTAGCGGGAGGAAATTAGTATATTGTGTCTCAAGGGCAGAAAACTAGCTTTAGCAGCCCGCGGCTATTAAATGCGCGAGCGAGCGAAGCGAAGCGAGGGCAGTTGATAGCTAAGGGCTGCTAATGCGTTTTCTGAATGTGTGACACACACCTGTTTTTCGCCTAGCATCAAACAAGTTATTTTTTTAAATTTTATTAATATAAACGGAATTTTATAAGAAACTTCAGTAACAATTTACAAATTTATTTATTGTTGTATTTAATGTTAATTATGCCTTGAGCACAATTGTGGATAGTACCAGAATTTGAAGGCTTATTTCTACAGATAAAGTTGATGTTTCATTAGAATTATCTTTGATCTTTCCGATAGATAAGCAACTAATACAGTTCTGTTAAGTTTTTGGCTTTTTGATCCTTTTTCCAGTTTTTAAATAATTCATAGCACTTTTCGTACCGTTGCAACGCATTGTCTTAACATTGCTAGCTTCCTCTTTTTCAAATGTGGTCAAGTAAATTTTTCGTCACTGTCCGAGTTACCATTCATTTTCACTTTATTACAAAATTTAAATAAGGTTTTATTGTTATTTTATACTTTTGTTGTCCGTTTTTATTTTGATTTACACAAACGTCTGAAAATCTTAAATGTCAAAATGTCAAATGCCAAAATACATAAATGTCAGTCAAAGGTGTCTAGATTGTGAAAAACTACAAAAATCAAGTTTAGCGGCCCTAGGGACGATATGAGTTTAGCGACCCTAGAGACAATAAATATTATTTTCGGTCATATTTTTAGGTGTGATATGATTCATTTTTATATGTGCTGGTCGAAAAAAAACATTTCCTACCTGATAACAGGGCGGGAATATATACATGGGAAGGAATAAGATTGTTTACAGCGGAAGAAATGAATGTCATTAATTAATAACAATTGCGAATAAAATACAATACACGACAAAAAATTCAATGGTATTTAAAAAAAAAATTTGTTTTTTCGCCGAAAAAATAATGTAGTTGAGTTAATGTTTTCCTGAATGTCATTTTTGAAAATGTTGTTTCATCAAAAAACCTATTGGATTAATCTATATTTTGGTGTCAAAGCAATAGTCAGAGTTTGTCAAAGTTTATTTGTTCATTTGACAGTTAAAATATTGATTTAACATAAACTAATTTTTTGAATTAAAATGTTTTTCCTATTTTGATTTAATAGCTGGAATTGTTTGATCAAATACTGAAAATTTAAGGATTACCTAAAAAAACTATTAAATTAACGTTTAGTTGCTCTTTAAATCCATATATTAAGTTTGTTCATTTAACAAATTGTAAATGTTACTTTAAAATGTGTTAATTTTGCATTCATAAAATTGCCGTGAAGGGGGCTCGCCACGTCATTAGACGGTGTTGATCACGTGATGTTCTTACATCTCACCTTAGTTGGCTTACGATAGGAGTATATAAGCACAGGTAGCCGTTTGTTTTGGTTTTGTTCCACAGTGGAACTACCACTACACCAAATTGCCCGACAGTGATAAGACCCCCAATATAGGTCGAATCAGCTGTCTGTCGGTAGGTATTTGAAGTAGGTGAATACCAACCTTTAAAGAATGTTACTTTTACATTTTCAGAATGTTAACCCAACATTAGCGCAAATTATTTTAATTTAACATTTTATTGGTATTAAGTGAATATGCTAAAAAGGTTACTCCGACATATCAAGAATGTTTAATTAACCAGATTAGCAGATTAGAACAAATATTCTTATTTTGTTCATTTGAATAATATTTGTTGTTCAATTAAACAATACAATTTGACATTTTTAGATGATTAAGTAAACGTGCAAACGTGCTTGTATTGTAAGTGCATAAAGAGTTGAATTATTATTTTTTTTGTTTCAACAGCTTATTTTCAGTGTTAAGTTGTTGTTTCAAATTTACAAAAATAAATTAAAATTTAAAAAAAAAATGTTTACACTAAATTTTATAATTCTTTTTGTAAATTAAAATAAAATGTAATTAAAAACGTATTTGTTTATTTGTTTATTTAAATTAAATGTTATCCATTTGAATTATTTTTTTTAAATTAGGAAAGGTTCGGAAAGGATATATGATATATGAAGAAAAAATAGTCTTCATGTAAAATATATAAAATAAAATATATAAAATATGTTGAAAGAAAGAAAAAGAAAATCCTAAAAAATATTAACATTATCTCAGTGGCAATAATTATAATTGGACATATTTTAAGAATTTTTTAGTTAACTAACTACATCAGCTGATTAAGTTCTGCTACAAAAACAGGGTGTACAATCGAATATAAAATTTAGTATTGTAAGCTAGTAAATCTAACATAAACCATCAAAGTATTAAAAAAGTTTTACATAGTCTCTTAAACTCAATCTTAATTAAAAAAAAATTAAAAAATAACTTTCTTACTTTAATTTATTTTAAATTTGCAAAATAATATGCTTTGTAAAATATAGAATTTAAAATCATTTCATTAAAAACCAACCACTTTATATTAAAGTATTATATAATTTTTTATTTTACAATAACAACTATATTTAATACAAAAGACAACTTTGTTGTTTTTGGCTATATAGCTAAGCTAAACTAAGAAAATACTACAGTGAATTTTTTAGTGCCCTGTTATTATTTGTTGTAGAAAACGAGTCTTTTAAGCTCGGCTTAAATTCCATTATGGTGTAAAGCACTCGAATAATGTATGCAAAAAGAAGGGTTGGCAACATTTATCTTACTCTACTTTTTAGTGGCCTCTTTGCTTCAAAACTGCTTTGAGGTTTTCCTTAGGTTATTTATTAACTTCCCGCACGATGAACGATGGTTTTTGCACATTATTTGTTTTTTGTTTATTTCGGACCCGCACCCTAATTGATTTTAAAAAATATCGCCGCCTGCCTAATTATGCCACATAAATAATTTACTTTTCCAAATTCAATTTGCTACACGAAACAATCCCGCACACAGATTTATGACCACTGTGTTCTAGAATGATTTAATACTCTAAATGGTAATGTAATTGTGTGTTTAGCCAATATAGAAACGAACAAGTTGGAATTATTTATAACTACAAAGTAAATAGAAAAAGTTAGTAATAAATTTGCTGCAAGACACATTGCCGAAACCTGCTACGTTATTTATTTATCAAACAGTTTATAAATCTTTTTTAAACATCAAGAATTAGTTCAAGATTAATGAGATTTTCTTAATCTAAAATTTTCTCGATTTTATTTATTAAACCATATTTTATATCAAGAATAATAAATGACCAAGGTTATTACAAGATACTTTATATACTTTTTATACTTATATAGTTTAATAATAGTGTTAAATTTATAGTGGGAATTATATTATACTATAAGAAGTAAGAATAATCGTTTATAGAATTAAGATCAGATGTTTACAGCCGAAGCAAACTGTGCGAAAATTGGCCTGGCCTGGAATTGACGGGAAAAAAACATATCAAACCCAAAATTGTAACAATAAATATTAACAGAAAATAATACCGGACATAACAAATAATGAATATTTATATCGTATACTATATGGCAGTTTCAAAAGATGTCCAAATGATCCAAATTACTGGACAATTAACTGTATACCCGACGAAATTAAAGAGTGCAAAAAATTCGTTGTATAGATTAAATAAATTAATAAGGTTAAAAAAAGTGGTCTACCTACTTACTATTTCTCATGGCTAGGTAAGACGTAAACAAAGCAAAGCTATAAAATAAAAGGACGAAGATATTCTTAAACTCGCATCTGAGCAAAAACAACCAAAGAATGTATAAAATGACAAAAAAATGAAAAAGCTTTTATTAAACTCTAAAATGTCACGAATGGTTAGAAACCCAGCGAGACATACTGAAAGTTATATTTGATGGCAACTAACTTTTTTAATCATTATTAAAAAATTTAAATAATTAGTATTAAAGCCAAATATAAAAAACAAACTTTTACATTTTTTTGGATTCTTGGCTTTAAATTGCCCATGTCTTTAGTAAATACGTAATAAGTGGTATATTGATTTATGTGCAATAATCCGTTAAATCTGTGATTTACGGAGCAATTAAGATTGTTGCATTACTTTGGTTCAATAAATCTAAAGCAAACATGGACATATATTGCGCAAGTTTTTGAAGTCTTTGTGCATTTGGCTATTAATTAAATCTGATCTGAAGAAGCTTAAGACAAAACGAAAAACTTTTGCGTCGATTTATTAAAAACTTCTTTTTAAGGGTGACACATATAAACCTGAGGCACGTCAGAAAAAAAGAATAATTAAGGGGCGGGCTGAAAGTTTCAAAAAGTATGGGCATTGGATCCATTCAGTTCCAGACAGGAAAAACATTAGGAAAGCAAGTCGTGCATGAATGTGAGAAAAATCCTTTACAGAAAAACCAATCGGGAGGAATAATTCCTGTTTCAACTGTGTGATATATTCCGACCTTTGCAGCGCGCTGCAGAAGAAAGATAACTTGCTTTTAATCGGGTCATTTCGTTTCATTTAATTTGACACGTCTTTGATAAAGTCATTTTCAGCCAAAAGTCTATAACACATTTTAATATCGCTTTTCTACAGAATTGAAAAGTTTTTGATATTGCTAGATATAACAATAACAATAAGCTAAAATTAATATTTTGACAATTTTAGATATTGCTATGCGAATAAAAATAAAAAAGATATTTTTTAAGACTCATGAACAAGTTGATATTTTTATATAATAATTTTAGTTACTATATTTTTGTTAAATTTAATATTTTAATAAAAAATATTTTTGGGATTGTTACATGTTTACATTATTTAGGCCCGGTTTTTCAATACTGCATTTAATTAGCACTTTCGTAAGTTACAGTTATATTTAACTAGCGGCAAATTGTAATGTTTTTTCACGCATTTTGAAGTATTAGTTACAGAATCACAACTTTTGACATATTTTTGTCAGGTTGGTATTGAATTTTACCGGAAATCACCAAATATAACCTTATTTGCGCTGTTAAAAGTGAAAAAAATAAATTAAACAAAAATCAATGTGTGTTTTCCTAATTAAAATTATATATTTTTTAAACATAATAATTTTAGAGAAAATAGAAGTAATAGATATTGGACAGTAGTTTCCTGGATCTTCTTTATTAGATATTTTACATTTTTCAGGAAAATTGACAGTCTTAAAGCAGTTATTTATACATCTGAGTATGGTTTCTTTTATGTTAGGATAAATCTTTTTAATATCTTTAGTAGTAATATTATTATCACCTGAGTTAACGCATTGTATAAGGGGACATAAAAATACATAGTTTTATTATTTGTAACATCTTCAAATGTTATATCAGGTATTATATATTTTTGCAGTTCTTTAGCAACTTCAGTACAGAATCTATTATAGATATTTCTTTACTCTCAGTGTATTCTTAATTTTTGTATTTTAGTCTGTCTATCTAGGTTTTATATTAATCATGTATAGTTTTCCATATTTTCTTCACATTTCTTCCCGTTGAGAAAAGTTTTTGTTCAATAAATTCATATTTAAAATTAACACAATATTAAATGTATTTTTAGGTTGTCCACCACTTTACTAATACAAGAAGTCGTAGTTACGGAAACTCAAACATAATCTGCACTTTGATAAATAACTACCAATTGTAAAACACAAAAACAAATTAACTACCAATTAAATAGCAATTTAATTTTAACTAGTGATAATAAAACCGGGCCTTAGATAAGCATCTTAATAAAAAAAATTATTTAATTTAAAATAATCAAAATATAAATAAAATAATATTCAGCTTAAACTAAGGAAAAGTCATTAAGTTTTTACAATTTAATTAGTATTAAAACTTCTACCTTTGAGATTATTAGGTAATTATTAAAGCAATTGACAGCATTTTTTAAGGAAAATAATAAGTTATTACTCTTTTGTTAATTATTTTTTTATAAATATATATTTTTATAGAGAAAATTTATTACGAATATTATAATATGTTTTCTTTTTCGAATTTAGTCCAATCCAAATCTTGTTTATTAATGCATTATACGCGACAAATCATAATTTAAAAAACATAAAATTGTTTTCGTACGGTTTTTAAAAATTTTAATAAAAAAAATAGTTATTTATGATATACGCTAAAGAAGCATCGCTAGTGGCGCCACCACGTAGACATCATAATCGTAACAAAACTACAGCTTTTAATAAGCACTTGCCAAACGAGTATGTTACAAACGAGTGGTTTTAAGAATAGGGCCGGAAAATGTTAAAAATATTGAAAAAACAATCGTGTAACAATTTGTTGTGTTGTTGGGTGTTTTTCGAAAAAAAAATCCGTTGTTAAATTTTTACCGGTTTTCCAATAAACAGTGGGAATCCGAATAAAGAAATAAATTGCATACAATCCCTACAAATATCAATTGTACGTACTAGATACAATAAATTCACATTTTATTAATGATTTACGTGAAAATTGAAAACATTTAAATTCATTAAAAATCATCAAACCGTATTTTAAACTATTAAAAGAGTTAATTGTGAAAGTCTTCACTCAACGGTAAATGACTATAAACGGATATAATATTATGTATTATATATAATTTAATGCTTTTATGAATTTGTAGATATAGATGTCGGCATTTTTTAGAGAACTCTGTAAGAGTACAAACCCTCCCCAGCAAAGAATTTATAAAGGTTCCACCCCAAGTGATGAAATGAAATATAACACAACACAACACAAATACTTACGGGAATTAAGCTCATTAATTTAATAACCCAAGGTACTTTTGAGGTGTTGTATTCATGGGAAAAGTTTCAAAAAGGAAATAATAAATACAGTAAATAAAAGACAATAAATCACGTTTGAACTCAGGTCCTGGAAGACCTGGAAGCCTTCTGTTTATTTTTAATTATCTCTCATAAAACCTTAAAAAAATGAGGGATCATGGGAGTAAGTTATAATGTATAAAACACTAAAAATGTATAACAATTATTAATGTGATTTATTAACTTATTTTCTAAACGAGAACTCTGAAAGAAAGGGACGTCCCTACAAACATCCTACAAACCCTTAAAACCCCACAATATCTCCATACTGCGACCACAACCTAAAATAAATATATAGATAAATAATACCTACATCTTGCTCTTTGCTCTAGTTGATGCTCCTTTTAATTTTTAGTTTGTTTGTTTGTTGGGTAAAAGTAGAGTTTTAGTCTCTATGTTTCTATTTAATGCAACTTTATCCGTCAAGAATTTATATCCGTTATCCTTACAAAGTTTTTATAATTAATAAATGTTGAATTTAAGTTTACTGTTACATGATTATTAGAGTTCAGGCTGAATCAACTGTTTGAGTAATAGAGAATAAGAAGTAAATAATAATCGGCTTCGAGGTCATTCCAATTGAGAGTCCGCAATTGCCCAGCACGGTGGGGCTGAAGCATTTAGAATCTGTGTATTAAAACGAGTCGAAATCCAATATTTCAGACTTTTTACCCGAGCCGTTTTTGAGAAAACCCAATTTTAAAGTTGAAAACAGAAGTTTTTGTAATTCCAAGAAAATTTACAAAAAATTTTGTTTTTTTAAACAAAAAGAAATGGTTAGGCACTTATGGGGGGTACCTAATTAAAAAAGTGCACTAAAATTATTAATAATTTTGCCTGAAAGCATATTGAGTAAAAAATTTCAATTTCATATTTTGGAAAGAGCCCGACACCGAAAGGCTTTTTTCTCAAAGTATGAAAATGACCGATGGCAGTTTTTAAAATGCAAAATAATCTGATGATGTTGATGCACGAGTATAATTTGGGTAGATATTTACATGTATACACGAATAAACTAATTAAAACAAAGAATAACATTTTCTTTAATTGATTGCATTGATTCTGTTAGTTCAGAGCAAATAATTTATTTTCAACTGCTTCTTGCAAAAACATGACATTTTACGAACTGTCAGATTCAAATAAAACCTGACGTTTTTTTTATAAATTACCATGGTACAATGCAATTATTGATTTATAGTGTGTCAAACGATAATTGACGTGTAGTTGTATATGTATAAGACTTTTATGATAGTTGTAATAATTAACATTCGTCACTAGTTTTATGTTTGTGTTGAATTATTTAAAAAAAAATGGTTTCCAAGAAAGATCATGCTGGGACTCATGACGAAAACCGGAAAAAGATATGCTTGTTTTGTTTGAACAAGAAATTAAGTATGAGGAAGGTTGAAGGGGCCATGAAAAATGCGGTTGAAAAAATTGTTTTGTACAATTCTGAAGTGCTTGCGCAATACTAGTTTATCGAGCAAACAAAAGTGAAAAATCTAATATTAAGTTACCCGATTATTCTCAATTTCTAGTTTTACCTAAGAACACCAGAGCTCAAGATAAAACAATTTGCAAGTGTAAATTGTGTAAACTTGTAAGAACTCCAGGACATGAAAACTTTGCGAAGAATAGGGTAAGAGTTTTAAAAAAAAGTTCTCGTAAGTGTCCAAAATGCAAGACCTTGTTGCGAAAAGGAAAACCGCATTTTTGTGTTGCTCAGAAATATGAAAATTTGGTGGAGCATGTTATGTCGGCGCTTGCTCCAAAAGCCCAAGAGCATTTAGTAATCGATTTAATGAAAAATATTACTAGAGATGCAAATATAAATCTTCAAAAACCGGGTGCTGAAGTTAGTTTGTCTCGAAGATGCGGGAAAGCGCTGAAAGTAGCCTTCAATGTTGATGCTAAAACTTCACCTAAGCCAATTGGTGCGGAAGATGTTTTAACAATTGGAACGGAATTCGGGATTTCGAATAATGCTGTTGTCGGTATTGCTTCTGCCCTTCGTATTTCCACTAAAAGTAGACAAATGTTTAAACCGAAATTAAAGGAAAAATTACGTACTATTAGACATTCATTGGACAATTATTTTACTGTTAAAAATTTTAATGTGATTCATACAGAGAAGAGCAATAAGAAAAGTGAGACTACAGAAGCTTTAGTTTATTGCAATGATATCGAAGGTCTTCTAAAAGTAATTCATGAGAAAAGAAATAATACTGAAACGCATTTAAAATTCGGCATTGACGGTGGAGGTGGATTCTTGAAAATTTGTCTCTCAGTTCAAGCAACTAATGAAGAAACGAATAATGGAGAAAAACGAAGAACCTCTTACAAAAGGACTACCGGGACAACTAAATTTAAAGACAGTGGCGTTAAAAAGCTATTTTTGCTCGGAATAGTCGCTCATACCGAAGAAAATTATGAAAACGTAGCGATGTTGTGGTTTCTATTGCAAATAAATAAATATGAGGCGACGATAGCAACGGACCTAAAATTAGCCAATATTCTCACAGAAATTATGTCCCATTCGAGTTGTGTCCCTTGTACATGGTGTTCTGCACACAAAGATAAATTAGATATTTGCGGAGAATACAGAACTTTAGAGATCTGTTCAAGAAAATATAGAGCTTGGCGCGAAAGTGGTGGCCAAAGAGCACGAGCAAAGAATTTTGAAAATTGTATGCATCTACCGATCATTGCAAGTAGAAATGATACAAAAATAATAGATATAATTCCCCCACCTGAATTACATTTAATGTTAGGGGTTGTCAACACGCTCTACAACCACATGCTTAAGGAGTTTGAGAAAGATGCTTTGAAATGGGCTAAAGAATGCAATGTAATCCAGCAATTCGTTCATGGAGGTCCTGCATTCGCAGGAAATGCGTGTAGATCACTTCTTGGAAAAGTTGATCGCTTACGTAGGTCATGTTCCGTGGGATGTCTAAAGTTTGTCCAATGCTTTGCAGACTTTAATACTGTTGAAAATTCATGTTTTTCTGGTCAGCTAAAACCAACTTACGAGGACGATATAAAAAAATTTAAAGAAAGCTATTGTGACTTAGGGATTTCTATCACTCCTAAAGTTTATGCCGTGATTTTTCATGTTCCTGATTTTTGTAAACAAAGACAACAAGGCCTGGGGTCTTATAGCGAACAAGCTATGGAATCTGTACATGCTGACTTCAAGAAAATTTGGAACAATTTCAAGATTTCGAAGGAGCATCCAGAATATGCAAATAGATTACTTCGGGCAGTACAGGAATATAATGCTAGACACAAGTAATTAATATGAAGTTTTGTTATATGTAGGTATGTCAGTATTAATTTATTAAATGTTTTTTAAAGTGGCATGTTTTTTTTTACAGATTATGCAACAATGATATTAATTTAAGGCCTTCTTCATATATCCATCACTTTAAAACTGTTGTTTTATTTATAATATTTATATATTTATTTTGTTGGTGTTTAATTTATTAAAAATAAACAAATTTATCCTTAATCTGCAATCTTTGTACAGAAACACCCACCTAAATTAACAAAAGCTAACCATAAAATATCGCTAGTGATTGTTGGTTATTTTCACCCTTAAAAATAGGTTTTCTCAAAAACGGCTCGGGGAAAAAGTCTGAAATATTGGATTTCGACTCATTTTAATACACAGATTCTAAATCTGCAAACAGAATTTTTGTGCAAATTTTCGTCATTTAAACATGCTGAAGCCCCACCGTGCCAGTATGCCTCATTTGTCGGCAAACTTTAATAACTTAATAATTACCATGGAATAAAGATAATAAATAACAAAAGGCAATGTCTGCATAGCGCATTTAGATGAATCCAGACCTTTACGCACCTCTTAAAATTTATAGGATTGTAATTCAAAATGGGCTTTTTATGTGAGAAAACCACAAACAGTGGTCATAAATTAAATGTCGCTATCGCACAATCACTGTTGCTACTCACTCCTAATTTAATACCAAATAATAAAATATCACTGGTACACTATTTAAAACATCTGTGGTGTAAAGGGTAATCTTAAATGGTGTCTAAATCCAAAACCAAGACTTGGTGGTGTTAATATAAACACCATGAATTATGATTGAAAATGTTATATACAGCAAACACCAAAACGGTGTTTATCTAAAAATATTTTAGAAGTGCAACTACACGGAAAAAAAAGGAATAGTTAATTTAACTATGTTAATTTAGTTGACCCATAAGTATTTATTTAAATCAACTGTGGGAACATTAATATGAACAAAGATTAGTTTGACGGTACTAAACCATATAATATAATATAAACCATATAATTATTTTATTTTTTTTAAATTGATTAAATTGGTTAAATTAACCCAGAAACCTTTAGTGAAACCAACCCGCTGTATGGTTCAGTTTACTAAATATGTTGTTTGTAAAATAAGAGTTACTTCAACCTTAAGCACTTTGTTAAAACGATTAAAACAATTTGCATTCCTGGTTGCATAGTATGCACCGATCGCGGCAAAGGCGGTGTGGATCACGCGATGTTCTTAAATCTCGCCTCTGTTAACTTACATGAAGAGTATATAAGCTCAGGTAGTCCTTTGCTTTGGTGTGACACTACAAGTTGTTCGATACTAAAGAGACCTTAAATAGGTTGAAACAGCTGTCAATACTTGAAGTATTTTAAGTTGGTGAAACGCACTAAAAACATTATCTCTAGCGAGTTGAAGGTTAAATTTTCTGGAATAATACCACTGGTAATATACTAGTAATGCGTCAAGGAACTTCCTGTTTCCTTTCTTTCTGTGTAGTTTAATTTAATTTGACCAAAAACACATAATATTTAACACTGAAAAGGAGTTCAATTTACACCAAGTAAAATTTATTTTAATACTGTGTGAAAGTTAAATTTACACTATTTTAGTATCTGAATTTACACTGGACCAACGAACCATATTTAACACCATTTTGGTTTGTATCGAATTTGGTGTTAAAATCACTTAACTTATTATGGGACATAAATGTGAATCTGCGAGTACTATTTAATAAATCCTATTTTTAAGAAAGTCGATATGAAGTATATTTAATTTACGCAGCGTTTATGGTAAATCCCCTTTAAGAATTATTTACTAAAATAATTAGATAAATTCAAATACAACCCTGACTTTTAGTTAGATAAAATTAAGTTTAACTCTGACATTTTAATTGAATAAAATCAAGTACAAGTACAAGTACAAGTTTTTAATTAGATAAAATCAGATACAACCCTGCCCTTTTAATTAGATAAACTCAAGTACAACCCTGATCTTTTAATTAGATAAAATCAATAAGTCAATCAATAACAAGTACATAATGTTTATTATTTAGAATATAACGAAATGCGAGATTGTTTAAACGTAAATTTCGATAATAAACGTTATTTATTAAACATCAACCATTATGGTGGAATAGATAGATCGATGACGCCAAGTCAATTGATCGAATATTTATCTTTACACAAGGCATTTGTGTAAACTAAATATACCAAATTGTTCATGAATATTTATACTATAATAATTTAGTTATTATAATGTACAAACCTGTAATTTAAAACACTTTTTCATTCACCAAATTTTCAACTGTTATTTTCTAGAATACATAAAACGATCTTCCCTTCCCTTCCCTACTTCCCCCCTTTCTTTTATCTTTCGGCAACTTTAAAAATGCTTAGATCCTTGCTTCCCGCCAGATTTAAATGTTACTTTATTTAAATGATTTTTTGAATACAATTACGATCGTAATAACAAACGGATTGGTTAGTAGGGGGTTATTTGCAGATCTCCTCAACTCAAATAAATAATAGCTATTATTTAGTTTTAGATTTCTTAAAAATGTCCAAACTTAAATATAAATTATATTACGTAAAGTTATCTTTAGATAATTCTGCACCAGCAAATATACGTACCGAATTGGATCCTTAAGCAAAACATAAAATTGCAACTTTCGATTAGTTCTTGAATTACATTTACAATTAAAAACAATAATTTACTATGATCACTTAGATAAAATGTACACACAAAATATATCAGCATATAAAGTATAATAAATCGAAATCGAGTACAAATTCCAGCAAAGTTTTTACTTGCAACGCGAAACACAAATAACGTGAGCGGTTAAGCTGTGCACATGCAACTTTGCGAATAAAATTGGTCAAGTAAGACTTCTGCCTTCACTTCTTTTGTAAAAAAACTACTTATTTATTTAAAAATGATGTGCAGTTCGTATGCTTTAAATGTATTGTTGACAAACCTTGCAGTATAATAATGCTATCGCGCGGCACCAGATGGCGCGCGCGTTGCAAAAACCCGATGCTTTTTCATCGTGTGCTAAAAGTGCCAATTAATTTTTTTGAAGAAAAGCTGGGGAGACAACGCCCAATACGAACAAAACAGAACTCTTTTATCACATACAATAGTACAAGTTTTTCAGGATGAATCATTGTTGTTTCCGGACGAGGCGTTCGCCGAGTCCTGAATAGCAGATGAGTCCTAAAAAGCTTCCTTTAGGTACGTATGACAAAAACTATTTTTTGCTATTCGCTTTTTACAATTCTTAAGAACGCTTAAATTTGCAAATTTTCCATAATTTTTATGTTCTAAAAAGTTGGCTTAGAAATAATTGATATCGTGGCAACAAGTTTGTTGATTTGGTAATTTTGTAATATCATTCGAAATTTATTGGAGAGTCACATAAATTTTAAAATGTTCCAAAATCCCAAATATATTGCTAAAAGGCAAAAGAAATCGTTTTGGATTTATTTCCTGTGAAGTCTCGTGCCATTTACCATAAAGAATATGATGCTTTTATTGAATGGAAACACGAACATGGCGTACTCGTTGTAAATGAAGATGTATTGCTAAATTAATTACACTAAAAAGTAAGTACAAACATTTAAAAACCTAAATACTTATTTACCCAAGATGTATTTTGAGGTCGAATAATCATTAGATTACTTGTTACCGTAAAGGTTGCCATGAAGACTTTTAGGGACTAAGTCGAAAAAGAAGCATTTTACGTAAAATAGCTATTTTTGGAAGCATATGACCAAAGTGTATATTTTCTAAACATTGAAATTTACAAATATTATATTTAATCTTCTTTGACGTAATTTGTGTGTAATTTTTGCTCAAATCCTAAGAATTTTTATAACTTGGGTAATCTGGATTTGATAAATGTGTTTTTATTTCAATTTTTAAAATAACCAGAGTATTAAATAAGGCTTTAAAGGAAACATTCTTGGCTGTTTTAATGAACTTTTCTTTGATTTACGTTTAAAAAAAATGTAAATTGTTAGGCGAAATGTGTCAATTTGTGCAAATTCTTAATTCTTTTTTGACTAGCAAGATAAAATATAATAAGGCAAATAAGAATACTTGTCAATAGCAGCTGGAATTTTATTTTTATATCATATTAAAAAATATATCTTTTTAGCATTTTTAAAAGAATATTAGGGAAATGCCTTATTTCTCTTTTTATCAATAATGATATTCTGCGATAAAAAAGTTATTTTTACCACAAAATAAATCTTTAAATTAGAGAATTTAATATATTACCTATATTATATATCTGGTTTAATAAACGCCATTAAGTCCCAAATTTTAATTAGGCACGAGCGATCTTGCGAGTGAGTGTTTAATTAAATGAGTGTCTAGAAAAGTTTATAAACGAGTTGTATACTATACTTTGTCCACGACAAATACCTATTTTTATCTAAAAATGATTTGAATTAAATATTTGTACAGAGCGACATCTATAAAAAATAGAGTAAGTATCGTAACAATTTGGGAATCTGTATTACGCCAGTCAAAATGTCTAATTTGGTAGTAAATGGAAATTCATCCTATAAAAATAGACTAACAACTGTTTAAATGATGATATAGAAGCAGTTTTTCACAGTGAAAGTGAAGAGAATGTTTTATGAGCACATCGCGGTGGAGTCTTTAACTGAAATTTTTAATGCTTTCAGTAAAATCTAGTTACTGCTGGCAAAATCAAGAGGTCAGTACAAAATTGCATATAAACTTTACAAATAGGTATTGGGGTTGAGAAACTATTTTATACTTTTTATTTTTGTATTAAGATAATTAAATAATTTGCACATTATTATTATTATTATGACATTTGACAACTGTCAACAAACTTAAAACTAATTTCAGACCGTGACTAAAAACCTGTTGCTAACTCCAGCCCGTGACTTTAACGCAATAAAGCCACAACTGTCAATGTGTATTTAAAAGATTACTTGGTGTCATGGAAACATGTATGATAATGGATGTTTTAAAGGTGGAAGTAGATAAAATTGTATTTAGAGGGCATAAACAGTTTATTGTGCAAAAACAGCTCTTTAAAGGCGGAATAAAAATTTGTCGGTAATAGCACAAATTGTGTGCTCACTAAATCAATTACGTTGACGAAGTGGACGAAGCATGCTTGGCGAATTTTTGCATAAAAACATGTTTTTTTAACTAAATAAAAAATAGTTTCGATATTGACAGTTTATCTACTGATAAAAATCTAAATTTCTTGAAACACTTTTTATACAAATGTACAATTGTACAAATATGCATCATATTCTGCATTGCGTCTGACAAGTACCTGTATGGTGTAATGTTTAGTAAACTCTTTATTCCGGTTTAATTACAAGGCATCTTGATTGGGACCAGACACATATAATGCACTGCATTTCAACATCAGCCGACTCCCGTATGTACTTTGCAAAGTTCGGTTTCAATTAAGTCACTAAACAATGCTGCCAACTGATCGCTTATGATGCCCGCCAACCGAATTGCTGCCGTCGTCGAGACTTTATTGTGCCACCGAAACTATTTCGGATTTAATTTACCATTCAGGCTGATGTTTAACACGGGATGTTGTTTTAATCGTCGCGTAGGTAGCCGGTGTGTTGTGAATTTGTTTATTATTAAATCGAGTTTGCAATCCACACTTACATTTACTTGTTAATTAACGAAATTGTCTGTGCAGAAGTTTATGCTTTGTGTTTCGGGAATGTAACTTGTGAATCTCCCGAGATGGGTTTTATGATCAAAATGTAACATCACAAATAAAAGTACTTTAGTGCTATCTACAAATGTGTTCAGAAAAAAGATTTACCGATAAAATACATAATTAATAACAATAAAACGAAAATATTTTTATATACAAAATATAAATACGATCAAAATTAGATTTTTCATTTCACAAAACAAAAATTGTGAGCTGTAAAATTATTAAAAAATGCAATACCAGAAGAATTTTTTTTTAATATCGACAACTTTAAATATAAATGTATAAATAAAACTAGGTAGAAATAAAATGTTTTAAGTTCCTTTAAAAATAATAAGACATTTATATATGTTTTTTCTGAAATGTTCGTATTATTGTCAAAAATTAAAAAATATATAAGACTTTTAATTTCCACCCGAAACAGTTTTTCCCTATTCGCACCCCAAGTAGCATTATAGTGACAAAAGTTGATATCGCAACTTCAAATTTGTGAAAATTACGTTAAAATAACTAAATCTACAACGATAAAGTTGAACTAACTTTATATTATATTAGCATAGTTGTAATCATGTGATTTGAACCAGCACAATATACTTCATAGTTCTATAACTTTATGGTGTATCAGTCTGGTATCTGGAACGTTATGACCACTTTTGACACCACCCTTGTCTAAACTATAAAGTGTATTATGTTTAGTACCGGTAACCAAACCATCACTTAAGTGTTACTTGGAAGTGGTAGTAGTAATAAAGTGGGTATACTAGTTTTGGCAACGTTTTCAGAATTTTTTACCATTGTTGAAAGTGATAAAACTCGATAATATAATTGCGGTGGTCATTGCCACGTTCTTGATTCATGCTCAAGTGATTTTCACGGTTTGCGTAGGATTACCACTTTAAAGTTCGCTTCTTCAAAAGCAGACATTTTTACAAATAGTAGCCATTGTAGGAAAATAAATGTGTAATTTTAAATAAATAATTCTGGAGAGTACCGCACCAAATTAACACGTTAATACATAATTATTGGTTTCATGTGACCAGAAATAATAAATAAATTATTTTAGGTCTATAGATAAATAATTTTTAGATCCGCAAAGTTTACCGATTTTTATATTATTTTTATTACCACATATTTCAGTGAGTCTTGAGCTGAGCGGTCACGTCGAGTTAAGTGTCTCGATAGGCGCTTACTTTCTTTCATAGTTTCATCACCGCTAAAGTTCAATAACAAAAAATCAATATCGATTCTACACGTGATATCTGTCCCAAGTGCAAAAGAGTGCAAATTGTGTGTGGTACTTCCCCCTGGATTAAGTCCTTAAGTGTTTTACCTGGATAAAAGGTGTGAGAGAGTCGATCAGTTCCACTGAATAATTTCCTGGACTACCACACGTGCGGGCGGCATGCGATAAGGATCAATTTTAGCACACCTGCCTGGCAATTATCCCGAAGTCCAAGTCTGCATAAATTAGATAAATAGTTACCAAAATTGACCATATAATACCCAATAATATTAATAATAACCTTTAACTAACAATTAATTCGTCAGGTAAAATTAATTAGTCGCAAACAATGTCCAAGATTTCCATGCACAACAATGAAACTTGATAAAAAAAACTATAAATACAAGGGCACATAAGAAGCCATTAATCACTCAAGTTACGATAAACATTAGGCAAAAGAAACCATCTTAAAGAAATAAACATGTTTAGATTACTAAGACGTTAAGGGGACCATAAATTAGGTAAAAACCGTTCCAAGCGTAAATAAACAGCCGCACCGCACAGTGAGGCGCAAAGATGGACCCAACCCCAAGTGATGGGAATCACGCACAATGGGAAAAAATTCGAGGGTATTGGCAATTTCAGTAGGTTAAACAAAGGCGGGACAAACAGCTGCTTATGAAGTCGGTCTCGGCATGAGGGGCTGAATTTCCACGTAGTCAGAGGTCACTAATTACGGCGGGGTGCGGCCGGCAACACTTCGGTACTGAAGATAAGACTCAATATCGCACAGGGGGGCAAACAATTCTAAAGCGGTGACCAAGAACCAAAATCCGACTCGGACAGCGACGAACAGGAAGTACACCATCAAGGAAAGGCTCTAGCAGCATACTAATCCACCTACCCCCATTCAGGAATCCCAACTGAATGGGGTTATTACTAAAGCCCTGGTTGAGGAGGATTCCGGATTATACTTAGTTTTGGGTCAGTTCAATGTCCTCCAAAAACCCTTCCTAAACTGGACGTATGGCCCGAGCGGCCTTAACCATATACACTGTCATCCACGACCTTCTAGGGTGGATCTACCAGCCGGCGTAAAAACTTCGGATCCAACAAACACAGGTAATGCTGTGATTTGGCGGGATACGCAGGAGAACGGAAAGGGGGTAAAATAACCCTGAGAGATTAGTGGAGGATAATGTCTTTGGGGCCTGCCATACGTTCCCATACTCATACTCATACTCATTTTTATTACCTCATATTTCAACGAGGCATGCTTATATTTCGAGCTATGACAACCATGTCTGACAGTAAAATTGTATTCGTGTTAATTTTATGTTTTCGGATTATTTTAAATCTAGTTATTATTTGCAAGTTGCATTCTTACATTATAATTATTTTAGTATTTAGTGTCAATTTAATATCCAGTTTCAGAAAGAGATAAATAATATGCTAAAAAGAGACGAGGATAGAAAGTAAAGAGTTGTGAATTTTCGCTTAAGTTTTGGCCACTATACCTTCACGTTATAGAAACAAAATCACCACATGGAATAAAATTCAAGAACGTTGTTTCTCAAATTTATACCTTCCACCTAATAGACCCGTTTTTTACCACATGGCAAAGATTTTGGCAATACACTTTACAGTTGTTTTATTCACTAAAAATTCTACTTGGGACATCTCCTTCTTATAAGTTTAATGGCAACTATTATGGATTATTGGAATATTAAAGTAAACATTTTTTAAGATGTTTTATTTTTAATTAGTTTAATAAAAGCTGAAGATTAATAATTTATTACTTAGTTATTATTTTATTAAATTTAGGTCATAATTTTGTTTTTCAAGCATTCCACGTTACGTTACGTTAATTTTTAAGTAAAATCTACCGTAATTAAATTAAATACCATTGTTACTTTTGCAAACGTGTTTATTATGCTTGTAATAATTAACCTTAAGCTTATACGCATAATAATTACAGTAGTTTTTACTCACATTTTTTGATTATTATGGACGCTACAAAAATGTATAAAATTAAACCAAAATTGTGATAAACTTTTTTTGGATTAAATTTAAAAAAAAATCCTTATACATTAATAAAAAAGTTTTAAGCAACTTGAACCTGGACGATTTTTTTTTAGTTTTCAGTTGAAAAATTTGATCCTAAAATATATAAACTTTAGGTCATTACACTACACTACAACATTTTTTTTTTATTTTGGTGCTTATATAAATGTCATATAATTTGTGCCAGAATGTTTGTTATGCAGTGTTATTTTGTTTGAATAAAACTTTTTTAAATTTTGACCATTTTTGGTAAGAAACATTCTAATGTATGACATGTATGAATGTACAATGTACATATGTTTTTCTCATATGTAACAAAATGAACAACATATTGATGAAATTTCATGTTTTGGATCTACAAAAAATCAAATTAGATCATAATGCAGAATGGATTAACCCGATTTTATAGACTGAAGTTTTTAATTCCCGCATCGTGATGTAAAAGCGCTGCCATGTATTTTTTTCGTATTTTTTTTAATTCCACGGAACAAATTTCGCTGAAATTGCATATACTCACTATATTTGCAATGTTTTTTTTTAATTGAAAAAGAAATAGGTACCGTATAGTTAATGAATACAACGGCGCGTTATTTACACCGTTATCAAGGTTTTGGGTTGGGATTCACGTATACTGCTCTTGCTTTTTTTAGTGATAAACAAGCCAAAGATAAATTAGCAATTTTGTTTAAACTAAAGATTGTTTTACGAAATAAAAAAGTGTCGAAATAAAGTTTAATAATTGGGTAGGCACAGTAATTTAATTTTTATTGTTTAATTTTATCTTTGTATACACTTGCAGAAGTGCTAGTAGGCCATTCCAACGTATTTTTTATGTTTTTTTTATTTTTGTAACTTACTTATACTTACTTTAATTTATTAATTAAAGTTAATAATATTTTATTTAAAGAATAAACAGAATACCCATTTTTTATTTAAATATTTTTTGTTTATTAATGTAAATATTTTGGTTTTACATTTTAATTTTTTTACTACTTTTTTTTAAGGCTAAATTTAAACTGAAATCAACTTTTTAAAAAAGTGCTTTGTATTTGCTTTGCACTTGTAGGTATTTTATGTCATTTTTTGTTTATTTGTATTTGGTATATGAATATATATTTTTTTTAAGTAAGAACTTCTACTTTTTCTCAAGTAGGTACCTTTTTCTTGTACTCAGAACAGCTTTGATTTCAGTTGAACCCCACGCGTTATAAAACAATTAAAATTGTAAATAAAACACTCTTTCTCGCTTTTCATGCTCTTTTTACATGCTCGCATCTGAAAGTCAAACTTTTCGGTTTTCTCTTCTTTACAATGGAGCCAACGACCTGAACTTTAGCCCAACTATTGTAGTATTGATAATAAATTATTTGTGAAGCTTGGACTTTCAAAAAACACCTGGAGCTTGGCGGCCAATTCGCATTTCTCGAAATTGTGAGATTAACCAAACTTGGTTTGTTTGACGAGTTTGCGCTATCTCTATCTAAGGTCATTCATACCACAATATATATAGTGATCAAATCATTCAATTTTGTCCACAAAAGTCCGTCAGTATGCGACTATATCGCTCAATATTGAATATCTCTCAAACCACTTTACACCGCAATTTAGGTACATGTCAAACTTTAACATAAATAAATAAATTACATGTCGATCTTTTTTTAAATAAATTAATTAATTAAATGTCGATCTTCATTTAAATAGATAAATAAATAAAAAAGCATATATTTATTAAATTAGTTTACATAGTTTTTGGGTAAAATCCACTTGCATCAATACAAATCCAAATTACTCAAGAACTAACAAATGAAATAGTTTTGACATTTCACATGAAATGTCAATTACTCAAAGTTCAAAAACTCTGTAGCAAACCTTTATGATCTGTGGTAGCAAATTGCGCAACCTTTATAATGTCCTCTTTGTTACCCTTTTATTATTTAAATCAATGGAAAAATCCCAAAAAATACTATAACATATTTCTTGAGCTTAGCCAGATATGTATGCGCGAGCCATCTGGTAGCATTATTGGACTACATACTATTTTTATATTGGAATCCTCTAAAAAACGCCAACTGCAATTTAAAATAGTAAAAGACAAAATATATCTACGAATTCATGGCAAATATATACCCGTTTTTGGTCTTTTACCATTGAGTGAAGACTTTCTCAATCAACGCTTTTAAAAACAACTTCTTAATTTTTACTGAATTTAAATATTTACAATTTTCACGTAAATCATTAATAAAATGTGGTGTGATGGCGGCACTAGCGATGCTTCTTTAGCGTACACAAAATTTTTTTAATTGATTTTTTTATGTTTCTAAAACCAATAAATACTTTTAATTTCAGTCATGTGTGTACGTTTTAGCCAATTAATGAAAACATTAGAAGTAGAAATAATTTACTTACATCATTCCCTGTTATTGCGTCAAAAAATAATCTAACGAATTTGATATTCCATATAGATAAATTGAAAATAATTTTTTAGATCTTTTCTCAAACCTGTTCCCATTTGGCAAAGAACACTCGAGCCCCCGTGTCCACTTCCTAGCAACAAATCTTCGAAAATTTGTCAAAGCAATGAATAAATAAAACAGAAGTGAATACATAACAGAAACTGTGTTATAGTTTTGAACAACGCATATAGAGTTATGTTATATTATGATATACAAAAAACTTTACACTTAAACTTTACCTTTAATAGATTATAAGTATATATTATTAAATAAAAATAAACAACAACATTTTTAAACAAGCAATTTTTCTAAAATCTAAGCGTTGGAAACAACACAGTTAATTAATAAAAAAAAATATTAATTTTTTTTTTGGGATTTACTAAAACATGATAAGTGGACCTATATATCTGGAACTTTTAATATAGAAGTTTATTTATTCTGAAAGCGTAGGGAATTTTAGAGAACATCTGCTTAAAAAGCAAGAAGCACGTAGCAGCGCTCGGGCGTTTGTGACAGTTTACAAAAGTTGCCGCTACACGTTTAACGTAAAAACTTTTTAATCTGTGCGTGCAACTTGAAAATACATTGAATTACAGCCAAAGAGATTTTAGTTTTAACGAGAAAACTCCCATTTTTTAGCTTTATTTGAAAGGAAAAGGGTTTTTACAACATATTTATTTTTTGTTATTATAAACGCAAATTGTATTTTATTTGCTAAACTATAGAAATAGTTTATTTCATAGATAATCCAAAAAATAGTATGATAGTGATATAATATAGTTTTTGCTTTTACTTAGTTTTGTATTTTTTTTATAAATAATAAATTTATGTTCTTTTTTTAACCAAATCCTAGTATAAATAAAACTTTAAATGGATTATTAACAAGCAAAAAATATATTTTCAAAATGATTAATAATTTTTATACAAGTTTTTTTAATATGTTAGTAAATTTGTGACCCAGGGGACCACTTTTTTTTTAAATAGCCTATTGAAAAAAATCCAACTGCCCACTTTTAGGTGTTAAATAACAACCCTAAATAAACAAAATTTGAAGAAAAAAAACGAGTTTGTAGATTTTTTTACTGTTTCTTATTTAAATGTACAAGAATTTTGAAAATAATAATAAATAAAAGTTCTTTAATTCATCTAGGCCCATATACCAAATTTAAAAATCCTCGGCCAACTATAATTTTTCATTTATTTTGTCAAGCTTTTGGTGGTAACAAATACGTCAAAAAGTTATTTAGAAAAGTTGCTTGAAATCAAAATTTAGGTTCGTATCCCAAATTTAAAAATCCTCGAAAAACTTTGATTTAAAACATTTTTTCTAAATAACTTTTTGACGTATCTGTTACCAAAAAGCTACTATCTTGACAAAATAACTGAAAAATCATAGTTGGCCGAGGAATTACAAATTTAGTATATGGGCCTAGATGATGATTCCAAACAACTTTTCTAATTAAATTTCGATCATATCGGCAACATAAAAGGCACTTAATTAAAATTTTAATTTTCATCCTAGATTTTTTTAAACTGAAATTATTTTGGATAATAGTCTTTAAATAAGCAGAGCTAAACCTTAAAAAATTAAAATTTAAATCAAGATTAAATTTTTCCAAGAGTCGACCCTTCAATGAAGGTTTACCTATCTGGGGACACACTTATTAGACAATTATTTTTCTTTAAATTTTAACAACAGCCTTTAATACAAAAGTTCGGAAAAAATTACCTGTCATTCCTTTTTTTAGTCGCCGCCGCGATTGTTTTCCGTTGCATCATCAATTTGTGAAGCAAGCACAGATTTGTTTTCTTTGTATAATGGCCTCTGCGTATGTGGGATGTATGCGGGACGTATGTCGACAAACCGGTTTTTTATATTTAAAATTGATGACGTAACGGAAAACTTTCGCCACGACGACTATAGCCTTCAGAATGTAAAGTTCAGATTATCGAAATACAGTTAACGCATTTGTCATTTTAAACACAACTAATGCGTTTTTGTTTCGTTCTCGATCACAATAAAATGCAAAATTTCTTAACAATTTTAGTAATGTCAAAAATGTTGGTTAATTTAAATAGCTGAAACGTATGAATTGTAGGAAATATTTAATTTCGTTAATTTTATAATTAAATTGTACAAAAGTTTCAATAAAAAAACAATATATAATTAAACACAATACTGTGTATATTAAACCACAATGTATACATTTAACAATTAAAACAATATTGTTATTTTAATTCAAATATATAGTGGGTATGTCAAATATATGTATAGAATATAGACCGACAGCAATTTAATATAACAAAATTTTAATATAAAACGCGATAAATCTTCTATATCAGATATTAGATTTAATCCGAAATAATTTAATTTGATGTTTTCCAACGAATCCATTAATTTTATACAGCCGTTGCAGTGCAATATCAGTTCAACCCATTTAAAAAATGTATAAACTTTTACGTGTCTAGATTTAATTTAATATGGATTTTAAAAATATATAAAAATATTTTAAAATATAAATACAACTGAACCCTTTTAATTTAATTCGTTTTATTAAATCTATACATAATACAGGGTGTTATGTAATTAATGTTATATATTAAAATGGGTTGTTCCTTAGGGTCCATAAAGAAGCACCTGAAACTTTTTTTTCTAAATTCCAAAGACTAAAAATAATTTATAGTAACCTTTATCCTACCAAAACGTACACCACTGATCGACTAGGAATTTTAGACTTATCTGGTTGCCTAATTTAATTTATTATGTTATAGTTGGTAACAACCAAATTCTGTCAAAAAAGTTGACAAATATTGTTTAAATTTAGCTTAATTACAAAAATGACAAAATTAACAATGCAAATTGTTAATTTGGGGTTTTTATTAATTTTTGGTTATGTCATTTTTGTACTAAAGGTAAATTCAAACAAAATCTGACAACTTTTATGGTTAGGTTATGTGCTCAAATTGTAAATATCTTAACTAAGGGAAGTGCTTTTGGATTTATTTACACAAATTAAATGTTTAAAGTTTAACCTGTGAACTGGTCCCAATTTCATCTGAGTAAACAGAAAGAAAAAAACCGATGAAAAAATTAATTTTGTGTTTATGGATTTTTTAAAATAGGTACTAAATTTTCTAATCATTGTTTAAGCTAATAGCTGGATGAGTAAATAAATACAGAAGGGTATTAGAGCTTTAAGGGCATACAACTTTTGTATTTATTGAGTTTTTATTTATTTTTTGCTAGAAAAATTTTCAGTAACAATTTTTTACATCTGGCAACGCGCAGCTACTTTGTTGGTTGATATCTATGTACTCACAGAACACAAGTGTGCAGAGATATACCAAGTGTGTAACCAGTGGCGTATCACAAAAAATATAAAAAACTTCTAATGCATATTTTTTCTTTATCTTTGAAAAAATATTTTTTTAAATATTTTTCCTTTACTCCTTATGTCAAAAGGTATTCAGTATTTTAATATATAACATTAATTACATAACACCCTGTATATACCAGACCGTTGGTCTGGCTAAAAAAGAATGTTGTGAAATTCAATTTCTAAAAAGACTAAAAAATGCAGTTGTTGGTACACCTATTTTCTTTGTCTATAAGCTGTGTATATGGGTCGGCATTAATAAAATGGTTTTTGTTAGCTTATAAATCACTAAACAAAATCCTTTATATTATAAAAGTAACTTACACTAACAGGCTGTTTAGAACTTTCGCATTAAATTTAAATTTGCCGTGAATATTAATAGCTCGACAGAAGATCCCGTCTGGGGGTGGTATTATTCCCAAAATTATAAATAATTCAATAACAATCATAATTCAACGTCAACTAACTTCTTAGGTTAATGGAATTATTAAGTAGCATTAAAACATTTTAAATTAGTCCTTAACTTGTTATAAAAATATTAAATAGCTATTGTTCATAAAACACAAATTTATTATTTAAATAATATTTTCCCTTTCACATCAAAATATTTAACTTATTTTCATAAATATTTATTTCATTTTTATAATATTCTGCTCTTTTTTTGTTTTTTTTTTTAAGAAAATTCAGATTTAAATAAATTTTTATTGTTGCTTTTATTATTATTTCAAAAATTTATTAAAATTTTCATGATTTATTTCATTTTAAGTTTATAATATGAACTTTAAAATATTTTAAGTACATACACTATAAAGTATTAAAGTTAATAAAAAGTGTGTTTAAACAAACCGTCATTAAATTTTATTACAACTGTAAGCCATTTTATTAATTTTAAAAGTAAATTAAAATTAAAATTTATCAAAAACAATTTTTCTATTTTACATTTCTGTGTGTAAATTTAATGTAATTTTGAGCACCTTCTATGACAATATTTTATTTTCCGCACGGTGCAACGCGTACCAAGATAATTTTTACTTTTGTCACGCAAAAATCACTTGCATATTTATGTCAATTCGCAAAACGTTACTTTTCATCACAACCAAATCTATACATACACGGAAAAAAAGCTATTCTATATTAAAGATTAATCATCTCGGTCCAAGTATATGTTCATCTCACCATTCCGCAAGTATAGCTAATTTTCATTCAAGGATTGATTTATTCTTATTTGTAATATAAATTAATACTTATTTAAAGAATATAGTGGGTTGAATGCAAGAACTAACCTATACTTATTTGAATATAAATTCAATGTTAGTTGCAAGGGTAAACTTATTCTTATATCAAGATAAACTATCACATTGTTTTAAATGTAAGCAATACTTTTTTTAAACAGAACACCCTTAGATAAAATATAAACTATGCTTAATTTAAGAATAAGTATTTTTTCATACAAATTTTATAATTCTTGGATTTACAATATTTACTTTTGGATTAAATATACGGTATCTTTTATGTAAGTTAAGCAATAATTGTACTCTGTCAATAACAATATAAGTGTTCCTAACAGTTTGGTTGGTTTGGTCTCCTTCCACGATAAGATAAGGTTGAATTTCTGTGCTTACTTTCCTTTTTGCAGCTTTTTCAATTTGGGGTTCAATAGTCGGGTTAATATCTCCAGGAACCTTTACAAAAATATTTTGTGAAATGTGCAAAACACAAATTTGAAAATTTTACCTGACAAAATATAATCAAAGCTTCCACTGATTCTAAAATAGAAAATTTCCAGTGTTGTTTTCCACTGGTAAGTCTTCCTTTAGGGGGTATAATTTTTGGCTGACGCAATTCTTTGGGCTGACGCGTCATGACGCTGTGTAAAACGCCTACACAAACAGGGTTAGCGGACACGTTCGGGAGTGGTGAATATTTTTAAGAATAGGTCAGTCGTACCAATATTAACTATTCTTAGAATAAATATAAGTATATTTATATCCAGTATAGTTTTATCCCTTTAAGAATAGAATGGGCTTGGAGGGAATATTCTAAAATTTAGTCTAATCGATTGTTAATCTTAAAATAAGAATAAGATTATTTCATCTAAAGTCTTTCTTAACATTTAACAAGTAAGAATAAGATCTGCTTGTTTAAAAAAAGATTTTTTTTTAGTTTAACGTTAGTTTCAGTCTTGACAATATTTTAGGGCAATCATCTTATTTCAACTGTACCTACTTAATTTTAAGTTAAGAAATAAAATCTTTTTAAGGATTGGTTTATTCTTATAACAAGATTAAGTTATTCGTAGCCCAAGCAAATTATACTTAAATCAAGTGAACTTTCTTAAGAATAAAGGTATTCTTACATTTAGAAATCTTTTTTTTCCGTGTATAAAATTACATGTTCTAACATATTCATAAACGCCCAGACCAGACCGCTGGACCTAAAGGGCTTTTAACAGTGAATTTCTATAATAACGTACATAACTGCTAAAAAAGAATGTTGTGATATTCAATTCCTAAAAACACTAAAAAATTTAGTTATAATTAATCCCGGCGCATTTGCCATTTTTTAAAGTGCAGTAAGATCACCACTTGATCGTGGAATTCAAATTAATATATTTTTTCTACTCCCACCTTTAAAACGCTCTTTATCGTACATGTTTCCATGACACTAAGTGAATTTTTAAATACACATTGACAAGTTGTGGCTTTATGGCGCTTTAGTCACGGGCTGAAGTTAGCAACAGGTTTTTAGACACGGGCTGAAGTTAATTTTAAGTTAGTTGACAGTTGTCAAATGTCATACAATCGTTAAAATAAAGTGCCTTTCTTGTAAAATAATACTTAATGTGAAAATTATTTTATTATCTCAATACAAAAATACAAAAGTATTAAATAGTTTCTCAACGCCGATACTTGAAAAACTTAAATTCTGGCACTCCACTGTAAAGTGCTCATAAAACATTTTCTTTACTTTCACTGTGAAAGACTGTCAATTTTCAAGAAATACATTTCGATTTATAACCTTTATAATTGTGTTTATAAATTTTAAAAATTTGACATTTGACGGTGACACACAGATTCCCCTATTGTTTCATAGATGGCGCTCTATAGAAATTTTTGATTTAAATCATTTTAAGATAATAATAAGTATTTGTCGTAGAAAAAGTATAGTATGCACCCCGTTTATAAACTTTTCTATACACTCATTAATTTAAGAACGCTCGCTCGCTCGTGCCTAAATTAAATTCGTGTATAAAATGGAGTTTATCAAACTTGATACATAATATACTATTAATATACAGAAGTAATTATCAATAATAAAACCATTAAACAGTTTTTTAAAATTTTCACTTTTTTTTTAAAATTTGGATATTTTTAATTAAAAAATAGATGACAGAAAAACAGTTAAAGATATTTTAATGAAATTTTTAGAATTTATTCACATTTTTAAAAATAATTTTAAATTTTAAATTATTTATTTATTATTATATTTTTAATCAACTTTTAATAGTCCGGTCAAATTAGACCAAAAAATAACAGTGAAGGTACATAAATTTACAACAGGCTGAAAATCAGTAAAATTGTTCAGAATATAATTATAAATAAAATTTTAAAGTTCCCCATCATTCCCCTGTATGGAAAAAATTTTATTCAAGGTCAAAGGTCAAAAAAATTAGTTTTTCGCGATTTTCAGCAAAACGGGAAGTTTTATCACAAAAATATTTCTGACAAAAATTTTAGATCATAAAATTGTCTATAAAAAATATATCGATACTTTTTTTCCTAAGAGCCACCGTTTCTGAGATATAACGATTCGAAAAGTTGTAAAAGTTCTAATCGTCATAATATACATGAGTACGGCACGTATATACATCTCTAGAGTTTTAATATATGTTAATATATTTTTCTATCGGTCATTTTCACTTACACTTAAAATATAAAATATACCTACATAAGTTATAACTATAAGAATATCAAGTGAAATAAAACCCAGTCCCTTAAGGGACTGGGTATAAATTAATTAATTTATACGCCATCGAGACAACATCTGTGACAGATGACAGATGATCTGTCATCTGTCACCTGTCATCTGTCACCTGTCATCTGTCACCTGTCATTTGACCCTGTCAAATGCCACCTGTCATTTGCCACCTTATCGATTTGATTTCGGGGATTTTAATTGGTTAACTTTTTTAAATACACAACAAAAATTAAACGGGCTTCTGGCCGATTAGTTTTCATTCGATGAAGCTCATCTTTTAGTATGTCAAACTTTGGTCTTTTACCCGTCGATTCGTGTATTTCGTTCGGCCAATTTCAAAAATTTCTCTCGACCTAAAAAACGTTTAAAATTTTTTCGAAAAAAATAAAAAAAGATCGAAAAGTTTCCGGCGGATCCGGCCCGTTTGCAATATTTATTTTTTCCGTTGTCTGCTAGTCTGTATATCCTTTTTTTTCTAAGCGCCGTAGCTCGGAGGCCGTTGAAGGCGGACACTCGAAATTTGCATCCTTTTTTCTGCCCACGAGACCTATCCGCGGACCAAATTTTTTCGGTGTTGAAAATGCCCAAATCCACTTTTTTTCGATTTTTCCGTCAAATTTGGCACGTTCCGTTGTCTTCACTTAACTTAACTTAATGAGCGGAGATTTTTCGGCCAAACTCAAGGAAAAGGTGCTTCGGGACAAGAAGTTATCACCAACGGCCTTCGATTTCTTCTTTCTATATACGGAGCTCGTAAAAAAACTACCTGCTTTGATAAGTATCGATATGCATGTTTCGTTAAAAATACTAAAATAAAAAACAAGTTCAATTAGCTTGTCTTCCTCCAACCTCAGTTGCTGCTCATCAAAATATTTTTCGGGTATATTACCAAGTTTAAGTGTGGCTTGATTATCAGCTAGACCCTACAGACTGGGGTTGGAAGTTGGTCAACAACCCATTAGAACCAGTTCTAACTTTACTCCCACCTGCGCCGGAAAAAATGCTGAACACAATTTTTTGCAACTGCAAAAAGGGATGCAGTGCTAAATGTGGTTGCAAAAAAGTCGGACTGTTTTATTCTCTGGTATGTACGAATTGTCAAGGCCGGTCGTGCTCTAATGTTGAATCACCAACAGTGGAGGATTCATTTAATTCCAACGAGGTGACATGCGATACATCGCTACTGACGCAATTTACTTGTACCCAGGATGAAGATGAAGAAGGAGAAGAACAAGAAGAAGAAGAACAAGAACAAGTAGAAGAATAAGAAGAAGAATTTAAATGTTACGAATCAGACTAATTAACTTCAGTATTTTTTTTTAATTTACATCGCTTTTATCTTTTCCAATCATTGCTAATTTCCGTTATTTTGCAATAGTTTCAAATTAAACAGGATCACAACTGACCCGTGGAATAGGCTACTGGGGAAACCAAGTTAAAAAACGCGCTAAGTACACTACCTAATAGGTGGCGTGGAAACGTGTGCATAATATGACGATTATAACTTTTACAACTTTTCGAATCGTTATATCTCAGAAACGGTGGCTCGTAGAAAAAAAAGTATTGATACATTTTTTATAGATAATTTCATGATCTACAATATTTGTCTGGGGTATTTTATGATAAAATTTACCGTTTTGCCGAAAATCGCGAAAAATCATTTTTTTGACCTTTGACCTTGAATAAAAATTTTTCCATACAGGGGAATTATGGGGAACTTTAAAATTTTATTTATAATTATATTCTGAACAATTTTACTGATTTTCAGCTTGTTGTAAATTTATGTACCTTCGAATGTCTAGATTGACCGGACTATAAATAAACACACGAAAATTTTAATGACTTCTCCCTTAAATTATGAATTTGTTTTTTTTTCAGTTGCATGCATTGTACATAAATATCCTGCGAGAAAATTCCACTACCCACTATTAGTTTAAACAATATGAATTTATTTATTCCCGAGCGCGAGCGCTGTCACTACAGCGCGCCGTAGACTCGGCCTCCATTCCAATCAGTATTGATAGAAAATAAACTTTACTTTACAATAAGAAACAATGTTAGTTAACAAATTAATTTTTTTTAATTTAATAATTATAACAAATATACATAATATTTGTGTGTTTTAAATAAAGACTGTAAAAATCAACTAATAATAAAATGAAACATAAATTTCCCAGGAACATGTTACCTTTTTTGTTTATGTATTTTTTTTATTGATTGTTATTTTTGTATCTTTCGAAAAAAAGCTTACACTGAAGTGATATACCGTCTGGAACTGGCGGGTATTTTTTATAGTAACAGTTTGTTTAAAACGTTGTTTGTATTTTAGTTCGTGAGAATCATGTTTCTCTTGATAGCAAAAATCAATTTTTTTAAATAAATTTTAGGCCCATTTAAATAATGACTGCAGTAGTGATATGCTTGTCGCGTTAAAGACTAGCACGATAAGCTTGTCTTTTTACGCTTCCCCCCAAGCCATCACATGCTCCTTTACCGTGAGAAGTCACGAAAACTGTGAAGATGCTCCGTCAGAAAAGTAAGATATATTTGTAATATTATTAGCTAGCAATTTATTTTTTAAAAATTTAAATAACTTTGAATTAAAAAGATGACTAATTTTTATGAAATTTTCAAAAGGATTACAGCATTTATTCACACGGCCCATAATAAATCACTATTAATATAATAAATAATAATAAAAATGATAACGTTTATTAATTTATGAAATAGTTTAATGCAAATGACTTGTAAAATTCATTTGTTATTTACGTTCATACATAAAAAAACAACTGAAGATAATTACAAGAAAAAACAATAAAAAAGTAACTCGCTCGGGATATTTTTGTATTATTTATTAATTTTTAGTCTTTATCTATAAATTAAAATAAATATTGTTGTTTTTATTGTAAAAAGCAGTTTATTATTTATTAATACTAATTGGAGCGGATACCGAGTCTAGGGCGCGCGGGCAGAGGAATTTTCTTACAGAATATTTAACTAAAGTGTACAATGCATGTAACTAAAAAATTCATAATTTGAGGGAGAAGTCAATAAAAATTTTATTTGTTTATTTATAAGTTAATTAAAAATATGATAATAAATAAATAATTTATAATTTTGAAATGTTTTTAAAAATTGTAATATTGAACAATAAATCATAAAAATTTCATATCTCTTACGATTTTTCTGTCATCTATGTTTTAATAAAATGTCTATAAAATATTCATTGTAAAAAAAATGTTGTTAAAATGAAAATTTTAAAAAACAGTTTTAGGGTTTCACTATTGATAGTGACTAATTTCTCGTAAAATATATTAATTTGAATTCCACGATCAAGTGGGAAATGGGGTCCAATTACTCAGTACGCTGAATGTATTTTGATGAAATTTGTTTTGGATATCTTGAAACGGGAAGGAATGGGACGAACATGCTACGGGAATGGTAAAAACAAAGAAGCATTTGTTTTTAATATATCAGTATATTACTACCTGTATACCCCCGGCATATCATTTTATAAAATGTTATCGAGTTTTTGAATTGGAAATAAAACACTATTTTTATAGAATAACATTTAACATAGGTACTGCATGTTTTCTGTTGCTTTATTTTTGGTTTCCATACCTTTTTTTAACATTTCTTCCTTTTAATGGACTTCATAAATTTTGTTTCGTACCTATCGCTATTTATGCATTAAGTACACTCTTCTTTTACAAATTTTCCCGCAATGTAATGCCTGAACCCCCTTAAGATTGAAAATTTGCACTTAAATCTTTAAACACAAAATTCAAAAATAACAGTTTTCATTTAAATTTTAAGGATATCTATTTTCCTGAAATATTTATACGAATAAAAGCTAAATATTTAATTTTAAGATAAATATTTTACTTTTATATTATAATTTTACAAAGCGTACTTCCTAATCTTTGACTCAGACGTCTCAAAATAATTTTAAAGCTAGGTATGCAAACAATTTCACTGAAACAAATATTAATATATATATATATATATATATATATATATATATATATATATATTAGGGTGCTTCATTTGAAACGAACATATTTTTTTTCCCGCTGACACATGAAAATTTTGTTCCTTGTATCGAAAAAAAAATTCCCTGAAAATTTGAGCCCTTAATTTTAATTTTCAGTGGTTCCTCTCGATCCATGTATATTTCCCATTGAAATAACATGTAAATCATGGTTTTTTTAATTAAAATTAACATAGCTCCGTTTGATTTCATGGTATTTCATTGCGATTAGTCAGAATTTGTAGTATATTAGTGACTCTTTGAAAGTGCCCACCAACATTTTTTTGTCCTTGAACCCGTCTCATCGGTCTCGGCCTCGAAACCCCAATTTTCTCAAAAATTGTTATATTTTCGTTTTTATCAACAAAACAGTTGAACTTATGAAAAAAATGATCAGAAAATAATTTGTAGGAAATTAAATTTCCTACAAAAATATCCCTGTATGAATTTTCTGAGGTCCATAGTCCAAAAGGTATAAACAGTTTAATGTATTAAAATCTAAAAAAAATATGAAATTTTAATTTTTATTGTATGATTTTTCAACTTACACTTTTGTTTAACAAAGTTAACCCTATTCAACTTTTTTAAAAAAAAAAAGATCGGTAATATTGGGAAGAGATGTTAAAAATTTTTTTTCATCGCCTTATCTTCAAGAGTAGAATGTCTCATGTGAATTTCTGATATTTATTGAGTGTAAAATATTTTATTTTGTTCTTAGTATAAAAATATACCAAAATTAGATTTAGAAACAATTAAAATTAAAAAAATCATTTTTTACACCTGTAATTTCTGTTTCTATTTACGCTGTGGCTCCCGTCCCGAGGCGGGACTTAAGTTCAGTCCCGATTGACGTCATAATTTTAAGATTTGTTATGTTATAATAAAATATTAATAATAATAAATTGTACCTGTATACATGTTAAGGGCACTTTAGTTACGTCATAAAACCAAACCAACCCAAACTCAACAACACAACCCAACCGACCCCGCCCCATTGGGCCCCCCCCCGCCCCATTGAGCAAAAAACCCAACTAAAATGGGCAAATTTATGTTACGATAAAAATAAAACACTTTTTAACAAAGAAACAACAAATTTATAAAATAAAAAAAATAAAAAAAGTTTGACAACTTCTAGTGGGATCGAACCCGGTACCTCTCGCATGCCAAGCGACCGCCCTACCATCTAAGCCATCGAGCTTGACACAAGTTATAAAATCTCGGGGAATAAAAACGGATTTACAGTGTGTGACGTCAATCGGGACTGAACTTAAGTCCCGCCTCGGGACGGGAGCCACAGCGTAAATCGAAACAGAAATTACAGGTGTAAAAAATGATTTTTTTAATTTTAATTGTTTCTAAATCTAATTTTGGTATATTTTTATACTAAGAACAAAATAAAATATTTTACACTCAATAAATATCAGAAATTCACATGAGACATTCTACTCTTGAAGATAAGGCGATGAAAAAAATTTTTTAACATCTCTTCCCAATATTACCGATCTTTTTTTTTTTTAAAAAAGTTGAATGAGGTTAACTTTGTTAAACAAAAGTGTAAGTTGAAAAATCATACAATAAAAATTAAAATTTCATATTTTTTTTAGATTTTAATACATTAAACTGTTTATACCTTTTGGACTATGGACCTCAGAAAATTCATACAGGGATATTTTAGTAGGAAATTTAATTTCCTACAAATTATTTTCTGATCATTTTTTTCATAAGTTCAACTGTTTTGTTGATAAAAACGAAAATATAACAATTTTTGAGAAAATTGGGGTTTCGAGGCCGAGACCGATGAGACGGGTTCAAGGACAAAAAAATGTTGGTGGGCACTTTCAAAGAGTCACTAATATACTACAAATTCTGACTAATCGCAATGAAATACCATGAAATCAAACGGAGCTATGTTAATTTTAATTAAAAAAATCATGATTTACATGTTATTTCAATGGGAAATATACATCGATCGAGAGGAACCACTGAAAATTAAAATTAAGAGCTCAAATTTTCAGGGAATTTTTTTTTCGATACAAGGAACAAAATTTTCATGTGTCAGCGGGAAAAAAAAATGTTCGTTTCAAATGAAGCACCCTAATATATATATATATATATACAGTGCTTGCAAATCCAAGTCCGACCGCGTTGGTAAGGATGGACTTGGATTTGCAAGCACTGTATATATTAATACATCTGTGTTTATAAGTGGGTTAAACATTTCGCAAAACAATTTAAAACATGTTCTACCATTTCACACCATTCAAACTTTCATAACTGGGACACGAAATGTTTAACGGATTGAACTAAAAGTAAAGTTTGAATAAAAAAACTCACCGCTTCCTGGAACGTATATGTTTAAAAACAAGCAGTCCTCCGATTGGTTCACGAGCAAAGGAATCAATTTTTTTAGATACTGATAACGTCCCTTAGGCATAAATTGAAGGGCGGCAGTGCGATTGGATATATCAGGATATCTTTGTGGACAAACTGCTCCAAAAGTGTCAGCCAATCGGGTACCGGGCCAAGACAGTGGAGGCTGGGGAGCTCTAAACCTAAAATGAAATAATCTTTTTAATCACAAAACTTTCCACGAATGAAATAGTATAAATGTGTCGAGATATTAAATTTTTAAAAATTCTTTGGCTTCACAAGTATTAAATGTCTATGTTAAGTTTTCTTTTATACCCACTGTTGCCAGATTAAATTCAATAGAACTCGGGTATTAAAAATCGAATAAAATCGAAAAAATCTAATTAATTGTGTAATCTGGTGATACTGTTTAGAAACCGGAACAAACTGTATCATATTATTTTTAAAGTCGTAATTTATCGGGAAATACTTTTTCAAGTATTGCCACGTTTAAAAATTAATTTAACTGGAAAAACAGGACAATTTTTTTTATTTAGGCTAGATATAATTTAAGCTAGGTATAACTATTTTAAGAATGTCAATTAAAGCTGGATATGTATAACTGCTTTAATAAAGTTAATGTTCTTAAAAAAATAAACTTGCTTCACATGAACCACATCAAAAAGTCCCACTTTGGCGTTTTATTCCGAATGCAGTCTTTTGATAATTTTTCAATAAGGTTATGTATCTTTCAAAGTACATGTATACTGCCCTACTATGGAGAAAGGCAGTAACTACAAAAAAATCTTAATGCGTTTTCTTGTGCTATGATAAAGCTATGGACATTTTATATCATAATTCAACAAAGAAATACAGTAAACTATCTTATAAGTTAAATAAACCAGTTAAATACCTACTGCTTTTTATAAAAATGTAATTTATGCTAATTTCCCACAAATTTCTTGTTTAGCAGTTACTGCCTTTTTCATAGTTGGGCAGTATAGTCAACAAAAGAACTGTACATAAAATTATATTATTTACGTGTATTGCTAATGTTTAAAAATTTATTTTAAATAAGGAATAATCTATGTATTCCAAAAACAAAACCATAAAACAATAACAATTTCGAAAGATGGGGAGGGTTTAAAGAACCGTCACGATTTGTTTTCATTAATAAATGAAGTTTATGCACCATGACATTATAATATGACAATTATAACAAAAATTCTTTAAAGTAAACGTCTTTTCATAGCCCGCGGGTGTTATTATGACCCAGCGGGCTATAATGAAACGTCAAAAATTAAAAACAACAATGTTACACCATTTGATATATTCGAATTAAGTTTTTTCGTATAAAGGTTTTGATTTTTCCGGCAGCAGGCCGCAATTTTTCGCCTTTTCAGCTGCTTCCTCAATTTCATTCATCTTTAAACTTTAAAACTGACTGGTGTCAGTTGACATTATAATATGACAATTATAACAAAAATTCTTTGACGTAAACGTCTTTAAAAACAATAATATATTAAAAATAATAATATATTAATCGTGCATGAAGTTTTGTATGCATTGCTGGCATAACTGTTTTTTACGGTCCTACGACGCTTTTCTAGCCCTCGCGCTAACGCGCTCGGGCTCGAAATAGCGCCTCGGACCATAAGAACCTTATTATGCCCTTAATACATAAATAACTATTATTCATTTTAAAGAAGAAAACAAGATATGTGGATATAATACTTATTTAGCATTATAAACTTTATAAATCCATTAAATTTAGTATTTATTTTTCTCCATTTCTAACGCTTAAACAGCGATAATAGTATATTATAAAGTTGCTAAATATACTTTTTCTGCGATACATACTTTATTATATAAAAATTATTAAAATTATATATTTGACATCTATAAAACAATAGAGTAACCAATTTGGGAATTTGTATTACCGGCGCGCGGGTAAAAATATCAAATTTCTAAATGAAATGTATGCCTTTAAAATGGACTGTTTAATCCGATGTAGAAGCAGTTTTTCACAGTTAAAGTAAAGAAAATGTTTTATTGACACTTCACGGGGACGTCTCCACCCAAAATTAAGTTCAACCTAGTTTACTGCCGTCGAAATTAAAAGGTCAGTAAAATGTTCATATAAACTTTTCAAATATTGGCATTCAGAAACTATTTAATTTCTACTTTTGTATTTTTGTATTGAGATAATAAAATAATTTTTACATTTAGTTTTATTTTACAAGCTCACTTTATTTTAACGATTGCATGACATTTGACATCAGTCAATTAACTTAAAACTAACTTCAGCCCGTGACTAAAAACGTGTTCCTAAGTTTAGCCCGTGACTAAAAACGTGTTCCTAAGTTTAGTCCGTGACTAAAACGCCATAAAGCCACAACTTGTCAATGTGTATTTAAAACATAATAGTTCATATTATGTAAGCTAGGTAAGCTAGATATAACTTTCGTTAACATTGGAAATATTTATTTTATTAAGACGCAAACCTTATTCTAAAAACAAGACCCCTTTAAAAAGTTAATTTATATAGGATATTTTTATACAATTTACGAAAACAAATTATTGTAACCAACCTTTTTGTAAAAAATCGTAATAATTGGCACTTTATTCGTGTAATCTGGCTAAACTGTTTTCAATAAGTACTAATGTTGTAAAAAATACAGAAAATGTTATTTTAAAACAATATTTATTTTCTATGTTTTAAAGATCTATTGACTATTTTGTTCTACTCTTACCTTTAAAACGCCCAACGTACATATTTTCATGACACTAAGTGATCTTATGAATACACATTGACAGGCTATTGTTTTATGGCGGTATATTCGTGGGCTAAAGTAGGCAACAGGTTTTTAGTCACGAGCTGAAGTTAGCTTTAAGTTAGATGACAGTTGTCAAATATCATACAATCGGTAAAAGAAAGTATTTCCTGTAAAATAATACTAAATGTAAAATGTATTTTATTATCTTAAAGCAAAAATTCAAAAGTATTATTTAGTAATTTAACTCCAATATTTAAAAAATTTTGTACTGACCTTTTGATTTCGCCAGCAGCACGGTCTGTGGTAGGCAGTAAACTAGATTTAACGGCTAAAGCATTAAACATTTCGGGTGGAGTGTCCATAAAACATTCTCTTTACTTTTACTGTAAAAAACTGCTTCTATATCGGATTTAATCGGTTCATTCAAGGGACGAATTTTGATTTACACAAAAAAATTTGACATTTTCCGCCGATAAAACAGATTCCTATTCATACGAATACTCTATTTTTGTAGAGATTTCGCTCTATACAAATATTTAATTTAAATGATTTTTAGATAATAATAAATATTTGTCGTAATATGCAACTCGTTTATAACCTTTTCTGGACATTCATTTAATTAAACACTCGCTCTTAAGCTTACTCGTGCCTAATTTAAATTTGTGACTAAAATGGCTTTTATCAAGCTTAATACATAATATACTATTTTTTTAAGTTTAAAGATACTTAAACTAAAATGACGGTAAAATCTAAAATTTTAGTTTTTTAATGATAGTTTGATACTATTAGTACTAAAGTTCGTGATTGCGTTATACACGAAATAGATATCGTACACTACGTACAGGTGCTTCGATGAAATTTATTTCTTGTTAAGCAATTGCATAGTGGAATGGCTCAGGGCAATAATTCCAATCTGCTCAATTTCGAATCCGGAATATCTTACCTCCGGGATTCTACCGTGTCTAGACTTGCTTCAGGTGCAGAGATATACATAAATATAGGGGAGGATATAATAGTTTCCAATATTGTATTGTGTATGCAATAAGATTTTCATCTATGCAAATTATTGCCGAGTACGTAGGATTGATGCCATGGAATTATGTGTATTTTATTAACCAAACACGTTTTTAATTTTCAAAGCGTCTTGAAATGTTATACAATTATTTTTTGTTGAAAGAAACCCCTGCTTTAAAAGTATATGTGATTTTAAGTGTTTTATTAAAATATATTTTTAAACCTTTAAACCAATTAATCACAACAAATTTTCATTTAGACAACATTATTATTTCTATAATAGTAAAATTTAAATAGTTTTTTATACCTATACGAAATTGAACTGAACACATGAACTTGACAACTTTCAAACAGCAGAAGATTCATATCATTTTATCTATTATTTTAGTTGGGAATGCCTTTTTTAATTCTGCCATTTTAAGACTAGACCATGGCATGCGACAAAAGTGGCATTTATAAATGGTTTAATTACAAGATAACAAAAATATATACAAAGACACAAGGTAAACTTTGTATGAAATGAAATCAAATTTAATAAAATTTCTAAAAAAAATAATTTTCAGTAGCACAAAAATTATACTTTTTACTTTTACCAAATAAGGAATTGATAAGATTTTGTTTACCTATTATTTATTGTTTGAAAGTTAAAAATTAAATAGGAACTATTTTTTTTAACTTATTTTAACTCATAGGCTGTGGTTAGTTATAAGTTAGTTAATATTTGTCAAATATCATACAATCGTTAAAATAAAGTGCCCTTCTTGTGAAATAATAATGTGGAAATTATTTTATTACCTTAATACAAAAATAAAAAGTATTAAATAGTTTCTCAACGCCAATACCTATTTGAAAAGTTTATATGCAAGTTTGCACTGACCTTTTGATTTTACCGGCAGTAAACCGTAAAGTGTCGATAAAACATTCTCTTTACTTTTACTGTGAAAAACTGCTTATATATCATCATTTAAAAGGTTGTTAGTCCATTTTAAAGGTATAAATTTCGATTAACACATAAAAATTTGACATTTTATCTGGCGCACTTCAAGGGATGGATTTTGATTTACACAAAAAAATTTGACATTTGCCGCCGATGAAACAGATTCCTATTCGTATGAATACTCTATTTTGTATAGATATCACTCTATACAAATATTTAATTTAAATCATTTTTAGATAATAAGTATTAGTAGAAAAAGTATAGTATACAACTCGTTTATAAACTTTCTAAATACTAATTTATTAAACACTCGCTCACCTGTGTCTGGTTAAAACTCGTGGCTAAACTGGCGTTTATTAAACACTGAGAAGTGATTTTCAGACTTTCTGAGAATTTTTTTTTTGTAAAATTAAAAAAATCTCACCGTTGATTTTTATTAAGAATATTGTGCCGTATTTTAATTATCCACTTAAAACTGTTTATTTCTTATATACATTTGCAAAACGTTTAAATTAGATTAAAGATTATTAAATTTTCTTAAAAAAAAATTTTTTCATAATTTTTTATATCATTGACTGTTTTCTTACAATATGCAATTAAAGTTGTTATTTAACTCTTAAAGTATGCTTTTGTTTCCTTTATTAAAAATGTATTTAAAGATGCCATGGTAATTTGTATGTAGACATTAAATTGTATTTAACATTTAAGTTTTTATTTATAAGTTTTTTAAGTTTTTTAAACCAAAATAATTAATAATCATAGTAGTTATGTTTAATTCACGAAAAAAACCTAATTACTAATATCTTAACTTATTTCAATTAAAACAATTTAAAAAAACTTTTTATTCAACAAAAAAAATTAAATTATAAATGCAATGCATTATATTCTATGATGGCAGCAACTAAATGTTTTGGATATTCTGGGTGTTCTTTATTCAACTTGTACCGGTACCAAATTTTTAGGATTAAGCTTTAAAGTCTGAATTGACAGCTTTAAATGCCTGCTCAGAATAACTTCCTAATCCATTTTCGTGCTTTTGTTAAAATTTGGGAACATGATAAATAATGGCATGAATTTTTGGAGTTATCCTAATTTGTAAATCAACAAAATCTATCAAAAAATTATTTGTGTGGTCTAAATAGTTCTTATTTTTTTATTACCAAAACACATATTAACAACTTTTTCAAAACTTTAAAAACATTTTACAAATTTCAAACATTTCAGGGAAGAAATGCTTCTAAGATAGTCAATATTTTTTAATAATTTAAGACTTTCATTGCCATTAAAAAACCATCCAGAGCCTCTTTTTTTTTAAGGTTTAAAAATATTTTATAGTTTAAAAATATTTAATAAAACTTATATAGCAGCTATATGACAACTTAAATGTCAAACAAATACATCCAAGTTAAAATTTCATGGCTACTTTAAAATAAACTTTTAGTTGTAAGTATAATAAAAGTTATAAGAGTTATATAATTTATCACATATTTTAAGAAAATGGTCAATAATATAAAAAATTAAAATCAATTTTTATGAAAATTAAATAATATCACTATGATAGTTTTAGAAAATTTTTTTTCCTAACATTAAGTACTCCAGCTTAGTTTAACTAATTATGGGCCGCTGATTTCAAAAATGTCATTAGTTTTTCTCTAGGACGTCTAGGATTTAAAATAATTTCGTAATAAAATGCTCTGCTCAATCACCTCAAAATGTACGTTTTTTGTTGGTATTTTAATTATTTATTAAATTATTTTGTCTTAAATTTATCTTGAATGTACTGAAGTAATTGGTATATGCCAAATAGATCATATTTATCTTCACAATATGACATTTTAAATACTAAAACTAAAATTTTAATGTATTTTATGTAAAAAAAACATTATTTGACATTTTTTATCATTTACTTTAATTATTAAATTGAAAGGGCAACAAAGTAAACAAGTTTCAGTATTTTGTTATCCAAATTAAGCCCTCAAACTAATAATGCATTGCATAATTTTGCTTTTTTCTACCTTAAATTTATTAAATCGTATCAAATATCAAATTGGATTATAGTATTATTTTGCTGCAAATTTCAGCAAATGTCTCATAGCAATGAATTCAACTTCTTTCCGCTATAGCCATAGATATCTACCAATGGTCTAGATTTGCAATTTCTTGGTGAAATCGTTCTCCATGTTCATCAGTTCGGCAAAGTTTAACTTTGAAAGTTATCAGGAAGACAAAAAAGAAAATGTATTTTAAATGACATATTAACGCTAATTTTTTGCAAAACGACAAGCATATTTTCAATGAATTGGCGCTAATTTTAGGCCTGATATCAACCAAGAACATTTTTAATGACAGCTTTAACACTGCCATATGTTACAAGATCGACAACTTTGAGAGCATTTTTGAATGCTTGATCTTTCATTTAACTTCGTATATCAGGTCCATTTAATATTCCTGGAAAATTAAAGTAGTAGGTATATCTCATAAAATTTTGTAATGAAATATTGCGTTGGTTTTTCTTGGCCGTAAAGGTACCGCAACAAAAACAAAACAAATTTACAACGACGACATAAATGTTTGTCTCCTTTCTATTTCTCTGCTATTTCCATTACCACTTCCATTTCCTGCTCTTTTTTCATTTTTGGTTCTTAAAATCACTTTCAAGTAAAAATACAATTTAAAGTTTAAATTTTAAATGTCAATAATTAATAGATGCACTTTAGTGTGCTTGAACGATAAAGTAGATAAAGGCGCCTTTATACTTCAATTCGATATTAAATTTTGATAAGACTTAATAAATAAGATTTGGGATTAAATTTTTGGCATGATGTGAACAAAAACATATCAAGTAATAGTCGAAGCGTAATGCTTATACCGAAACCCATTTACTTTGTTGCCTTTTCAATTTAATTAGTACCTAATTAAAAAAAAGACCAAAAATTTCAAAAAACGATTCTTTTTACCAAAAAAACATTATAATTTTAGTTTTGGTATTTAATAAAGCACTTTTCTGTAGAAAAGTGCTTTATTAAATATCCCTTATATAATATTAATATTATATTAATATAATAAAGCACTTTTCTGTAGAAAAGTGCTTTATTAAATATCCCTTATATAATATTACTATACTATACGGCTACAATGGAACAAACAAAATTTCTATTTGAAATTTCTACCGATGACTTTGTATGGAGTCCCTGTATATTTTTGACAAAAAAAACGTCAAAAATATACTGAACATCCAAAATAGATTTAAGGAAAAATAATTTAATAAATAATCAAAATATTAACAAAAAAAGTTACATTTTGAGATAATTGTGCAGAGGATTTTATTACGCAATTATTTCGAATCCTAGACGTCCTGGAGCAAATCGGCATTTTTGAAATCAGCAGCCCAAAATTAGGTAATATAGGTGGGCGTACTCAATGTTAGTAAATCGAACTATTTTAGTGTATTTAATAAAATTCAAACGTTTTGTCAATATATAAATAAAATCAAAAGTTTTAAGTGGATAATTAAAATAGGGCACAATATTCTTAATACAAATCAAATTTAAAAAAAAAACTATCCGTGGGATTTTTTAAATTTTGCTCTCAAATTCTTAGTTACATTATAAATAAATAGAATTTTACAAAAAAAAAAAGTTTCTCAGAAAGTCTGAAAATCACTTTTTAGAACAGCAACCGTGTATTATAATACTTGTTTCATAATATACCGTAATATATTTTCCAATAATAACCTTCTCTCTTAAAATAAATTAGTCAAAAATAACTAAGTATTAGTCATATTTGACGAATTGTCATAGCGAAAAAGCGGTCACTAATTAGTCAAATTCTACTGAATGAAAAAGTCAAATTAATAGATATAAATTTAAAAAAAGTTCTGACCCAGACGAGGTTTGAACTAGGGTCTGTCGCTTGTAAAGCTAGTCAAGCGTTTGTCATAACCAATGAGCCATCAGTCACTTACATAAAAATCAATTTTATTTGTCAATAAATATTGCACATGATATTCTAAAGTTCAGCTACTTTTTGCATCTTTGTTTGTTTTTATGGGCCATTTAACCATGGAGCCTATATGAATTTAATAATTAATTAATAATTTGTTGTTGTCCGCAAACTATTAAAGAAATTAGTTACTTTTAACTCTTAACAACTTTAACTATTTAAGTATTAAAAAATAACTATTTAAAAGTGAAAACGACTACATTAAAATTTGTTTATTAATTAATTAAAATGTAAAATTGTGCATAGAGCCGCACTGTGGTGATATGGTTGGCTGCAAAAAGGCGCGTGCATATGTATTCAGGCCTATAAAGCATTCTTGATCTACATGGTACGAGTAGTACATTGCAGCATCCTGACGATCTGTCGTTACCTACTTAAAAAGCCCTTAGTTTCTTAAATGGAGTTTTGGCTCGCTAAGCGAATGTGTAGCCGGCTTGATTCAGATGGGAGCAATAAGTTAAACAATTAAGCAAAGCAGAAATATGAAGAAAGTAAGAAGTTGTAGGTGCAGGCAACAAGGGAAAAATAAGTTAATATATAAACATTAATTTTATGTAGCAACATTTTTTTCTTTAGGAAAAAATATTTAATTAAAAAAAAAAAATAAAATACCAGTTTGGCATGAAAAAACGCCAATGCCAAAAAATGTATTAGTTTAGCAAAACATTTTATAAAAAGAGATAAATTTAAAATTATTATTTTGTTGAATTAACCATACATGGTCTTATTAGAATTTATCTTTAAAAAGTTGATTATATATCAGTGGCGGCTCGTCAGGGTAGGCCTCTGAGGCCGCGCCTCACCCTTAAAATGAAGGAACGAACGACTTTTTGTATTTAGATTTTTGCCTATTAAATGTGTATTTTTAAAACAGTTCTACCCAATAAAAAGTAAAAAACCAATCAATCATACTAAGCGTAAATAAAAATCCAGGCGCAAAGCGCGTCAAGGTAACGTGCATCGTTGAGAGTCGCTAGACAGGGGCGAAATTTTCTCAGCCTCAGAAGCTCCCATTTACATCTAGAAAGCGAAACTGACACCAACAAAAATATCGCCGGAAGTTCGCGAATAAATACCGTAGATTCAGTCGGAGAAGAGGCGAAATGTAGTTAGCTTGGCTTGTTGTGATTGGTGGTTTTATCACATGACCGATGATAATCGCTTGTGGGGGTCCGTCTATGATGGGATGCCAGTTTGTTCTGTGGATGCCAGTGTTCTCTTAGCGTTTGTTTTGATTCTGATTAAATTATTTAAAACTTTTGGCTGATCTTTTATAGTTTTTGTCTCGATTAGTAAAATTTCTTATTTAATTATTGTAGGGAACACACTAAGGTAGTTTTTATTAGTTTATTAGTTTTTATTAAGCAAATTTTATATTTTGAAATAATAGATAATAATTCTTTAATTAGAGACGCGGTTTGAAAATTTAGAATTAATTTTAAATCTCACTGCAGACCCACAATTTTACGACCAAATAAAGACGTATAGATTTAATTTACAAAAAGTAGCTATAGTATTTTATATTTTTTAATATATAAGTATATATTATATATATATATATATATATTTATATTTTTTAGTATATAAGTATACTTAGGTAGGGGTCGACTTTTTAGTTTTATTTTCATTTTTTGATTAATTTATTTATTTTTAACTTTTTTAAGAATATATTTTTAAGTTTTAAGATTAAAAGTAGTCTTTGATGTGTCTTTGTTTGTTTTGTTTTTAGACTTTATTTTTTATTTATAATGGTTTAGTAGGGCTATCGGCGATGACCTTCATTTTAAAAAAGGTCAACGCGTCGCAGAATAATACCTCCCGGGTGACGAAATTTATCTGTATTTAGACAAAATTAACCTTATGTAGCCTCACCCTCCTGTACACCCACAAGCCGCCACTGTTATATATCTAATTTTGGCTCAGAATTTTTAGAAAATCTGGTGATGTAAACATTCTGAGGTAGGAATCACCGCGTCTGAAACCTTAGAATTATTATAGTCTGAATTCAGGTTTAGATGGCCTGTTAAATCTAAACATTAAAATTTAAATCTAAAGAAAATTTTGACTGTATTCCAAATTTATTTAGTTTTCTGCATATTTTTTTCCTTAGTCTGAATTTTTAATCGTTTCATAAAACAACACTGTTTAAAATATCTGTGGTGTAAAAAGTAATCCTAAAATGGTGTTAAAATCCAACACCAAGTGGTGTTAAAATAACACCATGAATTATGGTTGAAAATGAACACCAAAACGGTGTTTATCTAAAAATATTTAAGAAGTGCACCTACACAGAAAAAAAGAAATAGTTCATTTAACTATATTAATTTAGTAGATCCATAAGTATTTATTTTTTTGTGGATCACGTGATGTTCTTAAATCTCGCCTCTGTTGACTTACATGAAGAATATATAAGCTTATGTTGTCCTTTGCTTTGGTGTGACACTACAAGTTGTTCGATACTAGACCTTAAATAGGTGGAAACAGCTGTCAATACTTGAAGTATTTTAACCCTCCGCCGGGCGCGCCGGCGGCAAAAAGCCGCAAATTTACATTTTACTCTTAAAACTCAAATATGGTCAGCTCTCTAATATTGTGCGTCTATGTATTCCTTGTTTATGTTATTAGCTTCGCCTACTAAAAGTCTTGGTGCAAAAGGCATTTCCGGTCAGTTGTTACAGCCGAATTTGCGGTGTGTTTGCCGCAGCGGGCCCAGTCATGTTATTTTTATTTATTAATAAACTTTTCATAATTATCAATTTTATGAAAAATTTCGTAATGAATAAAACTTGATATTAAATATTGTGTAATGTGCATTTTAAATGCATGTGTACGGGCATTATTGTGTATGCTAACACACAGTTCACGTAAAGGATTAACACCCGATAAGTTAAAAAATATATTTGTTTAAATTGTTTTTTAAATTTAATTAGGCATGTTATGTCTTACTTTAGTACACAAAATAATTTTTTTTGTTAGATGTAAGCTAGAAACTTAAAGAACCAAATGCGGTGTAAATGCCGCAGCGCGCCCGCTCATGTAATTCCCAAAAGCGCGCCCGCCCGAGGGTTAAGTTAGTGGAACGAACTAAAAACATTATCTCTAGCGAGTTGAAGGTTCCATTTTCTGGAATAATACCACTGGTAATGTACTGGTAATGCGTCAAGGAACTTCCTGTTTCCTTTTTTTTCCTTTTTTCTGTGTCGTATGATTTAATTTGACCACAAACACATAATATTTAACACTGAAAAGGAGTTCAATTTACACCAGGTAAAATTTATTTTAATACTGTGTGAAAGTTAAATTTACACCATTTTAGTATTTGAATTTACACAATTTTAGTATTTAAATTAACACCGGACCAACGAACCCTATTTAACACCATTTTGGTTTGTATCGATATAGACCAAATATGGTGTTAAAATGGTCATGAAATTTTGAACAGTGAATGATCCAGTTACTTACCTAAGTGGTCCGACAGGCGGAGCAGAGTACGGAACCCCGCGGAACACCTCGACCGGCTCGAGATGTCGCGAGTTCAGCTCCAGTATGACGCCTCGGATCGCGCCGGTTTGTATGTCGACGATGCGCGAACTGTACCGAGGACCCGAACGCACCCGAACGACGACAAACGCGAGCACGAACAGGAGCGGAGCTATATTACGCCACGTGTGGCATCTGGAAAGCATTGTCCACGCACGATGCACTGGAACGCATTACTTCTTGGGTTTTTCTCGGCTTCGTTGTGGGTTCTTCATCATTTTTTCAGTCGAACACTTTGGTGGTGGGTCTTACATTTCAAGAGTTCTGAAAAAAAAAATTAACTTTATACTACTTTTTAAATATAATAGACTCATCTATATTGTGATTGTACACTGAAAGAAATATATGTTTGTTTTAGCAATGTTTGTGGTTCATATATGGACTACCACATACATTGCTAAAACAAACATATATTATATTTAGTTTTAACATAATATGTTAAAACTAAATATAAAAATGGTTAAGGTAAATATATTATATGTTTGTTTTAGCAATGTATGTGGTAGTCCATATATGAAACATAAATTTCTTTCAGTGTAACTAAATTAGTATTTTTTGCCAACATTGTCATGAAAGAAGACAGGATATTTTGTTATCGGGTATGGTTTATACATAAAAAATTATATAAGTTGCAGTTTATATTTGGCTTAAAGCAGTTACATAATTTGTATACAGAGTGTCCATTTTTCAAGGCTAAGCATGGGTATCTCGTTTATCTTATCATGGCAGTTTTGAAAGCTAGCAAAAAGATTTTGACAGATTTAAATTATTTAAAAAAAATCATTAATAATATCTAAATTAAAAAAGGCTACCTTCAATTGCATTTTAAACAAAAAAATTAAAATAACAAATTCTCGTTTTAGTTAAATTTCAAAGATCATTGATCGGCATAAAAATGTTAAAGATAAGCGAGATACCCATGCTTAGTCTCAAAAAATGTGTCCGTTTGAATCACCCTGTATACATGCCATTGCCTGTGTGGTAATATAGAATGAATAACTAAGTACAAAAATATTAACAAAAATGTTCTGCTAGTCTGATACAGATTATCCCCTATTAATAAGGATCATGGTATGGCAGAAAAACCGCGAAATAATGATGCTATTTAACAAAGAAATAAATTCGACAATATCAGCACATTACAAAGATTTACCTAGGTATGGTTGGCCTTCAGTTGCCATACAATGTTATAAAAATCAGATTTGTTAACATGAGTTTGTAGTTTGTTAATTTTATTTTGTAAAATTTTAACATATTTTTTTTAGAAAACAAGGGTTTGTAATTATTTTAACAAAGGAAAATATTTTACCAAAAGTTTTGTAAAGGTAATATGCATTTTGTAAGCATTTTGTTAATTTTAAAGGTTACAGATTATTTTGTTAATGCTTCACAAATTATTTAGTTAAAAAGTACGTGATTTCAGGCAGTCAATCAAAACATTTCCCATTTAGAATACGCATTAACAAGTTTAACTAACTGTATGGTGCGGAACACAAACATTGATTCAATGATTCCTCGTCCTTATATAGGTTTTGGAATCATTCACTGCGGTGTGACGAAAGTAAGTTGTGCCATCCGTCTTTTGACATGTCCTTTATGTTATATGTTTAAGACGGAGATGGCACCACTTAATTTCGCCTGAATGATTTCAAAACCTTTATAAGGACGAGAAATTATAATTTCGTTTGTGTTCCGCATCATACAGCAACACGGTACTGATGTCCCAATAAAGGGAAACAGTTGTTTATCGATGCTGGTCAGGAACATGAACGAAATTAAAGAAAAGCAGAGACGAAATAATTACATCAGTAAGTGTTGTAGTAGTACTGATAAATTATATTGTATTATATTGTGAATTATGTAAATTTAATTGTTTGTATGTTTTTTTTTTGAGTTCATTTATATAGGTACACAGAAAATCTAACATAGTACCAAGAAAAGCGCTGTCATTGAATGCATTAAAATTGAAGCAATCTAAATTGTTATTTGCTCAATTAATTACTATTAAACCAAAATAGGGAAATATTTTGCCTAAATGTCAAAGAATTTATTGCGTTAAATGTATACATAGTATACATACAATAGTAACGTTATTAAATAAATCAAATTAGTATTTAATGCAATAACATTCTACCATTCTAACAAATAAATATCAATATGAATATCAATAGATTTAGGAGCGATAACTTTTGTTGTTAATTTAAAAACAGTAAACGATTATAAACCAAGGTATTATAGGAACTGTTATTCAGGAATACGGATTACAAGATCCCATTGATTTAATGGAATGGGTATTCATGCTATGCTAGCGTTTTTTCTGTGTTAATTTTTTTGTTTGAGAAATTGACTAAAAAAGCAACATTTCTTATCAAAATTATTTTCATTTAACTTCTGAGAGTTACAAAAAATACTTTTGTTACTGGGTCTACAAAAAAGTTTATAAAAATAAAAAATTACAAGAATTATGGTTAAAATATTGACATGGGATTTTGTTATTAAATCTACAAAGTGTTTGTTATATAATTACATAATTATATAATTAGTTAACAGATTACAGTTGGTTGTAAACTTAACATAAAGTTATGTGGACCTGGATTAACATAAAATCTAGTTAACATTTGGTTAAAATTAACAAATATTTTTTTACTGTGTAAGGGAAGAAGTCTACCTACCCAAAATGAACTTTTATCGATGTTTATTGGAAAGAATGAGAGATAATGAAGATTATGGAATGTGTGTATTGTGGACAGACAAAGATACCTAGGTAAATAACATAGTTTACCGTGGAGCAGCCCCCTATAATGTCGAAGAGTTGCGACCACGAGGCTGCAGCAACAGTAACCACCAAAATTCTTGAAATGTCCAGGGAAGTATGAGGAGAAGTTTCTTGAAGCCAATGGCAAAAGCATTTTCTAGTGACAAATAATTTTGACTTTGATTGACATTGATGCATTAGCTCCGCGAAAACAGATTTGTATTTTTACATTATTAACAAGTATACTACCGTGTTGCCAAATTGTGTCATTTTTGAACGCCTATATCTTGGTATATTAAGGTCTTAGAACTTTTTTGTTTGCATTTTTGAAAATAACTGGACGTCCTCCATTACCACATGGTCCGACATTTTTTAATAATGTATTATGTATAGTATACAGGGTGGCCCATCGAAAACAGTCCAGCAAGGTTAACGGCTTTGTATGTGAAAGTAAAAAAAATCTTCGGACCTGTATACTTTTGTTTTCAGGAGGACATATTTACACATTAATTTCATCACTGTTACTTTAACCCCCTAGTGGGGGCGGCATTCAACCTTATTTTTATATTGGGAAGGGGTATGTTGTGATACATATTTTGAAAGGGCATTCAATTTTTTTTAAATGGCGCTTTGTTTTTAAATTTGAGGTACGCGTCGCCGAGCAACGGAATTCCGAACATTTTACAGGACCGCTTATTTACAAAAATCGTTGAAAAAATTGTTAATTAATTAACAAACATCAGTCGACAAATCGACTTTATCTTCAGTAAAGTAGTTGATGTGGATGGTTTATTTTATTTCGATTCGATAAAAAATGGTTTATTCTATTGCGGAGAGTGGAAACTATCCATTTGTATTTTATAAACAATCAATGTGCAATTATAACGATAACTTTGTTTAACGAGAGGCATGCAAATAGAGTCGTACATAATTGTTCCATCCTAGAATTAGTAGCAAAATTCTGGCAAACTGGTTCGTCCGGTGGAAAATATGCAGTAGAAGTAACGGTTCTGGGTGAAATTACTTTAAACCCTACATTAAGCACCAGAAAACTTTATGATACAATGGGAGTTTCGAGGGTCACCGTACAGAGAATTCTGAAACATTTTAAAGTATTTTGTGATAGAAAAATTGTGATATATGTATTTAAAAAGTAAAACTAATGTAAATGTGTTCTTGTTTTAAATAGCAGACGTTGGATAAATAAATATATTATTATAAATGGCACCCATATAAAATTCAACCTTCTTTAAGAATTGCATAAAGATGATAATAACCGCTATTTGAAATTGTATAAAATAATGTCCGTAATGATTTTATTATTGGTCCGACACGAATCCAAGTATCTTCCATGAGGTTCATACTCAACATCCTCAGAAATTAAATTTTTGGTGATCACATAATTGGACCATTTTTCTTACCTGAAAATTTAAATGGAGCTACGACTTGTTGGAGAATGCCGTCAACCCAGCGCTGATAGAAATTATGGAAAACAACCAACATTACCATGAAGAAAATCCGATATTTTATCCGGGGATCCCCCATTATGCATTACTGCTAGATAGATTGGGAGAAGGGGTGCTATCGGATGGCCCGCGAGATCACTGGATTTATCTTTCCTTGATTTTTTTGTGGGGACATTTAAAATCCAAAATTTATGCCAACCAGCCTGAATCCTTAGAAGATTTACGCAACCGCATTACTAATTAATGCCAACTAATTACATCCGACATTCTTCACAATGTCCACACTTGAACAGTTGTTGTACTATTGTATGGAGGGGAAAGACGGACAAGATAATACGTAAGTACTAATCAATAAAATTTAATTTAACTTCCCGGCAACTCGCAGCACAAATTTAAAAAACAAAGCTCCATTTTAAAGAAAATTTAATGCCCTTTCAAAATATGTATTACAACATACCCCTTCCAATTTGAAAAATAAGGGTGAATGCCGTCCCCGCTAAGGGGTTGGAGTTACAGTGATGAAATGAATGTGTAAATTTGTATAATATATATATTATATAATATAATATGCATATATTATATTCTTAGATATATTTAAAGACGACAATTATATTTATTTATCTAAAGTTAACACAAAATAAACATTATCAAAGGAATTTTTAAATTTTGTAAATTTTAAGCACTTTTTACATAAACTAAAGTTTTAATAAATTTTGAACATTTAAATTTTTACAAAATATGGCATGGGCCATACTATATTGTTAAAGTATCTTTCGGTAGGTAAATTTGTAGGCAAAAGGTGCGCGGTTGAGTGTATTGGTAATAACAACAGATGTCAGCGGAAGTTAGGAAACTTCCAATCTGAATACTAAGCGATATATTCAGACAGTTCCGACCCCACTTTTATAGATCCTAAAACTTTTTAGGATCTCAAATATCCTGTTTATAAGCGATGCGTGTTTTTTTTTAAGATACGCAATCCCTATGTTCTGCTCTCCTTTAAAAGCTGCAGCCGTTTCGTTTTCCCGGACCGGGTTTCAGGTAAAATAAGAATCCACAAATTTTTCTAAAAAAAAGTTAAAATAATAGTATATTATTATACGATAGATTGAGGAGATCTGCAAATACCCCCCTACTAAACAATCCGTAGGTTATTACGATCCTAATTGTTTTAAAATAAATATATTCAAAAAGTTATTTAAATAAACTAACATTTAAATCTAGCGGGTAGTAGAAATGTATTTAACGTAGACTGCCGAACGCTTGGCGTAAAATAAAAGGACGGGCACTCCTATTTTTTAGGTGGGAAAAGTAAGGGGGGAAAAGACGACAATCAAGACGGGCAGGGAAGACCGGAGATCATTCGAGAAAAACCCGTGCAACCAACAAAAGGTGTAAATTTGGTGAATGTAAAAGTGTTTTAATTTGTAGGTTTGTACATTTTAATAACTAAATTATACACAAATGCCTTGTGTAAAGATAAATATTCGACCGTTTGACTTGGCGTCATTGATCTGTCTGCCGTTTTAATAAACCACAGTTGTAGTTCGAAATGATGTAAATTTACGTTTGAACCATCTCGCATTATAATTTAGATTCTAAATTATAAATATTTTGTACTTGATTGTATCTAATTAAAAGGTCAGGATTGTACTGGATTTTATCTAATTAAAAGGGCAGGGTGGTACTTTATTTTATCCAATTAAAAGGTTAGGGTTGTAGTTGATTTTATCTAGCTAAATGTTAGGGTTGTAGTTGATTTTATTTAAATATTTTAATAAATATTTTTTAAAGGGGATTTACCAACGCTGTGCTCCCTAAAAATGAATAAGTTAAAAATGACTAATTTAATACTTATTAGTGGATGCTTTTTCACTTTTACCATGGTTAACCATGGAATACCAGGGTATCCCAAAATTTAACAGCCAATTCTTATGTAAAATTGTCCCCTGAATCCGAAAATGTCGTCAAAAGTTAAAAAAGTAGAACAGGTTTTGAGATATAGTCAAATTTCTATTTAATATGGAATTGACTATATCTCAAAAACTGCTTCACTTTTATAATTTTTGACGGTATTTTCGGATTCAGGGGACAATTTTACATACGAATTGGCTATTAAATTTTGTCATACCATGATATTCCATGGTTAACCATGGTACAAGTGAAAAAGCAGCCACTAATAACTATTAAATTAGTCATTTTTGACTAATTCATTTTTAGAGAGTGTATATTAAGTGTACTTGAAATCGATTTTCTTGAATACGAGATTTTATTAAATTTTACTGGCAGATTTAAATTTATGTCCCGTAACTAGTTAAGTGATAGTGAGTAGCAACGGTGATATTTAAATTATAACCACTGTCCGTGGTGTCCTGTAAATTTTAAGAGGTGCGTAAACGTCTGGATTCTTTTAAATGCGCAACGCAGACATTGCCTTATGTTATTTGGTCAAATTATTACCTAGTATTTTATGGTAATTATTAAGTTATTAAAGTTTGCCGGCAAATGAAGCATACTGGGCAATTGCGGCCTCTTAATTGGAATGACCTCGAAGCCGATTATTATTTACTCCTTATTCTAACAGTTCATTGAACCTGAACTGTAATAAATCTTACATGAATAATCATGTAACAGTAAACTTAACTTCAACATTAAATAATTATACCTAATGCAGATGGAATTCTTGACGGATAAAGTTAAAATACAAAAATAGAGACTAAGACTCAATCTAAATTTATCCAACACACGAGAAAACAAACTAAAAATAAAAACGAGCAACACATACGACAGCTGAGCTCGAGTATGATGTATTATTTATCTAATGGCATTTATTTATTTATTTAGTTATATTATATGTGGGTTGTGGTCGCAGTAACAAGATTGTGTGGTTTTAAGGGTTTGTAAGATGTCCCTTTCTATTAGAGTTCTCTTTCAGGTTAAAGTTAAATGTTGTTTGGGTTACGGTTATTGTTGTGGCTTTATCCAAAAAAATATACTTAATGTTTGTTATAAATTTTAGTGTTTTATACGTTTAACTTACTCCCATAATCCCTCATTTTCAAAGGTTTTATGGGAGATAATTAAATAAAAAACGGGAGTCTTCCAGGTGTTTGACCTGAGTTAAAACATAATTGTTGTCTTTTATTTACTTTATTTATTATTTCAACACCTCAAAAGTATTTATTTTATTTATTTGTCGTAATTTAATATAACATTTGCCGTGGTGTAATATTTAATTTATCACTGGGGGTGTAACTTTTATTCTTTGCTGGGGGAGGCGGTTTGTACGCTTACAAGATAATGCCTGCTGTTATTCACAAGGATTTTTAGGCGCGGCGGTTATAATGGTTTTCATTATATATGGAGAAAATTCAATATTTTACAATAGGAGTAGATAAAAAGATTATTTAAAACGTAAATGTGGAGTTTCAAAAAATCAAGTCATCAAAAATAAAATTGAAAACAATTAAAATATTGGTTATTTTAATATCATTTGTACAAGCATATATACAATTCTGTGAAAGTGTTTTTTAATTAAAACAAATTTATTTATACCAAACCATACTAATATAATATAATTTCCATAAGATGACGCCACAACTATAAAGTGTTGGCTAGACCATAGACATGGGTTTATGGGTTAGACTGACAAGAACTATCCTTCAAAAGATTACTGTCAAAATTTCAAATTGTTCTCTCAACAAGTTTTGATTTAACAAGGAACTTTTGCATTTTTGCAAAAATGGAAAAAAATAATTTCGTGTCTCTATTTTTCACTGCTTAATAAATGGTAAAAAAAGAGAAAAAGCAAAATAGTGCCTTTAAAGTCATTATGGGAACTACACCAGTGTATTTTACAGCCAAATGAAGCACCATCATCTCAGAAATCATCCAACAAGTCTGCAAAATTCGTTGGAAGATCAAAGGTGTGAGATTGCTAAGACCGTTATTAACTGGATTTGTTATTAGGATTTTGCATAAATATTTACATATTCGTATATAATATGTTCCTTTTTTGGCAAAGACAAAAATCATGTTTTACCAAGAAAATTACCCAACTAACAAAGCGGCTCTTACCATTGAAAATATCAAGGAATTAGGCTGAGAATTGCTGCCGCATCCTCCGTATTCTCCAGATTTACCCCCTGTAACTTTATTTTTTTCTTAACCGAAAAAAATGTTGGTTTAAAAGAGTAGTCAACGCTGTAGATGCATTTTTTGATGAAAAAGAGCAATCATTCTATTCTAAAGAAAGAAGATGTTAGACTATCGTTGTAATAAATTTATCGGACTAAAAAAATAATAAAGCCCAATTTGCATTTTATAATATTATATTAACTTATAACTAATTTTTCATAAATAAAAAGTTTTTACTTTTCTCCGGTTCTCTAAAATTGAAATCAGAATCCCAACGGAATGACGAACAAATTTCTTTTGCGCTACCAACTAAATTAGCAAAACATTTTACAGCAGCTTTATAAAGTTTCATGTTACGCAACGTAAAACTTTGGATTGATTTCTATTTCATCATTAAATAAAGAATTATGTTTCATATACTCTGGGTGAAACTAAATCAAATATAAAAAAATGTTTAGGTGTAAGGCAACGATAATTATTTAAACAAATTTGTTTCTTGATTATTTTAGTTATAATACTCCATATTTAATTTTTTGTTAACAATTGTTTGTAATTCTTAAAATTAAAAAAATTATGTTTTATAAAATAGTGGTTGCTGCAAAATAAGAAAATTTAAATTTTAAAATGAATGTTTTCCATGACACTACAACCTTTTAAGGCAAGTTGTGGCTTTATGGCGTTTTAGTTACGGGCTGAAGTTAGCAACAGGTTTTTAGACACGGGCTAGAGTTAGTTTTAAGTTAGTTAAGTAAACTATTACTTAATATGAAAATTATTTCATTATCCTAAAACAAACATTCAAAAGTTTTAATTAGTTTCTCAACGCCAATTTTTGAAAAGTTAAAATGCACGTTGTACTGACCTTTTGATTTCGCCGGCAGTAAACTAGATTTAACTGGTTAACCATTAAAAATATCGGCTCAGAAAGCTTCTTCACTTTCACTGTGAAAAACTACTTCTATATCGGATTTAATCGGTGATTAGTCCATAATACATATTTCCAAGTTACTAACTTGAAGTTAAAATGTATACTCTATGGTTTTATAGATGTCGCTCTATACAAATATTTAATTTAAATCATTTTTAGGTAAAAATAAGTATTTGTCGTAGAAAAAATATAGGATGCAACTCGTTTTTAACGGATCCGACGCATTTCCAGGAACAAAATTTGAAGAAACTTTTCCCCATATTTCGATTGGAGGAAAAAATGAACTTTGAAAAATGTGGTCAAGAAGTAGGTCTTCTGGACGAAAAAAGGGTAAAAATTTCGACTTTCCAACGTTATTCTTTTTCCATGGTTATCGGTTTTTCGAGCCACCGGGATTCAAGAAAAAGCAATAATATTCTTCAATGAAGAAAACGATTGCGAGCCGATTCATACATTTAAAGGTACATCTATACTATAGATTCTATAGGATTTTTACCCACTTTCGGCACCGGCCGCCGGAGCTATAGTTTATACTTTACTTTTGAGTATCCGCCCGAGTTTTTCGGCTGAAGCCGATTTTATTAAGTAAAGATATATAAATTAAAATGTAACATTCGGCTCCGGCTAAAATTTAGCTAAAGGTTTAGCCAAAACATACTCCTACTGGGAAAATGTGGAATTTACAGGCAGTCTGTTAAATGTTCGGTTCCGGCTAATCCTTCGGCTCAATTTTAGCCAAAGCCGATCTATCACTTTCCCCTGGTTATTAGCTGGCGACGCCCTTGATATAAGCACGTGTTTAAAATTTAACAAATTTATATTTTCATAATTAATAACGTCAAAATTAATTAAAAAAACATGGTTGGGATGCTCTGCACCTCAAGGCAAATGGTCGCGTGGGTAGGGTCTCGTTTAACGCTTTCGTATTTCCACAGTGCCATCACCGCTAACGTTGTTTAAATTCAAAAACATAAAAAATTAATAACAATTCTACACTTGATCTACCAGAAACAAGTGCAAAAAGGGTGCAAATTGCGTGGGTACCTCCTCCTGGATTAAGTCCTAAAGTACTTTACCTGTGGAAAAGGGTGTAAGTGAGATAATTACTTTCAACGAAATTCCTGGACTACCAACACAGAATAACAATTGCTACAGTGGGCGGTCGAGGTTAAGAAAAAATTTCATCACACCTGCCTGTCAATTCAGTCAAGTCCAAGTCTGCATAAACCGGATAAGTAAAATTTACCAAAATTGCATGACCTTATAATACCCAAATCATTATAATAATACTAAATTTTAATACGAAATTCGCAAACTTTAACTAACAAAGAATACACCAAGTAAAATTAATTAGTCGCCAAGAGTTCCTATAAAAAAGCAAGCACAGGCAAAGAACTTATAAACAAGGGAACACACAAGAAGCCATTAATCACTCAAGTTTAGATAAAACTAGGCAAAAGCCGCAGCAGCGTATTAACCAATTAAGCCCCATTCATTAACCACAATTGAATGGGGTTATTACTAAATTCCTGGTTGAGGGGGACTTCGGATTGTACTGTATAAGTTTTGGGTCAGTTTATGTCCCTCAGAAACCAATCGCCCTCGGTGGTGTAGTAGTTAGCACTGCGGACTACAAGCCGAGAGGTCGTGGGTTCGAATCCCACCAGGGGTATGGCTGTATTTGTGTTTGCCATTGTGTACTTCTTTAATTGGGCCTGGTGCCTGTTGAAGGCACATTAAAAATAATTAAAAAAAAAATATTTTCCCTCCTTCTCCCTCACTCCACAAAATCGGGCGTATGGCCCGGCCTGGCGACAAATAACGAGAGTGGCCTTAACCATCGACCTTGAAAATTTGGATATACCAAACACAGGTGCTGTGCAGTGGCGGAATACTGAAAGGAGGTAAAATAACCCTGAGAGATCAGGCGTTGCCGATGTGGCCTGCCATACGTTCCTTATTCTCATACTCATACTCATAACGTCAAAATTTATCAAAAAAGCATGGTTAAATTAAACTTTCTTTAGTAAGAATTCGTAAAAATGTATTTGTGTAAACATCTTTATTTATTTTATTTAATATTGCCTTAAAATTAATCGACGTATTTTTTGCACTCTGTTTAAATGATCGTTATTTCAATAAACAATGTAATGCAATTGGTTACATTTACTTACAAAAAATGTACATTCAAATAGATAAAAAATGTAAAACTTCGTACGCTTTTAATTAATAGCGTTGCTGCAACATCATATGGCGGATTGGATTCCATTCCATGATCAATGGGCTGAAAATGCGTTTTTATAAAACCAGAATTGTCGGTGCAACATAGTGCCTATGTTTGACAAACCATGGGAATGTTTAAAACCGAGCGTTGTAATAATTTCCATGTAAAATGCGATGAATACTAATCCTGACTTGGCCTTTTAAAAGGTTAAATTGATTAATTTGTTTAAAAGCTATAAATAGGTTTTTATTTTAGCGTGCACAGTGACTAAGTTTGTAACATGACTAGACAATGAAAATATATTTTTATTAATATAGATAATTCTGATAAAATACTGCATTAGAACTATAAATGTTTTAAATAATAGTATATTTTACGACTACTCAAAGAAAGATGAGATTCCTCGATCGTAAACAGTAACACGCGAGTGGAATCTTCTTTTTGACCAATAGTCGCACAGAATATTTTATTTAAAAACAATTTTATATGATATTTTATCTGACATCTGACAACTTTCAAGCATTTTTAACCTCACTTTTTATTTTATTTTATTTTATTTGACAATATCATAATATAATCTCGTTATTTGTGGTATAAATTATATGTTACAAATCAATTTAGTGCCATTTAACTTATATAATCTACTTAACTTTACATTGAAATGAATTGACAAAACTCAAAATTTACCCTTCTGTCCGTTTATCCAATAATTTTCCTGTACTTTAACATTGGGAAGTCTATGTAAAAATGTAATCTTTGTACTAAATGGTATTTTTCTTTTTAAAATTATAATTTTGCCATTAAAAAAGTAGAATCTTAAAATTAGAACTTTCCCCAACATTTTATGCCCCTCCAGTACCGTCTATTTGTAACGCAAACGAGTGACGAATAGAGTAAGTGAAGAATGTACATTCAGTTAGTTAGTTGTCCAGTATTTAAAATATCTGGAGATTGTCTAATGTATGTAAATGTTATTTTTATAAAACCATTTAAAGTTTTCTTTTTCTAATAGAAAATTTAAAGTCTAGTTTTTATTATCTCACTAAAAAAATTCTTATTTTTTTTGGAAAAAAGTTAGTAGATGCAGGGACAAATTTCTGGCCAAATAGCTTTCAAATTTTGAAGAAGAAGAAGAAGAAGGGACAAATTTATTATTATTTCTATTGTTTTGCAACTGTTTTGCTACATAAATATGCAAAAAAGTTTTAAGAGTAGTTTTGAAAAAATATTAGGTTAAAGGTATATTATGAATTTTAATTAGGCACATGTGTAAATCGAACTTTATACCTTGAAAATGTGCTAACCACCGTTTAAATTCGATATAAAAGCAGTTTTGTACAGTGGAAGTGAAGATAATGTTTTATGGGCACTCCAAGGTGGAGTGAAATTTTTAATGTTTAATTATTTAAATCTAGTTTACTGCCGGCAAAATTAAATGGTGACATTAGGGTTGCCAGATTCTGTCAAATTATAGGACATTTTGTGACAATTTACCTTAATTGCAAAAATAACACAATCAACAATACTTAGGTCACGTCAAATTCACAATTTCCATTGTTTTACTGTATTATTTTTGTAATTAAGGTAAATTCTCGAAAAATGTACTTTTTGACAGGTGGAAGTAAAAAAAAATATTTTTAATTTAGTTATATTTACTTATAAAAGTTTACATAAGTAAATCAAATACAATAACAAAACAAGTTCTTAGATTTTTATTAAATTTTGTGTATATGAGTTATAGGCCAGGATAACCATAAATCATAATTTTGAAGGTTTTACGATAATAAATTACTGAGAAATTAATTATTATAATTTTTTAATTTTTGCATAATTTTTCTTAGTTTCCTTAATAACCTTAACCTGTACAAATTAATAAAGTAAAAGTTTGTTTTAGGGGTAAATTCAAACATCAGAATTTGTGTATTGTTTTTGTATGAGCTAGATAGTGCTGATAACTTTCGTTTACTGTGCAACGCGAGTTTATCAAAATAGCACCATGAAAAGTTTTTTTACAAATTATTAAATCCCATTTCGAGAGGCCAAATCAATATTAATATGTATCGCATTTTATACGTAAATTATTAAAACGTTCGATTTTTAAATTTTATCTGATATTTCTTGGAAGCAAGTCGAACAAAAGAGCTTTTTTTTATAACGAATCTTATACAATCAGAGACTTTATACAAACTAAATAAAAATTGCTCGGGTACAATATTAAGCCTTTTAATAAGTAAAAATACTTTGCGAAAGCAGTGCCAAGTGCCAAACCTGTGCAGATGAGAACAAAGAAAAACAAAACATAAGAGCCAAGGGGACTAAATATTAAAGGGATAAGTACCATATGGTTACAAACAATCTTGAATTTTCAAATTTAATTTAAGAACTAAAAAAGTACAAACACTAAAACTAAACGTTGCCTGATAAGTGGGGTATATAATTATAATATATGTTTTCTTATTCTTTTAAGTTTAGCAAAATAACAACTTCTTAAATGGCTGAATCTTCTTTGAAGTCAGTATTTGATAAAAGGAGTTAAAGCTGGTTATTTTGACCAACCCGACGGGGACTGAGAAACGGAAACGCACTCACACATTCGCACAGTAGGGCAAAATAATGTGTGTATTTGCTTTATATTTTTCAACCTAGTAAAATTGACAACGTGATAAAATGGCTAAATCTTGTTTAATCAGTATTTGATAACAGTAGCTAATATTGAAACACAGCGAGGAAAAACATCAAACTAGACATATACTTGATTAACCACAAACGAACAAACATAATAGATCTAGCCCGCTATTGGGAACATAAGAAATATCGACGAACAAAGTATTGAGTGACCACGGACTAAACGGTTTTTAGGTTGACCAGAAACCATATTAGCCGCCTCGAACGTCTTTGTCGTAATCAAAGTATCACGAACAGGGTGGGAAAGACACGATATCCGCCAAACAGAGCCAATACCGAAAATCCAACGCGAAAGGGAAGGGGACATGGACACAATTAGACCCAGTACAAATAAACGCTAGGCCCCAACAGCGAAATAACAATACCCAGCGGCAATCATGACCTTCAAATGGTTGTAGTACTACTAAAGGCCCCTGATTAGGGGATTCCGCGTCGTTCCTAGATTTTGGACGGCGTTATTGTCCCCCTGAAAACCAAAAGGTCTACTCTCCTAGTTTCCAGCTCCTCTAGCCCTGTGGGCGTATAGTTTATCCCGGCGCAATTCTGCGAATGTTCCCTAAAACCATCGTCATTTTGCTTACAAACCCCGAAAAGGGTACCGTGCAAACTGTGGTAGACATTCGCATACAGAAAACACAGGTGAAGCTGTGCAGTTGTTGGGTGCGGAAGAAAATCGGAAGGTGGATATCGGTTACATTTGCGAGGCCCGAAAGAGACGTAGCTGATTGGACCAGCTAAACGCTCTTTTGTACACTTCAGCATTTAAAATTTTTCCAAAAGACTAAAAACTAAATAAAACAAGATTTTAAAAATTTATTTTTTTCTAATTAAATTTACAAACCCAATTACTGTGGCAACTAAAACACACATTTCCACATATGATTAAATTAAATTAAAAAAAAAATATATAATATAATTTTGATATTTTTTAAAATTATTTATTATAACTCTAAAATGTATTCAATTTAGGCAATAGTACATATCATAAAATGGAGTCGCGATTAATATGAGCGGAATAAATACAAATCTGTTATACATTTATATCTATTTATAAATAATATAATACGATTACGCTTTATTAATTTAAATTTTTGCGCTTAAGGGAATACAAATTCATTTAAAATAAAATATTTTATAATTTTGTATTAAAATCGACATAATTTATTAAAAATATAATTAATAATGAATTATTATTTGTAATTATCTTTTAGTGTACTTGCAAAATGGCGAAGGCGCCGGGATTAATATACATTGAGACAAATAAATTTAACATTTATATTGGTACATTACATTTTTTCTTAAAGTACATAAAAACTTTTATCTATTTCTACATTGACAAGCAACAACAGTGGCTTTTGAGCATTTTAGTCATTATTATAAATTTTCAAAAAGTGAGGTTAAATTCGTCAAACCCTAAATAGTATTTATGAATTAAAATTGCCTTTAAATTCTTTTTTCTGTTTTCGTAGATAAAGAATAGTTGTATAAACTTCTCTAGACACTCGTTTTTATTGAAAACTTGCTTGCAAGCTTCGCTTAAGACTATAAAACTAAAATGCTGTGTATAAAACTTAATACATAATATGCTATTATCTATTCCTACATGGACCAGCTGTGACTTTATAGCGTTTTAGTCAAGGACTGAAGCTAGAACAGTGGGTTTTTGGCATTTTAGTCACGGGATAAAGTTAGCTTTATTATAAATTACAAAAAAGTGAGGTTAAATTCGTCAAACCTCAAATATTTATGAATTAAAATTGGCCTTAAATTCTTATTTCTGTTCGTTGTAGATAAAGTATAGTATGCAACTCGTTTTATAAACTTCTCCAGATACTTGTTTTTATTAAACACTCGCTTGCAAGCTTCGCTCGTGCCTAATAAAACCTGCAACTAAATTGGCGGTTATAAAACTTGATACTTAATATACTATTAAATATTTGACTAATATTTTACATTGAGAATATAAACATAAGTAAATAGAATTTTATGCTTCTTTAAAGATTATAAATCAAATATTACATGAAGTTAAAATGATTTTCCTTAAGACAAATTAAAAATAATACAATATTTGAATTATTATATTCCTAACCTTTATTATGGTTGAGGATAAAATAACTGAATTTTATTTTATGATAATCTAAGAAACTTCGTTGAAAAAAAAGATATTTTTTTTAAACACAATATTATATCATGTGAACAGAATTCTATTACGCATTAGGTGTCAAATTAATTTTTCTTGACTGGGACTACAAAGTAGTAGTTTAATTATATTATTGAAACTATTAATTACGATGTAATGCTTGAATAATAAAAAAATATTTTAAACAGTTTAATATTGAACATTTAATTAATATTTAATAAAATTTAACTGTTACTAGACAAAACACGTTTAGTTAAATTATGAAACACAGGAAAATTTTGTATTTTAGGGAATTTAAAAATTAAATGAAGAAAAAGTTAAAAAAAGTTTTCTTAAATCCTTAAATTATAATGTGACGCTTAAAATTAAGAATATGAAAGTTGGTTAAGTTTTGTTAATTTAAACAGGATTTTTAAGTAAACGAAATACAACTATAGTAACACAAAATCTAGTAGAAATTTAAAGTAAATTCACAGGTTCCTAATAATCAGTGTTAGCAAGATCGTTAGTGGATGAGAAGCTTGGATAATCAAAATCATCCAAATTAAATGTACACAGATTAGTTCTAATTCGTTTTAGTTCCACTAAATAAAAGCAAATATGGCACAGAGTAAAGTGTACTCAAGGTGTATTTTACTAAAAGTTTTACGTATTTTATATAAAATTATAAGTTAAGAGTTACAGAATTGTATAAAAAAATTCATAAAAAATTGTTGAAATCACTACACTTACAATAGACAATTTTAAATTAAATTTGTCTGAAATGTTTTGCTTTAAGATTAAAATCTTCTAATTTATTTTTGTATGTTGATTTTATGTTCTTTTTACATAACTCATAATGTTTTGTATTAAATAACAATTTTAATATTAAAATTATGAAAAAATACCCTTAAAAGCTTGTTTTGTAGGATTTTACCAAAATGGATTTTTTTAACATCTTGTCTAATAATAGTTATGTAATTAGGCTGAGAAGTGAGTCTTTTAATACTGAAGTCAAAAATTGAGCGAAGCACAAAAAACATATCTTAGCCGCATGGTATAAAACATTTTGTCTCCAAGACATAATTTTATTTGTTAAACGATACATAAAACGTACTAGAATAATTTTATTACAATAATTAGCAAAAGTAGAAAGTGAGGTTAGGTAGATCTAACAGTAGTCAAATTTTTTGATGGGCGGGTACAGACTGGGAGGTAAAAAACATATTTTTTTAGAAATACAATGTTATATAAATATTAGATAAAAATTAATAGGCCCAAATAAAAAAACCTATTTACATATTTATTATTCAAGGTGTCCCTAAACTTATTGGCATAAATTTAGGAAAAGATTAAGCAAGTCAAAATAAGACGAAAACCTAAATAAATATTTTTCCTAATTTCTTATGTTTCCAAGATACAGGGAGATAAAGTATTACTTATCATATCAGTTTTTTTAATATAACTTCTATTATGGTAGACTTGGAAAGGTGATATTTTGTGAACAGTCACTTACTACCAAACCACATATTCACACATAATTACAAATGTTTGAGTGAGCACAGTGTCGTAGAAACGGGGGTTGTTTTAAGCTTATTGTCCCATAAAAACTTTGAGGTTAGGTTTTTATAACATTTGATGCAATTTTTCGATTACACAGTTCGGCTACCATTAAAAAGGTGTACCTCTTAAACTTCGATAAAATAAACCGTTTCCGAGATATTCGAGATTACAATAATTGTTATATCGCATTATTTAAAAGGATTAAAGGATAAATGATTGATAACAAATTTTATTTTTTAAATAACAAAACTAAAAAGGGCATTCCATGAGCCTCGGGACTTTTTGCCCTGACCGTCACATTAAAAAAAATTGTAGTTTTTTCAATTAAAAATCCTTTAATCTTGACTATTTCCCTCGTCTTAATTTCCACCAATCACAAACCCGCAATTTTGAATTCCAAATGGTTTCTAGGTGAAAAAACTGTTTGACAGCACCTGTCAGCAGTTTTTTCGAGTTTACCCGCGGCAAAACTTGACAGCTGTTGTCACCAAAAATTGCAATTTATATTTTAATTGTTAACTGTTACTCATGAAATAGTCTTGTCAAATACCATTCAAGCATCTAATTTTTCCTGTGAAAAAAATCGAAAAAACACAATGCTAAGTAATATTTTTTAACAAAATGCATTCCGTGCAGGTGCAAAAATCCTCCTCTTCGACTCGGATTTTTGTTGCCACCAGCACTCATGCTTCTTGTTAAAATATTACTTAGCAACGTGTTTTTTCGATTTTTTTCGGAAAAATTAGATTCCCTTATGATATTACTTACGAATATCTCGGAAACGGTTTATTTTACAGAAGTTTGATAGGGACACCTTTTTAATAGTAGCCGAACTGAGTAATCTAAAAATTGCATCAAATGGTATCAAAGTTTGTATGGGACAATAAGCTTAAGCAACCCCTGTTTCTAAGACACTGTGTTCACTCGAACAATTGTAATTAATTTTGAATATGTGTTTTGGTAGTAAGTGACTGTTCGCAAAATATCACCTTTCCAAGTCTATCATAGTAGAAGTTATATAGAAAAAACTGATATGATAAGTAACACTTATCACCCGTATGAATTAAAAAAGACAATGGAAGTCCAAAAATATGTTTCTAATATAATTTTTTATTAAGAAAAAAAAAATGATTTATAACAAAATAAAGAATTTAAAATGTGTATAGGTTTTTGTTACCTATATATATATATATATATATATTAGGGTGTTTCAAAAAAATCGACTTTTTCTTTTTCTTCAAATGGTCAGCAAATTCTTTTAGAGGATGTCAAAACAAAGACCTCGTTAAAATTTGAGCTTTTAATTTAAAGATTTAGAGGTCGCGGATCGCAATTTTCTATTTCCCATTTAAATAACATAGGAAATTTTTTGTTTTAACTTTGGAATTTTATACGTCTATATCGAATCAACTTATGGCAAGGGACATCTTATATTTTTATAGTAAATTTAACGCTCTATAAAAAATGTCTCTTATAATTTTTCTATAAATTGATTTCTTCCAGAGTTATTGGAGTCCAAAGTTTGATTTCCATCGAATTTTCTCGTTTTTTTAACATTTATGGTACAATTATCATTATACGGGGCCAAACCGAAATTAGGGGGGCCAAACTTAAACAGTGCATTATTCGTATAAAAATAACACTTTTTTGTTTAATAAACATGTATCAACAAATGCTCCCTAAAGGAGCTACGGCCCCCTGAATAGGAACCTAAGAGGATAATTTTTTTTAAACTATTCCTAGAGGGTTGAACATGAACAAATGAATTTTTGGTACTTTTCGAATTTTGACATGCTGAATCTAGATCTACGATCAAAACTGTTAAAATTTAATCATAGGCGTAACATTTGGAGGGGGCAAAGTTACAAAAATAGCCCCAACTTTTTTCTGGGTTAATAATTTAATTTTTTTTATGAAATTATGAGAATTTATAGTTTTTTACGAAAAATAGGTACTCTTGCTTTGAATTGCTCAGATGCACCATTTTCGAGAAAAATGCATTTATATATAAATTACTCTGCATATTATACACATCTCATATTTTCATTAAAACTTTGTAGTAGGCTTTGGAAAAAAGTGACGTTTTTTTGTTTTTTTGTTTTTTTACAACACTTCCTATGTTTCAGATATAAATATGTGATTTTTTTACTACATTATGCTAAAAGTTGAAAAAACGAGAAAATTCGATGGAAATCAAACTTTGGCCTCCAATAACTCTGGAAGAAATCAATTTATAGAAAAATTATAAGAGACATTTTTTATAGAGCGTTAAATTTACTATAAAAATATAAGATGTCCCTTGCCATAAGTTGATTCGATATAGACGTATAAAATTCCAAAGTTAAAACAAAAAATTTCCTATGTTATTTAAATGGGAAATAGAAAATTGCGATCCGCGACCTCTAAATCTTTAAATTAAAAGCTCAAATTTTAACGAGGTCTTTGTTTTAACATCCTCTAAAAGAATTTGCTGACCATTTGAAGAAAAAGAAAAAGTCGATTTTTTTGAAACACCCTAATATATATATATATATATATATACATGCACGGCTATCAATACGAAGCCCGGTGCATTACACTGGCTAGTCGAAGCCCGGTAATGCGGGACGGGGCGGTTAACTGTTCGTTGGTGCATAAACAACAAGGGATACACTCCGCTGTGTATCAGAAGCCCTGCGGTGTTGCCAATGTCTAAATTTATAATTATAGGCAAATTTGATTTAAAATACCTAGACTATACCTAAACTTAACCTATATTTTTAAATAATGACGTAGGTATACTTAAATATTTAATAATATTGTTGAATTATAATTATTATAATAATAATTATTATTAAATTAATTATAAGCCATTATTTAAAAATATTGTCTAAATTTATAATTATAGGCAAATTTGATTTAAAATATCTAGACGATACTTAACAATATTCTTAAATAATGACGTAGGTATACTTAAATATTTAATAATATTGTTGAATTATAATTATTATAATAATAATTATCGTTAAATTATAATTATTTTTTATATTATAATAATTTAAAAGTACCTATTGTTGAATGTAGGTACCTATAGGTATAAACATTTCATTTATTTTGTTTATACATCATAGTTTTGAAAAGGTTTAAATATCTTATACAGGGTGCTCTACAAGCTCTATGGCAAACTTTGTCAGATGATAGCTGGGTTAATTATAAACATTCTTAAATGACATGGATGCGATTCGTTTTTGTTTAAAAGTTAAGACTTTAAAAAATATATTTCCATATGTTAATAAAAAATATACAAATATATCAATAATTATAATTGTTATAAGAATTATTGTTGAGGTTAGATAATTTTGTGTAAAACTTAAATGGGAATCAAAACAAGTGAAACTGACTGAATATTTTTTTCATGAATTATAAAGACATCTAGTTTTTTTTTAAATTATTAGATTTAAATACACCAAAAATTCTAAAAAATCTAAATAATGACGTATACTTTAATACACTGCCCGACAAAATTATCGCATAATAAATATAAAAAAATTAACTCTAAAACGCCTTTACCAATCTTTATGAAATTTTGGATAAAAATACTTCAACTTATATCTCAATTTACGTGTTAGAGGGTTTTTCGAGAAAATATGTTTAAAGCCTTTTTATTTAATAATGAAAAAATGAAATAAATAAAAAATATGCTGTTAAAGAGCGTATTTTTTTAGTACACCCTGAAAATTTTGTACAAATTCCATTAATGAAGATACATCGCTTCAAAGTCGGTAAAAATGGCGCCTTTTTGATTATTTTGCGGAAAAGTGGTCATTTTTCACGACTTTGAAGCGCTGTATCTTCGTTACTGTTCGCTTGATTTGTACAAAATTTTTAGGCTATACTAAAAAAATACGCTCTTTAAGAGCATATTTTTTATTTATTTAAAAAAATTCCCTAGAAGTGATTTTTCGAACTTATTTTCAAAAGACTTTAAACATATTTTCTCGAAAAACCCTTGAACACGTAAATTCAAGTAAGTTGAAGTATTTTTATCCAAAATTTTATAAAGATTAGTAAAGGCGTTTTAGAGTTAATTTGTTTTGTTTATTATGCAATAATTTTGTAGGGCAGTGTATTTAAAAATAGTGTGATTTATAATTATTTTAATAAATACTATTATATTATTGAATGAATTATAAGTCATTGTTTAAAAATATTGTCTAAATTTATAATTATAGGTAAATTTGATTTAAAAGATCTAGACCATAGTTGAGGAGCATCCGTGGAAAACCGGCTATATCCATTTTAATAAATGTTGGGAAAACTAAACCAAATTAATAGTTAAAAAATAAAAAAAGGAAGTGGGGAAATTGCTATTTAGTTTAGCATCCTATAAACAAGAAAAATGTATTACCAACCAAATATTGTTTTATTGCTAAATTATAAAGTTAACGCTGCCTTTTATCCATAGAAATCATAGAAATAATACTATACTATTATTTCTATGCTTTTATCCAATAAAAATCGTAGATAAAATTGTAGTGCAGAGACATAGTTCATTCACTGTACATAATGATGACACTTAACATTCTTAGGTCAATAATCCGCAAAGTGCAAACTGTGCAATAAGCATTATTTGACCACATCATAATTGTAATAAAATATATTATTATTCAATAAACAGAGTTCGATACGAACCTTCAAGCCGACCACCAGCGTTTCATTACCACCCTAATGTAACACCTCACAATGCCTTAAGTCCGGGCATTACATGGCGATCCTGCCAGTCCAGTAGAAATCAGTTTAAAGTGTAATTAAATAAAAAGCGAGAAATATAAGTGAACTATTCAGTAAAAATGGGAAAAACACAGTCGAAAGAAGAAATTATCATTGCACAAGCCGGAAATAGTGGTGGAGTTTCAGCATTCAACGGCGAAAATCTACATAGAGACGTTTTGTTAGTCATCTTATGTTTGGTTGTGTTAGTAGCTGGAATATATTACGTTAGAAGAAAGTGCAAGAAGTATGTTGAGGGAAAAATCAGGGCTGAAATTGCCAGAAGTCGTCTTTCGATGGTGTAATTGGAAAGTTTAGTTTAGTGTTGTGTAGTATAAAATCAGTTGGGGTAATTAAGTGTAGTGCGGTAGAAAAGTTTAATGTCTACAACGTCCACGATAATCAACGAATTCTTAGCTTCCCTAGTGAGGATAATCCAATAGATATAGAAAATATAGATAATTTTAATAATATGGGTGAAAAATTTAACTTAAAAACTGCAGCTTCACTGCTTCCTGTTTTTAACGGTACAGATGTTACTACACACGAACTTATTGATGCAATCGAATTGTATGATTCCATGCTGGAAGCTGCCGGTAAACCTCTTTTAACTAGTTATGTACTAAAACGTTGTTTGTCAGCAGGCGGGAAACTTCGATTAAAATCAAATTATGCGGATAATCAGTTACTTGTAGCTGACATTAAAAAACATTTTCTGCCAGTTAAGTCAGCGGGTGTGTTGTCTGTTAAATTAAATACAGCTCAACAAGGCAATAGATCTATAGAGGAATTTGGCAAATCCGTAGAACAATTATTAGTAGATCTTACTATTACACAAGCAGGCGAAAATAAAGATAGCTTGAACGTCCTGCAACAAATAAATGAGAAAATAGCTATTAATGCATTTTCTAATGGATTGAATAATTCCGAAACTAGAACTATTGTTAAATCCCGAAACTGTTGTAATTTAGCGGAGGCTTTAAGAATAGCCAAAGATGAGGAAAATGTCAATAGGAAAGTACACGTATATCATGCCAGAGGTAATAGTCATCAAAAATTTAATGGCAGAGGACATCACAATTCTAGCAGAGGTAATCAAAATTATAATACAAATCGCTTTAATTTTAATAAAAATAATAAAAATCAAAATAGGCAAAACAATCCTTCAAATTGTAATTATTCGCGTACGGGTTTTAATAACAACTATAGAGGCAGAGGAAATGGAACATTTAACAGTAGACGTGGACAACAAAATTTCCGAAATAGGCAGCAAAACGCTTTTGTTACAAATGTAAGTGACGAATCGCCAAGCCAACAAAATAATAATTTGTTTTTTCGATCAGCTAACTAATTTTTGCAAATGTGATGATGAAGTGGTATATAATATGAATAGTTTACATTATGTTACATTTAATTACGGTAGTCAAGAAGTAACATTTTTATTAGACAGTGGAGCCTCAGTTAGCATATTTTTTTTAGAATATTTAAATAAAAATGAAATAGTAAACAGTAGTAAAAAGATAAAGATAAACGGAATCTCTGGTAGTACCTATTCGCAGGGTTCAACAAATATCAAGTTACAAATAAACGACACAAATATAGGTCACCAGTTTTTGCTGATGAATCAAGTAGATAATAAAATGCAAGGTATTCTTGGAGCAGATTTTTTTTATAATTATAAGGCAACAATTGATTTCGAACATTATACATTTTCTTTTTTAGTTAACTCGTCAAAAATTATTATTCCTATAAAATCTCATTGTGACGTCTATACATCTATACCTCCTCGCTGTGAAATTATTAAATACTTTAAAGTAAATGCTAAAGGTGATTTTTTGGTTTTAAATGACAAACTTAGTGAGGGAGTTTTCATAGCTAACACTTTGGTTACTGCTGACCACAATAATCTAATACCAGTCAGAATTCTAAATATTAGAGATGAAGAAGTAAAAATTAAAAATTTTAAACCTAGAATAGACAATTTAGCTAATTATAATGTTTGCGAAGTTGGTGAAAATAATTATCAATCAGTTGAAAGAGCAGAAAAATTACTAAAATTAATTAATTTTAATGATTTAAATCAAGAGGAAAAAATGTCATTGCAAAAAATTTGTACTAAATTTTCAGATGTTTTTCAATTAGAAAATGATCCTTTAAGTGTAACAAATATTTTTGAACAAAAAATTTATCTAAAATCTTCATCATCTCCAGTTTACATCAAACCTTATCGCTTGCCTCATTCACAGAAACATGAAATACACAAACAAGTTGAGGATATGTTAAATAAGGGCATTATTGAGGAAGCTCGTTCTGAGTGGAACTCACCGTTATTAATCGTTCCCAAAAAAGTAGATAATTCAGGTCAAAGGAAATGGCGAGTAGTTATAGATTATAGACAACTTAATAAACGGATTGAGGATGATAAGTTTCCACTTCCTTCCATTCACGAAATCTTAGATTCTTTATCTGGATCTATGTACTTTTCACACTTAGATTTATCCCAAGGATACTATCAGATTAAATTAGATTCAAAAAGTAGACCCTACACAGCATTTTCAACTGACCGCGGACAATACCAAATGACACGAGTACCCATGGGGTTAAAAACATCCCCAAGCGGTTTTTCACGAGCCATGACTTTAGCTATGGCAGGTCTTTGTCATGAAATATGTTTTATTTATCTAGATGATTTAATTGTATTCGGAAACAACTTGATTGAACATAATAAAAATCTTTCAAAGGTATTGCAGAGACTTCGTAAAGTTAAATTAAAATTAAACCCCAATAAATGTGAGTTTTTGCGAAAAGAAATCTTATATTTAGGACACGTCATATCATCACAAGGAGTTTTACCCGATCCATCTAAAATCTCAGTCATTAAAAACTACCCAGAATTAAAAAATGCAGACCAAACAAAACGTTTTGTAGCTTTTGCAAATTATTACAGAAGATTCATAAAAAATTTTTGCACACATAGCTGCACCGCTTAATAATTTAAGTAGAAAAAATGTACCTTTTGTTTGGACAGACGATTGTCAAAATTCATTTATATCATTAAAAAACAGTTTGGCAAATCCCCCAGTATTACATTATCCAAATTTTTCTTTAGACAATCATTTTACCTTAAGGACTGATGCTTCGGGCTATGCAATCGGAGCAGTACTTTCAAACTCAGACGACAGCCCTATCGCTTACGCCAGTAGAAGCCTCAATAAAGCAGAAAAAAATTATAGTACAATTGAAAAAGAACTTTTAGCTATTGTATGGGCAGTTAAACATTTTAGACCATATTTATATGGACGACATTTCAAAATTTTTACAGACCACAGACCTTTAATTTATCTTTTTGGTATGACAAATCCGAGTAGTAGATTAACAAAATTTAGACTGACCTTAGAAGAATATGACTTTACAATAACATACATTAAGGGTAAAGACAACATTGTAGCGGATGCTTTATCACGAATTGAATTAACATCAGACGAATTAAAAAATATGTCCAGTAAAACAGAAGATCTAATATTTGCAGTAACAACTCGGGCACAAAAAGAACGCCAAAACAAACAAAATGAAGAAACGGATACATTTAATAACTTTTCCAACAAACGGACTGGCCACCCGGGCGTTGTTGAAGTGTTAAAATGTCCTGATGAATTTACCGAATTAAGACCAATTGACAATAAATTAATTAATAAAATGTATAGTAATAAAAACTTTACTTATGTAAATGGAAACTGTATTTATGATAAAAGTTTAAATATTATTTATATTAATGTTCAGGATAGTCGATCAGCGTCAACCTTCGAGGAGTCGTTGAGACACCTGAAAAATATTTTTGAAAAATATAATCTTCCGGAAGTAATAATTATTAGAAATGAAAATAGCGCGCAACTTATATCTAATTTATTAAAAGTTTCCAGTAAAGTTAAAGAATTAAATATTAGAATAACAGTAGTAAAAGGAGTTCAGGTAATAACAGATTTAGAAACTAGACAATTAATTTTAAATGACTATCACATATTACCAACAGGTGGACATGCGGGAATAAAACGATCTTATAACAATGTTAAAAAACATTTTTATTGGAACGGTTTAAAATCTGATGTAGAAAAATTTATTAAAAAATGTGATGATTGTCAACGATATAAATATTCAAAACCTTTTAAAGAACCAATGACGTTAACATCCACTTCTTCATCCGCATTTGAAAAAATTATGTTAGATATTGTAGGACCATTAGAAATGGATTCAGAGAACAATCGTTATATTTTAACATTACAATGTGATTTAACGAAATTTATCGAATGTTATCCAATTCAAAACAAGGAAACAATAACCATTTCCAAAGCTTTTGTAGAAAACTTTATATTAAGATATGGCGTACCACAAATAATATTAACAGATCAAGGGACAGAATTTATGTCAAATATTTTTTCGGAAATATGTAAACTACTTAAAATTAAAAAACTTAATTCAACAGCCTATCACCACCAGACAATTGGTGCATTAGAAAATAATCATAAATCTTTAGGTTGTAGTGACAATAGGTCATTACAACACAAATTGCTTAAGCAATTATATGTAGTTATTATAAACATAAAGTAGGTTGCAACTCCGAAATACCGATCAATTAGCAGAATCATCAATAGTCAACAAGTGACGTATTGCTGACTTGCAACCATGTTTTATTTTAAATAATAGTTTAAATTAATAAGCATTGTTAAGACACCTTTGGTACAATGAATCAATATACCTGTTAGGAGAGATTGGTTTTTCACTTAACCCTCCTAATGTACCAGATCCGTGAGTACCCACATTACATGGCGATCCTGCCACCGAGAAAAAAGTAGTTAGTGATATGTGCCAGTAAAATAAATAGTTTAAGAAGATCAAATAGTAGCAGTTGAATATACAGGGATGGAGAAAATAGTGCCAGTTAAAATAAATAATTAAAAGTAAGAAGTAATAATACCAAAATGGGGAAGTCAAACTCGAAACCAGATAAACCTTCTATAGAACAATCTGGAGTGATCGCAGGCGGAAAAAACTATATAAGCGAGACCTACATAGAATCCATTTCTGTTGGTGAAATATGCGGCATAATAGCAACAATTGGGGTCACAATAATATTGCTGGTAGGAGTACTTTGGTTATGCTGGAAGAAAATAAATAAAAACGTCAACCGTCGCATAGAAAGAGAAATAGCCAGAAGCTGTGAACTCCTAAACATCGCGCAAGGAACCACCAGAAACCCTTAGAAGCGGTGCATCGGAAGTGAAAGTGAATTGCGGGATGTTACAAGAAGAACTAGAGCAACTACACAGTGACATCGTCAAATTCGGAGTTAATTTGAAAAAAGACAGCGAGGCGAGAAGACAAGATAAGGACATTGTAGATCGTAAGTTATTAAAATTAAGAAATTTTGTAGAGTTAGCTGAAAAATTTAGGGAATTTTATGAAAAAGAACAAAAAGATAAAAAATCAAAAGATGAACCAGTTATATTAGCGTTAATTAAGTCAATTTTTAAGAACATAGAGGAATGTTCGGTTATTGTAGAGGAAAGAAATAAAAATATTGTAAAGATTGTTCAAACAAAAAACGTAAATATGGCAAATTTTGATTTTAAAACCGCGGCTAGCTTGCTGCCATCCCTAGATGGTAATGCAGAAACAGTTAGAAAATTAATTAAGGGTATAAAATTGTACGCTCCCAGCGTAAATGACGAAGGTAAAAAACAAATTGTTAATTTTGTGCTAAATGCTTGTTTGTCTTCTCAGGATAGTATTAGAATGAAAGAAGAATATGGCTCTACTGAGTTATTAATAAGTGATCTTAAGACGAATTTTCTTACTCGCCAAAGCCCGGATGTTTTAGCGGCGCAGTTTCATGCTGCGAAGCAAGGTAATGCTTCGTTAGAAGAATACGGAAAAAAAATTGAGTCGTTAATGGCGGAATTAACTTTATCACAGGCGAACGATAATAGTGAGGTCTTACCAGTTTTTAGAGCGGATAACGAAAAAACCGCAATTAACATTTTTGCTCGCGGTATTCGAAATCCAGAGTTAAGACTCACTATGAAAGCTCGTCAATTTAGATCTTTAACCGAGGCTATAAATGTAGCTAGAGGCGAAAGTTCATTAGAACAACAGGGTCCTTCGGTATTCTTCGCAAATAAGTCAAATTTTAGAGGCAATAGTAATAATTTTAGAGGTAGTTATAATCTTAGAAGCAATAGCAATAATTTTAGAGGTAATAGTACTAGTTTTAGGGGTAGAGTTAATAATAACAATAGGGGGTTCAGTAATAATAGCGGTTATAATCAAAGGAATTATAACTTTAGTAATAATAATAGATATAACAATAATCATAATAGGGGAAACGGTAATTTTAGAAGGGGTTCAGGAAACGGAAGCCGTAGAGTACTAGTTGCAAGAGAGCAAGAAAGTACCGAACGCGGTGACCAGTTTTTTCGTTCCCAACACGAGTAAAAAACTAATTTTAAGTATAAATGGTCTAAATTTCGTTAAAATAAGGTACGGTAACAAAGACGTTGACCTTTTGGTGGACACTGGAGCATCTGTTAGTATATTTTTTGAAGAAAGCTTAGTAGACAATTTACAAAACATTAACCGCGTAGATAAAACAAATATTTCAGGCATATCAGGTATTGTTGAATCGAAGGGATCAGCGTATATTAAATTAAATTTTGAAAAATTTTCAATCCAACAAAAATTTATAATAATTAAATCTTTTGACAAAAATATAGATGGTATATTAGGTTCAGATTTTTTCCAAAACTTTAAGGTATCAATTAATTATGAGTATTCAAGATTAGCATTTTATATTCAAAACACTAGAGTCAGTTTACAAATGTTATCAAAACACAAACATTCTTTTAAAATACCGCCACGTTGCGAAATTATTAAACAATTTAAAGTAAATAAATTATGTAGTCCAATAGTATGCAATGCAGAAATTGGAGAAGGAATCTTTGTAGCCGGAAGTATTGCGCAGACTTCCAGTGAGGGAGAAATTCCAATTCAATTTTTAAACACAACTGACAAAGAAGTAGAAATTCAAAATTTTGTTCCAAAATTGTTAGATGCCGACGATTTTGAAATTATCTCATTCGGAAAAACTGACAAAATGACAGTTAGTAGAGTGGAAAAAGTATTAGAAAAATTAAAGTTTAATCATTTAAATAAAGAAGAAAAAACTAGGTTAGAAAAAATTTGTGCGAAATATGCTGATATCTTTCAATTGGACGATGACCCATTAACAACAACAAATATTTATAAACATAAGATACAATTACAAGATAACGTAACGCCAACATATTGTAAACCATATAGACTACCATATGCTCAGAAGTCACAAATTGATAAAGAAATCAACAAAATGTTAAAAAATAAAATAATTGAACCTACAAAATCAGCTTGGTCAGCACCTTTGTTAATCGTACCGAAAAAAGCAAACGTGGGTGAAGAAAAGAAATGGCGAATTGTTATAGATTTTAGATTATTAAATAAAAAGTTAAAGGATGATAAATTTCCACTTCCAAATATAAATGAAATTTTAGATTCTCTTTCAGGTGCAATGTATTTTTCGCATTTAGATCTTTCTCAAGGCTATTATCAAATAGAATTAGATGAAGACTGTAGACCCTATACAGCTTTCACAACTAGCAAAGGGCAATATCAAATGACAAGATTGCCTATGGGACTCAAAGTAGCTCCCAGTGTTTTTTCTAGAGCCATGACTATTGCTATGTCAGGGTTAAATTACGAAAATTGTTTTATTTATTTAGACGATTTGATAGTATTTGGAAATAGTCTTGAAAATCATAATAAAAGTTTAGTTAAAGTAATGTCAAGGTTACGAAAAGTGAATCTCAAACTAAACCCAAACAAATGTGAATTTTTAAAGAAAGAAATATTATATCTAGGTCATTTAATATCAGCTGATGGTATTGCACCCGACCCAGAAAAAATTAACGTAGTGAAACAGTATCCGGTTCCAACAGATGCAAACTCGGCAAAACGCTTTGTTGCATTTGCAAACTATTACAGGTCATTTATTAAAAATTTTGCTCAAATTACAAATCCGTTAAATAAATTATCAAGAAAAAATACACCATTTAGATGGACAAAAGAATGCCAAACGGCATTCGAAACATTAAAACAAAAATTAATTAATCCACCAATCTTAGATTATCCAGATTTATCTGAAAATAACACATTCACCTTAAAAACGGATGCCTCAGGAACAGCTCTAGGAGCTGCCCTATTTAATAAAAATGATAAACCTGTAGCATATGCCAGTCGATCTTTGAATCCTGCTGAATCTAGATACTGTACTATTGAAAAGGAATTGTTGGGTATAGTTTGGGCGGTTAAACATTTTCGACCATATTTATACGGAAAGAAATTCATCATTCAAACAGACCATCGCCCTCTAGTTTCTTTATTTAACATGACAAATCCTTCAAGTAGACTAACCAAATTTAGACTAATATTAGAGGAATACGATTTTACAATAGTTTATATTAAAGGTACATCAAATGTTACTGCTGATGCGTTGTCGCGAATAGAAATATCATCTGACCAATTAAAAGAAAATAAAAATTATACAGACGGTGTTATACACGTCATAACAAGAGCACGAAGTAAACAACTAAGCGATAAAAATGTTGAAAAGCAACAAATTGTAACCAATGGAGAACGGATTGATCACCCAGGAATCATTGAGTTACTTAATAAACCAAAAAACGCCACTGAACTAAAATTAATCGACTTTCAAACATTTAATGAATTAAAAAATAAAGACGGAATGAAAATTATCGATAAAAATATTTTAATAAAAGCAAATTTGCAAATAATTTATTTAAAATGGAGTGATGTAATTTTAGCGCGTGAGCTTCGGTCATCGCTAAAAGCAATCACAAAAGTGTGCACACAAAATAATATTAATGAGCTTGCAATAATTAAAAATAATGATAAAGTAATAGCATATGCAAAGAAATTGAAAGAACATTCCGATCTGTTAGGCGATAAAAATATAAATATTACAGTTTTACGCGGTAGAAAATCAATAGAAGATCCTGAATTACGCCAATTAGTCCTAAACGAATTTCACATCTTACCAACCGGAGGACATGCAGGTATCTCTAGAATGTATAACAAAATTAAAAAATATTACTTTTGGACAGGCCTTCACAAGGACGTTGAATCTTTTGTACAACGTTGTGATGAATGTCAGAGATATAAACACTCAATTCCTAAAATTCAACCACTTACCATAACAACAACAGCATCAGTAGCATTTGAAAAAATAAGTTTAGATTTAATGGGTCCAATTTTAACAGACTTAGATAATAACAAATATATTCTCACAATTCAATGCGACTTATCAAAATATGTAGAAGCGTATCCAATTAAAAATAAAGAAGCTGAAACCGTAGCGAAATCATTTGTAAATAATTTTATTCTGCGTTATGGTATTCCAAAAACGGTCCTACACGATCGGGGTACAGAATTTATGTCAGAAGTTTTTTCAGAAACTTGTAAGATTATTGGTGTTAAACAACTTAACTCAACAGCATACCATCATGAAACTTTAGGAGGCATAGAAAATTCGCATAAAAATCTAGGTACTTATTTGAGAACACAAACAGCAAAATATGCCCAAACATGGAGTAGTTGGGTACCTTTTTGGTGTTTTTGTTATAATACCACCGTAAACACAGAAACAAAATACACTCCTTACGAACTTGTTTTTGGCAGAGTAGCTTCACTACCATCAAATTTAGAACAAATAGATCCACTCTATTCGTTCGAAAACTATCCTCTTGAATTAAAATTTAGGCTACAACAAGCAAGTGCAGAGGCGAGAGAAAATCTTTTAAATTCAAAAATAAAAAGAAAAAATTTGTTTGACCAATCTAAGCATAATCGTAATTCTAAAATAAGTTTTAATATAGGAGATTTAGTGTTAGTGGAAAATAATAGCACAAACAAGATGGATGAACTCTTTAAGGGACCTTATAAAGTGTTACGTGATGAGTCTCCAAATGTAGTGTTAAAAGATAAGAACAAAGAAGTAATAGTGCATAAAAACAGGGTGAAAAAGTACATTAAGTAATAAAACATAAAAGTGCAAAAAAAAAAATTATTACCTGTAAATTTATTAGTTGTAAGAATTTAGTTTAAGCTAAATTAAAAATTAAAAGGAAAAAAAAAAGAAAAAAAAAAGGTTTTTTTTATTTTTTTTTCTACAACCCCCGGAGGTGTAGTGACAATAGGTCATTACAACACAAATTGCTTAAGCAATTATATGTAGTTATTATAAACATAAAGTAGGTTGCAACTCCGAAATACCGATCAATTAGCAGAATCATCAATAGTCAACAAGTGACGTATTGCTGACTTGCAACCATGTTTTATTTTAAATAATAGTTTAAATTAATAAGCATTGTTAAGACACCTTTGGTACAATGAATCAATATACCTGTTAGGAGAGATTGGTTTTTCACTTAACCCTCCTAATGTACCAGATCCGTGAGTACCCACATTACAAGGTAACTATTTACGCATTCAAATTTCTAAACATCCAGAAACATGGAGCACATGGATTCCCTTTTGGTCATTTTGTTATAATACTAGTGTACATTCGGAAACCAAATACGCACCGTACGAACTTGTTTTTGGAAAGTCAGCCAGTTTACCATCACACGTTATAAGAAAAATAGACCCCTTATATAATTTTAATGATTATCCCTTAGAGCTTAAATATAGGTTGCAAACAGCTTGGAATGATGCAAAACAAAATTTAATTGAATCAAAAGTTAAAAGAAAAAAACGATTTGATTTAAAAAGTAACAGCATAAATTATAAACCTAATTCCAAAATTATGTTAAAGAATGAAACAGGAAATAAACTAGAAAGCATATTTAAAGGCCCATATTTAGTAATAGAGGATGTAAGTCCTAATGTATTTATTAAATTAGACAATAATAAGGTTATTAAAGTTCATAAGGATAGGATAAAACCATATATAGAATAAGTGTATCAGGTAACTTGTAGTTTTTTATGTAATTATACTACTATAGTAGATATAAATCAGCGCTGATATGTATAAAGGTTAGTAGATAAAATGTATTACGTATAATTAGGATTCTATATAACTTAAAATTAATGGGAATTGTAATAGTTAATAAAAACATAATAGATAATAGATCATATTATTGTATCATTATATTATTTCTTAATGTTAGAATAGCTTAGGATAAGTATTATGTAAAAAAAAAAACAAAAAAAAAAATGTAAAAATATATAAAAACATTTTTTTTTTAATTTTTCGGGGAAGGTGTAGTGCAGAGACATAGTTCATTCACTGTACATAATGATGACACTTAACATTCTTAGGTCAATAATCCGCAAAGTGCAAACTGTGCAATAAGCATTATTTGACCACATCATAATTGTAATAAAATATATTATTATTCAATAAACAGAGTTCGATACGAACCTTCAAGCCGACCACCAGCGTTTCATTACCACCCTAATGTAACACCTCACAATGCCTTAAGTCCGGGCATTACAAAATATTACTTTAACCAAAACGGTTGATAAAATAATATTGTAATGTTAAGTATAAATGGACAATCCTTATCTAAAAGGAACCAAGCGCCAAAAACTATTTTTGGACTTAACAAAATTTTTTGTAAAATAACTCAAGAAGTTTATCATTATTTAGAACTTCTTTTAAATTATTGAGAGGACTTTCAAATTATAATTAAGTTTTTGAGCAGCATTAAAAATGAGTTAGGTATATACAAATATGTAAGTTTGTTAAGCTCCGAACAAGTTTTTGGTTCCTTTTAGATAAGCACTATCCAAATAAAGAACCCAATTTCTTATTGTTGTTTGGTCGTTTGGTCGTTGTTTGCCATGTATAAATAAATTGACCAGTTGTGAATGTTAATTGACAAATTGCCATGAGAAGCTATCTGTCAAAAAGCAGTTTTTGCAATTCAATGTTACATTAAAATGGAATATTTTAAATAAATTAAAAATTATTTTTATTTAAATTATTTAAATGTAACATTGAATAATAATAATAATAATAATAATAATAATAATAATAATAATATATACAAATCCACTTGTTTCCCCAATTAAAACTATGTAAAATATCTGGACAACTTGTAAAACCGCCCCAAAGAAAAATGCACTCCAAATAATATTTCAAAAATAAATAATTCTTTAAAATTAAGTGTATTACGAAAGTATTTAACAAAACATTGCCTTTTAATTCACGCCATGTAGTGAACAAAACATAATTTTGGGAATATAACATTTATTTTGAAAATCGGTAGATACAAATTTAAGAATCCCGCATTATTTTCCCCGCCTTCCTATCAAAAAGTCATCGAGCGTATAGTCCCGATTGTTGCCAGATGTACGGGCTTCGTATACTGCGTAATACTTATACAAAGCTGTATATAATCTCGTTTGACTCGTGTGCCCCCTACCGCCAAAGCATTGGAACTAAGGGTGTATATTTTGATAGGTTTGAATGGCATTAGGAAGCCCACCACTTTTTCGCCATTGAAACAAGGGGGCATCACTTAACTCTAAAACAAATTTATACACGCTAATTTTAGGAAGCCCGATTTTGGGCTTCGTAAAAACCGAGTGGGCTTCGTTTATACTGTAGAATGTAACGTTTCGGGCTTGGTAATGTAGGATTGCATATCTATATATATATATATATATATATACGTATAATTGGTATGTTGTTTAGCCCGAGATACTATTGGGGCGCTCTACCACCCACCATTTCTAACGTGGTTAGACGAGTATATATCTTTGCTAAGTGTTTGTTAACATAATTTAATTTAGGAAATACCAAGAGGGGTAAATATATAAGTTAATTTAATGATCTCTTTATTTATGGTACGTTGTAAAGCCCATAAGATATATATAGTACGTTATTCATCCCTCGTGTATGTAAAAACCAAGCAGACGGTTCTTGTTTAGCCCGCAACGTTGCCGGTTTTCACCAAGCCAACGCGTACGAATTGTCCAATAAGAACAGCGCTATCCACCTGTTTTGTTGCCACGCGGCGATCACGCGACATAAATTTGCATTTAATGCCTATTTTCGTATTATTCTTCATACGTTCAACGTTGGGCATCCCGTTTTACTTTTAATAATTATCATACACGGTGGTCCAAAAGTAACCAATAATAATTTAAGAATCAATGAAAAACGTTAAAATAATATTAATTTTCTTAATAATATTATTTTAAAAATTCAACATCGAAGGGATTAAGTTGCATATATTTTTTAGAATAAAAAATTAATTTACAGCACATGGATGAGTATGATTTTTTAATATGGTGGGAAATGTTTTTATACTACAAGCAGTGGTAATAATATCTCTTTTTAAAACAAAAAAAAGATACTCCAATGATTTAAAAAAAATTGTTTTAAAATAAACAGTCAATTAAAAAAAGTTATTTACAGCACATGGATGAGTATGATTTTTTAATTTGATGAGAAATGTTTTTATACTACAAGCAGTGGTAATAATATCTCGTTTTAAAACAAAAAAAAGTTACTACAATGATTTAAAAAAAAAATGTTTTAAAATAAACAGTCAATTTAAAAAAGTTATTTTTTTGTTAAATGTATCGTTTCACAGTAACATTGAAATACCAATTTACTGTTATTAAATTTAATCATATTTTCCATATGCCCTTTTTAGAGATTTAAATTTTATTATTTACATTTCTGAAATTAACAATGGATTAAAAAAAAGGAAAACTTTGATTAATTAATTAATTCTTAGTAATTTATAGCAGGACGGAATGCCACGGAATTTAATAACATTGAATTAGAATTGCAATTTTACTGTAAAACGATACATTTACAAAAAAACATTATAAAGACTTTTACTAAGTTTATTAGGAAAATTAATATTATTTTATTAATTCTTAAATTATAATTTAAGAATTATTAAAGGTTTCTTTTAAAATTTCGAAAAAAATTATCTGTTTACAATATTGCAATAAACAAAATCTGATTGAACAAAATTATGGTCAAAAGGCAAATAAAAAGTTTTAATTTGTCGACCAGTGTTAATTTACCATTTTTAAAATTTTGTGATTTGGCAAAATTCTTTTTGTGAACACTATAGATAAAGTAAATATAAAACATTTATTAATTTTTTTTATATATTTATAAAAACATAAATATAAATATTGTAGGGGGCTAATGTATCACCCCGCAAAGTCCGTATTAAAATATTCCCTTAAAAAATATTAGGAACGATATTTTTACTTAATCATTTCAACTGGACTCATATTGAACTTTGCTGTGTTTGATATTAACCCCCTAATTTATTAATATGTTGATCTGGATACATAGATTTTGATAATAGACTTAAAAAAATGATACCCGTGTCTCGGCGTTTTTTCAGATAACGTCATTTTTTTTTTAAGTGCGATCCAATAAAATGTATTCGGCACATAATATAACAGATTCGATAACAGCTGGACAGTATATTTTTATGAAAAATTAATTCACTGAATAAATGGACAACCATTAAAATTATTTATTTATTTTAAAATTATTTTAATTATATACAGGGTGTTGCACATTTACGAAATACGGTAATGCGTGTTTCACGTTCGTGGTCCATTGAGAGTTTCTGAGGAACGGCAAAAGATATCGATTTGAAATTTGTAAAGCGTTTATTATCCAATTAGGCCTATTTTTCTAAAATATTTTAAACAAAATGCCACTTTCGGCTTTTCACATTACAAATATAACCAAATAACAAATAAATTTTACAAAATTTATCAAAAATTAGGATATTATAAAAAAACTACTTTTAATAATTAATAAAATTAAAATTTGTCATTATTCCTGCAGAGTAGGTAACTAAATAAATGTACAGTAATTTCTGGTTTTTTTCGTGAATATTGTTAAACATTTTAAATTTCCTGCCTAACAACGTAAATAATAAACTCATTATTCACGTTGTTAGGCATCAGTTATTGGCCGATTTCAATATTCACTGTGATTTGAACCAATAGGGGTTTAAATTGGAAGAAGGCGACTATAATAACATTTAAAATTGATAAAAACTTAGGTTAACCATTTGGCAGATGTCAGATTAGTGCAATTAAATGTTTTTTATTCGGAATTTTGGTATTTAGTTGGCAAATTCTAACTTATAATTGGCTACATTGAGTAAAACAAAATTATTTAGTAGATTTATGCAGCACAAATTAATTAGGTATGTTATGCAGTTTTGTTTTTAAAATTCCCCCATTGAAGTGGGAATATAAAAGTTAAAAATCGTAAATTGATATGATTTAATTAAACTTTATATATAAAAAAATTGGTTTTAAACTTAAAAGATAGGATGGAATAATTTTTATTATTTTTAATTAATTTTGTCAAAAATCTGCGTTTTTCAAAAAATAATAATACTGGCTTTAAACAAAAAGCTTTTATTATAGAGTTATGTTATTATTATATTTTATTAATATTTTGTATATAAGAAAATAGAAAAAACTAATAAAGTGCTACTAATAAAATAATTTCATTGAAATTTAAATTACTTATTACAACAAAATGAAAAAAAATATTTTCTGAAAATGTTAGATTTTAAGTTAGTACCTTTTGAGATATTTCAGATTAAAAAAGCCCGATTTAGGACAAATCGCAAAATTTGGAATTTTTAGTATATCCCTTCTGAGATGTTTTTGATTAAAAATTTACCCGATTGAGGACTAATCGCAATATTTTGGCTATTTTTAAAACAAGCACATTAAAATAATAAAATACGATGAAATCTTCAGGGCTCCCACGGTTAAATTACAAATTTTATTTAGGAATTTAGGAGTTTTTTTGGAGAATTTTAGGAGAAAACGTATGCAAATAAAAACAACTATACTTAAAAAATAAGAAACAAAAATATAAATAAATATCACTTCTTTTGTACAAATAGTTTTTTTTCATAAAATGAAAAGTGAGGTAAAAAATATACTTTTGTATATATCTAAAAGTAGACATCACACTTTTAATTTTATTAAAATAAAAGCGTCGATGGATATGGCTAAAAAAGTAGGCCAAAGTTTAATGATGTTATATTTATATTTTGAAAAAAAATTAACAGTTTAGTTAATAACTAACAATAATTGTAATGTTGTCACTAAAAAATCTCATAATAGAAAAAATATAAAGTGCATGATACAGCAAAACATTCTTTAGATTGTTTAATTTAATCATTTAAAAGAAAATTAAAAATCCTTTTGTTTCATATATAACACGGTATATTTTTGTCGAAAATTAACGAAATATGGCTAAAAATGACAATTTTGTAGAAGTCTTGAAGCTACTACAAGGATTTTGTTTTATGGTATATTTTGTTGTTTTTTTTTTTTAAATTTAATTAACTAGAACCCAAAAATATATATTTTTTAAATTACTTTTTAAAAAAGAAATAATTTAGCACAACTACCTTAATTAAACGCAGTCAAGTTGGCCTACTTATATTTAATTTTTAGGAGTTTTAGGTGATTGATGGCAAGTTTAGGAGAATTTTAGGAGTTTTTAAGATTTAAGCCAAATTTTAGGAATTTTATGAATTTTAGGAGGTGTGGGAGCCCTGAAGCTTATTTTATTTTATTAATTTTATTTATTTTTATTTTACAAATTAATTTGCTTCTAACAGGCCTAATATATTAAATAAAACACAATATAATAATGTTTTCCGAAAGATATTTCAAATTAGACATGTTTAGCTAATTTTTTAAATTCCTAAAAAAACATATAAAGTCTTTGTGTTCAAATTTGATCCACTTATTACAACATAATAAAACAAAATTATCTTCAAATTTTGGATTATTAGAGTGTGTACCTTATGGATTATTTCTAATTAAAAATATGCCCAATTTTAGTCAAATATTTTATATTTTTAAAACATTCAACTAAAAAAGTTATAAAGTCTGATTAAGTGATTAAATTTAAACCGCTTATTACAACTTAATAAAGTATGTATGTAAGCTTTTGAATAATTTTTACAATTAATGTTTTTTGCCTTTTATATTTTTAAAAAGAATTTTTAATAAAAAATAAAGCTCATTGTGCACATTCTATAATACATTAAGTAATAAAAACAATTAAAAGTATTCGAATAAATCTCTGACTAAGTCGCGGTATCGAACTTACAAAGCGCGGCAGCGTTAAAACTCTGCTCACTGCTTGATATTAAATAATATCTTCCTACGAAAAATTTGTGTTTGCAGTGTTGCCGGATTTAGGGCTACACAGGAACCGTAAGATATCTAGAATTCCTATTCTAGATACACTTACTACAGCGCGCCACCTACAGTTAAATTCAATGAACTATTCTGTATGTAACTATGGCTAAACCGGTCGTTGTTAAGCCCTGCCAAAAATTTAACCTGGGGTTCCCAACACCGTGATTAATCGATTAGCGTTGAAATAACGTCAAACGTTGTTCAGCCCGGGAGTGGGCCACACAAAGTCATTTCGGGCTACACAGAGTATAGCTTGTATATAGAATGGGCTGCACAATGACCGTTTATATGTGTATATATATATATATATATATATATATATATATATATATATATATATATATATATATATATATATATATATATATATATATATATATATATATATATATATATATTATATATTATATATATATATATATATATATATATATATATATATAATAAAATAATAAGAATGTATAAAATATTTAAATGACGTGATTTCGTAAAACGGTGAGACACGGGTACGTTTTTTTTTACCATTATTTTTAAAATCGTGTTGAACTGTGTTATCTATTACAAAACACCTTTGTACATATTGTACATTTAAATTATTTTTTCTACTCCTATTACGGAATTTGACCGTTCTAATATCACTTTTATCTATGGAATGACATATATTCCGTAAATTGTTACAGAATGAAATATTCTATCATCGGATGACAGAATAAACACTCGTGGTGACATCTCTGTTTTTAATATCTAACAAATTTTAGACCGATCCAACCTCACTTTCTTCCAATTAAATACTTTTTTTATGGTATTTTTTGGAAACGTAGAAAAAGTATAGTCTGAAATACGTTTGGAATTGCATATTCCGCTCTCGTGAAACCGTCAAACTCGCCTTCGGCTCGTGTGACAAACTCTTCACTCGAGCGGAATATGCTGTATTCCAAACTTGTTACAGAATATACTATTGTATTATCCTTGGAAGATTGTCACAGGCGCTATCCTTAATTTTAAGATTATATTAATTAATTCTTAAAGTTTCGTCCATATAAATAAAGGTATTTTTTTTAGAATAAATCTTCTTAAATTGGGGGCTTTGCATTAAAAATAATTTATCATAAAACACCTTTATATTATAATTTTTCTCCTGCGACATATCAAATTGCATTTAAATTATTATTTATCAGGCTTGGAACAGTCTCAAGCGGGAGCCCTAATTTTGAAATAACAAAGCTACCCGCGCATAAACTTAAAGGGACGCCAAAAGGAACACAGGGAATTCAAGATAGCAACGTTGTAATGCATTACATTTGACTTACATCTGAAAGCGAGAATAGGGGACATCTTCTCCACTTTCATAACTTCTGGAGGCTTGCCTTCTCTCTAGGCCAACACTGATACCGAAATGCTAGATTAAGTAGTAACGTTTCAGTTGACACTTAACAAAAACATTTCGCGCCCATATTTTAGGTTGTTGCCATTTTATCTCTGCAGTTTAAAATGCTGAAAGTGGGTCTTGTTATTCCAAAGTTTTTCACCGGATTCGTCAGCCTGCAACAAGAATAAATGGTTTATAAATTAAGTACGTTATACAAAAGTATAAAGTGTTTAAGTTCGCCTAATCTTGTAAAATGTTTTAAACTTAATTAGTCGAAATTAAATATAACTGGAATAAATTTGAATTTAATGCCCAAATTAAATATTTTAACTTATAAGCTATAAAATTCGTTTTTATCTAGACTTTTTTGACACATTTTGGAATAGGACAGTTATTTTTTTATAGTTTGTAATGGAGATAAATAAAGAAAAAAACTGGAAAAGTTTATCACAGGGTGTCCAGAAATAATGTATATTTCGTATATGTCGGGGGGTGATTCTACACGTAAAAATAAAAGAAAAAGTTTTTTAAAACAGATGCCTCCTGGGAGAGCTATAGTAATTTTAAATTCTTTTGGAAACGGTTAGTGTTAACATAATGATACTTTATTTCTGGGATAATTTTTGGAAAATAAATCTGGTCGTGTCAAATCGAATAAATTATGACCATAGGCGTCCGAAACAGGTAGTACTTGGGGAAAAATCCTCCTGACTTTTTTGTGCTTTTGTTAATTTCTCGATCTTGGAATACAATTCTTCAGATAATTTTCATGCTCTTGTTACGAAGTTATTGAGCCAACCGTTTTTGAGAATAACGCCATTAAAAATGTCTCGTCACAAAAAATACTAAAGTCTTGTTATTATTTCATAGATCTTCTTATGTTTTCGAAATATCCAGGTTTACTTACCATGAATTCACAAGCATTTACAACCGGCGGCAATAATTTCTCAACACCAATAATTTTAAATATTCCCAAACACAGAAGTCGATTGTATTTAAATCTGGAGAACGAGGAGGCTACGGAAATGGCTCTCCTCGTCCTATACATCGTGCGGCGTGAACTTCATCTAAATGTGTCCGTTGGCATAAAAGTAGGGTGGGGCGCAATCATGCATAAGAATATTGAAAATCTTTAATTGTTGGGCACGTCATCAAGGAGGTTTATGAAAACCTTTTAAAGAAAATAGAAGCATGCTTTACTGTTCAGTCGATTTGGTAAGGACCTATTAAAGAATTGCCAATTATTCCTGACCAAACCTTGATGGAAAATCTTTGATGGTGGCATGCTGATTTTCATTAGACCATGCATGACTATTATGGTAATTAATAATTTTAACCCTATTGAATCCGGCTTGGTCGATAAAAATATTTTTTTTTAATAAAGTTGGGGTCTTCATGACATTTTGTTCTCAACCAGCGACAGAATTCTAGTCTACGTGAAAGATGCTTGTACTCTCTGTAAATTATAGGGATATGGCAGTTGTTCGTGCATTATTTCCCAAACTCTACTTTATCGAACGTCCTCATGCATAGCAATTCTTCTAGTGCTTGTCCCAGGATTAGCGGCAACTACTTCCAGGACCGTTTCGTCGTTTTTTACTGTTCGAGTTGTTCGATTTCTCTCGCAATCACGATTGTTAACTTTAAAAGTTTCACAAAGTATTTGATGTAAATTGTTAAAACTACTACCATTGGCCTTACCATACATGAAATGCATGTTGGCCATTTCTGGAAAAGTGTAATTTATAATGTTTGTTAGAAATTACGTATTTTTCTAATTTATCTTATGACAAACGATTTGACAAATGTCACCACTTACAATATAACGATATTTGCGAAGCAGGCTAACATAATGTTTTCTATTGCCTACTAATTCTCTTGATATTTTTTTGTAGCGAGACATTTTTAAGTTTTTGTAGAAAACAGTAATCTACACTAATGACAACACATTTCTGTTTTTTTACAATGTTAAAAACTTATATTGGGTATTTTATAGCATATTATGTATCATGTTTGATAAACGCAATTTTACACGAATTTAATTTAATTAAATTAGTGTCTAGAAACGTTTATAAACAAGTTGCATACTATACTTTTTCTACGACAAATACTTATTGTCTAAAGTTCGGTCTTGACACTCGAAGTGGATAGACGCGTCAAGTAGTTAAAGATTCCTCTCCTAGCAGCGTATACAAAAGAAACGTAATAAAGTTCCAAAAACGAACCTAAGTATTCGGAAATATCGGTAATCGGTAATAAATAAATAAATAAACGTGCAAAAAAGTGCAACAAGTGTGAAAAGTGCGGCAGATCCCCTGTTAAAGCCGTAAAGGAGTGCAACTGAATAAGTAATTAAGGCCAACCGGCCCACCTGGTCAGCAGGGATAGTCACAACCAAAGCCTGTCAAAAACCTGCAGGGAGGTAAAGAAACAACGGACAGACCGTGAAAGACCTAGCATCAGGATTATAGCCTAATAATCAAGCTAAGTAATTTTTCTAACTGCATGTCTTATTAACAAAACCATTTTATTCCAAAAAATCTAAAGTAAAACGTATTATATATCGAAATGTAAATTTCAAGCTCCCCAGCTGGCACCAGAAAATAAACATTCCTATTGAGACAGACAACACAAAAATCATTACATAAACAAAACAGAAAAGGCAAATAAGACATTAGCTCCATACCCCAAATAAACACTCGACTAATACCATAAATAAACGCCAAACCATAAATAATAAATAAACACAAACCATAACAAACATGGAAATAGTAAACACGACTGATCATTCGGTGGGAATAATTAAAATTCCATCCGACGGAAATTGCTTAGTGGCCAGCTTGGCTCATCATGCTTCGAAACAGCGCTATCGGGTTTCTTTACAAACCCTGCAAAGCTACCTGGTCACTCGACATAAAGACAGATCATAAATTACTATATTGCGACCTGATACAGACGCCAGCCATAAACGATAAAGACTATCAGTCCCCCACAATAAAACCGACAAAATGGTATACTGAGCGATTAAAAGACCCTACTGACGAAACCACATATTACAAGCCACCTTAAATTTAGACCACGACACCCTGGCGCAGACAATCCAATTCTCACAAACCGACCTCGCCAGCTGGGAACAAATCAGCACCCACAAAAACCGTATGCGGGAGGAGACGGAAAAACTGTACCAACTTCCGGAATCCAACCCGGAGACGGACACAGACACTGACGAACCGGAAGTAAACCAACAAAGATAGGAGTAAGCAAAGAACTAACATACCCACCCCCATTCACGAATACCAATTGAATGGGGTTACTACTAAGGCCTAGGTTGAGTAGGATTCCGGATTGTACTTAGTTTTGGGTCAGTTCAATGTCCTTCAAAACCCCTTCCTAAACTGGACGTATTGCCCGACCCGGCTGACAAAAATCCGGGAGCGGCCTTAACCTTTGACACTGTCATCCACGAACTCCTAGGGTGGATCTACCAGCCGGCGTAAAAACTTCGGATCCAACAAACACAGGTAATGCTGTGATTTGGCGGGATACGCAGAAAAACGGAAAGGGGGTAAAATAACCCCGGGAGATCAGTGGATGATAATATATCTTGGGCCTGCCATACGTTCCCATACTCATACTCATACTCAAATACTTATTGTCTAAAAACGATTTAAATTAAATATTTGTAGAGAGCGACATCTATGTTTAAATCAAAAAGTATTACTTGAAAATGGACCGTTTAACCTAAAAAAGAAGCAGTTTTTCACATTGAAAGCAAAGAAAATATTGTATTGCACTACACGGTAGATCTCCACCCAAAATTAGATTAAATCTGGTTTACTGCTTGCGAAATTAAAAGATCAGTGCAATGTCCATATAAACTTTTTAAATATTGGCGTTGATAAACTATAAATACTTTTGATTTTTGTATTTAGATAATAAAATAATTTTTACATTTAGTATTATTTTAACAATTATATGATATTTGACAACTGTCAACTAACCGTGACTAAAAACCTGTTGCTTAATACAGCCCGTGACTAAACCGTCATAAAAATATAAACTTAAAGTAAGGAATGAATTTTTATACTCCACTTAGACCTACGACCTACTAAGATTATTTTGTTGAAAAAAAAGAAGCCCACATAAAAAATATTTACAAAAAGGTAAATTTAATTTTTAAAACACAATGTAGCAACAAAATTGGATGGAAAAAAGCATGTTATCAAAAATTCTCTATAGCCCTTTCCTATCACTTTACATACGAGAACGATAGATGGATGATTTGCAAGTAAATGCGAGGCAAAATAAATAGGGTCTGCTGCTATTGAATAAAACATTGTCGAAAAGTCCCTTTACCTTCCTTAGTTTTTTTACTGTATTGGTTGTTTCGATGTTTAGCTTCTGATTTATTCCGACCCAAGAATCTGCCGTTAACGAATTAAAGACAATAAAGAACAAAACCAAGTATTTGATTAAACTCGAACATTGCAGCCTTAAAGGGATTTATTTTTAACATAAATTGTATAAGTTTGTGCTAAATTTATAGGGTAATATTAAATAATAGGTTTTTATTGTATTTTATATTTTTCAATCAACGAAACGTACCTATAAGTAATTAAGTCATTATTTAAAAGCTTTGACCCTTTTTAACCTACTAAATTGTATTCGGAACCGTTTTATATTGTAAAATGTGTTTTTGTCAAAATGGTTTTGACATTCATAAATATTTATTTATATTTTTAACATATTATTAACTACTTCTTTTAAGTTGGACTTTTAAAATATATATTTTTTATAAATGTGGCTCTATACAAATATTTAATTTAAAATCATTATTGGATAATAATAAGTATTTGGCAAAGAAAAAGTATAGTATGCAACTCGTTAATACACTTTTCTAGACGCTGATTTAAATAAACACACGCTTGAAAGCTTGCTCTTTTTGACATTATAATAGTATATTATGTATTAAAGTTGGCAAACGCCATTTTAGTCACGAATTTAAAGTAGGCGTGCCAGTCAAAATGTCAAATTTGTATGTATAAATTGAAATTTAACCTTTAAAATGGACTAACAACCGTTTAAATGATGATATAACGGCAGTAAAAGTAAAGAGAATATTTTATAGGCACTTAGTTTTTAATAATATAAAAGATATTTAGGACTTAAATTATTTTTTAAACATTTATATAGTTTTATCATTCAGCAATGTTAAATCAGCTTGTAGTTTTATAGAAAACATATTTCTAGCGTACCTATGTAAAATAATTAACAAAAAATGAAAAAGGTCTATAGGGTTAAATAGGTTGTAATTACCAAGCAAGCTTAAGTTTTTTACATTTTAATTTTACTTTAACATTTTTAAATTGTGAAGTTCATATTTTTTTTTTCATTCTTAAATATGGGTGATTCTACAAAAGTTGGGCAACTTTTGGCCTCATTTTGTTTATATAGTTTTCGGAGAAAATTAAACAGTATTTTGTTATGAGAACATAGATAATATAATAAATATACTGTTCCAGACCGGGCCAGTCACTTTTTCAAACAGTTTCTGAAATATCTGTGTTTTCTAAATTTGAATGCAAGGAAAGTGACGAGTACTAATTATATACATAATTTATTGGAAAATATAAGATTTATTGTAACTTTGAGCATATTATACATTAAATATCTTAAAATCAAATAATACCACACATTAGTGGCGGCTGGTGGATTTTGGGTATACCGATATCTTAATTATTAGATATGGAACCCACACCAAATTTATATGAGTCTAAAATGACAATAAATAAGCAATTTCTGCGAAAGCAGAATTTAAATTGAAGTTTGCGAAAAAGAGATAACCGAAACTTTGAACATGGAACTGACGACACGGTACTGATGAATGGGATACAAATTTGAGATTATTATTCGGAATTAAGTATTTTACTGATATTTTTTATTAGTGGATACTACTTATCAACAAATCACATATATACTTATATAAATTACAATAAAAAAAAATATATATATATACGTAAGAAAATAACTACCACAGTGCTGACATTTTGACTGGAACTATACGTGCATTCACCACAACTTCGCCGCTTGCATTGTTTTCAAGATGACTGTCGTGCAAAGGGCGGGCTCTGTAGGTAATTTTTTACCAACACTTGAGTTAAAACGAGGACTTGACGTTTAAACTTCAATATTTCGCAGGAATTTTGAATTTTAACATTGGACACAGAACTGACGGGTAAAAGTGAGTATAAAGATTATCAATTTTTTAAAAATTGCTATTGTTCGAATCTATGATAAAATATAAAAAATACATTATTTAATGTTTTATAGTTTGTAGTGAAATTGAAAAATTTAAGATAAATTGAATATATTTCAAAATAAAATCACTCAAATGTTTAATTCAGGAGTTGTGACACGCCAAGGTACTGATGTTTTAAATATTTATTATGTTTTTCTACAAACGTGCCTTTGAAAAATACATTAAAATTGGGTGGACAGGTTAAAAAAACCTGGATCTTTTGTAATATACTAAAATATTTACAAAAAATATTCAAATACCTACTCTATTGACTGATGACATCAAGACTTGATGATCAAGTTGTCCAACTTTTGTAAAATCACCCATATAATTTTTACATTCTTTTTCTACTCCTATTACGGAATTTGTCCGTTCTAATATCACTTTTATCTATGGAATGACATATATTCCGTAAAGTGTTACAGAATTAAATATTCTATCATCGGATGATGGAATAAACACTCGTGGCGACATCTCTGTTTTTAATATCTAACAAATTTTAGACCGATCCAACCTTACTTTCTTCCAATTAAATTTTTTTTCCATGGTATTTTTTTAAGAACTAAGAATATGTTTTTGAGCGTATAATAATTTTGATAAACATTTTCCTAAAAAATCCTAAAGAAATATTTTAGTAAACACACTGTGTTTTTCTACTTGCAGTACCGTCTTGATGCTCGAAGAGGTCGGATGCGTCAAGATCCCTCCTAAGTGGCGTATACGATACAAACGTAAAGTACCAAAAACGAAACAAAGTATCCGGAAATATCGGTAATCGTTAATAAATAATAAATAAATACATAAATAAACAAACAAGTGCAAGAAGTGCGAAAATTGTGAGATAACGCCGTAAAAGTGTGCAAGTGAATAAGTACCTAATTGAGGCGAGGCAGCAACGATAAGTCAACCGGCGCACCTGTATCGGAGCGTTCCAAAAATATCCTTTTTCTATGCAAAAACCTACAGGAGAAGGCCACCCAGCGAAAGACTAAGCATCAGGTTTATAGCCTAATAATCAAGCTAAGTAATTCTTCTAATTGCATGTCTTACCGTATAATCGTTAAATGTTTATATAAGCACTTCACAATGTTGCAAAAAAATCTAAGAAATCTATTCGTCTTAAAAATTAAATTTAAAAAATAAGAACATTTCCGTAACTGTTAAATAAACAACCTAATTTTCTCATAGTAGACAAACGTAAACAACCAGCGTAAAAGGCGTAAGCAAATAAACCAATTCAAGCTAGAAGACAAAAATTTATCATAAATAAATTTAGGGTCACACTCATAAATCAAGCCAAACTAATGCACAGAACTCAAGAGCCAAGCAGGCCATAAGGCCGCATTCCACTATATGCACTACAGGGCCGGCTCTATTTTGAAGATCGATATTTACATAAATTGATTAATTAATTAATTAATAAATTAATTGATTGATTGATATGAATATAATCGTATTGGTATTGGTATTGATGGTGTATTGTTGGTATTGGTGTTGATGTTGATATTGGCATTATAGATATTGATATTAGTATTAATATTGATTGATTAGTTGGTTGATACTGATATTAACGTTAATATTGATTAATTGATTGATTGGTTGATATTGGTATTGATTATTTGTATTATTTGGTATTAGTATTGTTATTGACTAATTGATATTTATATTGAATTTATATAGATACTAATTTAACAGGAAACCAGGCAACAATTGACCATTGCAGAGGGCAGCGTGCGTGTGAGAAGGGAAATCAAGTGGGTGCGTCGCAATATTATATTATTGTATTATATATATTATATAATATACACATAAGTTCTCGCAAGCAAAGCTTGGAGGATGGAGAAAGTAAATGGGCAAAGCCCCCACGTGAAAATGAAGTGGTAGGCCATCTATTGAGGCATGCGTTGCACGCCTGACATAGGGGCCGGGTTTCAAATATTGATGCGATACACCACAGGGCCGGCTTTATCTATTTTGTATATTAATATTTTTATTTTTAAATTAATTTGAAAAAAAGAATAAGTAAGAAGGCAAAGATATAAATAAATGAAAACGGTATGAACACTAATATAGCAATAAAATAAATAAAGAATATACAAGGTTGGTAGCCGGAGTAAGCAAATAACTAACATACCCACCCCCATTCACGAATACCAATTGAATGGGGATACTACTAAGGCCTAGGTTGAGGAGGATTCCGGATTGTACTTAGTTTTGGGTCAGTTCAATGTCCTCCAAAAACCCTTCCTAAACTGGACGTATGGCCCGACCCGGCTGACAAAAATCCCGGGAGCTGCCTTAACCTTTGACACTGTCATCCACGAACTCCTAGGGTGGATCTACCAGCCGGCGTAAAAACTTCGGATCCAACAAACACAGGTAATGCTGTGATTTGGCGGGATACGCAGGAGAACGGAAAGGGGGTAATATAACCCCGGGAGATCAGTGGATGATAATATATCTGGGGCTTGCCATACGTTCCCATACTCATACTCATACTCATACACTGTGTTTTTCTACTTGCTTATCATAATAAGCAACATTATGACACGCATTTTCATTTCATAATAAAATTGTCACCTGAATCCAAAAATTATAAAAGTATAGCTGTTTTTGAGATATAGTCAATTCCATATTATAAGGAAAATGACTGTTGTACTTTTGACGACATTTTCGGATTCAGGGAACAATTTTACATAGAAATTGACTGCTAAATGTTCGGAATACAAATTGCTATTGACGAGAATTATGTGGCTGCTTTTTAGTCATTTTTAGAAAATTCTTAATTAATAAATGCGCAATTTTCGCCCTGTAGGATAATAAATCATTTTATTTTTAATTTAAAAATTTAATTAGGTATACGTATTATTAATATTAGTCCAAGCTTTAGTTTTCTGTATTAAATATTTTATTTCTATAGCTTTTATACATTTTTAGTTAATATCTAATATTATAAAAATTTAGCATTTTAGTACATATTTATATCAATGCATAAATTTAAAAATGCTCGAACATTGCAAACGAATTTTAATTTTAACACGAAACGCTAAAAAATGCATTCGACAGAAAAAAATCCAATATATTTTTTTCATTTTACTCTAACGCAGGATTGTTACCTAAATTGAACAACATAAATAGGGTCGGCCCGTATTGAATAAAGCATCGCCGAAAATATCCAATGTTACCTTTCTCTCTTGTTTTTTTGTGTTACATATTTTTACTTTATGATCTACGGTTTTCGTTATTCGTTATTAAAAACGATCTCATAAATCTTTACATAAAGCACAATTTGTTTGTTGTTTTCTTATATGGAATAAATACTGTGGTTCAAATTATCCCAATAAATCGCTAAATAATAAATAATAAATTTGGCACAGGTAGAAAAAAAAGTAATCGAATATGGCAAATCATCAATTAATATGGGCCACTTAATCTTCTTGTGTTTTGACAAATCTGTTAGTGTAAAAGTTCGAAACTCAAGACATTGTAATTTATAACAAGAAAAAAGAAAATCCCGATAAATCCTCGGATATACAGATAAACAGTTATTTATACCAGAGCCTCCTCCGATGATTGTTTTATTATTATGGCCGGCTGTGATTTATATTTCTAGGATTTTCCACCGGAAGATACAACGTAACCGAGTCCTAAATTAATTATACCATTTTTTATACAGGATGTCCCATAACTGTAAAAATATTTAACCCATTTACCAGATTTAAAAGTAGATAATAACCAAGATACAGGTGTCAAACACTTCGATATAGATTTTATTAAATAGGTTTGTAAAAAAGAAAAGTTTTTGCACAAAATTTAATATTTGTGTTTTTAGGACAATTTTTTTTTATTGATGTAGATTGTAGTACATAGTACATATGTAGATAAATATTGTTTGATTTAAGCTGTAATTTCACTACCCCACTACCTACGATACTGTAGGGAACAATGATTGTCCCTTACAATTCATGTCATTAAGAGCTTAAGTAACCAAAAAAGCGTTTTATCGCTTATTGAATTTAATTTATTCTAATTTAATTAATTTTATTTAATTTAGTATAATTTTTTTATGGTCAATTGTATATGAAAAGATACCCTATTAAATAAAATAATCCCATTTACTTTAAACTTAAAATATATTATAAAAACTACATTATTAACACACAATAGATTCCAATGGATGAATATGGGGGCGCTTTAAAACTAATAAGAACAAACTGTTATGGATCTAATAAGCACTTGGCTGGTGTAGTTTCGAAGTGGTTTTATAGGATCTTGAGGTTGAAATCTTTTTTGTCTGGTGGCTTGTAAAACGACTTGGGGGCCCCGTAAAAACTCCATAATGCTTGACTATGACATGTTTTGCGGCATTTCAATTTTCTGGTCGCTGGATAAATTATCCGGGACGATGTGAAAATGCGTGCGTTAAGAACGCAACGATTGAGCCGACAAATGCCATCGAATTTATCTGCGAGTGGGCTCTGTTGTTGTATCTGTTTTGTTCACATGACTTACGATTATTTATGTGGCACTTAGGCGTGTTGTTTAAATGTAACAATGAAATATACTCTGATTTTCACATTGCAATTCATAAATATAACGTTTTGCTTTTATTAAAAGTTGGTGTTTGTTTTAAGCTACGAGCTTCTGAAGTTTGGCGAAATACTGTATATACAGTGTGGAACTCACTGATGGAATAAAATTCGTTATTCGTTGAGAAAAGATTTTTATGAAAAACGCTCGGACACGTAAACTTTAGTTTTTTAATCCAAATCTTATAATGATAATTTTAAATTTTATGCCCCCACCATTTCCTCCCCGCACATTAGGCACCCTTATCTTAAATAACAACCCCACTTTTTTTATCGAAAATTGATAGTGCACATTTTTTTGAGTATGACGATTAGGGTGGGTCAAAAAAACGGGCTATTTTTTTTACTTTGTACTCTGAAAAATCGGTTACTAGACAACTCTAGAGAATTTTCATAGTAGTATGCATTTAAGTTTGACGATGAATATCTTTTAAACCCTTAATTTAATCGACAAATAATAAGAGACCATTTTTGTAGAGCAGTTAATTTCCTACAAAATTATGCGCGATTCATAAATTTTTTTTTTGTAAGCGAGTTATAAAATTCTGAAATTTCTCTTAAAATAATTAAACTTTAACCTTAGATATCTTTTTAAAGGTGAGGTTTACGAAAAAATTGTAAGAGACCTTTTTTGTAGAGCGTTCGATTTCCTACTAATATGAGAAGCGTTATTTTTTAACGAACAGTTGTCGAAGAGATATAAATTTTTGTTTCTAATACTGAGGAAAAAATGGAAAATTGTAAAGCGGAGGACCTTGTTATCAAAATTAAGAGCTCGTGTTTGGTGAGTATTCTCTAGAGGTGTCTAGTAACCGATTTTTCAGAGTACAAAGTAAAAAAAAAATAGTCGGTTTTTTTACCCACCCTAATAACGATACCATATAAGTAGGGTTTAGTAACCATAATTTTCAATACAGGGTGAATATTTAAAAATTACAAGTATGAATTTTTTATCGTTATTCTATGATTTAGTTTCTTGTGTTGTGGCTTTCGCTATTTAGATATTCATGTTTTTTCGCTTTGTTATTGTTTTTTGTTAATGCCATTTTTTGCGTTTGTCCTTTTTGCATTGTTTACATTTTTTGCATTGTTTAAATTTTTATTATTAATGAAACATTTTGCAAGTGTATTATTATTATGCGACACTTGACAGAAACTCTGCGAATAGAAATATTAATGATGATTGGTTACGGTGATATGTGCAGATCACAACAGCAAGTTGCAAACCTTTTTAATGGAAAATACCCAGATTTACCACCACTTTCTCAGGCAACTGTATCTAAAATACATGCACAATTTCGTGAATATGGACACGTTAAACCATTACGCTGGACGCCTCATTTTATTGATGAAAATGTGAAAGTTAATATTTTATTAGCTTTTCAAGAAGATCCAACAACTTCTACGCGTCAGGTTGCACGTGAAAACGACGTTAGTTATTCGACCGTTTTAAGATGTGTAAAAGCCGAAAAAATGCATCCATATAAACTACAACACGTACAAGAATTGATTGATGGTGATTCTAATAGAAGATTACAATTTTGCGAGCAAATGCTGCATATGTTAAACAGGAATGTTATTTCTTCTGCAGATATTCTTTTTAAATAGACAAAATTGCAGGTACTGGGCAGAAGAAAATCCCCACTGGATGCTACAAAGTCATACCCAACGTCCTCAGAAAATCAACGTTTGGGTATAAATTTTTTGACTATATATATTTATATAACGACTAGATTGTTAAGCTAATTAGGCCAATTCACTAACATGAGACGTTAACGTTAGCCAATAGATTTAGTGGCTATCGTTATATCTAAACAGCCTGATTGTTAGTGAATTGGCCTGAATATGTGTACTAAAAAGTATCTATGTATAAGACTGATAGAATATGATAAAATGCCTATAATGAAATGTAAGTTTCGAAAGGTTTGAATACCTAAATCCTATTATTATTATTATTATTATTATATACATTATATATACATTTTTTTAGTACTTTTTTAAAATTTAGTTCAAAATTATTTTAAAAATATTAAATATTTTGATACTTTTTTAAATGCAACTTTATACGAAATCAAAGCTATAAATCATAAACATCACCCAAATAAAAATAAAAATAAAGCAGAGCGAGATTGGCAAACGCTCATTTAAAAATCATATTTTGCCGGGATGTTAAGTCACCCCAGTCTTATTTAAAATTTACATTTGTATAAATAATAAAGTTGTGTACTTACACTAAAAAGCACATCGCTAATATGACTGCTTGCTCAGAAATGCATTGCGATGTTTTATTTATTAAGATAAACAACCACCTAGGCAAAGTATTCTATAAATCATTGTATCACAACCATTCTTGAAAATTAGTACTTAAAAATAAAATATAGGTAAATTTATTTTTTTTTTCTCCCACCTTTAAAATGCCCATTATCGTACATGTTTTCATGACACTAGGTGATCTTTTAAATAGACATTGTCAAGTTGTGGCTTTATGGCGTTTTAGTCACCGGCTGAAGTTAGAAACAGGTTTTTAGTCACGGGCTAAAGTTAGTTTTAAGTTAGTTGACAGTTGTCAAATGTCCTATAATCGTTAGAATAAAGTGCCTTCCTTGTAAAATAATAATAAATGTGAAAATTATTTTTATCTCCATACAAAAGTGTTAAATAGTTTCTCAACGCCAATATTTGAAAAGTTTATATAAACATTGTACTGACCTTTTACTTTCGCCGGCAGTAAACTAGATATAACTTAAATTTGGGCTCATTTTCAAGGGATACATTTTGATTTATAGCACATACAAATTTGACATTTGACAGTAACACAGATTCCCAAGTTGGTTACCATATTGTTTTATAGATGTCGCTCTATACAAATATTTAATTTAAATCATTTTTAGAGTATTTGTCGTAGAAAAAGTATAGTATGCAACTCGTTCATAAACTTTTTAGACACTGATTAAATTAGGAACTTGCTCGCAAGCTCGCTCGTGCCTAAATTAATTCGTGTCTACAATGGCGTTTATCAAACTTGATACATAATATACTATTAAATATAAGTCGGAATTCGTAAAGCGTATCCCTAATAAAAACGAATAGATATAAATAAAATTAAAATTTTACATTTTAAAAGGTTGAATATGAAAATATCTTTACATTGTTATGCTCCAATAGAAGATATTACTTTTACGTAACAAGTTTTAAATGGCATATTACGGGCGTAGCGGCTCGTGTAAAATCCCACGAGATCTTACGAAAGCGTAATTTCTTTACAACTCGAGTTACGTACCATACTTTTCATTAATTTTTAACCTTTTTTAATACTTAATTAATAGACAGTTCAAACAAATATTTACCCAATGTCGCCACTATAACGTTGGTAAAAAAAAAGTTCCTAGCACAATTGTTACATAACGATATTATGTACACCTGTGCGTAAAAGAGCTCATATTTGGGTTATGTCAAAGTACAAAATTTGACGTTTAACATGTTGGACGTAAAATATTTTTTCTACGACCACTATGTAAAAGTCACATTTCGTATTGGCATCGTTGCTTAGAAAATTAATCTTTTTATTGGCAAGGAAAAACACGAATGTAAAGTGACATTTCTGTGTGAAAAGTGACAGGTCTGTATGAAAAGAAATTGTCAGTATAGTTTAACATTCGTTTCAAAATTTGTATTGTATTTGTTTGTCTAAATATCATTTAGAACACAATTAATTGTGTTTGTATAATAAATTCTAGTTTTTAGTGCCTTTATTTAAATTAAGAAGTTAAGTTTATTGATTTTAAGTAACTTACCTTAAAAATGAAGGGAGATGAAAGAATTTTAACAACTGTCAAACACGTTTTTAGGTTATTTTGTTTTCTATTTGAATAAAATAAAAAATAAAACGCTCGTAGAAAAAACATTGTGTTTTACTTGTGAGAAAAGCTTTCTTCAAGCTCGTGTTAATGCACACTCAGCCTGACGGCTTCGTGAGCAACTTAAACACTCGCATGAAAAAGTCGCTTTTCAACACTTGTAAAACAAATTAACTATTGAAATTCAACATTGTAGCATTAAAAACTAACTATTATGGTCCATACCCAAAAGTCACTTTCTGTCAGTGTCAAGTTAATTTCGTCCTTTTTTTAAATAATACAATATTTGTATTTTTTGTATTCTAAATTAAGACCCGAACATACTCGCAGCTACTGATCAGCAGCACTTTGCCTAAAACAGCTTCCCAATTCGACCCAAAAGTAATAGCTTGCTTTGCTTCAAGATTCAACTTCGTCCAAAACATACAAATCAATCTCAAGACTAGATATCGTCCCAAAGTCGGACTTCTTTCTTAGAACACGAATAATTTAACCTACTGTGAGTTTAGATTCAGCCTTAAATAAGGGTCGTCTTATTGATTAACTAGGTGCGAGCGCTAAAATATTACTAACAAACTACTTAAGAAAGAGCCAGGAAAAACTAGATTTAATGAAAGCATGGCAAATTTGTACACAGAAATGATGGTAAAATTACGGATAAAAATATGTAATATTTAAATAAAAAATATAATTTTTCAGGCAGTTCGGTGCGGTGCCCGGGGGCCCCGATCATAAAGGGCCCCCCAGACAAGAAAATTGTTAAATATAATAATTATTAATACAACATTGTAAACCTACTAAAATATTTATTTAAACCGTATTTTTACGCTAAAGGTATACAGTGCAGAGTGCCGAGGGCATCTGAACACCTGCTTAGTTTAATAAAACATTACCTTAAAGAAGGTGATCTTATTGAATTTATAATTTAAAAATTATGTGTATGAAAGCAGACTTTTGTGAAGTTTTTATGTTATTTTTATGCTACTTTTACTCTTTTTCTAACGGTATTTTTTTAACAATCTTTTAGTAAAATAAAAATGTTAAAATTTTTTAGGAGATTTACAAGTGAGCAGCGATTGCGTGATTCAACTCAAATTCGAAGAAGGGCGTATAAAAACATACTTTTGTGAGTTCTTCTGTTTTGTAAATTTAAAATAATTTTTTAATAGGTATCCCAAAATTTAACAGGCACATATAGTCAATTCCATATTAAATGGAAAATTAACTATATTTCAAAACCTGTTCTACTTTTTTAACTTTTGACGACATTTTCGGATTCAGGGGACAATTTTACATAAGAATTGGCTGTTAAATTTTGGGATACCATGGATTACCAGAAATACCAAAAAGCCACTAATAACTATAAAATTAGACATTTTTGACTAATTCATTTTTAGAGAGATAATAGCACCATATTAAATGTCTATTAAATTAATACAACAACCGCTACAATATTAATTATTTTATTTTCCATTTGATGATCATCAGAGAAGATTTTTAGCCATTTTTATTCATATTAAACTAAAATGTGCGCATTTGTATAAAATGCATTTAAAGTTTGAACACGATTTTAGAAAAATAAACAATCCCAATATACAGTGTGGAACTCACTTATGGAATAAAATTCGTTATTCGTTAAGAAAAGATTTTTATGAAAAACGCTCGGACACGTAAACTTTAGTGTTTTATTCCAAATCTTATAATGATAATTTTAAATTGGTAAACCCTACTTATGTGGTATCGTCGTACTAAAAAAAATGTGCACTATCAATTTTCGATGAAAAAAAGTGGGGTTGTTATTTAAGATAAGGGTGCCTAATGTTCGGGGGGGAAAATGGTGGGGGTATAAAATTTAAAATTATCATTATAAGATTTGGAATAAAAAACTAAAGATTACGTGTCTGAGCGTTTTTCATAAAAATCTTTTCTCAACGAATAACGAATTTTATTCCATAAGTGAGTTCCACACTGTATATATAATAAATAGTTTTTTTAAATATAACATATTATGTTTTTTAATATAAAGTAAATATTTATTCACATTTAACTATTAACAAATAATTCCATTTCTTTTATCAATCGGGCCTTGGTGAGTTCCAATTGGGGCTGTAACTTACATTGAAATTATAAAGTTTGTGACATTTTTTCAGGTTTGACGTTTGAAGTATGTTATATTATAGGTTATGTACATAAATTTATTCTACAGTGACCTGTAATTTTACATTTTCTTTGCTGATTTTATGCTATAGATGGAACCACTCTTGCTATGTAATTTCAATATATTTTCATTATTGTACGGCGGTGTATAATAATTTGACTTGAACTGAGTAAAAAAAGTGTTTATATATATGCTTATGAGTATTATAATATGAAAAATGTCATACGCTTAAAAAATAGTCTATTTTATTCTTTGTTACTTATTACTAAGATCCCGGGATTGGGACTTTTAATCCCTGGATTTTCGGGATCGGATTTTTTACGGGATCCCGGGACCCCGGGATTTTACCCCTAGTTGTAGCCTTTACAAATTGACGGCGTTATTTTATAAATTTTACTACGGCTTACGTATTGTTTATGCAATATTACTAAGAGCTATTGCATACACATATATTTCTTATATTTAATACATATTATTTTTAAATATTTATGTAACATTTATTAGTAATATGCATGTGATATTATTTTTATATATTAAATAAATATACACTTCAAATATACATTAAATCTTAAAAATCTGTCGTTTTCTATATTACATAAATATTTTTTTAATATTTAACTAATATGGGGATAGCGTTGAGGTAATTTTTTAGATACTCCTGGAGAGTCCTAGTGTTTTTTATGAATTTCCACAAAAAAAATGTTTAATTACCCTAATGTCTATATCTAAATAGAAAAACCAATGATTAAGCTTATATAGATTAGTCATGACTGGAAGATGACTCGGGAAGTGTAAACTTTCAGATAAGAGGATTAATACTGTTCTCTTTATTCCTGTTGGCATTGTTCGACCGAATTGTTGCAATTAACGACGTCCTCGTTACGATTACCAAAACCAAACGTTATAAAGGACGATAATTAATCCTTTTGAGGGCTTAAAATTTGCACAAAAAGGATCATTCTACATTAAAATCTCTTTGATTTTAAATAATATTTCAAATATGGTAAAATGATCTAAATATACAAAAAACCTTTAGAAGTTAACAAAAAGTTGTGACAATACCTAATAAGAATTAAAATTAAAAAATAACAGAATAGACAGTGGACGATTTAGTCTCCCCGAGAACTTTCTTTGTGCTGTTGTATCTTTAAATGTCGCAGCGATTTGATTTATGACCGGTATTCAGCTCGAACAGAACGAAGCAGATACATGCGCTATTATAACATTTATTATGTGGTTTCTGGTTGTGTTGGCGAGGCTGGGGGAATGTTTGTTCGTCCTTTGCCCCATTTGATTCGGTTTTCGCCAAAAGATAATGTTTATTTTCTCGCTCAAGATCATCCATCCACATAATTTTTCATTGAGATTATTAGCATTCGCTTTGTGCCACTAACTCATCTCGTCTGTCACATAAAGGAAATTGCTCAAATACATCAAATAAACAATGTGAGAGAAAAAATGTCTTTATTCATTGGGTATGGAATTTACTTCTTGGGCTTTTTGGAATCTTTAATCTATATTTATTAAAAATCAAACATTATTTAAGAAATTTTATTGCCAGTTTTGTCTAGATTAATTTTTTAACTTCGTCATCCGTGTGAATTGAAAATCTGTATGATGGTGTTGGAGGGATTTAAACAGGTATTTAAGTCTGGAAGAGGTTGTGCAAAAATCTTTTTTCTAAAACTAAAAGCAAGAAAAGTTTTGTATCGATTTTTTTACCCCATGAGGGACACCAAGATCTTTTTTTGAATCATTTCCAGAATCTGAGAGTGCATTAACCCTTATGTGACTGAATGGGTACCCCGGTATCCATTCAGCTTTTAGATATAAATATCTTTTTTGATTAAAATCGAGGAGGTTTGCCATTTTGTGACATTTCTTAACTAGGTATTTTCTACACAATATTAAAATTTGAAATACATTTTTACGCTTTTTTCTTAAATAAATAATGTTCAAAGTTTTTCCACACACAAATGACTGTTTGGGTACCCAGGTACCCTTTAGTTTAAAATGCCAAATTATATATTTTAAAGCTAATATGAAACGCAAAGTTTATCTACATCTATATATTTGTAAAAAAAACTAATACAAAATAATCCCTACACCTAAACAATTGTTTATTCAACGGTCCAGTCCGCAATAAGCTGATTCAGTTGCTGTCGCTGCGTTTTAGCCGTTCAAATACGTAGGTATATCGCACAAGTTAATAGCTACCTTATTTAAATACGTAGGTGTATCGAACAAGTTAATATCTTATACAATTTTTTCACTTTCAAATAAATTCATACAAAACATAAAAACAGATATTTTTCCTGTTCCTGTTAAATTTAATAAGAAATATTTTTAGTTGCTGCCTCAATTTCATATGTTTGACTTTTTTAGTTGTCCAGGGCACTATTTATTTTTTAGGTTGAAATTTTCCTCTTGAAACCATGATGTATAATATTGCATTTTCTTTAATAGTGGAACAAATATATTTTTTATTAAAATGCAAAAAGAGCTCTTACTTAATAGTATTCTTATTTAATTATATAGGAAGTAAACTGTTCAAAAAAGGAAAGATTTTTAGTTGGTAGACCTTTTGATGCCCACGTGGCATCCTTAAAACTTGTTCAGTTTTTTACCGTTGGATAATGAAGGAGGAAACTTTGTTGCTTGGATGTTTTATTTAAAAAGTTTTAATTTAAAATTGAGATCAATATATCAGGAAAGTATTGGTGCCGATAAATCTTTTGTAAAGTGCATCGTTGTAAAGTTTAAAGACAGAGAGCCGGGAGGGTTTTTTTACGAACGCAAAGCCAACGGGAAGTGATGTAGGCATTTAGTTTAACCGAGAACGCTTGAAGTACGGGCCGAAGATAAAGAAGTATGGCCAATAAAGCGCGGTTTAATCTAGAGTCGATGGCCGTTGAAAAAAGCCGATTCAAAAAGAGAATGAAACCTGATGAAGCTTTAGAATAAATGAGCTTTAATAAAATGGCTTAAGGTAAATTCAATGCCCAGACATGAAGTGTAGCAGACGTGACGACACTACCGATCGGTTCATTGTGTTTCTTTCCTTTGATTTCTTTTCTAGTTAAAGCATAAGATTTTATAGACATTTCAGTTTTCTACATGTTCTTTTATTACCGTAAGAAGCAACGTTTTCACCAATACCAATTTCTATCTAATTTATATAAATCTATTAAGAGAAAAGGATAGAATAGTATTCTTTTCATTACTAATGTAGAAAGCTCTTTACTTACTTTTAACTCTTTTATACTTGGTCTGTATAAATCTTTTAGAAACGTCTAAAAGCAGTTCCTTTTTTATTAACCTAAATTGAATGGAGTTAAATTAAAGTAATTCCCTATCATATTTCTGTTTTTTTAAGTTTATTTTAAACTTGTTTAAAGGGACATATTGTCTTAGTTTTTATTAAAATCTTTAATTCTTTTAATGAAACCTGGCATGTTTGTCAGCAGTAAAATTAGATTTAAAATAATAACTCCAAGGCGTATCAGAGAGTTTAATATCTTTAGGTTGATCAAATAAAAATACATTCTTGTCAAGAATTTCTTGACCTTATTATAAATCTCGCTTAGTTTAAAAAAAAATCTCCAGTATTTACCATACAAAATAATTAGTTGGCAATATCTTACTATTTCTTTAAGGTTTGAATGTAGGGTGAGTGGTAACACTTTTTGAAAAAAATATTCTATTTTCGGGATAATGATAGGGTTAAACTCCCTTGAATTAATTAGTTGGTGGCAAATAATTCTGCATGAATTAAGCGGTTCTCTTGATGTTTATTAACGGAAATTGGCAAACAATTGGCGGTAGCTAAACTGTACCAATTAAATAGTGGGGTAATATTTTGCCAAAGGAAATGCCAGCTGTGTGAAGGACTCGAAACACAAAGGAAATTTTAAACCAACTTGACCATAAATAATCGTATTATCTTTGTCAACGAAACATTTTGATTAAACGATAAATACCAATAAACACGTTAAATGAATTAACAATGCGTTTTGGGATGTCTAAACATATTTGTTATATTTATAATGTTTTACAAATAGATTGGTATATCAAAAACGAAAACAAAGTAAATACTCGAAAGTTTAATTTAAAGTTTTAATCCCCAATTATCTTCGATAGATATATTCTAAGCAAACTAAACTAATTATTTGAACTTAAATGAGTGCATATAAAACAGAAGATGGGTAAAGAATGGAAAAACAAGTTTTTCATTAGTTTGTAAAGTTCTATTATAAAATACTATCATAATTAAAAGTTTTAAACTGGGTTACGTCAATTAAAACATAAATGCATCTTGATTAGTTGAGTCTTTTTGATAATAAAACATCTTATGTATAGTCTTATATTTTAGGTATAAGTAAAATATTGTTTTGGAAAATGTTTCTTAACGACATACATTTTAGAAAAATCAAAAGCGGAACCTATTTTAATGCTTCATATTACTGAAAGTGTGACCAGATTATACATACACAATGAGTCTACTCATTCCACTTTCGTGACCTAGTATGAAGAGAGAAAGAAACATCAGTACGATTCTACTTACGTCAACTGCAGCTGTTTTAACTAATAAATAATAAAATAATTATTGTAGTTCTATCGCTAAATGGATTGATATTACCAACATCAAAACAGTCTTTTTTAACTTCTAACATAAGCTTCTATATTAATTAAAGCCAAGTTTAATTTTTATACATTAAAATTATTAGTGAAATAGTTAACGAACTGAGTTTTAGGAGAATAATGTTATATTGCGACTAGAAAAAATTTGTATGGTCAAATTTATGTTGAAATGCAAGATTAAACAATTAAAAAGTATTTTGTTTAGAAGTGTTAAATAGGAATTTTCAAGAGCTTTCCAATGAGGTATCACAAAGAGGGTGTTGTCATTTAAAAAAAAAATGAGTTGTGGTGACTACAGCCCCAGGGGTTGATTGGTGAAGCTCATTGTTGTGGTCATACTGATTTCCCCCAAATATCCTATAAAAGGTTTTACAAAATTTTGATAACATTTTTAGGCCATTGTTCGTTTTAAATAGACACCCAGTATGCTTATGAAGTGTTATTTTTAATATTTTTTCTTAATGAAAACTAAACTACTTATTGATGATTGGTCAAAAAGTTAAATAACAATTTTGTATTACATTAATTTAACTTTTTAACTTATCATGAATAGTTAAATTAAAATTTAATTTCCTACAAAGCTGTCCTAAATAAATTTATTGAATCAATGAAACTAATGTATTTTAGATTTTTTGTTAAAATAATGCATTTTTTACATCTAGAAACTAAACTATTCACGATAAGTTAAAAATTTAAATTGCAATTAATTTTGCAGAACTTTTCTAAAAAACTGTCCCGAACAAATTAATTTGGATCATTAATAGTTCAAAAAGTGAAGTCTTTTTTTATGATTTTTTTTATTTACACTCTATTTGTAAAAAGTTTATTGAGTACCAAACATCTTAAAATGGACTCTTCGTGATAGCTGAATATCCTTGCACATTAAAAAAAAGTTTGTGCATAAAAGAGATTCAAATAGTCTAGCATGTAAAGACAAAAACTAGATTTTTTTAATATTTAATATTGCATATTTTAATATTTGTCATCCATATTGTAAGGATTTTTCATGCATATTTCAAGCTTTTTATGATGCATTCAAATTATTATATTGATCACCTGGAACAGATCAACGGTAGCGTATTTTATAAATTAATATTTTAAAATTATAAATTATAATGACTATTTCCCTCATCTTAATTTCCACCAATCACAAACGCTCAATTTTGAATTACAAATGGTTTCTAGGTGACTATTTCCCTCGTCTTAATTTCCACCAATCACAAACGCTCAATTTTGAATTACAAATGGTTTCTAGGTAAAAAAACTGTGTGACAGCACCTGTCAGCAGTTTATTCGAGTTTACCCGCAGCAAAACTTGCAAGCTGTTGTCAACAAAAATTGCAATTTATATTTTAATTGTTAACTGGTACTCATGAAATAGTCTTGTCAAATACCATTCGGGCATCTAATTTTTCCTGTGAAAAAAATCGAAAAAACACAATGCTAAGTAAAATTTTTTAACAAAATGCATTCGTGCAGGTGCGAAAATCCTCCTCTTCGACTCGGATTTTTGTTGCCACCAGCACTCATGCTTTTTGTTAAAATATTACTTAGCAACGTGTTTTTTCGATTCTTTTCGGAAAAATTAAATGCCCTTATGATATTACTTAAGAAAAAACTGTATAACAGCACCTGTCAGCAGTTTACCCGCGGCAAAACTTGACAGCTGTTGTCACCAAAAATTGCAATTTATATTTTAATTGTTAAGTGTTACTCATAAAATAGTCTTGTCAAATACAATTCGGGCATCTAATTTTTCCTGTGAAAAAAATCGAAAAAACACAATGCTAAGTAATATTTTTTAACAAAATGTCTTCGACTCGGATTTTTGTTACCCCCAGCAAGAAGAAATAACATTACTTTTATATTTTTAAATGCACACATTGTTTTATTTAAGTTAATTAATGGACCGTTTTTTTCTGCATCGTTAACAAAATTGACGAATTACATTCGCTTTTGGTGTAGCTTTGTTCTTTTGTTGGTAACGTTAAAATTTTACGCACATTTTTCATAATAACTTTTGGTTTATTTTTTGGATATTCGAGTTTCAGTAGGTACATTTAAAGGCACTAAAAAATTCTTTAATGTGAGCTTTCAACTGAAATTTTTTTTTAATAGAAATGTTATACGTTTTTGAAAGCCGAATTTAACATTCCATGAAATTTCAACTCTACTAAACAATAACTTTTGATGAGTCTAACACATTTGTTTTAAAGGTTTATGTGATTTTGCGGTATGTCATACAAAAAGAAAAAAATACGAACACTTTTACAAATAACGTAGCGAATGCTGGTATACAAAAATGCTTCAAGGTTATAATAGGATGTAAATGCATGGTTTCACCAAATAAGTTGTCATTCTCTAAAGGGATGATAGTACACGCCAAAATAAGAAAGTTTTTCCTCTGCCATTTTTTTAATAATAAATCATTAAAATTTTTATAAGTAAAGCTGACGCTGACCTACGATATATGAAATATGCTTGCACAGTGGACAATTACATTTAATAAAAATTTACATTTGTGTTATAATTGATTACTTGTTGATAATTGTTTTTTTGTTTTCGCTATTTTTACATACTTTGAATAAAACAATACTTATTTTTTATTGTTAGGTGTAGTGTCCAATTGGGTTGAAGGGCACAGGATACTACAAGGTATCTCGAGGTTTCCGTGGTTTTCCCGTCGATTTTAAATGTCACCTTTCACTTTTTATGTCGATTGATGCTAATCCTTGGACAGCATGAACGATTGTGCGACGATCAGGATGATTCTTATGGAGAAAAGTCTCCGCATACAGTTGAGCGGCACGTTTCGCGTTTTCATTGCTTTTTTTCATAAAATATGACCATGACTCGACGTTGAATAATGCAGACGTACGAGTATCAAAAATAATAACAATAACAACCGAACTATCAGTAATTGATGATAAAAAAGTTCTAACCGTTTTTAAATAAGTTTAAAAGTGTGGTTCATATTACATAATACACTGCACTGTGCGAAATGCGCATACCTGTTTATTGTTTTTAGAGGTAAAAACCCTGTATAATATATTGTGAACAACGTAAAAATATTTAAATTTTATTCTTACATAAAACATATCTTAATAAAATTATTACATAGTAACGAAGTTACTTTTTACCTGTCTCTACCCTGTGTCATAAAATCCTGGTCTGAATGATATTAATTTATTTAAGCCCCGGAATAGCCCATATGTAGAAATACCGCAGGAATGATCCGTATAGTAGTCTACGCCTAGCAAAAAAATAGCCCTATTGTTTATCTAAACGATGCGCACCATTCCACCCCTGTTTTTGTGAAACCAAAAACTACAGCCGAATCAAAAAATATGCGACAACGCTTACCTTTAAAGCTATTGGCTGAAAATGCTGTCACTTTGAGGCGCGCGCTTCCTGCCATGGGTGGGAAGAACAGATTATAAATGTTGGTGGGAAACCAGAGTGCATCAAAGAGAATGAAAGCACTCCGAGAGAGGATTCTTGAACAATGTTGCCACTATTAGTTATTTTGTACAAGATAATAGTAAAATGATTTTTTAGTACGTAAGTACGCTATAGCAAAATCTAGTACCATTTATAGTTGAATATATTCTCGCAACAAAATTGGTTAAAACCACAAATATTTGGTGATGTCAGTGACATGTTAGTAAAATGGCTGCCTGATTTTGTTTATAATTTGTGGTTCTGGCATATGAAGAAAATAGAAAACCCTGCTAAAGAGCAGGACTGCCAACATAAATTCCTTTAGTTGTTTGTCAATGTCATAGTTGATTTTGTAAAATACGTTTTTTTAAATATGTATTTAATATATTTATTTAATTAAAAGTGCAGTCAAACGAATATTCGTAACCCAAAACCAAATATATGAATTATTGGTGCTGCCATCTGTGGCCAATTTCACCAATATATAATTTATTACAATCTAGTACAAATGATGAAGCCACCTACTAGGTGGCCCCTGGTACGAAATTAAATGAAGGAGAAACAACACTGTTCTTGAACAAGAACACTTTTCTTGAACAAGAACACTGTTCTTAAACAAGAACACTATTCTTGAACAAGGCTTGCCCGGAAGACACTAAAGCAAATCGTAACCAAATAACCGCCGTAATTTGTTTTCAACTACCTATCAATATTATTCATTCAATAAACGACTTCCTGACGTGCTGCCAAACTACGCGGCTCAGCTCTTGCCCATAGAACCCCAGAAATATCATGTAAAAGGTACTCCTACGATACGCATATAGAACCCCAGAAATATCCTGTAAAAGGTGTCTGCGATACGCAGTTGGAACCCCAGAAATACACGCTACAAACGTAGGAACACCCCGAAACCACCTTATTCCATATTTTATACTGAGTGTTCCGAGTCATATGTTTATTGAATTTATTTATTGTTTTGTATACAGGGTGTTTCATAATATAGGCGCAGGACTTCAGGATGTGATAACTCATCCAAAAAGATGAAAAAAGTCGCTAATAACATACGCTCTAAAATGCACAATTTTCGAGATACAGGGTGTTGAAATTTTAGAAAAAAAATCGGTATTTTTCGAATATCTCCGGAACCGTTTATCGTACAAAAAACAGCTTTTTAAGCATTTTCTACTCAAAATAAGCTATGTTTTGTGCCAGAAAAAAAAAATTTTTTCCTCATAATTGGTGGAGATTTTGAAGGGGTAGCGGGTGTTTTTCTCCTCAACTACGCCCCTGAAAAATGTACAGTTTTGAGAGGCCTATTAGAACCGCCAATGTTTTCTACACAAAAAAGGTACTCTTTGTCATAAACTCTAAAGTTGACCGTTTTCGATAAAAATCAACTTTTATGTTTAAAAACATGGTCAATTTAAAAAAAAAAAATTTTTTTTTACTAATTAAACAAAATTTATTTTAATGTTAGAACAAGTAACAAAACCAAACCATAATTGCAAAATAAAAAATGATTCAAAAGTTGTCTTTGCTAAATTCTCCAAACCGTAAAGGTAACGCATTTGGAACATTTCAGCATTTGTTTAAAAAATCATTTTTTATCTTTCAACTTTAGAGCTTTTGACCAAGAGTACCTTTTTTGTGTAGAAAACATTGGCGGTTCAAATAGGCCTTTTTTTCTGGCACAAAACATAGCTTATTATGAGTAGAAAATGCTTACAAAAGCTGTTTTTTGTACTACAAACGGTTCCAGAGATAATCGAAAAAAACGATTTTTTTTTCTAAAATTTCAACACCCTGTATCTCAAAAATTGTGCATTTTAGAGGGTAAGTTAATAGCGACTTTTTTCATCTTTGAACATCCTGAAGTCCTGCGCATATATTATGAAACACCCTGTATATGAGGTTTTTATTTTAATATATGTATTATGGTTATGGTTTACCTTAAAAGCTACCCCCGCATATGATGGAACTTTAACCACCTAAACTATTAAAGTTGGTACCCGAGGTTTTATTAGAAAATCCGCAAGGTAAGTGACGTCAATTTTGAAGGAAAGCTTTACTAGGGAAAATAAAAACAACTTTACAACATTTCATTACAAAAAACATTTGTTTAAACAATCTACCAAGCGAGTTAATGCTTTCTACATTTATTATTATCGGCCACGTACAAAAACGTGCCGTATATAGTCGGGCGTGGTTTAAGCACACTCAATATTTTCTCTGGCGCTGTCACTGTTTCTGTATGATTATTTACATCGTTTTGATATTTTGTTTATATTTTGATGCGAAGCGAAAATAGTTTCTAATGCAAAGAAATTAATAGAGAGCCTTGAGATAAAAGGATTATATGTGCATTTTAATTAATTTTAAAATAATGTCATTTAAACTTGAAAAATTGAATAAAACAGTATTGTAATTTTTTTTTAAATAAATGTTAAACCAAAATTTATAATAAAATTAATACAGGTGCACCTTAAACAGTTTTATTTAATTTTTTGACTTTAATAAAATAAAATAAATATCTCAAAATCATTTAAAGTGGACTTATACCCCTTTTACTGTATGGCCTTTAATTGTCAAAAATTGACAACAATTCTGAAATTTTTAACTTACTCGTTAATAAAGAAATATTTTATTTAAAAACAACATCCAAAAACTTATAAAAACATCCTTTATATTTAGACCAAGCCATATTATATTCAACTTTATGAAATTGAGACATCTGCAGTGCAGATTTTGAAGCCTTTATAGAGTGTAGGAGAAAGGGGCAATGCAGCACAAGCTGGGCGCGATATTTTTTTACGATGCCTTAATTTCCAACACAAATAAGTCCCAAGTAGGCGATGAAAGCTTCCAAAGAAAACAAGAAGAACAATAAAACAGCAAAACGATATAGCTGGTCAAGTGTATTGGCCATTTCCAGTTGAGTTTTAGCGGTCCGCAATCCGGATTGCCGCCATAAAAACTGTATGCTGCCCGGCCGCTAAAAAAACTTACCAAGAAAAACATGCAGGATGTTAAATCTTCATTCGCAGCCCGATGCCGACGCCGATTTACCCGATTCTCGGGTCCTTTACGGGCGTAAAGTTCCGCCGGACGTTAAATTCAAAGTTGAAATAATTCCACTATGGAGAGTGCTTTCAAACTTTTCGACGTTATTTCAGGTGAAGTCGATAATCATTTGTGCGCTGTTTTGTTTCGAACTTAACTCTTAAAAATACGTTATTTACCTTTATAGATTTAAGGACAAAATAAACGTTCTATTTGGAATTTATGTTTTAAGTTAATAATTGGCTTTCGTAGACATTCGTAGAATTATCCATTTTAACTATTTAAAACGTATTTATACCCATTTTGACTTTTAAGTCCAAATTAAAAAGTGGGTATTTTTAATTTTCGATTTTTTTTGTATAATTATTTGTATTATTTATTATTTATCTAATATCCTTTATAAGGGTGATTCTCCAAAAGTTGGGCAACTTTTGACCTCATTTTGTTTATATAGTTTTCGGAGAATTTGTTATGAGAACATATAATAGATAATATAATAAATATACTGTTCCAGACCGGGCCAGTCACTTTTTCAAACAGTTTCTGAAATATCTGTGTTTTCTAAATTTGAATGCAAGGGAAGTGACGAGTATACCAGGGTACTAATTAAATACAAAATTTATTGGAAAATATAAGATTTATTGCAGCTTTGAGCATATTATACATTAAATATCTTAAAATCAAATAATACCACACATCAGTGGCGGCTGGTGGATTTTGGGTATATCGATATCTCAATTATTAGATATGGACCCACACCAAATAAGTTTTTAATGACATTAAATAAACAAGTTCTGCGCAAGCAGAATTTAAATTGAAGTTTGCGAAAAAAAGATAATGGGATACAAATTTGAGATTACACTGTTCAAAATTTCATGACCATTTTAACACCAAATTAACACCATATATGGTCTATATCGATACAAACCAAAATGGTGTTAAATAAGGTTCGTTGGTCCGGTGTAAATTCAAATACTAAAAAAAAATTTTACCTGGTGTAAATTGAACCCCTTTTCAGTGTTAAATATAATGTGTTTTTGGTCAAATTAAATCATACTACACAGAAAAAAAGGAAACAGGAAGTTCCTTGACGCATTATATTACCAGTGGTATTATTCCAGAAAATTGAACCTTCAACTCGCTAGAGATAATATTTTTAGTTCGTTCCACTAACTTAAAATACTTCAAGACTTGATACTTAGTATTGACAGCTTGATACTTAGTATTGACAGCTGTTTCCACCTATTTAAGGTCTAGTATCAAACAACTTGTAGTGTCACACTAAATCAAAGGACTACCTCAGCTTATATATTCTTCATGTAAGTCAACAGAGACGAGATTTAAAAACATCACGTGATCCACAAAAAAATAAATACTTATGGGTCAACTAAATTAATATAGTTAAATGAACTATTCCTTTTTTTCTGTGTAGGTGCACTTCTCAAATATTTTTGGATAAACACCGTTTTGGTGTTCATTTTCAACCATAATTCATGGTGTTATATTAACACCACTTGGTGTTATATTAACACCACTTGGTGTTGGATTTTGACACCATTTTAGGATTACTCTTTACACCACAGATATTTTAAACAGTTTATAATTCGGAAGTATTTTACTGATATTTTTTATTAGTGGATGCTACTTATCAACAAATCACATATAGCCTTATATAAATTACAATGATATACAATTATATACGTAAGAAAATAACTACTCACCACAGTACTGAAATTTTGACTGGAACTATACGTGCATTCACCACAACTTCGCCTCTTGCATTGTTTTCAAGATTACTGTCGTGCAAAGGGCGGGCTCTGTATGTAATTTTTTACCAACACTTGAGTTAAAACGAAGACTTGTTGTTTAAATTTAAATATTTCGGAATTTTGAATTTTAGTGAGTACAAAGAATATAGATTTTTAAAAAATTGCTATTATTCGAATCTATGATAAAATATAAAGAATACATTATTTAATGTTTTATAGTTTGTAGTAAAATTGAAAAATTTAAGATAATTTGGATATATTTTAAAACAAAATCACTTAAATATTTGATTCAGGAGTTGTGACACGCCAAGGTACTGATGTTTTGAATATTTATTATGTTTTTTTACAAACGTGCTTTTAAAAAAATACATTAAAATTATGTGGATATGTTAAAAAAACCTGGATCTTTTGTAATATACTAAAATATTTACAAAAAATATTAAAATACCCACTCTATTGACTGATGACATCAAGTTGTCCAACTTTTGTAGAATCACCCATAAGTTTTTAAAATGATTATGAAACATAATTGTTTAATTTTAGTATACAATAACAATAACATAAATACATTTTTTTATAAACTTTTTTCGATATTTTTAAAAAAATAAGATTTTGATCCTTTGATCCTATTTAAACCTTTTAACTTTCCAAAATGAATTTATTGAAATCAAGACAAAATGACGGGGACTCACCTTTTTGATTTTTGTATAGGACTCCAAATAGTGTGTACGAAATTCTCTCTGAAACAAAATAAACAGTTCGTATTTAAATCCATTTAAAACTTCTTCATACTTAACTAAATTGTTTTTAAAAATCATAAAAAATTCTGTTAAGAGGTTAAATCTTCCTTGGTACGTCATTGTGGATTATAATAAAAATAAACAAAATTTCCTCATTAAATTTAATCAAAGCGCTGGAATATTCCAACCTCTTCAGCTTGATAATGACAACATTTTGACACAATATAATTACAAAGCCACATCGGATACAATGCAACTTAAAGCTTTGATACTTCACAAGTGATAGCTGCATGAATAATTAAGACGATGTACGGAATTTAATGAAAATTATTCACGATTAAAAATTTTAGGTTTAAGACTTTTTTTATTTTTTAAATAGTTTTGATTAACTTTTAAATATTGAAGAGTATTTTTTTACTAGTACTTAAAACATGTTTTATATATGTTTTATATAATACCAGAATAGAAAAACTAGATGGAAGAAGGAAAAAGGTAAGAAATTTCGCAAGTTTTGAGTTTTTGTCAATCGTTGTAATTTTAATTTACTGTCGGTATAGTAAAACACTAATAATAGTATATTATGTATCAAGTTTAATAAACGCCATTTTAATCACAAATTTAAATTTGGGCGTTTATAAACGAGTTGCATACTATACTGTATACTAAATATACTATACGACAAAGAACAAAAACAAAATCTACAAACCTGTTTTTTTTAAATTTTGTTTATTTAGGGGTGTTATTTAACACCTAAAAGTGGGCAATTGGATTTTTAGGCTCTTAAAAAATAAAAAAGAAAATTAATGGTCCCCTGGGTCACAAATTTACTCACATAGTAAAAAAACGTATATAAAAATACTTAATCATTTTAAAAATATTTTTTTTTCAAGCGGCCATGATATACAACCAGAGCTGGGCCAAGTACAAGTAAAATGTACTTAAGTACCGAGTACAAAGTACTTTGTATAATTCCTGAAGAAGTACAAAGTACCAAGTACTATACAAATTTCAAAGTACTTTAAGTACAGTACTGCAAGTACAGTACTCAGTACTTTATAATTGTATTTTAAGAGTACATGTCAACAAGACAAGACTCGCTGGTACCAAGACTTGGTAATAGTGAAGCTTTGGAAATACCAAAGTTTTGAAACGTAAACGTAAGTTAAGTTAATTACCATCGTAAAACATAAAATAAATAAAAATAGCAAAATATTCAACAGTAATATCACAAGAGAGTGAAAATAAATTGAAAATTATTTTTCGAAAACTTGTTATCTATTGCCTTATGACAACAAGTTTGAGAAATATCTGTAGAATTATTTTCTAATTTATTGATCTCTTGAGTGGTAGGTAGGTATTCAAAAGATTTTTTTTCTTTGACATTTATTATAGAATTTACTAATATAACTGATTTAGGGGTTTTAAATTTTTCTTTATTCGCATATTAATTAAATAAACAAATTTTGTTTGTTTATTTTTTCTTCCGATGTAGAGCTAAACCTTTAGCTGCTCATTTTATTTATTACTTTAGTATACTGACAGTCTGTAAATGACAGAATTTATTTTAATGACAGATGCCATGGTGTTTTCGCGGAAATAATGCATGTAGCATTATTTTCACTATAATAATGTTTTGATTAGCTAAAATATACACACATGACTGAAACTAAAAGTTTCTATTGGTTTTTAGAAACGTCAAAAAATAATCTAAACTAAACAATGTTCAAATAATATGCTCGAAAATTATTGTCGTCAACATGCAAAATCAAAATGGAATGCTCATTTTCCGCTCTCAACTCTCGGCGACAGCAAATTATAATAGGCCTTTGTCGGTGTACCCATATACAGTGTGTCCGTAAAGTCCCGGAACATGTGATTATTTTGAAAACGGTATTTTTTAAAAAAAAACGCTGAAACACGTCAACTTTGTTATTTTTCTAGCAATATTTTAGCATATGTAGTTGTTCCAAATTCTGCCGCGTGGCGGCGCCACAATCAAAGTCAGTTTTTTTTAAATTACAACCCTTAATTTTTGTTGCATTTTTGGATAGCTACCGTTGTCCTGAGTACATTGATATGCTACATGTGGTGGGTTACATAAGAAAATTTTTGAGAAAAGTAGGTTTTTGCCGCTGATTGAGATTTTGGTTTTGACGAACTTATTGGCTGTTACGGGGCACTATGCATTGCTAGTAAGGGATTATTTAAATCAGGTCTTTCCCAATCGCTGGATGGGTCGAAGGGGTCAAATTGAGTGGCCAGCGCGATCGCCCGATTTGAACCCTTTAGACTTCTTTTTATGGGGACGTCTTAAAAACCGCGTCTATGTAAACAGGCTTTAAAATTTGGACGACCTAAGACACCGCATTCAAGCCGAGATCCAGATCACTTCAGCGGTACTGGCAAACGTACAACGCTCGTTTGTAGACAGGCTGTTCCATTGCCAAATAGTTTACGGTGTATTTTTTGAGCAACTGCTCTGATTGGCTTTCCAAAAAACATTAAGCAACGCATAGGTTGTGTAAGTTTGACAAAATACCAAAATCTCATTCGTCGACAAAAACCTACTTTTCTCAAAAATTTTCTTATGTAACCCCCCAGATGTGGCACATCAATGTAATCAGGACAACGGTAGCTATCCAAAAATGCAACAAAAATAAAGGGTTGCAATTTAAAAAAAACTGACTTTGATTGTGGCGCCGCCACGCGGCAGAATTTGGAACAACTACATATGCTAAAATATTGCTAGAAAAATAACAAAGTTGACGTGTTTCAGCGTTTTTTTTAAAAAATTACCGTTTTCAAAATAATCACATGTTCCGGGACTTTACGGACACACTGTATATATATTAGGGTGGTCCTTAATAAGGTTATTTTCAAATTTCTTTGCTCCCAAGGGCTCAAATGCTTCCAATTTAATAAAAAAAAATTCCCTAAAAATTGGAGCTCTTAATATTAACTCTAAGATAGTGCGCATTCCAATCTAAGTTTCCTATGGAAATAACATAGGAAAAATTACTTTTGTTGTTTATAATTTTATAACTTGGGAACGAATAAATTAAAAATTATAAATCATACATATTTTTATAGAGAATTTAACGCTCTCTACTCTTATAATTTTTCTATTAGTCTATTTGTTTAAAAGTTATTCAACGTCAAAGTTTAATTTTCATATTATTATTAATATTATCAAGGCTTTTTTATGAGGCGCCGTTTGTGTCAAAATTAAAAGTGCTAAATAAACTTATTTTGTTTTATAAATAATTAATTATATGCTTTACCAAATAATTTTTTTATAAAGTTATTTTTTTATAAAAAAAATTTTTTGTAAAAAATTTTATAATTTTTTTTTTGTAAAAAATGTTATAAAATAATTTTTTTATTAAATAATATTTTTTAAAAATAATTTTTTTATAAAATAATGCTTTTTTATAAAATTATTTTTTTACAAGAATTCTTTATGTTTAAACGTTTTTTATAAGAAAGCACTTGTTAAAAACTAAAATAAATAAATAAAATAATTCTCTTGAAAATAAATAAATCAATTCTCTTAAAACAAAACTAAAAATAAAAAAATAATTTAAAAAAAAATTATTTTATAAAAAAATTATTTTATAAAAAAATTATTTTATAAAATTTTTTAGAAAAAAAAAATTTAAAAAAAATTATTTTATAAAAAAATTATTTGGTAAAGCATATAATTAATTATTTATAACAAAATAAGTTTATTTAGCACTTTTAATTTTGACACAAACGGCGCCTCATAAAAAAGCCTTGATAATATTTATAATAATATGAAAATTAAACTTTGGCGTTGAATAAGTTTTAAACCAATAGACTAATGGAAAAATTATAGGAGACCTTTTTTGTAGAGCGTTAAATTCTCTATAAAAATGTGTATGATTTATAATTTTTAATTTATTCGTTCCCAAGTTATAAAATTATAAACAAAAGTAATTTTTCCTATGTTATTTCCATAGGAAACTTAGATTGGAATGCGCACTATCTTAGAGTTAATATTAAGAGCTCAAATTTTCAGGGAATTTTTTTTTATCAATTTGGAAGTATTTGGGCCCCTGGGAGCAAAGAAATTTGAAAATAACCTTATTAAGGACCACCCTAATATATATATATATATATATATATATATATATATATATATATATATATATATATTTATTTATAAATTTTATTAAGTATTTTGATTGACCATACGAGCATACTCATAAACAACACGTATTGTGGGCCACAATTTGTGGCGCGGAAAACCTTTTACGTACTTAGCTGGAGGCGCAGACAGGTCTCAACTTGTATAAAGTACTTGTAAAAATGTACTTATATTTTAGTCCCAAGTACTGAGTACTCTTAGCAGAATGTTACAAGTACAAGTACCAAGTACATATACAAAGAAGTACTTAAGTATCAAGTACAAAGTACCCTAAAATGTACTCTAAGTACTTTTTCAAGTACTTGTACTTAAGTACCGCCCAGCTCTGTATACAACCTTATAATATAATGCATGTATAGAGATAGTTGAAGTGCGTCTTTTTCATTAGCGGCAGACAAAAAACTCAAAAAAGCCTAGGGATAGAAGTAAATCCATAGGTGACTCAATAGACGTCAAATAATAAAATTAATTTAGCATTTCATACTAAGCAATCACGATGTATTAATTATATTAATTATAATCGCACGGAATATTTAGTGATAATTTATTCAATTTTAATTGAACAAAATAAAGAACAACTAGTTTATTAGTATAATATTATGATGATAGACGAGTCGCCAATGTCGGAACTCCAAACAAATTTCAGTCTGTCAAAATTAATGCAAGCTCAGCATTTTGACAGAGCAGTGTTTATTTTTAGTTTAGGATATTTATCGGCATTTTAATTAAGGGTTATAAGTGTTTTTAGTTTTTATCAAAACTTTCTAATGCTTTTAGCCAAAATTTTATCCCACATGAGTGATTTAATTGAAGAGCTGCAGTGCACTCTACCTGAGTTATCGTTAATTGCTTCAAGCACACTTCAAGATTTAATTCCCGAAAAATCCCGCAAAGTATATAACTTTGCTTGCGAAAGATTTATTAAATGGACTAAATTACACCATGCCTCAGTATATACTGTAAGGTGGAGACCCCTGCCTCATCGTTTAATGAAAAAGGGTAATACATAAAATAATAATAATATAAGGTTTAATTTAATTGGCCAAATAGCTGTAATCGTCTCGTTGTGAAATGTTTAACTAAAAACCTACATAGTAACTACAGTTCTTTTTCAAGGTATCATACTTACTTATTGTCAGGAATTGTTTAAATAAAACACTAGCATGCTCATTTTATGACTTATTTATTTATAAGATCAGAGGTGCCACTATTTCTCTGTGGTTTAAAAACCCGGTAAAAAGTTAAGTAAACAGTTAATTAATTTTATTTGTAATCTTGTCAATATTGTACACTTGTATGAACATATAAGTAATTTTGAATATTTCCTTGGTCCAGTACTTAAATAAATTATTTTACTACAACTCAATCAATGCTCGAAACAAGATCTAAATGTCTGCAATTTGCGTAGTTAAAATAAGGTTAGGATTATGGTCAATCCAAGGAGACCCTGATCCAAAACATAATAGTAGTCAAAATCATTCCAATTATACCGTGCCGTATTCGCGTAGTTAAAGTAAGGTTAGGATTATGGTCAATCCAAGGAGACCCTGATCCAAAACATAATAGTATTCAAAATCATTCCAATTATACCGTGCAGGTAGAGTGGTGAACCAAGAATATATACTGAGACCCTGAACCTCGTCGATAAAAATAACGACGGTGTTAACAACTTATTGTGTGTAAAGCCATTTAGGCAAGTTTGTAAACCATTTTGGTAATAATATTGTTGTATTTACCCTTTAGGTAATATACTTTTAATTGTGACACAGGTGACACATTTCTTATTGTGCCATTTTGGCGATATATTTGTTATTGTGCCATTTAGGCGACATATTTATTATTGTGCCATTTAAGGCGATATATTTGTTATTGTGCCATTTAAGGCGATATATTTGTTTGTTGTAACTTTTTATATTTAATCTTCAAGGAGCATGGTCAAATCATATACATAAATCAAGGGACTTTAAACCCTAATAATAAATAGTGTTATTTTTCACTTGTCTCGATAAGTCAATTGAAAACACAGATATTAATCAAACTGTAAAACTGGACCAATCACAATAATAATACTAAATGTAATATTGATACAAATTTAGTTTAAGAGTGTGTAATTTAATAATTTCATAATAACGTTTAACATTATGTATTCTAATAATTTGTAATATTTGTAAACGTATGTTTATTATAGCATTTAAAATATAAATCAAAGTTTAATTCAATGTTTTTCTAAATAATAAATAATTGAGAAAAATAGGCATTTGTTTGAGGTACGTGACTACAAGCATTGCGTAATGGCAGCCGTTGGAGAAATTAAAACATGTAAATCAATCATTTACAACAAAATATGTATTATAAATAATATCAGACTAACCTGTATATTCTTCTAATATGAAAAGAACCACAATGTACGAAGATTACCATATTCTTTTAGAAGTTTTTCTGTTTATTAATATTCGCTTCACGTGTGTAGTCACCAACAGCCAACACCCTAATAATTCTTAGTGCTGCCAACTCTCAAAAATATTTATCCCTAAAGCCAAGTCAAAACCCCCTAAAATCGTCACAATTACTTGGAAATCCCTCTAAACAAATAATATTATTTAAAAAATAATATATAATAAATTAAGGCGTTTCTCAGAAAAACATCATTAGTCCAATATCGTCGAAATTTAGATATTAGCACCAACTGTTTCCTAAGCTCCATATATACGTATACAAATAAGTGTTTCTCGTAAAAATGTCATAGGTTCCATAATAATTAAATATGAAATTTAGCTTGTCCTTCTAAAAACATCACAAGTCCACTCCGTTTCATCTAAGAAAGTCACATGTGCATAACATGTGACGTTTTTGGACACTCTAGAAAAGCTACTACGGTAGAAGGTAGAAGTTCTACCTCTTTTACATGACCACAGCAATAGAAAATTTTATGATAACTTGATAAAAGACCAGAAGACCATTGCACCTGATATCACGGTCGACAACGATGATGAACAGCAGTGGATGTGAAGACTGAGTGTGGCAGTAATACAGTTTTAGTTTTTTCATTTCTTTTGTTGCTCAGAGTTAATATTTATTTTGTAGTGTTTGTAGTAAGGAGAATTGTTCGTTTTTTTCTTCTAAAAACCTCACATGTTCATGTATTTTTTGTGTTTTTTTCATTTTCGTTTGAAAAAAAAACATGAGGAATTCTGGACAAAGTACTTATCTTACATTTTTTTACATGTAGTAAATAGGCCAATAAAGTACTTTAGTCAAAAATGGGATTGTCAGAGAGTTTTTTTCATTTTCCCAAATATGTTAATTTTGGACTAATGATGTTTTTCCGAGAAACGCGTCAATTAATATAATTAATACCTAATAAAGTACTAAATTTTCTTTATTCAAAAATTGTTTATAACATCAAATAAAATGTATTATTCAATAGACACACTAACCACCAGTTACCGCAAATAACTTGTAATCACAGATTAGTGCTTGTAATATATCGTCCTATGTTTATGGTAAACACCACCAGGGTGGTAAACACTTACAGCATTGAGTAAATCCACAAAACTAGTTTTGTGAGTAAATCTCAATGCTTACAGTGCACTATGTTGATTTGTTGTTTTCATTTTACTCTGCATTTTTAGTAATGATGAACTGGAATAGATGTCGCCAAGCCACTAGGCCAACAAAAAAATAGGATTGACGAAATTGGGTTATCACAGGTTCTATATTTTTACACTTACATTTCTTTTATTTAAAAAAATAAATATCAATAGTAAAAAAATCCCTAAAAATAACCCTAAAAATATAAAGCCCCTAAAAAAATCCCATTCCACTTATTTTCCCCCTAAATCTGGGGGGAAAACCCCTAAGTTGGCGAAAAACCTTTTTTTCGAGCCTCCTTCCCACCATCATCAAATAATGGACTCGTCCAAACACCGTAGAAACTTCTTTATGCATGCGCATCTTAGAAGTTTCTGTCAATTCTTTTTAAGGATTAACAGCACTACTTCAAATATTAATTAAATAAGTAACCTATTTACGATAACTAGATAATTCACAATAATCTTCTAAACCCAATTATTACATTATTATAAAATAATATTAATTATACAACCAAAAATACACAGCTGTATAAACAGTTGCCTATAACTAAAAGCATAAAACTGTAATTAAATAATAATATTCAATTAGGGATATTTTAATATTACAAAAATATAAGTAAGATAAGTACAGAATTCTTCAAGACAAGTGACATTTTTCAGAGAATACTAAGGGTGGGTCACCACCCTACAATACCTACTGAAAATGTCGTACTAGCCTTTTTCAACCATTTGTCCGAGAAGGAGAATTTAAAGAGTTTAACACTTTGGAGCCAATATTCCATGTTAAAGGCAAAATTAAACATTAACCATATTATTCAACTGGCCAACCACTTAAAGCTAACTGCCTATTTAAAAAGAAAAAGTGCTGGACATAAACCTAAAAAATCTAAAACCCTGACAAAACAGCAAGTAGATAAGTTTATACAAAATGCCCCTATGATAAATATTTACCTATGAAGGTAAGAATTATGCCAACATTTATAAAAGAAGTTATAAAATTTTAATGTAATTTTAGTTTATATTGATACTTGGGGTGTCAGGTGCATGCCGATGTGATGAAATGACCAATTTGACAGTAAACAATGTGGAAGATTTAGGATCGGCAATCTAAGTAAAAATCCCTGATAGTAAAACCAACAAATCACGTTCCTTTACAATTCTGGGAGAGTTTTACTTAAATCTATTTCAATCAATACACAACTCTCGAAAAGACGTACTAATAAATATGTTCTTGCTTAAATATCAAACGGTAAATGTCATAGCATGGTTATGTGCAAACATAAAATTGGATCCATTCCTCAAATAGCTTCATACTTAAATCTACAAAATGCCAACGAGTACACAGGTCATTGTCTCAGACGCACTTTAGCCACTTTATTAGTGGATAATGGGGGAGACATTTCTGCCTTAAAAAGGCACGGGGGTTGACAATCTACAACCGTCGCAGAAGGTTATATCGAGGACTCCTTAGAAAACAAAAAACAAACAGCCATAAAAATATTTCTACCCAATAACCCCGGACCATCTAATAAAATAAATAGTACAATTTGTCAGACAGAATATGTCTGTCTATCTGATATCACTAATACGAGCCCTAACCACATAATGTTCGGACACTTCATAATTTATACAGAAATTTTTTTCGTAAATACTATCTCAAAATTATTAGAAGTTATGAAAAATTCAGCTTATTTTGGCATATACCCCTCGAAGCGATTTTTATTTTTAAAAAGTTTACCTTTTATTTTTAGCTTTTAAAAAAAGGCTAACTTTTTAACTTTTTTTTGCATGAGTAAAAAAAGTTATAAATGGGCCCATTAAAAAGAACATAAAATATTATACAAACCCTGAAAATTTGGTAAAAATTGTATAAATAATAAGAAAGTTATAGCGATATATATATCTGCAAAATCTCCCGTTTCCTAAGAAAATTGCAAAAACTCTTTAAAAATAGCATTTTTAAATTACTTATACTTTTTTATAACTTATTTATTTTTTACCAAATTTTCAGGGTTTGTATAATATTTTATGCTCTTTTTAATGGGTCCATTTATAACTTTTTTTACTCATACAAAAAAAAGTTAAAAAGTTAGCCTTTTTTTAAAAGCTAAAAATAAAAGGTAAACTTTTTAAAAATAAAAATCGCTTCGAGGGGTATATGCCAAAATAAGCTGAATTTTTCATAACTTCTAATAATTTTGAGATAGTATTCACGAAAAAAATTTCTGTATAAATTATGAAGTGTCCGAACATTATGTGGTTAGGGCTCGTATTATAAATAATGAAGTAGAAATTTATATGGTAATTGTACATTAATGTAAATTTTAGTAAATAAAATATTTATATTGTTTACCCCATTTATATTAGCCCCTTGAAAAATAGTATATGTTATATATATCTCAACTTTCTTACATACATAAGTGTTTTTAATATATTTTCTGTATTTAAAAAAATCCATTAATAAAAGTAAGATTAAGAAATTTTCTTTTAATGCATATTAAAAACGTTTTTTCTTGAATTTACCTGTGCCCAGCTTGTCCAATTTAACGAGCAATAAATTAATAAAAAGTTTTAGTAATAATAATAAAATAATAATAAAAATCAATATAAACATTGTTTCGATGAACTATTAACAATTTTTTTCCAGCTTCTTTGAGGCATTGACATTGACTAGGAAAATTACTATTAAAAAAGTGGAGTACCTTATTTTAAATTGGCTACGTACTGTCAGAAATAGAAAAAACCCAAAACCCGAAATTTACCATAACTTTAAAGTGATATGATATTTAAAAATGTATCAAACTACGTCCGCTATTTTTTTTAACACTTTTGCTGCTGTCTGGTATGCGCAATCGACCCCCAGAAACTGAAATAGTTTTTTTGGGAAATAATAAACAGTTTGAAGACCAGAAAATTTAAAAACACATTTGTTAAAAAAAACTCAAAATTAAGGCCCTTATCTAGAGGCGGAAGACGTCTAAATGATTATAAGCGATATTGTAGTGGACGTCAAAAGGCGTTCGGCAAAAATCAAGTGTATTTGTAAAAATATAGGTGTCAAAAAAATATCCAAAATAGTGCAAGAAATAGCCAACTATATAAAACTACAAAAACCTAAAACATATACTGGCCACAGATTTTGAAGGTCATTAGCTACGATACTAGTGGATGCAGGGGCCGACATAACTGCTTTAAAAAAAATTGGTGGGTGTTAAGACCTAAGACGCCTTTTAAACAAATTTATTAAAATGGGTTTATTAGAAAATTTAATTATTTATGGATTTAAATATGAAGCAAAATTCTTTATTTTTCGATAAAGTACCCGCTGCAGCGAGCTGGTGAAATTCTAATGATATAATGAACCACCCTATATGATATTAAGTGATAAATATATCCTAATTAGTGACAATATTGTGTTATAACCGTTTATGAAACCGCAATGTAGAATTGAAAATGCTATTAACGCGTGTGCGGTCGCTATAATTGTACGCAGGCCCCATTAATTAAAATTTTGCCCGAATTTTATAATTTACTCGTAAAAGTTTAATTAAGGGAACCCCAAACCAATAAATAGCTAATATGTATTCCGGTTACACTGTGCGACAAATTTTGACCTTACAATTTGAACTGGGATGAAATGTGGAAAAATCGAATCTATGCAACCCCCAAAACTAATCTTTAAAGGGGTTTTTCTAGTTTAGCTCGAATAATGGAGATATATAAAAGCCCCTAGAACTTAAAAAATATGAATTTTATAGAAAAATGCTCGGACACGTCGATTTTTATTTTATATGAAGCAATTTTCAGTTGATTTTAAAATTGGGGTGGCTGGGGGTGAATCTGTGAAAAAATAAAAGTTTCAAAATGAACTGAAAATTGCGTCATATAAAATAAAAATCGACGTGTCCGAGCATTTTTCTATAAAATTCATATTTTTTAAGTTCTAGGGGCTTTTATACAGGGTGTTATGTAATTAATGTTATATATTAAAATACTGAATACCTTTTGACATAAGGAATAAAGGAAAAATATTTAAAAAACCATTTTTCCAAAGATAAAGAAAAAATATGCATTAGAATTTTATTATATTTTTTGTGATACGCCACTGGTTACACACTTGTTTATCTCTGCACACCTGTATTTTGTGAGTACATAGATACCAACCAACAAAGTAGCTATGCGTTGCCAGATGTAAAAAATTGTTACTAAAAATTTTTCTTGCAAAAAATAAATAAAAACTCAATAAATACAAAAGTTGTATGCCCTTAAAGCTCTAATACCCTTCTGTATTTATTTAATGATCCAGCTATTAGCTTAAGTAATGATTAGAAAATTTAGTACCTTTGAAATTTGAAATCCATAACCACAAAATTAATTTTTTCATCAGTTTTTTTCTCTGTTTACTCAGATGAAATTGGGACCAGTTCACAGGTTAAACTTTAAACATTTAATTTGTGTTACTAAATCCAAAAGCACTTCCCTTAGTTAAGATATTTACAATTTGAAAACATAACCTAAAAGTTAAAAGAAATGCACTAGATTCTGTCATAAAAGTTGGCAGATTTTGTTTGAATTTACCTTCAGTACAAAAATGAAATAACCAACAATTAATAAAAACGCCAAATTGACAATTTGCATTGTTAATTTTGTCATTTTTGTAATTAAGCTGAATTTAAACAATGCTTGGCAACTTTTTTGAAAGATTTTGGAAACAGTTGTTACAGTGATACCAGATTCTGTCAAAAAAAGACCGTACGTTTCGTTCGAATTTACCTTAATTACAAAAATGACTCAATGGACAATATTAAATAACGTCAACTTGACATAATTGCATTTATTTGCATTGTTTCATTGTGTCATTTTGTAATTAAGGTAAATTCGAACAAAACGTACGGTCCTTTTTTGACAGAATCTGGTAACACTGAGTTGTTACCAACCATAACATAATAAATCCACCAGATTAACCTAAAGTTCCTAGTCGATCAGTGGCGTACTTTTTGGTAGGATAAAGGTTATTATAAATTATTTTTAGACTTTGGAATTTAGAAAAAAAAAGTTTCAGGTGCTTCTTTATGGACCCTAAGGAACAACCCATTTTAATATATAACATTAATTACATAACACCCTGTATATCTCCATTATTCGAGCTAAACTGGTAAAACCCCTTAAAGGATTTGTTTTGGGGGTTGCCTAGATTCGATTTTTTCAGATTTGATCCCAGTTCATTTTTTGTGTTGCACAGTGTTATCATAACATGGCCAATATATTTATTTAATTAATGTTGCTAAAATTATCAAATTAAATTTAGGGCGAAACACCGTTTTGATGTTATAGGTAAATATTGGGGAATGTACTACACAAAGTGTATTGTAATATACAAATTTGGACTCATAAATTTAAATTATAATAAATAGTAATATAAACCCTATTTTAACAAATGTTTTCAATGAAAGAAGTATTTATCCATTATAATAAAACATAGTTTTGTCTGTAAAACAACGTTATATTTTTTAACATATCCATCGCCCAATACACTTCGTAGAAAGTTTCTTCAAAATTTTTTTCGCATCTTTTTACTGAGCCATTTTTTCAGGTTTGGATATTGTCAATAGGGGATAATCTACATAAAGCAGCAATCTACCGACAGATGACAGGTATGGAAATTCTTCTTATTAAAATTTTATTCTCTGGTCGAAGGAGAAGTGAATTTTGTGGACTATAAATCACAAAATACCAAAGCTTGCGATATTGTCCAAAAATACAGGTATATTTCTATACCGGGAATCCAATTTTGTCTCTTCTGGATCGAAAAGTCATCTATTTCACACTATTTCACTAAACGAACCGCACACCAGAAGATGCAGAACCCGAATCGTCAGTTAAGGGGATTAATGTTGTTTTCTAACACGGCCGTGCGCGGGAAATTCAAAAAGTCACGAATTTAGTTATAGGACAAAATCTATACAGATGGAAAACAAACAAAAGTATTACATATTGTGAATAATATTAAAAATAGGTGTTGTATATGTAAAAGTCAATTGACTACGGCTATAAAAAATTCACCGAAGCAAGCAGTAATATAGAATCAATCTGCTTATGCAACAGTCAATACAAAAACTTTAAATGCATTATTATTCCTTTTAGCTCCAAAGGATGTAAACAAAATCCTGTGGTCAGTTGCTCTGGCAGGATAGATAGTTTAAATGAAACAAATATCAAAAATTTTCTTTGAATCACTTTAAGCTTATTTTCAAAAATATTGTATTGCGGACTTTAAAGGATACAACAGTATTCCAGTTTAAATACAACAAATGCGTACCGAGACTGGTTCTAATATCTCTAAAATCCCAGTATTGTGAATTATAAATCCCAAGTTTTTCATAAATCCGGAAGCAATACATGTCCAATGTTGCTAAAAGTATCTGTATGAAATTTATATAATTTTAAATAACAAGGATTAATACTTATTAATTTTTAGACTAATTGGGATTCTGCGACAGTTAAAAATGAGCCGGTAGGCCAATATTTAAAAAAGTACTTGATTTTGATCCAAGAGTATCTACTAAAGTGCATAATGTTTTCAAAAAGTACTAGACCCAGTACAATTGTACTAGACTGGCCGTACAATTGTACTAGACTGGCCGTACGTGCAGTGTTGTAACAGTTACAATATTTTCACTATCTAGCTACAGTTACCGTTAATTACCAAAACTAGATACAGATATAGATACATATTTTATTGCAGTAACTAGTTACAGATACAGTTACCTTCAAAAAGTATCTAGATACATACAAATTATTTTTTGTATTAAAAAATTTAAAATAGCAATAAAAGGGAATTTTAAAGTGACAACAAAAATATACATGTTTATTATTTTAATTTTTTTTTTAAATATTTAATTTAAAATAACCTATTTTTTATAATATTTTTTTTTAATAAATAATAGTCGCAGTTTAATTAAAAATGTATCTTTGTATCTTAACACACCTAGTTACTTAGAATTTGTAACTAGTTACAGTTATAGTTACTAGATTGGAATAAGTAACTAGTTATACAAACAGATACATTGAGGAGATCTGCAAATACCCCCCTAATAAACAATCCGTGGATTATTATGATCCTAATTGTTTAAAATAAATGCATTCAAAAAGCCATGTAAATAAAACTAACATTTAAAATTTAGCGCAACGGAAATGAAAGTGACATAAAACGTACCGTGCGATTGGGTAGAAAGACTCTCCTGATTAAGTGGGAAAAGGTAGGGGGAAAGAATGCAAGTAGTCAGATGGACAGGAAAGAGAGCGGATGATTCGAGAAGGACCCGAGCGACGACAAGGTGTGTGGATTTGGTGTGCAGAAAAGTGTTTGAATTTGAAGGTCTGTACATTTTAAATAACTAAATTATTGTAGTATAAATATTCCCGAGCATTTTGGTATAATTAGTTTACACAAACACCTTGGGTAAAGATAAATATTCGATCAATTGACTTGGCGTCATCGTTCGATCTATTCAGCCGTGATGGCTGCCGTTTTAGAAACCACGCACGAAATCAACTAATTAAATTAACGTTTAAATTAGGTATTTCGTATTATAATTTAGATTCTAAGTTATAAACAATTGGTAGTTGATTTTATCTAATAAAAAGGGTAGGTTTTTACGTGTATTTTATCTAATAAAAGGCAGGGTTTTATCAAATTAAAAGAGCAGGAATTTACGGGTAATTTAACAAATTAAAAGGACAGGGCCGTATTAAGTTTTAATAGGCTAAATGTCAGGACGGTACTTGGGATTATTTATTTTAATACATATTTCAAACGCTGTGTAAATTAAGTGTATTTAATATCGATTTCCTTGAATACGGGATTTATTAAAATTGTACTCGTAGATTCACATTTGTGTCCCGTAACTAGTAATTTTACCAATCATATTTAAATATTTGGTATTAAATTTGGAGTGAGTAGCAACAGTGATTGTACGATAACGACATTTAATTTATCCACTGCCCGTGGAGTCCTGACACAACGAGCCCATTTTGAATTACTATCCTGTAAATTTTATTAGGTGCCGAGCGGTTTGATTTCATCTGACTGCGCGACGTAGACTTTGTCTTTGTTATTTGTGTCATTTTGATTACCTAGTATTTTATGGTAATTATTAATTTATTAAAGTTTGCCTACTAATGAGGCAAAATAGACAATTCCGAACCCTCAGCTGAAGCCCGAGTCGAGCCTGATAATTTATTTACTCCTTTTCTAACAGTTGATTGAGCCTGAACTCTAATAAATATTACATGAAAAATTATGTAATGGTAAACTTAAATTCAACAGTAAATAAATATAAAAACTTTATTTGGATGATGGAGGCCTATTGCAGACGGAATACTTGATGAATAAAGTTAAATTTAAAATAAAAAAATAGAGACTAAGACTCAATCTACTTTCACCCAACAAACAAGCAAACAAACAAACCAGCAAATAAGCGAAGAAACAAATTAAAAATTAAAAACTGAAAACGAGGAACACATACTACAGCAAAGCTGTATTATTTATCTAATGGTATTTATATATTTAATTATATTTGGGTTGTGGTCGCAACAAGGAGATATTGTGTGGTTTTAAGAGGTTGTAGGAGGTCCTTTTCTTTCAGAGTTCACTAAGTTAAATGTCGTTTGGGTTGCGGTTATTTTTGTTGCTCTATCCAAATAAATATCATTATTGTTTCTTATAAATTGTAAATATTTTATACGTGTAACTCATTCCCATAATCCCTCATTTTGGAAGGTTTTATGAGCGATACTTAATAAAAAAATAAAGGGGAGCCTTCCGGGTTTTTAACCTGAGTTCAAACGTAACTTATTGCCTTTTATTTACTGTATTTTTATTTCCCTTTTTAAATACTTTCCCCATGAATACAACACCTCACAAGTACCTAAATACTAAATAAATGAGCTTTATTACCGTAAGTATTTATTTTATTTATTTGTCGTAATTTAATATAACATTTGCCGTGGTGTTATATTTCATTTATCAATTGGGGGTGTAACTTTTACAGATTCTTTGCTGGAGGGGGTGTGTACGCTTACAACATAAAAAAGTATCTAGATACTGTATCTAGTTACTTGTAACTAGATACGTTACAACACTGATTAAGGGCCTCGCAATCGTACATGTCCAGGGCCTTGCAAAACCTAAAGCCGGAACTGCGTATCTTGCAAAGGTTGGTAATATCTAACAAACATAATGAATTTTTTGTTAAAGGAGCTTTGAATAAATCAGAGGGGGCTATTTAAACGAAGGGTTATGTTCCTTTTTTAAATTTAAAAGTAAAGATTCATTTAGTAATTTTTGTTTACCCGCAATTTTACTAAGTACTGGTTACTGGTTATCGAAAGAAAAATAGAAAATAATTTAACGACGTGATAACGAAGGCATCTGAGCCAAACGTATATTTCCACTCGTATCTGCTAACGATAATTTCATGCCGAAATTAGTTTTAAAACTGCCAGTTAAATTAACATAATGGCCTTAAGTGTATAGTTTTAGTCAGTTCTTTTAGCTAAAGTTAAAAGAAGTGCTCTAATGAAAAGCTAAATATGCCATGCTTTTAAAACTGGCATTTACGCAACGCTGTTTCCTTTTATCGAAGAGAAAGGGTGCAGAATTTATGTGCATTTCTTCTTAATACTGCGACATGGGACGTGTGCAGAATACGTTTATTAGATTGTGGCTGCATTTCGATCAAATATGCCAAATATGTTTAAAAGTTTTAAACAAGATTAAATGTTTTTGGGATTGATATTGCCTAACATGAAAATTGTATTTATATTGGTTTATACATACATTATAAATAAATGAATATTGTAGCATAAATACATAAAATGTATAACAATGTATCATAATTAAAGGGTATTTTATTTATTTAAATATAAATATCTGTGGCTAGTAAGTTAAATGCACTAAAAACATACACATTCCATTGAGGATTTAAATGCCAATATATTTCGCGACAATAATTTTAAAATAATAAACATTCAAATGTTTTCATTATTATTAAAAAGATTATTTTTTATGCCTTTTTACTAAAGTTTTTAGTTGATTATACTATAGCTATAGCTACTTCAAGCAGTTGGCAACACTGCTTTTTAGTTGATTATACTTTTGTTTCCCAACCCAACCCAATCTACCGCCCCAATGAATTATAAAATATCCTTTCTTAGTGCTTATTCATACATATCATTAAAGAAATGTACAGAAAAAGCAATTATATGTTGTATGTTTAGATAATATGACAAATTTTATTTTAGCAGGTTTTACTGTTGCCAAATACAGGTTTGTAATATTTACTTGTAATGTATTCTGGTAAATTTTCGTAAAACGTAACCTAAGTTTTAAATTGAGCGCTTAGTAATTCGACCTATTTTTTGACATTTACATTTACAGAATAAATGGTATACCATACTTATAGGTACTATGCTCCACACCTCAAAGTCCCACCACGTACGGAACGCAGTATTTTGAAAATTTGGCATTTAAGGATTTTCACCTATATTTAAGCTTTAAACAATTATAAATCTTTATAGAATTACTATTTCAATAGTTGGTTTAAGATGTCAGGAATATAAATACTGGATTAACCCTTAACTAGTCGCGCAGGTGCACTGAGTGCTTCGTTTTGATTAAAACCTCTATAACTTTTTGTCGTTTTCTTGGAATTAAATGCCCTTTCCATGTAACCTATGACTGATGTGTCTACCATGCACTGTCGACGGCATATTTAGTTTAAACTATTGATTTCAAAGTTATGGACAGAAAACTTGAGATTGACTTAGAAATACTTCACTAAAACGTTACTAAGTTTCAATTTTTGAAATGCAAAATATTTCTAAATCAACAAAATATGGAATTTAAAACATAATGGTTTTTAAGGTATACATTTTTATAAGAAAACACAATTAAAAAAAGAACGGCTAAATTTCCTTCTGATTTATTCTTTTCTGAGTAGAAGTAATAACTTTTTTGTTATTTGCTTTTTGTTTTATTTTTTAATAAATATTGTGTTTAAGAAATAGAGTTTATTCATCGGAATATAACCAAAAGTAATATTAAAATTGAAAACATTCAGCAATATAGCCATTTTAAGGAGCGGAGCACTCAGTGCACCGCGCGACCACTTATGTTACAAAAATTGGCGCGAGTAGTTAAGGGTTAAATGAAATTATAAAGTGTATGATCCTAAATAAGTAATATTTTTGTTCATTTGTTCTCCTAAAATAGTTTTAACTAAACGGCATTTATTAAAAAAAACTAAGTTCTCCATTATGGAATAAGAATATATATCAAAGGTAGGTTAATATATAATAACAAAAAATATCATCTAAGTTTGTAATTTTAAGCTTGACCTAGTGGTCCTGGTGCGTCTGAAGCACTCTTCAGTGGTCTTGAAAGGAACTTAAAGACACAGTGAGCCTAGCAGCCCGTACTGGGTGAAATTTACATTGCTACTGCCTAGAGCCAATCGACTGTCTTTCGCCTTACACTCTTGGTCCGAAGTCTCATCATCTACGAGCAACCAACCCACTGTCAGCCGTCTACTAGCCCAGGCCACCCCAAGGACTTTAACACCAATACATTTTAACTATCACCCCGTATTGAGTAACAATTTCTTTATATTCGGTAATATAGTTTAAGTAAGTTATTTTTTTCCTTATCTTCTCTCCTACTAATACTTCTAGTAATTTTAGTGTATTGTATTGTTCTTGACATAGCCAAGTGGCGCCCACATATAAAAAAGTCTAAAAAGAACCCCCCTGCAGGCTAGACCAGGGCCAACCCCTTTTTAAGGATAAAAGAGGTAACAAAAAATGCATATCTTTTAACGTGAAATTGAAAAATTAGTAAATTTTTTTTATCGTATGCCTGTAGAAGTGTCATATACATTTTTGTCAGCACATTTTTGAAATATTAAACGATAATAAACGATGTTCACTGTGTTCAACCAAAATTATTATCGGTCATTTTCGTTTAGAAGTTTTAAAGTAAATTATTTAAAAAAAATACAATTGTATTGTTATTTATTATAAGTTTTTTTTTAAATAATTAGACAATCGTTTTACCTTTTATGGTTTATGGCATTTAAACATGGAGCATGCATGTTTTCTACTGCTTTATTTTGATTCATTTACCTTTTCTTAATATTTTATGTAGCGGACTTCATTTGTTTTACAGAACATAATATTTTGTTTCACAACTCATTTTAAGATTTTAACTAACATTGCATAAAAATGTCACTACAACTGTAAATTGCGAAGAGGATTTAAATCCTATTTTTTTACATTTTTTAATTCACGTTCCTGTGTTACAATATCAAAAATAATTGTAACATCAGTTAAAAATTGTCCGTTTTTAAATCAAATGTAATAAAATTTTGTTTTTGCAAGTTGTTACCTACCGCTATTTATGCATTAAGTATAAAAGCAACATCCCTTACCCCTTTCCACGCAATGTACTGCCTGAACCTCCTTAACTATTATCCACAAGTTTTTTTTGTATAATCTATTTATATATGATGTAGACTTTACAGTCTTCGGTAGACCATTTTTTAAATATTTTTTATTTAATAAGTATTTAAATTATTTATTTATTTTTTATATTTCAGAAGATATTATAAAAAAATTTAAACTATAACTATAATAAAATATTAAAAAAAAAATTGTAATAATTGTTTAGTTATGCCATAACCAAAAATTTCATTAATGTATTTTCCGTGATTAGTAATTAATTATAAATAATTCTTTGTGGAAACTAATGGGCATTATAAATTTAATGCATAATAATTTGCATTGCATTACGAACAAATAACGAGTTGGTAAAACTAATTTCTAATAGAAATTGTTTGTTTTATTACACCATAACCAAAAATTATTATTCGCTTTTATTATTTAGCAAATAATTACGCAGTAATCAGTTTTAATAATAACCCCATTAATAATTTAATGCCAGTAATTAATAACCAATGATTTTAATTAAGTAACGTAAATAAACGTGCTCTGTAAATTTTTATTTTATAATATTTTACAATACTATTAAATGCTTTTACGATATATATACATTTTTCCTTTAAGCTAAGAAATTGTACCCAAGATTATGTTATAGTTTAATTAAATATTTAATTAATAAATGCTGAACGTTGTTCGCGAAGTTCCCAAATGATTCGGGAATCTTTGAGCGATAACAAGGTGTGTTAATTTATGTAAATCGTTGTTTTGCTATGCACTTTACTCAAAATCCAATGCAGTTTGCATACCGTATATAACCAAGACAAGCAATAATCCCCAATGTAAATTAATTCTGAAATTACGATATAATATATTATGTAACTATAATGTAAAATATACCTATGAAGTACAAGGTGTTTTAGGTCATTTACATTTTAACGCTAAATACAAACTGAATTTTTGATTTTGCGACCAGTTAGTACTAATTTTTAAACATATTATGTTTATTTATTAATACACTTTGTGTTATTATGAATGTATATATATATCAAAAAATTGAAAAACTTTTATTGAATAAACTGTTTACTAGACACTGTCTATATACAATAGTATGAGTATGAGTATGAGTATAAGATTTTTGTTGGCCCCTAGCAACTGCACGGCTTCACCCGTGTTTGCTGGGTGCGAATGTCCATTGCGTTCCGTACTGTCGCGACATGCGAATAGTTTTAATAGTCATTCTCGGGTTCGCCGAGCCGATGCTATACGCCCAGTAGGGTATAGAGGAGGAGGGACGGGAGGGATAGACGTTTGTTGGTTTTTGGGGGACAATTACGCCGACTTAAAACTAAGTACGACGCGGAATCCCCCTAGACCAGTCGATTAGTATTACTCCAAACATTTGGGATTACCATTTTGAGTTGGGGAGTTATTTCGCTGCAGGGGTGTAGTTTCCTAGTCGAGGTCTTCATCTTGTTCGTTATTGTCGTTGCCCGTGTCCTCAGTCTTGATGCCGAAAACCATCAATAAATAGTTCAGTAGCTGGATAGGTAACTTGTAGCTTTTGGTGTTTTTTTTTAATTGTTTATTGCCGCAGTAGTGCGAAATTTCTAACAAATTTGTTTTTATTAGTTATTGTGTTGCCCAAGCACGTTTTGTGGTAGAGTTTTGTCTTTTTTTCTTAAATTCCAAAATTAAGTATTGCATTTATTTATTAGTTAAACAAATGACAAGCGCAATTATTCTGTTATCTAATGTTTACAAATCCAGTAGAGTTTGGTTATTATGCTTTTTTACTATGTTAGGGTTATAATGATTAATGTGTTAGTTTATTCTGTGTGTCTAGTATTTATTATTGGTCTCGTTTGGGTTTGCCTTACGCATTTGTTACTTATCAATTTTTTGCGGATGACCACCTCCCCTCTTGTTTGTCCAGTGAAAAGCGTCCAATGACAGGTGGCACTTAACTCATTCATCACTTAACACTTCACTCCTCATTGACCGTTGCACCATTTTAGTTTGCACTCTATGAAAATTGCTTCTGAACTTCTTTGCTCTCTCTTGCTACACAAAATATATATTTTTTTCAAGACGCGATTTAATCCACTCCGTGTTTATTATAATTTAAATTCAGCTTTTATAGTAGGTCGTGCTCAAAACAAATAAAGGCAATTTTGAACGATTTAAAAATACTCTATTAGTCTAAACGGCATTGGCTATGACTGGTACTATGGAGTGGTATATAAACAAGACTAGACTGTACTATTCTATAGCGTAAACTTTTTGCTTCGATTGTCGTGCACTCACTACTTTAAATATTTATATATATACCAAAATCCAAATAATTTAAATATTTTTGAAAGTTAACAATATAAAACTCCAAATGGCCATGAAATTTGTTAAATTTACAGAGAACTATTTCCATTATAAGCTAAAGCAATTAATGAAATAACAATAAGCAAAAGAGGTACATAATTTATTTAGGGCGAGACAATAAAATGCGCGCTGTGCAATAGACAGGCTTGTAGAATTTAGGAGCGGCTGCCTGCATTTACGTACAGACCACATTTATCCTGCTCCTTTGCAGCATTGTTCTTCCTTTCGTCTTTCACCACGTGACCCATTACTTCGATCCCGCAACGTTTCCTTCCTCCTTTCGACGGCCTACGTGGTTCCCATTTTCTACTCCAATGGAACGGCAAATATTTATTTGTAAATTGCAGGTACACGAGAGAACACAATTTAAGCTAATGTGTTTGTTCAAACCACTAAAATATAGTGCCCCTTTTAAAGAGATTGCCCTAGCACTGGTTAATAAACCTTTTTAGTTATTTTATTTAGCATTAGGAATGTTGGACTTTCAAAATTTAATACATTTTTGCTAGAATTTTTGATTGACAATTATATAGAAGAAAGGATTAAAACTTAATTTTAGTACAATTATCATTTAATATATTATAATATATTAAATAAATGTTAAAGACGAAGTTCAAAAAGTAATTTTACACAAAGTTAAGTTTAAAATACTTATACTTATATATCGACTTTCACGTTTTATCTGTGTAGTTTAGGAAAAACTTGGCTTCCCATAAGTCTACATTTAGAAATTTCTAAAGCAATTTACGACTCCTTTTGGGATTTAGCAAAATTTATGGGGGATTAACCCGAAATATCCCCTCCGTCTTAAATGTAGATGTATAATGTATGATGTTCGTTAACAAATACAAGATATATTTTAGTTTTGCAAATGATGGCACAAAATTTATTAAAATATTGCAAATATATTTTTATCGTATTTTGTAGTACCTGACTAAATGCAGCATTAAACTTTATTAACCTCTATGTGTATTAAAAGAAATATCTACAAATGCTACGAAAATTGTCAAATACAGTACTGTCAACTTGGCATCTGGGCATGGTGGGTCTTACTGTATACTGTTACATGATGGAAGTGCATGTTTATATATTTTATCTACGCCAGTGAGATAAGAATTTCGCATGCGTACGTTAATAAAGCTCTTATCCCACTTATATCGTAAATAACTATTACGTAACTGGGATTTTCTGTTTGTTACTAAGGTCAATGTTGAATTTAAAATATTGAAAAATGAGTTCGCGTGATGAATATGCGTGGGGGCTACAACCTCAGAAGTGATCGAACAAGCTTAAAACATCATTAACGATCTTTCACCATTTAAATCAAAGGATAGATATGAAAAAATGTATTAAAAATTCATGGCCTTGCGCACCGTGTAAAATCCGTTATAAAAATGTACTATTGGACATTGGACTTGGCCAAAAAAATCAACTATTTTGTATCTCGAAAATATTTTTTGGGGTGACAAAAAAAATTATGGTGAAAGTTTGAGTCCATAATATAATATTAAGAGGTCTATCATCGCAATTTTAGATTTTTTTTCCTGAGCGAGTGTTTGCCTCAGAACTCCCAAACCATTGAGTTTAACAAAATTGACTTAAAAATATTTTTTGAAGAAAATTGAATGTTCTACAAAAAAGGTAAAATTGGAATTTCCCGTCAGATGAACCGTTTTCTTGCAATCATGCCTTAAAAATTGGTATAGTTTTACAATTTGATCTTTTAACTTTGGAATTTTGTGATTCATGTAAAAATCAGTACCCGGAAAAAAACCGATAAATATTCTTATGGAAAATCAAATGCTCTACAAAAAAGTCTCCTAACATTTTTGGCTAAATTCACTCCATCAAAAGTTATTCATATATTATATCACGAGAACTATGAATTTAATCGGGTAAACTAGGCTCAGTAGTTTTTTGTTTGGTTTTTCTTGGAAAATGTTGAATGCAAAATAATTTAATAAAATCACGAGACCGCGTAGCGGTCGAGGGGTTTTATTTTTAATTATTTTGCATGAAACTATTTTCCAAAAAGAAAAAGGTAATGTAATGTAATAAGTAATAATTGATATTTCGTAAACTAGATAACTTATTTTTTATTGTTTTTTAAACAATGTTTGTTAAAACTTGTAAATAACACCATAAAATCGTAAACAAAAATCCAATATGGAGGCTAAAATTTAATAGCTGTTAAAAAGGTCTAGTGATTTAATCGCTTATTTAAACGAAATTTATTCGAAAATTCAAAGCTTTTGATTGGTTCATATTATATTGAGGGAAATAATCAAGGTTAAATTTGAAGTCAAAACGAAATTCTTGTTTTTTCCGCTCTAGATTTTTTTTTGGGTCAGTTAAAAACTTGCATTCTTTTATTGATGATAATCTTTATGTTATTCATAAAATTACTGCCCAAGCAACACTATATACGGATTTATACGTATTATACGTATAGTTGACTGATATATTTTCTTTGGTATAAACAATATACGTTTTTGATAAACTCTTATTACATTATACGCATTCTAAACATTTATTATTGGAATATGATCTACATATAGTTTATTATATCTTCTTTAGATACCATATACGTGCAACGTATAAATTATATTTTGTTTAATCTTAAATATACGTATATTTTTTTATAGTTTTATACGTTTATTTAATACCTAGCACAATTATTCGTTTAATTTTAGTTTATAATACATTATTTAATTTATAATATAACAAACGTAATTGTTATGTTTGCTTTAACTATATATCAACGTAGATATAAAACATTATAATTCTTATACGTCAAATTTATTTCAATCCTTTGCTAATTTCTTCATTAGCAATATAAATGTATTAAACGTATACGTTATACTTGAAAAACATATTTTGCAATTTTTTACCCCCAAATAAAATCTTGTTATAAATGTATTAAAGTATTTAAGATCAATTTTGTTTACCTACTTTATTAAATTTTAAAAGGTATAATAACTTTTCTTAAGTACCTAATAAAAGTATTGATGTAATTATATACGGTATTTAAATTTAAACAAAAAAAAATAAAATTTAAGTATTAGAATGAAATATTTTTTAAAATAAATTATATATAATATATTATTATTATTCATATAATAAATAAAACAATTGTTTCGAATAAATACATAAGAATTCTTATGTTAACATAATATATACTTTTGTTTAACAATAATTTATTTAATCAGACCTATAGGAATATATATTCTTTATGTGAATAATAATTTTTTTAAAATTAAACATGAAAAAATGCCAAGTGCTACATGTAATTTATAAAATTATAATTTTATAAATAAGATCTTATTATTATTATTATTGTATTATAAACCTCGAGGTAAAACTCTTTTATAAAAAATTAAACTTTCCACCATATTCATGGAGGGGGAATACCTATCTCCCACTCTGCATGTTTAGATGACGCCATAACGCCAGACAGAGCTTGGCCCGTTTGTGTTTTGTGATCTAGATCCTAGGACCTAGATTTTGAAAAGTGTGAGCAACAGGTGGTAAAAAAAGGATTTGGTACCACAAGTGTGTTTTATCCTTGGTAAGTCCCTTTTATTATTTGATTTTTTAGTAAACTAGAGTTATTTTCATTAAATTTAATATCAAAGTATCCTATACACTGATTTTAAACTACATTTATACGTTTCTATTAAATGTTTAATTTATTAATTGACTTTGCATCATTTATCAATTTATATTGTATGATAATTATATATTCTTGAAAGAAATAGGAAACTTATTTTTAGGTATCTATTGGGCTACCCATTTTAAGGTCGTAAACCACATTTTTGAAATGGGTATAATATATACGTTGAATACACGTTAGGTTTAAATTTTGAATATGACAGATCAGCTTAATATTCTAGGGTATTTTGGTTGACACCATTCGGCGCGATTTTTAAATATACAATTAAATATCGTGCCAAATGCCAAAATATCAAGTAGTTGTCATTTTTTGTTTTTAATTGGAAATCCCATTTTTTTTATTTCGTTTGTAAAGGGTGTTTCCGTATAAATGGAATGCTCCTCTAAGTTCATTATTTAAATATATATAAAAAATGAGACATACCTACAGCTTGTATGATTATTTTTGTATTTTTGTAATGTCTTCAAATAAAGATTTTAGAGAAGTGTCACGTTTAAACGGAAATACCCTGGGTACAGTATACCTATAGGTAATGTATACATTTTATACTAATATAATATATTGTTTATTTTGTTTTTATATTTATAATTTTTATTATATTTTTAAAAAATTAATAAAAAATTTATCCGTTTTTACTTCGTTTTTATTATAGACCATTTTAAATTAATATATACTACTTAATTTATATGTATATTAATTACATTTAAGTATAATATAAAGTATACTATAAACATTAATATAAAAAGTACATTTATTAAACGAACACATAAAGCGTAAAAAAATAATATATGAAATGCTTATAATAAACGTATATAATAAACGTGTTTTTATATGTTTAATGACACATTTAAAACAACGTTAATAACTATTTTAAAATTAAACGTTTAAGGAAAACGTAAAAAACTTTAATATACTACCTAGAATTTATACGTCGAATTCTTGGACATTTTGCAGTATATCTAACTAATATTTTATACCTAGTATTCACTTACCGTAGTATATCATTTTATACGTTTAATAAACGAAAGAGTGTTGCTTGGGTGTAAATAACTTAACAATAACACATTAGAGTTTTTTCGTTTTAAGAAGCTATTTTCTTTAGAAAATATTATTTTCACTGTTTACCTATTTGTTCACTGTTCACCTATTTAATCGTTTAAATAATAACAATCATGCTGTTTTTCATTGGAAATTGTTAATTAGTTATATAATACACATTTATAAAAAAATCAAATTATCACCCATAAAAAAATTAAATCTACAGAGGAAAAACAAATATTTCGTTTTGACTTCAACTTTAACCTTCAATAACTTTTGATTGAGTGAATTTAGCAAAAAATGTTAAGAGGCTTTTTTTGTAAAGAATTTTATTTCCCATAAGAATATTCATCGGTTTTTTTCTGGGTACTGATTTTTACATGAATTACAAAATTCCAAAGTTAAAAGATCAAAATGTAAAACTATACCAATTTTTAAGGCATGATTTTAAGGAAACGGTTCATCTGACGGAAAGGGTCAATTTTGTTAAACTTAATAGTTTGGGAGTTCTGAGACAAAAACTTGCTGAAGAAAAAAATAAATAAAATTGCGATGTTAGACCTCTTAATATTAATATTATGGACTCAAACTTTCACAATATTTTTTTTGTCAACCCAAACTATATTTTCGATTTACTTTTCAAAAAAAAAATAGTTGATTTTTTTGGCCCAGTCTATTGGACATATATCCAACAACTTTAAGCTATCTTTATATATGGGCAATATCGGGCAATGTTTATTTGTCAGAACTGCATAACTCAATTTTTAAAGTTTATTGTTTCTTAATGAAAAGGTTGCAAATTAAGAGAGAGATGTAAAGCAATTAAGCGACTCGCTGCTTTACACACTCGCGCGTAATATGCTATCGGTAATGTAATATATATTATCCACTCCACATTACAATAACAATGGAATTTACGGCAATTTTCTGTCAATATCAACTGTTGCCTTGGAGATCTTACAAATCTAATATTTATCAATTTTAGTTTACTGTTTAAAATTTAAATTGTCGGGCAGCAAAAGCCCCAAACAACTTATTTCCTGAAAAATAAGCATAAAGGTAAGTACGTATGCAAAGTTGGAATTAAAGTTTTAATTTTCTACTTTATTATGATAGTCGTTAAAAAATAGTGTAAGCAACTCCAGTTTAATGGGATATTAAGACACTAAAACTCATTATGATATTTGCCTTCGGTTCATGTGAAAATTATCATACTCATGTCTTAATATCCATAAATTAATGGTCTTTACATAATAAACTATTATGCACTGACTAATGCACGTGCTGAAGTTAACTTTAAGTTAAAATTAAGAAAAAGTGAGGTTTAAACCTTTTGACAGATGTAATATTGGTAAAAAGTGAGATTAAAACCGCTTGAAAGTTGTCAAATGTCATATAAAATATTAAATAAAACTGGCTTAAAGTTATGAGAAAAATGACTTCAAGTTTTAGTCGTATAGATAAAATATGTATTTCTTTTTATAAACCCTTAAGTTAATTTGTAAAACTTGTAGTTACACAATACATTATGGGGGTTTATCAATTGTATACCTGTGTTAATCTAATATTATAAGTAAATAAACTTAACAATAACAAGACTGCGGAGAACAACAAACTTAAGATTTAATTAATAAAGTAAACATAATACAATATATTATGGTAGAGAGCAGTGTTTTCGATAAAACTTTGAAAAGAAAAACTCTTATACTTGTTAGCCAGCCAACGAGAGCCTCGACTGGTAACAATAGGATCGTTCCTATGGAGGAAACTTATGAAGAGGGAATAGCTTCCCTTGATTGACACACTGTCCTTGTACGCTTCCAATTAAGCCATTAACAGACAATATTTCATTGTTGGTCTAATTAAATTGTCTGCAAATTGTATTCAGAGTTTGTATAATGCGTTACATGTGTGTCATATATGTAATGTGAAAAATCGATGAACAAACTGAAAACCCATTTTAAGGGTTTGAAAGGTAAACCAATACCAACTTTTAAGCCCTGTGGCGGTAGCCACCCTAACCTCAACATCTTTAATAGCACTATAGCCTATACTCTGAAGGTCCTTTAATACCGTTTAGGTTTAAAATTAGAGAAATATTTAAATGTGGATTTTTTTGCAGAACGTGATACCTTGTTCAAAATGCTTTTATTTCTCTAAAAATCAAAATAACATCGAGTTGACACTTTTTTAGTTATATTTTTTTTTTATAAAAATTATAGTTAATATAGTATTTAATTATAAGCAAATAAGTAAAATGTATACAGGTTGTCTTAAACTGAACCGTTTAGGAAATTTCAGTGAATCAAAAATCAATAATTAATTAAGTAATTAGTAAATACAAAACTTTAAAAAAATAACGTTTTAAAATACATAACAGACAAAAACAATAACAAAAAAACAAAAAATAATAATTAGATTTAAGGTTAAGATTTTTTTATTTTGTGCTTAGAGCTTATATGATACTTACCACACTTAAATAAATAATTAATTAACGAGTATTAACGATTTCAAACTTTTTGTATTAAATATCACATTTATTAATATTTTGTAAACAGTTTTAATATAACTTAATAATGTAAAGTATTCTAAACTAAACAAGAAATAAATCGGTTACTTAGTTATGACGCATAACTATTAAATAAAATTCATTACTTATAATATTTAATACCCAACGTAATATTAACAGTTTAATATAATATAATATTTAAATATATATTTATATATTATAAATTTTTTGTTCTCTTACCTGAGTATTTAAATACACTCACAGGCAAAATAATCGATCCACACAAATTTTCGATGAATTTCAATGGCAAATAACTTTTTTGTTTGATTTTGGATTTAAACAAATATTATTTATTATTTATTTTTTCCATTTCAAAACGACCGCTACGCACAGGTCATGATTTTCTTTTTCTATGAAACTTAAATATCTTGTTTTTTGGTCGAAATTATGAGACACGTATTTTTTTGTTTGTCGATTTATTTTTTGCGGTAAAAATCGATTTTCCGTTGGCCGAAAAAGCTTTTTTTTTAACGCGTATAACTTGTTCAAAAATTGACCGATTTTGGCAATTGAACTTGAATTTTTTCTGTACAAAGGAAATAAGTGACAGTTTTGTGAATGAATGAATGAATTTGTCTCCGACTGATGTTGCCAGAGCCATTGATTTAATTCAGGATGGACGGTCACAGTATTACGTGGCAAGTGTTTTAAACGTCACAAGAAGTAACAAAGTGTTCATCAGTCGGAGACATACATTTTTAAAAGTAAGAAGACGCCTCAAAATTAACACATTAATTTACAAAAAACAATTTGATAGCTTTTAAAAGCTGTATATGACATGTCCAAGAATGGGATGATTCAACAAAACTGTCACTGCCATCCTCCATAGACCATGGAATCCATAGTCACTGTCATCCTCCATAGACTATGGAATCCATAGTCCATAGTATGGATGGACCGTAGCAACCTTAGTTCTTCGTACAGAAAAAATATTGGAAATTGCAATGTTTTTTTTTAAATCCATATTTTCCTAAAAAATAAATATATCAAGGTAAACCAAAAACGAAACTGTTAAAAATAGATGTGAGTTGATAATTAAAACTTAATTTAGAAAAATATACGATTTTGCCACTCTACAGAGTGTCTGAAACTTATGGTAAAAAACATATTTTTGTTTAAACCTGTATATTATAAACGTACGTCTATTTTTTTAGTAATTTTTAAAATGAGAGCGATTTTCCATTAATTTTTTTACAATATTGTTTAATATTTGTTTAAATCCAAAATCAAATAAAAAAGATATTTGCGATTGAAATTCATAGAAAATTTGTGTGGATCGATTATTTTGCCTGTGAGTGTAGTAGGCATTAACTTTTTTCATCTTTTAATTGGTCTAATTACTGTTAGATGATGTATGTAAAGAAATAAATAAATATATAAATAAAAAAATGTTTAGTAATGATTATTTCCCTCAATATAATATGAACCAATCAAAAGCCTTGAATTTTCGAATAAATTTCGTTTAAATAAGCGATTAAATCACTAGACCTTTTTAACAGCGATTAAATTTTAGCCTCCATATTGGATTTTTGTTTACGATTTTATGGTGTTATTTACAAGTTTTAACAAACATTTTTTAAAAAACAATAAAAAATAAGTTATCTAGTTTACGAAATATCAATTATTACTTATTAGATACCTTAAATTAATGGAATTTTCTTTAAAAAAATATTTATAAACTTTGACACATACGTCAGATTTTATGAATGGTCAAATAGTTTCCTTTAATTCGAGAAATAATCTAGAAGTATATCACTCAACCTATAAATTTAATCTGTCAAACTATGCTCAGTAAGTTTTTTATTTAATTTTTCTTTTTGGAAAATAGTTTCATGCAAAATAATTAAATTATTTTGCATTCAACATTTTCCAACAAAAACCAAAGAAAAAACTACTGAGCCTAGTTTACCCGATTAAATTCATAGTTCTCGTGATATAATTTATGATTATTATACAATATTACAAAATATGTTTATGTTTTACGTTTACCAAAGTTAAAAAAATCCGTGTACAAATATTGAAAAAACAAAGAAAACTAAGTAATTATCTAAATTTAAAATGCAATTAATTATAACTTCCAATACTTTCTTTCTTCTGAGTCTAAAGTCTTGAAAAGGTTGACAAACTTTTCCCCCTAAAACCGACCCTGGTTAGGTTACATATGCATTTAACAAGGCACATACGCAACAATAAATATTTGCCCCTGGAACGAATGAGTCAAGGGGGAGGAAGAGCATCCGAAATACTCCCGAGTTTTCGAAAGAAAGAAACGTTTATAAGATGAACATCTGTTTACTTGCGGAAAATATGTTTACGACAATCTTGAAGGCTTTCCAACGTTCGTTGTTCAGATAAAGATATCGCGTACATAAAATTAAATTGAATACTTACACTTAAAAGTTTAAAGATATTTGCGATGACAAAATGCTTGAAAAAAAACAAAACTTGGCAAAATCTTTATACAGAAACCTGAAATTATTATTTGTTTGTTATTATAACAAGTTATGACGAATCTAACAAAATATTTTAAGATTTGTCGTAACTTGTTATAGTAACAAACAAATAATAATTTCAGGTTTTTTATGAAATATTAATGTATTTATATTTAGAAATTCTTAGTAAAAAAATATTATTAAATATAATACAATCAAGTAATTTTAATGTACATTATATTATATTATATTATATTATATTATATTATATTATATTATATTATATTATATTATATTATATTATATTATATTATATTATATTATATTATATTATATTATATTATATTATATTATATTATATTATATTATATTATATTATATTATATTATATTATATTATATTATATTATATTATATTATATTATATTATATTATATTATTTATTAAAACGTGAATACACTAAGGCAGAAAAAAGATGTGAACATTTAAACATATGCTAAGTGACGAAAACAGTGACGTCTACAATTTTTTAGGAAATTTAATTTTCCCTTCCTGAAAAATCCTCGAATATCAAATTTTGTGCAAAAACGATTGTTTTTTCTAAAGTTATTTAATAAAATAGAAAGTAAAATTTATTTTTGTCGATAGATTAAAAACTGAACTATTGATTTTAGCATTATTTTAATTTACCTGTGATATAAAACACGAATTTTCAAGTTAATAGCAGCAATTTAAAAAAGCTTTGTGATTTACATATATGTAAACCCGTTCAACCAAGAACACAATATCAATGTCGTTCCGGCTTAAACAAACATTTTACATTTTCGGTCAGATCGATGAGTCTCATCTTTTCGTTCCCAGTTGCGACAATTTTATTTATTTTTGTTGAAATACTCCCGGAAAGCAATGTCTGAATATTCTTAGCAATGGAAAATAAAATCTCTTTACAAATCAGTCTAATATAATCTAAAAAGTTCATTTTTTAAATAAGAATATTTGAAATTTCATATTAGTAATAGTAAAAAAAAGTTTACATAGTTCCAAAAAAATTTCAGAAGAAATTTTAAATCAGATAAAAGTAAGTCAACACGAGATAAATTGTAATTTCTTGGTAATACATTTTGGTCTCGAAAACGCAATCCTATTAAAATCACATTTAATTAAGTAAACCAGATTGCTGTCCTGGTGAAAAAAGTGAGATCTTTATTTTATGTTAAAAAAATAAAATTTAACGTACCCAGTCTCTTTAATACAATAATATTGTATTAAACAGACTAGGTGCGTTACATTTTATTTTTTTAACATAAAATATATATAATATATTATGATATTTTTTATCGGAAAATGTCGTTTTACTTACAAAAATGGCGAATGCACCGGGGTTAAACATTATGAAAGGTTCAGAAGTTTTTCAAAAGATTTGGTTGCAGCGCTGTTTCACAGTGGGGCAAAATTCAAAAAACCTAGCCGAAAGGCCGAAAACCTTAAATTTTTTTATTGCATTTTACAGCATTTGGTAATGCTAAAGGTATAATAAAATAAAGCATAAAAACAAATTGTTTTCAAGTGTTCTGTATCGAGCTTTGGCATAGATTGTATCCACATAATTGATCTATGAAAAAATCAGGTGTCTATTCAAATTTTGTCCCATTTTTACACCCTTTGGGAGTCGATTTCCACCAAGCCGATTATACTGAAATTTTGAACAGACTTAATGCTAGTGACAATATAATTAAGTAAAATTGTGAATTTTCAAAAGGGCCGCCGCTCCAAGATGGCCGTGTATTGATATGGGTATCAAATGAATGGGTTTTTTTAAGCAAAATACGGGATGTTATTCTAAATTTTAATATGACGGATTATACTAGAAAACCAAATAAATTTTTGCAATAATAGCTGCTCGGGAAGCAAATTAAAATTGGTAAATATCATGAATATTTTTTAAGTATTCCTTGCAACAATATGTTATTTTTTGGTGTTTTTAGGATTGCTCAATATAACCCTTTTTATATTGAATTTATAAAAATAAATCAGATTTTTCGAAAATATTAATTTATATTGCATGAATCCACTTATTTTACAACATTAATTTAAATGAGTAATATTATATACGAGTATACATAATTCTACACTTAAGGCAACAAATATAATATAAGAAATAAATAACATAAAGCAATAAAAACGAACACTTAAGTGGTTTTTTACGTAAGGGTGTTGAAGAACTGTTGCCTACACGCCACAGCAGGCAGATTATCTCTCACCGCTGTTGCTATACCTGTTTGCCTATATAAAGCGCTTGGAAGGGTCTTTTGACTGTGCTTACATATCACGGCTACGCGGCACTAAAGAGGTTAAATAAGACCGAAACAGGCTCTCTGTTCTTTTAGTAGGCTATACATTAAATTAAAAAAACCGCAAGATATATTAAAAGTCGGGATAATTTTAATAATTGACATTTGTGGATGGGACAAGATAATTTTTTGTTATCTAGTCCACACCTTTCAATTATTAAAATTACTTCTTTTATAAAATATTTCTTGCGTTTTTTTATTTAATGTATAGCCTAATAAAAAGAATATTTTTGACGATTTTTATTCCAAAATATTTTATAATAAATTATTTCCAATTTTTTTTATAAAAACAGTTTTATAATTCGTGCGTTTCGCGGGCTTGAAATGGGCGCTCATGCACTAACCTACGGTAATAAAACTATTTTTTATGCCATGACAAATTCATTAAATCCGTATATGCAAATTACCCATGTACATGTAGTGTAAAAAATATTTACTGTATATAAGTTTATAATGTATTGTGATATTTTAGCAGTTAAAAAAAATTGCACTCTTTCGTATTGATTTTTAATAACTTTTTAATGTGATATAAATTTAAATCCAAATTTTATATATTTTTATAAAAACGGCCATGCTCAGCGATCCTGGAAACGACGAAAAACTTCTATTTTTGCAATGAATACTTAAAAACAAAAATATTTCATTAAATTTACCTTCTTGAGTCATTTATTTTTTATTAAAAAAGCAAGCTTATGATGTACAAAATAAAAAAATGACATGAAAACAAATTTAACTTCAAAAAATAATTTTTTGGAATCTGTGTTGTTAAAAATCTGAAGTTATTTGTGAATATGTCTGATGAAATAATATAATTTACTTAAAATATTTTGTGTCTAAAAATTTTGTCCCGGATTTTTCGCCGTATTATTGGATTATGTTTTTAAACATTTTGAGATCAAATTCTTAATCAGCAACCTAGAAAACCCTAGAAAACCCATAACATATTAATTTTGTTAAAAACAACATTTTGGCCAGGTTTTTTCGCCATATTGGATTCGCCATTTTTTTAAATTTTTAAGATCAAATTCGCAACCTTGAAAACCTATGACCCTTTAATTATGTTAAAAACAACAATACCTAAACATTTTGGCCATGTTTTTTGGATTCCGACCCACTTAGTGTCGGTGTCGCGCACTGTCTTCAAAATAAACTCATAATTTAGTTTGCAGTGCATTATTTAAAATATTCTCGGGATACCACAATGCATTCAGCAAACTAAGTTTGGCTTTAACGCGACATCAAACTTGAAAACAATGTCTATAAATTATGAATTAAATTAAATAAAACAATAAAACTTCGGAGATATTTGAAGTCTTACAATATTTATACAAACTAAAAATAGATAGTATATTTAGGGTTAGATGGAAGAACAGCTGTTTATTGTGCTGGACCAAATCCAAGTCCAAGTAAACAAACTGTATCTCGCCTTTTCATAAATAATAATACTTACTGCCAATTATTTATGAATAAAGACCTTTATTATTATTATTATTATTATTATTATTATCTTTTTAAAATTAATCAAAAATTAATTAAAACAAATTTTGTTAAGATGGTCAATTTAGTTAAAAAACATAATTTTGTTAAAAAACATGAATTTGGCCTTTTCTCAATTTTTATAGAAATAGTAAATTACCTTATAGGCTTATAGTGCTTATTAAAGCCGAACTTACTGGAGATATGAGCAAGGCAGTTAATATACTTTCTCCGCCGCACAAACAGGTATTTTGACCTAAAACGTGGCCAAAAATATTTGGGTTTTTTTTCTGTATCAAAAAAGAGTAGCAATTTACTAAAAAACATATTTTTAAAGGTATACAAGTGGGTATTTTTACTATATCCTTCTACCTAAAAATCTTATAAGATCGCACTAAACTGTCTGGTTTGAAGGGTAAATTTTTTCGTGATGTGAAAAGTTGTGAATGTTTTTGATGGCTACAGTTATTCTAGATGTCCATATCAACTTTTTCCAACAAGATCACTTTTAACATAAGAAACAACACGGCGAAAATTTGTGTTTTTGTAGAGTGTCGCGAACGAAGAAGTACGATTTAAAGGAGTTCTAGTTGTTGGTACCGCGTACTGGGATAGCCAATTCAGGTAGCAACTACACCAAAAGATAGTCATATTATCTATCTTCTTTGAGACGAAATCTTAGATCTGGTAATAAAATATAACAAAATTGGGTTTTGGCCACATTTTAGCTCAAAATACCTGTATGTGCGCCGTGTTGAATATACTATTTATTTTAAGCGTTTAGTAATTTTGTACTTGTACATTGAAATTTTCGAGTTTCCGACATTTTGTTATGGGATTGGCGTTTGGCATATGATGCATTTATTCTACAGTGACCTGTAATTTTTAGTTATCTACTCCAAAGATAATACACCCCATAGATTGGAAACTCTTCCATCACTGCTCTCTAGAGCTACAATACCTGAACTATATCTATTTGTAAATCTGTACATCTGTACAAACGCTATTTGCAAATGTCAATGTCCATCATAATTATTGATGTCGATCATAATTTTTGAATTATTAAATACATTTTTGCGCCTTAAGTGATAAAATGTGTTAATGGTTGTGAAATGTATTGTTGTTGGGCGGTCCTAAGCCAAAAAGACATCTCGTTATTATTAAATTATTCTCTTAGACAAAAAGATGCATTTTAACTATACATATATTTTTAAGTACTATAGCTCCTAAAAATTTCTAATTAAATCGAACGTATCTTAGAGAAACACCATAAAGCGCTATAATTTATAAAGTAAATGTGGAGTTGCGTCTTTTTGGCTAAGCACGGCGGTACCGCTCTAGCGTAAAAATACTGTTTGTTAATTATGAATTATTTAGGATTGCTTGTTTAATGGTAATTTAGTCCAGGCCAAGCCCAGGCTACTTATGGTTGTTTCAAAACCAATAGTTGGCAAAATGGATTTTTCACGGTTGGTTAGAACTTGCCAAAAGTCGACACTCAAAAGCCTTGTACAAATTCCTATGTATTTAATATGTACATATAGATGTATGTATTTTATTTTATATAATATTATTAATACAATAAATAAATCTTATATTCATACTCGTTTTATTTAAAATACAGCAGTAAATACAATATAAAGGCACCCTACGAAGCATCAACATTCAAATATGGCGCCAATATATGTTACAGAAATCTACTTCAATTTTTGGCATTGTAGACCTAGATGGCGTTAATTTACTTTAGCCTTTTGCCGCTAGCGCTAGTGTAGTTTCCAATCTATGGGGTGTATTTTCTATGATCTACTCTTCCTATGTAATTTTAATGAATTTGTTAAAATATCCATTCCCAAAAAAATAGTATAATAGTAGGTTTGTCTACTATCATTTGTTTAGAAATATGAGATTTCTGGTATAATTTATGAGATTAAATATAACGTTGATTTAATGTGTTAAATGGCTAGTTTTGTTGATGAAAAACGAGTGCACTCTTTCAGTGTGGCTTTCGAGCTTTCTTGTAAATTGTGAAGAAGTAAGGTTAAATTCGACCGACAGTTGTCCTTTTAACAAATAAAATCGAGATTAAATTTTTATTTGTGCTCTCCGAAGATAAGGTATAGTATACAACTCGTTTATAAACTTGTTTGTATTCAACACTCGTTCGCAAGCTTCGCTCTTGCTTAATTAAAATAATAATATACTATTAACTACCCTAAGTTGACAAGCTGTGCCTTTATGGCCTTTTAGCCACGGGCTGAAGTTATATATTCAAAAAAGTGGGGTCTGACAGTTGTAAGATGTCAAATGTTTAAAAAATATAATTGACTTTATTATTATTATGTAGATATAAAAACAAATATGTTTTGAAAGTTTCACGTGTTTTATTCACTTTTGACATTCTGAAGAAGTCACTGTGTGACGAAACAATTGTCAAAAGTAAATAAAACACGTGAAACTTTCAAAACATATTTGTTTTTATATCTACATAATAATAATATTATAATAATATGGAGTTTTATCAAGTCGAAACAATCAAATAATTGACTTAATCTATATCTTTTTAAATCTTCTTTGTGTTCGTCGTAGATAAAGTATAGTATGCAACTCGTTTTATAAACTTCTCTAGACACCCGTTTTTATTAAATACTGGCTTGCAAGCTATTATTAGCGGATTTAGTGTTATATAACATATTTTATATTTGTTTTATAATTGTTTGTTTTTTAAAATATTTTTTAAGCTTAAATTCATCCAAAATATTTGCAACAACTGCCTGGTTGGTTTAACATCAACGTAAGCCGGCTTCTGGGACAACAATAATTATATATATATATATATATATATATATATATATATATATATATATATATAATTATTGTTGTCCCAGAAGCCGGCTTACGTTGATGTTAAACCAACCAGGCAGTTGTTGCAAATATTTTGGATGAATTTAAGCTATATATATATATATATATATATATATATATACATATATATATATATATATATATATATATATATATATATATATATATATATATATATATATATATATATATATATATATATATATATATATATATATATATATATATATATATGTATATATATATATATATATATATATATATATATAGCTTAAATTCATCCAAAATATTTGTATATATATATATATATATATATATATATATAGCTTAAATTCATCCAAAATATTTGCAACAACTGCCTGGTTGGTTTAACAATGTTAAACCAACCATATATATATATATATATATTAAATATATATATATTTTTATTAAATACTGGCTTGCAAGCTATTATTAGCGGATTTAGTGTTATATAACATATTTTATATTTGTTTTATAATTGTTTGTTTTTTAAAATATTTTTTAAGCTTAAATTCATCCAAAATATTTGCAACAACTGCCTGGTTGGTTTAACATCAACGTAAGCCGGCTTCTGGGACAACAATAATTATATATATATATATATATATATATATATATATATATATATATATATATATATATATATATATATATATATATATATATATATATATATATATATATATATATATATATATATATATATATATATATATATATATATATATATATATATATATATATATATATATATATATATATATATATATATATATATATATATATATATATATATATATATATATATATATATATATATATATATATATATATATATATATACATCCCACTACACTTATGGCGTCCTTTCATGGACGTCACTTATGGCTTCCCCCTTAAGGAAGCATATATATTCATTTTTGATTAAAGTATATTAGCTAACCCATTCTCCTTGTGCCTCCACTCGTTTAAAATTTTAGTTATTTTTTTTTAAATATACGGCTTTGTGACTTCCTTTTATAATGCAGACATATGAGCCCCACGAAATATATGATTTTGTACATTTCACAATATATATGAACTCCGGCAATGTTGCCATATTTCATAATATAAAAAACTATTATATTTTTATAAAACTTAGGATATAACTTGAAATATTATAAATACCCTATATTATTTCGACTTTCTTAACAATTTTTGAATAGGTATTAAACGAATGGTGAGATTAAAAAACTTAATTTTATTGTTAGAAAACAAATAAATTGTTTTTAGTTATTTTTATTTTGGCTCGATCTAGCATAAGAAAATTTGGGGTAGGTATATAAATTCAATTAAATTCAAAACTTTATATTAAATACCTACCTATAGGTATACTATGTTAAAAAACTGTTTTTCAGAACACCATTTTACTTTGTAAAAAATCATATTTATTTATTTGACAATATTTAATAATAATAATAATAATAATAACTTTATTGACGGTACTAAACCACTTACAAAAAAATACATTTAAATGTCTTGAATTAGGATTGATAACAATTAATTTTGTAATAACATTGTTTCTTGAATACTTCCAATGAGCAATTAAAAAAGTCCAAATCAAGGTTGTTTGCATCAAAGCATATTCTGCTTATAGGCATGAATTTAGCATATTCTGTTCTGTACTTTTTATGTGAAATAATAATGTGTTACGCATTCGTCTCATCGGAGTATTAAAATTAATTTGCGCTAACAAGTCGGGGCAGTTTATAAAGTTATTAAGCAATTTAAATGATATATGAGACGTATGTATACTTTTTGCTTTTTAACAGTAAAGGACAAAAATATTGTGGCTGTAATTAAAAATTAAATGTGGTAATATTCAAATTGTATTACAATAATTGTAATTGCAATACCACATTTATTTTTAATTATCATTACAATGTTTTTTGTGAGTTTTGCATACGCCTCATCTATGGATATATATATATACAAGGGGATGACGTTTTTTGTGATAATTTATTAGGAGTATTCTACGGACTGTAAGTCTAGGTACCTATCTATAGATATTACGCTTTGTTAATTTTGTAATAGGTACCTACTAACATTTAATAACGTGGGGGTGGGAAAAATAGTGGTTTAATTAACTGTATAGGTACTATTTATGTAGAATTATTATAATTATAGGTAAATTTATATAACAATACAGTTATTTAAACCACAATTACCGGTTACAACTTATTAAATTTTAGTATTGTAAATTAAACATAGCATAATATTTATAGATACCTACCTACACTTTTTAAAATAATATCTGGCAGTCATAATAATTATATATTATTATTAACACTTTGTCGGGTGGTTAATATAATTTTTAAACTTAAAACTTTAATAATTATTAAGATCTAGGTAATATATATCAAAAATCTTAGTATTAAAATTTTTTAACCCTGATTTATAGATTGCCTTCCTTCCTTCATCCCTTCCTTCCGTAAAAGTTGAACAATGGTCAGTGTTCAGGTTAGTTAGATGTAAGAAAGGAATTTTATATAATTAATGTTGTTAAATTAATATAATAGTTTATATAATTATTATGACCCTTTGTTAATACTCATCTTTACTATTTTTTCATTGTAAAAATTTAAAAGTGGATGATTAATGTAATGTAAAGGTGACCCATATACTTAGGGGGGGTCGTCGAAAATGTGACAGTTTGTGACAGCCGGGGGGGGTTTTGGAGGTTGTGATGTCACAAAATTATAAAAATATTTTGGATATTAAGATTTTATTTTAAGCAAAAATTTCGTGGGGTAGACCTTACATAAAAATTAAATCAGTGTGACGTGACGCCAATGGGAAGGGGGGGGTCCCATAATTTGTGACACTTTGTGACAAGGGGGGAGGGGGGTTCAAAAATAGGGATGCACCGGATCAGGTATTTTGCCGATCCGGCCGGAACCGGAATTTCGGCCGCTGGCCGAACCGGATCGCCAGAATTCCGGCCGGATCGGGACCTAAATTTAAAATGTATGTGCATGCCTGTTTTTATACGTAAAACATTGAAAATATTGAGGCTGATTTATTTTTACTTTTTTTTAAACTAGCTACAGTATGCAGAGTATTTATTACTATTAATTTTACCTAGATATAAATTACTGTTTATTTAAATATTAATTTTTAATTAGCGTTAACAAAATTAAAACAATTCCACTCATTCGATTGGAGAATAGCAGCCACCTGCCAATAATAAAAAAATTAAAAAGAAGTCGGGGAACCACAGCCGCCATTCTATCATAGGCAAGGAAACACGCACACCCTTTACTGTTGACCAATTACAAAATATATCTGGAAAGCGATCCGGCCGGAGCGATTCGGCCGGAATGGTAGTTCCGGCCAACTGGCCGGATCGGCCGGATTTAGTGGTACCGCCAGAATTCCGGTGCATCCCTAGTCAAAAATATTAAAAAAACGTGTGACATCATTTATGGACGGCCCCTTATCTCAGAAACTACTGGAGTCACACAAAATTTGTAAGAAACAAATATTCACGAAGTAAAAAATATTTTTAAAATGTTATATTTTCATTTATACAGAGTGTTTGGTTTTCCTTGGGCGATATCAACTATCTTATTTTCAATGAAAGACCCTGTATTTTTTTGCATTTTTGGATTCCACCCACTCTTTTAGGTATACTTTGTAAAAATATTAATTAAGAAAATGTTAATACTTTTTGAGTAAAATTAAGATTTATTAAAATTTCGCTAAAAGTTAAAAATAACCAACTAAAAGTTATTATTTTTTATATTATGTAGTATTCATCTCTTTAATAATAAGTAAGCTATAAGTTAATTAATTTTGAATGAAAATTTAACCAAGGTAATTGGAAAAAATTGTGAAAAATGAGTATATTTTTTTTCTATTAGGTTTAGGTATAGGACATATATATATATATATAAAAAGAAAGGAAATTACTTTTTATATCCAATTAAGCAAAAATGTATAGGGTGTTCCATTGAATAAAAACAAGATTTTAAACTTTTAAAAACGCCATTTTCAACGGGACATAGAAAACACTGTATAATATTTTCCAAAAAATATAGTAATTACTTTATAGCTTACTTATTATTAAAGAGAAAGATACTACATAATATAAAAAATAACAACTTTTAGTTGGTTATTTTTAACTTTTAGCGAGTGTCTACATTTAGAGAAATTTTAATAAATCTTAATTTTACTCAAAAAGTATTAACATTTTCTTAATTAATATATTTACAAAGTATACCTAAAATAGTGTGTAGAATCCAAAAATGCAAAAAAATATAGGGTGTTCCATTGAAAATAAGAAAGTTGGTATCGTCCCAAGGAAAACCGAACACCATGTATAAATGAAAATATAATATTTTAAAAATATTTTTTACTTCGTGAATATTTGTTTCTTACAAATTTTTTGTGACTCCAGTAGTTTCTGAGATAAGTATATGGGTCACCTTACGTGAACCACCCTATACAATTTAACTGATTCGTCAAAAATAACACTTACAATTACACCGCATTAAAAAATGTTAGAAAATTACACCACAGTCAATAAATTACACCGCAATTGGCAACACTGATTTAATTTTCATCGGAGAATATATTCGACCACCCAGGCGGCATTTCAGTGGTGTAATAACCCAGCAATGTCCATTTAAGAGATATTTTAAAAATACGCTATTAAAAAGTATTTTCTTGCGAAAAAGATATTTAATAAATTATATAATATTATATAATAAATATTTAAATATTAATTTAGTAATATGTGCAACAACATTAGTTAAGTACGGCACTGGACACATATTTTTTGGATTATTTTTTGACGTTCCTAAAAAACAATAAAATTTTATGTGTGTATTTTTTATTCAATCAAAACATTATTATAGTAAGATGCATGCATTACCGCGAAAACAAAACGGCATCTCTCATTAAAATAAAATCTGTCACTGACAGACTGTCAGTATACTATACTATAGGTACTATAGACTATAGTAATAAATAAAATAAGCAATTCTACATCGAAAGAAGAAATAAACAAACAAATAAATGAGCAAATAAGGAAAAATACATCCAAAACACCCAAATTAGTAAGTTATATTAGTAAATTCTAATTTAGTAATACCTACATGTCAAAAAATCATCTATCAGAATACCAGTTGAGAGTTTAATAAATTAGAAAATATTTTTTCAGATATTTCTCAAACTTGTTGTCATAAGGCAATAACCAGGCAAGCCCTATGGACAACAAGTTTTCGAAATAGATACCTGTCAAATTATTTTCAATTTATTCTCACTAGTAATATTACTGTTGAAAATTGTGAAAAATGTGATGGAAATTGACAGTACAAAATATGTGACCTTGCCGTTTTTGATATTAGACCCCTGATTAATATGAGAAGTAGATATGAATGTAAATATTAGGGTGTCCGTTGTTTCCCAAGTTGTTTTTTTCACTTTGGTATAAGTAATCTAAAATATTTGTTTACAGTCTAAAAACAATTACAAAAAATAATTTTTAATAAAATGTACATGAAGCAATACACATTAGATATTTTTGTGGAAAATTTTATGCTCTACAAAAAAGATCTTTCAAATTTTTTTCGTAAAACCATCTATTTAAATAATATAATATATATTAATAGTACCTACTTATAAAATTATAATTATTAAAACGTACTCGTACATTATACATGGTGATATTGCGCCCTTAAAATCTCATAAAAACGCTTCAAAACATCGAACGTATTTAAAATAATAAAATTAAATTAAATGATCCATGGTTGCCAATTTTACGGACGCCAAATATGCGAAATCATGAAAACGGAATAATAATGAATATACAGACGGTCGACTAGAGCGCAACTAAGCCAAGCGTAATAATGCAGAACTAAAATATACAAAAACGTACATAACACCGATCATGTGGCGTCCCGATAAAATTTTACCAGAAATGTTTTTACTAAAAAATAAACTGAATTGTGTGGGTAGTCGATATGGCGTCCATATACGGAAGCCGTATGCCAATCGGACGTCATATCCAATGTAATACGTCAATGTATGGACGCCATAAGTATAGCGGGATGTATATATATATATATATATATATATATATATATATATATATATATATATATATATATATATATATATATATATATATATATATATATATATATATATATATATATATATATATATATATATTGTATATATACCGGGCTTAACGAGTGCTATCTCGTCCTTATTTCTTACTACACTGAGCCTAGTTAAGTGTGAGATGTTATTCGGTTATAGTATTTTTGTTATTTTTTAATTTTTTTTTTTAATAGTTTTATTTAATTGTTACATAATAATAAATTTTAAATTAATTATTAATAAATATATGGAGTTGAAATCTGCATATTGGGACTCGATATTTGACTCGAAAAACCAATATGTAAGTTTAACCGCTAGCTCGGGGTTTGCCACGGCTACACTTTCAATCGCCGTCCCGAGGCTTATTTAAAGCTCTTAAAAGCGATATACCAACCATGTTAAGTGGACCGAAATGTAAGACACTATTTATTCTCGCCCTGCCAACGAATCCATGCCAATGACAATTTGTTACCGACACTTTTTACCTGTTTGCTGTTTAGAACTAAAACGAAAACTTGAAATAGTTCTTTAGCCAAATAACTGAAAGGAGATAAATTATACTTGAAATGATCGGAAATATAAGAGTAAATTGTTTTTCTATGTAAGGTATAACTCTTAACAGGAAAACCACTTATTATATCAGGGCTTTTATATGGAGTTTTAACTAATTTTCTAAAGTTTGTACTTTCAGCTACAAAAAATGCTTATAAACCATAAAGAAGTTGATCCATTATAATTATAGTTATTCAATTGTTATTAACTGTGTCTTATAATTATATACATTTGATATAAAACCCAATAATAGTTTATTATGTCGACGGTGGTTAGTGCTGCTGACTACAAGCCGGAGGTCGTGGGTTCGAATCCCACCAGGGGTATGGCTGTTTATTTTTGTTCGTCCTATTGTGTTAAAGTCCTTCGGAGGGGACTTTAAGCCCGCGGTCCGTTCCTATCCCTAACCCGCACAAGCCATTCAGTTGGCTTATGGGACTTCTTAAGAAGTAAGGGTGGAACTAAAAGAGCACTTTTGTATTTTGTATGTGTCAAGTTTAATAACCGCCATTTTAGATACAAATTTAAATTAATGTCTTGAAAAGTTTATAACTGAGTTACATACCATACTTTTTGTAAGGCAAATACTTATTATTACCTATTATTACTTAGTTACCCTTAATTTTTATTGTAGGCGCGGTCCTACCAAATGGCTGGCTCGGTCTCCTTATTTAACGCTACTTGAATTTTTTTTGGGGTTATTTAAAATTGAAGGTCTACATCACCGAACCAATTGATGACCTAAAACAACGAAGTAGGCGTGAATGTGCGAATAGAATTGATTTGAAAATTAATTTTATTTAAACGTTTAATATATTAGCAACCATTTTATATTTTATATATGCGTTAAATAGAGCAATAAAATACTTTTTAAATAAGGTATTACAAGCCCTCCTTTCCCCTTAAAATTTTTAGGTTAATACCATACTCTTGGCACCTATAAATTTAACGTCAATAAGTATTATACTTAATATCCCTGACAATGGTTTTTGTCCGATGTCCATACATTTTCTCGTTCAAAAGATAAAAAGAAAAATTGTAAATAAAGAAACAACATGTTAAATAGGTAGTACCTCAACTAAGTTTTTATTAACTGAATACAAAAAGGTATGGTAATATTTGATAAATAAATTTTATAAACAAATTTGGCTTTAAAACGTAAAGTAAACTCTTTCTTACATTTTTTGTACATAAATTAAAAATATCTGCCGAAATACTAACATATATTTTACATAATCTGAAACCAGATTTTTTCGCTACATTTCACTATTCACTGTAATAAATTCCGCTTTAAAATATGGGAAAAAATGATAAAATAAACTGTCAAATTTATGGTCTGTTAGGATTTTTTTTAAATTTATGTTTTAATTTATGATTTTTAGGCGTTTGCTGTATATTTTTTGAACCTACATTACTTTATGTAAAACAAATTTAAATAGTTTATAACTGTCCAATATTATGTATTTACATACATGTAGTTAAAATAATGATGCAATGATATTGTTTCCGCACCTATGTATTTTATTTAATTTTATTAATTCAAATTTATGTAATTAAATGGTTGGTAAATACAACTTTGCAGACTCGATATTAAATTGTGTATTTAATACTTGTATACATTTTATTGCAACGGGGCAGTAGTATATTTATTTAATTAAATAAATATATAGGGTGGCCCAACGAAAACGATACTAAATCTATTGCAAGTCCTCTGCTTTTCGCCAAGTCACCCTGTATATAAAGATGTATAAAATTTAACTAAACCTTTAATAAAGATTATAAGCTTATTATTCTTATATAAAATCACCGTACAATAATGAAAATACATTGAAATTACATATAAAAAGTATATCGTTTAGCTAGAAAATGTAAACTTACAGGTTAAATAAATTCATGTACATAACCTATAATATAACATATGTCAAACGTCAAACCTGACAAAATATCGCAAACTCGATAATTTCGGTCCACCCTAACCCATAAACCATCATAACCACAGTACTATGCCTCGACTACTTGTTCGCAATTCAAACAGCGCTCGCAGTTTTATAAACTGGTTAATTATTTTGAAAAAATACAAAATTTATCAGACGAGAAAAACGTAAGCCCTTTAGGACACATGTCCCCAGGACAAAAAATGCTTGACGGCGTGGCTTCGACCCCCGTTTGCTATTTATTAAACACCATGTACATAAAATAATGTTTTGTATTAAAATTTAATTTAATATAATAATATATTATGTATCAAGTTTGATAAACGCCACTTTATACACGAATTTAATTTAGGTACGCGCGAGCTTGCGAGCGAGTGCTTACATTAATAAGTGTATAGAAAAGTTTATAAACGAGGTGCATACTACACTTTTTCTATGACCAATACTTATTATTATCTTAATAGTATATTATGTATCAAGTTTGATAAACGCCATTTTATACACGAATTTAATTTAGGCACGAGCTAGCTTGCGAGCAAGTTCTTAAATTAATGAGTGTATAGAAAAGTTTATAAACGAGGTATACTATACTTTTTCTACGACAAATACTTATTATTATCTTAAAATGATTTAAATAAAAAATTTGTATAGAGCGCCATCTATGAAACAACAGGGGAAACTGTCAAATGTCACATTTTTACATTTTATAAACACAATTATAAATGTTATAAATCGAAATGTATATTAAAAATTGACAGTTTTTCACAGTGAAAGTAAAGGAAATGTTTTGAGGACTTTACAGTGAGTCCGTGCCCGAATTTAAGTTATAGTTTACTGCCGGCGAAATTAAAAGATCAGTACAATATTGTTCATATAAACTTTTCAAATATTGGCGTTGAGAACTTATTTAATACTTTTGTATTTTTGTAGTTGCAGAAGGCCACATATTCTCGCACGAATTCGAAATTTGGCCTCGAGCGACGAAGGAGCGAGTGGACGAACGAATGAGTGCGAGAATAGCCTTCTGCAACGTGTGATTTATACTATTTTCTCGATTTTAACTTTTATTTAGGTTTTTTTAAATGTTTTGTGGTCGTTGTTAGTTGGGGGATTTTTCTCGCAAAATGTCAGTTGGCAACACAAAATGACAGTTGCATGGACAGGTAGATTTATTTTTATTTACTATTTATTAATAATTATTATAATCTGTCTGTATTTGTCAACTGGATAATAAGGTTTTGTGTAAGTATTGTATTATTTTTTAATGTTTTCTGATATTTTTGAACAATTGTGTTTACTTTTAGCAGTAAAAAATGTCACAGGAGGTTTTACAAGCAACACTGAACATTACAATAAAAGTTTATAACAATTGTGCTAGTGATTAATTTATAGTAGTTTTGTGTTTTGTGTACTGTGGGTATATAATATTTCCAATAAAATATAGTTTGATTGACCTGTCTGGCTCATTTATTTGTCAATAGTTGTTATCTTGCACAAGTACCACTGAACTGCACTTTTTCACATTAAACTTAATTAATTTTGCATTAAAATGCATTGTTGGAGCAAACTTAATATAACAAAACAATAATAAAGGCTTCATTTTCAATAAAAGTGTAGTTCAGGTTGCACTAGTGCAGGATAACAAACAAAGCTATTATAAATAATCCTAAAAGTAATGAATTTGAGGTTATTAAACAGTTTGACATTTTGGGGGTACCAATACTGCCGTGCTTAATGAAAACGCCGTAACCAACAATTTTGAGATTTTTGTTTTACGGCATTTTCTACTAGAAAAATTCATCCTGCGTCTATCCCCGGTACTCAAAAATATATATGAAATATAGATACGGTTTTTTGAGTACAGGGGATAGACGCAGGATGAATTGTTCTAGTAGAAAATGCCGTAAAACAAAAATCTCAAAATTGTTGGTTACGGCGTTTTCATTAAGCACGGCAGAATACTTAAAAACTAAATGTTACCAAAAATCGTTTAAGAATGAGCTTCATTCTTCAACGATTTTGCGTGCGAGAATATGACATTCTTACATAAAAATCGAGAAAATAATTTTTACATTTAGTATTATTTAAGAAAGGCACTTTATTTTAACGATTGTATTACATCTGACAACTGTCAACTAACTTAAAACAGCCCGTGATTAAAAACCTGTTGCTAACTTCAGCCCGTGACTAAAGCGCCATAAAGCCACAAATTGTCAATGTGTATTTAAAAGGTCACTTAGTGTCATGGAAACATGTACGATAAAGGGCGTTTTAAAGGTGCGAATAGAAAAATTATCGCTAAACTTTTTATTTTTCAAATATATTTTCTTTATCTTTGATAAAATAGGTAATTTGTTGGTTGGTTTATTGTTTACTAAATGAAACTATTGTAATTCTATTGATTTTTAATTATTTAAAAATATATTTTTTAATTTTTATGTGTGGTTCCCTGTTGCATAGCACCATTCAAATAAAATGCCAGCCAACTATACATGTCAAAACTAAATTTATCAACTTCTTGGAACTTTATTAAACTAGTTTAGCAACCGCAGCTCAATGAAGCTGATTAGCATCGTCCAGAAAATAAGTAGTTTTGAAACAGGCATAAACTGCGCACTAATCTCATGCATAAACATAGAACGTTTGGTAGAGATTAGACCTATTAAATGGGCTTGTAAAACTGAATTATTTCAGACATGAGACTGCAGGTCTACGTCTTTTTCAAACATCCGTCTTGTCCATCACGTGTTATCGCGTTACGAAAATTAAACCAGTAAAACTTAATTCATTCATCACTGCTTATAATTGTAACAAGTTTGTGTTGCTAATTAAGTTTTACGTTAAACTTGAACTTGCTTAAGATAACGCGAATGATGGTCTATAAAAGTAACATGTTTAGGGTAATTAATATAGATGTTTATCTTTTATGAATATTAAGTATTTTGGTTAAATTTTATTATTAATTTTAAAAAATTATATAGAAATACAAGGTATTTTAAATTTAAATCTCAAATAAAGTTAATATTCTATGTGTCCAAAAAACGATAAAAAGATAAGTGTCTTACCTTAGTTAAATTTTGATTAGTCCCTTAATTATTCTTTCCTAAAAATAATAAAGAACATTTAATTATAAATTTAAATTTTTCATTTAAAAATAACAACAATAAATAAGGACAAAACCTTTTAAAAATCATTCTAACAAATATTTAAGAGCATAAAATAAACAAGAAATTTATAAAATTCTTATAAAATAAAATACATATATCTTGTTTAACATATGTTTGCACCCATAAAAACTGATGAAAATTTCAGGTATAATAATATTTGAGTTAAAAAATTAAAAAAAAAAACTAAAATTAATAACTAAACTGCATTGAAAACATATTTTTAGCACTTTACCCTACATTTTTGTTTAAAATAATTTCAATATCATTTTATTTGAAGAGCTGATAACCTGTCAAAACCAAAAATGGGTAAAACTTTGGTGTCAATTCAAATGATTAAAGTGTAGGGTCTTAGATTTTAAAAATATTTTAATTTTTGTAGACTAAACCTAAATTAGCACAAAAATGTAATTTTTTCCCTTAAGGCGTGTTCCTTAAAAAAATCATATTTCTTGACCTGATAAGGCAGCGACTTCAAATAAACCACAATTTAAAGTAAGTAATGACACTATTTAAATAATTTTAAGCAATTTTTTTATTTACCACAATCAATTTTTTATAAAAAAAAATTTCTACACACTAATTGTTTTAAAAATTATATAAATTATTTATTTAAGAAGCACATGATCCTTGATCATACAACCCATCTTGCTGATTAGAAAACATAACATTTTTGGGTATCTTTCAGATGAAATTGACCAGCTCTGCTTTAATATTAATAATAATAATTTAAAACAAATCGGCGAACATGTTTTCGGCATAATTAAGACATTTTTTATTTTTTTCAAATAGTGAGCTTTTTGAATTTTAAGCGATTCTGCATCGTAGTACACTTGCCAACTTATCTTCAACCTAAGTACAATTAAATTAAAATTTACCACAAAATTAAATTAGGATGTATAAATGTTTCTACCCCCCCTTTATGTCTAAGTAAAAAACTGTAATAAAGATGTGACAGAAAGTTCAAATTCATATATTTTATTTAAAACATACATATATATTTTTATATATATACTACCTTAATAGTCTTTAAGCACTTGCTATTATTTTATGAAATGATTCTTCGTTACTTTTGGGGAATTTATAAATCAGTAAGTTTCACATGTAAACTTATACATTTTGTAAGTTTTTTCGCATAAAATATTTTGAGTTACCATCACTATATTTTGTTACCCAGTAGGTATTTCCTAGAAATTGTGTCAATTTTCACACAAACTGAAAAAACTTTTTAAGTAGCTATTATTATGATTACTAGATTGGTAGCAGCTTGGTTATATTAGTAGTGAGCACTTTTGTGTTTAGTAATGATTTTTAAACCCTTACAGGCTTAAACGTAATAGTTTAAGAATCATTACCAAACAAAAAAGGGCACACTAAAATAGCCAACCTGTCCCCAATTTAGTAATCATTCGTAAACAGTGGAAAAATAGCTACTTAATTAAAAGAACTGTTTTTCCGCTTCAAAATGACGACTGCTGTGAGTTGAATATGCAAGGAAATTGAAGAACCTAACACAATTTCGGAAGGTTTTCCTACAAGCGTCATAAAAATGCTCACTGGGTATGGCGGCCATTATAAAAACAAAAGATGGTGATGGTAACTTAGAATAACGTAGCATATGAAAGTTACTTTTTTTCAGTAGTTCCCAGCAGTAACAAAGTTATATGGATTTTAGGTTTTAAAAAATTCTTTTAAGAACCACTGGTTCATTAATTTAACCGCCCTTGTAGTCATTATAATAGAAAAATACCCATAGAAGTATGCACACTTGGTTCACTCTGCATATTAATTTCTTGCGTCTTGCGTTATAACATATATGATCGTACTTCTCAACGACTTGACCTAGATTAAGGTAATATACCACAATATATTTATTTGTTTTGTTCAACGATGATTCATAGCGGCTTTATATCCGTGGGGTGGGGATGTAGTCAATTTATTAACAAATTTTATATTAATTATTCCCGGCGCATTCGCCATTTTTGAAACAATATGCCACGTAAAAAGAAACCATTAATGCGCACTAATCTGGTCAATACAGGTTGTTTCACATTCGTGATCCATTAGAAGTTTCTGGGGGACGAAAAAAGATATCGATTTAAAATTTCAAAAGCGACTCAACAGTCATAGGCTTCTTGATACAAAATAATATTTAAAATTTTAGAAATTGTTAAATATCTTTTAAATTATTAACTTTTAGTATAGTATAGTTACATGAATCAAAAGGTTTTTTAATTTACCATTTAATTATGTAAAAACAACCCGGGTATTTAAAATAAAAAAATTATTAACTTTTCAAGTAAGCATAATTTGCCCTGGGTTTTCCAGGTAATTTGTTGTCAAATTTTTAAGGATGAATATTTAAAGCAATGTTTTGAGATTCCAAAAATGCTACCCCTATTATCTCAAACTAATAACAACAAAGTTAAAGGCTATTTTTGATTAAAGCGCATTTTTCAAATTAAAAAAAAAACTCAAAAACTATTTACTGTAGGTATAGGACATGGTATAGTAATTTTACTTAAAATTGTATGTGGAATTTAAAGATGTAAAAATGAATGGGGTGTTCTATTTTGAAATAACAAAGTTAATGCCACTTCCGGTTAAACCAGAAATGGCATTTGGTTCAAAATATTTTAGAAAAATAGAATTAAATGGATAATAAACGCTTTTAAATTTTAAATCGATATATTGTATATACTGTTAATGTCAATCTACTACTAAAATCAGCCAATATCTAAGAAAACCTCAGGGGTTGCTTTTAAAATAGTATATTGGAGGGATTACTGTTTTACGCATTAATGTTTAATTAGTTTTTTTCTCTGTGTATTATAAAATTAAGGAAATGATATGTTTGATTTCATTATTTCCTTGGAGTATCCAAAGCAAATTTTATCTTTTCGGAATAAAATTAAACGATTTAAAATTAAAATTTTGCTTAGAATCTGATTACATAATCAGAGCTTTGACAGAAATTAATTACGAACACCTTAATCATCAACATAAATATTATCTCCGTTCGAAAGATATAGCAGGGAAGGACCGGCCCAAATAGGATTATCCTTTAATATTTCTGTTAGCTATAGACTAACACGTTTTGCTTTAATACGGAGATTGGGGCAGTATTTTTGATATTTCTGAAAACATAATTAAAATTATCATCTGGCGAATGAAAAGTTTAGTTTGTGTATTACATTTTTAACAAATAAATTTTTTAAATCTGATGGGATAATTTTTTTTAAATTATGATTTTATATATTTTGTAGGTATTTTGTTAACATATTTATTAAATTATGTTAAATGTAAAAACATTTTTTTTAAATTAAACAAATGAAGACCATAGAAAAAATTAAAATTACAATAAAAACTGTGTTTTTATAAAAACAAAGTAAAATGCATAACGTAGTTAAAATTTTTTACCAAAAACAAATTTTTAAACAATTTTTATTGCATTAAAAAAATTCCAAAATTCTCTAGCAGCTTTTAATTTTAATTAAATTCACATTGTATGTTTTGTTTGTATGTATTTTAAAAATTTTATTAAAACTAAAAACTACTTCTGTTTTAAATTAACAGTTTTTATAAAAACAGAAATTGTAATTAATAACTAAATCCTGATATAAAAAAATAATTAATTTATAAATTTCAATATTTAAATTGTATAAATTAGTTTTTAAATTTGTCACTTTTTAATTGTCACTCTGGTTGCTAAGTTAATGAAGAAAATACATAATTTGTATTAATTTATGGTTGTTAAATTAGACTTTTATGCACAAGTGCGTAAAAATAAAAATATGGTAAATTATAAATAAAATTAGGCTAAATCAGTGTAAATAACTAAAAATTACTGGTCACTGCCGACTTAATTCTTGAACAATGTGTAGGTTACATAACCTATATTACAAATCTGAAACGTCAAAACTACTAACAAAATGTAGCAAACTCGAGAATTTTAATGTAAGTAAAGAATTATTAAACGTTTAAAAAAAATAGTTTATACAATACGACGGAGAAAGCATATTAACTACCTTGCTTAGATCTGCAGGGAACACTCGGCTTTAATGAACGCTTTTTCCGAGTATTAGATAAAGTAATATTTTTTTGAACTAAGTGCATTAATAGCTATAATAATTGTTTGGCAATCAAAATACATTTATTTTATGTGCATTATAATAATAATTATACAGTAAACGAGCTTATATTGAACATTATATTTATTTTCAAGCGTTTTATTATTGAAGCTTAATTACTGCCAACGCTCACTACCCAGCGCTGAATTTATACTAGTAGACCAGTGGGCAGGAAGCCTTTAAAAATGGTAAAAAGAGAAAAAAAATAACAGTAGGATGAAACCCATTGGAAAAGGAGGGGAATATAATAAAAATTAAAGGAAAAATAAATTACGGGCGATCTGAGTTCGGGAAGTGGGAGGGGGGGGGTTTAAGGGTAAAAAATGGTTTATCTCGATTTCCGGCAAAACTACAAGTCCTATGGAAAAAAGTTAAATGTCAAAGTTGTAGGTAATAAAAAGATCTACAACTTTTGTATTAACAATTTTTTCACATAACCTCAAAATTTATGTGAAAAATAAAAAAACCAAGTTTTTGGTTTTTTATTTTTATCTTTTTCAAAAAAAAATTTTTTTTCACGAAATTTGGTGAAAACTTACCTTTTTATGTCCCAAATACACTGTAATTTATTTGATTTGAAATATTTATTATTTCGCCTTATTTTGACTTAATATCAAAAAAGCACCCTAATTTTCAATCGAAAATTCTCGCGTCAAAATATCAACTTTTTTCAAAAAGTCGGTGTGCTTTTTGTTCGATGAACTCTCTACTTTCTGATGGTGTAAAAAAATATATACATTACTATGCACGGTGGGGCTGAAGCATGTTTAAATGACGAAAATTTGCACAAAAATTCTGTTTGCAGATTTAGAATCTGTGTATTAAAATGAGTCGAAATCCAATATTTCAGACTTTTTCCCCGAGCCGTTTTTGAGAAAACCTATTTTTAAGAGTGAAAATAACCAACAATCACTAGCGATATTTTATGGTTAGCTTTTGTTAATTTAGGTGGGTGTTTCTGTACAAAGATTGCAGATTAAGGATAAATTTGTTTATTTTTAATAAATTAAACACCAACAAAATAAATATATAAATATTATAAATAAAACATCAGTTTTAAAGTGATGGATATATGAAGAAGGCCTTAAATCAATATCATTGTTGCATAATCTGTAAAAAAAACCATGCCACTTTAAAAAACATTTAATAAATTAATACTGACATACCTACATATAACAAAACTTCATATTAATTACATGTGTCTAGCATTATATTCCTGTACTGCCCGAAGTAATCTATTTGCATATTCTGGATGCTCCTTCGAAATCTTGAAATTGTTCCAAATTTTCTTCAAGTCAGCATGTACAGATTCCATATCTTGTTCGCTATAAGACCCCAGGCCTTGTTGTCTTTGTTTACAAAAATCAGGAACATGAAAAATCACGGCATGAACTTTAGTAGTGATAGAAATCCCTAAGTCACAATAGCTTTCTTTAAATTTTGAATTTACAACAGTATTAAAGTCTGAAAAGCATTGGACAAACTTTAGACATCCCACGGAACATGACCTACGTAAGCGATCAACTTTTCCAAGAAGTGATCTACACGCATTTCCTGCGAATGCAGGACCTCCATGAACGAATTGCTGGATTACATTGCATTCTTTAGCCCATTTCAAAGCATCTTTCTCAAACTCCTTAAGCATGTGGTTGTAGAGCGTGTTGACAACAAATGTAATTCAGGTGGGGGAATTATATCTATTATTTTTGTATCATTCCTACTTGCAATGATCGGTAGATGCATACAATTTTCAAAATTCTTTGCTCGTGCTCTTTGGCCACCACTTTCGCGCCAAGCTCTATATTTTCTTGAACAGATCTCTAAAGTTCTGTATTCTCCGCAAATATCTAATTTATCTTTGTGTGCAGAACACCATGTACAAGGGAAACAACTCGAATGGGACATAATTCCTGTGAGAATATTGGCTAATTTTAGGTCCGTTGCTATCGTCGCCTCATATTTATTTATTTGCAATAGAAACCACAACATCGCTACGTTTTCATAATTTTCTTCGGTATGAGCGACTATTCCGAGCAAAAATAGCTTTTTGACGCTACTGTCTTTAAATTTAGTTGTCCCGGTAGTCCTGATTGATTGACAAATTTTCAAGAATCCACCTCCACCGTCAATGCCGAATTTTAAATGCGTTTCAGTATTATTTCTTTTCTCATGAATTACTTTTAGAAGACCTTCGATATCATTGCAATAAACTAAAGCTTCTGTAGTCTCACTTTTCTTATTGCTCTTCTCTGTATGAATCACATTACAATCTTTAACAGTAAAATAATTGTCCAATGAATGTCTAATAGTACGTAATTTTTCCTTTAATTTCGGTTCAAACATTTGTCTACTTTTAGTGGAAATACGAAGGGCAGAAGCAATACCGACAACAGCATTATTCGAAAGCCCGAATTCCGTTCCAATTGTTAAAACATCTTCCGCAACAATTGGCTTAGGTGAAGTTTTAGCATCAACATTGAAGGCTACTTTCAGCGCTTTCCCGCATCTTCGAGACAAACTAACTTCAGCACCCGGTTTTTGAAGATTTATATTTGCATCTCTAGTAATATTTTTCATTAAATCGATTACTAAATGCTCTTGGGCTTTTGGAGCAAGCGCCGACATAACATGCTCCACCAAATTTTCATATTTCTGAGCAACACAAAAATGCGGTTTTCCTTTTCGCAACAAGGTCTTGCATTTTGGACACTTACGAGAACTTTTTTTTAAAACTCTTACCCTATTCTTCGCAAAGTTTTCATGTCCTGAAGTTCTTACAAGTTCACACAATTTACACTTGCAAATTGTTTTATCTTGAGCTCTGCTGTTCTTAGGTAAAACTAGAAATTCAGAATAATCGGGTAACTTAATATTAGATTTTTTACTTTTGTTTGCTCGATAAACTAGTATTGCGCAAGCAAGGTAAGCTTTGGTAAACGATCGTCTTCAGGATTGTACAAAACAATTTTTTCAACCGCATTTTTCATGGCCCCTTCAACCTTCCTCTACTTAATTTCTTGTTCAAACAAAACAAGCATATCTTTTTCCGGTTTTCGTCATGAGTCCCAGCATGATCTTTCTTTGAAACCATTTTTTTTTAAATAATTCAACACAAACATAAAACTAGTGACGAATGTTAATTATTACAACTATCATAAAAGTCTTATACATATACAACTACACGTCAATAATTGACGTGTAGTTGTATATGTATAAGACTTTTATGATAGTTGTAATAATTAACATTCGTCACTAGTTTTATGTTTGTGTTGAATTATTTAAAAAAAAATGGTTTCAAAGAAAGATCATGCTGGGACTCATGACGAAAACCGGAAAAAGATATGCTTGTTTTGTTTGAACAAGAAATTAAGTAGAAATTAATTATTATCGTTTGACACACTATAAATCAATAATTGCATTGTACCATGGTAATTTATAAAAAAACGTCAGGTTTTATTTGAATCTGACAGTTCGTAAAATGTCATGTTTTTGCAAGAAGCAGTTAAAAATAAATTATTTGCTCTGAACTAACAGAATCAATGCAATCAATTAAAGAAAATGTTATTCTTTGTTTTAATTAGTTTATTCGTGTATACATGTAAATATCTACCCAAATTATACTCGTGCATCAACATCATCAGATTATTTTGCATTTTAAAAACTGCCATCGGTCATTTTCATACTTTGAGAAAAAAGCCTTTCGGTGTCGGGCTCTTTCCAAAATATGAAATTGAAATTTTTTACTCAATATGCTTTCAGGCAATATTATTAATAATTTTAGTGCACTTTTTTAATTAGGTACCCCCCATAAGTGCCTAACCATTTCTTTTTATTTAAAAAAACAAAATTTTTTGTAAATTTTCTTGGAATTACAAAAACTTCTGTTTTCAACTTTAAAATTGGGTTTTCTCAAAAACGGCTCGGGGAAAAAGTCTGAAATATTGGATTTCGACTCGTTTTAATACACAGATTCTAAATCTGCAAAAAGAATTTTTGTGCAAATTTTCGTCATTTAAACATGCTTCAGCCCCACCGTGTATGGTAAATGTTCTCAGAAAATACAAAAAATATTATAATGAATAACGTAATCAGAATGAAGTATCTAAATTCAATAGTATGATTTACATGTATTTTTATATTTATGAGATTTTCTGACATAAATGTTATTAGAATTTAATAAATAAAGTTTTTAACTAAAAAAAATTGCAACAATCACATTTTTTTGATGAAATTGTACATAATGATTAAAATAAATTTTCGAATTCGAGTTTTTTTCGTTATTCATTATTATATTTTTTCCATTTTCTAAGAACATTTACCATAGTAATGTATATTTTTTTTACACCATCAGAAAGTAGAGATTTCAACAAACAAAAAGCACACCGACTTTTTGAAAAAAGCTGATATCTTGACGCGAGAATTTTCGATTGAAAATTAGGGTGCTTTTTTGATATTAAGTCAAAATAAGGCGAAACAATAAATATTTCAAATCAAATAAATTACAGTGTATTTGGGACATAAAAAGGTAAGTTTTCACCAAATTTCGTGAAAAAAAAATTTTTTTTGAAAAAGATAAAAATAAAAAACCAAAAACTTGGTTTTTTGAATTTTTCACATAAATTTTGAGGTTATGTAAAAAAATTGTAATAAAAAAAGTTGTAGATCCTTATATTACCTACAACTTTGCCATTTAACTTTTTTCCATAGGACTTGTAGTTTTGCCGGAAATCGAGATAAACCATTTTTTACCCTTAAAACCCCCCCCCCACTTCCCGAAGTCAGATCGCCCGTAATTTATTTTTCCTTTTATTTTTATTATATTCTTTTCCTTTTCCAATGGGTTTCATCCTACTGTTATTTTTTTTGGTTTCAAAAATTATCGACCCTGGTCTATAGGGGCAGTCGGGGCTGGTGCCTAGGGCGTCAAATTTTCTAGGGCGAAAAATATTTTTTACCTGTGAAAAAAATTAACGTAATACAATTATGAGTTGCCCTTACTGCAAAATTTATAATTCTTAGTACAAAACTAAATATTTTTTTATGTTATTGTAGTATGTTATAAACATTTTCTGCAATAAATAAGGTGGTTATTTTAATTTTTTTTAAATAAGATATCAAAACTATAACTTTAATTATACTATTTTTACTTTTTTCAATAATAGCTTAAACGGTTATTTTTACGTTTATCCTAGGTCAAACAATATTTTTTCGAAAACTGTATCCCACAAATTTAAAAAAGAAAAATTTGACAATTAAAATTATTATATTTGACATACATGTATGTTATCTATAATTCGCTTTAGGGCGATTCCGCGGGAGACGATTTTTGACATACATTTTTAAATCACAGAGTTTATTACTTTTTTTATACCAATACAAAGAGAAAGATATATATATTAATATATATATATATTAAGTTATTATTTGAATTTTTTGGCGCGCTCAGAAATGGTGGCGCCTGAAGACTTGATGCAAACTATTCATCGACACTTGATAATTTTTCCACGAAATCGCTATTACCGATGGTTTGAGGTTATATTTCACTGATGAATATTGAAGTCATAACATTTGTTTATTGCCTTATATAAAAAAATTAAATATTTTTTATTATTTTTCTAACAATATTAATTAAATAAGAAACCATTGTTGGTCAGTTGCACCCGCGATATAAAAGAAATGAAAGTTTGGTTTTCTTGAAGAAATAAATTGGTAATTTTTTGAAACTTTGTAGAAGTAAGAAGAAATAAAAGGATAACTTGATTCTGTCGCAATAGAACGTAAGTTGTCATTTTAATTAAAATTAACGTTGACTAAAATGAGTTGCACCCGCGATTAAAATATTAGAATCGCGGGTGCAACAGTTATGACTCTTACGATTACATTAGGGAATTTTTAGCGAGTTACCGGTAATCAGGGCCGGATTTAGCACGGGGCCAGCGGGGCCACGGCCCTAGGGCCCCCACCATTTAGGGGCCCCCACCAATGCAATATGTAGCTTTTTAATGAAACAAATATGAAAAAAATTGGTTATACCGCGAGAATCCTCTTATTTTCAATTAATTTTTCGTAGACCTAACTCTAATTTTTCGCGGATTTTTTATCGCTTATCCGCTTGCAAATCAGAATGTAAATTATCATACTCAAAGTTTTGTCGCGCTAAGACGTTTTATAAAGTCTATAGTCATAAGTTATGACTCATAACAATTTTAAGCAGTTGCTCGTTTAGTGCTTGTTGTAACGTTTTTGTAAATACAGGCAAAAAGTCAATTATTTATAATCTAATATTAAAGTTAGTTTTTGTCCCAGATTTTTATTAGTACATTGGAGTGTTGTGGAATATTTTCCGGTGTTTTCAAAATACTGTTTTGTGCATTTCTTTGTTCAAAAGATTGTTTTATTGTTTGATTTTGTATGAAAAACAGACAAATAATACGATCTTTGATGCACTTTTTTCAGTTTGCGGTATGTATTAAAAATACAAACAAAACATAGATCAATTTATATTTTACTTGATTAAAATGTATTCGTATTCGTATTATTCAAAATATATAAAATATAAAGTATATAAAAACACTTTCATTCACAATTCTATTCTACTTTCTACGTTTTTATAGTTTTGCATACGAATTTATAATTTATTCAGACTTGGGTAAAATGTATATAAGGTTATGTTCGTATTATTCCAAATATACAGGGTGATTTAGACTTGTGGTGACAAAAGCCCAGGCGAAATTTCTCTCATCAAAATATGAAAAAAGGTTCTTATAAACACGTGTCCGAAAATGCTTCATTATCGAGATACAGGGTGTTTCGTTTAAAAAAAATGAGTTTTTTATTTATAGCTTAAAAACGCTAAATGATTCAAGGATAATAAAAAATCACATAAAGTTCATCTAGCTTAAAAATTTACCGAGGTTTAATTTCCCAAGTGTCAAATTTTTTTTAAATATTGAGGGCCCCCACCAAATGTCGGCCCCAGGGCCCTAAAACTCCTAATCCGGCCCTGCCGGTAATAAAAAGTTAAAACCATTCTATTTTAGCGAGTAACCGCTAACTGCATAAAATGTCAAATCAGTAACCGCGGTTAATAATTGAGCTCGGAAAGCAATTGTTAACAACGCTGAAGAATTTTATGATCTGGCTCGTCGCCTTTCTCCAAAAATTTCTTTTATATTTGTATCCCAAAAACAAATTAAAGAATGAAAAACCATGTTAAATGATAGGTGGAAAGGACTAAAAAATATACCAGCCATTTAATCAAAACATTTTTTTCAATTTGAGGAGGGTAAGAGCATTTGTGTTGCACGAACGTCGAAGTCTAATTTGAAAAGCAAATTAGTTTTGACAACTGCTACTAAAAAAAACGTAGAAAAGTTACAAAAAAAGTTACGCAAAAGTTAGGCGTTTCTGATGTTTACAGCGATTCTGAAGAAAACCTTAAGGCTGATAAATCGCCGACTATTCCAAACAAATAATTTATTAAAGTTACATAGGAAAGTGCTAATTAGTGATAATACAGCATCTATGATCTCATATCTTTAATTTAAAGTTACATGGAAATGTTTATATTCACTACAGTGAGACGTGTTGCACCCGCGATAATTTTATGTTGCACCCGCGACTGGATAAAAAGTGAATAATTTATAATATTTATTTATTTTAATAATTTTATTTAAGTTAATAGTTAGTTTGTTTTGTATTCTTTTAGAGAATGTAAAAATAATTTAATAAATATTCCATAATAAACAGACTTTTTTCATTCTAGCTTCATGAACTTTAATGGTGGGCCGATTTCGTTGCACCCGCGATAGCACTTTGAACCTCTCCTGTGTCTATTTATACATTTTATTAAATGTTTTTTATATTAATTTTTGTAAAACAGATTATAATGAAATCCTGCGACCAGTCATTTCTTTAAAAAGAGTTTTTATTTTCTTAGTAAGAAGCCTTAAGTGAGTCTAAATGTTGCACCCGCGAGTACGGAATCGCCCTTTACATATTTTAATATTTAACGATTTCAACGGGTGTTATAGTACAATATAGACCAGGCTGAGAAATCTCATATTATGGCGGAGCATGCATTTACTGCTGAGGCAGTAGATTGTGTGCAAGGGAATTAGGCTTTCGTCGCCGTGTTTTATGTACTTTTTTTTCTATAATTTAATTATAATATTTCTTTGAGATTTCCTCAAATCATTTTTGGGTTACGTTCAAATGACATTATGGCATTTAAGCTTCTTTTTTGTTTATATTAATTTGACTTTTGAACTAGTATTAATATAAAGTCTTTATAGTCATAAGTCTTATAATATAAAAATTATTATACGGTTAAAAATATAGTATAATATGTATTAAATTTGATAAACGCCATTTTAGTCACAAATTTATATATTAAATTGAGTGTCTAGAAAAATTTATAAACGAGTTGCATACTATACTTTTTCTAAACAAATACTTGTTTAGAGCGAAATCTATACAAAAAAAGAGTAACCACTTGCGTAAAAATGGAAATGTCAAATTTTTCTGTGTAATTCAAAATGTATCCTGTAAAAATAGATTAACAACCGTTTAAATCCGATATAGAAGCAGTTTTTCCCGGTGAAAGTGTAGAGAATGTTTTATACGCATTCCACGATGAGTTTCCTCCCGAAATTTTTAATGCTTTAAGGCTGCCAGCGAAATTAAAAGGTCAGTACAAACGAGCATATAAACTATTGACGTTAAAAAATTACTTGTATTTCATACTTTTGTATTTTTGTATAAGGATAATACAATAATTTTTATATTTAGTACTATTTTATGAGAAGGGCACTTTATTTTAACGATTGTATGACATTTGAGAACTGCCAACTAACTTAACGCCAACTCCAGCCCCTATTAGTTCATTATTTATTGCTTAGTTACCTACATAATAGTATACTTTTTAGCCCGCGCGGGCACAAAGACACAAAAACAGTTTTTGATTAACTTAATATTAAAATTTATTAATAAAATTACAAAATATGAAATTAAAGTATTATTTGAATATCTACTTAACATTAGTGTCAACTATGATAAATTGTAAATGTTGTAAAACTCAAATTGAATTTCTTTAATTTTCTGTTTTAATACCATTACTTGTACATAGAAATGTAAAAAAGTGGTTGTAGACAGAAACTGTCACCGTGACAGTTGCAATAATTTTCAGGCTGACAATTGTTGTCAGTTTTTATTTTTCCAAAAATTATATAAATTATTTTTTTTCACTCCTATTGCATATTATTTGGGTTTTTTCCGTAAATAATGGTAACCAATATAACCGCCCGGCCTAACAACGCGAATAATGAACTCATTATTCAAGTTGTTAGGCATCAGTGATTGGCTAATTTCAATATTCACTGTTATTTGAACCAATAGAGATTTAAATTGGGAAAAAGTAAGGTTAACAGATATCAGATTTATTTATATATATGAGGGGTGACTATAATGATCTTTAAAATCGGGGAAAAGTGAGGTTATAATTAATTTTGTTATCAATGAAAATTACTTAATTGGAGTAGAAAAAGCATGGTATTACACTCGAAATAATGCGCATTATTTACTCGAGACGCAAATCTCCTTGTGACTAATAGCTTGTATTATCTCTCGTATAATAATATACTATATTATTACCTATTTATATTTATTACTGATTATTAAGTATACTAAATTGTATTATGTCCAGCAACAAAAGATTACAAATTACAAAAATGGAAACGGAAAGACATACCAATGAAGCAAGTTTAATAAAAGCTTGTAAAAAGGCAAAACAATTCTTTATGAATAAGAAAAGTAGTCAAGTCCAAATTCAAAGAACTCTTAATTTAAGTACAAATTATAAGTGGGCACAGACTACGGAACACTTAAGTTATATTTGAAGGGAAAATCAATTAATCTGCACAATGGAAGGTATATTTTACTTTTTATAGTCGTGCCATTGTTCTGAGGCACACTTAACACAAAAAGGGCGCCTTGCAAGGACTTGTAGTGAAATAAAAGGGAGAATTTAAACTTGAGAAAATCATTCAACGTCAGCCCAGCCAAATAGACTGTAAGCATTAAATTGCATTGATATGAACAAAAAATGTTTAGCGAATCTACAAACAATGGTGCCTTGAATAAACTTTAAAGCCCAAGTTAAAGTTCCAAAGTTAAAACTGAATGCCATTGTTTATGGTTTAGTTATTACCATGCGAAACTTTGCAGTATTGAATGCACCAAAAAACAACATTATTTATGAAACTTAACCAGACTGCAATTCCATAATTAATTTATTAACAAAACTATTTCTTTATATATATTTAAATTTAAAATGGAATGAATTCATAATTTTAAAATATCTTTCAAATTAATAATAACATGGTACAAGTTTTAAAGATTTTTTATTTAAAAATTACAAAAAATTATCAAAAATGTCTTGTGAACACTAAGAACTTCCTTAAACCTACCTTAAAAATATGCTATAAAAAATATACATTATATTTTTACTACTTGTTTTATTCATTTTCTTTAGGAACACAAAACACTTTTTAATTATAAATATTCACAAATACTTAAAATAGTCATTTTAAATAAATTCCACTTTTTAAACTAAATGATTAATCAAATTTGTATGACAAATCAAAACTAAGGGCCGTATGCAGAAACGTTTATTTATTTATATCAACTTATTTACGCATATCCACTGATTTAAGTTGGAACCAATTTGGTAACAACGCAAATTTTAAATGAGAGCAAGATTTTAAATTTGTGTTTATTACATTATAAAGTAATACATTTTTAAAATGTTATTATTATTATTTAGTAGTATTTTCTTATACATAATCTCGAGTTTAATACTATACTTTATCTACTCCAATAAGTGGATTATTAAATGATTTTAAAAAATTATTAAATAAAATCTGACATGTGTCAAATGCTTAACCTCAATTTTTATCAATTTTAAATGTTATTATAGTTCTCCCAATTTAAAACACGATTGGTTCAAATCACAGTAAATATTTAAATCGGCCAATAACTGTTGCCTAATAACGTGAATAATGAGTTCATTATTCCCGTTGTTAGACAGGAAATTTATAATGTTATTCATTATTCAATACATTTATAAATGACCAAAACTTACTTATTCACAATTTGGTTATGTTCACAATTTCCATTATGTTCTGTTATAAGTAAATTTGTATTAGAAGCTATACAAAATTTCATTAAACAAAATTAAAGCCTCTTAAAAGAACAAATAAGTTTTGTTAAAGTTCGTGGAAATTTCATTTAAGTGTTTTTGCTTGTAAAAGATTAATTAATTATATTATAAGTATATTATAGTTATGAGAATACTAAACCTGTTCCTAAAGGAAATGATTTTACCTTTTCTTTTACAGGTAAAATAAAGACAATGAAGACATCGAGGGGGAGAAAGACATTTTAAATTTGGGACAAGAATATAGAAATTATGCATACCTTATACAATTTGTTTTTTAAATGATTTATATTAAAAAATATAGGTATACAAATTTTAAAAAATGTTACTTTAATAAAACAAATTTTAAAATTTAACTGTTGTAGTTTTTTATTATTATTTTATTTTAAAAGTAAACATATTGTTTGCCGAGCATATTTTTAAATATTTGTTAAATGAAAAAAAATTGTTTTACCTACAGGGAGTATTTTATTTATATTATGTTTTTTAAACTTGTAATGTTATAATATGTATATTCAATTTGAAATACCTATTTTGTTGCCCTTTTGTGCCTCCATTTCATTTTCTTTTATATTTAATAGCATATTTCTGGGCCCAATAATAAACAATATAGTGTAAATTTCCTCTCAGAAATCCCCTAAAAAAAGTCCCCTTAACCTTGTTGTTGCTCCGTTTACCCAAAACCTACTGTTTCTATTTAAAGAACAAGCTAATAATTTAAAAATTCAAAAGCATAAAATAAGTTGAACATGGTCTAAAATTTAAAATTCTTCAAAAGTATTCAAAATTATTAAGACAAACATTTTTGTTACACAATTTTGGTTTTATTTTATAACCCTTTTTGCCCCAGTTATTTAATTAATTTATAATTTATTAAATTACAAATTTATTTAATAGTATATTACACTACAAGGGCAGAAAGTGTGGGATTCCTGCACTGCACGCCATTATGCCCGAGGCGAAGCCGAGGGCATCATGGCGCGCAGTTCAGGGCTCTCACACTTTCTGCCCGTGTAGTGTATACTATTTTTCTTGCTACCCGGCAGAAAATACAGTAAAAAATTAAATGTGTATAAAAAAAACTTGTGTCAAAATTAAAATCTGATGTTTAATTTAATTCTGACGTTTACATTCAAAATCAATCAAACTGTAGCGTTGTCATGGTGGCGGTAGAAAATAAAACTTTTCTTACTACCTCGGCCGAAAATACGTATAGCCTTGACCAATGCATAAAACGTAAACTTTCTGCCGTGGAATCGGTGACGAAACAACGTATTTTCTGCCGGGTAGCAAGAAATAGTATATTACACTACAAGGGCAGAAAGTGTGAGATTCCTGCACTGCGCGCCATGATGGCGCGCAGTTCAGGGCTCTCACACTTTCTGCCCGTGTAGTGTATACTATTTTTCTTACTACCTCGGCCGAAAATACAACCTGGCCGAAATTACGGGAAAAAATTAAATGTGTATTTATGTACCTATCTCCATTTGAAGAGCTTGATAAATAAATAACAGTAGGCCGTGAATTCAGCGGTGCCAATACATAAAAATAAAAGGTTGTATTTTAATTAACAAATTACTACTTTATAACAAATAAAAGTACCATTAAACACTTAAAACAACATAAAAAGTAAAAAAGTAAAAACATAAATTGTTTATTTGTTGTTATAATTGCAAAATTATGGTTTAAAACTGTCATATTTTTGTGTTTCTCATGCGCGTATAGCTTGACCAATGCATAAAACGTAAACTTTCTGCCGTGGAATCGGGGACGAAACAACGTATTTTGAGTCGAGGTAGTAAGAAAAAAATATTAGCAATTATAAAATTTATTAAATAGTATTTTTTAAATTATCTAGGTATGCTATTAAAATTTTAAAAATAACCATTTATGAAAGGTATTTAATAATAAAAAATGATTTCACTCAAGTTCAATGTTAGGGGTAATTCTATTACAATGAAACTAAAGAAAGTTATAATACAAATTGATTTCAAGCATTCAGCTTTTCGGTCAGACAAAAAAATAGCAAAGATATTTTATGGTATTAAAACATGGTATTAATTTTATAAAAAAAAATATTTTTTAATTATATATTTTTTTTATATTTAGGTATGTTTACTATCTGGATTTTTTTATTCATAATTATTTACAAACAAAAATATTGTCTTTTTTTATACATATTTTAAATCAGTCGTTAACGACTAATATAAATTATATCAACCGATTTACATTTTATTTGATTTTATTGCCCAATAAACAAATCTTGACTTATATTAGCGAAATCATTTTCTCGATTTTTATGTAAGAATGTCATATTCTCGCACGCAAAATCGTTGAAGAATGAAGCTCATTCTTAAACGATTTTTGGTAACATTTAGTTTTTAAGTATTGGTCAGTTCGGCTCCAGCTCTCGAGAAGACGAGTCGCGTCACGCGGGCGAGCTCTTGAAACGTTAAAGTTTAAAGATGAAACCAACAATAATTAAAAAAAAAGGGGTGCGAACTGATAAGTGAAACAAACATTTTCATGGAGTGCAAGCTAAATGGTGTAACGGTCATTGAGGAGTGGAGTGCTGGGTAATATGAATGACTTGGGTGCCACCTGTCATTGGAGGCTTTTCACTGGACGGACGGGGGAGGTCGGAGAAGAGGGGAGGTGGCCATCCGCAAAGGGAAAAATCTGATAAGTTTTACTTTAAGAGTATGCATGACCTGATACAAATCTGCAATATAAATACGGCAAGCATTTTCCGTTATTTGTCACCATTAACATTGCCCGTATTCATTTCATTAAACATAACATTTATTTTACTTGAAAATGTTAAAATAACTTTAAAATATGATTATGTTAAGAACTTCAAACAATTGTTTTGTTTTTAATTACTATCATTGCAAAATTGTATTAAAAAGTGTTAAAAATTCTTACACGGGCAATGTTAATGGTGTTAGGTATCGTTAAAGTGTTTATTGGGATATCTTTAAAACCCATGAAGGGCACGCGGCGTGGGGCAATAAGTCTGTCAACAGCAAATGCGTAAGGCGGTCCCAATCGAGACCGAAATAAACACTGGACTGACAGAGTAAACTAACATTGAACACATAATTCTAACACATTAAAAAAAGGGCCTAATAGCCAAACTCGAGATTTGTAAACATTAGACAACAGAATAATCGCGCTTGTGATTTGTTTGACTAGTGAATAAATGCAAGCTTTGGAATTTGATAAACAAAGACGGAACTCTACCACAAAATGTGCTTGGGACAAAAAAATTAAAAACAACTGACACACTTTACCAAGGGCAGGAACTATCTGACCAGAACACGGACAATGACAATAACGAACAAGACAAAGACCTTGACTAGGAAACTACACCCCTGCAGCGAAATAACAACTCCCCAACTCCAAATAGTAATCCCAAATGTTTGGAGTATTACTAATCGACTGGTCTAGGGGGATTCCGCGTCGTACTTAGTTTTAAGTCGGCGTAATTGTCCCCCAAAAACCAACTCCCTCCCGTCCCTCATCCATACCCCACCGAGCGTATAGCATAGGCTCGGCGAACCCGGGAATGGCTATTATAACTATTCGCCTCTCGCTCTCGAGCCCCAAATAGGGGACAGTACGGAACGCAATGGACATTCGCACCCAGCAAACACGGGTGAAGCCGTGCAGTTGCTGGGGAAGAACAAAAATCGGCGTAAGTAAACAGAGGCCTGTACGGGGTTCGAGAGTCAAGAGGAAATGGGGCTGGTTATACGTCTCTTATACTCATACTCATACTCATTTAGTTTTTAAGTATTGGTACCCCCAAAATGTCAAACTGATTTATAACCTCAAATTCATTACTTTTATTGAAAATGAAGCCTTTATTATTGTTTTGTAATATAAAGTTTGCTCCAACAATGCATTTTAATGCAAAATTTTAAGTTTAATGTGTAAAAGTGCAGTTCAGGTTGTACTTGTGCAGGATAACAAATATTGTCATTTTGTGTTGCCAACTGACATTTTGCGAGAAAAATCCCCTAACTAACAACGACCACAAAACAATTAAAAAAACCTAAATAAAAGTTAAAATCGAGAAAATAGTATAAATCACACGTTGCAGAAGGCTATTCTCGCACTCATTCGTTCGTCCACTCGCTCCTTCGTCGCTCGAGGCCAAATTTCGAATTCGTGCGAGAATATGTGGCCTTCTGCAACTTGTACTTTAATATACTATTCTATGGTTAAAAGTTAATGTCACAAAATGTCAAATATATCTTGATGAAATTTTAATTGTTTTATATCTTAATGTGTAGACATTAACTTTTTAGGGAAAATATAAAGATAATTTCTCAATTTATTTTATAAAATAACAGTTTTTAAAGAAAATTACTGCGTTGAAATGTCGTGCAAAAACCTAAATCCACTGATATGCTAAATCAGTTGAAATAATTCATTTAAAATTGAATGTTTTTTTTTTTAGTTAAAGGTAATTACTCAAATAATTTATTTATGTTACTAATGGATATTATATTAAACCATATTTTTGCATTCTACGTTTTTGTTTGATCGATAAACAGAAGGTACAATAGTAAATTGGTTCAGCATTTTGTATAAAATAGTATGGCCAATTACCCTACAATTTGTATATTATGCCCAGTTGTATATCCAAAATATAATAAGTTACTGAGATATAATAAAGAGTATTTGGTTCCAATAAAATTTTATTGTATTTCAAAATAACATCATTAGTTTATAAGACTCTTAGGATACATCAAGTGATTGTAATAAAAACTCAGATCGTTCGTAAACACGTTTTTAACAATAAATAATTGCTCTTTGAATGTATTGCTAAAATTACTGGAATTACTGAAACAACAACAATAACCCAATTTGCAGTCTCAAATAACAACAAACATATTTGTTTAATGTGGCTTATATGCAATGCGTATGGATACAATAACGTATTCGATGATTTGGGATGGGTCATTCCATAAAATATTTTTTGTTTTGAGTTTTTTGGAGCGGGTTTTTTTTATTATATCAAAATTAATTCAAAACTTACGAAAGATTTCATCTATTACATGCACTGTTTAGTTTAAGTGTACATACATTGTATAGTTTTAATAGTAACCCTTTTACCACAGAATGCATTTTATTTAAAAAAAAATGTCCTTCACATTTACATGTGAATCTTCTAACCTACAAAGCTTAAAAACTCCATCAAGAAAACAACCTCATAATAACTGAATCACTTAGTGTAATTTTTAGCTTACAACACCTTTATCCCAATTACCCTATAATACTCGATATTAAAAGAGATTTTTTGATCTTTTTATTTTACATGTGGGAATCCCCGGTAATGAGCAAGTAGATCAACTCGCCCAATCAACAACAAACTCAAGCATCGAAAAAATTTCCAAAATATCCCAGATGACGACATAAAAACATATGTATATCAAACACGAATACAATAAACAATCGAAATCAAGTGATTCCCACCCGCCTCAGAATAGGTAATACCTTTACACGCATATCCTTATTGAATGTCCATAATATACATTAGAAACATCACAAACATCACCTGACAGACTTAATGAATAACATCCTACATGAAGATACAAAATTTGATTTAATAACCTTTTTAATTTTCTAATAGAAATTGACTTGTATAACGTTTTATAAGTAAATGTACGGTACCTAAAATACCATAAACATATTACGTATTATGTATTTGTGTATACGAACGACGCTATAACAACCTATAATGGTTGAAGCGTCTTTTTAGGTTTAAATTAAAAAACATTGTTTTTAGAAATGTTAACTTATAAGGAAAATTTAGGGCGAGTTTGACAATTGAACTGTTGTATTATTGCTACTTACTACCCAACATAGTGAATTGAGAATAAAACAAATGTTTAGTAATTTCAAAAACGTCAAATGTCATCAGTTATGACTGATAAACATGTTACCATCCTAAACTATAGAATTCAGAAAAAATTCCTACAAATGTTACGTAATGTATGTGATTACGTGTTAGTAACTTTTTTTATTACAAAATACTTTTTTTAATAATGTATTTACATGTTACAAATCTAGTGTAAGTATAAAAATTTCACAAAGCTAAGGGAAATATTTAGGTAGTTTGCAGATATTATCAATTTAAGAATATTTTTAGATATTTTAGATATTTTTAGATAATTTTATCATTTTAAAAGGTTTTTGAGTATTATGTAACTATTTTAATAAACTGAATTTTAGTCACGAGTTTCAATTAGTATGTAATAAACAAATTTATGAAGAATTTTATAAAATGAGGTTCATACCTACTTTACATTTTTCACGACAAACACAGAAACTAAATATTTTTTTAAAACCATTAAAACGCCGAAAAGCATTTATAATTACTGGTGAAATAAGTCTATATCAATTTTTAACGGTTGTTATTCCATTTTCAAGAAAGAAGTTTTTATTTTCACAGAAAAATTTGACAAACTGACAATGAAATTTTGAGAGCCGGTTAAAAAAAATCCTAACACAATTTTGGGGACTTTATTTTTGTATAGATGTATATATTTATATTTATTAGTATTACATTATTTTTTATAATTATGTTTGTCGTGGAAGGAGTATAGTATGCAAATCGTTTATAAACTTTTCCAGACACTCATTTTTAGTAAACACTTCATCGCATAAATAAAATCTTTCATCTGTCAGACTTCTAACCTTACTTTTTGGTCTACAGAGTTATAAGGAAGACTAAAAATGACAAAAAACTTTTAAACTCCATGAGAAACATGCTTTAAAATAAACATAAACATGTTTTTCACAAACCTTTTTATCTTCCTTATTTATGGCCGGATTTAAAAATGTTAAACACAAAAATTGTTTTTTTTTTAAATTCATTTATAAAGAAAGGAGATAAAAAAGTGTATGTAAAAAACTAAAGAGCGCTAATAATTCAGAAACAAAAGCTTGAGTTAAAAATATTTATTTGTTTTATTCTTGATGAGATCTACAACCTAAATTACGTTGTTCAGTTTGAGTAAAACATCCTGTATCTAGTGTGGAATAAAATAATCAAAATTGTGTGTCTTCTGGCAAAGTCAATATTTTTGTAGGGAAATAGGATATATTTTTTTGGAATAAAAAAATCCCCTTATGCATAACCTAATTTAAACCCTATTATAACTTAATTATACATAATGTGTATAATAAGACAAAGGTATCCATATCCTTAATATACTATCTATACTACTATGTTTTGACGTTAATCTTTTTAACAAATTATTAATTAGTTTAATAACGTTTCAGGGATTGCAACACATACACCGAAAACTATTAAATTGTATGTTAATTGTTTGATGATAAAAATATATTCAGCCCTGAAATTAAAGGGGGGCTTTGGGGGCTATAGCCCCAGGCCCCTCCATTCAAAGGGGCCCCGATACCTTGGTATTTATTTAAGTCAGATAAATAATACACATTATATTTACATTTTGTTAGTTTTTGAGTGTATGATATGAAAAATATAAACTACTCCTATTTCTAAATTAAAAAAAATATTACCTAACAAGAAATATTTGCATTTTTTGTTTTGCTAGTTTTTGAGCGTATAGGTAATATACGCTTAAAAACTAACACACTATGCAAAAATGCAAAATACTTTTTTAATAAAAAAATATTAATGAAAAATGTTGAATGTAATAAGTTAAGCAATGAAGATGCATTGATAAAATAATATAATGATTCTAAAAACAATGTTAATATTTATTTTTACTTCCTAAAAAATAATATTGTATAATTATTTATTATGTAGGTACCAATTTTTGGAAAATAAAAAACAATAAAATTAGAATTTAGTATCATTTAATTTAATTTATTGTTTTTGATAACTTGTTACAACCATCATTTTTCAAAATTTAAAATAATTGTTTATATTAATTTAACCAATTTTTATCTTTTTTTAATTTCCAAGCCCTCAGTCGAGGGGTGAACCACTGATTTTTTAAAATTAAAAATAGCTTACGAAAAAACGGGATAACAATAACAAGGGTAGTCATGCGCAACGCGTCGCTAAGAGAAATTTCTTATTGATAAGCACTGATTAAGCAAATTTTTCTTATTGATAACGACTGATAAGGAAAAAAATCACAACACAATGTCCATCAACATTGAACGTTGATCTCTAAGATTTTAAAGTGGTTTACCCCTCGCCCTCAGTATTGTTTGCTTTTTATAAGCATGAGCGGGTGAACTTACTAAACACTTATCTTCGTCATTTTTCTTTTCCAATTAATAACCTAATTTAAAATAAAGATATATTTTTATTATTAATACTAAATATAACATTTTTCTTTTAGGGCCCCTACATTTTTAGCCTCCCAGGCCCCTTTTTACCTTAGTCCGGCCCTAATTTCATGAAAAGATGGATCGTGTGTGCCAACCAAACGTTCTGTCAACCGACAGTATACAATCTAACCGCAGAAATTATTGCATATGATAATTTGAGGTTGACTATGTTTGCCAATCAACATTTTAGAGGTCAGCAGCGTTAAGTCAATAGAAATGCATTCAATATATACCTTAAGACGTAAAATTATGTCTAAAAGAGTTTGTGCTTTTTAATACTTTTAGTAGAAATAACTTTTAAACCGTCATTTTTTACTATATATATATACATTTATGTTCAGTAATGTTTGACAAATAATTTCTATTAAATTTCTAATAGAATATCTTTTAAAACTTATTTGAAAATCTGTCGTCAATACGCAAAGAAGATTACGTGATTTGTATCATACAAATTGTATGCTTAAACTAAGCTCGGTATTTATCGTGTAGTGGATTCATTTCCTCTAAAAACATGACTAATTACGCTCTCAAATGCGGTAAAATACTCGGTACTAATTTTATAATATTGAGGCCGGATGTCGCTTTACAGTTAATAACCAACGCTGCTCTTTATGCTCAAGAAATCATTGACTTATTAAGGACTCGATTTAAAGACAACATTATATCGCGTAATGGACCAATGCTTTCTCCAACAAGATCGTGCGATTTTAAGCCATTTGATTACTTCTTGCGTGTGTACTGATAAATCGCAAACTAATCAGAAAGACAATATTAAGCATGTTTTAGGTGGAATAGAGCTCCAAATATTCGAAAGACTTGTCCAACATTGTACCCATATGCCCAAAATTTACCAAAATATGGCCATGAATATTTTAAATTAATTGGTTATCTGGCACGATTAGGATAACTTTCAAATGTTTACCAAACTACATAAATACATAAACTTCAACCAACGATTTATCAAGGACGAGATGGGATAGTAAAAATATTCAAAAAGTAACATGAAGAAAAGAGTAGTGATTTTAGATGGAGTTGCAAGTTTTTCAAGTATAAAACCTTGTAGGATTGATCAGGCTAACCAGAACAAATATCCACATAAAAAATTTCAGTAGGGTACCAAATTTTTTGTAAAATATTTCGTAGGACATGTTTGCAACTCAAAAAGCAATAGAATACTTATCCAACTAAAATTTTTAGTTTTATATTGTATTAAAGTTTAAAATAACACTGTTAACAATTAATAAACAAAAAAATGTACATTCGGTGCTACTAATATATTACTAATATATTATATTGTATTAAAGTTTAAAATAACACTGGTTTTTAAATTAATAAACAAAAAAATGTACATTCGGTGCTACTAATATTTTCTAATGTATTTTGGCCTGCTTAACTTAAAAAACCCCAATAATTATTTTTCTTACTACCTCGGCCGAAAATACGTTGTTTCGTCCCCGATTCCACGGCAGAAAGTTTACGTTTGATGCATTGGTCAAATTTACGTTTGATGCATTGGAATCGGGGACGAAACAACGTATTTTCGAGTATATTACACTACAAGGGCTACGAAGGCTTCGCTCGTGCCGCAAATGTCGGGGCAGGCATCAATATGTTTCGATATACACATTTAATTTTTTTCCGTATTTTTGGCCGGGTTGGGTTGGGTTGTATTTTTGGCCGGGTAGCAAGAAAAATAGTATTCACTACACGGGCAGAAAGTGTGAGAAGCCTGAACTGCGCGCCATGATGCCCGAGGCGAAGCCGAGGGCATCATGGCGCGCAGTGCAGGAATCTCACACTTTCTGCCCTTGTAGTGTAATATACTATTATGGAATGCTTTTCAAAATATGATTTAAATTTTTTTAGATTTCACTTTTAAGGAGAAAATAAGGTATTTATGAAAAAATCTATAGATAAATGTGGAGTTATGACAGTACAAGAAGCAAAATTCAACATTGTTTACTTATTTATTTATTTTACCGTATAATTAGCGTATATTGTAGTAACTGAAATTAATTTATAATAAATTTTAAGAAAATAGTTTTTTGTTATTTATTTATTAATTACTAAAGAAGCTAAATTCAACTTTGTTTACTTATTTATTTATTTTGGGACTTTTACCTTAATATTAGCATATATTGTAGTAACTGAAATTAATTTACAATACATTTTAAGAAAATAGTTTTTTGTTATTTATTTATTAATTACTAAAGTTTTTTTGTTAAAATTTTGAATTTTACAGTGTGATGTAGCTGTTAAGTAGGTTAATTGAATAGTTTATGTTATTCCTTTTATCAGATAATTAAGAATTAAAAATGATTTTCCCCATTAACACTTCTTTGCCATTTTTTCACTTTTTCCTTATTTATAGCTTATAAAATAGATTTCGTTTTTTTATGATAGCAGTTTATTTGAAATAGTTTTATCTTTTTGATCGACGTCGTTTTTTTCAGGAACCTAACTAATCACTTAACTACTAATTATTTGTATATCAGTATTGTACAAAAGTCTATTTATTTCCATGTATATTTGATATACTTCGTCGCGAGTACCTAATCTTAACTGACTCCTCGACCCTTCGATATACCTTATATATCCAGCGCCTACGTGACCTACTGCAGGCAAGCACCTTCCCGAAGCGTCCAGTACGTTCCACACCGCTCTCGATCGTTCGGGAATCCCCGCCGTAAAAAAGCGATGACTCATCGCAGACACTCCGAGATTAAGAGCGGTACTTGATACAATATTTATATGTTGATTAAGGTAATAAAAGAAATGTGACTAAAAATTCTATGTAAAATACCAACTTTTGTATAATTCTTCAGCCAATTTTCGACGATTATTAAATTCAAAACTGGAAAGATAAGTGTTAATAAGTTGAACAGAAGACGGAAACATTTTAATTTTTCACCCTCTGACACAATACAATAAGTGAAAACAGTTTTATCAACCTAAGAAATCGGCTTGTTGCCTACATTGGAATCACACCGTCAAAATCAAAATTTGAACAAAATAAATCTTAGTAATTAATATATCAACGACAAAAACTTTTTCCTCGAATTGGATTGTTAATTAATTGCATAAAACTACAGTGCCCTATGAGTAAGGTTAAAGTCCAAAATTAAATAAAAAGTTAAGTCTTTTGTACTTATCCATGTATGTTTTTTGTAAACGGTTATAGCTTTGGTATTTATCCATAGATTTTTATTCTAAATACCTTTGCAAAAGTTAAGAATCTTTATAGATAATTCGAAAATGATCATATTGCGTTAATTTTATTTGTTTATGTCAAAAAGGTAAATGTAGAATTTTTATTTTTGTCCAAAAAAACGAAAAAATTAATAATTTAAATCTCTTGAACCGCGACATAAGAAAAATTATATTGTGATTTTTAGCAGGCTAAAATATATGAAAAAATATATTTGTATCCAATGTACATTTTGGCTGTAAACCAGTGCAATATTTAAAGTACTTTATAGGTAGGTAATAATAAATGTAAGTACACTTCATAATTAAAATTTATTTTCTTAGACCCCTTCAGCAAAAAATTTGATGCCTTAAGGATGTTTATATGAGTTTTTTTTCACAAAATGAAGTAAGAAATTTCATCGTCAAGTATTACACCCTGATTAATTAATAGAAAATGTATCCCTAAATCAATATTTTAGCTTTTTTCTTATGATTATAACTTTGTATTTATGTAGATATTAGTTTATGCATGATTCATTTTATGTATAAATAATATCGAATAACCTATATTAGTATCAATTTCTTCGGTGTAACGTCCCTATCCTAAAAGAATAATGTATGCAAATCATCCTCGAACAATACTTTGTATCAGTCTGTGTCAGTCATAAAAAGCTCGGCTACATTGTTAGGGCGGTGCAAATTCGATTATGTATCCGAAATACTCGTGTAGGGAGCAATTGAAAAACAAAGTTGACAGTGTAATTGGTCGATGCATCCCTGCCATCTTGCTTTACAATTTAAGAAACTGCCTGATACTGACGTGTAATATGAAAATAGTGTTCGCGCACTAAATGAAGTTGCTACTTGAGGGAAATTATTTTTAGAGCGCAGACGAACTAGCAAAGAATGTACTGAACGTTGTAATAAACCTTTGTGAGGTCTAATTTTCGCACTTGCTGCTGTTTATGAAATATTAAAGTTTGTATTTGGAACACGTTATGTTTTTCTTAAACTTGTTTCAGTGAAAATAAACGTGGTACAAACCTTATAATATTAATATAAAATGACTTTGCCAGGCCTGTCTATAAAATTCCATTATTTATGATTTTTTTAAAAGAAGCCAAGAAAATACTGTAATACAATGCAATTATTTAAAAAAATGTAAATTTTAAAAGTGCAATTTTTCATCGTGTGACTTAACGAAAATTATTTATTGATTTAATAAAACAATTTAAAATACCACTAAATTAAAAAATATGGCTTAACTTTGATATAAAGGTAATTAGTTTTTAATATTTATAATTGCATTATTGGAATAGTTTTATGTTATAAATTGTATGGTTTAGTCAGGACATAAAATTGCACTTTTAATTTACAAACAAAAATATAATAATTAAGTCGTTGGGTAATTATGTAAAAAATAAATTGCTATTTAAATTTTAGGTGTTTTTCTTAATTTCTCTCAAATATTAGGTATATAAATTCTTTAAAATAAAACTTAATATGTTTCTTTCCATTGGAGCTACATAGGGGTAATAACAAAAATTCGATCAGCAACCAGTGTCCAAAAAATGGTATTAAAGTAATAATTATAAATAATTATGTTTGTTTATCTTTGTAGGCTGAGAAGTCTTTTTGTGTTAAGCTCAAAGTTTAAAGGCCGACGCGTAGCGGAGCCTATAATTGACACTTGGCATACATCAATTTATTTTCAAGGCATAATTTTATTTTTCAAACGATACATAAAACGTACAATATATTTTTAAAACACAATATAAAAGTATATTCTTTTAAACAAACTGAATAAATAAGTATAGTACCAAATCACAATTGTTTTTGCAATTCTTTTCTGACGTGAGTGATGTGAGGTGTTTTGATCCTCTGAGATAAGATTTTTTTAGTCTATTTTGTCGTCTTTTTCTATACCAAGCTTCTCTGGATTTAAACCGTTTTAAATTGTTTATCTTTAATTTATATTCAACTTTAAAATAACATATAATTTCAGGTTCCAGCACTTGACAAGGCATGACGCAATGTAGCAGCGAGAGATTTTAAAACGTAAAAATTTAAAGTTTAAAACCAACAAATAATTTTTTAAAAGTGCAAACCAATTATAGGGAAACAAACAATTTTCATAAAGTGCAAACTAAAATAGTGTAACGGTCAATAAAGAGTGAAGTGTTAAGTGATTAGAAAGAGTTAAGTGACAAGTTTCAGCTTCTGATTCTATAGGTATACCACCTGTCATTGGACGCCTTTCACTAGACAAACAAAAGAGGTCAAACATTAAGCATATGCATGACCTAACACATAATTTGCAAATTAAACACGACAGATATCTTTAAAACCCTAAAAAAGGCACACTGCTTAAACTCTAGAAAAAAACAATAGTAGTAAACATCAGTAACAATAGAAACATTAGAAAGACAATACTAACCAAATACCATAAAATAATAAAGAAAAATGACAAACAACAAAAAAACAAAACTTCCCAATCGAACTATCGCGGTGATACACCAAAGCTGTGTAGGACAATGAATCTGTCAACAACAAATGCTTAAGACAGGGAATCCAAACGAGACCAATAAAATACATTTGACACACAGAATATAAACTCAATAAATCATTAAAACACTAACATAGTAAAAACAGCATACTAATCAAACTCTATTGGATTTGTAAACACATTACATTATAACAGAATAATTGCGCTTGTCATTTGTTTAACTAATAAATTTAAGAAAAAAAAGACAAAACTACCACAAAACGTGCTTGGGCAACACAATAACTAAAAAAAATTGTTAGAAATTTCGCACTACTGCGGCAATAAACAATTAAAAAAAATATCAAAAGCTACAAGTTACATAACCAGCTACTGAACTATTTATTGATGGTTTCCGGCCTCAAGACTGAAGACACATGTGCAGGATTAATCCTACTTGGACACGAACAATAACGACAAAAACTTAGACCAAGATGTAGGGTCGTGCAGCAAAATATCAACTTCCTAACTCCCTACAGAAATCCCAAATGTTTGGAGTAATACTAACTGTCTGGTCTAGGGGGGCGTCGTACTTAGATTTAAGTCGGCGTAATTGTCCCCCAAACACCAAATTGTCTATACCTCCCGTCCTACCTCCTTCATTACCCTACTGGACGGATAGCATCGGCTCGGCAAACCCGGGAATGGCTACTAAAACTGGCATTTCGCTCTCGAGCCCTAATTAGAGGACAATACGGGACGCAATGGACATTCGCAACCAGCAAACACGGGTGAAGCCGCGCCGTTGCTGGTGGCGAAAGAAAATCGGCGCAAGATAACATCAGTTTTAGGTTATGTTCCTAATTCCGTATATTAATTTATTCGTTTGGTAGAGTACATCTTAGAGTCGCGATTTATTAATTTAAAATATAACTTTATACTAAAACACGCTGTAAATGGTTGTAAACCAAGTGAACGGGTTTTAACTGTCAACAAAATTATTTAGGTTTTTATTTTTAGGAATATCGCATACGGTTTTGATCTAAATAAAAAGATTGCAATATAAAGTTAACAAGGATAGCTAAATTTTTCTCTTGTAATATATATATATAATATACTCTCATCTCATCTCATACTAATACAATCGCCTATAATAGTAATATTTCGTGAAACGCACCCAAAAGAACGGTAGAAAACAAAAAAATATGTTTTAGTGAACGTTTATTAAAAAAGGTTTTAGTATTCCTAACCCTAAAATTACTAAAATAAAAATATATCCAATTTATTATAAAAGTATTTTATTTATTTGGATAGATAACGATAAATTTACCATTTACAATATAACAAATTTAATTGGTAATGAGGTAAAACACATATTGTGGTTTAATTTAAAATAAACACTATTTATTTATATATTAAATGAGTTTCGGTGTTAAAACCAACAAAATAAATTATAAAATAAATCAACTAGAAATTAAAACAATATGTGAACCTATATATAAATTAAATATTTTAATATTGAATGACAGAAACAATACAAACTGAAATATTTTTATTTTTAACACAGTAAATACACAAAGAAAAATTATTGATATTACCTTTTATAAGATTTACAGATATTTTATGTTTAATGATTTTATTTGTTTTATCTATTTAAAAGTGCATTAACTTTTTATTAAAGGCATACATTATGCCATATAAAATTATCTTCATTAATAAAGGATACAATTTTTGTTTGTTATTTTCTAAATACAATTCTATATTTTTTTAACTTCAAACAAAACCGTCAATACAAAGCAAGTTAAAGCCACTAAAGGCTGAAAAAAGTGGCCCTCTGGCACTCGGGAAACGCGAAAGAAAAAAGTAAATAGTAAATGGCCGAAACCTGTTTAATTAAGTGCATATATAACAATGACCGGCAATTTCTGGTTGAAGGCACTTGCCATCAGACAATATGCCCCGATTCACAGATAGAAATCTGAATTGTGGAGAGTAGCAGAAATGGAAACTCCATGGAAACAGCTATTTCCGCCGATAGTTCATCTCTGCCGCTTGCTGTTCCGGCTATTGCAAAATAGCTTCTGCTGACCTCACCTGTCTTTTTTTCGACAGTACGTCCAATTTTGTCTTTTTGTTGTTGGACGGAACACCAGCAGTTTAGCAGTTTTATGTATGTTGAGCTTTTTATGTTTGTGCATGCTTTTACGTAGAAAAGGGGTCAATCCAAACGTTAATTTAAAGTTAATCAGTTGTTTGTTTTATATTTTAATTCACCTTTTCATTGTTTCTTTGCGAGCCCATGTTTTTTTATTGGAATTTTTTTTTAATATTTACTTTTAAATTTCAAACTAGTTAAAAAAAAATAAATAAATAAATAAAAATCATTGGTAATATTTAATATATTAAATGAACTTAAAAACAACTAAGGACATTCCACAAAAACGTTTTATGCTGAACTAGCCAAAGAACAGATGTTCTGGCGCGCCATGGCGGTGCCATCCTTAAATGAAAGGGTAATCTTAAAATAATTATTTTTTACTTATTGTTTCACGGCCTTTACTGACTTAATGGCCCATGTAAGTAAAAGGGCAAGGAAACTAGGCATTTCCTCACATGAAGACTGGCAATGTCGAGGAGGCAGTAAAACAACTTAATGACATTAAGGATAAATTAACAGGGAAGTTAGTGGTCGAGGGATTACCATCTTTTGAACTCTGGTTTGACCAGCCTTTAAGGTTTATTTAAAGGTTTTAAAAGGTATTGATAAAACCTAAGAGCGAAGTTTTAGCTTTGAAGGAACAATTTGACATGAGTTTTTAGATGCATATTTTTTTATATTTTATTAGTTCTTATACTTTTGTTAATAATTTTTGTCTTTATTTTTGTGTAATAGTATATTGATATATATATTGATATATATATTGATATATATATATATATATATATATATATATATATATATATATATATATTTGATATTTTACATTTATTGTATTTTTTTTTTAATAAAGTAATATTATCAAACAATTTTATAAAAAAAATGTATTTTTGTATAATGATAATTAAAAAATCCATTTTATTTTCATTTTTTAAAAAACAAACCATAAATTTAATATTGATTATTTCCCTCATTATAATATGAACCAATCAAAAGCCTTGAATTTTCGAATAAATTTCGTTTAAATAAGCGATTAAATCACTAGAACTATTTAACAGCGATTAAATTTTAGCCTCCATATTGGATTTTTTAAAAAACAATAAAAAATAAGTTATCTAGTTTACGAAATATCAATTATTACTTATTACATACCCTAAATTAATGGAATTTTCTTTACAAAAATATTTATAAATTTTGACACATACGTCAGATTTTATGAATTGTCAAATAGTTTCCTTTAATTCGAGAAATAATCTAGACGTATATCACTCAACCTATAAATTTAATCTGTCAAACTATGCTCAGTAAGTTTTTTATTTGATTTTTCTTTTTGGAAAATAGTTTCATGCAAAATAATTAAAAATAAAACCACTTGACCGCTACGCGGTCTCGTGATTTTATTAAATTATTTTGCATTCAACATTTTCCAACAAAAACCAAACAAAAAACTACCGAGCCTAGTTTAACCGATTAAATTCATAGTTCTCGTGATATAATATATGAAAAAATTTTTTTTTATCATTTATAATTATAATTAATTAGGTATTAATTATTAAAAAGTAATTAATTCATTATTACTAATTAATTTAAGATAATCACTTTGCTTAATAATGATACTGTACTGTATATTGTACTAAACATCGTTGCAATTTATAATTAATGCAAGATAAAAAAAACTATAGACGAAATAATTGAAAGGGAATAGGCACATGTGTTACGAAACATATGTAGTTTATGAAAGGGAATAGGCCTCTAAATGTTTTATCTCATTCTTACATTCAATCATAAAATGCCAGCTTAACTGGCTACTAGAATCTACATTACTAATGTGCCCACCGTGTAACTTGGTGATAACTCCTTATGCGCAATTGATGTAATTTGGTAATGGTACCCCCGTCAAGTAAAGTTTAACGCATGACATTTTTGGCTATTTTTGTATAGAACGTGTACCCAAATTTCGTCTTATCGCAAAATTATTGATAAACTAGTTTAAAACATTAAATTAAAAAAAAGGTAACAAAGTTGTATAATCTTAAAAGGTAGCTTATAATTATATATACATAAATACATTAACCTGTATAACAAACAATTATTAAGTTAAGGTATTATAATTTTAAAAGGTAACTTAATTATATAAATAAATCTAAATACGTATGAGTATGAGTATAAAAGATGTATATTATACACGGTTATACATTGTATAACCGGCCCCATTGCCTTATCGGTCCCGGTCTGCACAGGCCTCAATTTCTTTACGCTGATTTTCTTTCGCCACCAGCAACGGCACGGCTTCACCTGTGTTTGCATGTCCATTGCGTCCCGTACTGTCCCCTATTTAGGGCTCGAGAGCGAAATTCCAATAGTTTTAATAGCCATTCCCGGATTCACCGGGCCGTTGCTATACGCCCAGTAGAGCCACAATTGCGCCGACTTAAATCTAAGTAGGTACGACGCGAAATCCCCCTACACCAGGCAGTTAGTATTACTCCAAACATTTGGAATTACTCTTTAGAGTTGGGGAGGTAATTTTTCTGCAGTCGTATTGTTCCTGAACTTGTGTCGCCGTGTCGGGCCGTGTCTGCTGAAAATTCGGGAACCGCTGTACGTCAATTGTCTGCCCCACTATGCGAAACCATTTCTTCAGTCTAGAGGTCGCAAACTATCGACATATAGTTTTTTTTTTTTTTTTTTATTATTTATTACCGCAGTATTACCAAATTGTCTTATAATTTTAGTTATTGTGTTGCCCAAGCACGTTTTGTTGTATGTATTTAAGTAATTGTATTATCTTTTATTTTCTAACAATAAGGTATTGCATTTATTTATTTTTCGGTAGATTGGGGTGTTAAGATTTGTTTTTGTTAGACGATAGTAATAGGTTTCGCGCGTTACCTATAGGTATACAAAGTATACTTTGGTCGGATATTTGTTTTTAATTTTTAAGTCAAAGTTGCTTTGCTGTATAGGCATATATAAAATACCTATTGGTGTTTTTTGTTGTTCCTACGGATTTTTTAGTAGAAACCCAGAGGCTTTGTAGGCTTGGTGAATTACGGAATTAAAAGTTTTTAGTATTGCGAATAGCGACGTGCAAATGTTAATAAAATACTTATCCGCTTGTAAATATTAAAAGCTGTATATTTGATAAAACTATTGAATTTTGTTATTTAAACGACAAAATAAATTTTATATAGGTAAATGCATACAAATTGTTTGTTGGGTAAAATAGATTGCCTATGATTTAACCGATTTATAAATAAAAACAAATCCTTTGACAAATGTATTTTATTTTTTGCTTAGCAATAGGCCGGTTTGATTAAATTTACCCTAATCAAATTATTAATCAGTTACTAATATTTTTATCTTTAATTAATAAAATCTAAATAGGTATCTAATTAGTAAGCTATTCGTAGTAAACATATTATTATTTTATACAAAATAGTTTTAACTTAAAAGTACATTATGGTTTAATCCATTTACTATGTTTAGTAAATCACTGAGGATTATTTTAGACTAAGCTTCCTTTATCTAAATTTCTGCAGAATATTACAAAATAATTAAATAAACTTCCTGTTGCGGTATAATTTTAGAGTTAGGGCAATAATAGTTATTTAATTAATTTATAATTGTTGGTATGGTTCATACATTTATTACCACAATTAATTAAATATACGATATCGCTTATTTTGTAAATATGGGAAGTTCGGAATCTAGTTTAAAATAATCGTTGTATTGGATATGCATTGGTTTTACCTTACATTAACACTTGCATACGAAAAATAAGTTAAGTGAGTACCAGAAACTAATTCGTCTAATCTCTTTTGAGGACTGTTTAATCTTCTGTTAACGTAATCCAACTGAATTTTTGCATCGATTTATGATAAATCTGGGATACACACCCAAAATATAATATAATTTAAACATTGAAGTGCAAAGAAGAAAATATAAGTGGTTTAATCAGCTAACTAGGTTAACAATCACAGAAGCACTACGCGTAGCTATTGGACCAGCTGAATGATGCTGGATATTATTAATAATGTAGTTGGATAATTCAGCTACTTCCGACTTTCTTTTGTTGCCGAATAAAAAATAAAGCAGATATTAATACTGTTTAATGGACGCCAAAGACTTAAGCACAAGGTAAATTAAGGTATATAATATGTATTAAATAAACACATGGACTCCCAAGTAGCAATTAGGAATTACGTTAAATTAAGTAAATCTACCGCGATACAGTTAAAATATTTTCATATTATATTTGCATAGTTGTAATCCTGTGATTTTCACCACCTTTATAGTTTTATCAGCATGGTATCTAAAATGTTTTGACCACTTTAGACACCACCTTAAAGTTGTCTTAACTAAAGTGGATTATTAATGGAAACGGCAACCAAAGCACATCACTTAAGGAAGTGATAGTAGTAGTAAAGTGAGTACCAGTTTTGCACCGTTTTCTAAACTTTTCCCAAACCTTAAAGGTGGCAAAACTGGATTAAATAATTGCGATGGTCAGTATCACGTTCTTGCTACATGCTTAAGTGATTTCCACGTTTCGCATAGGATTACCACTTTAAAGTTACCTTCTTCAAAAGCAGACATGTTTACAAATAGTCGTCATTGTAGGAAAATAAATGTGTAGTTTTAAACAAATAATTCCGGTTAGTACCGCAAAAAATAACACGTTAATACATAATTATTGGTTTCAGGTTACCAACAATTATTTGTGACCTCTAGATAAATAATTTTTATATCCGATAAGTTTACAAATTTTTATATTCTTTTTCATTACCACATATTTAAACAGGCGTGCTCATATTTCGAGCTAATTACCTATATTTGAAAGTCAAATTTTATTCATGTCTGATTATTTTAATTCTATTTATTATTTGCAAGTTGTATTTTTACATTATAATAATTTTAGTATTCAATGTCAATTTAATGTCCAGTTTTTGAAAAAGCAAAGATAATAAGATAAATAATATTCTGGAAAGGAACTAGGATAAAAAGTAAAAAGTAGTAAAGTTTCGCTTAAGTTTTGGCCACTATACCTACACGTTATAGTAACGTAATCCCAAGTGTATACACTTGTCTGTATACAATCCAAGAACGTTGTTTGAATGTATCTGTTCCTAGACACTCGCTCGTAAGCTAACTCGTGCCTAATTGAAACTCGTGACTAAAATGGCGTTTATCAAACTTATTACATAATAAACTATTAAGAGCTTATTTTGGGTTATTATAGTATATAAAGTTTTATTGATGTTTAAGACCCACAAATTTGTATACCCAGCAGGATTTTATCGCATTATCCAAAATCTTGAAGGGGCCTCGAATTGTCGGATTAATCCGTTCTTAAAAACCTCCTAAGGTTAAGAAGGCAAATTTAATTAAGTGCGTTCTTAAAAACAGTTTTAAGTCGTAAACATAACCCTAATTCGTATATTTTCGGTAATAAAAATGCAAATATGACTGATGATCCGGCCGCTAACTCCTGCAAAGGTTAAGTTTTGCTCTTGATGGCGAATCGTTTACTGTTGTGTGGAGATTACAAGAAGTCTAAAGTGCAATAAAGGTGGGAGATTCCAAAATTTACGATTATTACAGTTTTGGGGAAATCCGTAAACTTTAAATGGAGAATATATGGCGGACTTTTACACACTTTATGTGCTCTCGTCCTGCAACCTTTTATAACAATTCCTGTCATAATTCAAGCCATGGAAATGGAACGACAATTTTTCTGGCATTTGTTGTGACGATAAATAATTCTATTTGTTTTGTTTTGCTTTGCTTAGCTTCTCTTTTATAAGTTTTTACGTTAAAGCACAAGAAAATTGAATTATTTATTTTAATTTTTAATTTCTGCAAATTTATATTAAAACCAGTTTTCATAGGATTAGTCCAGAGTCATTTTAAAATTTTGTTAATTTTGAAAATTACGGGAATACAGAAAATTTAAAAAAGTAATTAATTTAAAAAGTCTCAAGACATGAGCTCGTTTATAAAATTTAAATTATTATTTAACCCTTAAGTACCATGGAAAATTTATTACTCTTGTTCTGCTACTTAATTATAGATGGCATTAATTGAAATTTGATGTATTCCTTATTTAAGTAATAGTCGACCGATATCATACATCAAGCACTGTTGTTACTTTACAGTTTCTCCAAAAACTTTTAGGGTCCAATTTGACCCTGCCATGGTATAAGAGTTATCATTATCGCTATTTATTAGAAATAGCAAGTAATAGTGAACAAAATAGACCTTTAACGGAAATCGAACTACAAAGTTTGGCTGACGACATAATGGAATATGGTGTTAACTCAGATAATGAATTTTCTGACAACCCTAGTGAACATACTGATCTCTAGACGGCATCAGAGCAAGATAATGACAGTGACGATAGCGAAAATGAGAGTAATTACGAGAGTGTTGAGCCAGGTGAGGCCACCGAAGTGAACTATTTTTATGAAAAAAATCACCTGCTCCTAGCCGAACCCGACAACATAATATAGGGATGCATTTACCAGGTTTAGACACCCACAAAGGCCTGGGAGTGCCTTATAAACGAGGATATTCTTCAACTTTTGGTGGAAAGAACTAACGCAAAAATAACAGAAATGTCTGTAAGGTATAATACTAATAATTTATCGTGTAAATATACTCAGCATGTGAACATGATAGAAATGAAAGCCTTTCTGGGACTTCTTTATTTATCCGGTGTATTCAAATCGAATAACGAAGATATAAAATCGTTATTTGCTAAAGATGAACCTGGCCGCGATATATTTCAATGTCATTGAACCGATTTTATTTTTTACTTTCTGCACTTATGTTTAATGACAAAACCTCAAGACCAGAACGTATTCGAAATGGACACAAACAATTCGGAAATATTTCAAATTTTTAATACTAACTGCCAGTCAAATTATAGATGCGGCAAGAACGTTACTATAGACGAAATGCTCATAGCTTTCCGAGGTAGATGCAGTTTTAGAATGTATATAAAAAATAAACCTGATAAATATGGCCTCTAAGTGCAATGTGATGCTTAAACACATAACCTTGTATATACTGGAAGAGATACTCATACAAATAATCCAAATCCAAGAAAACTTTCGATTCCAACTCAGGATGTGCTCTCTTATTACCCCAATCAGTAATTCCAATAGAAATATTACAGCAGCAACTTGTTTACGTCTTTAGAACTAGTAAATGAACTTAAAAAGCAAAAATTGACTTAAGTGTGAACCGTGAAAAAGAATAAACGTGAAGTAACACCTGAGTTTTTGGCTAACAAACACATATATCTTACGTACCCAAAAACTATCGTGCAGTTTTACTAATTTCCACGATGCATCATACAGACACTATTATAAATCCAAAGGCAGAAATAATTGATTTTTACAATTCAACAAAAGGTGGTGTGAATGCCCTTGATCAGAAATGCACCTGTTATAAAGTTTGCAGAAGAACTATACGGTGGCCTCAAGCCATATGGTATAATATATAATGGATATTGCTGGTGTCAACCAGTAATGAGGATATGCAGAGGAGGGCCTTTTTAACAAATTTAGGTCGTAATCTAATTCAAGAACATCTAGTACATAGAACACAACATTTCTTATCCAGAGAACTACGCAGCGTCATGAGCAGATTTATTACACTTGAAAGTGCACATGAGGCTCAAGCCGCACCTGAAATCCAAGCTTTACCGGATGATGTAGTAGCAGAAGTAAAAAGAAAGAGGCCACAGAGGAAGAGGTACTATATGTGCCCTTACTCACAAAAAAAAGAAGGCACCATTTGCACTGTTTGCAAAAATTATATCTGCAAACATCATAAAAAAACACTATAATCTGGGAAATATGTGCAGAAAAATAAGTGAACAAACATGTTCGCCATTTTTTTGTTTATACAAATTTTTATTTTTATATTACAGAGATTAACTTTAGTTTATACTTGTTACGAAAATTTATAATTAGGGGAGCCAGAAGACCTATTTCTTATTTAAACTTTTTTTTGAAACTATGAAGTTTATTTTTTCTTATGTTTTAGTTACGGACACTCTGTATGGTGCTCGACATCTAATACCAACTATCTAGCGCTACAAAGACTACAAAACAGGCAAAGATAGATACACCAAAATTGATAAACTTTATGAAATCACTAACATCCCTTACATTAAAGATTACATAGTCGGAAAAAGCGATAAATTCTTCAGATCTAAACTAAAAATAAACCCGCTATTGAAACACATCACAAATATTAGACAGCACGACAACGCTAACATAAAACACGGACTCGTTTATATACAACTTTCTCTATTCAGTGAGCCCCTAGTAAACAATAACAATTAAATTAAATACTTACACGCACCTTTACTAAACCAAATCTTAATAGATTATCCTTACTAGCCCGCCTCGTGCGAGTCGGAATTCCATTTCGCAAATAAGGTGGACGGTAATTTTTTTCGTATACACGGCCGCCCACTTGCTATCATTGGATTCCGGTTCGAGCGAATCGCGCTGGTTAAAAACACTTAACCAACCATTTAAACCATCAGTAAAATACCTTTGTGTCATTTTTGAATATCTCGATCGCCTATTATATATTTAAAGTTTTTCGTATTTTTTTCCTGTAAAATAACCACAAAAACCCAACAAAAAACAACAAATCTCTTGGAGCTAGACACCCCACCCGATTTACCAAATTAATCAACCATACCGTCCAAATTTTTGGACAGTGTACTACTTGCACTCATCATAACATCGATGCGAAGGTGCTTGCTACCCCCCCAGAACTTCTCACCATTGCATTGGCCTGAAGGAAGAACATACTGTTTTTTTTTCGCAATAATATAAACTCCCAAAAATACCAGGGCTATGTATATTAGTACATTTATTTTTATTGTATTACTAATTTAAAAAAAAAAATATTTGTATTTGTATGTTTTAGTATATATTCAACAAAAGTCGTAATTTTGCAATGCAATGATCATTGGCATAAGTTACTTTGATACAGAGGTATAAAATTCCAAACATAAATTAATTTTTTCCCATGTTAATTCAATGGGAAACTAAAATAAAAACAGCGACCTCTTAAAGTTGAGCTGGAACGCCCATATTTGGTGAGGATTTTCTTTATATTAAATAAAAACATTTGAGAGGGTAAGAGCGAAAAAAAAATTTTTTGAAGCACCCTACTGTATACTATATACCTAACATTTTATACCAAACAGGATGGATAAGACACCGGACTAATTTAACCCTTTTTTTACATATGCATATATATATATATATATATATATATATGTTCAAAATATGCTCACCGGCTCAAGGACCTCGGTTATTAATATTATTTACCTCTAAAATTTAAAAAATAATTAATAATATTAAATATCACAGTTTTTCATGTAACAAAAAGTTCTGTCTGATTAAACGCACAGTTTAAAGTTCGTCAATGACCTTGCACATATTTTTTTTTTAATTTTGAAAAATATAGCTGTTGCAAACCCAAGTTTATATGATTGTTTATGTCTGGGGGCTCTCTTGGTTTATTTATTAGAATTTTATAAAATAAAAATAATTATTTTACAAAAAAGGTATTATGTATTCAAAAAGTCATGTAACATTTAAATTTAGCCCGAAGTAGAAATTTATTTGACGTACCGAGTGCCGAACGATTGGGTAGACGGGCTCTCCTGTGTGGGAAAAGTAGGGGGGAAAAATACGGCATTCTTAGTCGGGCAGGGAAGAGCGGAGATCATTCGTTGCGCGACGAAAAAGATGTGTAAATTTGGTGAATGTAAAATTGGTTAAATTTGTAGGGTAGTACATTTTTATAACTAAATTATTGAAGGAGAAATATTCTCGAACATTTTGGTATAATTAGTTTACACAAATGCCTTGTGTTAAGCTAAATATTCGATCATTTGACTTGGCGTCATAGATCGACCTTTTCTGCCATGTTGGCTGCCGTTTTAATAAACCACGCCCGTAATCGACATGAAATAAATTTACCTTTGAACTATCTTGTATTATAATTTAGATTCTAAGTTATAACCAATTGGAACTAAAAGAGCAGGGTTGTAAGGATTTTATCTAATTAAAAGAGCAGGGTTGTACGGATTTTATCTTAATTAAAAGAGCAGGATCGTATTGAATTTTATCTAGCTAAATGTCAGGATTGTACTTGAGTTTATTTAATTATTTTAATAAATATTTCTTAAAGGGGATTTACCATAAACGCTGTGTAAATTAAGTTTAATTAATATTGATTTTCTTTTATACGGGATTTATTAGATTATACTTGCAGATTCACATTTATGTCCCTTAAGGGGTTATATACAGTTAGAAGGCCGAAAAAAAGTGAATTTTCCAGAAGTTTTTCTGAGAAAACTTTTAAATTTATTGATCCAAAAATTTATACACATATTATGGTTTCTTTTAACTATATTTTAAGACTTAGTACTAGTAAAAATATTTATTTGGAAAAGAGCTACAGCTGATCTCCGGATGCTCCTCTCAAAAAAGACGTTTTGCGGTGACCACTATATCTCTGAACTGGATCATCTGAATTTAAAAAACCAAACAGATTTCGTTAAAGTAATGTTAAATCTAGTAATTAATCGAAGGAATAAGCAAAATAAATTTTTTTGACAAAATGGCGGTTTCTCAAAAAAAAATCGATTTTTCACCGAAATTTCGGCCTTAAATTGTTTATAAAAACACAAATATTTATCGGAGAAAAAATCTTCGATTAATTACTAAAAAATATATTTAAAAAGCTCGTGTTAAAATTTGAGACTAATCGGTTTAGCCGTTTTCGAGTAATGTTGGTCACCGACTTTGAAAACACCATTCAGAGAAAAACGCGTTTAAAGTTTGGAATGCAGTTTACATGGGATACATTTTTTTTATTTTTTAACTTACATGGAGTCGTCTATTCCAGGCCCATATAATACACCCTGTTCACACTGTTGAATTACACATCTAAATACATTAGGAGCATTTACAAGGCAGGTGCATAAAAGGGTAGTCGCTGCCGCTCCGGCCTTGTACTTCCAAGCACTCTGAAACGCCTTTTCAAATTTGCGTGTAACTTTGAAAATATTCACCGGAACGATATGAAATTTTCTGTGTGTATTCTTAAATATATGTACATTAAGAAAATAAAATTTAAAAAAAATCGATGTTTTGAAAATTCTAACTGTAAGTTAAGTTAAGTTAAGTGATTTTTACCAGTCATAGTTAATTATTTGGTATTACATTTGGATTGAGTAGCAACGGTAATTGTGCGATAGCGACATTTAATTTATCTCCACTGTCCAGATACAACAAGCCCATTTTGAATTACTATCCTGTAAATTTTATTAGGTGCCGACCGGTCTGGTTTCATTTGACTGCGCGTCGCAGACATTGTTTTTGTTATTTGTTTCATTTTGATTACCTAGTATTTTATGGTAATTATTAATTTATTAAAGTTTGCCGACAAATGAGGCATAATAGACAATTGCGAACCCTTCTAATGCAGATGGAATACTTGACAGATACAGTTAAATTTAAAATACAAAAATAGGGATTAAGACTCAATCTACTTTCACCCAACAATCAAACAAATAAGAAAACAAACAAAGAAACAAACTAAAAATAAAAACGAGGGGCATCAAAACGAGATATATATATATATATATATATATATACAGGGTGAGTCGGGAGGAACGGACCAAACTTCAGGAGTGTATTATACACATGAAAATAATGTAAAAAAACTCATATGTTCTTATCAGATTTTTATTTGTTTTTAAATTATAGCACAAAACAAAAGTTCATACATTAACGTTATTTTAATCATGGCGTTCTTTTAATAAATGTTCGAAAATATAGCCATTGACCTCTAAACATTTTCTGCTTCGTCTACGAAGAGTGCCTGTTGCTCTTCTAATTGATTGACGTCTGTCTTCTTTAATAACCGCTGCAGTATTTTGAATACGTCGAATTAGGGCATCACGAGTGTCCACTTTTACTTTATAAACCTCATTTTTAAACCAGCCCCATAAACAATAGTCTAGTGGTGTGAGGTCTGGGGATCTTGGAGGCCAATTAATAGGACCACCACTACTAGCACGATGAAGCTCCTGCACATTTCGCCCGTCACGTTAAGCAACATTTGGACGAAAGATTTCCAGGGCGTTGTGGTCCTATTAATTGGCCTCCAAGATCCCCAGACCTCACACCACTAGACTATTGTTTATGGGGCTGGTTTAAAAATGAGGTTTATAAAGTAAAAGTGGACACTCGTGATGCCCTAATTCGACGTATTCAAAATACTGCAGCGGTTATTAAAGAAGACAGACGTCAATCAATTAGAAGAGCAACAGGCACTCTTCGTAGACGAAGCAGAAAATGTTTAGAGGTCAATGGCTATATTTTCGAACATTTATTAAAAGAACGCCATGATTAAAATAACGTTAATGTATGAACTTTTGTTTTGTGCTATAATTTAAAAACAAATAAAAATCTGATAAGAACATATGAGTTTTTTTACATTATTTTCATGTGTATAATACACTCCTGAAGTTTGGTCCGTTCCTCCCGACTCACCCTGTATATATATTTATTTATTTATTTATTTATTTTATATGTGTGTTGTGGTCGCAGTAAGGAGATATTGTGTAGTTTTAAGGGTTTGTAGGATGCCCCTTTCTTTCAGAGTTCTCTTTAAAAAAATTAAGTTAAATGTCGTTTGGGTTGCGGTTATTTTTGTTGCTCTGTCCAAATAAATATAATTATTGTTTGTTATAAATTTTAAATATTTTATACTTTTAACTCTCTCCCATAATCCCTAATTTTGGAAGGTTTTATGAGCGATATTTATATAAAAATAAACGGGAGCCTTCCAGGTGTTTGACCTGAGTTCAAACGTAATTTATTGTCTTTTATTTACTGTATTTATTATTTTACTTTTAATACTTACCCCATGAATACAACACCTCAAAAGTACCTTGGGTCACTAAATTAATGAGATTTAATACCGTACGTGTTTATTTTATTTATTTGTCGTAATTTAATATAACATTTGCTGTGGTGTTATATTTCATTTGTCACTTGGGGTGTAACTTTTACAAATTCTTTGCTGGGGGGGTGTACGCTTACAAGTTACTTTAAAAAAGCATCAATAAAGCTATGGTTAACATTAATAGTATTATATGTATCATGTTTGAGAAACGCCATTTTGGCCACAAATTTAATTTAGGCACGAGCGAACTTACCAGCGAGTGCTTAACTAAATAAGTCTATAAAAAAATTTATAAAGGAGTTGCGTACTATACTTTTTCTACGACAAATGATTAATTTAAATATTTGTATAGAGCGATATCTATACAAAAATAAAGTAACCCTAAGAATGGAAATCTGTATTACAAGCAAATGTATCCCTTGAAAATGGACTAACAACCGTTTAAATCCCCGGGGAAATTAAAACGTACATATAAACTTTTTAAATATTGGCGATAAGAAACAATTTATTACTACTTTTGTATTTGTGTATTAAAATAATACAATAATTTTCATGCATTTATTATTATATATTTCACTTTTTAACGGTTGTACATTTGACAACTGCCCACTAACCTAAAACTAACTTCAGCTCGTGATGAAAGCTCCATAAGCTTGTCAATGTGTATATAAAAGGTCACTGAATGTCATGAAAATATGTACGATAATAGGGGTTTTACACGTGGGAGTAAAAAAAATATCTAGCATTGACGTTTTTGTCATTAATTTGAGAGATCATTTAAGCACCTATATTCATATACACTTTAAAATATACGAACTGAGTTTCCAAATACGCTATATATTTTTAGAACTTTTGCCACTCGGTAAATTTTTCCACAACCTTTCGCTAACACCTTTTATTATTAAATTTATTAATAGATACAATTTAAGGGATTAATTTTAAAATTTTAAATCTAATACAAAATTATCCTTGTAAACTTAATTTAAAATTGACTATGTCCAAAGCCAATGATTTAGTAGAGCTTTTCACATGTTTGATTTTGTTTTTGTTTTGGTAAATCGGAGCTTTTAGTAGTTTGCTTTATCTGATTTGGGTAATTTTTGTTTTGACATGTTTAATAGACTGTTCGTGAAAAATTACTGCCTATTGAATTTTACGGTTATTATTCGGATTTTGAAGTTTTTGATCGTTTCGATTTATATTTATCCAACGACGTATATTTTGGGGGTAATTTAATTTTTATTTGACACAAATTGTGTTTTATGTTTAACAAACCTTGATTTATGGTCGGGAAATTAAAAATCTTAAATTTTAAATCTGGGCTAAATTTTAGTGTAATTTTTACGAGTCTTGTTAATTAAAGATATATAAATTTCCGCCAAAGCTAATAAAAATGTGACCCTAAATTTACCAATGAGTTCAGCAATACAAACCAAGTTTATGTTCTACACATACCTAACATTCATGTTAAAAATTTTAAAATTGCAATATTTAGAATTAAATTTAGCAGGTAATCCTTATAAAAATATAATAATTTATATTACGAAAGTAATAAACTTTTATGTCAAAAATATTATATGAATTTTAATAAACTGGCTGAAACCGTGATGTAAAAAAAGTGCATTTATAAATTTATAATATATGATGTTTTTTATGACAAGGTAAAACAATAAATTTAATGAAGAATTTTCAGGAATGGTTTGTTTATTTGGCATTATTTATAAAACCGAAATGGCATATTTTACCCATCAACTTTTAATTTGTGGGCATAATACCAGTTATTAATTTTATGATAACTCGTTTAGAAAATAATTTTAAAATTGCATAAGCAATAAGGGTTTGACCATGATATAAATATGTAATAATAATATTAAAGATGTTATGAAATTTCATTTCGTTAAGGTTTAGAACTTAATTTTATTATTTTAGTTATATTTATTACAAGTGGTCTATAATTACTTGTTACACAATCTTAAAAAGTAATTAAAATATTTCAATATTAAATAGTATATTGTGTCTCAAGTTTAACGAATTTAAATTAGGCACAAGCGAGCTTGCGAGCAAGTGTTTAAATAAAAGAGTGTCTAGAAAAGTTTATAAACGAGTTGCATACTATACTTTTTTTAGGACAAATACTGTTTATTATCTAAAAATGATTTAAATGTAATATTTGTTTAGATCGACATCTATAAAAAATAGAGTAGCCATTTAAGAATGGAAATCTGTATTACCGGCGGCAAATGTCAAATTTGTATAAATCTAAATTTATCCCTTACAAAAGGACTAACAACCGTTTAAATTCGATATATAAGCAGTTTTTTAAAGTAAAATTAAAGATAATGTTTTATGCTCCTTCCACGGTGAAGTTTCCATCATTTGAAAACGGTCAATTAACTTAAAGCTAACTTCATCCCATGACTAAAGCGCCATAAAGCCATAATTTGTCAATATGTATTTAAATGATTACTTAGTGTCATGGAAACATGTACGATAATGGGCGTTTTAAAGTAGAAAAAAATAAAATATTTATATAAATATAATACACGGTGCTGTTAACAGTACAAGAATTCTGGGAAGTGATTTTCAAACTTTTGATTTTATTTATTCGAAAAACGTTTTAATCAGATTTAAGATTATTTAATTTTAAAGATAAGTTTTTTTGCAATTTTTTATAACATTAATAAGTTTTACAAAACAAATGTATGAGGTTAATTTTAAAATGTAATAAAACTGTTAAAAGTGTTAAATCTATTAAGTATCAAACAGACTACATTTTAGGACAATATATATAAAATAAAACACGGAAGGTGCCAAAATATCAATGTAACAAGTTACAATATGTTAATTCCATACATGCATATCAAACTAGTATTACAAATGATTTTTATATAGAAACTTCTAGAACTGTTAAATGTTTTAAAAAATGGCCTTATTATATTTAATAATTTACCAACTGAAACTAAAAATTATGATAATTATAATAACTTTAAGGATATACTATTAAACAAAATGTGTATATGTAATGTATTTATTTATGTAAAAAAACTATAATAACTTTATCTAAATAAACGTTTATTTATTTATTATAATTGCTTTTTGCAAAATGCAAGGATAAAATTTTTAATTTAATTCTTAAATGTATACATTTGTGTTCTTTTTTAAAATATGTTTAAGGTTGTCAACATTTTTTAATTTGGATATAGTGATTTGAGAATTAATTTGTCATTTAGGTTATAAATACTAACCCATTTTGGAAGTTATTTTAATTTGTAAATCAACAAAATCGATTGCAAACTTATTTATATTGTTAAAATATTTTTCATTTATTTTACACCCATATTTACAACTATTTCCAAACTTTGCTTCTCAGGTTGTGATTGTGGTTGTAATAATTTAAAACTATTATTGCCATTAAAAGACCAGCCTTATGTAAAGATTACCCATATATTTGCTATTTTGGGAAATTTTATATGTAGTAATGTATGTATGTATGTAATGTATGTAACAGCACATATAGGTATGTATTGAAAGATGCAATTCAGAATGTAGGATTACGAAGTTTGTATCTTTAATTGCAACAGTTTTGGTAAATACTTAATTTTGATTTAATACCATTTGCTTTACTCCAACAATTAAAATATTTTTTACCCAAATTTCCGATTCATGGCATCTTTGAATACATTTTAAATAAAGGAAACAAATGTATACTTTTAAGAGTTAAATTAAAATTTTAATCGCATATTGTAAAAAAGCGCTTATTAATAAAAAAAGGATCAAAAACCATTTTTTATGCAAATTAAATAATCTTTAAACTGATTTAAAGGTTTTGCTCATATATAAATAAATTCAAAATTTTTAAGTGGATTTTTAATAAAAATAAAAAAAACAAACAGTGGGATTTTTTTATTTTGCTCTTAAATTCTTAGTTACATCACAAATTAATAGAATATCACAAAAAAGTCTGAAAATCACTTTTTATCCTTAAAATTGTCCACCTAAAAAAAGTTAAATTATTTAGAAAATTAAGTAAATTTTAATTTTGTTTTTTATATTTTAATATAATTTTTTTATTTATTTATTTATTTGTAAAAATGCATCAACCACATTGGGTTATTAGCATATGTATAACATTACTATTGTATTAGTAAATGTATAGCATTATATTTTGTTGTAAATGTTAATTTCATGTAAAAAGTTGATGACCATGTTAGGCTTGGAGAGGATTTCTTTGATGTCCTTTGGTAGGTTGAACTTGTCTCGAGAGGCTTGATACTTTCGGCAGTTGGTAAAAATGTGTTTTATGGACAGTGGAACTTGGCAATTTTCACAGTTGGGTGGGACTTCTCCTTTTAAAAGGTATTCGTGCGTCACCGAAGACGGGATAAGACTATTTGGTCCTTTCTTTTAATAGGGGTTTTAACGGAAGATAAGACGTTCGGGGTAACTTTAAAAAGTTTATTGTTTTTTTTGGGTTTGCCAGCGCTCATTCCATTTTTTGTTTATTTCATCTTTGATTCTTTTTTTTATATTGTATTTGGGAATCTCATTTATGGTGCGTATGTTTGGCATTCTAATAGCTTCTTTTGCTAATATATCTGAGGTGTGATGGAACCCATAGGAATTCAACATTTTTGTTATGAGATTTAGAATCGATGTAGAATATTTTTTATAAATGTGAGAAAGGGATGAGTTGGATATAGTTGTTTTAGAGCGGTTAAGGAGCTTAGCGAGTCAGATATGATTAAGAATGATGTAGATGGTTCTTTATGAGGACATGTTTTTAGAGCCTCAAGGATAACTCTGCACTAAAAATGCTAAGATCGGGTGGTAGGTTAAAATGATGGTGTTCTTGAAGGTTTGTTACCCCGGCTCCAGTTCCATCGGCTACTTTAGAGGCGTCTGTGTAGATCAAATGGTAGTTTTGGTATTTGTAGATTGTCTCATAAAATATTTTTTTTAGGAATTCGTGGTTGGTGTTTTCTTTTGGAAAATTAGTTAGAGAAAGGTTACATTTTGGAGTTTCCATGGTGGTTTGCTGAGGGGGTTGTAGGGTATGATTTTTTATAGGGTATTTTTATTTGAAGATTATGGATTCTATTATAGAAGGGTGGATTGATTCGGGGTGATTAAAAAAAAGGTGTTTGTATCTGGGTGAGAAGGTATTATGGAACATTGGGTTATATGAGTTTGCTGCTACATTGGCGGCGTATGTACAACTAAGATAGTTTCTACGAATGTTAAGGGGGTATTCTTTTGCTTCGACATATAGGCTTTCAGTTGGGGTAGTTCTGTAGGCCCCTAATACAATTCTAAGACAAGTGTTATGTATACCGTCTATGTTTATCAAAACTTTTTTGTTTGCCGTAAAGTATGCAATTGATCCATAATCTATTTTTGATCGTATAAGTGCTCTGTATAGTTTTGAAAGTGTTTCTCTATCGGTACCCCAGTTTTGTCTTGAAACTTTTTTCAATATGTTAATTTTTTTTTGGCATAATAGTTTTAGTTTATTTATGTGTATTTCCCAGTTTAGTTTATTGTCGAAATACATCCCCAGAAATTTTGCATGATCTGTAAATTTAATGGTTTGGTAGTAAAGTATAAGTTTTGGTGTAAAGTTAAAATTTTTAGTTTTGGTAAAAAGCACAGCTGTTGTCTTAGCAGCAGAGAAATTAAAACAGGTTTTTGAGCTCCATGCTTCAAGTTTTTGAATACAGTCTTGTAGTATTTTTTGGAGTATTCTGTATTTTTGCTTCTGGAAAACACAACTAGGTCATCAGCATAGAGACTATATTTGACTGGTAAGTCTATATAATATAATATAAATATAATTTGTAATTATGGAAAAATACTATAAATACTATTATATAGGTACTATAATAATACTTAAATTTAATTTTTAATCCCGGCGCATTCGCCACTTTTTTAATATAAAAATGTTCTTACAAAACCTAAAAGTATATTTTCTTTTAAAATTAAATAACATTCAATAATTTCTGCTTAAACGTTCTTTGTATAAGGATTTAAATATACACTCACCGGCAAAAAACAGGCCACCAGAAATTGGACACAATTGATTTTTTTGTTGATTTTCTCGCGAACCGCTCATCTGATTTTAATGATTTTAAATTGTAGGTTGGTCAGTTACGATGACATGCCAATTTAACAGTTAACATCCTAAAGTTATCAGAAATTACGAAAAAAAAAATCTTACTTTTGGTTAAATTATAATTTAAATAAAATGTATAAATGTATATTTATAAAATAACATCAAAATCGGATGAGCAATCGCGAGAAAATCATACGAACACTTTATATAGTATAACGTGTACAAAAAAATAAATGTTCAGAAAAGATAAGACTACAGAATGATTTGAATTAACATGTTAATGCTGTTATTGCAGGGTGTCACAAATTTCAGGAAAAAACTTCTTTTTACTTTTGCACCCTTATATGCAAAAATAAAAATCTATTCATCACCCAATCATACTTATTGACGAGTTAACTTACAACATTAAAATTATTCCCAATTTCTGCTCTTTTTGATGGCAAGTGTGTATTGAAAAATATTGACTTAATTAGGTTTAAATTAGATTTTATATACATCCAAATATAATAAAATTATCATCAAACAAATTAATGCCTAAACGTGCTCAATATAATTAAACAGGTCCCCATAATAAAATTTATAAATTAATAGTATATTATGTATCAAGTTTGATAAACGCCATTTTATACACGAATTTAATTTAGGCACGAGCGAGCTTGCGAGCGAGTTCTTAAATTAATGAGTATCTAGAAAAGTTTATAAACGAGGTGCATACTATACTTTTTCTACAACAAATACTTATTATTATCTTAAAATTATTTAAATCAAAAATTTGTATAGAGCGCCATTTATGAAACAACAGGGGAAACTGTCAAATGTCACATTTTTACATTTTATAAACACAATTATAAAGGTTATAAATCGAAATGTATATTGAAAATTGACAGTTTTTCACAGTAAAAGTAAAGGAAATGTTTTATGAGGACTTTACAGTAGAGTCCGTGCCCGAATTTAAGTTATAGTTTACTGCCGGCGAAATTAAAAGGTCAGTACAATGTTCATATATTTGCGTTGAGAAACTATTTAATATTTTTGTATTTTTTTATTGAAATAATAAAATAATTTTCACATTTAGTATTATTTTACAAGAAAGGCACTTTATTTTAACGATTGTATGATATTTGACTACTGTCAAATAACTTAAAACTTACTTCAGCCCGTGACTTAAAACCTGTTGCTAACTTCAGCCCGTGACTAAAACGCCGTAAAGCCACAACTTGTCAATGTGTATTTAAAAGGTCACTTAGTGTCATGGAAACATGTACGATAAAGGGCGTTTTAAAGGTGGGAGTAGAAAAAATTATTTATTTTTAATTTCTTAACAAACATATTTAATAGCTGCTTTGACATATTTTTATTTTCCAGTTTACCTCAAATCTGTTTATAATTACTTTCCATACAATATTTTATTTATTATTCTGTTATGTACTACTTATGGTGCATCTATGATAAGATAAAATATCCAACTTATACTCTGATTTTATAAATCTGGGTTCCAATTTTTACAATAAACATTTCTTGAAAAAAATAGATTTGTTACATAAACGAAAACATTAAGTAAACGATAGATTAACAGGATGTGAGTCATAACCAAGTGGGACCAATTACAACTGCTTGACCGAGACTGGAGGTTTTTAATTAAAATAAGTTATTTTTAATATAAATTCCGAGTTTTGTTTCAAACAACTAAATTTTTAAAACAACCTCATAAAAATGTATTTTAAAGTTATTTTTTCTACTCCTATTACGGAATTTGACCGTTCTAATATCACTTTCATCTATGGAATGACGTAAAGTGTTACAGAATGAAATATTCTATCATCGGATGACAGAATAAATACTCGTGGCGACATCTCTGTTTTTAATATCTAACAAATTTAAGACCTCACTTTCTTCCAATTAAATTATTTTTCTATGGTATTTTTTGGAAACGTAGAAAAAGGATAGTCTGAAACACGTTTGGAATTGCATATTCCGCTCTCGTGAAACCGTCAAACTCGCCTTCGGCTCGTGTGACAAACTCTTCACTCGAGCGGAATATGCTGTATTCCAAACGTGTTACAGAATATACTATTCTAAATAAAGTATTTTAAAAATAGTATATTCTGTAACAAGTTTGGAATATGGCATGTAACCTTACGGTTTGGATTTTAATACTACCATTTTTGTTTCACAAGAAATTGTGCTTTACCCTATTTTTGTTAGATAATGTATACTACGGTTCAGTGTTGAGCAGTGTAATCGTAGTTTTGTGAATTTGCCTTGCTCTTGGTTATTTTATTTTACTTCCTTAGGACTTCCTCATGATAACTAAAACATCTATTAATTCTTGAAACTTTATTGAACAACATCAATAACAATACAAATATGTAATAACCTTGTCATTCGTCCAGCATAACCTAAAAGTAATAGAATTTAATAATAGTTGGCTTACGTTATAAACTTGGTTTGTGATATATATTTTTTGGACAATGTGCCTAACTTACTTTTGTTTTATTGCTTTTGGATGTCTTAAATAATGAATGTTTGACTTTGCAATCTTAGTTCAAAAGTTGTTGGCGGGATCAGCAGTTAGTGCTGCTTATGATACCTAAAAACAAAAAGCGTGTTTATTAATGTAGCCTTCATCTTTTAGAACTGTGGTGGTAGAGTTATTCAGTTATTAATTGTTTACTTACTTTAAACGGGTTGACATTTGTATTGACGTAAAGGTAGATCGAATTGATCGCACTAGGCGGCGTTTTATCGCGGGGTTGCCAAGTGTATCGCTCAGCGATTTTAAAGCGTGGAATAGGTAGGTTCGTGTAGGATTCAATGTACGGAGCAACACTGTTCATATATCCGGCACCTGTTGTAGTTGCTTTCCTATTGGTTTAATTTTCGTGCCTAATTTGAATTTAAGATCTTTTGTCAAGCCTTTTTACCGCTATATGTTGTTTAATATCGGGAGTTTTTATTGTTGTCAGACTTTTAGTAATTGTTTTGTTTATTTGACATGGTTAGTTTCCATTTAAGAGCATATTTTGACATTTTGGGATGGTTGTGCGCAGGTCTGGTTTTTGAAGGGGGACAAAGTAATGTAGAAGCCGGAAGCAGGTTTGTCTTGTGATGGTTGTCCAGAGAATAACATGGTCGATTTTTCGCTCTGCCAAGTGAAACCTTATTAAAGGGATATAAGACATGTTTATTCATATTAGGAACCGTGCAATGTTGTTTGTTGGCAATTGATGGTATTTTGAGTGCCGGATCCTATCGATGTATTTCGGATATAACTGGATTTAACTTCACCTGACCAAACTTTGCTGGATCTACATCAATCCGCTTTTGATACGATTTGGAGATAATTAAGATCTATTTCCTACGGAGACAAAACCCTTCTCGAAGGTAAGGTTAGTTTCTTCATCCAAGATGCAAATTCTTATGCTCATTTTTTCTTTTAGGGTTTTACGTTTTACGTTTTACGTTTTACGTTTTACGTTTTAAGTTTTGACTTTTAAGCTTTAATTTTTTAATTCTGGGCCTAGAGCCTCAGTCTAAGTCTCGAGCAAGTTTATTGTATCAACTATAAAGATCAAATTGTTTTAAGTCGCACCTCCTGTGTCACCCACGATCACCAGGATATTAGATATTGGATACCGTACACGGATGGACTGACGTACAATTCATACAGGAAAAGCTCCACGTACACCAATTTTGTATTACAAAGTGCACAACTAAGGTCAGATCCATTTCTTTCACTTACAATTAGGTCCTGGTAGAATATTTTCTTTTTAACTTTAATCATATTTCATATAAACTTCGATTAGTGTGAACTGCGGGTACATTGGCCAATATACACGAAGGGTTTTTAACATCATACTGTAATACCAGGGTACTTTAAATAACTTGTACTTTAATTAACTTGTCTTGGGATCTGATTTAAGTATTTTTTTATACATAAACTTCGTGTGAAATACACTTTAACTTTTTTTAGTAATTTCTTTTATTCTCATCCCATAAAAAAAATTACTTGGTGCCCAATTTTAAAAGTTCGAAGGTAAGTAGTAGTTACGAAGGACATTCACCCACGACCATCTGAGCTAGCGGGATTTTGTGGTTCAGAGTCTACGTAAGGGATTCTGCGCTATAGGCATAATCCGCTCGAGTAAAAAGTTTGTCACACGAGCCGAAGTCGAGTTTGACGGTTTTATGACAGTGGAATATGCAATTCCAAACGTGTTTCAGGCTATATTTTTTCTACGTTTCCAAAAAATACCATGAAAAACTAATTTTATTGGGAGAAAGTAAGGTTGGATCGGTCTAAATTAGTTAGATATTAAATACAGAGATTTCGCCACAAGTGTTTATTCCGTCATCCGTTGATAGAATAATTCATTCTATAATACTTTCAGGAATATATGTCATTCTACATTAAAAAGTCATATTTCGTAATAGGATATAATATATATATTATATATATATATATATATATATATATATATCCCATAATACCAAAATTGGTCCGATTGTAAAAAATTATAAGCATAGATACTAAAAAAATACAAAAACATAACCACTTTTCTTCTAAGATCCCTAAAAATTTTTCGTCGAACATTTCTATTTTTCATCCTGAATATAAATGATTTCTCCAGCATATCGTAAACTTACAACACATCCCCGAAATACAATAAAATTAATCTTGTATGATGTGTGGCTGTGCAAAACAGCCCGCAAAATTTGGGAATATTGAAATTTGTTTTAGGAATTCCATTAATGCGTTTCCAGCGCAATTATTCATTCGTCGGACGCGCACTTCGCCTAGCATTCCAATAAATTTCGGATACTAAGTAAAATGTCGTAATTACGAATGTTGATTTATAATTATTTCAGGCACAGACATTACCAAAGATAATGACTAAGCTAACTAAAATTCTCTGTATTTATGTTCACTAACTAAACGACCAATTAAGTTTATAGCTTTGCCACATATTCCATGGAATATAAATTAAATGTACATTTTTTTATTAAACTAACCCATATTAAAAAAGTGGAAAACATTAATACCCAAATTATCACCTTAATAAATATAATAAATAAGACATTGTTCTTGTACATTAAAAGCTATTATTGTATTAGGCCAAAAAGTAAGTATTTTTGTGTTTAACTCAAATTAAGCGATTTTATTATTTACTGTGATTTGGACCAATCATAAAATTCGACATCTGTCAGACGGTTCTAACCTTACTTTATTCTTTTAATAATTGTGCTTTCCATGTATGGTTTAACAAATAAAATTGGCTTTAATTATAGAAAACATTACAACTTAAAGATAAAAGGTATGCCATTCGGCCAAGTAGATTAAAACTCAAATTTTGTTATTAGGTTTAAACAATTTCTAGTCATTTAGGTAGATTCAAAACATCCATAGTAAACCTTACTCAACACAAATGAAAGCAAATGTCGTAACATTTTTTTAAACGTGGTAGCAATGAGTTAAAAAGTTTTTTTTACTCCCATTACGGAATTTGACCCTTCTAATATCACTTTTATCTATGGAATGACATATATTCCGGAAAGTGTTACAGAATGAAATATTCTATCATCTGATGATAGAATGAACACTAGTGGCGACATCTCTGTTTTTAATATCTAACAAATTTTAGACCGATCCAACCTCACTTTCTTCCAATTAAATTATTTTTCTATGGTATTTTTTGGAAACGTAGAAAAAGTATAGTCTGAAACACGTTTGGAATTGCATATTCCGCTCTCGTAAAACCGTCAAACTCGCCTTCGGCTCGTGTGACAAACTCTTCACTCGAGCGGAATATGCTTTATTCCAAACTTGATACAGAATATACTATTCTGAAATGACAGGTTTAAATCTATTATACAGGGTGAGTTTTAAGTTGACGCGTTCCTTTTAACAGCGTGTAGAAATCAGATAAACAAATAAATATTTTAAGGGCCGGTTTTTCAATTAGGGTTTAAACCTTGGTTCAGGGGAACTTAGTTCAGTTAATGAACTCAGTTCACAGTCAAATGAGTTTTTCAATGTCGACTCAACAGCAGTTCTGTTGAACTTAGATCAGCGGTGTCAACGTTAAGTTGGTACAACCGAATTTAGTATACGCCTACATTAATAGTAGTTAAAACTGTCATTTTGACAAAAGGATTTTGTGTTTACTTTTGGAGTTTTGTTTATCTGTGCTGTTTTAAAAATTTATAATCTGTGCGAAAGGGTGCTTTAAAACAATTTACTATTGTTAAAGAACAATAATTATTATTTATTATGGATAAAAATCGTGCTGCCAACTTTACTTCTTTTAAGGAGGAATTATTTGCATGTATTTCGTTTTATATTATAAAATGAATTTGTCGTTTTTTGTTACATGTGATGAATTTTACTAAAATCTATTACCTATTCAGTAATTATTTTTATAACTTACCTATTGGTCGGATTTGCAATAACTGGTCTAATTAAATCCACTATCCTACGTACAAAAGCTTTGGAAAACCGAAATCTGGCAAAAAATTTATCATTAATCCACCTTTCAAAATGATTCGGTCTTACCCGTGGCCTGTGCACACGAAGTTGAATAATATTTAGGAATTCGCCAATTTCCTTATCATCCCCACTAACTACCTCAAACATATCCATTTATTATAACAGCAGATTACAAAACAAGAAATAAACAACGTAATGCACAATAAAGCAGAGAAAAATTAAGTTATGTCAAGTTGAACTTCGTTTAAACGGCCAACAGTGACAGTTCATCTTTTGATTTAGTTTAAACCAAATTCAAGCTTGAACTTTGATTGAAAAACGGCATATTTTGTTTGAACCAAGTTCAAATGCTGAACCAAGTTTAAACTATGATTGAAAAACCGGCCCTAAGTGACTTTTTTATCAAAACTCAAAAATAAAAAAGTTATAGCCCATCAAAGTTTAATTAAATTTTGAGCCGGTCCTGGCTATTGTTAACAAAAAACATAACCATAAAAATAAAAATTACAAAATAAACAATGCAAAATGTCATCTATGACAACAAACATATATGTTATAACCATTTAAATAAAAATGACATTTAGCAATGAAAAATGTAAGTTTTTTTTGTGCCTCAATTATTGTTAAAAATGGTTCATAATTATAGCAATAATGAATTAGTGGAAATATTACTAATTTATGTAGAGTGTCGTCAAAATGCAAATGCTGCAACTTAAGTAAATAATGACATTTTTTATTGCAAAATGTCAATTTGATTTAAATGGTTATGTTTGTTGTCAAATATGACATTTTGCATTGTTTATTTTGATATTTTTATGGTTATGTTTTTCGTTAACAATAGCCAGGACCGGCTTAAAATTTAATTAAACTTTGATGGGCTATATCTTTTTTATTTTTGAGTTTTGATAAAAAAGTTACTTAAAATATTTATTTGTCTAGCTGATTTCTAAACAATGTTAAAAGGAACGCGTCAACTTAAAACTTACCCTGTAGATATAAATAAAATTAAAGTGTTAAAATGTTTTTCAGGGACAATCTCCGAAACTGCTGAATGGATTTTGACTGGACTTTTATAGGCTTTTTTATAAAAGGCGATGTATATAAAAAGTGTTTTATTTTTGTTACGTAATCCTAACTGTCACATCGTTGTGAAATTTGACATTTGACCTTTAATCTTTTTCATAAATTACCAGAACCCGAGCCAGAACCTGGGAAATTACCTGAATCTGTTTGTTCTTTTAAAAAAAGTTTTTTGCGTTTCCTTTAAATTTATGTTAAAAAAATGATTTTTGCAATTCAATTTTGATAAAAAATACGCCCAACATCGTTTATAAAGAAGCATTAGAGTAACTATCTTTTAAGTTAAATGGATTTTTAAATTGCACCTCAAAAACCTCATTTTATGTTCCAATATATTTCAGGTTTAAATAATGCAAAACAATAAAGCGGATCGGAGCCCGCGGGTTGACAGCTAGTTGTTAAATATTTATAAAATAATTATCTAAAATTTGTTATGTCTTACTTTATCTGTACTAATAAATATAAAAGTTTTATGTTTAAAAATATATAAACTTAACTACTATACCTACATCCGAAAATATTATAACCAATCCATTACGTTTTAATCTATGTAGGAACAACGTTGAAAATATATGGACATGTTTAAAAATTCTTTTTATAATAAGAACAAAACTGTTCTTTTTGTTTGTGTATTCCACTTTCAAACCATCTAAATTAAATTTTTCGTTATCACGTAAACTCTCGTGTCATAAAATACGTAACACCGTTTTCAAGCTCAAAATGTGAAATGCAAAATTTTCCGAGATAAGCCTGTTAGACTTGGGTGACCGCTTATCCAATATGTAAATAATTGAACAACGCATGAAATGTCCGTTTTAAAACTGAAATTTGTGAAATTTAAAACTTTACGTTTTAATGGAAAGGATAGATTTGTATTTTAAAGTTAAAAATTTAAATACATATTTTATGCTAAAACTTTTAGTTTGTACGTACAATTTATTATACAATTTAAAACGCTCATTAGCGTACCTTCATGTTTTCATGACACGAAATTTCGATTTTTACAGTAAAATTTGACAAACTGACAATGGCATTTTAAAATCCAGTAAAACTGATTCCTAACACCAATTTTGGTTACTTTATTTTTGTATAAATGTCGCTCTATACATTATGTATATTAATTAGTAATAAATTATATTTTATAATATTTATCGTTTTATAAACTTCTTTAGACATTTGGCAAGTTTCGCTCATACCTAATTAAAACTCGTGACTAAAATCCGTTTATATTGAATTGTTACCTAATATACTATTAAATATAAAATGAGCCGTTGAAGTAGTTTAAGTAAACATTTTATGATATTTAAGTTTTAATATGAGATAGTAAAACTGATTTCTGATTTTACTGCATATTATAACTTACACCACTCTGGCTTTTAAAGGCTTATATATAATTACCCATTAGGTTTAAAAAATTAAAAAGTCTAACCACTCAGTATTATTATAAAGGACTCATGATAGTTTTCCTTTGCTTTAACCTAAGTTATCTACAAATTTGAAGCAATATGAATTATTAATATATTAACTGCCATTGATATTAAACGGTCTAGATTAAGGTATAATTGTTTTGCACCTTCAAAGGCTCACGCCCCGCTTTAGCAGCATTATTTATATTATTATTCATCCCTTTAATTTAGAAATCTAACCCTAGTCCTAGTTAGCAAAACAATCAAACATTTAGCAAACCATTCAACTATTAACTCTAAAATATAGTTTTAAAAGTTTTAGCTAGAAGTTGGCAACATTGCTTTGCAAATGTCGCCGGCGGAAATCTCGAGGGACATTTCGACGTTCAGTAATGCCACAAATCAACGGCGATGAAGTTTATTAAACTGGGACGTTTTTTTTTGTAAAAAATCTCTCTATGATTTTCTAGCAATTTAATTTTGATATTTTTTTATTTTTTGTTAAATGTGGCTTAAAAAGTATTTTATTAATATATTAATATAAACTGCGCACCACTCAATGTGTCGCGACCAAAAAGTTCGTCCTTTTTCAAAACGATATAACTTTTTTGTTTCTTGAACGATTTTATTTTGGTCTATGATGTCTGCTAGCCCTATCCTCTGGCAATTCATGCTATAGATATGAAGCGCACGGTTCTTCAAGTAAATTTCTTACAGGGTGATATGTAAAACGGTCAAAAATTTCAATAACTTTATCCAAGCCCCGTTTGTAAAAAAAATATTTTTTTTCTTGTTTTTACTTTGAAATATTGAAGTATTATGTCTTACCTTAAAAAGATTTTCAAATTTTTTGCATTGGAATCTAAGCAAAGAAAATTTGATTTTTTTTCAAAAGAGTACATTTACGGCTTTTTGGTAGGCAATACACTCAGTCCTTTTAAGAACAAGGAGATTAGATGGTGAAAGATTGTTTCTTGAATAATTCTGAACAAGCGACAAGCAACAAACTTCCATTATTTTCAGAGGGGCCTAAGCAAAGACCACTTTTTCAAAATGACATTTTGATGAAAATTTGCGAAAACTAATCCTGAACCGATATTTACATTCGTGACATGTTTTCTTTATAATTTTGACCTCCTGATTGTGATTCAGTTGTCAAATTTAAGTTTCAGATAAAATCAAAATCACTAAAAATCAAAATTCGAAATCAATTCCCGGCTGTTAAATTGCCTACAAAAAAGCATTAAATGTACTCTTTTGTAAAAAAAAATCATATTTTCGTTGTCAAGATTCCAATTCCAAAAATTTTAAAAATGTTTCAAGGTAAGACATAATACTTCATTATTTCAAAATAAAAACGAGAAAAAAATTATTTTTTTACAAACGGGGCTTGGATGAAGTTATTGAAATTTTTCACCGTTTAACATATTACCCTGTAGGAAATTTACTTGAAGAACCTTAAGCTTCATATATATATCATGAATTGCCAGAGGATGGGGCTAAGAGACATCACAGACCAAAATAAAATCGTTCAAGAAACGAAAAAGTTATGTCGTTTTGAAAAAGAACTTTTTGGTCGCGACACATTGAGTAGTGCGCAGTTTAGTAAACTATAGTGTATATATTATTAATACTATAGTATATACACTGTATCCAAATTTATTTGCTCAACATTGCTATTAGTTAAACTCCGTTAATATTGGAGCTGCAAATAGGCAAATTGGTGGCGTGTTTTCTTCTAAATAAATTGCTGAAAACAGAAAAATAATTGAACATCGGGTTTCTGAAATATTTACAAAAATAAAAAAAAGTAAATGGGAAAGGCAATAATAAATTTTTCTATGTTATAATACATTTAACAACTGTCAACTAACTTAAAGCTAACTTCAGCCCGTGACTAAAAACATGTTGCTAACTTCATCCAGTGACTAAAACGCCATAAAGCCACAACTCAATGTGTATTTAAAAGGTCACTTAGTGTAATGGAAACATGTACGATAATGGACGTTTTAAAGGTGGGAGTAAAAGAAATAATTTAATGATCCAAAAAACCAATTGGTAAAATCAAACGAAATATTTTAAGAAATTCCAACATAAAAGTAGAAAAATGCGTTTTGTAACATCAAGACATATTTTTTCCATAGAACAATGTTTAGCCACCTAAAACTAGGGGTTGTTAATTGCAAGATTTTGTCTTAAATTAAGACATAAGATGATCAGCGTATAATTCAATTGTAAATTAAATTTGTACCCAAACCACAAATAAATTTAAAGAGATGATTTAAAAAAATGTATTTTTTCTACTCCCACCTTGAAAACGCCCTTTATCGTACATGTTTCCATGACACTAAGTGACCTTTTAAATAAACATTGACAAGTTGTGGCTTTACGGCGCTTTAGTCACGGGCTAAAGTTAGCAACAGGTTTTTAGTCACGGGCTGAAGTTAGTTTTAAGTTAGTTGACAGTTGTCAAATTTCATACAATCCTTAAAATAAAGTGCCTTTCTTGTAAAATAATACTAAATGTGAAAATTATTTTATTATCTCATTACAAAAATACAAAAATATTAAATAGTTTCTCAACGCCAATATTTGAAAAGTTTATATGAACATTGTACTGACCTTTTAATTTCGCCGACAGTAAACTATAACCTAAATTCGGGTACGGACTCTACTGTAAAGTCCTCATAAAACATTTCCTTTACTTTCACTGTGAAAAACTGTCAATTTTCAAGATACATTTCGATTTATAACCTTTATAATTGTGTTTATAAAATGTTAAAATGTGACATTTGACAGTTTCCCCTGTTGTTTCATAGATGGCGCTCTATACAAATTTTTGATTTAAATAATTTTAAGATAATAATAAGTATTTGTCGTAGAAAAACTATAGTATGCACCTCGTTTATAAACTTTTCTATACTCTCATTAACTTAAGCACTCGCTCGTAAGCTCGCTCGTGCCCAAATTAAATTCGTGTATAAAATGGCGTTTAACAAACTTAAGTTTGAATTGATACATAATATACTATTTATACTATTTCGTTCGCCGCTTGTTAAAATTAATAATAAATAAATAATAATAAAATTAATAATAAATAAAAAAAAATTATATTACAAAACAAAAATATAAAAAAAATGTTTTTCCTTTAGATATATTTAAATATCGGATGGTGAAATCCTTATAATATGAACTGTGATCCTGTATAATTTTCTAAAAATATTTTAAAAAAATGTTTATGTAACTTGAATTTTAGTTGCAAAAAAAACAAAAACTAGCAGTAGTAGTTCCTACATTCAGTTTATTTTAAAAGCCTGTTGGTTTTTGTGTTAAACTATATCTGACTGACTAAAGTTCACGTTTTTATGAATATACATATTTTTAGTTCTTCTCATTATCCTCAATTTTACTTTGCCCTTCTGCTTACTGTAGCGTCATATTATTGCTGGAACACACTTCGCTTACCCAAAATTATATTAGAGATTGTGGCTGGAAGTTTTCCCAAACTTCAGAATAAAATTTTCTCTTAAGAAGACGAAATTTCGAATAATATGATTATGCTGATTTTTGCTCATCTAATTATTTGTTTATTAAGTTTAGGGTCAATGGATTTTTTCGAACTTAAGGTAAGTAAATGTTAAAAAAAGCGGCTTTTATTATAAAATGTTAATCATAATAAAAAGTTATTGTGGACCATCCAAATAAAACAACGAACAATATGTATAATTTTTGATGAAAAAGTGCAAACAATTTTAAAATTAAATCTGCTTCGTTAATTTTTATTTAGAACATATTCTTAGCTCCTTAATTATGTAAATTTTAATAATATAATATAAAATAATATTATCATTTTTTATCTCTATACCGAGTGTCTATTTAAAAACGAGCAATGCTTTATAAGTGTGGACCTAACATAGATATCTTTTTTTTTGTATTTGTATCCTGTTACCTGTTTAGTCATAGTTTTGCCCATCTGCATCATCAATGTCAAGTTTGATGTGTGGAATTTGTGATGTTTTAATTCCTTTCGATATGATATACCTACCTACCTTTGGCTGATCATAAAAAATAATATTATAATATTATGTGATTCATCAATTTGTTTTAAGAAAATCACGTAACAACGCTTCATTGGCGCCGAGGAGCCCCAATTTAAACAAAACTTAAAGGAAACTTGTTATCATATTTTTGATGGTGTGAAATTTAAAAATAAACTATTGAAATATTGCCTTAAAAAATGAGTTTAATTTTAGAACTGACAGTAAAAGAATTAACAAATTAATTAATTTTATTCAGAGCTCCGCAAAAGTCCATTCGGTTTGGTGCGGAATTTCAACCGTATTATAAATCAAAAATTGTCAGTTAACACAGCAGAGTAACATAAATCTGAGGCAGATTCGATAAATCTTCCCATCGGATTTTTACAACAATATCAAAAAACATTTTGTACACAATAAATATCGTTATTTTTTGACGGCAGATAATTTCTCTGTTTGTTCGGTTCTGCTGGTTATAAATTTTTAATCAATTTCGACGATTCAAATTTAAAACTTTTCAATGTAAACATTAATAAAAACATTTGCGTTGAATCAAGGCTCATTCAAAATTCATTAAAAGGCATTTAAAATGAATGTACATTGTTCATCTACATGCAATATACTTTTTAGGACAAATTTTTATATACAAATACGATTTCAATAAAAATGGTAAAAATAATTTATAAAAAACAAAATTATTTGGCAGTCACACTAAATGATATAATAGTTTTTATTTCATAAGGCTGGTCCTAACAGGTTTTTTACAGAGTAGAATGTTAAAAACTCCATCTTGATCTTGATCTATAGTTATTTTTGATGCTAGATTGCGAAATGCCAATTTTGCATTCGAGAATGAAAGTTTTTTTATGAGCAAAAGCGAGCAAAAAAAAATCATTCGAGAATGCAAAAAAAATTCACAATCGAGTATCAAACAATATTTTTTAGAAAACATTCCCACAGTTTATAATTTACTACAAATGTGAAGAAAATTTTTTGAAACGAATTTATAAGTATTTAAACCTATTTTGCATACTTAGCAACGAATGTCATAGTTATTTACGTGTCAAGCTTTGTAAATGAATCTTTACGGGCGAGCTGCAATAAGTGAGCCTAGTAAAGATTAATCGCAAAGCGTGACACGTACAAACTTTTATTTTTACCTTTAGATAACGAATTTCAAATTTAAAATTTCAATTAATGTGTCAAATGTGTCATTTAATTTCATAAATTACTTTTCTAAAAGCTTGTAAAACTTTACAGGTCTTTTTTACAAGCCCGTAAAAAATTACAGGTCTGATCCCATAATGTATCGTTTACTTGGATACAAAAACAACAATATTAACCAATAGTGTCATTTACTAAGAAGGTGGAAATAAAATACTTTTACGTTCTGTAAACAAAAAAGTATATATAATACTAATATTAATTATTATTATTATTATTATAATATAATATATATAATATATATTATTATAATATAAAGTATATATAATATAATGTAAAAGTCAACCTTTAAAGTCTATAAGATACGCGAATACTTTGGAAGTGAGCGTTGACAATAATAAATCTTAAATTATAGAATGATTGAAGATAAAATTCTTTACCTACTCCTACATTGACGAGCTGTGACGGAATGAAGTTAAATTTTGTATAAATTGGGAAAAAGTTATGATAAATCCGTTAACAGTTGACAGTTGTCAAATGTTTAACAAATAAAATTGGCTTTAATTTCTTTTGTGTTCTTCGTAGATAAAGTATAGTATGCAACTCGTTTTATAAACTTCTCTAGACACTAGTTCTTATTAAAATTTTAAAGTTAAACATATCATAAGGAAGGATGACCCTATAATTATAGATTTAGTAAAATTTTTTTAAATCTTGCAAATTTATATTGTATTATATTTCTAATACATTTGTTTTATAAAAAATTATAAGCTCCTCCAACTTTAAATTTGACCATTTCACCGTAATAACCCTACGTATTGACAAGGGGGTCGCCAGCCAATGGGCCAGTGGGGCAAGATGATAGATAAAGGATATAAATCCTACCTTCGCCTAAACATTTGGCCGAATATTAATAATAATAATAATATTTATTCATTCATAGAAATTACATAATTATTAACATATTGCCTGTAAATCTCCAAATTTACTGGTATAAATAAAATCAAACAACTTTTTTTCCGTTGTCTGGGAGTCTATAAATCGCTTTTTCTCAAATCTCGATAGCTTAAAAACCGATATCGGTGGTCTAAAGTTTTAGCCCTTTTTCGCCCAGGAGACGAAATTTAATATTTTTTTTCCAAAAACAAAAACTCGATTGAATGGTGGAAGAATGCAGTTTAACGTATTAAAAGATAATTATAATCATCATCAAATTAAAACAAAAAGGCCGGTAAATTTTATTTTTATTAATAAATATGAATCGGTAAATTATTTTAGGTACACCTTCCTCCCATGCATATTCATATTATTTAACTGGTTAACTTTTTTATATTTATTAAACTAAAATAATTAACTCGGTTTTTCAACATTGCATCTAATTAAGTTCTTTACCATGGCTATTTTATTTGTCACAATTCCACAGCCGAATTTATAAACTATGTAAAAATTTAAATGGCTTTTTTTCCGATTTACGTCCGTTTTAAATTTAGTTCGTAAAAAGATCGATTTAACAAATAAAACAACGCCTAAACTCATTAAAATAACGCAGTTCTCAATTAAAGAACTTGCCATAGTTTGTTTTTATGTTTTTAACATAAATCCGGATCGCTTATTAGGAAAAATTATGTTACTAATTTAATGTTTAATTATGCCTTTTCCGCCTAGTTTGTTTGTTATTCCTATTCCGGCTTAATTACGTTAAGATAAAATTGGTATTTAACGAAATTTATCTCAGGGATAGTTTATTTTGCACTTCAACTTGTTTATCTTTTAATCGAAACTAATGCCTATTGTAATTATTTTAAAACTAATTTATTAGTAACCAAGTTATTTGACAGAACTAAATATATTAAAAAATACTTAAAATAATTAAAATTTGTGAGATGAAAAGTAGTGAATCTAAATAAAATTTAAATTTATAATATATTCTTAAAATCTTTTTTAGATTCACTACCTTTCATATTATAAGTGGGTAATTCCACGTCAGATCAGGCAGGTTTTGACCCTCACCCCCTCTGATTTTGACGAAAATTGCTGTATGGGCTTCAAATGGGCCCAAATGGACCTGACTGCAAAAGTTTTAAAAAAATAATAAAAATTGTGGATTTTATGGGGGGTATCATTTTTGGATCTTTTCAGATCAGAGGTATATTGTATCTTGTCCTAATCTCTCCTGGTCCTAATTGACCTAGAGGGTTGGTTGACGTCTTATTTTAAAGAAAAAAGATTATATTTTTTATTATTATTTTTTTAAATTTGTATAATTTTTCATTAAAATATACAGTTTTGAAAAATTAAATATTTCAAAAACACCCCTTTTTATTTTTTTTATATGTGAAAAAGGAAACATTTTTTTAAACTTACCTAAATTTTGGTGGGGTTTATCTTTTTTTTTAAGGGATATATAATTTTTTTAATATTCGATGTCTTTATACCCAGCGCCTACCTAGTTCTTATTTAGTGGGCTTGGGTTTGATTCTCGGTACTAAAATATTTTTGAATATTTTTTTCATAAAAATACTAAATTTTAAAAGGAAAAAATATTTAATTATTTTAATATAATGTGTCATAAGATTTGCATTTTCGTAGATAACCTGTAAGAAATAAAAAAATATGCTTTAATTAAAATATTTTCGTTGAACAAAAGTAGGTTTATTTTTTTGTTTGAACTTTGCAAATTTAAGGGATTAACACAACGTGGCAAATTTGGGAATTTAGTTGGCAATCAATTCTATTTTAGATTAAACATTTTATAATTTAATAAATATTATTGGTTATAAAATTAAATAGTAGATTATGTCATAAGGAGTAGAAGTGACTCTTTTTGTGGTGAGTACAGAGATTGACGGCCGAAGCGTAGCTGAGGCAGGCAACTGTACGAAGCACAAAAAGAGCTTCTACTCCAAATAACATATACTATTTTTTTTTCAAGGGCGTAATATAAATATAATAAGCAAAATTTACATTAAATGTACAATTACACGCACTGCAGCTCTTCAATTAAATCATGTGGGATAAAATTTTGGCTAAAAGCATTAGAAATTATTGATAAAAACTAAAAAAACTTATAACCCTTACTTACAATGCCGATAAATATCCTAAACTAAAAATAAACACAGCTCTTAGTACAGTCATCTTAGTCAAAAAAAGGTATCAACCTCGGAATCTAACGGAATAAGCTGAATTTTTGTGAAAACCTTTATTTTAGCATTACAAATGTTGTCTCAAAAGTCACATATGCCAACTTGTGAGCGGCCTTGGATATTCATAGTCAAAGGTCGCAAAAATCAGTTTTTTTAAGAATATCTCGTTTTCTCTGCCTCCTATCGTATTTGCATTTATTATAAAAGTTGTATAAAATAAAATTCTCTACAAATTTTGTTTACAAAGTTTTTTTATACGTCGAACCGTTTTTGAGATAGAGGGCGCAGAGTGTGGAGCGCTCAGCCATACGTACCTTTAGCGCAAGGTAAATCGTGAATCCCAAACTATTATACCGTTTTTTTTTAATTAATAATATAATAAATATTACTAAAATAAAAATTTAATACCTTATACTTATATTTATTTTTCTTTTAAATCAAATATATTTTATCTTCATATATATCTTATATTTAAATTTAATTTTAATGAAGGATTATTGGATCGTAGTAGGAAAAAATGTGTTTATTTATATCAATATTATAATTATTATTATTATTATTATTATTATTAATCTTTATCTTCTTCATCCTCATCTTCTTCAGGTTGGCCAGCAATTTCAGACTCATTCTCATCATCACTCTCCTCGTTATCATTGACATTAATTTTCATATCTTCAAAAACTTATAAGTATACTTATAACGCGTTTGTACTTTGCAGATTTTTTTGCCTTTGTTGCCTCATCTGCGACTTCACTACAAAATAAGTACAATATTTTAAAATCAAACACATCATTCCCTTTTTTACGAGGTACAGTTGATGACGTTGAAGGTTCAGTCTCTTCAAGGCGATGTTTTTCTGCTGCAATTTTACTATAGTACGCTATAGCGTACAATTTTCGACACTTAATATGAACGTTCACAGAAGTCAAAGTATATATTTAGGTAGTTTATGTTTATTTCTCTCAATAATTGCTTCTTTTTTTAAAGTCTTTATACCGCGCACTAAAGTCACAGAATCACCTTCAGAAAGTAACTTATTACAAATAAAATACAAATCAGCCATGTTAACCTTTAAAATATTACGAATATTATCTGTCACAACCCTAGACCTATACCTAGGGTCACAACTTGCTTTAAATGTAGGTATCCCTAACCTTTTTGTTTATAGCAAGCCCACTATAGTATTTCCAGGTCTGCTTTTAAAAGCAATATCTGAATCCAAGAGATGACCAGAGACATATTCAAGGCAAATTCATTTAATGTCTTTTCTTCTTAAAATGCATTTATTATTAATTAGAATAACATTAGAATATATTTAGAATGATTCACTTCATTATTTAATTATTTGTATGTCAAAAGTAAGTAATATTTAATGACTATATGTTTTAAAAAAATATTTAAAAATAAATATAAGGTTTTAAATTGTTATTTAAGTAATATTTAATAAATAATTAATTAAAAAAACGGTATAATAGATTGGGATTCATGATTTACCTTGCGCTAAAGGTACGTATGGTTGAGCGCTCCACACTCTGCGCCCTCTATCTCAAAAACGATTAGACGTATAAAAAAAAGTTTTAAACAAAATTTCTAGAGAATTTTATTCTCTACAACTTGTATAATAAATGCAAATACGATAGGAGGCAGAGAAAAGGAGATATTCTCAAAAAATTGATTTTTGCGACCTTTGACCTTGAATATCTAAGGCCGCTCACACGTTTTCATATGTGACTTTTGAGACAACATTTGCAATGCTAAAATAAAGGTTTGTACAAAAATTCAGCTTATTCCGTTAGATTCCGAGGTGAAATGCCTAGATGACTGGACTATCTGTCAAAATGCTGCGCTTGAATTAATTTTGACGTACTGACATTTGTTTGAAATTCCGACATTGGCGACTCGTCTATCATCATAATATTATACTAATAAACTAGTTGTTCTTTATTTCGTTCAATTAAAATTTAATAAATAATCACTAAATATTCCGTGCGATTATAATTAATATAATTAATACATCCTGATTGTTTAGTATGAAATGCTAAATTAATTTTATTATTTGACGTTTATTGAGTCACCTATGGATTTACTTCTATCCCTAGGCTTTTTTGAGTTTTTTGTCTGCCGCTAATGAAAAAGACGCACTTCAACTATCTCTATACATGCATATAAGGTTGTATATCATGGCCGCTTGAAAAAAAATAGTATTTATCTACTAGTAGTTTATTACTAGAAATTTTTTTGTTATTTTACTGTGAAATAGTTCTTTGTTTAGATACGTTTTTCTAAGTCACACAAGTTTATCAACATTTAATATTTTCTTATGATTATTTTCTAAAATTTGACAAAAACCTTAAAACTATTTTAGCTTAATTCATAATAACTTTAAAATATTTAATTTTTTAATAAAAAAATACTACTCATCGCCAATTAAAAAAAAATCATAATCCTAATAACATAAATTGGTTAAAGTTTTAAATTAAGGTATTGAATAGAATTACTAAATCTAAGAATGCAAATTAAACTGGCACTAATTGCCAAACTAATTAAATTCTACAAGTTGATTTAAAAAAATAATTTTATCAATTTACATTTTTACTTACCGTGTAGAAAAAAATAAAAAATGTTTAAATGAACCTACTTTTGTTCAACGAGAATATTTTAATTAAAGCATATTTTCTTATTTGTTGCAGGTTATTTACGTAAATTTAAAACTTATAACACATTATATTAAAATAATTAAATAATTTTCTTTTAAAATTTAGTATTCTTAAGAAAAAAATACCCAAAAATATTTTAGTACCGAGAATCAAACCCAAGCCCACTAAATAGGAACTATGTAGGCGCTGGGTATAAAGACACGTAATATTAAAAAAATCATATCTCCCTTTAAAAAAAATAATCCCTACCAAAATTTAGGTAAGTGTAGAAAAAGGTTTGCTTCTTCACATATAAAAAAGGTATAATAAATAAAAAGTATAATATTTGTTCTTTAAAATAAGACGTCAACCAACCCTCTAGGTCAATTAGGACCCAAGATATAAGCAAAACAATATACCTCTGATCTCCAAAAATGATACCCTCCATAAAATTCACAATTTTTATTATTTTTTCATTACTTTTGCAGTCAGGTCCTTTTGGGCCCATTTGAAGCCTATACAGCAATTTTCGTCAAAATCAGAGGGGGTGAGGGTCAAAACCTGCCTGATCTGACTTGGAAACAACCAAGTATACTTTTTTAAATAAATTTTGGTGGTATTGGTGATATTTGTAATAAGTTAATTCTACCAATTTAAATAGAAAGAGATTTATTAATCTTTAAAAAAATTATAGTGTTACCAAAGATTGACATCGGGTCTCTCGGCTGTCAAGCGAATGCTTAACCACGACTCTTTACCATCTTTTAATAAAATTATTATATTATTTGTTAAATTTTAAACTTGAATACATGGGCGCCGGAAGGAATTCGTCTAGGGGGGGCCTTAAAGTTTTTTAAAATTTTGATAGATGTTATTTATAATCAAGTTGTACTGTAGAAGTTCACATTAAACTTAAGTAAAATAAAATATCATGTATATGTATATGTATATTTACCTATTTATTTATATTGGTACATATTGAAAAAAATACATCACAGTTTTGGTAAATATAAAAAAATTGTATCGCCGAGAAATCTCCTCTAATAGTACAGCCGTCTTATAAGACGGCTACATATATGTATACGCTATAGCGTATACATATATACAAAAGAATAAAATACAAACATGAGTAATATTTTAAAAATAAGTTATAATAATAACAAAAACTTAAACATAAAAAAATCTAAGTTAAATTATCTAAAATAACAAATCTAATTTATCTAAAAAATAATGAACAAATTATAACGATCAGCACTGACCGTCAAATTATGGAGTACCGGAATTTCTGGGTATGAATTTCCAGGGGGGGCCTCGGGCATTTCGTTTGCCCACGTCGCGTTTTAGCTATTGTGTTTTACTCAGGATAAATAAAACAATGAATATAAATAAAAAAAGCATTTATTTAAAGGCATAGGTATAACATAAATTATATGTTACTATATTTAAAAAAGATAGAGAAAGGAAGTTAAAAACAAACATTACTTATTTTTACAAGAATAGCTCTTGTGGCATTTTGAATTGCATTTTATATTTAATTTTATGCACCTACATGCCTTCGTTTAACATCCTTTCAGGCAATTACATCGGACAAATCCTTGCTTAGACCCAGAAGACAACTTGGCTTGGGTTGGGTTCACAACTCACAATTCACTTGTTTTATTTTACAAACGTCAGATAGTTGTTGACAGCTCGCCTTCAACGCCTTCTGAGTAAAACAAAATATCCAGAATGCGACGTGCACATAAAAAAATCTAACATAGTACCAAGAACAGCGCTGTCATTGAATGCATTAAAATTGAAGCAATCTAAATTGTTATTTGCTCAATTAATTACTATTAAAATAAAATTGGGTAAATATTTTGCCTAAATGTCAAATAATTTATTGCGTTAAATGTATACATGGTATACATACAGGGCCGAGCCAACCCAGGGTGCAAAGGGTGCACTGCGCCCGGGCGGCAACTATCGAGGGGCGGCATTTTAGGAAATATTTGTACAGAAAGTGACGGTAAACTTTTAACTACTACACCTTTATCTGACAAAATAAGGTTAATGCTAGTAGAAAAGGGTAACCTACTAAATAAGTAAACAACTTATCCCAAAGACGCTGGCACTAGAAATTTTTTGAAATAAATAATTATTAAAAACTTTACCAAATGGTGAATCCGTTCAACGCACTGGGATATTCTAAAAAATATACTCTGTGTTTTGTTTCCCATGAAAGTTATTTGGGAATGCATCTAGTTCTTTTGGGGCTAGATGGATTTCGAGATTGGCAACATTTATCACGAACCTTAAGCCGACATGAAAGTTCTAATGATCATATTAAATGTTGCGACAAAATGATTCAATTACAAACTTCATTAAACTGTGGCTCAAAAATAGATTATTTACAGGAAAAACTAATTAACAATGAACAGAAAAGATGGTGTTCTGTTTTAGAAAGAATTATATCGGTTGTTAAATTTTTAGCTAAGCAAAACCTAGCTTTTAGGGGTAGTTGTAGTAAATTATTTTGTAATGTTACACGTTGCACGTCTAACTCGCAGCAGAGCAGCAACAGCGGCTCAGCAGATAAGACCTGAAGATGGTACATGAGATTGTACCGAAACGTCGTCAGACATACATCAGACATACATCAGATTTACCCTATGCGCATGATGGGTAAAACTTAACCAAGTCTAAATAGACAACCGAGAGTGCACTATGGGCATATACTTGCTATTTTCAAACAGTTGACAGTTGTATATATCTAGGTATATACGAAATCGAACGCGCAAGGTAAACTTGGAGTGTATCTAGAGTGCATTCTTGCAAGTTTTTTAACGCGCTCCTTGTACTGAATGCTGACGACACAATATTTTATGACAAAAATGACGATTTTCTGCAAATAAGCTCAGTTTTAATAAATCCAAAATTGAATTAAGGAAATAATAATAATAATAATAATGAGAAGCATGTTAAAACACTTTGATCTTAAATATCCTTTTATATCCTAGACTTCAATAAGATAATTACAAAGCCACACAATTTTTTTTTGTTTTGATCTGGGGGTCTGACCATATTTCTATTTTGTTTTTGGGGTCGCTGAATCCGAATCCGAGGTCTATTTAACCCCATCACATCAGGATTTTGCCATAACCTCAAAAAATCCATAATTTAAGCTATTAAACGCATATAACCCAACATTAAGTTGTTGTCTAAAAACCCAAGCTCCTAAACCCTATATCCCTAAAACTCACTTAACCCCATTACCCACTTAACCCCATAATCTATTTAAACATATAATCCTTAGGATGAAATTGTAATAGGAAAACCCAAGCTATTACCCAATAACCCTTTTAACCCCATAACCCCATAAACCACTTAATGTGGTTTATGGGGTTATGGCAAAATGTGCAATGACTAAAGTTATGCGCTTATTAAACTATCGTACATATTAAGTTAAATATCTGACAAACATGGTTGATGTACATTGAGTTATGAGGTTAAATGGGTTATGGGGTTGTGATATTTAAGAGCTTGGATTTTTATATTAAATCTACATTCTTAGGGTTATATGCATTTAATAGCTTAAATTATGGGTTTTACAGCCACACAAAAAAAATTGTTTTGTTCTAATCTGGGGGCCTGACCGTATTTGCTATATGTTTTTGGGGTCGCTGAATCCGAATCCAAGGTCTATTTAACCCCATCACATCAGGATTTTGCCATAACCTTAAAAAAATATAATTTGAGCTATTAAATGCATATTATATGGGAAAATGTGCAATGACTAAAGTTATGCGGTTATTAAAATAACGTACATATTAAGTTAAATATCTGACAAACATGGTTGATTAAGTTATGAGGTTAAATGGGTTATGGGGTTATGGAGTTAGGTAAGTTATGAAGTTGGGATTGGATTTTTATATTAAAACTACTTTCTTAGGGTTATAATAACCCTAGGAATGTAGTTTATAATAGATGTACCAATAGTTTTTTATTTCTTCTCCGACTTATAAATAGGTTAAATATGTATATATATTTTTACTATAATAAATTCTTTTCCATTTTATTTTTTTTACAACCAACTTCGTTATACAATGTGATTTATTTTAGAGTTTAAAAAAATAGAATGTAAGAAATATTAACAAGATAACTAAAGCTACAAAAATCGTACAAGTTAAAAAAAAATGGATTATGTCTAATGCTTGAACTGGGCTTATAATGAGTTCGACACTTGGACTTGTGATTTTTGCAAGTTCCTTGATCTTGTGAAAGATAAATACTATGTATGCAGTTTCTAAAGAAAATATGCCGATATATCATATTTGGCTACCTATACCATATTTGGATAAATATTGTTTTTTTATTTTTGTACAATTGTAATCCTTGCGTTATATAATTATTGAATCGATTTTTTTCTTTGTAAAAAAACCAAAATGGTATTCTATATTTGGCCACTTTCCTTTATCAATTGCTGTAATAGGAAAAATACAACTTGCTATATAATTTATATTTTTATGATAAGACCAAGAGGTTTATCATAACACTTTTAACGAAATTATCTGTTAAAAGCAAAATGTCTTATTAAATAAAATTATCCTTGTTAGGGGCAAAATTTAAACAGCTGCATCTAAAATATCTTTCTTGATAATTTTTTGCGACAAGCCGGAATTAATTAGGTAAATTTAAACTAATTGGCGCGACCCGGCTTATTTTCAAGAATGGGGCTTGTAACTGTAGGGAAATTCATCTTCAAGACAGTTTAAGTGAAAATCCCGCTTCTAATCTAGACCACGTCCAGTGTAATTAATACATTATATGAACGGCACGATAACGCCGGTATTATCAAATTTTGATAATCTCCTGGTGGCAACAGGATGAATTACGGTCGAATATAACACACTTATATCATGACAGTATTAGGGTAATACTAATTACTTTAAATTATGGCCCTTAAAACGGGCTGCAAGACTTTCGAAACTTTATTGGGGCTATAAATTAATAAAAAACCTAGTCAAAAGTTTCAAGTAGTTTACTATTCGTGTAACACAAATAGTGTTTGTAATAATTTTTTTTAAATTGAGGATCAAATTGTATGACATTTGACAACTGTCAACTAACTTAAAACTAACTTCATCATGTGACTAAAACGCCATAAAGCCACAACTTGTCAATTTGTATTTAAAAGGTCACTTAGTGTCATGGAAACATGAACGATAATGAGCATTTTAAAGGTGGGAGTAGACTTTTTTTTATATAAACAACTAATACATTTTATAAAAATAAGAAGATAAGATTTCACATTATGTTATTAACACGGTATCGATACAAAACTCCGGTGTTATTTCGATTTATAAGAAAGCGTCAAGATCTTTTAAAAATATTATCAGTTTAAAGAAAATAAGATATTTAAAAAACTGATAGCAATCCGAAGAAGGCTGTGGCTATACAACTGGCTTTCTTATGTCAATCTATAATGTGTCTGCCATTTCTTTGTCATAACTATGGACCGGATTATATGCAACATAAAAAGGCTGAAATTTGAAGGACAAATGCTTAAAATATGCAAGATAAGTATAAAGTAATGTAATAATATACAATAATATACTCGTGAATTAAATAGTATTTTTTAAATGAATTCAACCTAAAAATTCAAAGCCATTCTTGTTGTAATGGGACGATTTTACAGTAAGATTTTTTTGCATAACCTAATCCTTTTGTTTCTACAGTCAACAATATACTCTCTAAAAATGAATTAGCCAAAAATGACTAATTTAATAGTTATTAGTGGCTGCTTTTTCACTTGTACCATGGTTAAAGATGGAATACCATGGTATCCCAAAATTTAACAGCCAATTCTTATGTAAAATAATAGTCCCCTGAATCCAAAAATACCTTCAAAAATTAGAGAGATATAGTTAATTCCATAATTAATGGAAAATTGACTTTATCTCAAAAACTGTTCTACTTTTTTAACTTTTGACGACATTTTCGGATTCAGTATTCCATGGTTAACCATGGTACAAGTGAAAAAACACTAATGACTAATTGACTAATTTATTTTTAGAGAGTAAGTGACTAAATAAAGAGTGGCTTTACAGACGGTCTAGACTCTAGATGAACAAGTTGTAAGGGGCCCCTAAAAATGTTTAGTTAAAGCACACATTTTTCCACCAAAAAAATCAAATGTTCGCTATGACCACACGGCTGACGTGAAACTTTTTTTGGAAAATTTAATTATTTTTATTTAATAAATAATTATTATTTCCTTAAAGAGGTTTTACTTTAAACATATTCGTTCTTTATTTATTTTTGTTAATCGTTTGTGTATTTTAAAAATTCATTAATTGTACAATTTTATTTTTTAAACGATATATAAAACGTACAGTAATTGTTATATTTAATTATTAATTAAAAATAAAAAGTGAGTCAACTACGTGATTCTTTTATTGGTTCAACGTAGTAAATTTTTTCTCCCTAGGCTGTAAAAAACCTAACCCGATTGGTCTAATTCGTTTTTAAGTGACTAGGATATAATCAATCACTTTAGTAACATTTTTTTTAACCAAGCGAGCGAAATCGAGGGAAGATACTCATATATTCATATTCTGTATACAGCTTGTATTATACAATTACATGTCCTGACTATTTTATCAATGCACAGACCTAACCGCTGAACCTAAAGGGCTGATATTTTGACAATACATTCTTAAAATGACATAATTTTTTTTGAAATTCCATCTTTAAGTTGAGAGACTCAAAAATTCAGTTATAATTAATCCCGGCACATTCGCCATTTTTAAAAGTATTTACCGCATGCACGGATTTTGATAAAATTTGGTATAATGATCACTTAGGTCAGTCAGACAAACAAAAAAAATATTTATTTTATATATGCATATATAAAGGGTTTTTAATAAGAGTGATAAATCTTTAAAGTGGAATTGAACAAAGTGCAAAAAAGGCGACATTATGTATGGAAAATAACATCTGGCAAATGGCCTCCGCGGCTTCGATGGGTTGCGTCCATTTGAAAAGCCCAATTTTGGATTTTTTTCTGGCAGAGATCGGTTTGTATTTTGCAATGACGTGTCGAATATTGTCTCTAAATGCTTTAATAGTTCGAGGCTTATTTGCATACATCAGACTCTTCCCTAAAGAAATAAATCCAAAGGAGTAAGATCGAATGATCTCGTTGGCCAATTGATATCGCCGTTACGTAAAACAACAGACCCAGGAAATTTTTCTGCTATCAAGTCCAGTGTTCTGTTGGAAAAACATGTTATCATCTTTAACTAAATAAGGACCGATGACGCCGCCAGACCAAAATCCAAACCAGACAGTAATCTTTTGATGTTGATGCTCTTAGATCTCTCATGGGTTTGCTTCACCCCAAATCTGACATGTCTGCTTATTAACGAAGCCGTTCAACCAAAAATTATCCTCATCGCTAAAAATGATTTTCTGGCCGAATTAAGGGTCTCGTTCCAAATGCTTTCGAGTTTAGGATTCTCATGCATGCACACTTTCTCTAACAGCAGCTACATTCCTAAGAGACCGGGCGTTACGATGACGCACAGGTGTTGGGAGATTAGTAATAGAGCCGGTTGTCTCAAAATTGGTCGATGATAAATATTATAAAATTTCCTTGACACACGGAACGTTTATTGCGGGAAATGGTTATTCTGATAATAAATTTAAATTATCTGGATTCTTATCTCCCCCATTATAAAATAACAAGCATTGTAGAATACGTAGGTACGTCAAAAAATGACAGAAGGATCTTTATCTCATCTTTATCTCACTTTGGTACAAATTTATACCACTTGCCATAAAGTCAAAATTTAATAAGTTTTAAGAAGATTTTTAGCCTTAAGGGACTCTATGGGTTTATAGACGTTCTTCGGTACGAATAGGTTCCACTAAATATGGTGGCAGCGCCATCTATTGACGAAATTATTGTGGTACAAATATGTACCAAGGTGCAGTAAAGAAAGCGCATCGTAAATTATGTAGTAATTTATGAAAATACGTGAGATGAAAATTTTTACAGAATGTGAATTTATTGTAGTTTTTTCATAATTTCTAAGCAATGGATGCAGAAGGCTTATTATGATTTGTCATAATATTCCAGGCAATACAAAGTGAGGTTAGGTTGCTAATTTTCCACCTTGGTAGTAAATATTTTTTTGTAATTGAATAAATGAATTTAGAAATTACCTGTAATTGGGAATGGGTAGTATAAAGTATACTCTATCTAAAAAATACACCCATTTTTGTGCGTGAATTTTTATGGAAATTTTAAAACAAAAAGTTGAGAATATAAGTTTGCCGTACTTATATATAATTTCTTATTTAAAGCTAAAATAAAAAATGTTTTAGGCGGAGAATATACAACTTGCACCGAAAAAAATAATGTAGTTGAGTTAACGTTTACCTGAATGTCATTTTTGAAAATGTTGTTTCATCAAAAAACCTATTGGTGTCAAAGCAATAGTCAGAGTTTGTAAAAGTTTATTTGTTCAATTGACAGTTAAAATATTGATTTAACATAAACTAATTTTTTGAATTAAAATGTTTATCCTATTTTGATTTGATAGCTAGAATTGGTTGAATCAAATACTGAAATTTTTGGGATTACCTTGAGGAGATCTGCAAATACCCCCCCTAATAAACAATCCGTGGGTTATTACGATCCTAATTGTTTAAAATAAATGCATTCAAAAAGCCATGTAAATAAAACTAACATTTAAATTTAGCGCAACGGAAATACAAGTGACATATAAAAGGTAGCGTGCCATTGGTTAGAAAAACTCTCCTGATTAAGTGGGAAAAGGTAGGGGGAAAGAATGCAAGTAGTCAGATGGGCAGGGAAGATAGGGGAGGACATTCATTCGAGCATTGGAGCAGAGCCGAGCAGCGACCAGGGTTATAAAAATTGTGTGTGCAGAAAAGTGTTGGAATTTGTAGGTTTGTACGTTTTAAATAACTAAATTATTGTAGTATAAATATTCCTGAGCATTTTGGTATAATTAGTTTACACAAACTAATTATGTAAAGATAAATATTCGATCAATTGACTTGGCGTCATCGTTCGATCTATTCAGCTGTAATGGCTGACGTTTTAAAATAAACCACGCTGTAAAATTTACATTTAAAACTAGGTATTTCGTATTATAATTTATATTCTAAGTTATAAACAATTGGTACGTGTATTTTATCTAATAAAAGGCAGGGAATTTTAACGGTAATTATCAAATTAAAAAGAGCAGGAACTTACGTGTATTTTATCCAATTAAAATATGCAGGACCGTATTCGATTTAATTAAGCTAAATGTCAGGGCAGTACTTAAGATTATTTAATTAATTTTAATAAATAGTTCAAAAAGGGGATTTAACGTAAACGCTGTGTAAATTAAGTGTATTTAATATCGATTTTCTTAAATACGGGATTTATTAAATTGTACTCGCGGATTCACATTTATGTCCCGTAATTAGTAATTTTACCAGTCATATTTAAATATTTGGTATTACATTTGGAGTGAGTAGCAACAGTAATTGTACGATAATGACATTTGATTTATCCACTTTCCGTGGAGTCCTGACACAATGAGCCCATTTTGAATTTATATCCTGTAAATTTTAAGAGGTGTGTAAAGGTCTGTATTCATCTGAATGCGCAACGCAGAAATTGCCCTTTGTGATTTGGTCAATTTATTACCTAGTATTTTATGGTTATTATTAAGTTATTAAAGTTTGCCGACTAATGAGGCATATCGGGCGATTGCGGACCTTCAATTGGAATGACCTCGAAGCCGATTTTTATTTACTCATTTTCCAACAGTTGATTGAGCCTGAACTCTAAATACATTACATGAAAATTTCGTGTAACAGTAAACTTAAATTCAACAGTAAATAATAATACAAAAACTTTATTTGGATGATGGAGGCCTATTGCAAACGGAATGCTTGATGAATAAAGTTAAATTTAAAATACAAAAATAGAGACTAAGACTCAATCTACTTTCACCAAACAAACAAACAAACAAATAAACAAACAAATCAGCAAAAAGCGAAGATAAAAATTAAAAATGAAAAACGAGAGCTAAGCTCTAGTATGATGTATTATTTATCTAATGTTATTTATATATTTATTTATATTTGGGTTGTAGTCGCAGTAAGGAGATATTGTGTGGTTTTAACGGTTGTAGGAGGTCCTTTTCTTTCAGAGTTCACTAAGTTAAATGTCGTTTGGGTTGCGGTTGTTTTTGTTGCTCTATCCAAATAAATATCATTATTGTTTGTTATAAATTGTAAATATTTTATACGTGTAACTCACTCCCATAATCCCTCATTTTGGAAGGTGTGAACGCTTACAGATTGGTGCCGTGACCAGGATAATTTAAAGAAAAATTTAATTTAATTTTTTTTTTGACGTTTTGAGTTTCGTAATTTTGTATGCTTGTTGAATGAATCTGCCAACGAATGTGGGGGCGCCTGAAGTGTGTTTGTTTGACCACGAACTAGAACGACATTACTGACTAGTAGGACCTGACTTTGTTAAGAAACTCATTGCGTAGGTACTTGTTTTGTAAAACTGTTATAAAATTGTTTATTTTAATTTCACTAAAACGTACTGCTTTGGCGGTACAGATTGTTGCTTGTGCAAAGGATGAGGTTCGTAAAGTTGTATTCATGGAGAGACACATTTTATTATGATTTTTTTTTTATGTTTTTGTTTTGTTTTGTTTTCTGTTTTTTTTTTATTTTTTTTTGAGGAGCTGCTTTGGCTGGTAGTACAACGTCACCGGGAAAGCATCAAATATGAATGCCGTTCATTCATGGGGGATGTAGACATGACACACCTAGACTTGAGAAAACACCGCCCATTTCAGTACAACGTCTTGGAATCAAGGCACACGCAGCCCAAAACTTAGCCTTGAATGTTGGTAGTAAAAATGACCCCAATGATTCTGGAGAGGCATCGTCAGCTATGGAGGGACAACCACACATAAATGGTCCAACGCCAGAAGTAATTATGCAGAGTTCAGAAATGCGAAATTTCGTCTTATTGGATACGGAGCAGATACAACTAATCATCGAGTCGTTTAACACGCAAGTATTTACACAGGTTTCACAAAAACTACTCAAATCCCAAAGCCTGCTTCTCAGACTTAATCACCAGTTAAAGTAACAAATTTTGTTGATAAAATCAAGTACAATTTAAAAAACGCCTGACATTTTGCTTTTTAAAATCCTTTACTCAGTAAATATAGTTTGAAAAAAAAAAGTGTTGTTCATATTACAACGCATGAGGGAATCAAACTGATATTTGGTAAAACGTACAACCCGTGACACAAATTGGGGAATTTAAATAATACTGAAACGCACTTCACGCGTTCAGCGATTTTGTACGATTGTGCAATGTAAATTTTGTCAAAATTATATGAATTTTGTAAAATATATGTTTTCTAGAAATACGGTAGAATTTTAGAAAAACACGGTTGCACGGTATATTAAGGGAAACGGTAGACCTACAGTAAAAACAGTAGACCTGTTAACGCTGCATCTCATTCACAACAAACATTTTCTTTATACCAATTCTAAAGGGGGGTTAAAAGTGTTACTTTCGGATCTGCACCAAGCTGGTTCCTTATCAACACTTTGGGGGCGTCTGAGGAGATCTGCAAATACCCCCCCTAATAAACAATCCGTGGGTTATTACGATCCTAATTGTTTAAAATAAATGCATTCAAAAAGCCATGTAAATAAAACTAACATTTAAATTTAGCGCAACGGAAATACAAGTGACATATAAAAGGTAGCGTGCCATTGGTTAGAAAAACTCTCCTGATTAAGTGGGAAAAGGTAGGGGGAAAGAATGCAAGTAGTCAGATGGGCAGGGAAGATAGGGGAGGACATTCATTCGAGCATTGGAGCAGAGCCGAGCAGCGACCAGGGTTATAAAAATTGTGTGTGCAGAAAAGTGTTGGAATTTGTAGGTTTGTACGTTTTAAATAACTAAATTATTGTAGTATAAATATTCCTGAGCATTTTGGTATAATTAGTTTACACAAACTAATTATGTAAAGATAAATATTCGATCAATTGACTTGGCGTCATCGTTCGATCTATTCAGCTGTAATGGCTGACGTTTTAAAATAAACCACGCTGTAAAATTTACATTTAAAACTAGGTATTTCGTATTATAATTTATATTAAGTTATAAACAATTGGTACGTGTATTTTATCTAATAAAAGGCAGGGAATTTTAACGGTAATTATCAAATTAAAAAGAGCAGGAACTTACGTGTATTTTATCCAATTAAAATATGCAGGACCGTATTCGATTTAATTAAGCTAAATGTCAGGGCAGTACTTAAGATTATTTAATTAATTTTAATAAATAGTTCAAAAAGGGGATTTAACGTAAACGCTGTGTAAATTAAGTGTATTTAATATCGATTTTCTTAAATACGGGATTTATTAAATTGTACTCGCGGATTCACATTTATGTCCCGTAATTAGTAATTTTACCAGTCATATTTAAATATTTGGTATTACATTTGGAGTGAGTAGCAACAGTAATTGTACGATAATGACATTTGATTTATCCACTTTCCGTGGAGTCCTGACACAATGAGCCCATTTTGAATTTATATCCTGTAAATTTTAAGAGGTGTGTAAAGGTCTGTATTCATCTGAATGCGCAACGCAGAAATTGCCCTTTGTGATTTGGTCAATTTATTACCTAGTATTTTATGGTTATTATTAAGTTATTAAAGTTTGCCGACTAATGAGGCATAACGGGCGATTGCGGACCTTCAATTGGAATGACCTCGAAGCCGATTTTTATTTACTCCTTTTCCAACAGTTGATTGAGCCTGAACTCTAAATACATTACATGAAAATTTCGTGTAACAGTAAACTTAAATTCAACAGTAAATAATAATACAAAAACTTTATTTGGATGATGGAGGCCTATTGCAAACGGAATGCTTGATGAATAAAGTTAAATTTAAAATACAAAAATAGAGACTAAGACTCAATCTACTTTCACCAAACAAACAAACAAACAAATAAACAAACAAATCAGCAAAAAGCGAAGATAAAAATTAAAAATGAAAAACGAGAGCTAAGCTCTAGTATGATGTATTATTTATCTAATGTTATTTATATATTTATTTATATTTGGGTTGTAGTCGCAGTAAGGAGATATTGTGTGGTTTTAACGGTTGTAGGAGGTCCTTTTCTTTCAGAGTTCACTAAGTTAAATGTCGTTTGGGTTGCGGTTGTTTTTGTTGCTCTATCCAAATAAATATCATTATTGTTTGTTATAAATTGTAAATATTTTATACGTGTAACTCACTCCCATAATCCCTCATTTTGGAAGGTTTTATGAGCGATACTAATAAAAAATAAACGGGAGCCTTCCGGGTTTTTGACCTGAGTTCAAACGTAACTTATTGCCTTTTATTTACTGTATTTATTATTTCCCTTTTTAATACTTTCCCTATGAATACAACACCTCACAAGTACCTTGGGTTACTAAATTAATGAGCTTTATTACCGTAAGTATTTATTTTATTTATTTGTCGTAATTTAATATAACATTTGCCGTGGTGTTATATTTCATTTATCACTTGGGGTGTAACTTTTTACAGATTCTTTGCTGGGGGGGGTGTGAACGCTTACAACCTAAAAAAAAACTATTAAATTAACGTTTAGTTTCTCTTTAATCCAAAATATTAAATTTGTTCATTTAACAAATTGTAAATGTTACTTTAAAATGTTAAATTTGCATTTATAAAATTGCCACCCAAGCCACGTCATTAGACGGTGTTGATCACGTGTTCTTACATCTCGCCACAGTTTGCTTACGATATAAGGTATATAAGCCCAGGCAGCCGTTTGTTTTGGTTGTGTTCCACAGTGGAACTTTCAATACACCAAATTGCCTGACTCTGATAAGACACCCAATAAATATTCTCATTTTGTTCATTTGACTGTTATTTGTTGTTCAATTAAACAATACAATTTGACATTTTTAGATGGTTAAGTAAACGTGCAAAAACCATTGCTTGTATTTAAAGTGCATGAAGAGTTGAATTAATATTTTTGTTGTTGTTTCAACAGCTTATTTTTTACAGTGAGGACGACCCGAAAGATATCGTTCTCCTTCTATGAGAAATGGAGGTTGGCGACGAGATGGCAAGTCAACTCCGACGTAGAGAGTGACGAAGAGGCAGAAGATAATCTTCCAAATCCGAATTCCCGATTGGTTTTTGAGATAAGTCAAACCGCATTTAGATTATCTCAAAAACCAATCGGATTCAGCGGCTCAAAATACATAGGGATCCCGCCAAAAGTACCAAACATTTCTTTTTGTGGGTATGTTATGTTTTTATAAAATACGATATATCGTTTGATTTTTATTTTATTTATAAGGATTATATTTTTACTGAATGTGATTTTTATATTATTCAGAATTTATTTTTTGTTTTATTTTCATTTTGGTTTTTAATAAAAATTCAATATATAATTATTAGTTTTATTGATCAGCATTTTTTATATCCTAATTTTCAAAAATTGAAGTGGTACTATCTTGTACCAAGAACATCTATTGTTTTTTATAAATGAAGTACAAATGACTTTTGAAGCCCATAGAATAATTTTTTGACAACCAAAAAAAAAATAATTATCGAGATCCCGAGGGTTTTGTCCGTTAAAGGGTTAAATAACAACTTCATCGTTGATCAAAGATCAATAATTCTTAATGATAACCCTTTAAATGGCTTTAGTTTCTCCTTGGAACCACGGAGGCGAATTTATGTCGAGAAATTCTAAAAATAGAATTGGAAATAATCTTAAGATATGACTTGTAATCAATGTATTTCACCTGAATAAAATAACTAAGCAATTATGAGCATCTAAATATATCCAATTTTTAATAAATAAATAATTTGTAATAATGATTTTAAACGGGTATATTAAATTTTATTTGTAAATGAATTTGAAAAATTGTTTAAATGTATTATAAAACAGTACATTGATTAATTTTGTAATGATGGTTAAAGTTTAAATTGTTTACTACTTTTAAAAGTAAGAAAATTGTAAGAGTCACTTACCCAATTTTAAGGTATCATCAAGCCTGTAACAATAACGAAATTTATAATGTCTATTTGTATACCATAATAAGCACAGTACGATGGGCGTTTGCAAAAGTACGATACGCAAATATAATTTATACACTGTTATAAAAATATGATTTGTTAACAGGAGTTTCTAGTTGGTTAATTTTATTTTGTAAAATTTTTATAAAAATTTTTGGATACAACCTGGGTTTGTAATTATTTTAACAAAGGAAAATATTTTATTTTTTGACTTGTTTCAAAAGTTACCAATGTACAGGGGGATCTTTTTTCAAAACTTTAATTTTTGTGGGGCACTTGCAATGAAAATAATTTAAAAAAACTACGGATTCGTTACGAGGATAAGTGTACCTAAAAATCTAGGGTAGAATGAACTGGCTCATTAAAGCCGTTTGGGAAATAAAACATGGGTTTAACGTGTGCATTATTTGGTACATAATCAAATTCTGAAAAAATGCACGGTTAGCGAGTTTTGAGCCAAAAAGCAAAAAAACTCCCCTTTCGGGGGATGAAATTAGGGGACGAGGAAAGAAATTTTTGGAGAATATTTTTGATTCATTATCAGCATCCATCAAGTTTTCCTTTTACAATCTTTGTTTCCTGGACAAAACTAACAAATAGAAAAATAGTAAAAATAACTAATGTAATAAGACAAATTCTAGTCTTATGACATTAGTTCTTTAATATACTATTATCAATTCCTTACATAAAAATGACCAACTCTTAAATTAATGCCTTAACATTAACTCAAACGACCTGCTGTTTGAAAATGAATGTACTTGCGACATAAAAAGTTTTTATCGGCTTTCTGCTGACGATTAAATTTGCCAGCTAATAAATTACTTTAAATCACAGCTAATTTATTATAAATGCTTTATGGTCCAGCTAAGTAAAATATTATTTTTTTTGGAAGGGCACCCTTAATAACCCGCCAATTACAGATTACTTCAAGTCCTCGCCACGGCTGAAGCCATAAATCACAATTTTTTGCTAACTTTGAAATATAGCCATGGCTATACTGCAGTATCTATATATGTTTGCTAAAAAATAAACTTAAAATGCTAACGAATATCTAAATATACATAGGTTGGGTGGTATGTGTTTAATTTATACATTCTTTTTCAAAGATATTCGTTTTAAAAATACTACATGATTTTAAAAAGTTTGCTGTTCTGCTTTAGGTTTCCACGGGTGTTATAAATATTAATGGTTTTCCGGGATACGGAGTCGGTTTTTGGTATGTCTGACGACGTTTTGGTACAATCTCATGTACTATCTTCAGGTCTTATCTGCTGGGCTGCTGGGCTGCTGTTGCTGCTCTGCTCTGATGCCAGTTAGACGTGGAGTCTATTTACTTAATTGTTTTAAAATGCAGTAAATTAATAATTGTTGAAATTCTGAGAACAATAAAATAAAATATGTATTAATACGAGTTTAAAAATAAAAAAACAATAACACTGTTGAACTAACTATTAAAAAATAAAAAATAAACTTTTTTATAAGACACTACTAATATTAATATAAAAAACTGCAGGAATGATTTTAAAGAAATAATAAATTACCAAGTATATGTTGTTCACATAATTTTTTTAAAACTCGTACAAGTGCAAAAAGCGAAAATGACCGTTATTAAAAAATTTTACACGCGCGCTTGTTTTAAGCGCCACTTTGCGTTTTAACACAATAATGTAGATGGATAAATTATATTGTAAATTTCATTGAAATCGGAAATAAAAATTGTTCGTGTCACAGCACTTTAAATTTTAAAAATTGTCCAATTTTGGTTAAAAACAATTTAATTTCGAATTTGATTTCACAATGAATTAGTTTATTCACAATATGCGATCGAATTTAGCATGGTAATTTTAATTTAAGTTGTATATTATACATATCGGTATTTTTGGAAAAAAAAGCGTCGCCTTAAAGGTTCTAAAATCGATGCACAGCGACTTGAAGATAGCCGATGGTTTTATCTTATGATCAACATAACTATGATGATAATTATCTTCAATAAACAACCTAAAGGACAAAAATTGACCAAAGAATTTTTATCGAAGAAATGGTTAAACATTTGGTAAAGGCCGGTGGATAAACCTCAAATGACATTCTCTGTCACGGAGGCCCTGCGGGGCCCCGTAGGGCTCAGTATAAAACGCTGTACAGATAAACCTTCAACTTCAAAACCACACCGTATCCAGTTACATACCTTAAAAGACAAAAATGCTAGACAATACTTGTCTACGAAGTAAAGATGAAAAAACGTTTGAATAGTGTGTTCAAAATTCCAGTAAAAGCATGTCTGCAAAGACCACTTTTGTTCCTCTGATATTATAAATTAGTATAGTTCACTAAAATGTAAAATTTATGAATTTTAATATATTATAAATTGTAATAGTTCGGTAAAATTCATAAAATATAAATATATTATGTTTAAATAAAATCGTAACAGTTTTTTCTTGTTCATTTTGGGGTCATGCATTACCCCAATTGGCCAATATTCCTGTAAAATTATAATTATAAATTACTATAGTTCACTAACATGTAAATTGTATGAATTTTAATATATTATAAATTATTATAGTTCGGTAAACTTCATAAAATAAAAATATATTATGTTTAAATAAAATCGTAACAGTTTTTTCTTTTTCATTTTGGGGTCATTGGCCAATATGCAGTATTTTTACTAGCAAATGTATATGTATATCAAATGTTAATTAGGACTCAAAGCTGCATTACCAATAACCCACTGTTAAAGTATTTAATTAACAAAATATAATATATTATATATGAATGTTGTTTTCACAATATCGCAAAAACAATAGCTAAATAATTTACCCTATAAAAATTATTGGCCACCTTGTGGCAACAATTTTTTTCTTTTGTCGACCAGTCTAATTATAAGATTTAAGGAAATTGTCCTTTTTGGAAATATTAACTTTTTTAATAGTTTTATTTGTAAGTAGTCTATAGACTATAGTCTAGTGAATTCTAGTCTAATGCTTTTTATTCCTATTTTGTTTGTTATTAGTAGTTTTATTTGTAGAATTAGTTAGTAGTATTGGTGAAATTACTAGCAAAACTTTTTATATTTTTATTTATGTCTTCTAATGCCTATTTCGTCTATTTTAATAGTGTATTTGTAACCTTAAAGTTCGGTCTCCACTAATGGGTATTATAAAAAATGCTACCATAAACTGGATAAAAATATTTAATTAAATTTTTTTTTTCAGGTATTTGAGTCAGAAAGCATCTATATCCATTAATTTCACAAAATTGTATACAGTATTTCAGGATTAAAGGATTAACCTTAAAAGCTTGATTAATTCGTCGATCATTAGCAAAAAATAAAATTAATTCGACTGCTGTGAAAATTTATTTGTTTTACTTCCAACAAGTTCTCATTTTGTAAAACTCTAAAAAGCGTGCTAAGGTGGTTAATAAAGTCAAAAAATTGTAATATAAATATAAAAAAATTCTTCACAACTTTTAACTGGTTATTTTACCTGAACACGTACAAGCTTACAAAAGCTTTTATTGCTTCCTGAAATAATAGCTTACAACATTATGGAGCTCTCACAAAGTTTTCTTTATCTTATATACTTTAGTTAGCACGATTCAAGTTTACCAAAGCAAAATAATTTTACTGAAAAGTAATTAAAATACAAACTTATTTTGAATTTATATAACAGGGTTAATTAATGTTGTCATAAATTTTATAATTTTAATTCTTATGAATTAAATAGATTATTAATAATATTTCAAAATAGAAAAAATAACATGTTTATAAAAAATTTAAGTAAATATTACATTAAACAAATTTGTGGTTACTTACCTTATATTTAAATTAAAATACGATAACGATAATATTTAAATATTTAGAATTTTATAGTGTACCAATTATTGTTTTGTATGCAGTTATTACTGAAATATTATGTTATTATAAACTTTATTATAACCTTAAACAGCCTTGTCAAATGAAATGTTTCCCAATAAAACCGGTAAATTAAATTTAAATTAATTACCAAATAAAATTAAACTCTGAGTTTTCTGCGTTAAATGCGCTTTATTTCAATTATTCATTATTATTCCATAATTGGCGAAAAATACACACACGATACGTTAATTTTCAAGCATATATTTATTATGATTTATGAATACTTTTTATGATTGATGAATTATAACTGAAATAATCATTTATAATTATCACAAAATATACCAATAATTATGACTAATGTTGCGTGCGATTAAATATTTTATTATTAATTGTACAAATTCACAAAATTGTACGCAAAAATGATTTAATTTTATAATAGTCACATATTTTTAAAAATGTGCAACTTTTTTACATGACTGTTTTTGTTAATATATAAATTTAAATAAAAAAATGTACTTTTTATTTTTTAGAATATTAATAATATTTTTTTAACAACTTATTAATTATTAATTTAAGAAACTGCATTTATTTGAAATGGATTTTCTTGTACGAAGTCAACTAGTATTTTGTTATATTAACTACTACTTTTTATATAACAAGTAGTACTTACTAAAAATTAAAAAGTTATTAAAATAACTTATATTTTTTATTTAAAGACCTACAAGGTCGGCAAAATTACAGTTTCGTAATTACAAGCCTAAAAAATTGTAAAAAATTGTAAAAAAAGTTTGAACTAAAAATATTTCAGAAAGTTTTTTTTAATAAAAATTATATAAAATGATTTAGTATGCTCTAGAAATTTATATATACTAACTAACAAAGAAATTGCAACACCAAGAAGGAGGTGTCCAATTTAAATAATTATTTGTTCAAATATATGTACTATAGATAGGAATAAACCATTAAAATTTGGTAAAGAAATATGCAGTCGTTCTCATGTAAACAATTTTTTTCACGATTCAAAGAAATTGTTTTATTCGGGTTTTTTTGCGGTTTTTTTTTTCGATTTAAAAAAATTTTACTGTTAAGTTGGGTGTTTTAGTAATGTTAAAATGCCTAGAGCACGAGTACGCGAAATTTATCGCCAACTGAGTGAATTTGAAAGAGGCCGAATTATTGGTCTACGGGAGTCGGCAACCGCACTAACAGAAATCCAACTACTGTAATTTAGATGTTGTCAAGCGTGGTTTGATAATGCCCAAAAACGGATAAGAGTAGGCACTGGGCCCACAAATGAAGTTCAAGATCGACGTGTGACTTATGGCCTTCAGAAACCGATTTTCGACAACTCGATCTTTGGCTGATGAGTGGTTAGGAGAACAAGGCCGACTTTTAAGTGTCAGAACGGTTTACCGCCGTATAAGGTCTTTTGGACTGCAGCACTATCGGCCCCATCTTGTGCAACCTCTGACCGCTGTGCATCGACGGCAACGACTACTGTAACACTGTAACAGTGGTGTACAGAACGACAACATTGTAACGTGGAATGGCATCAAGTCGTCTTCTCTGATGAATCCCGACTCTGCTTAGATGGACATGACGGCCGAAGAAGGGTCAGACGTCGGGGAGAAAGACGTCAACCTCAGTTTGATGTTGATCGTCATGTACACCGAACAGTAGGCGTTATGGTATGGGGTGCTATTGCTCATGAAAGTAGGTAACCTCTAGTCTTTATTAGAGGCAACATGACAGCGCAACATTATCTTCAGGTAGTAGTGGAGCCGTATGTTCTCCCTTATCTTAATCGGCTTGTAAATCCAAGATAATGCGCGGCCTCATGTTGCCAGAGTTAGTATGAACTTTTTTGAAGAGGCCCATGTGAATCTAATGCCATGGCCAGCCAGATCCCCCGACCTTTCGCCCATAGAACATGTTTGGGATTTGATCGGTGGAGGGTAAGAAATCTACCTCAGCCCCCAAGGCCTTTGGAGGCTCTAAGACATGAAGTACAGGTAGCTTCAAGAAGAAATAGACCACCTCATTCAATCAATGCCAAGGCGTGTTAGGGAGTGTGTAGATAATCACTGTGGACCAACACATTATTAACAAAATTAATAAGAAAACTTTGAAAATCCTTGGTATTATTTCTCCAAATTCTAATCGTATACTCCTTGATATAGTACATATATTTGTTCAAGTAATTATATAAATCGAGCACCTTCTTCTGGGTGTTGCAATTTTTTTGTCAGTTAAAAATTATTATTTTTAATAAATTGTATTTATATATAAAAAACATTAATTTTATGAAGTTTTATCTTTAAATGATATAACAATATATGAATATATGGTTTTTAAAATAAAGCATACATTTTAAAAATAAATAACCAGATATAAAATAAATATTAAAATATTTCATATGGTTTAATTTGTTGTTACCGTATATTAAGTTTAAAAACATATTTATATACAAAACTATAAGGGGTCATTTATAAAGTACGTCAAACGTTTAGGATGTGGTTGGTATATTGGTTGGATCGTGCGTTACGTCACACCAAACATTAGATGTAGAAATAACTTGATGTAAGGTTTTTTTTTAAGTCTGACGTGACTTTGAGGAGACGAAGGTGTGTCAATACTTTATTACAACCTTTGACATGAAGGGGTTAAATAAAAACCATAGGAAGATCAGGACAACTTAATAGCTCAAATAATACATTTTTAAAGTTTAACAGAAATATTTTTTATTTATTGCCCAAATCAGTGGCGGGTTTATGGGGATGGTGTTTAAACTACTCATTCATTTGTCTATAGGGTCTGCCAAAATACAAAGTTATGTTATTTAGTTTAATTTTTTTAATTTTATTATTAAAATGTGCTTCCCACAGGCACTGGGCCTAATTACAAAATAACACACGGAAAAACACAAATATATGATTTTTATAAAGAAATATCTTCTCAGAAACATGTCATTTTGCCAAAAATAAATCGAATAAAATTATTCGCAAATTTATTTTTTAAACAAAAATTTAAAAAAATTAAACATTTGTTAAGTTTTCTTTAAAATAAATTTTAAAACTAAAATAATTTTAAAAAATCCCGAATTCATTTTAGATAAATTAGTTAAAACCAAAAAATTCCAGATCGGCCACTGCCAAAGATACAATTCGTTTATTATCATGTTTTATGTACCGCGAAATTCCCAATTCGTCGAATAAATCATTGTTCAATGGTCAGTAAATAGGTCTTATAAATCTCGCAGATTCTCTATTACAGTCTCGATAAAACCTAACAAAATACTTTTTGATAAAGCAAAAGTACCATTGGCATGTTGTATGCAATCATAAATCAACATATCGGGACGGTAGAGATGGGAGTGCTAGATTTAGCGGCCGCGTTATCAGGCTGACTTAATGTTCCATATTCCGGAAAATGGCCACATATTTGATGCCTTATCGTTTGTCTTGATTAAATTCAAACGCCTCTTGCTTCTGTTCATTTTATTTTCTCCCTCAATGAAATATTAGTGCAGCTCCTAGAATTTATAACGACGTTAAATCAATTTCCGCGCCCTTAAATTGATAACAATGATCAACACTCTTAAACTTGTCGAAAGGCTTTACACTATCTTTATCTATTTTTATCATCCTCCAACAATTGCTACTAAAACTGGTTATAAAAAGATACAAATGATACTTAAGATTTATTGTTTTCGCCTATTTTTGCTTTGTAAAATATGTGTTTTTTTATCTTGACCATGCGTCATGGATCTTGGAATTCTGTGGTAAAAAATACATAGAAATGGTCTCTTTTGGTCCGCTGGGCTCGCAGTGTATAAAAATGTGAAATCTCGACGGAAAAAGTAGGTAGTAGGTTTTTAAATTGACATTTCTTTTAGGGAGCCCTGTACTTGTCAGTGTCTAACATTTTATAATTGAACAGTACATGCTTCAACAACGCTTACAAATTATTCAATTTTTTATCAAAGTTGGCGTTCGATTGCAACAACTTTACCTCGAACAATATGTTCCATGTTGCTAAGATTATCTGGCTTATTGGCATGGACAATGACTCAAAATAGCACAGAAAAAAGTCTTAAGGCGTTAAATCGCACGCACGAGGCCACCAATTGAATAGTTTATTTTTCTAGATAACACGATCACTAAATTTAGACTTCAGACGACATACAAGACAAGCTGTCAGCTGTGTCAGCGCCGCACTAGGGTTATCGGCGGAAAATAGCTATTACATACCATGGGAGGAAAATAGTGCTTTTCCTCCCGCGAATAGTTTGATGCCCGACGCGAAGCGAAGGGCATTAAATATTCAAGGGAGGAAACGCATTTTCCTCCTGAGGTATGTATATAGTTTTTTCTATAACCTTTTAACGGTTTTAAGACATTTTAAGCGTTCCGGTTCCTTTTACTAACCCGGTATGGGGCTATAAAATTATGACAAAATATTAAGTAGATGTTGCGTTGACGACGTTATGTTGACAACGCTTTGTTGCTATGGTATTTTTGGAAATACAAACATAACAGTTTTTATAATCTGTCAGAATGTTTATCATAAATTTGAATTTCTTCCTACGTTTTGAAAATGAGTTCTAGCGAAGAAGACCTGCCGCAAGATCTTGCTAAAAAGGCAAGAATATTTCCTTAAAAATCGAAAGAGCGATATGAAAATACAAAATCAAATAGGGATAGACAAGGTACAAAAACTCTTGCTTATGTAAAATTGTTAAAAAAAGAGAGGGAGGGAATTTTTTTTCCTCCCGGGGAGGAAAACAGGCATTTTCCTCCCTCGCTCGGGGGTGGAAAATTAAGTTTTCTAGTAAGGTAGTAAAAAAAATACATTTTTAAAAACTTTTTATTATTGGTGTTTTTATGACGATAATTTGTTAAAAACATCTTAAAGCAATAAATTTTGGTAAATAATTATTTTTAAATAATTATGTTTTGACTTTATGACACCTCAAAGTAGAATGTTTTTAAAACAGTAAAATTGTCCAAAAATTACGCACACATTTAATAAACTAATATCTTTTAATCGAACAAAAAATGTATATACCTATTTTTTTTAAATAAGTTTACCTTAATCTACATATACAAAAATTCCTATTTGAATAAAAAAATAAATATTAAAAGTTATAACGTTTTAAAGACACATTGGTAAAATTAAGAGAAAAAAAAATTCATTTAGTCATTTAACTACGATTGCCTCTGGTTTCCACGTTGATATCTACATGAGGTTGTTCAGTAAACTTCACCTACAGATCTATGCTCATAAGTTTTAGTTGAATTTATTAATTAAATAATATAAATATTTCAACAAGTAATTTTTTTCCTCAATTAATGCTCTAAGACCATCTAAAACGCATTTAAAAAATAAAAACCGTTATGTTTTTCAATTAAAATATAGTTAATTACACGTAATAAGCCTTATTTAACAAAGTAAAAATTAAAAAAATAATATTTTTTTGAAATAAAAAATTATTGGGTTATTTCCGCAATGACGCTCTATGAACACATTTAAAAATTAAAAACCTTTATCTTTTTTAATTATATTATAGTTAATTATACGTATTAATCCTTATATAATACAGTAAAAAATAAAAAAAATGATATTTATTTTGAATAAAAAACTTATTTCTGCAAAACAGTGCTAATGATAATCTAAAAACGCATTTAAAAAATTAAATCCTTCGATTAAAATATAGTTATACGTAATAACTTATATTTAAACACATTAAAAAAAGAAAAAATTAATATTTATTTACTGAAACCACACATCAAGATATTTTTTTCTTATTTATCACAAAAAAGCCTTATATCAGTGGCAAAGATGCCAAATTTTTATAATCAACATGAATTCGACAATTATCGGTCTTCACTAACTCTTGTCTTTGTCTTCTTGGCACGGCATAATTATGAAGTGAGATGTAGACTCCAACTTTTACACAGAAAGTTCAAATTTTTGTCTAGTTAGACGATTATAACAACTAAAAATTGGAATTAGGGTAATATAGGTACGATTCAACAAAGTATAATACTGTTTTATTATGAAATGATACACTGACAAGTACACATAAACTCAGCAGGGCTCCAAAGTCAATATAAAAATTCTCTATCTATTTTGTTAGATTTTAAAGGTTCTAAAGATTCTGGACTTCAGAATCTGGAGGTTCTAAATAGTCTTAAGAAACGTTATTTTGTTTGCAAATTTGAGCAAAGCTTGCCAGCGAGTGTTTGATGAAATAAGTGTCTAGAAAAGTTTTACGAGTTGGGTAATAATATTATTCTTTTTCTATGACAAATAATAATATAGAGAATTCTTTATTATTAATTCATTTAAATTTTTGTATGGATCAATACTTATACCAAAAAAGGGTAACCAAATTAATGTTAAGAATCTGTTTTTCACAGTAAAAGAAAAGAGGATGTTTTATGAGAACTTCGACCAAAATTTTTAATGCTTTATCGGTACTGGTTTATTTCCGGTGAAATCAAAAGATACAAACGTGCATATAAACTTAATAAATAATTTTGTATTTTTGTATCTAGATAATTAAACTAATTCCCACGTTTAGTTTAATTATTATTATTACAAGAAGGGCACTTTTTTAAGGATTATATGGATCAATATTTCATAATCGGCCAGTACTTTTTTATAATTGTAATGTAATATTTTTATGATGTAGTACAATATTTTGGTTTTCAATGATCAAAAATGTTAAAAAGTACTGGAGGTCATATTTTCTGTCGGGCGAATTTTAATGCGATTTTTTATTGTAAATTAAAGATTTACAATTGCTTACATAATAAAGGTATACGCCTAAAACTATTTAACATTTTATTTAGGATACTATGATATTAATTACGAACCTTTTCATTCAAATCAAAGCAAATTATTAAGGCGTCATTAGTCTGCCAGAATTTAAATTTAAATTTTCCACGCGAAAAAAGAATAGGCGGCGGTTCTTATTGGTGGAGAGAGAGCCATGTTGATAGTTGCTTCATTGTCGTGGAATGGGCTTATAGTTGATACACATCATTTACCTGTGTGGAAATTAGGAAAGAAAACGTAAGTAAATAACGTTTTTTCCAATAAACTTTCGTGGCTAAAGGTATTATTCGTAGCACCCTATGATTTTGTTGTTATATTTAATATTACCATATAAACAGGCTGTTCATTTTAAAATGATCAAACCTCTTTAAGTCTAAACTTAAAAAAGATATCAAAAATTTCTCAAAACCATTTCTAGGATATGGTACATAAAATCTTCGTACTTTACAAACTGCAGTGGCATTTTGGAAACCAAACAAATCTATCTAAAATATTAAAACTAGTCAGCATGAATAGCTTGTGTAGGTTTTTATAAATTTGAGGATTTAAATTGAGGATTTAAATTGTTCAATAACGCCAGTATATTTGGGGACCAAAATTTAAAAATAATAAAAAAATATTTAAAAATAGAATAATGGAAGGTATTTTCTGTATGTACTTAATTTAAAAAGCTAAAAATTAAAGTGTTTTGATTATTGTTGAACAATTTGTTTTTTTATGGTTTTTTTAGTTTATTAAACTGTTGTTAGAACTATTTTGGGTTGTCCAGTATTTTAATAATGTTTTTACGACAACAAAATACTTTAATTTAAAATTAATATTTAACTATTTAACTATTTAATAGTTTATTTGATATTTATAACATTGATATTTATGACAGGAAATTACAATAAATGATTATAAAAATTATTTTGCATATGTTTTAAACATTAAACTATTAAAAAGTATTTTTTATGTATTGATAAATAGCGATTCTCAAAAGCTTTCCAATAAGGTATCATTACCATTTAAAAAGGGTGGCTAGAGCCCGAGGTTGCTAAGTGAATGTCATTTTTGTGGTCACACTAATTACCCCTACATATCCTAGAAACGGTTTTTTGATATATTTTTTAGATAATACGATAATACGACGTATATTGTAGGTTAACTGTATACTTGTATTACATAGATATTAACTTTATAAAGTACTTTATAAAGTACAACAAAAATATAATACAATTATTGTAGTACTTTTTGGCCGATTATAAAATATTGACCCATATAACATTTAACAAATGTCAACTAACTTAAATCTCACTTCAGCCTGTAACTAAAACACCATAAAGTAACAGCTGTCAATGTGGGAGTATAAATATTTTATAACGGTTTTTAAAATTTTATAAAATATAAAGCATAAAGCATTTTATTTAAAATAAATAAATAAATGCATATTAAAAACTGCATAGTCAAATCCATCTAAACAAATATTTCTGCATGATTGCGTCGAAACATTTAATGTATTTTATAATGCTCCAGTTTGCATATTAAACACATGTGCCTGTTCCATTCCAGAACCGTACGTTCGTAAATGTAGGAAAATTTAAGTCATTTCAGAAAATTACTCTGTCATAAAAATCTGTTTTATTGTGTCGTTCCCCGGGGACGATTATGTCCAAATAAAATTTTGATATAGGCTTAAGAATTTTTAGATAAGAAACGAAGAATGTAGAGATGTACACAGGGATGCCAAACGAAAGTAAATTTATAAGAATATTAGTTTTTATCTCTCTGCTGGTTTGGCACTAAATAAAATTTATCTTGCATACAAATACTGTATATTTTTTTAATACGTTCTGTAAGTTTAACATAATTTAATATTCAACTCATGATTTACTTATCCGCACAAAATAATTATCTGAGCAAGCAAAAACTCTTTTGAGGTAACATCCTATTTCTGACCTTTTCCTCTACAACGCGTTGCAACGCTAGAGTTTCCATCCCAAAACCATACGCAAAGTGAATATCTGCATATTTAATTAGCTCATGCTATATTTTAAAGGTGCATGCAAATAGGTTTAAAAGTAAATTCATAAACAATTACTTTGCTGCATGAAAAAATATAAATGACGAGGAACTTTATTTTTGTACCACAAAAGTTAATAAAATTCCTATTCTCTAAATAAGTAAAACAAGAAAATGCTTTTATCGACATGTTTCTCTTAACCTTATTCAATTTTGCTCGTTTCGTTTTAAAAATATATTACCAATATAAAGTTACTCTATTGGATATGGGAAATTGTCTGCAGATAAGGTTAACGCCTTTAAGTGCATATTGTTGTTTCTGTATTCCAAAATGAATACTGTTTTTATGGTAATGAAATATCGAATGAGATAGTTGATGTTGTTGTTTACCAGATTTTAGTTTTTTAACACTGTTATTGCTATATGGTTCAAAAAGTTTACTTATTTTAGCTTAGCTTCCGTTAATTCCATTAATTTTGTTTATTTTAAAGTATACATTTGGGTGTTAAACATAAATTTAAGTAGTTTTTTTATTACTGCCTTTGTTTAAACATAATATCTTTCGGAAATATTAAAAAAGTTGATATACAGGGCTAATTTTGAAAAAAATATATATAATTTTAAACGTATTTTCTGAAAAAAAATATTGAGGTATAACGAATGTCGACAGAAAAACAAACCGTACGGTTTGATAAAACCTGCCGCTTTGTGTGTCTAAGTGCATTGTGATTGCACGCCGCACAGCGAGGCCACGTCTTTAGACGGTAGATGTCTCCAGACTGACTTGCCGATACATCTCGCCGCGGTCCTGGTCACTTATTTCGTTATAAATGAACAGTGCCGAGCTTGATGCGTGTCTCCCGTCACCGACTGCCTGACCCTGATGAGACCCAACAAGTCGAAACAGGTTGTGTCAGTGTTGGTGGGTATGGTGCATTAGTCATACCATTCGGGAGACGCGCTTCGAGCCCGGCTCGGTGGCGAGATGGAAGGTATTTCAGTCTTTGCAATATTGGTTGCCTACTACTGGCGTAAAGTAGAAAACCTATTGTTTTTGAAATATTGCCGCATAGCTGGTCAAAGCTAGTTAGACTCTTTTGGGCCGCGTACACTGAAAAAAATAAGCTGTTGAAACAACAAAAAAAATATTAATTCAACTCTTTATGCACTTTAAATACAAGCAATGGTTTTTGCACGTTTACTTAACCATCTAAAAATGTCAAATTGTATTGTTTAATTGAACAAAAAATATTAGTCAAATGAACAAAATGAGAATATTTGTTTTAATCTGCCAATCAGGTTAATTAAACATTCTAAAAATGTCCAGGTAACCTTTTTAGTGTAACGAAGTTACTTTTTCCCTATTCCCACCCTTTGTCATAGATTACCGATTTAAATGATTTAATTTACGTAAGTCATAAATAACCCCGGAATAGCCCATATGTAGCGCTACCACCGGAATGACCCGACTACGAGCACAGCAAAAAGTAGCCCGATTGTTTACTTGTGCCCTTCCCCGAAATCCTATTTCAGCGTTTTTTTACGAAGCTCGACAACAAGAGTACTGTCGTAAAATTTTCCACAAAGCTAACCTTAACGTGATTGGCCAATCCTGACATCATGTTTGAGAAGCGCGCATCCCGCCATAGGAGGGAGACCAGAGGGCATATAAGCTGGAGCAGCGCCTCTGAGCAGGGATTACTTCTGCAGCAGCCGTAACGACGAAGAAGTGCCGACCGACCGTCCGACCGCCAAAAATAACGTAAGTTGTTGTAACTAATCTTATGTTTGTTTATTTGTTTCAGAAACTCCACTTTTATTTTCGTATTATTCATTGTAAAATCATTCAATTTTATTTATAATCTTATTGTTTTGTACATACGAGGGCTTATTTCAATATATGTATTAACTGAACCACACCATTTATTCTTAAATTCCCCTTAACCCTGGAATTTTATCTCCACTGTTAACTCTAAAAGCTACCCTCGCCATTGAAGTTGGCGCCCGAGATTTTATTAGAAAGTCAGCAAGGTAAGTGACGCAAAGCTTAAAAGAAAAAGTTTTCCCTCGGGAAATAAAACCCCTTTTACATTAGCATATTCACTTAACACCAATAAAATGTTAAATTAATATAATTTGCGATAATGTTGCCCTAGTAGAAATTTGTCCAGTTTTCCTCACTACTGGTAGGGCGCTGGTTGGATTTAGATAGGGAAAAACTAGAAAGGGAAATCCTAGATCGGTCCCGACTAGGAACTAACCAGTAAAACTTGCCTAGTTGTGGCTCGGCTCCGACTGACTAGTTCACATCTAGTTTCCCTCATTAAATCCCAGTCTAGGCTGAGTCAAGTTTTCCTCGCCATAAACTTGTAAGTAAATGTATGGAAAATCTTTAAGATCAATCTTAACATTCCATTCGTATCGATCGATATAATTAGAACATAATGACAATAATTGTTATAACAATTATTGTCATTCTTACTCTTAGAATGGATTGTATTAAACGTTTTACAATTTAAATATATTTGATTTACAAGGCTTCTCTCGGACAAAAATTTAAGGAATTATATTTTTGAGATACCTCTTTGTTTCAAAGATAACAGTTGTTTAATTAAACACCTTTAACTTAAGTTAAACTGGGAAAAAATTTAAGATTAAGATTTTTTGGGTGAGATTTAAGATGAGGGTGTATATTTAACATGCCTGTAGAAATCAAATGGACAAACACAATTTGTTAATATTTCAAATAACTTTTATTATATTTGCGTCCCGTCTCACTAGATGGCACCACGATTTTACAGATAATAAATAAATTTTTAATACCTACCTATCGAAGTTGGTAGACCTGCTTATGACGATGTTGGTAGACCTGCTTATGTGACATAAGTTATGTCATTCTTTTTTGTGCTTTATGGTAACCACGTTTGTTGAATCAATACTTAAGTTTTTAGAAAAATTGTGCTAGATTTATCAAGAGAATGGGCAAAAGGCTTGGACACTCGCCCGTTACTACTTCCTCAAGCAGCTCTGAAGAGGAAAAGGAAAATTTACGACGTAAATTAAGGGAGACAAGACGCAAATTCAAAGCCGCTAAAATGGCGGCAGATTAAGAACGGTAATATTATTACCTATTATTTCGTACGGAGATACCTTCAAATCCTTCCGTATTAAAGGTTAGTTATTTTAGACGTCGTATGCCTGTCCTTTCTAGACAAGCATTGGTCTCATTTAATTACAGTATTGTGCTTAAATTTATCCCAACCAAAAGTTCTAAAGTTTTATGGGATATTTCAGGTGAGTCACCAAATTTTAATAATATTATCCCTTCAAACACCCCCCCAGGATCCACTGGCATTAGATACAATTCCACCCTTAAGTGACGACATGTGTAAAGTAATTCATCTGAAACAGGAAATACATACACTATTCACATTTCGCAAATAGTATAAAAAGTACGATACATTTATCACTTAACACTAGTCCAGTTTAATAGTCGAAAATAATGCGTTTAGATACAGTCCAATAAAAATGCATTGCCTTTAAATATCATTAAATTTAACGCAAATATTCAGGTAACTTCCCTTAAAATTTTATTTGATTTCGATTGAACGCAAAATGAAATGTGGACTACAACCCAACATTTTTGAATAATTATTAATTATTGCCTTAACATTTTAGATTTCATTGATGGACAAAAACTACCGGATAAACAAAGGCTTACGGCAAAAGAGTTCGAAAAGGTCTTAAGCTTCCAAAGACTAGAGTGGGGGCAGAACCGAAAGATCAAAAAAAGTGAAAATGTAAATATATTTAAATCTAATAAAAAAAATTTTGCTACTGGCATTTATTATTGGTTAAAAAATTCACAAATATTCCCAACCAGTTTTAAGCTAGTTTTCCCTACCAGCTTTTCCCCAGTAGTTCCCCACCAGGAAAAGCATTACATAACTAGTCAGAAACTAGTAGGGATTCCTAGCGAGGCCCTCGTTTCATTTGGGGAAAACTAGCTAGCGCCCTACTAGTTCCCCATTTAAATTTCTACTAGGGTGGGTTCATTGGGTTGGGTTAACATTTTGAAAATGTAAAAGTAACATTCCTTAAAGGATGGTATTCACAAAAAAAATTATGGAATTAATATAAAGAGAAAGAATTGAACCTTCCCTCGCTTTGTTCTGAGTGCGTTTCACCGACTTCAAATACCTTTAAATACCTACCGACAGAGTCTGTTGAACATCACGTGATTAACACCGTCTAATGACGTGGCGTTGGTGTTCGAAGCGCCCTTCGCGGCAATTTTATGAATGCAAAATAAACAAATTTTAAAGTAACATTTACAATTTGTTAAATGAACCAATTTAATGTTTTGGATTTAAAGAGCAACTAAACGTTTATTTAATAGTTTTTTTTAGTTAATCCTAAAAATTTCAGTATTTAATTTAACCAATTCCAGCTATTAAATCAAAATAGGATAAACATTTTAATTCAAAAAATTAGTTTATGTTAAATCAATATTTTAACTGTCAAATGAACAAATAAACTTTGACCAACTCTGACTATTGCTTTGACACCAAAATATAGATTAATCCAATAGGTTTTTTAATGAAACAACATTTTAAAAAATGACATTTAGTCAAACGTTAACTCAACTACATTATTTTTTCGGTGTACGGTTTGATAAAACCTACCACTGTGTGTGTCTAAGTGCATTGTGATTGCACGCCGCACAGCGAGGTCACGTCTTTATACGGTAGATGTCTCCAGACTGACTTGTCGATACATCTTGCCGCTGTCCTGGTCACTTATTTCGTTATAAGTGAATAGTGCCGAGCTTGATGCGTGTCTCCCGTCACCGACTGCCTGACACTGATGAGACCCAACAAGTCGAAACAGGCTGTCTGTCAGTGTTGGTGGGTATGGTACAGTTACAGGATAATTGGGATTTTTGTTAACTGTAGTGCGCGAGCCAAAATTTATTATTTTAAGTGAGATAAAAAATAAAATGTAAATGTTAACTAGGTACCATCTTCAAAGAGGTGTACGTCCCATATTTTTGTTTTTTTTTTAATTTGCGCTGCAGAATCACCACTTAAAAGTTTTGGATGGATTTCGGAGACACTTAGTATAAAGCACTAGCTGTAAACACGCCATCCTTTGATTTTAGTACAATTTTTTTATATTTTTTTAATTGCGTAGAAACAATAATGTATATAGATGGAGCTACAAATTCAGTCAATTTCATTAAACCTGAACAAAAATTGTTAACAGAATTTTGGTAACTGATATTTTTTTTCAAAAAATTATTTTTAAGGAAAATAACTCCTTGGTTTAAGGTATTTATTAATTAAATTAAACTAAGCTGATTAAGGTAAATTATGGTCATTTTTGTAATTACATTACCCTAGAAAATTTGTTTTCTACCCTGTAGAAAAATGGCCATTGACAAGTGTACTGTTACGTACTAAATGTATGTTTTTGATGATATACAGATAATGAATCTTTAAATATCAAGCCACTTACTAGTTTATGTATGTTAAATAAATTTCTAGTTACTTTGAATTAGTTTAATTTGCTGTACAACATGCACCGCGGAAAATATTGTTTATTTATGACAAACACAGGCCACAATCTCTACTGAAACTGAAATAATAAAGCAGCTTAAATATAACAAAACCATTTTGTTGAATCTCGATGTGGTTTTCCCTTATTTTATTAAAACCGCAGGATTATCACAGACAGTCGTTTTAATTAATATAAGATTAGCTATAAATTAATGATGTTTATTTTTAGTGGCTGAGCTCTTATAATGTTTCATTCGTGCTAAAACTTGTTTTTGTAAGTCTGCGTTTCGCACAATGGACCTTAATCCGCATAAATTGCCATTCTAATAAAGTTTAATCTGCATCAAGCGCAACGTACGTATTAAAACATGAAATACGTTGCCATTTAAACTAAGTCTAAGTTCATTTTGAAAGTGGTTTACTCACCACAGGCGGCGGTAACTTGTAAATAGTCTTATGGTATTAACAAATTTGCTAAAGATTTTAACTCCAACTATTCGGCAAGTCTTTCAGCAACGACCTGACACTAAAATAGTTTCAGGAAACCGAATTAAATCAAACAGAGATTCCATGTTGAAGTGCTTGCTAAGCTGTTTAATCATGTTTGATATTCATTCAATAACTATAAGTGCATATATCATGATGCGGCTAAGAACTTTGCTAATTGCATAGTTATTAATAATTTAAATATTTAATATCAGCGCCGCTCTAGATCAGTAAGTGCAAATGATTGGAAAGACATAAGTTTAAAATACTATAATCAGGTATTGGATGAAGGGATTTGGTTGGTGGAGGGTAGCCTTTACATAGTCACACGTACTTGGGCCACATTTGGCCCTTGTACTACCTCCAAAAAGTCTACGGAAGGCAGGAAATGTGGAGCTAATATCGGTTGTACCAACCCAATCTTCCCCTAAAGTAGACTTTCTAATGAAGGTGTTTGTTAAGTCTGCAGTGACTCTTTATAGTTCCGACAAGATCAGACAGATTTTTGCGGGAGAACTGCATACTATATTTTGCCAACCTGTCAGATGGATTACTAATTATAGTTAAGTTAACCCATCTGTGTATTTGTTTTTTGTTGGTTGATTTATTTTTTGTGAATTCAAGGCAGATTTTGATATAGACAAGATGGGTTTAGGACCTATTGGCAGGTTTGCCGTTCCCTGCCTTAAAAGTTCGTTGGCCTTTTTATTTACTTTATCCCAAAGATTTTCATGTATTAATATTTAAGAATGCTAAAGACCCAACAATATTTCGGATTTTATAATAATCCAATAAATACTACATGAAGGGGTGAGAAGCAAAAGGGTACAAGTGCATTTTAGCATAAAAATAAGTTAAGTGCAGAATTGGAAAGTTTATATTTTAAATTAAAAAAAAAATCTCATAACTTTAAAATTGTACGAGTTCTGCATGGTGATTAATGTAAACAACAATATTGAAACAAGTATTCCTTTAAATACTAAAAATGGTAAAAATCAATAAGGAGCTTCTAAAAATGTTAATGTATAAAATTATTTCTATAATTCTAAACATTTGTAAAAATTATTTTTTTCTACTCTATGACCATTATAGTATATATTTCCATGACACTAAGGGCCGTATGCAGAAACGTTGATTTATTTATATCAACTGATTTACCCATATACACTGATTTCAATTTGAACCAATTTGGCAACATAGCAAATTTTAAATGACAGCAGCAGATTTGTAGGTTATCTTACATATATGTGTTTATGACATTATAAGAGAAAAACATTTTTAAAATGTATTATTAAATATACACATAAATACATTTATAACTGACTAAACCTTATTATTGACAAAATATTGGTTTGAAGAAGAGCCGCAATATAAAACATACACAATTAGGTTATCTTCGCAGTTTGTATCTAAATTTGCATTAGAAGATATGAAAAACGAAAATTACGGCTTAAAGCCTCTAAAAAGAACAAAGAAAGTTGGTGGAAATTTTATTCAAGTGTTTGTTCTTGTAAAAAATTAATTAATTATATTACAATTATAATAATATACACACACTAACGTATAAGCATTTAAGCGTTGAGTTTCTTAATCAATGATATAAGGAATATTCAGTCGAAATCAAGTACTAAACCAAAGTTTTTTAGTTTTTACTTGCAACGCAAAACACAAATAACGTGCGTGATTTAGCTTTGCAATTGAACCAAATTTGTCAAGTAAGACTGCTGCCTTCCTATCTTTTGTGAAAAAACTACCTATTTATTTAAAAATGATGTTCGTAGGTTTTAAATGTATTGTTGACAATTCTTAAATTCACACAATGCTAAAACCCGATACTCCTTTAGCGTATTGCTTTGCCACTAAAATATAAATAATTATTAATCCAATAGGTTTTTTGTTGAAACAACATTTTCAAAAATCACATTTGGGCAAATGTTAACTCAACTAGTGTATTTTTCTCGCTGTATACACCACATCCTAAACGTTTATAGAATCATTGAAAATTTTAGAATATTGTGAAATTAAAAAAATATACAATTATTTTAATTTTAATAAATTCTAAAATCATAATTTTTTTTATTTTTTCAAAACACTTTTTTAATTTAAATTTATTTAGGCATATTAAATATTTGTTGTGTAGAATCTGTAAAAAAATATATAATGAAAAATCTTAAGAAACTTTTCGATCTTTAGGATCTTTAAAATATTTAAAATCTTAAATTATTTTAAAATTTTTAAAATCTTTAGAAAAATCCTGCGGAATCGTTCTCATTTATGTATTTATATTTTTATATTATTTATTACGTAGCTACGTAAAAATATGTACTACGCGTAGTACAAATTTAATGTAATTAATCCTTTTTTAAAGCTGAACTATACAGATTATGCACAGTTAAACACTTTACTTGGCTGCAGGATAGGTACTTTACGAAATATTTTTATAATAATATAATTTTACGCCCTTTAGGTAAGCAATTTATTAAGGTTGAGCCCTAAAACTGTTTGAATATTATAATTAGTTTTACAAAGTAATGTTAATGTGTACTTCAGCAAAGTTATATAACGTGGTAAGTAGGTGTGTTACCCGTGTAAGCGTCCATATAAAGTTGATTGCTTTTAGATGGCCAATTCAACTAAGGACAAACAATTTGCAAGTTTTTGGGATGAATTATGTATACTGGTTTTGTTACATTTTTAATTACCCAGCAACCACAAGGTTAACTAAACTTTAACATTTGTTGTAATATTAAAAAGACATTACAGCTTTATATAACATTATACTAGTAATACTAGTAACATAACTGTAGTTTATTAACGCAGATATTAGGGTTTTTATCAGAACTTTATTTTAATGTAACAAATTATATATTTTATTTTTGACAACTATTGACATTACATTTATTAATAATTATTGTTGTTTCTATTGTTAAGAATTAAGGTTGAGCAGAAGTGTGCATACTAGTTCCAACACTCCTCCTCACGAATTGCTCAATTTAAGTCCAATACTCCGGGAAAAATAAAAATGTCGAGGTCCATTTAAAGATTTAGTTAATAAATCTGCAAACATCTCATCTGTTCTCTTGTAAGCAATTTCGATTTCACCTTTTTTTATTACATCTCTGATGTAATGTTCTTTAATTGAAATGTGTTTTGATTTCGAACTCACTATGGGATTGATTGCTAAATTTTGTGCTGCTTGATTATCATTGTAAATTAAAATTTTTGTATGATTACAATTCATATCATTTATTAACATTTTTAAATGAACAGCTTCTTTTGATGCTTCTGTTAATGACATATATTCAGCTTCTGCTGTTGATAGAGCCACAGTTCTCTGTTTTTTAGATTCCCAACTGACTGAGCCACTGGCAAAAATAAAACAATAACCAGTATATGATCTTCTATCAATTGTGCATGATCCCCAATCAGCATCAGTATAACCAATTAATTTTTGTCCAGTTTTCTTAAATGTAAGTTGTACATTTTTAGTTCCTTGTAAATATCGAAGAACTCTCTTAGCAGCCGTCCAATGTTTTATATTATAGCAGTCGTTGAATAGCTTACTGCAAAAGATATATCTGGACGTGTCGCTATGGATAAATACATTAGTGATCCAATTAAATTTTGATAGGGTACATTCACTAAATCTTCTGAATTTCCTTTTTCTAATTTAATATTTGCTTCCATAGGTGTTACTGAACTTTTACATTCTTGCATTTCAAATTTTATTAGTAAATCTTTTATATATTTTTGTTGATTTACAGAAATAAATTCATTTTGTTGATGAAATTCCATGCCCAAAAAATAATTTAGGTTTCCCAAATCTCTCATATCAAAAGTCTTCATTATGTCCTGTTTTATATATTTTAGTATTTTTTCACTAGATGTTGCTAAGATTAGATCATCTACATAAACGGCAATGATAGCCTTTTCTCCCCCTTTGCTGTATATGTAGATACATGGATCTGCTTCTGATGATTTAAAATCCAATTCCTTTAACTTTATGTCTAGTTTCTTAAACCATTGTCTCCCAGCCTGTTTTAAACCATAAAGTGCTTTTTTCAGTTGACATACTTTTTCTTTTGGGCTTTTCTTTAATTCTTCCAACATTTTTCTAGCTTTTAAGTAAAATTCTGTATCGTTATTCAAACTCTCTTCAATAATTATTTCATGCAAATATTTTTCAAAATTTTTTGGTATTTCCATGTAAATTTCTTCCTCGATTTCGCCATTTAAATATGCTGTTTTTATATCAAATTGTGTTAATTTTAGATTTTCTTCTGCAGCTAAAGCTGTGAGTAATCTTATTGAGCTTAACTTTGCTACTGGTGCAAAAGTTTCGCTATAATCAATTCCTAAACGTTGATTAAAACCTCTAGCCACCAATCTTGCTTTTCTTCTTTCCAAACTTCCATCTGCTTTAAATTTTTCCTTTAAAATCATTTTACATGTGACTATATTTTCATTTGGTTTTTTATCTAATATTGTCCACGTTTCATTTTTAATATGAGCTTTTATTTCATTCTTTATAGCATCGTTCCATAAATCATTCTTTTCTGTCTCTTTTTCATCTTTTTCTCCAATAAAATATGAAACAAAATCATTTGTCCATGTTGGTGCTTTAACGTTTCTTTTTGGCCTATTTTCAGCTTTGTTTTCTACTTTATCTTCATTTAATAATTCTTTTTCTAGTTGTAGTTGCTCTATTAATTCACCCTGATTTTCTTCCTCACTTTCTTTTACAAGTTGATTTACTGTATGTATTTCCTCTTGTTCTAAAATATCTCTTTTAATGTTTAATTCAATATTACATTGAACATTTTGGTTTTGTATTATGTTTTTGTTTTGTTTTTCTTCATCTACTTTATAAGTTAGCACATCATAATCTTCTTCTGTATTATAAGAATTATTTAGCTTATTTTCAATTATTCTAGCATCTCTAGAAATTACAACTTTTCTTTTGTGAGGCATCCAAAATCTATATGCTTTTGAAGTTTCTGAATATCCTATAAAAATACCTTCTTCTGCTCTCGGTGAAAATTTTCCTTTATTTGGTTTTTTATTTAAAACATACGCTTTTGTTCCAAAAACATGAAGATGTTTTACTGACGGAATACGATTTACCCATTTTTCGAAAGGAGTCGTTCCATTTAATATTCGAGAAGGAGATCTGTTTAAAAGGTAGTTAGCAGTATTAATAGCTTCAGCCCAAAAACTTAAAGGCAATTTTGCACCAATGATCAAACATCTCGCTTTATCCAATAAGGATCGATTTTTTCTTTCAGCAATACCATTTTGTTGTGGTGTATAAGGAGCGGACAGTCTTCTTTTAATTCCACATTCTTCGATATAATTATTAAATTTTTGATTGCAAAATTCACTTTTTTCGTTATCGCTTTGTAAGTATTTAATTTTTCTTTCATGTTCATTTTCGACTTCATTTTTATAAATTTTAAAATATTCTAAAACTTCATTTTTATGTTTTAGAAAATAAATTTTACAATATCTTGAATATTCATCAATGAATGTGACGAAATATTGAGAATTTCCATGAGACTTTATTTTAAATGGTCCCCAAACATCGGAATGAATGATTTCTAATATATTTTTTGCTTGATTCTCCCTTTGAGGAAATGGTAATCTTGTCATTTTACCTTTTATACATGTTTCACAGGTTTCCAGTTTTTCAGTCGAGTTAAAATTTAAACCATTTAAAGAAATTTGTTGCATTGCATATTTTAAATCATTTTCATTAATGTGACCCATTTTTTTATGCCATGTCATCATTTGCACTGAGAATGAAGTTTCTTGTTGATTTTCATTTTTGTTTTGAATGTAATATAAGTTGTTTCTTCTTTTTGCTTTTAGAATTATGAATCCTTGTTTATTTTTTATAATAGCTTCATCTTTTTTAAATATTACTATATGTCCCTTATCTGTAATTTTTCCTACAGACAACAAATTTGTAGTTAAGTTGGGTACATAAAGTGTATTTGGTAAATATACTTTAAAATCTTTTGAAAAAGTTAAGTTTATATCACCTATTCCATCTATTTTTGCAATTTTATCTTCTGAGGCTAATTTTAGATATTCAGGTTGACTAGGTACATTGAGTTGCATAAAAACTTCTTTTGTAGAACATAGATGTGACGTGCATCCACTGTCAAGACACCAACTTTGTTTCTTTTCTTCATTTCCTAATGTTAGGCATTTTTCTTCCACTTTAAAGGATTCTGATTTCATCTTGAAATTATATTTATCATCTCTATAGTTTCTGCTATTAAAATTTTGTCTATCATCTCCATTATAATCAAATTTATTAAAATTTTTATATCTTCTTTTATCTTCGAATTTTTTGTGATAATTATTATTATAATTATTATAATTATTTTCATATTGTTTATTTTGGAAAAATTTCTTAGAATTATAGTTTTTTCTGTAATTGTTTTTATTTCTTCCAAATAATGCTCCTTCATTTGAACTAGTACTTGGATAACTTTTATTTCTAGCTTCACTTTCTTCCATAATTTTAATTTTTAGATTTTCTGGGATAGGGAGTTCATCTCTGGATTCAATGGCTATTCTAAAATTTTCGAATGATGATGGGAGTGAATATAATATCATAATACTAAGAAGATCATTGTTTATTTTTATGTCCATTTCAGATAGTTTGTCCACTGTATCTGTAAAATTATTTAAATGTTCTCTTACACTTTCTCCTTCTTTCATCTTATACAAAATTAGGTTTTTTAATAATGATTTTTCGAGCAGGTCCTTTACTTTGATAAATCTTTTGTAAAGTATCCCAAATATCTTTTGAAGTAATACAATGTTTGATTTGTTTTAATTCATTTGGGGAAATTATTAATATTAATTCTGATTTTGCATTTAAATCTTCTTTCTCCCATTTATTTTTAACTTCACTACTAGCAGTTTCCAGAGGTTTTAAGTTTTTACCTGACACATAGTCCCATAAACCAGCTCTTGTCAATACTGCTTGAGATTGTAATTTCCACGTATCGTAATTGTTATTTTTAAGAGGTTCTATTCTATAACTTGTAGAAACTTGGCTCATTTTTTTTTATGTAAATATATACGTATTTTTTTTTTATTTAAATAACTTATTTTCCGTTTCGTTTGGAATCTTGCTTTTGTATTATTACTGTTTAATGTACTGGGCCCATAACCTGTAGTTTATTAACGCAGTATTAATAGCTTCAGCCCAAAAACTTAAAGGCAATTTTGCACCAATGATCAAACATCTCGCTTTATCCAATAAGGATCGATTTTTTCTTTCAGCAATACCATTTTGTTGTGGTGTATAAGGAGCGGACAGTCTTCTTTTAATTCCACATTCTTCGATATAATTATTAAATTTTTGATTGCAAAATTCACTTTTTTCGTTATCGCTTTGTAAGTATTTAATTTTTCTTTCATGTTCATTTTCGACTTCATTTTTATAAATTTTAAAATATTCTAAAACTTCATTTTTATGTTTTAGAAAATAAATTTTACAATATCTTGAATATTCATCAATGAATGTGACGAAATATTGAGAATTTCCATGAGACTTTATTTTAAATGGTCCCCAAACATCGGAATGAATGATTTCTAATATATTTTTTGCTTGATTCTCCCTTTGAGGAAATGGTAATCTTGTCATTTTACCTTTTATACATGTTTCACAGGTTTCCAGTTTTTCAGTCGAGTTAAAATTTAAACCATTTACAGAATTTTGTTGCATTGCATATTTTAAATCATTTTCATTAATGTGACCCATTTTTTTATGCCATGTCATCATTTGCACTGAGAATGAAGTTTCTTGTTGATTTTCATTTTTGTTTTGAATGTAATATAAGTTGTTTCTTCTTTTTGCTTTTAGAATTATGAATCCTTGTTTATTTTTTATAATAGCTTCATCTTTTTTAAATATTACTATATGTCCCTTATCTGTAATTTTTCCTACAGACAACAAATTTGTAGTTAAGTTGGGTACATAAAGTGTATTTGGTAAATATACTTTAAAATCTTTTGAAAAAGTTAAGTTTATATCACCTATTCCATCTATTTTTGCAATTTTATCTTCTGAGGCTAATTTTAGATATTCAGGTTGACTAGGTACATTGAGTTGCATAAAAACTTCTTTTGTAGAACATAGATGTGACGTGCATCCACTGTCAAGACACCAACTTTGTTTCTTTTCTTCATTTCCTAATGTTAGGCATTTTTCTTCCACTTTAAAGGATTCTGATTTCATCTTGAAATTATATTTATCATCTCTATAGTTTCTGCTATTAAAATTTTGTCTATCATCTCCATTATAATCAAATTTATTAAAATTTTTATATCTTCTTTTATCTTCGAATTTTTTGTGATAATTATTATTATAATTATTATAATTATTTTCATATTGTTTATTTTGGAAAAATTTCTTAGAATTATAGTTTTTTCTGTAATTGTTTTTATTTCTTCCAAATAATGCTCCTTCATTTGAACTAGTACTTGGATAACTTTTATTTCTAGCTTCACTTTCTTCCATAATTTTAATTTTTAGATTTTCTGGGATAGGGAGTTCATCTCTGGATTCAATGGCTATTCTAAAATTTTCGAATGATGATGGGAGTGAATATAATATCATAATACTAAGAAGATCATTGTTTATTTTTATGTCCATTTCAGATAGTTTGTCCACTGTATCTGTAAAATTATTTAAATGTTCTCTTACACTTTCTCCTTCTTTCATCTTATACAAAATTAGGTTTTTTAATAATGATTTTTCGAGCAGGTCCTTTACTTTGATAAATCTTTTGTAAAGTATCCCAAATATCTTTTGAAGTAATACAATGTTTGATTTGTTTTAATTCATTTGGGGAAATTATTAATATTAATTCTGATTTTGCATTTAAATCTTCTTTCTCCCATTTATTTTTAACTTCACTACTAGCAGTTTCCAGAGGTTTTAAGTTTTTACCTGACACATAGTCCCATAAACCAGCTCTTGTCAATACTGCTTGAGATTGTAATTTCCACGTATCGTAATTGTTATTTTTAAGAGGTTCTATTCTATAACTTGTAGAAACTTGGCTCATTTTTTTTTATGTAAATATATACGTATTTTTTTTTTATTTAAATAACTTATTTTCCGTTTCGTTTGGAATCTTGCTTTTGTATTATTACTGTTTAATGTACTGGGCCCATAACCTGTAGTTTATTAACGCAGATATTAGGGTTTTTATCAGAACTTTATTTTAATGTAACAAATTATATATTTTATTTTTGACAACTATTGACATTACATTTATTAATAATTATTGTTGTTTCTATTGTTAAGAATTAAGGTTGAGCAGAAGTGTGCATACTAGTTCCAACAATAACATAACATTATACTAGTATACTAGTCTAGTATATTATGTATCAAGTGTGATAAACACCATTTTAGACACGAATTTAATTAATAAGGCACGAGCGAGCTTGCGAGCAAGTTCTTAAATTAATGATTGTGTAGAAAAGTTTATAAACACGTTGCATACTATAATTTTTCTACGACAAATACTTATTATTACCTAAAAATGATTTAAATTCAATATTAATACTAACTTATTAAAACTAACTTCCCGTTACTAAAACTTCATAAAGCATAAATGTGTATTTAAAAAGTTACTAAGTGTCATGGAAACATGTCAATAATGGACGTTTTAAAGGTGGGAGTAGAAAAAACTTTTAATATTGCTACTATATGCTAAAATTTTAAATATACAATGATTTTTTTCCTATTAGGATTGTAAGCAAAATAATTGTCGTTAATTTAGGCATGCTGTTAAATTTTTTTACTGCAAAATATGTTTATACTGATTTTGCCAAATACCCGTCTAAATGGAAAAAATTTAATAATATTATTTTTATACTCCTATTGCATATTATTGACATTGTTTAGATTTTTTTCGTAAATAATGGTAACCAATATAACCGCCCGGCCTAACAACGGGAATATTGACCTCATTATTCACGTCGTTAGGCATCAGTGATTGACTGATTTCAATATTCACTGTTATTTCAACCGATCGGGTTTTAAATTGGGAAAAAGTAAGGTTTACAGATGTCAGATTTGTTTATATATACGAGGGGCGATTATAATGATCTTTAAAAGCGGGAAAAAATGAGGTTATAATAAATATTTTATAAAAAAAATTACTTATTTGGAGCAGAAAAAGCATAGTATTAAACTCGAAATAATGCGCATTGTTTACTCGGATGATTTTCGTCTCTCGCCTGACGGCCCCAGATGCAAACCTCATCCTTGTGAATAATAGCCTTTTATTTTTGAAAATTAACGTAGTTTTCCACTAATTAGTTAGTAGTTTTATACTTATTAATTAGTTTTATTCCATCATTGAACAAACTTTTGTGGTTTTTATTTACAGTTTATTTTTTTGCATGGAAATTAATCTTAAAATAATTTAAAATTATTTTTTAAATAAATAAAAGGCATGCCTGACACATTTAACCAAGTTTCACTTTCAATGTTATTTAAAAATTTTAATTCTTCCCAGTTTATATCTTGCAAATCCAATTCAAAGAATATACGTCGGTGATCTAAAATGACATTATCTATAATAGAGCATATTTCCGGGTTAGAAAAGTTTATGAAAATTTAATTTTTTTTAAGAAAATTAATCAGTATTATTAGTACGAAACAATTGTTATATTGAGGTTGTTTGTTTAAAGACAAAAAATAATTAGTTTATGTTTTTACAAGGTTTGACATACGATTTGGAAATAACTCTATAGTCGTATATGTAAGTTGTATGTAAAGCGTGGGTCACGTATAAAACTTAATTTTTTTGTTTTTTAACATGCCACCTTATATTCGACTGTCAACGTATTGGCCACTTGGACTCATGTTAAAAGCAATGCTAACAAGGTTTTAATTTACATATAACAATTTACATAAAACATTATCAATAATAGTTATTAATGAAAATAATTATTAATATTAATTTACTTTTTACCCTCATATAAAATAAAATTTTCACCCATTAACTTATACTTAAATATATTGCCTATGGATTGTTAAAGGAGATTAACATACATTGGCCTTAATGAGCAAGTAAAATGTCTTGTAGCTCATACCGGTATTTGCTCATTAATTAAGCATATATGTATGGAAGCATATATGTATAAAAGCAAATTAAATCTGTAGTAAAATAATAATGAGGTCAAAATTTAAATCATAAATTTATAAAATTTATTATTGGGTTATTAACAGTAATAAGTTTTATATTACGATTTAAATGTTTTTACTGTGTTTTTTCAAAATTGGCGAATGCGCCGGGTTTACACTGTAATTGTATTTGGTTTCGGATTTCGATTGAAAACCATTATACAAATTGCATAACAATTTGCCATACCTTTGTAGTAAATAGAATACCTAAGCACTTGTGTTTTGGCAACATTTCAAATATTAAACTCACTATAGGGAAACGTGATTCCGTGACTAATTACCAAAAACTGTTTCCAAATATGTTAAAATATTTATAAAAAAATTTACATTTGGATGTTTGTTTACATTTGATAAAAATGTAGGTTTATGTGAATTTTAACTAAATATCTAAATCAGATTGGTTTTTGTTGTATTTTGTTTTTAATATATTATTTATGTACCATAAAAAATATAAAAAAAGTTTAAAAAATAGATATGAATATTATGAAATATTAAGTCTCTGATGATAGGTGTATTGTTTTTGGGGTATGTTTTATAACAAACCATTACAAAAATAAAAAAGAAACTTTGTGGTGCCATGATTCTGGCTTAATTATGGTTTTATTATAATTATTGCATTTTTAATAAATCAATTTCTTGTTTGTCTATATTTCAATCGAAAACACAATATTTATAGTTTAACTCTATAGCTATATGTAGATAAGTACTCTATATATGTACTCTATAATTTGCGAGTTTTAACAAATTTTAGGTTCAATTTTGAAGGGTATTTTTAAGGTAATTGTTAATTTATTGTTATTTATTTTTTGCACATGAACTGGTCATATACAACAAGGCAGAGCTGTTAGTGTAGACGATGGAAACCCAACCAGATGAGTGGTAATCAAAGGTTGCTCTCAAGGACGAATACTCCCCCAACTTTTAGAAAACTAAGTTGTTAATAATTTTTTAGAATCTTTCAATAATAATGGTTTTATTACCTTTGGCCAAGCAAAAGATATACATATACATATAGATACATATGTACTTAAAACTGGTGTAATAGAAAATTCCTCTCTAAATTCTACAAAGACGGAATCAATTCTCTTTACCAGAAAAAGTGGATCCCCAAATACCTCGCCTGAAGTTTTTATCTTTACAGATTGATCCAGAACCGACTTAGGCTCTGGACCGGGAGATTATTGTCAAAGATACCGGACAAAATGCGTTTTTTTTTAATTTAATTATATAAATTCTGTTCTTTGTTATAAAAATATAAATGGGTTTCAAACAAAGCTTTATTAAAATCAAATTCATAAAAAGTATCTAAAATATTTTTTTGTCTAGTTTAAACTAGACACAAGTTTATTTTAGATAATTTTTAAGAATTTTTTATTTAATTTTAATATAGTTTTGTTTTAACCCCTTTATATTTTTGGGGTGAACAAAATATTTATGATTAAATCAGGGCATATAAATAACATTAAAATGAAAATGTCTGACTTTAAAAACCTTATATACGAGCGACCTGGCTTTAGTAGCGAAAATTTAATTTTCTCAGTTCGAGAAACTCCATATAGCCCCATTCTTTTAAGCTCGTAAACATCTTGGTCATCGGCTTTAAACGTAATGTAAGTAGGAATGCCAAGTGCTCTCTGAGTGGATTTACGCTGGAACTTAACTGTAACCCATTATTTATTTCGCATTTTTAAAGTTTCAGCCCGTTATGTGCATCTTTATTCTTAGGTGCACTTGGAACGATTTGAGTTGTGGGTGTTTTTTTTGATTAAACTATGCAAATATATTAATTTAATAGTTATATCGATAGATTAGAAAAAGTTATGTAATCTAAAAAAGCGCAGTATGCCGTAAGTGGCGCCTTAACACATGCAGATCACACAATGAGGAAATTTTCACAAAAAATTAGTTTTATAGTAATAATAATAATCTTTATTTGCACGACAGAAATTAATCCTATTACAGAACAATATTTATAATAATAATACATACAAATGCATTCATAAAAGAAACAACTAAAAATAAACCTAACTTTGTTTTAAAATAAAAGTTGATTATGTTATATAATTATATAGTAAAAAATAAATTATATAATTAGTTAATTTTAAAAATAATTCACTATTATTGTAGAAATATCTTCCATATTGCCAGAAGATCGCTTAACTTACAAAAGAATAAATTACAACCCAAGCTAACATTATTATAATTTAAGCACATTGTATGTATCGGAGATTTTTTAAGTGTGTTTGTCCTTGCTAAACCAGGATAGAATGTAAGAGTTTGACGCGAGTTTCCTCGGTACAAATAAATTTAATTTAGAAAGTAAAGCTGGACAGTCAACTAAATCATGCACTAATTTATAAAGAAAGATTTGAAAAGATATAAATCTTCTGCTTGAAAGCATTGGCATTTCAAATCTCCTCCTCAAAACTAGTGGGTCTGATCCTCTTATTGGATAGACGCCATCAACCTTAAATGTAATATATTTTAAAAATCTTTGTTGTACCCTTTAAACTGCATTAATATGATTATTATAGCAAGGATACCAAATCAAGGAGGCATACACCATCTTTGTTCTTACTAAAGTAGCGTATAAAACTAAGGGTATTTAGATTGGTGAATTTACCACAGTTTCTCATTATATAGCCTTATATTTTCATTGCTAAATTATTTGTGATATTAATGTGCTCTGCAAATGACAGTGTGCTGTCAAATGTTCCACCCAGATCCTTAACAGAACAACATCTGGAAAGACTGCAATTACCCAGTGAATAACTAAAGACCAAAGGACTTAACTATAATGTAAATGTACACACCATACATTTACAAATATTTAGACTTAGTTTGTTAGTTATGCACCAGTTTTCCAGTTTATTTAATTGTCCTTGTAAAAAATCACAGTCCTTAGTTGATTTAACTGGATAAAAAAATTTTAGATTATCGGCAAACAATATTCATTCACAATAAAGTAACTCTGAAAGATCATTTATAAAAAGGTTAAATAAAGGTGGACCTCAGTTTGCACCTTGAGGTACTCCAGATGTAGCAGTATTTAATTGATCTGTGTCCATTGTATGAGACAAATTGCTCTCTATTGTATAGGTAAGAGGCAAACAGAGTAACTAGCACGTATAGAAAAAAAGCTGTCATTACAAACAAAATAGTTATTGTATATATATATATATATATATATATATATATATTGTATTGCTGTACCGAATTTGGAATATTGTTCTTCACTATGATTTAATTTACCGACTTAAAATTAACCAAATGCAAGTCATTCAAAACAGAGCCCTAAGAACTATTTTAAAGTGTAATTGGTAAACAAAAAGTTATGTTTAATGTCAACTTATTTGTTTTTAACATAAAAAATTGTTTGTTACCTAAACATATCTGTGATAAAACTAAATTATTTAAAGATGTCCATGGTTACAACACACAAAACTTTAATGACTTTATATTGCAACAAAAATTTAACACAAACCAATTGTTGAATTCAATATTGCATAAGGGTCTGACAAATTATAATAAATTACCACCTGAGATAAAAAGCTGTGATAACCTTAAGACATTATACTATAGAAAATGTTATCTTATTCCAATGCTTTATTCTTTTACATTTTTATATCTCTTTATACCTTTTATACTTTTTATATGTTAAATTGTTTTTTTATTCTATTCTTTAAATTTGTAAATTGTAAATTGTTAATTATATATTATACTTTTATATTTTTCTCGTAATGTTTTTTGTATATAGTAAGATTGCTAAATAAACGATTATAATTATTAAAACTAGTAAACATTGTCTCAGGGCAGAAGAAAAGGATGTGTTTGTTCGCAGGACTACAATCGTGGATGATCATTGGCAATCCGCTGAGGTTCAACAAGACCAAGAAAAGGACCCGGATTTGAAGCTTATCATCGATTGGAAGAATAACGACCGTAAACCAACGTGGCAGGAAGTCGCCCAATATTCACCGAATGTGAAATCCTACTGGGCCCAATAGAATTCCATCATGTGACGGGCTTCTAAAGCGCGTTCTGGAGATGCCAGAAGGGGGGAAGACCGGAAGCAGATAATAATCCCCAGAAACAGGATACCAAAAGTGCTGCAGGAAATCCATAATGGAACTACTGGAGGACATCTTGGGGTGACCAGGACGCTCGGAAGACTTAGGGAACGGTTTTATTGGGTCAACAGCCAACGAGATGTAAAGGAATGGTGGAAGAAGTGCGCCGTTTGCGCAATGGACCCCAGAAGCGCCCAAAAGCCCCAATGCGACAGTACAATGTGGGCAGCCCATTTGAGAGAATTGCAATCGACGTGGTGAGTCCATTTTCGGAAACAGAATCTGGAAATAAATACATCATCGCTGTAATGGACTACTTTAGCAAGTAGGCGGAAGCGTCCGCCTTGCCAAACCAGGAAGCTGCCACAGTGGCCGATGCCCTTATTAAGAAGTGGATTTGTCGTTTTGGTGTGCCAATGGAGATTCATTTAGACCAAGGCAGGAACTTTGAATCTATATTGTTCCAGAATAAACGTGCAAATAAATAGACTCTAGTACAGTTACTGTAGTGATATATAAATAATTAGTAGTTAAGTGTTTAGTTACTTTTATAGTTTCTTAGTGATTTAAGTGTAAATAAACGCCTCGGTGGTGTAGTGGTCAGAGCTCCTGGGTACGAGCCGAGAGGTCGTGGGTTCAAATCCCACTTGGGTATGGTTGTTTATTTGTGTTTGTCCATTGTGTATAGTCCTTCGGAGGGGACTTTAAGCCGTCGGTCCGTTCCTACCCCTAACCCGCACAAGCCATTCAGTTGGCTTATGGGACATCTTAGTTTGGATGTAAGGGTGGAACTAAAAGAGCACTTTATAACTTTATAACTTTATATGTTATAAAATAAATAGTTTAGTTCGTTAATAAACCAGTGCGTGTTTTAATTCATACTACGAACAATAAAAACGTTACAATATTATAAACGTACATCTATTTTTTAGTAATGTTTTAAAATGTCAGCGATTCTCCATTAATATATAAACAATATTCTTTAATTTTCGTTTAAATCCGATTTCAAATAAAACAGTTAATTGCGATTTAAATTCATCGAAAATTTGCGTGGATCGATTATTTTGCCTGTGAGTGTATAATTTTACTAAAAATTAAGTTTATAGTTTATAGGCACAAAATTCTCTGTATAAATTAAAAACCGGCCTAAAAGTAAAAGAAAAATATTGAAAAGTAAAAAAGTTTAAATACCACCATTTATATTAAAACAAAAAGAACCTCAGCGGTTTGTATTTATTTACTTTTATAATAAAAAAAAGTAATATAATTTTTCTTTTACTTCATTTATCATAAAAATTTTTATGTAAAATTCCATTTTTTAATTTCGTTGTGTCCGTTGGACCGTACCGTTTCATTTATCAATGTGGGTTTCTTTTCCCCGTATGTTAAATAGTGTGAGTCAGAATTTATTCATATTCGTACGAGTTTCATATGGCCGTTCACACATAAGCCGTATCATGTCATAAATATCAGGGATTTAAGGCGAAACATGAAAAATAAAGCGATATATAAAACATTGCGCATATTTTCGCTAGGTGCAATTCAAATTGAGATTTAAGATATGTTTTGTGTGCTTTAAAATTAATTAAAATAGGGAGCGCTCCTGAAAAGTTTGCATAAATTCATTTTAGCTGACGTTTAAATATGTTCGTGTGAACTTTGTTTTGTTTAATTATTTTGTTTGGGACTGAATTTCACCTGCGAATGGAATATTAAATGATTTGTTTACATGTTTACAACTTACAACTTGCAAAATAATATTTCATAATTATTGTATTTAATGCAATTCTAACTTCTATAATACATTTAGCATATTGTATATGATTGAATACATTCATAATAGAATAATTGTATTATTTTTCAGTTTTTGTTTACGCAAATTAAGTTGTTTAAATTGTTTTCCAATATTTTAAATATTTAAATAACTTTTACATCATGTGCACGTCCAAGCAATTTTCCGAGTAACAAATATTTTGGGTATTAGTTTTAAAGCTTTATAATATTCTTTAAACTATCAGTAATTTACATGCTCCTTTATTAACTTGAGGTGCTTTTCACGAAATATATAACTAAAGGACTTTCCATTTAGAGCGTCAAAACTTTCAAGTAAGATAAAAAAATAACTATATGTAATAAAGAATAATCGATGGTGTTATGTTTTGAAAATAATATCGTTTAAATGTCCCCGACTTTGCCTGGCAGAATGCATTCTGAAGGCCCAATTTTAGACTACTTTTTCACCCATATCGCATGGTTTATTTTAAATAGTGCGTTTAATGTTTCGTTCAAGGTCGGGAATTGTTCGTGGCTTTTTTTATAAACCTGATATTTTACATGACCCCATAGGAAAAAGTCGCATGATCTTGGCGGCCAGTTCACATAAGCATTCTTCGAAATAACTTGTCTCACGAGATTTGTGACACGTTGCTCCATCTTGTTGAAAGAAAACATTGTTTATGTCAACATTTTTCAGTTCAGGTTAAATATATTCTGTTAGTATGTTCCTGGAGCGCTGACCATTAACAGTAACATGATTCCCTTCATTATCTTAAAAAACAACAGGGTCCGATCATTCCTTGTGCCCAAACCAAACCAGAATAAAGGGGCAATTCTTCAATCAATTGTGGGTTTTCATTAGCCCAAGTTCTATAGTTTTGCTTACAAAACCATTAAGGCAGAAATGGGCTTCATCGGAAAAGATTACCTTTTCTGCAAAAAGTGGATCGGCTTCCAACTGCTGCAGAGCCCAGTTCGCAAAATTTCGACGCAAATAGTGATCGTTTGGCTTCAGTTCTTGAGTCATTTGAACTTTATACGCTTTGAAATAAAGATCTTCATGCAAAATTCTCCACGTAGTCATCTGCGAAAGGCGAAAGTTCTTGAGAACGACGTGAAATGGATGTTTGGATCATCTCATACACTTTGGCTCCTACAGCAGCAATATTTACTTCTGATCGGGAACCCCGTCGATGCACAAATGTTGACTTATTTTCCAGTGTACCAGTTTTTTTTAACTTATCAACTTAGGAATAAATGGACCGTTCAGTTGGTTAGACCAAATGTTTGGCGAACCGAACACGAATTTTGATGGTAAATACGAATTATTTTTAGGCGCTGTTAAATTGCATATGTATCTATATTAATTTGACATTATGTACTGAACACATGTTTTGTCAGGATTTGACATTTACATTCCAGAGCAACCTTATTTTTTAGGGTTATGACGCTCTAAATGGAAAACTCTTTATAATTAGTAATCTGCCTGACAGGTTTTAAAAATACAGCTCTCCTGCAAAAATCTTCCTGATCCTGTCGGAATTGTAACGAGGTTCTTCATACATTCGGAAACGTGGACAATCCTCTCTGTAGAGCCTGTCACTGGGGAGAAGAAAACGTGATGCCTATTATTTATGATTGCCCTGCTTTTCTTGAGTTAAGAATGTCAAATTTCCTGAAATTCTTTCAGAAGCTTGGATGGCTGGAGATCCATGGAGATGACCAATCATTCAATTCAGTAAAAAAGACTTTTTGGAGGTAGTACAAAGGGCGAAATGTGGTCCAAATGCGTGTGGTCATATTATAGCTACCGTCCACCTACGAAATCCATCCACCCATTTGTGATTATGTAAAAAAACTAATATGAGTTTGCGTATGAGTATAAGGAACGACAGGCCCCATCGGCAACGCCTTACACCCAGGGTTATTTTACCCCCTTTTGGTTATCCTACGTATCCCGACACTGCACATCATTACCTGTGTTTGGTGGATTCGAATTTTTACCCCGGTTGGTAAATCTCGCCTAGAAGGTGGTGGATGACGGTGTCGGTGATTAAGGCCACTCCCGGAATTTTGTCGCCTGGCCGGGCCATACGCCCGATTTAGACTAGTGGAGTGCGGGACAAGAAAGAAAAACATGTTGGTTTTTAAGGGACATAAACTGACCCAAAACTAGGTACAACCTGAAATACCCTCAACCAGGGATTTAGTAATAACCCCATTCAATGGTGGCTTGATTGGTTATTACGCTGCTAGGACCTATCCTTGCTGTTCGTCTGTCCGTGTCCGGATCGGATTCCCATCTGCTGACTATCGATAACGGTGCACCCATATAAACAATTATATTATTAGTAGAATCATTTATATGTTTGCACCTCACTGTGCGGTTGCAGTTGTTTATTTTTGCCTTGAACCTTTAAGGAGTCAGCCACTTCTGTTGGTTACCCAATTTATGGTCCCCTTAATTTAATTAGTAATCTATAGATGTTTATTTCTTTAGGATAAGTTTCTTTTGCCAAGTGGTTATCTGAACTTTGGTGATTAATGGCTTATTATGTGTGCCCTTGTGTTTATAGTTTTTTGTCAATGCACTGTTGGCGACTAATTAATTTTACTTGGTGGATTCTTTGTTAGTTAGCAGATTTCGTATTAAAATTTAATATTATATTATGTGAGTATCATAAGGTCATGCAATTTTGGTAAATATAACTTCCGATTTAGACAGACTTGGACATCGGATGAATTAACAGGCAGGAGTGATGAAATTGTTTCTTAACCTCGACCGCCCACTTTAGCACGTGTGCTATTCCAGAATATTATTCGTTGAAACTAATCGTCTCACTCACACCCTTTTCCACAGGTAAAACACTTTGATAGATACATTTATTAAGTAATAAACATTTCAATAAACATCAGGTACATGTATATATATAAAATTAAAAAAATAAAATGAGCATAGCTATAGGTATAAAAAACATATTTAAAATACGGTATGTACATATAATATAAACAACAAAACATATATTTATAAACGTTGAATGTTAAAATAAGTATTCAAGTATTCATTTAAAGAATAATAACAATTTTGGATTAAAATCCTTTTCACAGATTTTGAAAAAGCTTTGGGATTCTTTATTTTTTTTATTGATTCTGGAAGATAATTAAACAGCTTCGGTCCCCAATAGTGAATACTTTGTTGTGCCAATTTGCTTTTGTGAAGTGGAATTTGGAAAAAGTTCATGTGCCTAGTATTGTAGGTGTGATTTTCAGAATTTCTATCAAATTCGTCTGAATTTAAATATACATAATTTATTGCTGCTAAAATAAATATAGATGAAAAATTATTTTTTGATTTTTAAAATATTCTCTACAACTCTCATTTGTTTTTAAATCACAGAATATTCGAATCGCTTTTTTCTGTAAAATAAATATTTTGTAGGAATCGGTAGAAATCCCCCGAATAAAATTTCATAACTGGTAATGCCGTGAAACATTGCGTAATAGGCTGTTTTTGTGGATATCATATTGGCACAGAGTTTTAATCTTCTCATGCAGGAGATTGCACTGGTAAGTTTTTTGCTAATGACTTCTACATGTTTGTTCCATTTAAGTTCACTATCTATATGAACTCCCAAAAACTTGATTGCAGTTTTACTATCTCCAAAAAAAGTTATTATTTGTGTTTTTTTCTCATTTAATTTGAGTTTGTTAAGGTGCATCCATTCTTTGGCTGTTTTTAATATAGTTTTAGATTTTTCTTTAGGAACTTTATAAATAATTGATGTATCATCTGCATAAAGACAGACTTTATGGAATATTTACAGGCAAATCATTTGTATATAGATAAATAGTACTGGACCTAAAATCGAACCCTGAGGAACCCCATATGACGTTACTACTTCTGTGGAATATTCGTTTTTCCATTTAACAACTTGACGTCTATCCATTAGGTAAGATTTTAATAGCTCATAAACTATTCCCCTAAATCCATAATGTTCTTCTTTGGAGGAGGTACCACACGCAATTTGCACTTTTGTGCACTTGGATTTGGTAGATCACGTGTAGAATCGTTATTGATTTTTGTTTTTTTGTTTGTTTTTTTTTATTTGAAAAACTTTAAGGCACTATGGCACTATGGTACAAACGCTTTAAGCGAGACCTTACCCCCACGACCGTTTGCCCTGAGGTGCTGAGCGTCACTGATTATGTAAAAAACCTAATAAATAAAAAAATCCGTTCAAATTTTCAATGTTTCTAGTTAAGTTGTCTTTATGATTTGTAAACTTTCCGACGCTTCGCGACGCCGTAATATAATCAAGAAGTTTGGCAGCTCTTAAGCTAAACTTATATGCAGTAAAATCCATAAATAAATTGAACCATATTGTAATTTTTTTAACGCCGCTCGAGTTTTGAATCTTAAAATTTTCATCACGTTTTTAAGTCGTTTGGCAAGATAGTTTTTGAATAAAAAACCCAGCATTCACAAATAAAAAACACCGTGATGATAAATGAATTTTACCCGACATTCTTTTATTATACATTTTGCCCGTACTTTTTTTCCATATTACATTTTGAGGTAGATTCTTTGTAGGTGAAACATGTAAAATAAATTTAAAAGGGAATATTAATGTAACATTTTTTTATAAATCGAGAGATTTTAAGTCGAAAGGATTTTATAAATTATACGGTTTACAAAAAATGTCAACCGGATTTAAGGATAGTTAATTATTTATTCTTGCAAAGCTCTTTTTGCCAACCGTCTACATTAAAACGGATTTAAAAATGCTTTACAAATTTTTGGTTATTTAATTAAAAAAAAAACGGGTGCTGCATAGCAAGTAATACTTGATATTTAAAAGGTATTTTTATCCTGTGTTACCAAAATGACGCCTTACAAATTAAATTTAGAAATAGAGTGATAGATCTTTGAAGTGGAATTAAACAAAGCGCAAAAAATGTAAAGACTAAATTAAAGAAAGTATTATGACATTATGTATGAAAAATAATATCTGGAAAATGGCCTCCGCGGCTTTGATGGGTTCCGTCCATTCAAGAAGCTTAATTTTGGATTACTTTTTGGCAAAGATCGGATTGTATTTCGCCATTGACGTGTCGGATATTATCTTTGACTGCATCAATAGTTTGAGGATTATTTGCATCCACCATATTCTTCACAAATCCCCTTAGAAACAAATTAAAAGGAGTAAGATCACATAATCTTGCTGGCCAATTGATATCGCCGTTACGTGAAATTACAGACCCAGGAAATGTTTCTGCTGTCAAGTCCAGTGTTTTAGGTGTTGTATGGCAAGTGGCGCCATCCTGTTGGAAAAACATGTTTATCAGATTCATATCCACCGATCGAGGCCAAAAGAAATGGTTAGGTACCTTTCTCCGTTGACCGTCAACGCTCTGCCTTGCTCATCTTCAAAGAAATAAGGACCAATGACGCCGCCAGACCAAAGTCCACGTCAGACAGTAATCTTTTCTGGATGCAGTTTACGCTCTTAGATCTCTCGTGGGTTTGATTCACCCCACATCCGACAGTTTTATTAACGAAGCCGTTAAACAAAAAATATTCCTCATTACTAAAATTTGATTTTCTGGCCGAATTCAGACCAATTAGCAAAACGTTGACTCAAAAAAAATCGTTTGGATTGAGTTCTTGGGTCAACTGGATCTTATAGGGGTGTAATCCCGTTTTTGCGCAGGATTCGCCAAACTGAGGACTAAGAAGGGCCCATTTCTTGCGAACGTCGGGGAATTGAGAGTTTAGGATTCTCATGCACTCTTTCTCTAATAGCAGCAATATTCTCAACAGACTGGGCGTTACGACGCACAGGTGTTGCGAGATTCGTAACAGAGCCAGTTGTCTCAAATTTTGTCACAATTCGTCAAATGGTGGCTTCTGTTGGTCGATGATGAATATCATAAAATTCGCGTAACGCGGGGAACGGTTATTTTGATAATAAATTTAAATTATCTGGCTTCTTTGACAGAAGGATCTTTTGAAATATCAAAGCCATCGTTAATCAAAGATGTATCATTCTTAATGTAAAACCCTTTACATCAACATGTAAGTAGCTAATTTACTAACATATACTAATATCCATAATCTTTTTCTGTGAAAAAGTTTCTCGGACAGAAATTTGACTGAAATTTTTCAGATGTAATGGATTTTAACAGTAACATAAAACTAATTTAATTAAGGGCTTTATAAAGTTTCAGATATTTCCGTAAAATTGTTTGCTAAACAGAAATGAAAAACGAATTGGTTCGCAATTATCCATGAATTGTTGTTCATTAGTATTCAGGTAATAACGTTTCCGACTTGCTTTAAATTAAACGTAGTAAGTTGAATACACCCACATACATAGTACATCTAAAAAAGATTGGTATTTATAAAAATAGGCGCATATAGTTAAATGCAATTTAAAAAAATGACCGTCTTAATGGATTTTTTATACTCCAAAACCTATAAATAAATTTTAATTTTAAAAATTCGATTATTTTTATTCAATTTAGAAACTTCACATTAAAACCTACTATACCGTGGTACACCAAGTATCAATCTATTTATGGGTATCTTTTAGTTAATGTTTATACTACTAAGTTTTAGATTTTTAGCCTTCGCACTACACACATATAAATTAGTTAAGACCCCATTAAAAAAATCGTAAATACTTTTTTTTACAAAAAATCACAAATTTAATTAAAGGAAAGTGCATTAAATAATGTTTATGGCTGTTGAGCCTGAAAATACGAAATTATTATTATTTTATGTAAATTTTTAAATACTGCAAAAAATTGAACGAAAATGCAGCAGGTTGATTTTTTTTATTAAAATAAAACAATGTAATTTCAAAAAAAAATCATTTATTTAATTTAAATAAAGAGTCAAATATAAGTTTTAACATCATATAAAAAACCAAGCTTTGCAGCAGGCTCGAACATTGCCCATTTTTTTACTCAATTATTAACACATCCGTGGCAAACAATGTCTTGTGTTCTCCACAAATAGGGTTGAAGCACATATTACATGTGAATTTTGTTTTTCTGTCTGTGCCCCCGGGTTTATTATAACTTAAAAAGTCTGTAGAAAAAACTAACATTATAATAATCAAATAATTGTATTATTAGATGGTTTGGCTACGATTCGAACTTAATTTGTCTTCTAGGACTCCTGTGTATCTTGCGAAGGCTAGGATAATATCTTCAGGTGCCTAGTTAAGGTATAAATTCTAAAAATTATAAAAAATGTCAAGAATTCAAAGTAACTCAATTTGTTTACCTGCAAGTAAAATTATTTTATTTTCGTTAATTCTATCATTGTGTGTTAGGTACAAATAAAAAAGTATACTTAATCTGTGGTCTATCTTGATGTTCATTTGTGTTCAATTATGTTTATTTATGCTTTACTCATTACGTAGATCTGCTTCACCTAAGTGGCTTCTAGGATAATCAATTTTAGGTTTTTCCACAGCACGACTTCCTGGAGATTAGATATAATCTAATCAAATCGATTGTCTCTGAGTAGCTTAATTTTACCATTTAAAGAAGGGCAAAACTTTTAGTAAGTTAAAAATAGACGTGTGAAACAGTTTTGACTATTTGGCATTGTGCCAGGGGAAATACGAAGAGAATTGATTTATATGTGAAAAACCTATTAAAACGGTTTAAATGATATTTAGCTCTCAACAAGCAACGTACTCGACAAATCGATAATAATACTATGAATGAGAATATCTGCATTAGTGATCTTAAAGATTTGTTTGATGTTGAAGACAAAGTTTTCCTTCAAAAGCAAAGAAAATATGTTTTTATTAGTATGAGCGGTGCTGATTTTAAAATTACAGCAAAACAGTATAAAAGAGACAGTGGGAAGAAAACGAAAAAAAGTCTAAGAATAAATATGCAGAAAGGGACAGTACAGATAAGTCTGAGACAATTTTACAACTATCTACACAGAAAAAACGCTTTTTTCAATAACAATGCTATAATTGATTGTTTTTTCATTTCTCCATTAAAAGTTAAAGTTTATTCAATCAAATATGTTTGGAGCAATTGAGGGTAAGTGATTGATGTTATTACAAATATTATATTCAGCCCATAACAAAATATTATCAAGTTAAAATTACTTGTTATAGAGTGAATGGCTCTTTAGATTTAAACCTAATGGAAATGTGTAGTTCCTTGAAAAATTTTAGAAATGATTGAATTCAAAGTTCAAATATTAAAAAGAAATGAAATAAGAATAGTCTTTGTTTCTTTTAATATTTATGATTTTTATTCCAATGGAAACTAAGGTAAAGTAAGTTTTTACTGTCTTACAGTACCAATGTTTTTACTGTCTTGAAAAATACTTGTTATTTGCCCAATTATCATTTCCATTTTTTCAATGCGGCCTATATTCCATTTAATGATTGCTAAAATTCAGACATACGCGCTAGGGCATCCCCTGCCACACCTTACATCGGCAACCTGCAATGTGATCAACTCACGGAAAAAAAACTAAATTAAATTTTACAACAACTATATTGTAAAAAAAATGTTTAATTATTTAATACAATTGTTTTGAAATTAACTAAAACTTAAAGCATTTATATTAACGTATAATTTATTTAAAGTACACAATTTTGGAGCACGGCAAATCTGTATTATTTTTAATAAAGAATGGCATTAGTCAATACAATTTTTATTACAATATAAAACAATATTAATTTAAAACAGAAATTGTAGTAATTTAACTACAATATATAATTATATCTTCAATAAATTGTTGTTTTTTTCTATTACAAAATTGTTAAATTATTTCCAACAAATTGTTCTTGGTCGTATTTTTTAAACAATTTATACCAGAAAATTCTACAATTGTAGTACTTTTCACAACATTTTTTTTCCGTGCTGATTAATCGGTATTTCTGGTGACGTCGATTGATATAAGTGTATGGGTTATCTCTGGTGTAGGTAGTTTGGTTGTTTGTTATATTTGCTAATTTCTTGGGGGTTGTACTTCCTAATCCAGACTTTTCAAGGTAAGTTGTACATATTTTTTAATTGTATGTCAATTATATCTAAATGATAACAAAAAGGTAAATGTGTACTCATATAGGTATATACCATGGACAAAGTTTATCTTTATATTCGTTGTCATGCCTTAAAATGGCTATTTTGCTTAAATTGACGAAGCTTTTATTTATTTAAAAAAAAACTTCTTATAGTCTTTTAGTATCATCATGATATACTTGCAGGGCGTCCTGAAAGTATATAATGTTTAGGACTTTCAGCAATCTTTAGGATTCGCCTCTAAATACATAAGATGAAATTACTATTTCGTTTTAGAATAACCATGTGCCATTGCAGACAGATCCTGCACATCCAGTACAGTAACTGTTGCTAGAGCAACTTTCTTAGAGCCTAATATCATCAATACTTCTAGTGGGTTCCTAATAGTTCCTACAGAAATCAGAACAATTTCATTTTATGGATCAAAAAACCTGTGTACACAAAACTACCAGAAGCAGTTTCCAGAATTAATTTTATTTAAAGTTTATATTAATGTATTACAACTAATATTTAAACAAGAATATACATATTTAAAGGAAATAGAGCTTTGATTGCATTTAATGTAGCCATTCATTAGAAACCATGGCTTATTATTATTATTATGCAAAACTTTATTTATGCCAATGATAGTTTTTCATTAAGATTCATTGTGGCTTCAATTAAATAAAATTTAATTCAATAATTTCTTATGTTTTAACTAACTAAGTTTTTATATGGATTTAATAGAATCACAATTTAATTCAATGACTTCTTATGTTTGAACTAATTTTAAGCAGGTTTGCACAAATAAAAGTAAGACAATCATTCATTTGATCATAGCTTTAATTCAGGTATTGCAAATACAGTACACCATTGGCTCAATGGTTAACCCATTCACAATATAAAAGCTTTTTCTCTGTGTACGTCTTCTTCTGAAAACTCTAAACTTGGTTTATGTGAGATATTGGAATAAAGCTTTACTTGGAACTAGAGCTTTCAATAACGATATTCTGCTTTAAGGTATTGTAGAAAGTTGAAAAACTATAAGATCGATAAAAACGTACCCATTTTTTTAAGAGGAATAGTTGGTTTCTTTAGAATACCTTAAAACTAAATATCATTATTGGAAGCTCTAATTTCAATCTATTAATTGTGTCTAAAAAAACTAACGAAATTATGGTTTAAAATTGCCTGATTATCTACGTCGAATTTATTAAACTACTATAGAACATATTTCCTTATCCTTATTGACGAAAATGCAAAAATAAAAAAATCCTAAAAGGTCTACCTTAGAATTGGTCATGCATTGCAGTTTTCTTAGAACTTCCTGAAAAGTGTTGTAAGATAAGAGTTGTTATTGAGCAGAACGGGAAATCAGTCTTATTCAAAAATACAACCAAGAACGAAGATGCAGTCTAGTTGCAAATTAAACAAAATATTAACATTTTCCTGAGCCATGAAAAGCATCTCTTATGCCGTAGTTTTTAACTAAACTCCAAAAAAATTCTTTAAGATATCATAAAATAAACAAACTTACTATAATTACTATACTGCACAGTGTAAGTAATAAGGAAACATTTGTTTAAACCCAGCATGTCCTATTGGCTGTCGATTCTTTACACTAGATTGTTTTAAATTAGATGATACCATTGTCCTGAATAATAGATTTTTGAGGTTTTTTGAAAACTACCTTATTTGGATATTCTGGGTTTGAATTAATGACGCTCCTTAAAGGTTTTTTGTTATTTTATATACTTACATTTGATGATTTTTCTTCTATGTTCTAAAACAAAAACAGGTTTATGAGCCAAGAATTTAAAAGCATATAGGTATAATATACATTGTATATGTATAACTTAAGTTTAATAAACAAAATCCAAAAACAATTTTACTTATGCACAAATGAAAGGTTTTTGAAGTGCTCTTTTGCGAAGAATTCTTCAAACTAATTCAGAATTATATAAAAGCTCCTTTAAAGTACATGCATTCGCCTTGACCTGACTTCGCTTTGTCTGCGTCGAATTTCAATTTTTTATTAATAACAATACGAATCAGGCACTCGCTCTAATAAATCATAGTGCGCCTAGAATGCGGACATTTTGTAGTTGATTGGACATTTTGCGCGTCAATATTAAAAGTTATTGCCGGCGGTGTTAATTATTTGTTTGGGACTCGAGGGAGGGTATTTCGCCATTAAATATATTAATTAAAAAACGAATAACAATATTGCAAGCGTTTTTAATTAAATCCATATTTTATTTATGAGAAGGAAGAACCGTATTAAATTTACTACTTTAATTTGAATTTTAATTAACTTCTCAGTGTTATTTCGCAATTAATAAATAAATGTTGAGCATTTATTTCTGTTGAATGCTCACATTGCAATTTCTAAAAGACATTAGTCTAAAGTATTTATTTAAAAATCTTTAAATGTTTGGGAATCACCTAACTGATTTATTAGAGATTAATAGAGAATTAAAAGAGCAATCAATCTAAAATTTTGGTTGAAGTGTGATATATTTCTTTATCTACGCCAGTGAGATAAGAACTTCTTATCCCACTCATTTTGAGTGAGATAAGAAGTTCATTAACGCACGCGTTTTTTTCTGTTTTTAACCAATCAAATAAAAAAGTCAAAATGTCAAAATGTCAAAATAACCCTAAATTAAGTCTTAGACAAAAATAATTACCGTTTATTTTTTCATTTGGAGGCGTAGATAAAAATTTGTACAATATACGTGTGATAACGCTTTATTAACGTACTTTTGCGATTGCCCAACTCGTGCTACGCACTCGTTGGGCAAATTTCGCATGCGTACGTTAATAAAGCTCTTATCCCACTTATATCGTAAATAACTATTATCTATTTTGCGTTCATAATGACTTCATTATAACACCGCTTTCGGTGCTGTAACGAGATACTTTATCCCACCCAAAATTTTGATTTTATAGGTTGGCTATACTTTAAACAGCATAATATTTTGCATATTGGTTATACTATTTTTAGGATTTTTCTAGTACTTTCGAGACTTTTCTGGCAATAAATTTTGTTTAACATCAAAGAAAATCCTTTTTTTTTCTTCTCCAACATTAACAGCCGCCTATTGTAAATAAGTAAATTAAGGACGGCATGGCGAATCGATTTTGACATTAACTGTCAATGACTATCCAAGAACTCATGTCATAAGACCTTTTGTCGCACTCGTCCATTACAAAACTCGCTTGTTTATAAATTATCCGCAAGCGACAAAATGACGTCTTATGACATTAGTTCTTTAATATAATATTATCAAACTATGTGCGACTGTTGTCTTTTTCAAACTTAACCCTAAATCGGTGGCAAGAAGGCAAAATATGATAACTCAATTTTACATAAACCAATAGTAAATATTAACTGAGAAAACCATATATCTTAATATTTTTTAATAATGGAGAAAATATTAAAAACATGTTAATTGAACAAAAATAATATTCACTGCTCAACAATTGAAGTGGATATTAGAGGAATTCTAAAATTGTCAGCCTAAATATTTAAAATAAAAAAATTAAAGTACATTAAATAATAGTTTACTGATGGACGTTTGTTACCAGAAAAGGTATAAAAAGCATTTGCCTACCCATATGCAAACTGACCCGCCACCAAATGGAGTGGTTGGCGCCATGAAATTTTTGTTGTATCGCTGCTCTTTTCCTCCATACCGAAATTCGACCATTACACGTATACAAACGGAATTTTGACTCGTCAGAAAAAAGACCATACCTCCAATTTTGAAAATTCTCATTTTGAGGTTCTGTCGCCCAACGATATCTGCATGCACGTTGCCCCGGTGTCAACCGTGGATGTGTAGCTCATCTTCTTGCTCTTAAGTTAGATGCATGTAACCTTCTTCTGTAAGTTTGAGAGGAAATTACTCTTTCAGTAGCTTGCCTGAAGAAACCTTTAATTCTTGAAGCTGTAAATGTTTGGTTTATCATGCCAGTCAGGAATTACACACATATTTAATAAATTAAAAGTAAAATTTTCAATTCGAGAGTTATCAGTTTTTGCCTTTCTGTCACTCAAATATTATTGCATTTCTGAATTTTATGTAAAATTCCGGAGCTATTTCATTTAAAATCATCTTCACTTGTTTTTGAGATATTTAATTTTTTCAACAAAATTTGACAGATGAAGCTTATTGCCAATTGTAATTGTAAATTTTTGGTATACACTTTAACAAAGAAGTATTTTATCAGGAGCTATTAATAGAATTTAAAAATGCACTTCTTTAAAAAAAAATGCGCTTTAACCACATTTTTTTTTCGTTTTATATTGAGAAAATATTCATTTTACATGCTTTTGACAGCATCATATCTCTAAAAAATGTGGTTCTGCAATCCACTGCTTCATATTATGTATTTTATTATGATCCATGATTTTTTAATTATTGAAAAAAAAACGTGGAAAATCTGGAAAAAGGATAAAAAATAATGTTACCTACTGTAACAGGTTCCAAATCGTTTGCATGCATCAATCCGAAAAAAGACTAATACTTTCACTTCGTTGCTTGTTCTTGAATTTTTTATAGAACAAAATGTAATGATGCTCCAATCTTCATATTCTTTATATTGATTTTTTCCAATAGTAAATAAAACAAAGATGATATTAAAAGTACATCGCCATAAATGTTTCGGGGATTAAAAGAAAGATCCACATGTTTAATTGATCATATTTTGGTGACAAACGTTAAAATTATTAAAAGCAAAGAAGTCATTTCATGTTATCTTTCTGACCACGACTTAATATTATGTAAGTTGAATTTTAAGCTATAAAAAAAATAATATCATATTTACTTATAGGGATTTTAATAATATTGATTTTGATCTTTTTACATACATCTACTTGCTTCCGATTTAGACTGTATATATCACATAAAAAACATAGATGATAAAATTTCATATTTGACTAACATAATAATAAACCTCGTTGACACTCAAGCTTCTCTTATCACATCCAGAATAACAAGAAATAAAGCTCCATGGTATACCGACAATATAAACAAATTGAGTAAACTTAAAAATAATGCAAAAACAAAATACAAAAAGTCTAAAAACATAAATGACTGGTCCTACAAATCCTTAAGAAACTACTGTAACTTAGCTGTTCGTAATGAAAAAAAATCATTTTTTAATAACTTATTTTACAAAAAGTCTGATAAACAAATGTGGAAAAATTTTAATCATTTAAATATAAACAAAAAATTGAACTACAATATTCCAAATACTTTCTCAAATGTTAATCAATTAAACGAGGGATTTATTAATGCAGTTTCTTCCTTGCAATCACCACCAAATAAAAAAAATCAGTATTATAACAACAGCATAAAATGTGAATTTGGTAGTAAATTTGAATTGGTTACTGTTCCCAATAATACTCTATATAAATATTTAAACGAAATTACTTCAAATTTAGCGGGATGTGATGAAATTAACAAAGAAATATTAAGATTATGTTGTCCCCACATTTTACCCTATATAACTAACATAATAAATAGCTGCATATTAGAAAATTATTTCCCAGATGTCTGGAAGCTGTCAATTATTATACCTTTAGCAAAAGAGATAATCCCACTGAATTAAACCATTTACGACCAATTAGTCTTCTTCCGATTTTGTACAAAATTTATAAAAAGTGCTTAAATTCTCAATTATTTAATATCTTGCCCAATACCCAGTCTGGATTTCGTCCTGCGCACAGCTGTACAACTGCACTTTTAAAAGTTTGTGACGATATCTGCTTCAGACAGAGTATTAGGGTTGGAAGAAAATGCATTGGCTTTAATAAAGAGTTACTTAAGTAATCGTACTCAGAAGGTTAGAATTGACACTAAAGTGTCTGATCCTCTGGCTGTGACAGTTGGGGTTCCACAAGGGTCCATTCTGGGACCTTTGCTTTTTATTATTTACATTTGTAATTTACCACTTTATCTTGAATACTGTAGCGTTCACATGTACGCTGATGACACTCCGATTTATTTAAACTTTTCTAAAAACGATTTGGTAGAGGGCACGGTGGTCGGGAAGACACTAAAAGTTTGCTTACATTGCCGACAAAAACTATTTACATAATTCTCTTTGTTTGGACTTATATTCTCAGGAAATCATTATCGAGAAAAAGAATCTGCTCCTTTTTGCATTTTAATAATGACAAACCGGGATTTTATGTCAGAATGATAAAAAAATACACAAGAGGAAAATGTGATCTTAATTTTAATCTTTGTTAACTGCATGATTCCTAGATCTATAGGAAAGCACTGGTTGACATTTACCAGTAGATGTCAACGCATTGACATATACCGTACAATAAGCGCGTTCTTATTAATATCAGTTTTTCTTGGACCAAGAATCTTGTAAGTACGATTAGCCTGTCGGGAAAATTAAAATGTAAAATATAAATTATTAATTTTTGTTGTTTATAGGTGTATTAAAAGTAATTTGAAAATGCCAACACACCCGTATTATAAGTGCAGTCATAAAGAAAATCGGCAAAAAGTGTGTGGGCCCTGTGGACCAAAAATTATTCTGGGAAAGAAGAAATTAATTCATTTCAATATCACAGAAAGCATTTATAAATTTATCAAAGAGTTTGTCGATGACAGTTACGATTTATCTAGTGAAAAATATCCTCTGAGCATTTGTTCAACGTGTCGGAAGACGCTATCTGAGCATAAAAAAGGTATAGTGAATAGGCCAATTCAAAAAATGCCAAACTATGCTGATATTCTATTACCGAAAGTTACTAGATCTGAAAATAGTATAGACTGCAATTGACGCGTTTCTCGGAAAAACATCATTAGTCCAAAATTAAAATATTTGGGAAAATGAAAAAAACTCTCCGACATTCCCATTTTTGACCAAAGTACATTATTGACCTATTTATTACATGTAAAAAAATGTAAGATACTTTGTCCAGAATTCCTCATGTTTGTATTTTCAAACGAATATGAAAAAAACACAAAAAATACATGAACATGTGAGGTTTTTAGAAGAAAAAAACAAACAATTCTCCTTACTACAAACACTACAAACTAAATACTAACTCTGAGTAACAAAATGAATGAAAAAACTAAAAACTGTATTACTGCCACACTCAGTCTTCGCATCCACAGCTGTTATCATCGTTGTCGACCGTGTTATCAGGACTATCAGGTGCTATGGTCTTCTGCTCTTTTATCAAGTTATAAAATTTTCTATTGCTGTGGTAATGTAAAAGAGGTAAAAGCTTTTCTAGAGTGTCCAAAAACGTCACATGTTGTGTACATGTGACTTTCTTAAACGAAACGGAGTGGACTTGTGATGTTTTTAGAAGAACAAGCTAAATTTCATATTTAATTATTATGGAACCTATGACATTTTTACGAGAAACACTTATTTGTATACGTATATATGGAGGTTAGGAAACAGTTGGTGCTAATATCTAGATTTCGACGATATTGGACTAATGATGTTTTTCCGAGAAACGCCTCAATTGTTATATTTGTTTGAGAGCTCGATGCATAAACCATTCCAAAAATCAGTTTGTTTTGGGACAAAAGCGAAACTTGAACAACAATATAGATAAATTAAATGGGCTGTACGGCTCTTCAACTCAAAAAATAAATTATACCAAAACAGTCAATAAACCTAACGTGAAAAGAAGTGCGAAAAAAGTGATTAAATTATGTGAGAAATGCTTCCAAAAAATAGGCAACGGCCTTAATCATTCGTGCGCGCACACATGCGAACCGCAAACCCATACCATACGACAAAATGTTATGAAATTGGTTAATGAACTACCTGATAAACAAAAGGAGCATGTAGCCTCATCAATTTTAAAAGATATATCTAATAAAGTCGTTGGGGATTCAATGCGATTGAGTACCGGAGGTCGTGGAAAAACTATTTTTTTTTCAAGCGGCCATGATATACAACCTTATATGCATGTATAGAGATAGTTGAAGTGCATCTTTTTCATTATCGGCAGACAAAAAACTTTAAAAAGCCTAGGGATAGAAGTAAATCCATAGGTGACTCAGTAGACTTCAAATAATAAAATTAATTTACCATTTCATACAAAGCAATCACGATGAATTAATTATATTAATTATAATCGCACGGAATATTTAGTGATTATTTATTAAATTTTAAATGAACGAAATAAAGAACAACTAGTTTATTAGTATAATATTATGATGATAGACGAGTCGCCAATGTCGGAACTCCAAACAAATGTCAGTACGTCAAAATTAATTCAAGCGCACCATTTTGACAGCAGTGTTTATATTTAGTTTAGGATATTTATCGGGTTATTTAGTTTTTTTAGTTTTTATCAATAATTTCTAATGCTTTTAGCTTAAGTTTTATCCCACATGAGTTATGAGTAAATAAAATAATTTTATTGCTTATTCTATTTATATTACGCCCTTGAAAAAAAAATTGTATATGTTATTTGGAGTAGAAGCTCTTTTTGTGCTTCGTACAGTTGCCTGCCTCAGCTACGCTTCGGCCGTCAATCTCTGTACTCACCACAAAAAGAGTCACTTCTACTTCTTATGACATAATCTACTATATTTTAAAACAAATGAACCCAACGATAAAATTTTATTTTCAACGGGAGACCTAGATTCTTTCCACGTGAATTCTGCAGTTTCCACTAACCATATGAGAAAAATGACTTCTTTCATACGCAAGACTGCAGGTAGAAAATCTCTTCCTGTAAAGTATGAACAACACATTAGAGACAGATCTCATTTATTAGATACATTTTATCAAAAAGGCTGGAAATTACCAAACAAGGCCTGTGGTTTGGGCTAACGTAAATGAATTATTAGAAGAAGTTTTGAAAGAACGTAACTTAATCGGTTATTATGTTGTAAAAGTAATGGCAGATGGTGGGCAAGGCTTTTTTAAAGTATCAATGTCCATAATACCTGATTCAGGAAATGGTACAGTAGAAGATTATTCAGATAGCTTATCTAATGAAGATATCATTTACAATATTTCTTAAAAAAAAAGGAAATTTAATCAAGAAAAATTAGTATACAAATCAACCAGTGTTAAAAAATTGATTATGATTTGCATCGTTCCAGATATCAATGAAACGTACAATAATATAAAAATTCTCTTTGATGAAGTTTCTGAATGAAGTTTCTATTAATAATTAATGGACAACAAACAGCCACTTCCATGTTTCCGTATTGTATTGTTCAATTAGTCTAAAAGATTTAAGAAATTTCCATAAAACAGCTGACTGCCAAATATTAGGTCACGATAAATCAAAGTCACTAAAAACGTATGGAGATTTAAAACAAGATTGTATGTTTCTTTAGGTAAGAGCAAGAAGATGTCCAAAGAATCACACAGTGTAATAAATGAGCCAATTTTTTATGAAGATAAAGATGTTAAAGTATTAGAGAAATGCTATATTCCAGAATTGCATTTGCTCCAAGGCTTTGTTAACCACCTTTTCTGGAATGGGTTGGTACTAGTCCTAGGTAAAGAAAAAGCACTGATATGGCCTCTAAAATTAAAAATTATTTCAAAAAATTATCACGGGGAAATATTTGAGGGGAACGCATGTAGAAAATTACTAAAAGAAGCTGACGCACTATGTGATAAAATAATATATGAAAATGTCGGTATATTGGCTCTTGTACCATTTATATCTGCTTTTAAGGCTATGAATAAAATGGTAAATTTATGTTTTTCCACTGAAAAAAGAGGCTCTATTGATGCCCTGGATAAAATCATCGAAGAGCTAAAAAAAGCCTTACTAGCAACAGGAGTATCAATAACTTTAAAAATACATGTATTGTTAGAACATGTTAAACCAACTTTAAGCTTATTAAAGAATTCGGAAGGTCTTGGAAAGTGGTCGGAGCAAGCCGGCGAGTCCGTGTATCGAGAGTTCCTAAGCTTTTGGGAAAAACATAAAATTAATTTAATTAACGATCCTTCTTATTCTCATTAAAAGCTGCAACCGTTCAATTTTCATCATTTCACATTTAAAAAAACAAGTTCTTGACAAATTCTGTTTTGTATACTTAAATGATTTTTAAATTATCAAGATTAAGTTTTTGAGCTTATTTGAATTATATAAATTATGTCTGCGTTTTTCAAAAACTATGTTATAAGATTTACAAAAGTAAAGATTTTATTAACATAAATAATTTTTGAATTTTTTAATTTTTTTTATTTAATTGCAAATAGTAAATGCTTATTCAACAAGTCCAAATATGTAAACATAAATTTCTGACATATTATTTTGGTTTGTCATCAATAAATTGCAAAAAGGAGCAATTTGATTTTTGGGCAAGAATTTCCTAAATGTATAAGTCAAAACAAAGTTAAGTGTGTCACTAGATTTTGTCGGCAATGTAAGCAAACTTTTTTTCTCCCGACCACCGTGAGGGCACAAGAAAAATTAATATTGATCTTTCTAATATCATTACATTTTCATCAGATCATTGTCTTAAAATTAATGCTAAAAAATCTTTTGTTCTAACTTTTGGATGAATTTAAATTTAACAATATGCAATAAAGCCCTTTCAGTTGTTAATAAAGCAAAAAATCTGGGTGTCTTAATGGATAGTACCCTAAGATTTCGATACCATATAAATAACTGAATTCAAAAGGTCCAAAATTCTTGCTTGAGTTTGATTTTTGAAATACGTAAATATGATCATGTTTCACATAAACTCGAAGAAGTTTACATTGCTGGCAGGGTGTCTTTACCACAGAATAATCAAAACTTGTATTCCAAGTTACCTTTATAATAAAATAAAATTCCGAACTGACGTACACAACCTTAATGATAGAACTAAAGGCTTAATTTCACCTCCTTTTCATCGCTCTTCTTTATTTGAAAGGTCTTTTACTTTTTCAATTTATAAAATTTATAATTCAATCCCACCTTTATTAAAAAATGTAAACCTTGGAAAATTTAAAATTTCTTACAAAAACTTTCTGCTTACCGGACACACCTAAGCCCCAATGTGCTATCAAATATATTTTATTTTATTTTTCTCTTCTATCTGATTTATATATATATTTTGTATTCTATAATCCAAAATGTGTGGATTTAATTTAATTTGATGTAATTTAATTTGATTTGATTTAGTTTAATTTTATCCAATTATATTTTATTTTTATTATTATTATTATTATTATTATTATATAAGTTTATAATATTTAATGGATTTTTAGGGGAAAACATTAATGTAGGACAACATTTTAAAAGATGTTAAATTTGAATTTACTTAAATTTGGATATTTGAGATGTATTTATATTTATACATATATTTTGTATTCATTAATATGTTTTTTGTCCTTCTCTAGATATGCAAATATAATCATTTTGTGTAAAGTAAAGATCAAACGTAACGAATTCCGAATACAGTTTTGCGCGCACAGTAAAAAGCTTGACCAGGGAAAATTATAAATTATAATGAGAGGCACTTAATGATAAACACTTTCAGTTAAATATTTATATAATACAGTTTCCGAAATATATGGCCTGATTTTAATATGCTGGGATTCAAAGAAATCTAAATTCATATTTTCTTATTTCAATTCCCATCTCATGAATAAATTTTATCTTAAATTACTAGACTAGATTTATTCTTTAAGATAATACATCCAATACAAAAAATAAAAGAAAATGGTTCAATATTTAGAAAGTAAGGGATAAATTGAGAAAAATTTGCATTTAACGTACCATGTGCCTTAATTTCTTCTTAGATATATTATTTTTATTTTGCTTATACAGTATAATGTATACTTTAATCAAAGTTTGTTTTTTTTTTTCAAATGAAAAAAATCTTATTTTTCTCTTTTTCAGATTGGGTTTCTTTATAAGTTTAATGTGCAATTTTGCTGTAGGTTCTATTTTGTATAATATTGGATTTTTTCCATATACAATAAAAACCATTATAATCGCCGCGCCTATCAAGATGAATAATAAACTCATTATTCACGTTGTTCTGCATCAGTGATTGGCCGATTTTAATATTAACTTTGATTTGAACTAAGCGGGTTTTAAATTTGGAGAAGGCCACTATAGGTAACAAGATTTAAAATTGATAGAAATTGAGGTTAACCATTTGACATATGTCAGTTTTTATTCATTTAAATATCTACTAATTGGAGTAGATAAAGTCTATACTCAAGATTATGCGCATTATTCACTCGGATAATTTGTGACTTCTTGTGAATAATAGCCTGCATTATCTCTCGTAAAATAATATACTATTATAAATTATAATTTATAATACAATTTTTCTTATTTTGAATTGTTTTATAATATTTTTAATTTTTGCATGGTTAAATTAAGGATAATTAAAAGATTTAGTAAATACTCAAGTTATTTTTTCATAAAAGATTTTTAGTTCCCGTTTAATAATAAACGTGCACTTTTACGTGTATAATAAAATGGTTTTTCCAAGTACATTAGAACTTTTGGTCTGCTAGAAACTTTAAAGACCTCTTTCCAGGAAATTAAAATTAACGTTTTATTTTCCTAGGCAATTTAAGTATTTATGAAGTGGGCTGGCTATTTGTGCAATTTAATACAAATAGGTAAATTAGTTTTTGCATGGAAGTTTTTTATTTTGCCAACAAGATTTTAAAATGAAGTTTAAACTTTTGGAATAAATATCTGATAAAACATAAAAATCTATTAATACAAGTTGCAGAAAAACATTAGTGTGGTTAAAACTATAATTGGGTTGTTTTAATTTTTTGCGATATAAATAAAAAAGAAGAATGATACTTAAACATTACTGAATTCCAGTGGCGGCTGGTGGATTTTGGGTATACCAATATTTCAATTATTAGATATGGGACCCACACCAAATTTATATGAGTTTATAATGACATTAAATAAACAAGTTCTGCATAAGCAGAATTTAAATTGAAGTTTGCGAAAAAATATAACTTTTTGCTCGGCCGTACCGGCTCAATGGGGCCCCCAATAAATATAATATAAATTTAATTTGTGCAATTTATTATTTACCAAAGTTTATCAAAAAATTTCAAATTTTATTTCAAAAATCCAAATCAAAGAGATTTTATATCATTTTAAAGTTTTATTATTTCTTTGAAAGAAAATATTAGGGGCGCTATGGGGCCGGTACGGTCGAGCAATAAGTTATATTTTTTTCGCAAACTTCAATTTAAATTCTGCTTGCGCAGAACTTGTTTATTTAATGTCATTATAAACTCATATAAATTTGGTGTGGGTCCCATATCTAATAACTGAGATATCGGTATCCCCAAAATCCACCAGCCGCCACTGCTGAATTCGTTTAAACCATGGCTTTCCTAACGTTTAAGCGGCACGGGTTGACGAACTTAGTAGGGTCGGTCAGTTGTTTAACAGTGGTTCTTATCTGCCGGTACTGCTGTCAATGATTCTAACGGGTCGACTATACTTCGAGAATCAACTGCTGTTGCTGCTGCAAACGAGACCAGTGGCTGCCCAGGAATTTTTATGATTAAACTAAATTATTACCTAGTATTTTTTGGTAATCAATAAGTTATTAAAGTTTGCCGACTAATGAGGCATAATGGTTAATTGCGGACCCTCAATTGGAACGACCTCGAAGCCGATTATTATTTACTCCCTATTTTAACAGTTGATTGAGCCTGAACTCTAATAATCATTACATGAAAAATTATGTAACAGTAAACTTAAATTCAACAGTCAATAATTATAAAAACTTTATTTGGATGATGGAGGCCTAATGCAGATGGAATACTTGACGGATAAAGTTAAATTTAAAATACAAAAATGGAGACTAATCTACTTTTATCCAACAAACAAGCAAACAAACAAACAAATAAACTAAAAATAAAAACAAGGAACACATACGATAGCAGAGCTCGAGTATGATGTATCTAATGGTATTTATATATTTATTTATATTTTATGTGGGTTCTGGACGCAGTAAGGAGATATTATGTGGTTTTAAGGGTTTGTAGGATGTCCCTTTCTTTAAAAAATCTCTTTCAGAAAATAAATTAAATGTCGTTTGGGTTGCGGTTATTGTTGTTGCTTTGTCCAAATAAATTTCATTATTGTTTGTTATTAATTTTAAATGTTTTATACGTTTAACTCTCTTCCATAATCCCTCATTTTGGAAGGTATTATGATCGATATTTATATAAAAATAAACGGGAGCCTTCCAGGTGTTTGACCTAAGTTCAAACGTAATTTATTGTCAATTATTTACTGTATTTATAATTTCCCCTTTTACTTTCCCCATGAATACAACACCTCAAAAGTACCTTGGGTTACTAACATTTTCCGTGGTTTTATATTTCATTTTATCCCTTAAAAATGTATTTTTGTTAAATAGGGCAGCACAGAACTGCCGTGCTTAATGAAAACGCCGTAACCAACAATTGTGCGATTTTTGTTTTACTGCATTTTCTACTAGAAAAATTCATCCTGCGTCTATCCCCGGTACTCAAAAAACCGTATATATATAGATACGGTTTTTTGAGTACCGGGGATAGACGCAGGATGAATTTTTCTAGTAGAAAATGCAGTAAAACAAAAATCGCAAAATTTTGGATTTCAAGTTTTTTTTTAAATGGCAAATTACGATTTTTATTTGCCTCAAATATTTAGAGATTTTTATCCTACAGCCAAGCGACCGCTCGGACTAGGCAACTTGGCCATTTGCTTACTTAATTAACTTGTTTTTGGGGGTGCTTCTTAAAATTTGGGAATTTACTTAGAAAGCAATAAGCCAATTAGAGCACTTTATTCCCTGTTAGTTTACTGTGGAGAATGCCATACTCCAATTGCTTAATCTATTCCGATGGAAACAACTTTCTAAGGAAAGTAAATTTTCAAATTTCAAGAATGTTTCCGGAATATCCCCGATATTAAAAATTAATATTAAATGTTTTATACAAACGTCAGTAACACTATTATTTTAACGCATGAAGTGAAAATAGAAAATAGTTCCTTCTGCATAAGATATGTTTCATTCTGTCGATTTGTTATCTGGTATTTTCGACTTTTTCGGTCGATATTCTTCGCCCTTTAGCTTCTTTATGTTAATTATCGCCTTCACATGGAATAATTTGATCAAATCTTTGGACTTCCTTCAAATTGGGATAAACTCGTCTACGATTTCTCGAGTATACCGTATAACATAGGGTTGTAAAATATCCCTTTATACCTCTATGCAGTGTCTCTCTATTTACAACAACCAATTCTATGTGCCCTATTAAACAGATACCTCTCCAGTCCATAATAGAGCCACCTTTAAAATTAGGGTTGGGCCTGATGTTAACTTGGGAATATCGTTTATGTTGACCCTATTAATGACAAGCCAGATGACATGATATCTTGCAAACCTTGGGCAATAGTACATCTTGGACGACCTGGTACTGGTCTTCTATCATATTTAATAATGATATGCCAACCTGCTACACAGGTACAAAAAGACAACTAAATATTTTTCTAAACTTTATAAATGGCTTTCATCCAAATAAGAAATGTACAATGGAAGAAGAACAAAACAACCAAATTAATTTCCTAGATCTTACAATACAATAAAGTAATGGCTATCACACATTTAAAATATTTCATAAACCCAGTTACACAGACATAGTTATTCATAATTCATCCTCACATCCTTGGTCCCAAAAAAGAGCAGCCTTTAATTCAATGATCCATAGACTTTTAAATATACCACTGTCAAAAACACATTATGATTTAAATTAAATTAAACAAATAGCCATCAATAATGGATTTCAAGCACAAATAATCCCTGAAATTTTAAAAAACAAAATACAAAAAATGGCCATCAACCAAATATTCCATATATTAAAAACCCATAGTAATAAGTACAACATTTTTACATACCTAGGCTATAATATGAGACACGTTTCCACCCTGTTCGAAAAAATCAACCGGAAAACCTTTTTTAAAACTAACATAAATTTAAGTATTCTAATTAAAAAAAATAAAGACAATTCTAACAAACATAAGAAGTCAGGAGTTTACCAATTAACATGCTCTGATTGCCCCAAAACCTATATAGAACAAACTGGTCGAAATTTTAAAACAAGAATTAACGAACATAGGAGATGGTTTAATAATAATAACATAGATTCAGCTTACGCCAACCACTTAATTCAAGAAAACCCTACTTTTGATAATAATTTTAAAATTTTACATGTAGAAAGTAAAGGCATACAATTAAATTTGAACTGATACAGCTAAACCGAGCACGGATTTGGAATCTACGACCAAAAATTAAGTTTACGTATTTCAAAAGATCATTATTGCCTAAATATCTCATTAGAATCTTAAATTATTTGTTTTACTTTTCAAGACATTATAATTATGCAATAAATGCAAATCATGTTGTTTATGCCATTTTCAATGAAATAACAATAAAAGTAATAATTTAACGAAGTAAAAAACACCTTACTTTCAATTCATTTTCTCAAAAATTTATAATTTTTCATTAATTATTAATTATTTAAAAAAATTATTATATTTTAAAGCAAAAATCCCCTATAAGGAAAACTGTAACTAATAATCGAGCGTTAAAAGTTAAAAAGACCTTATAATGAAAATAAATGATTCCTTTTTTTTTGTTTTTTTTTTTAATTTCTCTACATTTTCTGAACTAATAATACTTTTCCATAGATTACACCAAGTATAAATTTTAACACCCTGTATAAATTAAAAAAAAAATTGAATTTAGCTGGACCCACACATCAGTTCCAAATTTAAAAAATAACAAATTCTTGTTCCAAGGGTTTCTAAGGGTTTTTCTTAGATAATTTAGGAAATTTGAAATGTTTTTTTGGTAATTTTTTTATTGAGTATAATTGAGGATATTATATTAAATAAAATAAAAAGCATAGAAATGTTGGCACAAGAGGTGAAATATATTATTTTACAAATTATAATATACATTCCAGTATACAGTGTGTCCCCGGATCGGATTTCCAATACGAAAAACTTTTTTAGACCGCGGTTTGGAATCTACGACCAAAAATTATGTTTACGTGTCTGATCGTTTAGCTGTGATTTCAAAAGTTAAAAGTTTACCTACAGTATTATTAGTAATTTAAAAAAAAATAATACATCAAAGAAAAAAATCCTCTCTCTGGAAAACTTCTAGTTGTTATAGGCAATAGAAATAAATAAGTTAGGACCTTTAAATTTGGCATGAATTTTTATAAATATATAAAAATCTAAATGTAAATCTTAAGATACAATTGTAATTTAATATTCCGGATTTGTGCGTTAAGATATAGTATTTCTCTAAATAAAGATAAATTTTAAAAACCAAAACTTGCTTTACGGAGTCAGATAACCGCGTTGATATTTGATATTAGATTTAGCTTGGGTCTCATGTTATATTTAGGCCTGTTATGTTTAGGTGTAAGTTTTAGGTCGGCGTTATAGATTAGCATCTTTCCAAACAAGCTTGCAAAGGTCGTGCTGGTTGAGAAAAGCGCGTTGTCTATCTTCGGTATACAACTATAGTTGGGTAGTTGAGGCGTTATGGCGTGGAACGGCGCCTAATTGCGGGACCCTTATGTCGATATTATTTCGTTAGGAAGGATAATTCGCTTTATTCTAGCCCTATTTAGTCGAGAGAGGTGGCCAAATTCGAAACTAATTTTACGGCAACCAGATACGCTAGCCGAATAACCTGACAACAACTATAAAGGTTTAATTAGCGATAAAATAAATTAATGCCAAGCAGACAAAACCGGAGAATATTTCAGCTTAAGCACGTTAACTTCTAGATTAAATTTTAATTTGAACGGTTTATATTAATTATAAATTTTAGCGATGTGGCAATAAGTTTTATCACAAAGGAAATGTAATTAATATTATCTTATATGAAGATACAAAAAATATTAAAGCTTAGCTTTTTTAAACAATTATGCCGTATACTGCAAATATATCATTTTTTAAAATCTTTGCAATATAAAACAATAGGTAACACAGGTCTAAAACATAAATCATATTTTTCCGAAGGTACCGAATCCAAATTTAAGAAATTTTAATGCCAAAGTGGAAAACGAAAAAATCTTCTCTACGGCCCAGTGATGCCAGATTGGGCGATACATCGTTAATTAGGCAATTTTAAGAAATAATGTTACCATAATTTGATCAATTAATGAAAAATTAAATTGCTCTTTTTAATATTGCTGTTTTGCTTAATTATATAACATATGGGTGATTCTACAAAAGTTAGGCAACTTTTGACCTCATTTTGTTTATATAGTTTTCGGAGAAAATTGAACAGTATTTTGTTATGAGAACATAGATAATATAATAAATATACTGTTCCAGACCGGGCCAGTCACTTTTTTAAACAGTTTCTGAAATATCTGTTTTTTCTAAATTTGAATGCAAGGGAATTGACGAGTATACCAGGGTACTAATTAAATACATAATTTATTGGAAACTATAAGATTTAATGCAACTTTGAACATATTATACATTAAATATATTAAAATCAAATAATACCACACATCAGTGGCGGCTAGTGGATTTTGGATATACCGATATCTCAATTATTAGATATGGGCCCCACACCAAATTTATATGAGTTTATGATGACATTAAATAAACAAGTTCTGCGCAAGCAGAATTTAAATTGAAGTTTGCGAAAAAAAGATAACCGAAACATCGAACATGGAACTGACGACAAGGTACTGATGAATGGGATACAAATTTGAGATTATAATTCGGAATTAAGTATTTTACTAATATTTTTTATTAGTGGATGCTACTTATTAACAAATCAGATAAAGCCTTATATAAATTACAATAAAATATATATACGTAAGAAAATAACTGCTCACCACAGACCTGAAATTTTGACTGGAACTATACGTGCATTCACCACAACTTCGCCGCTTGCATTGTTTTCAATATAACTGTCGTGCAAAGGGCGGGCTCTGTAGGTAATTGAGTTAAAACGAGGACTTGACGTTTAAAATTCTATATTTCACAGGAATTTTGAATTTTAACATTGGACACAGAACTGACGGGTAAAAGTGAGTACAAAGATTATCAATTTTTTAAAAATTGCTATTATTCGAATCTATGATAAAATATGAAGAATACATTATTTAATGTTTTATAGTTTGTAGAAAAATTAAAAAATTTAAGATAAATTGAATATATTTTAAAATAAAATCACTCAAATATTTGATTCAGGAGTTGTCACACGCCAAGGTACTGACGTTTTGAATATTTATTATGTTTTTCTACAAACGTGCTTTTGAAAAAATACATTAAAATTGGGTGGAGAAGTTGAAAAAACCTGGATCTTTTGTAATATACTAAAATATTTACAAAAAATATTAAAATACCTACTCTATTGACTGATGACATCAAGTCCAACTTTTGTAAAATCACCCTTATAACATTTTATCTATTTTGGCAAATATTTGAATTAAAACTTGAAATCTACCTTCAGATTACAGGTACATATAGGCATTAACGAAAATTGCAGGATCAACCAGCAACTACTAATGAAAGTAACAAAAATATTTTGTACATTTTGTACATAAATTTAAAAAAATTGTTTACAATGAAGAAAATACTTATTTATGTCATAAGGCTAAGAAGTGATTATTTGTGTGCTGAGCTTAAAGTTTTACATTTGAGCAAAGCACAAAAAGACAGGTCTCAGACCAATAGCATACAACCTTTTATCTTCATGGCACAGTTTTATTTATACGTACAACGTACTTACTAACTTACAACTGTTAAAGTATAAAGTGAGGTTACCTAACTCAGAGCTGTCAGTAATTATCGAATTTTTTAATTGGTTCTAACGTTTTTTTTTATAGTCTGGAATGTAAAAAAACATCACCTAAATTATGTTTACAGCCTAGAAGATAATGGAATAAATAATATTAAAAACTGCCCAAATTACATTTTTTCCTGTTTAGACGAGAAAATAGTATCGGCCAAGTGGCCGAGGCCATCGTGATGCACATTATTTACAAACTCAAATGATTTTTTTCATTTCCAAAAAAGTTATTCCCCTAGGAAGTTGGGTGATGACTTTTGGTCAGATTTAAAAAAACCGTTTGGTAGAAGCAATCAAGTGTTTTTTTCAGTATTTTAGGCTATATTGCAGCATCTGAAAGTGTAAAATAATTTGTTAACATTAACAAAACTATAATATTTTTCTTTGTTAAAAAAATTACAAAAAAATTACGTTAAAATTTTACAATATAAAATTAACAAACTACTCATGTTAACAAATCTGATTTTTTGATGGGCAAAATTTGGGTCTGTAAGCTAGCATTGGATGAAATTATTTTGCGCATCTGTACTACAGATTATGTAGTCTTTTTTGATATGGTATTTTTTTCCTAAAATAATATTTTTACAAGCAAAAGTAATAAATTATTAAAATAAAAAAACACCTTAGGTTTGGTCAAAATTACAAAATAGTAACTGTATGTAGTAGTAGCTCCATGATACTTTTTTTCTATAATTTTTATTTCCTTAATATAATTTAATTTTACAATAGTAACCATATCTAAATGCTTGTATACATAAAACAACATAAACTCTTACAAATTTTAAACTAAAAATTTTCACAGAGAAATAATATTGTCGGGATATCCTGTTCCGTAATATAATCGTAATATAATTAAAAGGTTTTATTCTACAAAAAATTCTGTGGTAAAAAAACAATTTTAATGAACGCAATACGATTCCGTCGAAATAATTAAACTGGAAACTCGAGGAAAAATGTTTTGTGAAAAATGACGATTATGTGCCGCAATGATAACATGTCCTGATGCTCCATTATGACACTGTGGCATATGGCATATTTTATTAGCATTTTTACTGCCATGAATAAAATCAACAGGGAAAACACAAATTACCAACAGGAAAATTAACAAATTTTTACAATGTGCTAATTTTATTTTTTATATTTTTATATTTCTAGATGAAGATAGGGCAAGTAAAACGAATTTGTATTTACCGAAAATTTCCCAATTCGACAATAATTGGTTTGGTGAGATTAAATCATTTTCTAAAAGCAATTAAAAAGTTTAAAATAAATTTTTAAGAGTAGATATAAATTATTTTACAAAATTTAATTGTTATATTTTATAAAATAGTTATAATATATTCTTACAAAAATGCATTTTAAACTATAAAACCGATTTTTGTCAAAATTTTAACATTTGGACTTGTACTGTTCCTAATCTCACTGATTCAATTATTGTTGAGGTAAATTTGTACAAAATTACTTGTTCTCAAAAATAAACTCTCCCAAACTTTTTTTTTAATTTTCGCACTGTTTAAATTTTATTTTATAAGCTTATAAGTTTAGTCGCAAATTATTTTTTCACGGGCGTTTACGTGGCAGTAAGGGGGTGGAGCCTCAGAGTACTTCAGTAACGTAACGCCAAGTATTGTTTTCCCCGTCCTCAAAAAGTTTCACGTCAATTCATTTTTAAAGTATTTTGTTGTGGTTTGATAGGTTTTTAAATATGCTGAAAAAGTTTTAGTATGTGTCGCTGGGGTTTTAGAAATTTATGATATTTTATAGTTATTTATTTTATGTGCTAGCCACGCACAGTTATAATTAAGTACAATAATCTGTTTTGGCAGTGGAACTTCCTTAAAATGGAATTGGATTTAAGAATTTACCTACTTACATCCTGAAAAAATGATATAAATAGAAATAGATTTATTAGTTCAAAAATATTTGTTTACACAACAAAAACACGTGACAATAGAAAAAAACATTACAAAAACATTGTAAAAGTAATATTTAAGTAATAAAAATAAAAATAAAGAATACTTACATTAAAAAAAGTCATTTTTACTGTAAACACACCTACTAACCAAGTATTTTTTTAGAGAAGGTTTAATTTTTTTAGATCTAGATTCTTGATTGAGTCAGGTAGTTTATTATATACTAATAGGGCGAAGTTGGAAATACCATTATAAACAATATTTATTTTGGTTTGTTTCGTTAATAATAAATTTTTATTTCTTGTTAGGTAAGTGTGATTACAGTGAGTTTCTAGAAATAACGTATTCTTTTTTATATAAAATAAACAAACTTTAAAGACCAACATATCTGTTAGAGTTAGTAATTGTTTTTAACAAAAGTTTTTCACGATTCGTTTTAGTTCAAATATACATCAAATACATTTTTTGAAGATAAAATGATCTGATATATGTATGCGCTGGATTCCCCCAATTAATAAATCCATATTTTAAGTTTGAATATACATATCCAAAATAAACACTTACATTACATTTTTTTGGTACAGAAAATTTTAAGTTACGTAGCAAGTAATAATATTTATTTATTTTAGTTAGGACATACTCCGTTTGTTTTTTCCAAGTAAATTTTTTGTTTAAGAATACACCCAAAAATTTCACTGATGGATCCAATTATACTCTTAAAACTTAATGTACTGAGTCTTGTTTAAATTAAGCTTCATTGCAATCTCATTAAACTAATTAAACATATTTTCCTGAGATGAATTCAATGCTAGCATTTCAAAAGTATTACCTTGGTAGACTGCTGCAGTGTCATCAGCAAACTTTAATATTTTTTTATTTCCTACATCATTTTTAATTAAATCATTAATGTCAGAACAAAAAGTGAATTTCCAAGGATTGAACCTTGTGGAACACCTTTATTTAAATCTACAGAGTTAGACAGAAACTCCAGCAAATCTAATGATAATTTAACAGTTTGTTTTTTTTGACATATAAGAATTAATTAATTGTAGAAATGCCATATTTTTCCAATTTAACATAAAATATTTTTCTATCCATTCAATCAAAGGCCTTATATAGGTCAATAAAGGCAGATATATAAAGTTTTACTATTCCATAATTTAATAATGTGGTTTATTAAAAAACCCTTCATAAAGCCATACTGGTAATTTTATATAGCAAAGATACATGTAAAACATTAAAATTTACTGAGGTATACTATAGTTTATACCAATTTAAATAAAATCATCAGGACATAATATGATATGATATGCTTTTAAATAAGACTGCATAAACTGTATTTAATGGAATCATTTACTTTTTTAATACGATATATTAAGTATACTTTATCATTGTAGTGTAGTATATGGGAGGTGATATTTGGTAAACAAGTGAAGTAAAAGGGTTGAAATTTGATATAGACACATCCTAGGACTGTAATATCAAATTAGTTTTACTACTTTGTCCCTTCTCTTTGATTTTGCAAAATGTTATTAATCCATCTTATATGATTTACAACACAGCTACTTTATACTTAATGTATAGCAGGAAATAAAATGGAACCTATCAGAACAAATAGGATTTAATTTTTATGATAAAAGTAAAATTGTGTTAAAATGTTTGCAGCACTCATATAGGGATAAAGGCGAAATCTTTCTGCAAAACAATACCAACATTCACGTCAAAAGAGTAACGTAAGTAGCTGCATTTTAGTGAACGGTGGAAACCTGTAGGTGTAAACTTTTCACTTCAAGATTCAAAATAAAATTCAATCCCCTCTAAAAGTGTTTTTTTATAAAATGTTAGTCAAATCTTTAAAGATTAGAGACATATATACAACAGGCAATTTTCTACTACATGTTACGAATGTTCCGACATCTCCACAAAATAGAATTGATACTGAAAAGTAAAGTAAAAGGAAATATGCTTTCGCCAAAATCTTTTTTCAGTCCTGTAAATTTTATTTTTGAATAAATGTTTCCGTTTTTCATTTAAAAGTTTATATAAAAGAAAACAAACATCATTTGAGAAAATAGAATCAACGAACCAGTTAATAATACAACTTAAAGGATACTTATGTTGACAATTGATTTATTATTCTCTTCAGAACTTTAATGGTGTTTTTAGTAAATTTATGATATTTCTAAAGAGGATAATTTTTTAAAACATGATATTTTTTAATAAATTAATGACATTAGATCAAAAAAATACAATGACAAATTAAAATGATAAGTAAATAAATTACTACATTTTAAAATGACGAAAAATTTTAACAATATTAAACAATGATGTACAGTAGGGTGGTCCTTAATAAGGTTATTTTCAAATTTCTTTGCTCCCAGGGGCTCAAATGCTTCCAATTTAATAAAAAAAAATTCCCTGAAAATTTGAGCTCTTAATATTAACTCTAAGATAGTGCGCCTTCCAATCTAAGTTTCCTAATAACATAGGAAAAATTACTTTTGTTGTTTATAATTTTATAACTTGGGAACGAATAAATTAAAAATTATAAATAATACATTTATAGAAAATTTAACGCTCTACAAAAAAGGTCTCTTATAATTTTTCCATTAGTCTATTTGTTTAAAAGTTATTCAACGTCAAAGTTTAATTTTCATATTATTATTAATATTATCAAGGCTTTTTTATGAGGCGCCGTTTGTGTCAAAATAAAAAGTGCTAAATAAACTTATTTTGTTTTATAAATAATTAATTATATGCTTTACCAAATAATTTTTTTATAAAAAAATAATTTTTTTTTAATATTTTTTTATAAAATAATGCTTTTTTATAAAATTATTTTTTTATAAAATAATTTTCAATTCGAATCAAAAATTATTTAATAAAAGACGACGGGCGCGTTTATAAATTAATTTTTACTGCAGCCATCTCTATTTGTTTGTAAACCCGAGTAAACCCGAACGCCCCTCCCCAGATATAATTTTATGACGGAATTGGCTTTTGTTTGACGCAATTTGGGGAAACGATTGAAAATAATAATTTATTATTTTTATTCATGAATTTATTAATTTTTTTATCTACATTTATTTTGATTTTTAGTTTTTAACAAGAATTCTTTATGTTTAAACGTTTTTTATAAGAAAGCACTTGTTAAAAACTAAAATAAATAAATAAAATAATTCTCTTGAAAACAAATTAAAAGAAATAAATCAATTCTCTTAAAACAAAACTAAAAATCAAAAAAAATAATTTTATAAAAATAATTATTTCATAAAAAAATTATTAAAAAAAAAATTATTTTATAAAAAAATTATTTTATAAAAAAATTATTTTATAAATTTTTTAGAAAAAAAAATTACAAAAAAAATATTTTATAAAAAAATTATTTGGTAAAGCATATAGGGGCATTCCACGTTACTCGGTAATTTTTGTCCCGCCCGTCACAATTAAAAATTGTGAGTAAAAACCAAAAGTTATTAAATTAATATTTTAAAATATTATTTTTATTGTGCTTATAACTTATTAAAAGCATAATTTATAATATTTTAAAATAAATTTTATAACGTGTAGTTTTTACTCACAATTTTTAATTGTGACGGGCGGGACAAAAATCCCCGAGGAACGTGGAATGACCCTATAATTAATTATTTATAAAACAAAATAAGTTTATTTAGCACTTTTAATTTTGATACAAACGGCGCCTCATAAAAAAGCCTTGATAAAATTAATAATAATATGAAAATTAAAGTTTGGCGTTGAATAACTTTTAAACCAATATACTAATGGAAAAATTATAAGAGACCTTTTTTGTAGAGCGTTAAATTGTCTATAAAAATATGTATGATTTATAATTTTTAATTTATTCGTTCCCAAGTTATAAAATTATAAACAACAAAAGTAATTTTTCCTGTTATTTCCATAGGAAACTTAGATTGGAATGCGCACTATCTTAGAGTTAATATTAAGAGCTCAAATTTTCAGGAAATTTTTTGTATCAATTTGGAAGTATTTGGGGCCCTGGGAGCAAAGAAATTTGAAAATAAACTTATAAAGGACCACCCTAATGTACACAGTTGCTAATATTGTCCAGGTAGTAAGACTTTACCATACTGGACTGAGGTATTTATTGAAAGATTTAGTATAAAAAATAGTTAGTTTATTATTTCAATCATTTAAACTAACATGTTAATTTTAAAGGATGTTAGTTCAAGCCAAAGTAAGCACTTTTCTCAATTCTTATGCATTTAATGGGCCGCCTCTGGTCATCAAGAGCTGTCGACGATCGAAGTATAGTCGGCCCGTTAAAATCATCGACAACAGTACCAACAAGAACCACAGTTAAACAACTGGCCTACTCTACTTAGTCTGTCAACCCCAACCTCTTACACGTTAGGTAGATCATGGTTTAAACAAATCCAGTGTCGTGACAAATAAATGCCTAAGAATTAAGTTAATCTTCATGATTTTTTTTTCATGACTCCGCTTATGAGAATAGATAGGAAACGCGTCGCTTGGGCGCAGCGGGATAAAGGAGGGGAAATGTATAATGCGCACAAATGAATATTATTCAAACGTCGACTCACTTGACTGACTGCACGTGCACACATTAGTTAAAAGATTGACAACAGAGATAAAAAAAGGTTGATTGACAAGCATTTTTGGTTTTATTTTAATTTCAAAATTACACGGTGCTCGAATCGGAAACTTTTTTTTCTAACAAGCAGGGCACCCAGGGGGATTACCTAATTTAAATACGCTAAATTTAAAGGTACTGGTCGCTTTTTTAGATTGAGATCTGCAAATACCCCCCTTACTAAACAATCCGTGGGTTATTACAATCCTAATTGTTTAAAATAAATGTATTTAAAAAGCCATGTAAATAAAACTAACATTTAAATTTAGCGCGAAGGAAATGTATTTAACGTACCGAGTCCCGAACGATTGGGTAGAAAGACACTCCTGTTCAAGTGAGAAAAGGAAGGGGGGAGAAATGCCGGTAGTCAAGGATAAGGGAAGAACGGGGATCATTCGAGAAGAGCCGTGCAGCGACTATAGTTGTGCAAAACTGTGTGTGCAGAAAAGTGGTTAAATTTGTAGGTTTGTACATTTTAAATAACTAAATTATTGTAGAATAAATATTTTCGAGCATTTTGGTATAATTAGTTTACACAAATACCCTAAATCGACATGAAATAAATTTGCCTTTGAACTATCTAATTTATTGTAGGGATTTTATCTAAATAAAATAGCAGATTTGTACGGATTTTATCTAATTAAATGGGCAGGGCTGTCTTCGATTTAATCTAGCTAAATATCAGGATTTTACTTGAGATTATTTAATTATTTTAATTAATATTTCTTAAAGGGGATTTACCATAAACGCTGTGTAAATGAAGTGTTATTAATATCAATTTACTTGAATACGGGATTTATAAAGTTGTACTCGCAGATTGACATTTATGTCCCGTAATTACTTCGTAGTTAAGTAATTTTACCAGTCATATTTAATTATTTGGTATTACATTTGAAGTGAGTAGCAACAGTAATTGTGTGATAGCGACATTAAATTTATCCACTTTCCGTGGAGTCCTGATACAACAAGCCCATTTTGAATTACTATCCTGTAAATTTTATTAGATGCCAGCCGGTCCGATTTCATCTGACTGCGCGACGCAGACATTGTTTTTGTTATTTGTGTCATTTTGATTACCTAGTATTGTATGGTAGGTAATTATTATTTTTATTAAAGTTTGCCGACAAATGAGGCATAATAGACAATTGCGAACCCTCAGTTGATTATTATTTACTCCTTTTTTAAATGTTACATAAAAAATTATGTAACAGTGAATTTAAATTCAACAGTAAATATTTATAAAAAAACTTTATTTGCAGACGGAATGCTTGATGAATAAAGTTAAATTTAAAATACAAAAATAGAGACCAAGACTCAATCTACTTTCACCCAAAAAGCAAACAAACAAATAAGCAAACAAACAAAGAAACAAACTAAAAATTAAAACGAGGAGCATCAAAACGAGAGCTTAGATCTAGTATGATGTAGGTATTATTTATCTAATGGTATTTATATATTTATTTATTTATATTATATGTGGGTTGTGGTCGCAGTAGGGAGATATTTTGTGGTTTTAAGGGTTTGTAGGAAAACCCTTTCTTTCAGAAAATTAAGTTAAATGTCGTTTGGGTCGCGGTTATTGTTGTTGCTCTATCCAAATAAATATCATTATTGATTAATTTTAAATATTTTATACTTTTAACTCTCCCCCATAATCCCTCATTTTGGAAGGTTTTATGAGCCATATTTATTTAAAAAAAACGAGAGCCTTACGGGTGTTTGACCTGAGTTCAAGCGTAATTTATTGTCTTTTATTTACTGTATTTATACTTTCCCCATGAATACAACACCTCGAAAGTACCTTGAGTTACTAAATTAATGAGCTTTATTACCGTGAGTTTTTATTTTATTTATTTGTCGTAATTTAATATAACATTTGCCGTGGTTTTATATTTCATTTATCACTTGGGGTGTAACTTTTACAGATTCTTTGATGAGGGGTTGTGTACAAGGTTAGCTCTTGTTTTTGAGATATTTTAGATTTAAATTGTGGATTTAAGCATCACAAAAGAACATTATTTTTCTCATTTTAAAATAATTTACTGATTTTAAATTGATAAAAATCGATGGAATAAATGTATAGACAGATACATATTGAAAAGAAACTGTTGAAAAAAAATAATTTGGTCGATTTTGAAGTGTTTTTTATGATTTTTTTCTCAAAAAATATAGTTTTCATAATTTTTTATAAATACAAAGTGTCAAAAGCCGGTTCTGAAGTATTAAGAAGCAAAAAGAAACATTGCTTATATATATTTTATAAAAAACGATCAGCGGCAACGGAGCTCACTTTAAATTTTAAACAGATTACGTGGTAAACATAGATACCGTCAACCCGTCACAGGTTTCTTAATAAAAAATAATATTTAAAATTGTAGAAATGTTTAAATATCCCTTAAATGATTATTTTTTATAGGGAATAGTTACATCAATCGAAAGGTTTTTTAATTTACTAATTGATTAGGTAAAAACATACTGGTTGTTACATTTAAAATAAAAAAATATTAACCTTTCAAGTTAGCCTAATTTGCCCTGGGTTTTCTCAGGTGATTTGTTAAAAAATGTTAAAGAATTGACATGGAATCTTGTAAACAATGTTTTAAGATTCCAAATATTCCAACTTAATATTCGTAAACCTAATAAAAAAATGTTATAGGCTACTTTTGATTGATGCGCATTTATCAAATTTTAACCAAAAAAAATTAATAACCCTAAAACTATGGTATAGTAATTATAATCAGAATTTTATGTAGAATTTAAAAATATATGGGGTGTTTTATTTCAAATAACAAAGTTAATGTCACTTCCGGATAAACCGGAAGTAGCATTTTCTTTAAAATAATTTAGAAAAATAGGCTTAAATATACACGCTTTTAAAATTTCAAATCGCTATCTTTTTTCGTTCTTCAGAAACTTCATAAAGCATAAAAAATTATGACAAATTTGTATTTCTCGTCCATAAAAACTATTGTGAACAAATTTTGAGTTTGATACATTGAATAATTTTCCAAATATAACAAATTTTCAAAAATCAGATCCTACATTTATCGCCCTGTATCTCGTTTATTATTAACATTTTACTAACCATATTTGTGTTAATCGACCTATTTTGACCTCTTATTTCTACAGTTGCTGTATTGTCCATTAGTTAAGGGACACCCTGTATATATATATATATATATATATATATATATATATATATATAAAGTAGAGATTTCAACGAACAAAAAGCACACCGACTTTTTGAAAAAAGCTAATATTTTGATGCGAGAATTTTCGATTGAAAATTAGGGTGCTTTTTGGATATTAAGTCAAAATAAGGCGAAATAATAAATATTTCAAATCAAATAAATTACAGTGTATTTGGGACATAAAAAGGTAAGTTTTCACCAAATTTCGTGGAAAAAATTTTTTTTTTGAAAAAGATAAAAATAAAAAACCAAATGAAATGAATTTTTCACATAAATTTTAAGGTTATGTAAAAAAATTGTAATTACAAAAGTTGTAGATCCTTTTATTACCTACAACTTTGCCATTTAACTTTTTTCCATAGGACTTGTAGTTTTGCCGGAAGTCGAGATAAACCATTTTTTACACTTAAACCCCCCCCTCCCACTTCCCAAAGTCAGATCGCCCGTAATTTATTTTTCCTTTCATTTTTATTATATTCTTCTCCTTTTCCAATGGGTTTCATCCTACTGTTATTTTTTTGGTTTCAAAAATTATCGACCCTGGTCTATAAATTTAAATTCAATAAATGATCTAAAAATGGGAAAATATTGTTTTTTTGTGCTTCTTGGGTCTACAATTTAAGTCTAAAATATCTCGAAAACAAGAGCTAACCTAAAAAAAACAACTAACACCATTAGATTCAGCGTACTCAAATTAGGTAATCTCCCTTGATGCCCCGCTTGTTAGATTTTTGAACTAGCACAGTATTATTATTATAATTGTATATTTTATGTATCCTTTAACGAATTTAATTGTGCCTTAAAGATAAAATAATGTGTTATTCGACTGAGAAGTGTCTTTTCGTCGTTTATTATTCAAGGAATTTAACAGCCTTATTGGAACGATGGTATTTTATTTGGTACAGGAAAGAGAAGCAAAAAAACTAAAAATATTCAGACCATTCGTTGTATCGTAAATTAGCTCTGGTGCAGAATATATCCCGCCTCGACTTGGAAGATGCATTTCCAATTGAACACCAATGCAATGCTTCTTTTCTTATTTTACGTCTCTCGGCTATTTGCTTCCTAAATCTACAGATAAACTGTGGCTTTACCGACGGACTTTTCAATACGAAATCATTTCGGTATCATGTTTTATGTATTCGTATCGTGTGAGTTGGTCTTCCACGCCTTTCACTCTTCACTCCGCTACCGCGCAACTACCGTCAAGCTGATTTTAATATTCCGACGATAATGCGGCCTCGGGAAATTGATTTTCAAACACACTGTCAAAATTTAAAATATTTTCATAAAGCGTTTCGTATTTTATTTTAAGGATTTTTTGTATATTTGATATTATATATGCTGTAACCTTAGACAAAAAAAGAAATCACAATGTTGAAAAATTAAAAAACTAAACAGTTTCATGCATAATTTAATTATAAATAAAATCATTCTGAATAGAAGACCACATATTTGTTTATCTATTTAACTGGTTTAAAAAATACTGATTAAATAAATAAATTTAATACTTTACATCAATACTATATATTTTTACATGAAGGTCCTGTTACCTGTACCAGACTTTTTATTCTCTTCATTCTAACATACATATATGTTTATAAAACTTCTACAACCCAATGCAGAACAAATCGTTTAAGTTTTTTAACACTTCAATACAAATAAAAGCCTGTCGTCATTTTTCCGTTTTAATATTTTAGCCTAACGTTATAGTGCCTACAAATTTAAAAAATGTCGTGAAAATGATAAAGGAAAGTGAGCAAATATGGAATAGTATTTTAAAATAGCATTTCTCTAGAACTTTTAAACAAGTAAAACAAAGATTAGGTACTTCTTTCTCATTTACTCACTTAGTTTCACACTTATTTTTATCTAGTCAGTCCGGCAAGCGTTGATGCTGTGGTATAAGTATTTAATTTTTACGTCGATGGAAAGGTTAATTATGTCATTAAGGTTGAGAAGTAAATCTTTTTGTACCAAATGATCCAATTTATAATAAAGCGAAGTTAGCTCTTAACTAAAATTTCCAAAAGCCACTCTTGCTAACTTCAGCCTAAAACGCCATAAAGTCACAGCTTATCAATGGGGAAGTAGATAAAATATTTTAACTTTTGTCAAAATTGGAAACATTTTTTAACTCATTTTCCAATGACCATATCTTCTGATAAGCAAGAGATACAAAATTGAGTCAAAAACTGCCACATTGGAAATTTTATTAGCTTTAAAATTAATCCCCGGATTCAGAATAAAAACAGATGAATATTGTTTGCGATGAGCGATAAACTTTAACCGTTAAATGGATTTGGACGTAGTTAAATTTTATGAACCATATTTAAGTTACTTCCCAATAGGCTTTGTTGTTGTTGTGTTGTCTGGTAACAAATAATTTAAATACAATTAATCTGTTTGTCTTGATTTAAATTTTAAAACGTTGTCAATTTTTTTTATTAAATTCTTAAAATAGAATAGAATTTTGCCAATCACTTGAAGTTCCCGAAGAACGTATCATCGCCTGTTTCACAGTTTTGGGACACTCTGTATACTCCCTTGTGGTCAAAGCGATAGTAATTTGCGAAGATACTAGAACATATGTCAGTACTAATAAAAATTAATAAAAATTAATAAAAATAAATAATATGTATAAAAATGAGGAAAATTAAAAAAATTGGAGGGAGTGGCTCTAATTTCCTTAAAAATGTGTAAAGTACTTTATCAATACTATTTGAACATTATTTTCGGGCAATGTCCGGACTCCGGATTGAGCCTAACATATACAATGAGGCCCAATTATTTTGTTATTAAATAAACTTCATTTAAACTTCATTAAAAATTTTACCCTAATTAATTACAGAAGTTGCACCACATTGAAGGTGGATGATCTACAGACTTCCAGGAATACAAGAAATTTGGCAAAAAAATTCTACCCTTATTATTTAAAAATATACAGAGGATAGATATTTTTTTTAAATGGCAAAACTGGGTACTAATACATTGGTAGATTTGTTCTTTATAAAGATAAAGGATATATCCTGACAACACACAACAATATTAAAAAGTGTCAAATTCGTTAAATTACTTTAGTTTTTTAAGCATTCTCCAAATACAACATACATACTCACTTAAGGAACACTTATCACTACACACAACGAAAAACGTACGTAATATTAATTAAAAAAAACATTAACGCAATGATTTTTTACATTAATTTTGCTCCGATGCTCAAAATCATTACCACAATGCTTTTAAAGTATTACTCAATGTACAAGGACGTAATATTAATGCTTGGCGGACATTGATTTTAATCAGGAAGATCTCAAATAAAAGTACTGATATTAATTACCATTGACATGGATTAATGTCCTAGTACATTAATTCTATGCCCAGTAAACATCAACCAATTAATAAATTTTTAATCAATTAACAATTAAAGAACATTATCCCAATCACCTAACATACATTAATTAATGATGTTACCATTATCATAATGCAAAGAAGCATTAATAGTAGGCCTGAATTAAGGGATGGAAAAATATCGATAAATCGATATATCAATATCGGTATACCGGAATGGATCGATATATATATACAGGGTATCTCAAAAGTCAAGGACAGCAGAAAAGGGGTGGATAGAGGATGGAATTTTAAGTCGATTAAAAAACGGCAGACCATTCGACTTAGAATCCTATCCTCTATCCACCCCTTTTCTGCTGTCCTTCACTTTTGAGATACCCTGTATATATGTATATATATATATATATATATATATATATATAAATTATTACACTTACCTTAAGTTTTAACATTAAATCAATTTTGTTGTTGATCAGTTAACAAAAAGAGCTAGAAATATGTAAAAAAATATATTAATAATTATTACTATTAATATTACTTATGTGGTGATGTTCTCTTTAGCCAGTTCCCTTTGCAGAAGTTCACAAACATTTTCTACAGGGTTTATGTCCGGGCCACCGCAAAACTGGAACTGGAACTTTACATATTTCTAGTCCTTTTTGTAAATATTATGAAACTAAAGATTAATATAAAAAATAATAAAAACCCTTGGTAATTTAAAAACCTTATATTTATTACAAAAAATTTATGAAACATAAATAAACCTTAACTTTTTAACATTGTCTTACTTACATTCTAAAAAGTCACATAATACATGGATTTTGGAAAATGTAGAATCCTTCATTTTAAAAAAGTAGGTTTCAATAAATGACCAGACCATGACACATTCTTCTGGGAAATGAAGGTTAAAAATACTTGCACTTTTTTATATTTCATATAATAATAAACCTAAACGCACAACAATCGGGATGGGCGGGCAAGCACGTCGCAACAGGATTAACAGGAATACTAAACTGTTGTTAAATTGTTTTCTTACTTGCATTTGTGCAGGTGGTGGGAAACAACAGGGCCTAATATTAATGTATTTAGACATTGGCTCAACGTATTTGGCGATAAAGTTATGATTTGTTGTATTATTTAATATGTTAGGGCATTATATTTTGCTAAGGGTACATAAGTTGATGTCTATATAGGCATTAATGTAATAATTTAAGATTATTAAATTATACCATTTAGAGTATTAATCTATTAAGCCTTGACATTAATTTTATCACTGAGTAATGATTAACTAATGTACTCTAGGTTATTGATTTAATGTAAATAATCATCGTATTAATGTAAAATATCATTGTCTTAATGTATTTGGCTAAAAAATAATAAAATTCTTGCACTAGGATAATGACCAGGCAGACATTGTGACAATCCAATAATACATTAACTTATATTTTTTAAGCATTATCATAATTACTTGATTGCATTAATACTATGAAAAGGACATTATCGGAATGATTTTGCACTTAATGATCGTAGGACATTAATATCAGGTACGATATTTTTTTCTGTGTAGGGATGGGATATTTAGGTACTAAAAACTGAAAAATAGGTAACTAAAAAGGTACTAAAAAAAAGCATTTTAGGTTAAAAAAACAGCATTTTAGGTAAAAAAAAATTAAAAGTTTAAGTTTCGTTTATAATTTTGTTTAGCCGCATACCCAAACACAGAACATACCAACAATAAACTATTTATATGCAATAAACTGTGTTTTACTGAGTGACACTCACTACACAGAAGTTCTATGACAGAACTCACTCACTAGTAGTGAGTCACTACAAAGAAGGTAACTGTAAAGAAAGTTACTGTTACAGTCTGTAACCATAAGAAAATATTCTATACCGTTGAGTTGCACGCCCTGGATAAAATATTGGCGCAAATTTTAAAAAGAACAAAAAAAATAAAATAAGTAAAAATACGTAAAAATAGGTAACAAATATATGAAAATAAACTGACAAATTAAAAAATATGTAACAAAAGTATAAAAAGGTAGTTTAAAGCAAAAACCTCCAAAAAAGGTAAAAAAGGTGAAAAAAAGTTAAAAAAAATAGGTAACAAAAGTATAAAAAAGGTAGTTAAAAGCAAAAACCTCCAAAAAAGGTAAAAAAGGTGAAAACAAGTTAGGTTCATATAAAAGAAAATCTTTTAAAACACATTTTGGCATTATTGGTTTTCAAATAGTTACATCGGTTAAAAAAAGGTAAAATAACTAAAATCCCATCCCTACTTATCACTTAAGGAACACTTATCAATATTTAACAGAAATCCTATCTAATTTTGAATTTTAACTCTCAGTCATTGTCTATGGTGTGACGTCAACAGATAACATACAATAAACCTAACAATTGTTGTGATAATCAATTGTTGAGTATTATATTGCAAACGCATGCCTATTGTTAAAGTAAAAAGCCTAAAACGCATTTTTAAGATAAGATTAATTCCTAATGAAACCATTGTTTTAACATTCTGTGCATTGGACATTGGATATAATACAACTTAAAAGAATATAATTAGGGTAAACCTAACGAAATTCTGTAATATTTTCCCCAAATATAACAATTTTTTTTTAATTTTAATTAGAATAGAGTTTAATTTTTACCTTGTCAAAATCAAATATCCAACCCAAACACTCTAATTTACCCTTCGGTTTTTATTTGAAATTAAATCATTTATTTAAATAAACGTACGCAATACAAATTAGTTGCACATCTTTAATTTGGTGGCATTGTCGGAAAAATAACATAAGGATTATTTTGACCTCTGTATATTTGTTGTACCTACTTCAGTTTAGCATTGTGACGAAATTTACATAATACAATCCATTTTCGTGTGATTCTTGATAGGATTTGAACTGCTTCTCTTAAGATCTTACAATCAAAGTGCAATAAAATTTAAAGGATCAATTTACCAAAGCACTGTTTACAATCCAGTCATTGGACAGTTGTTTTATCAAAAAAATCTCTATTTGATTAGTTTTTAGGTTTTAAAATTTGGGCCAAATTTTTTTAATTAATTCTTAATTAAGTTATTTATAATTAAAATATAAAACAAACTCGTATTTAAATTATTCGTTGTCTTTTGCTTCTTGCAAATTAAGATTTAATTTCTCATGCGAGCCGAGTAAATTACCGGTCATGAGACAAAACAACTAAAATAATTAAATTAAAAGTTTCCCGCGAAAACAAACAATGCTTCTAAACAAAGGACAATTTGCCTGATCGCCGACTCTCTAAAACTTTAATATTGACAGTAGGAAATTGAAACAAAACATCCAAGCGAAAGAGCGATTTAATAAGGAAAATCTTACTTTCAAATTTCCAATTTGAAATTTAAATTTATTTTTTAATTACCAGACACTTTAGCAAGATAATAAACTTTAAGTTGACACAAGTTTAATGTTCCGGTAAATAATTATAATGCAAACATTAAGGTTTGTTTTCAAATTAGTTCATAGTTGGCTACATTGGTTACATTAGCATCTTGAAAATAAACTTTGGCTTAATTATAATATTTATAACCTAATAAACACAAAGTATATAAACACCCTGTTCAGGGCCGGATTTAAGGATAGGCAACCAAGCCTTTAGCCTATGGGCCCGCACCACAAGGAGTGGCCTAAAAGCGTAATTTTCATTTATCATTTGCATTTGGTTTAATTTAATGGTTCGGTGTTTGACCAGCTTGACAAGAATAATAATAATAAAAATAATAATAATAATATTAAGAAAAATACGATTTTATTTTTTTTAACATATGGGGATTCCACGCTAAATCAGATACCATTTTGCTTTTGGTCATTCGAATTTTTTTTTAAATTACGTTTTAGTACCTACTGGCTGAGACTAGCCTTAATAAACTTTTTTTTGTCAAACAGTTTGGGAAATTTTTTTAAAAAATTACGTTACTTTTCTTTGAAACGCAAATAACTTTGCGAAAAATGGGTTAAATGAAACGGTTTTTTTTTTCAAAAATTTTTTTTAAAGGTGCGTTTGATAATAAAATAAAAAAAATTCTACTCCTATTACGGAATTTGACCGTTTTAATATCACTTTTATCTAAGGAATGACATATATTCCGTAAAGTGTTACAGAATGAAATATTATATCATCGGATGACAGAATAAACACTCGTGGCGACATTTCTGTTTTTAATATCTAACAAATTTTAGACCGATCCAACCTCACTTTCTTCCAATTAAATTAATTTTCTATGGTATTTTTTGGATATGTAGAAAGAGTATAGTCTGAAACACGTTTGGTATTCCAAACTTTTCTGTAATTTAATAATATACTATAAAGTTTTTAATTAAATAACTATAAAAAGTGCGGTTTTTGTAGGTTAATTTACAAAAATTATTTCTCCGGTAGGTCCCGTGCCCTAGGGGGCCCAGATCCTTAACCGGCCCTGATCCTGATGTACTATTATTATCCGAAATTACACGATCATAAAAAAGTTTTAAGTAAAATTTTCATCTCTATTTTCTTAATTTGATTGGTATCATCGACATTCCTAATAAACATCAATAAACCATAACAAATCTAATAATTTAGAAAGGCAATTTGTGTAAAAGTAATCAAAAATTAATCTCGTGTATCATAAATCAATAAAGTCCAAACAAAATGAGTTATTTTCTGGTTGTTTCTTTATTTTCCCATTATTTTTATACTGTTCTTTCACCGATTTTTTCTTATCTCCAAATGAAAAATCTATAAAACATCATTTATAAGGGTTTCTATGATTCATAAACTCACATTATTTTTAATTTTTTTTACAACTTCTACCACCAGTTATGTGTTGTCTGTCGAAAGAATAGGTTGCTTGATAAAACATCCTAAAATATAAAGGACTTCCTTCCTTAGGAGGGCAATATAAAACTCCCAGCCTAAAAATACGCTGGTCAGTAACAAAAATACAAAATTTACTATGGATTGAATAATTTTAAAATAATTTTTTTGATGGATAGTTGAAATATTTAAAGAAATAAGTCTGTCTGTATAAAAAGTGTTATATACAGGGCTTTTAATTAAAAACTACCTACCCTTAATAACTTTTGACTTATAGTAAATATGATCTTGAGCAAAAATAGCTCGATTTAGATATCGTACAAATTTAGTGTTAAAAATTTGTTTTGTGGAAACCTTTCACCTCATTTTAAAGGAAATTCAATTTATATTCCAATGAAGTAAAAAAAAATATCCATATTGTTGAAAGTACAAATGTCTTTCATCAAGCAACATGTTTTATTGTTTGTTCGTATGATTTTATAATCATCTAATAATAAGTGGTTCTATAATATTTTTAAGAAGATCAAGATATAACTGCCCAGTCAAGCTTTCTTCGATAAAAAGCGCATACATTGATTATATCCTGCTTATTGCCCAAAAACGCGCATGTTTACCGCAACTATTTTTAATTAACTATTTGACCGCGTGATTAAGGCCGTAAGTAACAAAGAAAAAGTCGAAGCAGACGCATCCGCGCAAGAAAAAGTGAATTACCGCGCTACATTGTACCCGCTTTATCCCGCTTTGTGCATCGCACCCGCTTGAAACCAACGCTAATAGCCTAACTGCCAGAACCAAGACCCTGAGTGTCTCCATCAGCACCAGCAACAAGGTAAGACTTTACTTTTTTAGTATTCTTACCGCCCACGTTTTATCTACTCACAAAAATCAGTCAACTAACACCACCAACCCCTATTTCTCACATTCATACAGTCCACTGCCTACCAAACTTATTTATTTTATAAACCAAACCAACAGAAATTTTTGTTAAGCCAGCTACCTCTGGAATGGATGTGAAATCCACATTGTGGATCCCATAGCAAAATGACCGAGAACTTCAATTTGTGCAGCTTCATCCAGTACACTCGATATCGTGTGTAAAAGGTAAATTGAAAGAAAGCAAATGTAAATAGAAAGAAAGTTTTTTTATATAATTGTTTAAGGATCTTTTTGTTTTATTTATATCACACCTTTTTTGTCTAAAACGCGCAAATTCCTGATTTTATTAAAATAAAATAAAATTTATTTATTGCCCAACAGTTCCCAAAATAAAGGACATTCAAATAACAATATTACAGTAGATACAAAAACAACTAATAATATACATAAAATAAATAATAAAATTTAATATACTTAAATATATAAAGTAGTTTTTAAAAAGTAGACAACAGATAAAAACATAAACCTAATAAAAAAAGAAAATTGTTGATAAATATAATTATGATATGGTTAAAACATAGTATACCCCTAAGACTAGAAAAATTAATATCACAAAGACTTACTACTTTATTAAAATTTTTATATCGACGACCTTACTAACATGTTGGTACGCGCCCTTGGACACTTAAATACCTAGTATTAGGTCTTGGTACAAAAAAATTTAATTGTCCAAGTAAGTGCACTGATTCAATTGATTGAATGTGGCACAGGTAAATTGGCGACCAAACAATTGAGGCGTACTCCAACTTGCTGCGTACCAATGCATGAAACAACAGCTCAAGGCTCTCAGGTTTAATAAAGGTTTTGCAATTTCGGATTATAAATCCTAATGTTTTATATGCTGATTTTGTAGTGATAGCGATATGTTCGGTAAAAGTGAGTTGCGTGTCAAAATAAACTCCCAAATCCTTCATTACTTTGTACTTTCCCCTCGATATCTAAATCGACCTTTGTCCTCAAGATCATATTTACTATAACTCGAATGTTATTAAGGGTGACTAGTTTTTAATTAAAAGCCCTGTATGAAAACTAAAGTGGTAAAAATGTATGTGGAAGATAGTAAAGCATGAATAAATAAATCAAGAAAAAACAAGTGTAAAAAAATGAGAGTGATAGAAAATAGACAAAAATAAACTATAATCAATAAGGATGTAATACAGGGTGTTTACATTCGTGGTCCATTAGAAGTTTCTGGGGAACGAAAAAAGATATCGATTTGAAATTTTAAAAGCGTTTATAATCCATTTAAGTATATTTTTCTAAAATATTTTGAACAAAATGCCACTTTCGGTTTAGCCGGAAGTGAGATCAACTTTGTTATTTTAAATGAAACACACCATATATATTTAAATTTTTAAATTCAACATCAAATTCTGAAAAAAATTACCATACCATGTCCTATACCTAAAGTGAATATTTTTTGAGTTATTAATTCTTTTGTTAAAATTTAAGAAATGCGCGTCAATCAAAAATAGCCTTTAATTTTTTTGTTATTAAAAATATAGGGTTGGAATTTTTGGAATCTTAAAACGTTGTTTAAAACATGTCAATTCTTTAACAGTTTTTAACAAATTACCTGAAAAAAAAACAAGGCAAATTAGCCCAACTTGAAAGGTTAATAACTTTTTTATTTCAAATGTAACACGGTATGTTTTTATATAATCAAAAATATATGGGGTGTTCCATTTAAAATAACAAAGTTGATTACTATTCCGGTTAAACCGGAAGAAACATTTTGTTTAAAATATTTTAGAAAAATAAACTTAAATGGATTACAAAAGCTTTAAAAATTTTATATCGATATCTTTTTTCGTTCCCCATAAACTTCTAATGGACCACGAATGTGTAACAATCTGTATATTATATTTATCATTTAAAGGATGAAATGAACTGGTAAAATAGAAGAAGAAGAAGAACATATACCACAATAAGCAATATTGTACATAAGGTTTTTTGTAATTCCTCAAAAATGTTAATATAATTTCTAATAGAAAATTCATACCGAACGATAAATATAAAATTTCTCCGCCTGGTGAATTATTATTTTCCTATAGGAAATTTAAATGCAAACTTTGTAGGTTTGCACGCTAAAATTTTTAGTTATTTACATACAATTTTCTTTGTAAGTCAAATTTTATTTTTATTTTGTTAAATTTATGTAAGATATTTGTGTATTTGAAATACATGGTTGTATGAACAAATACTCGTACAGAATGTTTAAAATTTTCGTTCGCAAATAAAACTAGTTTTGTTTGTTCTCATGAGAAATTTTGGAAATTTTAGAAACGTCAACTTTTACTATATATATTATATTACTTATATTATTAATGTATATTACTAATTATATATCTTAAAATTTATAAATTACGTAAACTTTTTTTGATAATTAAAAAATACCGGGTGTCCAAAAAGGTTGTGAGCACTCCATTTACTGCAGTATATGTACAACGGGAAGTCAAATTATAAAGCGTTTTAAGGATTTTTAGTTGCAATGGAACAGCTTTTTGGAAAGCTTGTATAATGTATATCAAGGCTATCTGTCTAGAAATCTTTATTTTCTTTACACAAAAATCATGAAAAATAAACACTTGAGCTTTTGGTATGACAATAATAAAACCTAAGATAAAGTTTTTCCTAGATGCAATGTAATGCTAACTACGGCAGTAACAAGAAACTATTGACGTATAAATAGAGAATAAATCGAGTTAAATTGGCAACAGTCAGGAAATCCATAAATTTACGTATACCTATAGGCAAGAAATACACAAGAATACAGTAGAGTCACGCGTACATTTGGGAGGCGAGTATTTACGGATCCCGTCTCAACGTTAAAGGTGAACGTAGGTTTTCTTTTCTCTGCTAACTTCGCCAGCAACGAGCAGCCATTGTAATGTGAAATATTGATGAACCGCGATTTCAGATTTTCGCTGAGAAATTCGCACGAATTCTCCTAAAACACACCCACAACACGGACTTGGATTCAGAAACTGCACTTAAATTTTCAATGAAAACAGTTCTGCAATGACTAGGTAAAGTTTATAGTTGTTTTGCTGTTATTCCTAGACAATGTAGGCATAACAGGAATGATTTAAAGGAAGATACTATGAATAAGATTGCTGGTTTTTAGTGATTTATTATATTTATATTATATTCTATGAGTCAAAAAGTTAATGCTTTTTGAGGAAATTTTGTTTAAATGATAATAATGATAATTGATTGGTTTATTGGATCATATTAATACATTTTGAATTACCTTACACCTATACAGTAAAGTGATCATATCATATTCTAAATATATTTTATTAATTTTTACAGAAAGTCATATGTTTTATTTGGTGATACTTAGATAATAGTATATTATGTATTAATTTTGATAAACGACGATTTTAGACACGATTTTAATTAAATGAGTGTTGGTGGAGTCTTCACCCGAAATTAGGTTAAATCTAGTTTTCTGCCGTCGAAATTAAAAGGTCAGTACAATTTTAATATAAATTTTTTAAATATTAGGGTTTAGAAACTATTTAATACTTTTCTATTTGTGTATTAAGATAATATAACAATTTTTACATTTAGTATTATTTCAAAACAAGGGTACTTTATTTTAACGATTGTATGATATTTGACAACTGACTAAAAACCTTTTGCTAACTTCAACCCGTGACTAAAGCGCTATAAAGCCATATCTTTTCAAAGATGGCTTAGTGTCATGAAAACATGTACGATAATGGGCGTTTTAAAGGTGGGAGTAAAAAAACTAAATTATTTGGTGCAAACAGCCCTTAAGCTTCTCTAAATAAAAAATGATCTGTTTTAAAAGTAGTCATCAAAACTCATTTTAGAAATGGTGCTACATTTAAAAACAATATTTTACTAAAATAATCGAATAAGTTTTATCTTATAAAGCTACCAACTGTCGTAAAAAATGCGATTTTAAATTCTCAGTGCAATTTGTAATTCCAACTCGACGGTCGTCGTGAGCTTTTCATTCCTCATGTTCAATTAACTTGTCACTTCAATTCGGTTCGACTCAAATTCTTTCAGATGCTAAAGTGTTTGCTCCTTGTAGATTAATTTAAATAAAATTTACACTGAATATATTATTTGGTTTGCGAAAATACTTCTCTTAAGTTAAAATTAACATAACAAGCCTTCGGTTTTTGTGGAAATTAATTCCCAAGAGCTTTTATTTTTAAAATGTTTGTAAAAATTTTGATTACAAAATGATGTTAGGTTACAAAAACACCGTTCGGCAAACAATGTTCAACAATTTGGTAACATATAATTAATTTAAAATCTACCCTTAAATTTAAATATCAAGGAACAAAAATATAAATATTTTTGTGAGATAAGTGTATACTCAGATAATTTAAGATATTTTTATGTTTTTTTTTCTAAAATCGACGTTAAATTAAAGTTCTACTAAATTTTTTATTAGAATGTTCAAAAAAAAAATAATCAGTCAAATCTAAGCTTTTTATATTAATATTTAGAGCTGCCTATTTAATTTTTTTATTTTTCAATTAAATAACACCTAAAAATTTTGTTTTTATATTTTTTTAAAATCTTAAATGTATTAACATTCCATACACAGGTTCATATATGAAACTTTACGCTCTATAAAAAAGTATTACAATTAAATTTTCATAATACCGATATGTTAGTATTGTCATAACTAGGGATGGGATTTTAGTTATTTTACCTTTTTTTAACCGATGTAACTATTTGAAAACCAATAATGCCTTTTTATACTTTTGTTACCTATTTTTTTTAACTTTTTTCACCTTTTTTACCTTTTTTGGAGGTTTTTGCTTTAAACTACCTTTTTATACTTTTGTTACATATTTTTTAATTTGTCAGTTTATTTTTACATATTTATTACCTATTTTTACGTATTTTTACTTATTTTATTTTTTTTGTTCTTTTTAAAATTTGCGCCAATATTTTATCCAGGGCGTGCAACTCAACGGTATAGAATTTTTTCTTATGGTTACAGACTGTAACAGTAACTTTCTTTACAGTTACCTTCTTTGTAGTTACTCACTACTAGTGAGCTTATGTTCTGTCATAGAACTTCTGTGTAGTGAGTGTCACTCAGTAAAACACAGTTTATTGCATAGAAATAGTTTATTGTGGGTATGTTCTGTGTTTGGGTATGCGGCTAAACAAAATTATAAACGAAACTTAAACTTTTAATGATTTTTTTTACCTAAAATGCTGTTTTTTTAACCTAAAATCCTTTTTTTTAGTACCTTTTAGTTACCTATTTTTCACTTTTTAGTACCTAAATATCCCATCCCTAGTCATAATAGTACCATCTCCTTCAACGAAATTACACCTATACTGCCCTACTATGGAGAAAGGCAGTAACTGCTAAACAAGAAATTTGTTTAAAATTAGCATAAACTACATTTTTATATTTTTTTAAAATCTTAAATGTATTAACATTCCATACACAGGTTCATATATGAAACTTTACGCTCTATAAAAAAGTATTACAATTAAATTTTCATAATACCTATACTATATGTTAGTATTGTCATAACAGTACCATCTCCTTCAACGAAATTACACCTATTATATAATATAATATCGGACCCTATATTGATAACTATATTATATTAAAAAGACCTTTTGTAGTAAAAAATATTTATCTATTTCGCGTTCATAATGACTTCATTATAACACCGCTTTTGGTTCTTTAATGAGATACTTTATTCCACCCAAAATTTTGATTTTATAGGTTGGCTACTAGTAAAATAAAATATGGAATACCTATAGGTTATAATATTTTTATGATTTGTTTTCTAGTACTTATAAGTATACGAGACTTTTCGTGCAATAAATTTTGTTTAACACCAAAGAAAATCCTTTTTTCTTCTTTAACAGCCGCTTATTGTAAATACTTATTGTAAATTAACGACGCCATAGCGAAAGAATGTGATAATGTTTAAAAGGTTAATGACCTTTCAAACTTCAAACTAAGATACCAACTATGAAAAGTAAAATTCCACCAAATTAAATATAAGGTATAAAATTAATTTGTTTTATAAAATGTTTGCAAAATAGATAAAATAGCATAAAGAACTCATGTCATAAGACCTTTTGTCGCACTTGTCCATTATAAAACTCGCTCCTTCGTCGCTCGTTTTATAAATTGTCCGCGTGCGACAAAATGACGTCTTATGACATTAGTTCTTTAATATACTATTTACATCAGAACACACACAACATAAGATTATATAGGTCAATGAGAACAAGATTTGATGTTAATTACGCAGTTGTTGATATTATAAAGGACGTACATTTGTTGTGATCGACAGTTTCTGATATTTTTCTTTCTACGCTGTTACTTCAGGATGATGTTAAAGATTCATTGTCCGTTGATTTAAACAGCTGCTTCGAAATTTTAAGTTCCTTGGTAATTGATTTTCAGCCCCTGAATTGTTTTAAGATGCGGAGATCACCACCGTTTTCAGGTAACATTCTGGTTGACAATCTCCTAAAGCAATGCCCTGTGTAACATTCAGAATTCTCCAAGTTTAAAAAATTTGCAATGTTTCCTGCTATTTTGTGAACTCATACATGCTGTTTGGTGCATTTTTCGTTTATTAGTACTCAAAAAGCGTCGACTTTAATAATTGAAGGGCCATAGTGCCGCATATTTTCTATATAGAGTACAACTCATGAAAGGAGTATCGTCTTCCGTAATAGTGAAGTTTCTGGAAGTAGTTTTACAATTATAAAGCATCCAACGTTTTCAATGTTATCAATTATAAAGAAAACAATTTACTCGTGGCGGCAAGCTCAAAAATTACAAAAATTACCACGATTTTCTCTAGTAAAAATTGATTGTCCGAAGATTCGCGTTCTTTGCTCTGCTGACAATATCATAGCTTTTTTTGGTGAGTAGCGCTCTGACTTTCTCTTTAAGAATGTGAAAAGCTTTTCATATCTGTAAAATCTTTTAAAATAAGTTAATACGTAGATATGTTTTCCTGTAGTTTAAGACACGTTTTTATCATCAAAATATTTGTCCATAAAGTATTAGGCACGTTTTCGATAGCTCAGACACATAGCACAGTCTTCGGTTATAGTTTCCACATTTTTTTCTGTTGAGTAAAATTTGAGGTGCTTTTTCGTAGCGATCCTTGGTCTTCTGAAAATAAATTTAAACTAAATGAGGCCGCTTCAGCACGAATATTTTCTGTAAAATCTTACTGAATGTCCATTACGTTTTTTAACGGATTTAACAACCGTTACTAATAGCAATCAAAGCCCAGTTTTCTTGATAAAAGCATTGGTTTTGCTAACTTAACGTTTTTTAAATTTGACCATGACATTTAAATTGACACTGTAAAATTCTAACAAATTTTAAGGGTAGGTAATGGGTGCCCCTTAAATATTTGCGTTAAACCTAATGATATTTAAAGGCAATTAATTTTATTCGACTGTATCTAAACGCATTATTTTTTACTATTAGACTGGACTAGTGATACATGTATCGTACTTTTTATACCATTTACGAAATGTGTATATTGTCTGTATTTCCTGTTCCAGGCCCAATTACTTTACGCAACTCCTGGAATAGTATCTAATGCTAGCGGATCCTGTGAGGGTGCGTGTTTGTAGAGATTACATTCTCAAAATGTGGTGACTCAACTGAAATATCCCTTAAAACTTTAAAACATTTTATTGGAATATATAAGCATAATACTGCACTTAAATGAGACTATTCTAGAAAAGACAGTAATACGACGTCTAAAATATCTTACCTTTACTACATAGGTACGGAAAGATTTGGAGGTATAAAATAATATCTCCGTGCAAAATAACGGGCGAACGATACACAACCCATTCTTAATCTGCCGCCATTTTAGCGTCTTGTCTTCCTTAATTTACGTCGTAAATTTTCTTTTTTCTCTTCACAGCTGCTTGAGAAAGTAGAAACAGTCAAAAGTGTCGACGCCTTTTGCCCATTTTCTGATAAATCGAGCAAACTTTTTTCATAAACTTCTATAGGTTTTGATTTTAAAAACGTGGTTACCATAAAGCACGAAAAAGAATAATGACATTATCGATAGGTAGGTATTAGAAATGTCTTTATTATCTCTAAAATCGTGGTGCCATCTACTGAGACAGGATGCAAATATAATAAATTTGAAATAATAACAAATTTTGTTTGTCTATTTCATTTCTACACGCCTGTTAAATATACCCCCTTAATTTAAATCTTACCCAAAAAAAACACCCCTTAAATTTTTGCCCAGAAGAAAAAAGTTTTTATAATATTAACTTTTATAATATTAACTTAAGTTAAAAAAACATAAATCCCTAAATTGTTGTCCAAAAGAAGCCTTGTAAATCAAATATACTTGAATTGTAAAACTTAAAAAATAGTAAGGTTAGGTTTAAACTATAAAATATCCTTACACATAAAGCAATAATTTACAATAATAAAATATGTTATAACAATTATTGCCATTGTTTTATAATTATATCGATCGATACGATAGGAATGTTAAGATCAATCTTAAAGATTTTCCCTATAGAGAAATGTATACATTTCCTTACAAGTTTATGCTAAGGAAAATTTGACTGAAATTTAATGAGGAAAACTAGATGTGAACTATAAAGTCGGAGCCGAGTCACAACTAGGTTAGTTCCTAGTCAGGATCTATCTTGTATTTCCCTTTTTAGTTTTTCCCTATCTTAACCCAACCAGCGCGCTGCAGAGCCCTACCAGTAGTGAGTAAAACTGGACAAATTTCTACTAGGGCTATATTTAGATACATATGTACTTAAAACCGTTTATAAGATTTTTTTTAATTTTCGTGTAAGGGAAAATGATAAAAAATAGATACTTTTAAATAATACTATTAATATATCAAATTTATTGTTTGAGATGCTCTACCGAAATGCACGTTTAAAAAAAATTATTGTTAAATTTTTTTAAGGCGGCATTGATTAGCAAGGAATTTTCTTATAAAAATTATAATAAAATTTCGCATTAAGGTAACTGTAAAAGTACAGGTCACTGTAAAATAAATTTTTGTACGCCTATATAGGGTGTCAATAAGTTGTCATCCCTTCGGATGATGATTGTTTACGCCAAAATAATAAAGTTTTTCCTCTATTACTTTTAAATGAGTGCAACTGTTTGGCACGGCACTGCCTTTGTTAAAACTCTGACCTATAGGTCATATATAGGTATACCTAACGTTTAAGTTGTTGAGGTCGACGGAGTGAGTAAAGTCGACCAGTTGTTTAACTTTATGATTATTGATTAATTTTTATGTTTTTTTTATTCAAAAAAATCTGACAAACTTTTTTAATATTTTTAAGGGCAGTATAATGTTTATTTATTTTTATTTATTTAAAAGAGGTTTTATGTGCGACAGCGTAGTTTAACTCTTAGAATTTGCTTCTAAGCATCTAAAAAATGTAATTATACGAAGCCAAAATACAATAAAGAGCAGTACAACAAAAGCTAAGCCGGTTTTTGTGTCGACTTAATTAGATATTTTCAGCAGAAAGTCAGAAACATTCATATCCTGAATAGTTCGGAATATCAAAATTTCCTTTTCAGCGAGTTTTCAAGTAATTTTATGTCGTTACGTAAAGTATAAATTGCACAATGAAATTAAAATAAAGTGGGCAGAAGATAGTATAAACCATAGGAAATTAACTACTTCAACGACTTTATTTCGTGCATTATCGCGAAAGTATGGTGCAGATTTAATTTTAGATACAAGCTAGTTAGCTTAATTAAATTTTGTGAGTTTGTATGTAATTAAAATATTTTTTGACAATATTATTTTTAAATATACAGTTTCATAATTAAAAAACAATTTAACATTATGGTGACATTTAAGACAAATAAAGTTTTGTTCAAAAAATTGGTCTAAACTTAATACATATATATTTATTTTTTAATAATATAAAAATAAAATGATACCGAAATAAAACTTTTCCTACATACAGAAAAAATATTTTTTGACAAAAAATCATTAACTGTTTAGTTTAATACAATTTTTAGTGCATACAAATCTCCTCTCCCATTTTATTTTTTGAACCGCTGCAGCGCGCTGCACAGGTAAAAATAGATAGTTCAATTGATAAAAGCAAAAAATTTGAAAAACGCAACTTTGTGAGTCTGTAACTTTGTTGCTATTAGTGATACAGAAAATTTAATGCTTAAAAAGATTATTTCATTCATTTTATCTAAATAAAATTTCTTCACAGCTTGCAGGAGAAAATACTTTTAAAAAACTTTTTTCCATGTTATTTAAATGGGAAAAATTAAAGTTCGGTGGAGGATCTCTTAAAATTAAAATTACGAGCTCCCCTTCTAACAGGATTTTTGTTTGGGCATATCACATGATATTTTGGGCTGAGAGTGAAAAAAATTTTAATTTTTTTTTTTTCGATCTTACCTTCTCAAATGTTAATGCTATTTAATATAAAAAAAATCCTCACCAAATATGGGCGTTCCTGTTCAACTCTAAGAGGTCACTGTTTTTATTTTAGTTTCCCATTTAATTAACATGGGAAAAAATAATTTTATGTTTGGAATTTTATACCTCTCTATCAAAGTAACTTATGGCAATGATCATTGCAGTATATGTATATCTACAAAAAAGCTCTCTTATTATTTTTCGATAAATTGATTTCTTCTAGAGTTATTCGAGGTAAAAGTTTGATAACATCAAATATTAGGGTATATTAGGTTTTATGGTAGCAGACAGGAGGTTAAAGGGGGCAAAACAAGGCAGCGGGAAGGGAAATGGGGTACTCAAAAAATGAGCATATGAAAAGTTTTCCAAAATTGTACCATCCTTTTTCTCGCTCTACAGGCTCAGAATAATTATTGTCGATTAAAAGAGTGAACTTGTGAGTAAATTTTCAAATAATTTAAAAACCGAAATAAACAACCAAAAAAAAAATTTTGTTACGAAATTTTTTGGGTACCCCATTTTGCCCCCCCGCTGTATTGTTTTGCCCCCTTTCACCTCCCGTCTGCTAATTGTACCATAAAATTAAAAAACATTAAGAAACATTTGAGGAGTTATATCGAAAAAAAAAATTTTTTTTAAGCACCCTAATATATACAGGGTGTTATGTAATTAATGTTATATATTAAAATGGGTTGTTCCTTAGGGTCCATAAAGAAGCACCTGAAACTTTTTTTTCTAAATTCCAAAGTCTAAAAATAATTTATAATAACCTTTATCCTACCAAAAAGTACGCCACTGATCGACTAGGAACTTTAGGTTAATCTGGTGGATTTATTATGTTATGGTTGGTAACAGTGTTTCCAAAATCTCTCAAAAAAGTTGACAAACATTGTTTAAATTTAGCTTAATTACAAAAATGACAAAATTAACAATGCAAATTGTCAATTTGTCATTTTTATTAATTGTTGGTTATTTCATTTTTGTACTGAAGGTAAATTCAAACAAAATCTGCCAACTTTTATGACAGAATCTAGTGCATTTCTTTTAAATTTCAGGTTATTTTTTCAAATTGTAAATATCTTAACTAAGGGAAGTGCTTTTGGATTTATTTACACAAATTAAATGTTTAAAGTTTAACCTGTGAACTGGTCCCAATTTTATCTGAGTAAACAGAGAAATAAACTGATGAAAAAATTAATTTTGTGGTTATGGATTTCAAATTTCAAAGGTTCTAAATTTTCTAATCATTGCTTAAGCTAATAGCTGGATCAGTAAATAAATACAGAAGGGTATTAGAGCTTTAAGGGCATAAAACTTTTGTATTTATTGAGTTTTTATTTATTTTTTGCAAGAAAAATTTTTAGTAACAATTTTTTACATCTGGCAACGCATAGCTACTTTGTTGGTTGGTATCTATGTACTCACAAAATGCAGGTGTGCAGAGATAAACAAGTGTGTAACCAGTGGCGTATCACAAAAAATATAAAAAATTTCTAATGCATATTTTTTCTTTATCTTTGGAAAAATGTTTTTTTAAATATTTTTCCTTTATTCCTTATGTCAAAAGGTATTCAGTATTTTAATATATAACATTAATTACATAACACCCTGTATATTAGGGTGATGCAAAAAAAATTTTTTTTTGAATTCTATGCGAGACCACTCGGGTTTTCAAAGAGTATCAAGAAAATAAAAATCTGTAAAAATTTGAGAGAAATCAATTAAAATTTAGAGGTCGCTCAACGCAATTGTTTAATTTAGAAAAATCACGCATCTCAAATGCATTGCTATAAACAAGTAGGCATATTTCATACAAATTTGAATGAAAATGGTTGAATTTTTTTTTGGTGGACTCTTAATGATTATTCTAATAAATAATGATGTCCCGATTTCAAAAAATTGTTCATAATATTTAAAAAATATATATTAATTAGCAAATATAGCTTAGTTAACAAATAATTCATTAAATTTTTTTTTTGTTTCAAAATCTGTAATAACATTGTTAATAGGTCTACAAGCAATTATTCATTCACAAAAACACTCGCCCCCATCGTTAAATATATGAAAAAAAATAATATTTTAATTAACTACACTTCGCGTCAAATTTAACGCACCACTAAAAGTTTGTCACATTTTCAAAGTTGATTTTCTCGCGAACCGTCAAACCGAATTTGGTAATTTTTGTTTTAAAATTGAGGTTTATTCTTTGGTTATGATGCCTTTATTAAAAAATTCTTTTAAATTTAAGTTTTGAGTATATACATATATAACCGTCAAACCGAATTTAGTGATTTTTATAATAAATTGTAGGTTTATTCTTCGGTAATAATACGTTTATTAAAATATTTTTTTAAATTAACATTTTGAGTATATATAGGGTGCAAGTGTAATAAATTATTACTAATAATTAGTTTTTTTCCGGAAATTTGAAACGCCCTGTTGGTTGTACCAGCTATAACAGCATATGTCTCATAATCAAACTATAGCCCCATGTTCTCTTAACATTTTGTATTTTTATTCACCGGGTTATCTTTATTTTTAAATGAAATATACATTCAAAGATTAAAGATTAAGGTACCATGAATAGTGTACGATATATCGAAGACATTTTATTTGAGCATGTTGTCCCTTTCGCCCGGTAATAATTTTTTACTGATGCAGGATAATGCTATATAGTGCAAGAGTACTTACTTGAGGTGGGTGTTAAAACTTTAGACTGGCCTGCAAATAGTCCGGATCTTAACACCATCGAGCATTTGTGGGATAATATGGGTGGTAAACGACTAAGAAATCATGATCCCTTGCCTGCCTCCCTTGATGACGTAGCAAATATGCTACGAGAAATATGAAATGTCATTGATCAAGACAAGATTAGACATCTGGTTTCGAGTGTGAGCCGTCGATGTGAAGCCATAATTAGAAGTAGAGGCAGAAATACGCGATATTGATATTCTTTAATGTTGGTTTTATTGATTTTGTTAATATTTTTGTTGTTATTGTTACAATCGTTCTTTTTACATTTTTGTATTAAACTGGAGTTCTTTAATCTTTAACTGTATATTTCATTTAAAAATAAAGATAACGCGGTGAATCAAAAAACAAAATGTTAAGAGAAGATGTGGCTATAGTTTGATTATAAGATACATATGCTGTTATAGCTGGTACAATCCACAGGGCGTTTTAAATTTCCGGGAAAAAACTTATTATCACTCTTGCACCCTGTATATACTCAAAATGTTAATTTAAAAAAATATTTTAATAAACGCATTATTACCGAAGAATAAACCTACAATTTATTATAAAAATCACTAAATTCGGTTTGACGGTTCGCGAGAAAATCAACTTTGAAAATGTGACAAACTTTTAGTGGTGCGTTAAATTTGACGCGAAGTGTAGTTAATTAAAATAATATTTTTTTTCTTATATTTAACGATGGGGGCGAGTGTTTTTGTGAATGAATAATTGCTTGTAGACCTATTAACAATGTTTTTACAGATTTTGAAACAAAAAAAAAATTGAATGAATTATTTGTTAACTAAGCTATATTTCCTAATTAATATATATTTTTTAAATATTATGAAAATTTTTTTGAAATCGGGACAACATTATTTATTAGAATAATCATTAAGAGTTCACCAAAAAAAAATTCAACCATTTTCATTTAAATTTGTATGAAATATGCCTACTTGTTTATAGCAATGCATTTGAGATGCGTGATTTTTCTAAATTAAACAATTGCGTTGAGCGACCTCTAAATTTTAATTGATTTCTCTCAAATTTTTACAGATTTTTATTTTCTTGATACTCTTTGAAAACCCGAGTGGTCTCGCGTGGAATTCAAAAAAAAATTTTTTTTGCATCGCCCTACTGTATATATATATATTTATATATATATTATTTTCTGTTAATTAACTTAAAAATACTACACAAGTTTTACGCCTATGAATCAATATTATCAAAATCCTAATTTGGATAAGAACATTTTTGTTTTTGTAAAGACCTAACAGAAGCCATGTATTTTGGTAAAACAAAATGAATATAAACAAGTTTCAAGCTCTGCAAAAAATATAATAGTTAATTTTCTATGGAGTGAAAGAGTGGTTATTAAAACTTTATTATTTTTATTGACTAAAATGCATGTTTCACTTTCTCAGAAATTGCGTTGGTTTTTCAAGAAAGATTGCTAATGACAACTACGTAGGACACATTTTTTTAGCCATTTTTTAGCTTCCTACTTGAATATACTTAAATAGTATAATCAGAGAATCCGCTAATTTTATAAGAAAATTTAAAGACTTGCAATATTGGTTTTATTTACCCTGCTGTTTATATTTACACTATTTTAACGATAACCTGTATAAAAATACTAAAAACGATAAATTGTGTGTTAGGGACATCCTCGAACAAAAATTACCATAATAAAAGTTTAGATAAACATGCATCCTAAAAAGCATACACAAAGTATACAATTTTCCTAATTTAAAATTATATTTTTGGATGCTACGAAAAATTTAATAGGTCATAAATGATATACTTTCGGTTATTTGGGTTTTTTATTAAGAATTTCTCGTAAAATTTGCCTTTGATATACCAAAAAGCCATAAAATGGAGACATCAACCAAAAATTGAATTTTTTTACTATGTATACTTACATTTATTGTTGAAAATATTAATTCCTCAAGAAAACCTAAAAAGAAAAAAATATATTAAAAAATATCAAGTCACATAAAAATATTTAATATAATATTTTTCATTGACTTTTTTCTTAAAGCTTATATTAAGGCTTTTGTTCTTTAAAACAATAATTTATTTTAATGATTTACCATAAGTGTTTAGAATGTTTTTTTAGGTATATTGTTTTTTAATAAACCGCTATAAAACGTGGCATTTTTATATTTAATAATATTATATTTTTTAATAAAATAAATAATATCAACTTAGTAATAACCAATTTACATTAAAAAAAAAACTGAATTTGCAACAGTTTATCATCAATTAAAAGGTTATTTGTTCATTTTGTATTATGAAAAGAAAATTCTTTGTATATGAAGTAGCAGTTTAAATGGTAAATCAATTCCAAAGAAAAAGTTGCTTTCAAATAAATAAGCTCGCTTTAATACATAAAAAATATATCTTTTTCGTTCTTAACTTTCCCTTTGATTTATTAGAGCCAGATTAGATCTAAAATAAAGCAGGATAAAATTTGATATTCTTTAAAAATAGAAACTTTTTTTGTTCAGGTCTTTGAGGAACGTGTTCTCATAACTATTTTAATTTATATGACATAGTTTAATTACTTGCTCGAGGTCTAATTAAATTTTCCCGTTAATAATGGCCTCTTAGTCGTATATAAAGTGAAATATGCATTTTCTTGGGAAAATACTATTCCATCTTAAAGCACTTAGAATTAGGATAATTAAATGGCTAAAGCACGTTCGATACGAAATTTATTTGTTCTTAAGATCAACTGGAAATTTTCGAGTTGGATAATTTTCCGACGAACTTTCCCAACAGATGTTCTAAATAGGCTCTTAAAAGTCCTTCAGTTGCAACTTTATTTTAAATATCCTTTTCTGGGGAAACATCATAATAATTATTAAGAATTATTCTTGATTAAAAGTTTTAGGATCATTAGGCCCGTTTAATTAAAATACTATTTGTATTTATTTAATTTTTGGTATACATGGAGCACCAAGTATCCTTGTTAAATTGAAGAAAAGTTGCTACATGCCTATTAACAGGAAATTTATAAATTGGAAAAAAGCCAGCTGTTTTCAAAATATTTTCAAAAACCTAAAAAACTTTCAACAAAAATCGTTATATCTTTGTTATTTCCGCAAATTTTGAAACAAAGTAAGTTTTACATGTCAACATACTAATGGCCGCCATAACTTCCAAAATCTAGTAGGCAAAAAAATTACAAATTGGATAAAACGTTTTACATGTAAAACTTAGGTTTGTTCAAAATTCACTGGAATAAAAAAGTTAGAACGGTTTTTGGTTTTGATATATCACCTATAGGTTTTTAGTTTTTTTTTAATTATTTGTAATTACGCAGCTTTTGTATAATTTAACCGACCATGTAGCTCTTCAAATAAAAATGATACCCATACATAGAAGGATACTTGGTATACTTGGTGTACAAGGTTATTGTGGTGTATTTTGGTGTTTAGAAACTTGATCAATATAGCTGTAACACCAATTGTGATATGTCAATTTTAAAAGGTTATTTTTAATCTGTAAAGTTTTGTCATTATATTGTGCAAACCGTGCATATTTATTTACTAAATTTTAGTCCTGTTCGAGAAACTAGAGAGCTGCGATCATTTTTACATAATTTGACCCTTAGCCCAACGTGTATGCCACTGTCTAGTAAAGATCGTATGAAGATCAACTTAGTGTAAGATCTTACAAGATCCTGTTTATCACTGTTAATTGGTCACAATGGTATTATGAGTTATGTTATGTGTACATATGTAATGTCCCTGTATAAGTATAAACTAGTTTTTTTAAACCGTTTGTAGGCAAGGTTTTGTTATTGGCAAAATCACGCTTCCAGATGACACTTCCCCATCCTAAAACGTCTTCATAGACAGAACCCTGGACGAATCCTCACCCTCGTGAGGCTTCAGCTGCGCCAGAGAAAAAAGTGGCACCAGCCGATGAGGAAATTAGCAACACTTCCTGAACCCAAACGAGGCCTAAGAGCTTCGGTACCAATGGACTCTATAAAGCTGGATGGAGATATGACCGAGCTCATGACTTAGTCATGGAAGAAGGCTGGATCATCCTTTACTTAGGATTAGGTCCTATCTTAATCCTTTGCCAAGGGTAAAGAGACCTCCTTTCTACAAAGTAACTTGCAACATATCAAAGTGGTGAGATCTCAAATAGGTCCTTCTACAAGAAACATGGTTATAAAATAACCGAGTAAGATGTAGATGGGAAAGATCTCTTTTCCAAAAAAGGGTTGCCCAACTAAGTTCAGATAAGCATCTATGCATCTATGTCGACGGACGAATCGAGTCCTTGCTATTAGCTAATTTTTGTCCTAGAGACATAGTGAAGTTATGCATGAAGGACAGACCGGGACTCATGAAATCGATGGAAGTTTGCTCGGCCCCTTACACAGAAGATCATTGACCTAGAGGAGTACTGCGACTACTGGGCCTACCGCTGAATGTCGGGTGCGATTCTAACGCACACTATAATGTGTGGGGGAAGACAGGAACCGGAGAGGGGTCAATCTCTTGAAGTACCTGCACACTAGGGATCTATAAATCCTAAACTGTGATACTACACCGACCTTCAGGTCCATGATAAATTAACTTAAATTTAATTTATATATATATGGCTTATTTTTTTTAAAGCATAATTTAAGATTGGTTCTGCTTAAAAAAACTCTTCTACTAAAGCAAAACAAAATCATTTATTTATTCATTTCCTATAGGTATAGCCTTGGTATTAGGGTAGAAGTGTTAAATATTTGGATAATGTCAGGTAAAAATAAAGGAAAATAAAATAAAGGCATTTCGTCATAGGGATTAATTAGTTACGTGCGAGGGGTAAACCATATTAAAATCTTAGAGACCAACGTTCAATGTTAGTGGACGTTGTGTTGAGATTTTTTTCCTTATCAGTCGTTATCAATAAGGAAAACTTGCTTAATCAGTGCTTAATTGGTGCTTAATCAGTGCTTAGCGACGCTGTGTACATGACTACCCTTGTTATTGTTATCATTAGCCGTTAATTCGTAAGCGATTTTTAACTTTAAAAAATCAGTGGTTTACCCCTCGGTTACGTGCTTAATTAAATGCGGCACAATTTCCACGGTATGCATGTTCTTCGACCATGGTCCTTTCGGGACTCCAAATACCACCCCGACATCATAATCTAAATACCACAGCACAGTGATTCAGTTTAAAAATCTAGCTAGACAAACATCTTTTTTTAAGGTATTACAAACAACAACAAGTAAGATGAGAAATGAAATAAAAATAAAATAACTGGAAAGCAAGTCACTACACTGTTTAGTTATAATCTGTGTAATGCAGTCATGTCATAAAAGCTCCCAAAGATGCAAACTTATGAATATGGATCTTGGGGTTGTAGAGGCGCATAAAGCATTTTCAACTTTAAGCCCCAATAAGTTCCGTATCAAAAATAAAACTTTCGATATCGATGGGACATATCAAAATAAATAAAAATACAAATTTGTTGTCGTTGGGTAAATTATTAAAATTAAAAGTCTAAAATAAGGAGTTTAAATTAATACACTGTGCTCTGCTGCTTCAGCTCTCGGCCTACAGACCCGAACTTTAAATCACACTTAAATGCATGGCGAATTTATTAGTGTGCCATGCTTACGCTTGATTGTTATAAACCAGCTATGTAGATAATGAAAAAATCCGCCGTTATTCATTTTTTTTGGGGGGTTAGGCTTTTTGATAGACTTTTATCTTGATGAATAGTATTTAATAATAGTCACAAAGGCAGTTGAATTCTATAGAAATATTTCTAATAGGTCATAAAAAATTCTGACGGTTTTATGAAAAAAATTTAAAATTATAACGAACCATGAATAAATGGTTTAATTTTAATTTTGCATTTAAGTTAAATTCTAGTTTTAATTAACCCGGTAAATGTTTTGTTAAAAAAAGATTTGGATGTTTTTATAGATTATTAAAATTATTTAATATAACTAATTTTAAAATATTATATACATACATGTAGGCATTTTATTACCACACTCATCAAAATTTTTATTTGATCACCTCAATTAATTTGATGTATAGTATATCTACCTACTCTACTTTTATTTATTTTTGTGTGCAAATCGGTACCTAAATTATTTTGCATAAAGGGTGTTTTTTAAGACTGATAGACTTTTTAAAGAAAATAACTTTAAAACCGTAAGTTTAAGTATATGTTTATATTTATGTTAAGAATGTTTGGAAAATCACTATGATCAGAATTACACCATCAAAAATTCTTTGATGTCTATCAAAACTTATTATAAATATGGGTCTTTAAATTGCAAAGCGCATATTACTTGATTATATTGGTCCATGTGTGTTGTACCTAGGCTGGTGTATGGCCTTAAGTACTCTATCAAGGTTTCTTTCCGGTTGAATCTCCAGATACAGATGAATACCTACGTTGCTTTTATTCAGTGAAGAAAATAGGGTTTATGAGAATCAGTCAGGGTTGGTGGTTTAATTTAAAATGCAAAAATAACTTAAACTGGTTTATTTACCAAGGTAAATAAATATATGTACAAATTCATAAAATAATTATATATACTGTATTTACAAAAGTATCGTATCCTTCAAACACAATTTCTAGTTTCTATGTCTTTGATCAGGTCAGGCAACTGCCAGATACAGGCAGGATTTTAGGTCCTGCAGAGATACAGAGCATTTGGGCTTTAAAGGAAAACATACATTATGTTATGTGGATGCATACACTGTTCAAAATTTCATGACCATTTTAACACCAAATTAACACCATAAATGGTCTATATCGATACAAACCAAAATGGTGTTAAATGTGGTCCGTTGGCCCGGTGTTAATTCAAATACTAAAATGGTGTTAATTTAACTTTCACACTATTAAAATAAATTTTACCTGGTGTAAATTGAACTCCTTTTCAGTGTTAAATATTATTTGTTTGTGGTCAAATTAAATCATACTACCCAGAAAAAAGGAAAAAAAGGAAACAGGAAGTTCCTTGACGCATTACTATTATATTACCAGTGGTATTATTCCAGAAAATGGAACCTTCAACTCGCTAGAGATAATGTTTTTAGTGCGTTCCACTAACTTAAAATACTTCAAGTATTGACAGCTGTTTCCACCTATTTAAGGTCTCTTTAGTATCGAACAACTTGTAGTGTCACACCAAAGCAAAGGATCACCTGAGGAGTTTATATATTCTTCATGTAAGTCAACAGAGGCGAGATTTAAGAACATCACGTGATACACACCGCCTTTGCCGCGATCGGTACACATTTTCAACCATAATTCATGGTGTTATATTAACACCACTTGGTGTTGGATTTTGACACCATTTTAAGATTACTTTTTACACCACAGATATTTTAAACAGTGTACAGGAGTTAATTTAATGGAATAAATATTTTCATTACAAAACACCTTTGCACCTAGAATTGATAGATATCAAAATGTGGTAAATGGGAGAATGAACTTGAATATATAGAAGTATAGAAGAATATATGAAAGATTTCAATACATTATTGCATTAGAAAAATTAAATTAAAATTAAAATCAGCCAACGAAACCATATAATAATAATAATAATTATAATAATAATAATAATAATAATAATAATAATAATAATAATAATAATAATAATAATAATAATAATAATAATAATAATAATAATAATAATAATAATAATAATAATAAAAATATTAATAATAATATTAATAATAATAATGGTTATTGTTAAAAGAAAAAAGGTACATTTCACAATTGGCAAGAGTTCTGCAAAGCCGATCTTCCACTCTCCCATGTAACATTTGAAGTACATGAATAACTAAATTATTTTCATAGCAATATAATACATAAACAAAAAAAAAATTAATAAAAAATTATTAAAAATAAACAAAAATTTCAAATTCATTATTCTTAAATGTCTAACTGCAACCTTCGTACATGGTTTTTTAAAATTTAACTAAATTAATATCATGAATCGATTACCGTAATTTCAGCAAGTTGAAAAGATAATCTGGACTCTTACATTTTATTAATTTAAACAAGAAAAACCCATAATTATTAACACACATTTGAAAACTATTTAGCTTTTGTGTGGTATAGGGCGTGACATGCTCCCTAAAATTGGCACAAAAAATAAACCTCATACAAGCGTTTTAAATGCGCTGAAGTTTCAAACGATTATAATTTGGCAAGAGAAAATAATATATAGAGCTGCAGTAGTTTATTTTCGGATAAATAAGTGATCTTACCAGCATTAACTTTGTTTTTTCGTTCGAAATGTATTTTAGTTTGTTTATTGATTTTAATGTAAAAAATGATGATTTATATACATTGTTAACGTGGGAATCAAACCTTAAAGAGCAGTTCACCTGTTTACCAAGATTCTTGGCAGAGCTGACCCAATTAATTCTTTCATTATCAACCTGTACAAACTGGTTCGAAAGGTCAAGTTTTTGTCTGCTTTTTTCGTTACCAATTATTAATGCCACTGATTTGCTGGGGTTTATCTTAAGACCATTTTGCAAAGCTGTTTAGATCTAAACTAATTTGGGCCAGTGCTACCAAAAAATTCTCTGCTTTAAATTTTAAATAAACCTGTAAGTCATCAGCATATAAGTGTATATTGCTGTAATTAAAACAATTTTGAATGTCAAAAGTAAAAATTGAAAACAATACAGGCCCGAGCACACTTCTCTGAGGTACGCCACTTTTTAGCTTCATCTTAGAGGATAAATTTCGTTCTATTTTTACCTGCTGTTCTCTATCACAAAGGTAGTTAAAAAACCATTTCAAGGAATTAGTGCTTAGCCCAATATGTTTTAGCTTTGATAAAAGCAGCTTGTGGTTGACCAGATCGAATGCTTTACTTTGATCTAACAAAGCCAAAATTGAAAGACTCCCTGTATCTATACCCTTACATAAATCATTTACAACTTTAACTAAAGCTGTGTTCGTGTTGTGGTATTTTCGATAACCTGATTGAATATTAGGCAAAAACTTATACATTTCCAAGTAGTCTTTTAGTTGATTGCATACTATTTTTTCTAGAATGTTTGACAAACAGGAAAGAATACTAATTGGTCACTTGGATTATTATTTTTAGGTATAGGTAAGATTAGGGCAGTCTTCCAGAGACTAGGAAACACACCATTTTGCATAGAAAAATTTACAATGTGAGTTATAGAATCTATGCAATGAGGTAAACTAATGTTTAGCATTTTAATATTAATTTGATCAATTCCAAATGCAGAAGATTTTATACTTTTAATGGATTTTAAAATATCATCATTGTTTATACATTTAAAATTAAAACTAGCACTACTGTTTAATAAATTGTTGTTATAAAAACCAAGTGTCTGGTTATTTACGTTAGAATTTCCTGCTATATTAATCATTTAAAATATCAGGTATTTGCAAATCAGGTGGAATGTTTTTTGTTGAGATTCCGTTTTTACGTAAAAGCTTCCAAACATTGCCAGTATTATTTTGATTTATTTTAATAACATATTCAAAATATGCCTTTTGTTCTCTACGGATGGCTGAATTAGTATAATTTCTCAATTATATATAATATTGCTTATGTGTGTTACTTCTAGTTTTTAAAAATCTTTTATGTGCTTTGTTTTTTGTTCGATCATTTCTTTAATATTATAGGTAATGTAAGGAGGGCTTTCGCGTTTAAATGTTTTTGTTTTCAAAGGTGCATGTTTTTCAAAAACAAAAATTAAATAATTGTTTAAAATTTCTACCTTTTCATTAATTTCATTGGTTTCATTAATAGTGATCCAATTAATTCTTACTGCATCAAGGGCGAAATTATTCATAACAATATTCTTAAGATCCCGAAAAGTAAAAGTATTTAGAGTATTATTATTGTTGTCAATGGCTAAGTTACCAAAAACAAGCATATGGTCAATTATGTTCCACAATCATTCACCTTTAGGTCATTATCAACACATATAACATCAATTTAAGTTTCACTATTTGATGTTATACGAGTTGGCGATGATAACACTTGTTTTAAATTATAGTTCGATAAAAAATTGTTAAAATTAATAGTGTCTTAGCTTTATTTCTAAATTTTAAAAAAATCAGCTCTTCTAGGTTTACCTTTATTTTCTAAAAAGCCTTAGAAGCCAACTGAACGGGGGCAGGAACGGAATTTCTTAATTTACCATAGGATAAACATAAATAAACAACCATACCATGTGGGATTTCAACCCAGGAGCGCTAACCACTACTCCAACGGTAGCGGAAAAAAATTATAAACAATTGATAACAATTATGTTTGTATTTGCATTTAAATAAAAACCCACAATCCACACAACAAGGTCTGTTCGATCTCGTACTAAAAATACTAAAAATCACTGCAAGACTGCACATAATTCAATGGTGGCCATTTTTGTTGTTTACAATTGGACGGCTTTCTGCAGAATGGGACCAACCCACACCATGATGAAACTGAGAAAAAAGCTATCAAAGATTTTAATAATTTTAAAATTACCTGTTAATTTTATGCCCATTTTGGACTTACGGAGGTTTAAGGGATTTAATTTAATAATTTCATCAGGTGGATTTTGTGATGTTATGTGTAAGGGTGACAAAAAAAATGGGCTTTTGTTGGTTGGTTCCTTTCTGCAATTTATGAAAACTACTATCTGATGTATGTATGTATTTAAAGAAAAGCGACAATTATTTATTTCCAAACAAAATACAACTGGTATTACTATTATAATGGTAATATGAATTAATTTTGATTCTATTTGAAATTCGTCCACATCATCTTCCAACCCCACCTCATCTTGTAAGCTACCAAAAAAATTCATCAAGACTTTATATTTTGCAGAAGCAGGAAATCTTTGAAGACTTTGGTAGTGGGTCTACCAGCCTGCTTTTTTACAAAATAGATCCAACCCACTTGCAGATATTCTACAGATTCTAATTCTGGATTACTGCCGTGCTTAATGAAAACGCCGTAACCAACAATTGTGCGATTTTTGTTTTACGGCATTTTCTACTAGAAAAATTCATCCTGCGTCTATCCCCGGTACTCAAAAAACCGTATCTATATATCTACGGTTTTTTGAGTACCGGGGATAGACGCAGGATGAATTGTTCTTGTAGAAAATGCCGTAAAACAAAAATCGAACAATTGTTGGTTACGGCGTTTTCATTAAGCACGGCAGATTAGTAATCCACACTATTATTGAATGTTGGTTGGTTCAATGATTAATAGATTTCACTACACTTGCATCTTGGCTATGACCTATTTTGCAGATAAATTATACATACTTAATTAGTTCATAGGCTAAATATCTCAATTTTTTTGGTTTTGTGGGTTGGTTCCTTTCTGTAGAAAGAATTATTCTTGTGCTTGGGGTTTGTACACATTAATAATCGTTTTAAACGATGTGTTTCTTACAGAGAGACATGCAAGCATTAAAAGAGACCTCAAATTGGTAAAAACAATCATTTTACTCCTCTTTTGTAAAAAATAAACCTTATTCGATCAGGGCTGTCAAATGTCAATTTGAAGGTTAATTTGTTGGTTATAAAATAACCTTAAAATTGACATTTGACACGAACAGAACTTGTTGTGTGGATTGTGTAAAAACCAATATTTTATAGTTGGTAAAAATGTTTTATAAAAAAGATATGCATATTATTTCTAAGTACGTATCACCAGAAACTGCAGTTACAAAGTAGTTAAAATCTCATGGCCACCTGGTTGGATACATAATAATAATAATAATAATAATAATAATAATAATAATAATAATAATAATAATGTCTTTATTGCAACAAAATATGTAAAAAAATACAAATAATTCGTTACAAAAGGCGAAGTTCGGTTGAACACAAATAATGTGAGCTCCCGTTCTTCCACTTAACCTTTTAACCTAATCATAATAATTAAGAACTACTAGAGCTAGTATAGCTCTATACTAACATATAACTAAAAAAAATGAAATCTAAACAACATGCTTAATTTATATACATATCGTCACCCTAATATAACAAGGTTGTATGTTAAAAAACCGAAAAATTTGAGTTTATGCTTCTACCAGGTTTTATGTAATCCACCCTTGACATACAACTTGAAAATAACTCTATATATATGTATACATAGAATATACATTCTATAGAATTATTTTTAAGTGGTATGTGAAGCGTAGGCCACGTATAATCCTGTAGAAACATAGACTTAAATTTTTCGTTTTTTTTAACATACAACCTTGTTATATTAGGGTGACGATATGTGTGTATGTAGAGTCTTTCATTAATACAACCATGTGATCCTAAATTATATATAGGGAATTTTATATAACAAAAATGTTTAAAATTCAATACAAAATAAAATAATATTAAGCAAATAACCCTAAAACATCAAAATAAACCCTAAAACATCAAAATTAATTAAAAAAAAAAATGCTATAACATTATATAAATCTATATTTAATGCTTAATTCTTAATTTTTTAATAATTAAAAATTCAAAGTAACAAATGGTAGTATATGTTTTTTAAATTTTGTCTTAGAAAGTGCCATAAAATTTAATGGTAAGAGATTTAAAAACTTGTAAATTGCATAAGAAAATGATCTCTGATACATAACAGATTTGTATTTTGGTGGAGATATGCGTTGTTTGTGCCTTGTATTTATATTGTGAACATCATATCTATATAATATTTTTTCAAACAGATAAGAAGGACATTTTATATTTATAATTTTGTGATACATCACAAAGCAATGAAGCGCACGTCGTTGGCTCATTTGTAGCCAACCCATTTGCTCCATTCTTTGTGTTATGCCTCTTTGTCTCCTTCTTATACCCCAAATTAGCCTAACACAAGAGTTTTGAATAAGTTGTATTCTATTTGCATCAAATTTGGTGATGTGGGAATTATATACTGTATCGCAATAGTTCAGGTTAGAAAGGACTAGAGAATCACATAGCATCATTTTTAGCTCGCGGTTTAAAATATTTTTAAAAGCAAAGATATGTTTTAATTTTACAAAGGCCTTTTTAATGTTGTTACTTATGTGTTTTGAAAATCTTAAATCTATGTCCATTTCTAATCCCAAATTTTTTGCTGAGTTCACACAAGGAATATTTTTACTTTCCACCTGAATATTAATATATTGTATATACTGTTGCCTTGCCAATTTTTTTCCAAAAACTAAAAATTTACTTTTATCTGGATTTAATTCTAAACAGTACTTTTTAGATTCTTCTGTTAAGGCCTTTAATTCATTATTTATCATAGTACTAGCTAATAGAATATTACTAGGATCAAATGACTTATAAATTTGAGTATCATCTGCATACAGGTGGTACGAGCAATTTTTAATACACTTAATTAATTGACTGGTATAAATTGTAAAGAATAAAGGGCCCAAAATAGATCCTTGTGGTACTCCGGAGAACACTTGGCCAAGTGAAGAACAGCTATTATTAATTTTCACCATCTGATTTCTATTATTTAAATAATTTTTAATTAAAGCTTGAGAATCAGCATTGAATCCTATATAATTTAAAATAGATATAAAGAGCCTGTGATTTAATTTATCAAATGCTTTTGAGAAGTCTAGGAGTACTAAAATGGTCAATTGATTATTATCAGTGCTCTCCAAAATATCATCTATGACCTTAAGCAGAGCTGTAGAACAACTGTAATTTTTTCTAAATCCAGATTGATATTTTGGAACAATTGCATATCTATCTAGGTAAATTTTAATTTGTTTATATATAATTTTTTCAGCTAATTTTGAAAAAGTGGGTAAAATACTAATTGGCCTCAATTCCTTTAGTTCTTTAGGATCGTTAACTTTTGGCAATGGCTTTATAACAGATATTTTCCAAGTATCTGGAAATTGATTTGATTCAAAGCATGTATTTAAAATGTGAGTGATCATTGGAAGAATGCGAGGACAACAAAATATTATCATATCTATACCAATATTGTCAATACCAACAGCCTTTGATTTTATGTTAATGATAGTATTGGCCACCTCGGTTTCATTGGTTAAAGAAAAGCCGAAATTGCCAGTACTATCGCTTTTATTTTGTAAAAAACTATTTATTGTTAACTCATCAGGTTGAAGATTACTGCGCATAATATTAAGATAATATTCATTTATTTTTTCTGGATCTGAAAGGTTATCTGGTATTTTAAATTTGGTTTTAGAATTTACTCCCAAATTTTGTAACAATCTCCAATTACTTTTGGCATCATTTTTGGAAAATCTGTTATTTAAATATGCCTTTTTTTCATTGGAAACTGCTCTATTTGTAAAGTTCCTAAGTTCTTTGTAGTATTCCCAATCTTTTTGCAGTTTTGTTCTTTTAAACTTTGTTAATGCTTTGTCCCTCATTTTCATTAAATTTTGTATATTATTTGTGATCCATGGAGCCTTCTTTTTAGTGATTTTTATTGTCTTCAATGGTGCATACTTGTTCATTATATCTAGTATTAATTGATTTAATATATTTACTTTATCATTTAAATTTTCAACATTATAAATTCTTTCAAAAGATAATAATTCTAATTCTTCATTAAAACTTTCTAAATCAAAATTTTTAAAGTCCCTATATGTTTTTATAAATGGCTTAGGTACGTCTTGTTTTATATTTAACTGACACTCTACCCATAAATGATCTGATATTCCACCATTATCACTTACTTTAACACTTTTAACGAATTCTTTATTTGAACACATTATAAGATCAAGAAGTGATTGTCCCCTGGTGGGTTCATGAATTAGCTGGGAAACGTTATAAGTATCTAATATATTAGCAAATTGTTCAACGTATGATTGATTAACATTAAACAAATTAACATTAAAATCCCCAGTACAAAGAAAAAGATCACTCTTCGACATTAAATAATTTATGGCCTCTTCAAATTCATGAAAAAAAGATTGAATATTTATATAGCCAGGTGGTCGATAAATGGCTCCAAAAGAAATCAAGGTTTTATTAATTTTAAAATTTATAAATATATTTTCAAAAGTTGATACTTCGACTGTACTCAACAAAATATTCTTAATAATATTACTTGCATAAATAAGCACACCTCCACCCCTACCATTTCTGTCTTTCCTGATCACCCTAAAACCATCTATATTAATAATTTCATTGGGAATAGTAGGTGTAAGCCAAGTCTCAGTAATAGCTACTAAAGCATAAGAATTACTTAAGATATGTTCGCTAATTTCATTAAAATGACGCACCAGAGATCTAGCATTTATATGAGCAATTTTAATTTTCTTATTCATTATATTTAAATTAATAAAAGCTATAGAAATAAACACAATAAGTACCTACAGTATGCAGTAATCAAATAAAAATAATAATAATAATAATAAAAATAAAAAACGGTGTTATTAGTTTTTCTTAAAATTTTTTCTTGATTTTGATTTTGGGGAGGTGACGGTCTTTTTTCTTTTTTTATCAGTCTTTAATTTATCTTCTTTAACTTCTTTCTTTCCTGCATCCGATTCTTTATCCGTTTCTATGTCCGACTCTGATGATTCTTCACCCTCTTCAATGTCTGCAGTTTTATTTTGGGTAGTAGATGTAGAAGCTTCTTCTGACGGTTTATTTGTTATTTTTTCTTTTTCAAAGCTGACTTTAAGATCTTCGTACGTTAAGACTTTGCCGTCTATAACTAATTTATTGTTCTTTATAAATGCTTCTTTTTTTGCTATTCTTGCCTTCTTCGTATAATATTTTTTGTTTTTTTCTTTCTTCTGGGTTTAAATCGTTAGAAATACTTATACCGGACCCTTTTAGATTTTTTACATTTCTAAAGATTTCTTGCTTTTTCAAATTTGAAACCAACTGCAGAAAAATTGGTTTAATTTTTTGTTTGTCTTCACCTTTTCCTATTCTATATATATTGTTAATTTCTTGTTCAGTTATATTAACTCGTACAGTCTTGGCAAAAAAATCTATAACATGATCCAAAAGTTTAACATTAGTTTCCTTGAATCCATAAATAATAATATTATTATTTTTAATTGCTGATTCTACGACGTTTAGTTGCTTTATTATACTTTGATTGTCCTGCTCCAATTTATTTAATTTTGTTATAAATTCCTCTATTCGTTCTTTTTGTTTAGTGCTCTCTATTTTAATTGCAGTAATATCGTTTTGAATATTGACGTTTTGTTCTTTTATTTGTTTAATCACTTCAAATATTTCGTTATTTGAAATAGTAGAAGGCATAATAAACAATTTAAATAAATAACAATAGCAACTAATAGCAACTAATTACATGAGCTTCCGTAGCTCAGTGAGAAAATGCAAACTAATACTGGGACATCCTGGCCATTGCAATATCGTTACTATGTAACTATAGCGGAAAGTGAATATAATAAACCAGGGTTATGACCGTTATCACATGTACGCATAATTGTATCTTATTATCTTTTAATTACAATACAACACAACAATTTTACCGTGGCCCAGGCTCTTTAAAAACTTACAAAAAAAAGTTTTTATTTTATAATCCACAGGAAGACGTCATAATTAAAAGTTTAATAATTAAAATTTATTATATTTTTTTTACAAAAAGCTTCATATTTTAGTTAAATTATGTCGTATAAATTAGTTTAAAATTGACCTTATTCCACAATATTATCTGTGTTTTGGGAAATACAAAATTTTGTATGATTAAATTATCAAACAATATAAACTATGCAATCCCTATTAACGATCTTATGTCTGTAAAGTTCTTAATCTTAGTTTAGGAAAGTGGCGCACAAAGTTTGGCAAATATGAGGCCAGGCCTAAAACTAAAAGGATTCCTGCTTCTTGGATAAACTAAAGTTATGCTTAGTCAACTTCGCTTTAACTTTGTTGGTATTTTTTAGGACGCCCGAACAAAACCTTAAGGTAAATTGTGTGAGATGTTATAACAATGTATTGGTTTCTACAAAACCGTTTTTGTATTGTTGCTTTGTTGGTTTTAAATTGACAATAAAGTTTTGTGCTATTAACAGAATTTTGTATTGTTATAGAATATATCTATAATATAGATAAACTTGTTGTAGTTACATATAAAAACAGAAAAAACATTCCCTTTTAGATTTGCGCCTATTTTTTTAACACAAAATTGTATTCGTAAATGTTTTTTAATATGTAATTTTTTTTAAATTTTAATTTGCATACATATTTTTTTATATAAATTATTTTAAAATAAACAACTATTAAATATGATAAAATGTACTCTCTTAAAATGAAATAGTCAAAATTCTACTATTTGAATTAGTACCAGCATTTTTAACTAATAAAATAGTCGTCTTTACTTTTAAATAGTTATTTTTTACTACTAAAATAGTTAAATAATAATTTAAGATTAGTCATCATTTTTGACTATTTCTGAGAGTTAAAAGTAACTTATTTCTTTAATCGTTTGCGGCCAACTACAAATTATTGTTTGAGTTAAATGCATTTAGGCTCTATGGTTAAATGGCCCATAAAAAACAAACAAAGATGCAAAAAGCTCAAAACAGCAACATAAAAAATATATTTAAATTTAAAATATTATGAGCAATATTTATAGACGAATAAAATTGATTTTTATGAAAGTGACTGATGGCTCATTGGTTATGACATACGTTTGACAAGCTTAACAACCGACAGACCCGAGGTTAAACCCCGGCTGGGTCAGAACTTTTTTAAATCTACTAATTTGACTATTTCATTCAGTAGAATTTGACTAATTATTAGTGACTGCTTTTTCGCTATTAAAATTAGACAAATATGACTTATAATTACTTATTTTTGACTAATTCATTTTAAGAGGGTACAATATGTAGGTGTATCAGAAAAAATGTCATTTTAGATCTCCATTAAATCTTGAACGTATTAACTAAAAATTTAAAACTAATATTCTTATTAAAAAAATAAGACACACTATTTAACGATTTGATTTCTGAGGAAACAGTTTAAGTACGACTTACGCATGTTGGAATAATATTGTTTACCTATACAAAATATTCTATAGATTCTATATATAGAATCTATAGGCAATAAATTATAAAATAAGCCACAGAATTTAATAAATATTTTCAAAACAACTCAAACACAAAAATAAAATACCATAACATAAAAACCAAAAGAATATTTATATAAATTATATAAAAATGTATATAATTTATATAAATTATATAAAAATGTATAAACAAGTTAGTTTAGTTTTTTGTGCGTCGGTGTTATTTTTGATAATGAGTAACTATGTGTTTGCCTAGACATAAAAAAAACATAGAGTTCAGTAATAGAATGATTAAAGAAGGTAATTGGTGTCATAGTAATTTTTAAATCATTTATTTTTATATTTTAATAATTTTAATGCCAGTACAAGTATAAATTTCATATAGTGGAGTTTTGAATGGAATTATTGGCATGTAAAGGTCTAAATCTTCAAGATTGTAGTGGAAACTACTGAAAAATTATTTACAAAGTTTTAGCAAGATTGACCTTCCGGTTTCCGAGTAAAAAATTAATAAAATTGCTAATACTACAGGGGATGTTATCGTTTATTATTATTGCTAAAGTGTGTTGTGAATGTTAAAAATTTATATGCCAATTATAGTCGTGTTATAAGATATGCGTTAATTAAATAAATCTCCTATACAGCCCATGTCTTTAATTAATGCTTATCTTCTAATATGACATCTCGTATGGACTTATGGCTGCAGAAGTGCCATATAAATTTTTGGTAACTTTCACCGCACAGTTTTGCAATAATAAACGATAATATTGACTACCAACTAAAATTATCAATCTGTCATTCTTGTCTAGAAGATCCGACACTTTATTATCTAGAGATATTTGGTTTTATTTATTTGGAGACCACCATAATTTCCATACCTTTTTTAATAATTTTTTTCTTGTAGTGGACTTCATTCGTTGTACTGAATATAATAATTTGTTTTCGCAACTCATTGGAAGATTTTAAATAACACTGCATATAGAACTGACACTGCCACTATCAAAAGCGAAAAGCATTACCATCGAAATCAATTATCAAAAACTCGCAATGGTTTTGCGTTTAAATCCTATTTTTAAGTTTTTTAGTTTACGTTCTTTGTATTAAAATAAAAAAATAATTATAAAATCAGTTAGAAAGTTGTCTGTTTTTTAAATCAAATATAAGTTGGTATATATCGCCATATATTGTTTAAAAAATACTGACCCTAAATTTAATAATTAGGAATAAAATTCCTTAGTCCATTTTTTAACATAAAAATAATCCTACAAAATAAAAACAATAAACAAATAATTTGAATGTCCAATTTTTTTTGTTAATGTAACAGTCTTCAATAAAAATATGTGTAATAAAAAAAATTACCAATTTTTTTTTGTTTGTAAAAGTGATTAAGTACTGATTTTAACAAAAAAAATAATGAAATAAAAAAGGGTGTCCCAAAAGTTGCGCACCACCTTAAACCAACCCCCAGGAGTTCCTGAAAAATTTTAACAAAATTCTTTTTTATTATTTAAATATATATAACAACGTAAACAGTTTCTTTTATAACTTAAAAATTATAGGTTTACCATGCTTAAATTGTTTCAAGTCTTATTATTTAATATATCAGGTCTAATGTATATATGTATATATACATAACATATATATAACAGCATATATGTTGTTTGAACAATTGTTTCTTTACAAATTAATGTTGCATTTCATGAGAAAATGCATTTAAGTATTATGTTAAGTACGTGCATGCGTGTGGCAACATGATTTGCCAACAATTGATTATCACAAAATTAATTAATTAATTAATTATTATGCATTTTATAATTTTGTAAGAGTAAGGTCTTACTTTTTTTATAAGAATTTAATTTTTACTAAATAAAGAGGATCCCAAAAATATTTTAAATTATTGTTAAAGGTGAAACTTTACAAAAGCATTTTGAAAAGGATTTTTTTTTAATTTTTTAAAAAGTTTTTGTCATATATAACCAGTATATTTTGCTGAGCCATGTTAGATTTGTTTCTAAATTATATTTTATTTATAAGACCAATTAATTTTATTTAACTTATTATTAACTAAATGTGGACTTTCAAAGCGAAACTTTTTTTTCACGGAAATTAACCAAAGAAAAGATATCCCATGTTTAGAGCATTATTAGTGAATATAGGGCAAATCGTGAGGGCGCATGAAAATTTATTTTAGTAAAAGAAGGCTAAATAGGAATTCAGTGCAAATTAAAATTGTACCTAATCGGTCTATAAAGCATAAATCAATCTTCTGATAGTAAGTAAAATAAAAAGCTTTAATTTGTCAAATTTATTCAATAATTAAGTACAAAAACATAAAATTTTTAATTGACTACATTGAACACATTTTTAAATAATAAATTAAGGATATAAATGTAATTAATTTGTAACTAAAAACACATGTGCGCTCAGATCACATGGCTAAAGTAAAACTTCTTTTGGGGAATTTAATTAAATTCGTGTTTTGTTTTATTCAATTGATAATAATATAATATTATATTCAACATTTTTACTGCTTTTTGCTGTTTTTAATTATCCGGTTTTAGTTAAACTAAATGTGAGGCAGCTTATAATTAACAAATTTTATTCGAATTTGTGCAGTTTTAAATTACCCATCCATTAATTTTAATGTACTTCTTTAAATTATCCGGTTTTAAAAACACTAAATATAAGGATAGTTTTCAATAATGCAATTTTTGTTTAAATTTGTGCAGTTTTTGGGTGCAGAAAACAAGATATAAAAGAATATTATGTATCAAGTTTTATAAACGCCGTTTTAGTCACGAATTTAATTTAGGCACGAGCGAGCTTGCGAGCAAGTGCTTAATTAAATGAGTGCCTAGAAAAGTTTATAAACGAGTTGCATAGGTACTATACTATACGACAAATACTTAATATGATTTAATTTAAATTAAATATTTGTATTTGTATTAAATATTTGTATAAAGCGACATCTATACAAAAATAAAATAACAATCCCAATAAACATTTATTACTATATTTTCACCATTAACATTACCCGTAATTATTTTAATTATTTTATTTTAATTAAACTTAACAATTATTGATACTTAAAATATTAAAATAACTTAAAAATATGATTATGATAAGAAAATATTTTACCCTTTGTTTTTTTTAATACTATAATTGCAAAATTAACAAAGTAATAACAATTCTTACTAGGATAATGCAACAAAAAGTGACAGTCGTATTTATTGGAATTCCCGTTGGAATTTATAACTTGGGAATCTACCGCCGCGGCGTTAAAAAAATTTGTATTCTTTGAAAATAGACTAACAATATATATAAAAGCAGTTTTTAACAGTAAAAGAAAAGAGAATCTTTTATGGGCACTGTACGCAATATTTTTAACGCTCTATCAGTTAAATCTAGTTAACTGCACTACTACAGCGAAATCAAAAGTTAATTACCGTTTATATAATCTTTTCAAATATTGGCGGCAAGAAACTATTTGTTACTTTTGTATTTTTATATTCAGATAATAAAATATTTTTTTCATTTAGTATTATTTTACAAGAAAGGCACTTTAACGATTGTGTGTCATTTGACAACTGTCAACTAACTTAAAACTAACTTCAACCCGTGACTAAAAACCTGTTGCAAACTTCAGCCCGTGACTAAAATGCCATAAACCCACAATTTGACAATGTGTATTTAAAAGGTCAGCAGTGTCATGGAAACATGTACGATAATGAGCGTTTTAAAGGTGGGAGTGGAAAAAATATTTTATACATTGGCGAATGCGCCGGGATCAATATATATTTTTTTATACTTTTTACTAACTTAATCATAATTTTTTACTACTGCACTAAAACTGTTTATCTAGTAGTAGTTAAAGTGCCGTTCGTTATAATATTGTCTTAATCGTTATCTAAAACCATAAAATGTTTATGAAGATTAATATGTCCCTTATAATATAATTTTTACTCTCGGGTAAATACCACGTCGAGACGGCCAGATAAAATAATTTAAAGACTTCATTCTCAAGAAAAATATTACAAAAACTTTTATGCAATAAAAAACCAGACACCTAAATCTCAAACCTACCTACCTACCTACTTTTTAATATAATTCTCGCACCGAAGAACTTTACTTTAAAGTTTACTTTCCGATTCGAAAAATTTAAGGTCATAAATCCTTAAACACCTACGGCTGTCACACTTTTGCGGAATTTTTCTTAAAAATAAAATATTTTATACGTCACGGATTATGTTATGAAATCACACAGGATTAAATGTCAAAGTGGGCCATTTAATCTTACTTTTGGCTATGCCGCCTTACGCTTCAAGACAAATCCAGACCTTCATTTAAATTCCAAAAAATGTGACCGAACTTATAAAATCTAAAAGTATATTTTATTTTGGAATGCTGTTTGTTATTTTAAAGCGCAAAAATAAGGTATTTTGCAATTTTATTTTTAAAACTAAAAAATATTACATACAAGGTGTTTTAAAAGTAGCGCACCACCTTGAAATTATACCTTCATAATTTAAAAACATACGGGAGATAAATATTTTCCTAAAATAGCAATATTGCCTAATAAATAAGTTGTGTTTTATTCGTAATCAACAAGCAACAATATTGTCTGTAGGCAATGATTAACAGTTAAAATCACACACAAAACACTACATATCTGTACCATCAGGAGTCCAAAAAGTCCAAAAAGTTAATTATGCGTGGCGGCCATTTAAAGATGAGCCGGTGTTTTATTTTACTATATAACTTACAATTTTCCAATAAATGTACATTTATTGGAAAATTGTAAGTTATATAGTAAATAAAACACCGGTTCATCTTTAAATGGCCGCCACGCATAATTAACTTTTTGGACTTAACTCCTGTTTTATTAAAGATAACAATAAATTAATTAATGGATCATAATAAGAATATTAATTAATCTTTCCTTTAGTTAATTTCTGTTGCAAAAAATGTTTAATTTTAAAGGTTCAAATTAAGTTAATAAATGAAGTAAAAAAAATAATTGGTCTTTATATTATAAATAAAATAATTAAGAAACAAAGTTAACATGGTTCAAAATAATTATGACAACATCTAAAATATTAAAAATTAAAAAAAATTATTTTAAAACTATTTCATGTTTAGTAATAATTTTGAATATTTATTTGGGACCCTCTCTATTTAATAAAAATTGAATGCTAACCAAAAAAGTAAGGTTCCATCTCAAAGATGGGTTAGATTGGATTCAGATACACAGAACCATTCTAATGTATTATTTACAAGGTACATGGAATGTGTTTCTATGGCAGTAGAAAACAACGGTCTGATCTGGTATTATAAATGGATTTAATGGCCGGTTGTAAATGTAAACGAACTTTGCATTTAAATGAAGACGTGACCAACTACTGTATGCGACATACAACGGCAAAACTTTAAGAAAGAATAAATTTGATGTTAACCTAGGAGTTAAAAAAAACATTTATATGTCATAGGTAAAGACCGGTACCTATATAATTTTAGTCAATGCTGGGTTTAATTACTTATGGTGTATTTCAATAAATATTATAATATCACTGAATAAAAAAATATTGCAAGAACTAGTTATAAGTAAAATATAAGAGAGAAGGTAGATATTGCAAGAGACAAATAATAATTTTTTACCAAGCAACTGTGTAACTAACGAACAATAGGTCGTACTTGACATAATTTTGTAGAGAATTGAACGCTCTACAAAAAAGGTTTCTTATGATTTTTTTATAAATTTGATTCTTCTAAAGAAATTTAAGGTCAAATTTTTGGGTTTTTTAATTTTTTTGTCGAGTCTACCCGACTCATTTAAAAAAATTTAAAATTTTTCTAAAAAATTGAACCTTTTACAAAAAAGGTCTAGAGTCATTTTTCGGTAAGTTAACTTGGTTAAAAGTTATTTAAGGTTAAAGTGAAATTAACAGTCAATTTAGTTGTTTCCTTGAAAAAACTCCTGGATTTTTTGGTTCAAAGGGCTAAACACGAATCGAAATATTGTTTTTGATCTCTGGAAATTCGGAAAAACATAACCGAATTAATCATAAACCGATTAAAGCTGTTACCGGTTTAACAGTTTCTGGTTTAACCGTAACTGAAACCGGTTTAAGTGCGACCGTGAACAAAACAAACGAGTCATAGTTTGAGGTTTTAGTAGTGATGCGCAAATTTCTTAAAACATCGATATTGACATATCGACACAATATCGGTGTCATTAAAATATCTAAGTGAAAATGTTTTTAAAACTTAAACATTTAAAAGTTAGTAAAACAAAAGTATTTTTATTAAAAAAATACAAACAAATATGAACATTCAAAAAGAAATAAGAAAATATATAGTTTTTCATATTTTCCAGTGCAGGAACATAGTTTCGGAGTAAAGAAACTGCTTGCTGCCGGAAAATGCTGATAAATTAATTTTTTTACATCAAAAGTCAATAATAAAAAAATAGTTTTCTTATTATTTTTTATCACTTAACTATAATTTATTTTAGAATGTGTTTTATACTTGAATAATGTTTATGTTTTTGCCTGGTTGTCACGGGTAAAGAAAGGTGAAAGGGTTAGTGAAGTGATCCCTTTTTTATTAAAAACAAAGAATTTGCTACGATTAAACCGGTGACGGTTACAGTCAAACCAATTACGGATAGACCGGTAACGGGTTTAACTGGTCACGGTTACGGTTAAACCGCCGATCCGGTTAACCGGTTAATAGGACCGGTTAACCGGATATCCGAACCGGTTATAATAATTTAAAAAATCCGGTTAAAACCGAAACCGGTGAAAACTTGTCGAACCGGTTAACCGTTTATCACTTCAGGAATGAACAGCCTTAGTAAATATACCATAAAAAGAACATACTAGCTTTAATATACATTAAAATGTATAGTTTTAATGTATATTCTTTTTATATGGTACCTACCTTTAAATTTATTAGACAACTAACTGATAAAGTTAAATCAATCTGTTTAACGTCATTAAAAAACGGATGCATGAAAATTAGAACATTTTTTGTCGAACGATTTTATTGAAAAACGGACAAACGAATAACGGACAAACGAATACATGACATAAATTTCATGCAATATATTCTGGTAATATTTGCGTAAATTGTACCCTTGGAAGTTAAATATATTTCGTGCTTTGACTAGTGTGCTGGAAACGACCAAAATAACGCAGTCAAAGTCCGATTTATTTCGCGTTTATATACATATTAGGACTGTAACCGTTCATAGTCGCCTTGCATTTTGGATTTTTATTTGAAATAATTTTACTACATGTATACAATGAACACAACATTTATAAAAAATACTGTTTATATTTTAAAATAAATTTAGGTTTGACTAGTAAACTGGGCAACATATACATCACATCATTTCTTGGGAAATTTTTTGTATTGGCAAGTGTTGGGTAACAATCAAACATTTTTCATGCAAAATGTTCAACGTAACTAGAATAAAGGCGCTTTAAATTCGTGGATAAAATAAATTTTAGAAATCTACGTGCATCTCAAGCATTAAAGCGGCGTTATAATAAGACATTTCATAAAAGTTTTATGGCAATTTATTCCGTTTCAACAATATTCACATTTTAAAATTAATGCTGGCTTATAATAAAAGTTGAGACTTGATGTATCCTCGCCATTTTTTCGCATACTTTATGAAATGTTATATTTATAGAGGGTATTGTGCAAATTTAATAATATAATATTGCAAAGCAATTTTATATCAAATTCTACTTCATGATTTGACTTTACACAAAAGTTCTAAATTTTCTATAAAATATTGTTTTATTATTTTAAACTCCTCCAAAGATTTAAACAATGCTATTGTGTACATAGCACTTTATCGTAGTAATTTTAAAGATTGTTATATTTATGTTTTATAGTGGACAGATTTAAATTATTCACAAATTCCACTTATCTATCAAAGTGTTAGACGGGTCTAATTGTCATTATACCTTTTGTAGACATTCTAGCTTACTTTATTTTAAAAAGTTGACTTTCTTGACCAGGCAACCGGCAGGTGGTAGGAAGTTATATAAATCTTCGGGTGGGGTCTATATGACCCCATTCAGTTTTAAAATCTTGACTAAAACTATATTATTAAACATATCTTGGAAAATGTCTTTTAATAAAAGGTATATATTTTTTATAATAACATTGCAGTTTTAAGTTTTAAATGTAACTACATTTCTAATACAAATACAGAATTATTACCAAAAGAAAACCAAGTCTTTCACACAATCAAGGTGGTTCGGAAAAAAGTTGTTTCTAAAAAAACCTCGCAAATACTGGGCGCTATTGCTCAAGTGAAAAGCCGCGCCATTTTGATTTCTGCATCTATTTATATTTTCTATTTTTTGTATTAAAAAACATGCTTTTTGCATCGGTTCATAGTACATACAAACATTTTTATTTGAATTACCCTTATATCCCCTAATAATAAGCAAAATATACCAAAGTACTTATATGTAGAAGATAGTCGTCAGGTGGGGTCAACATGACCCCCAAACTAAGGTCATATTGACCCCATCTATCGTTTGCTGGGTTAAAATAAGTCTAGTTAACATTCTTAGCTTAAACTGACATTCTTTAGACTGACACGCTGAAGGATATACCTAGCCAAAGATAACATTTTGAAGAAAGTTATATCTAGCTTGTTTTCATTTTATTACAGTTTAGCTAAAGCTCAAATTGGCATTCTTAATTTGGATTATTTAATATTTTTGTAATTATTAAAATGTGTTCTGATATGCTTACTATGTTGTTTGGGATTATCAATTTTAAAAATAAATGATATACCTAATTCATCTCGGTTTTGAAATAGTGTTACCAAAATTGTGCGATTTTACACAATTTTGCACGATTTTTGACAAGTTACACAAGTATTTCTTCATCTCATCTATCAACACTGTATGGAAAGTCTTTCAAATAATTTGCTTGATTAAAAAAATTTTAAAGATTAAAGATAATTAAAAATTATGAAAAGAGTGATAATTAATTTTTTCTTCTCACGTCATGAGTTCAGTTATGGATTTTCTGAAAATTTTATGGCGATACTATTTAACAAGTTATAATAATTTAAAGAATCACCATTACAAACATTACCATATTTTTATTTTATTAAAAGAAATAGTTTTTCCCCACCCCATTTTTTAATTCGAATTTTAAATTAACTGAAATTTAAATCATATAACTTTGTATAATTATACTTCCATCATAATTAGATGTAATAAATACCCCGTTTAATTTGTTTGGCTTCTATAATAATTATTATTTCATGTCAAACATACGCTTATCATTTTAACAGCACATCTATTTTAGTGCATATCTCCTGCACGTTATACCTAATAAATGGACAAATCAATTGTGATTAAACTATGGATCATATTCTAATAATATTAGTGCCATTAGAAACTTGTCACCTGAACCTATTGACGAAGCTTTGGCGTAGTTATTTCAGAACTTGCAATCATATGTTTGTGCAGTTGCCACTTATTAATTTAAAGCTCTTTTTGTCGACTTACAATGTTATAAAACACATTATATATTATACCTATTAATCAAATTAGAACGAACTATAAATTTAATGTTAAAAACCCCTACAATTCTAGTTTATTATTGTTGGAACTTTTACTTCCTCCCTCCCTCCATATTAAATGGAAAATTTACTATATATCAAAACTGTTCTACTTTTTTAAATTTTTTCGGATTCAGGGGACAATTTTACATAAGAATTGGCTGTTCAATTTTGGGATTTCATGGTATTCCATGGTTAACGATGGAACAAGTGAAAAAGCAGCCACTAATAACTATTAAATTAGTCATTTTTAACTAATTTATTTTTAGAGAGCAATTTCTCAATTTGACGGTTATTTTGTCGTGGATGTTTTAACGACGCGTCGGGTATTTTGGGATGCGGGTATTTTGCCATCAGGTAGTTTGTCGTCAGGTATTTTGTCGACGGGTATTTTGTCATCAGATAATGTTTCGAGGATACTCAGTCAGGTTCCAGCACTTGAGAAGGCACCACGCGAGAGCGACAGCTCTTAAAACGTAAAAGTTTAAAACCAACAATATTTTTTTAAAAAGTGCAAACCAATTATAGTGAACCAAACACTTTTCATAAAGTGCAAACTTAAATAGTGTAACGATCAATGAGGAGTGAAGTGTTAAGGGATATGAATGAATTAAGTGCCACCTGTCATTGGACGCTTTTCACTGGACAAACAAAGGAGGTCAAACAAGAGGGGAGGTGGCCATCCCCAAAAAATTAATAAGTTACCTTAAGCATATGCATGACCTAACCCATAATCTGCAAATTAAACACGACAGATATCTTTAAAACCCTAGGAAAGGCACACTGCGTAGGCCAATAAATCTGTCAACAACAAATGCGTAAGGCAAACCCAAACAAGACCAATAATAAACACCAGACACACAGAATAAACTAACACATTAATCACTATAACCCCAACATAGTAAAAAAGCATAATAACCAAACTCTACTGAATTTGTAAACATTAGATAACAGAATAATTGCGCTTGTCATTTGTTTAACTAATAAATAAATGCAATACTTAATTTTGGAATTTAAGAAAAAAAGACAAAACTCTACCACAAAACGTGCTTGGGACAAAAATTACGCAAACTTGAACGAAAGATCATTACACTACTAAGGATAGACTTACCCGACTAACATCCCCGCGACCTGCTAATGGGCAAAACCATTACCAAAAATATAAAATACTGGGCCCAAGTCACTCGTAGGCAACGCAACAACATACTACAAGCCACCCTTGAACTAGACCTTACAGACAAAAAAGTCGGGAGACCATGCTTTACATTTCATGACACGTTAGCACAAAACATGCACTTCTCACAAATTAACAAGACCAGTTGGGAGCAACTAAGCAACAATAAAAATAAAATTAAAAAAAAAACAACTGACACACTTTACCAAGTGCAGGAACTATCTGACCAGGACACGGACAATGACAATAACTAACAAGACGAAGACCTCGACTAGGAAACTACACCCCTGCAGCGAAATAACAACTCCTCAACTCCAAATAGTAATCCCAAATGTTTGGAGTAATACTAATCGACTGGTCTAGGGAGATTCCGCGTCGTACTTAGTTTTAAGTCGGCGTAATTGTCCCCCAAAAACCAACAAACGTCTATCCCTCCCGTCCCTCCTCCTATATACCCTACTGGGCGTATAGCATCGGCTCGGCGAACCCGAGAATGGCTATTAAAACTATTCGCATGTCGCTCTCCAGTCCCAAATAGGGGACAGAACTTCATGTAAATTACGCCGAAACCAATGAGCAACATGTTTTTTTTTGGGTAAATTCATCATTTTATGAAATTCAAGTAGTTGTAAGATCAAAATAGTTCGTTGAATTTTGATAAAAATCACAAAAGTTGTAGTTGCTTAAGGTCACTTTAATTTAGAAAAAATATTCCTTCCATGTATATCATTTCTTCCCTAGTAACTTTTATCTGGTAAGGAATAAGTAGTGTGATTGACTTTAAATGTAAACGTCAGGTAATAATTAAAACATTCATGTTTACATTTTTTTAAATTAAAATTAGTATCACCCGACAAAAAAGCAGAGTATTTTCCTAGCGAGGATTCGCAATTACTTCCTCTATGAATTCGTTTCCTCGCCTCGGCTCGCTCGGAAACTTTTATAATCAGAAGTAATTTCTTAGATTCCACGATCGTCAAACAATATAAAATATACTTTAACCCTTATGGGTACCCCGGTATCCATTCAGCTTTTAGATATGAATTTCTTTTGTGATTAAAAACGAGGAGGTTTGCATTTCATGACATTTCTAAACTAGGTATTTTCTACACAATATTATAATTTGAAATACATGTTTACGCTTTTTTTTAAATTAATAATTTTGAAAGTTTTTTCACACACAAATGACGGTTTGGGTACCCAGGACCTGGGTCCCAGGTGGCCTTTAGTTTAAAATGCCAAATGATATATTTTATAGCTAAAATAAAAATGCAAAGTTTATCTACATCTCTATATACATATTTGTAATAAAAAGTAATACACTTAAACAATTTTTTATTCAACGGTGTAAAGAAACAACTAATCTGTCAATACTACCGAAATCAGCTGATTCAGTTGCTGTCGCTGCGTTTTAACCGATCAAATACGTGGGTATCGCACAAGTTAATAGCTTACCTATTTTTTACTTATAAATACATCCATAAAAAATTATAAAAACGGATATTTTACGTTTAATATCCAAATTAATATAATCTGGGTACCCAGGTACCCACACCGTCATAGGAAGGTGTTTTTATCAGTCACATAAGGGTTAACACAGCACAGTTTAAATTTAGTTCTTATATTTATATTTTACAATAATTAAGCTTACAATTTTGATAAATAAACCCAAAAACACGGATTTTTAATACATCATTGGCAGATCTCTTTTGAATGAAGGTTAAAAAAACAGTCTTAAATAAAAATCCTTTATAATAATGCTTCTAAAAAGCTCTTAGTAGCACTGAAAAATTTGCATCTAAGAGCTCTTAAAAGCATTAAATAAGACAAATCAATATTTGACAAATGTAATATAAATTTATTTGGTCAGAAAATGTTTAAGGTCTGGCTATTCAGAGTTTTACCTACTAAGAACTAGGAATTTCTTATCGTAATACTAACATAGTTAAAAATTTTCCCCGTGTAAATTTTTTAGTGTAGGGGTAAAAATATTAGAGTTGATTTGTAAGTGTAAAAGTTACACTACAAAATACACTAGGTAGCATTTAGTGCTTATTAACTTTATTAAACACATTTAAAGAATATGAACAATATTCATTTGTAAATTCACACTATTTATTATTAAAATAAATCAAAAGGGTAGAAAAACTTAATGCGAGTATTTATTACCCCTTAATGTGTTAAATAGTGACAAAATGTACACTACAGTGCATGTCAATTTCTCTGTCTGTTTTGATGTTACTAAGAGCTCTTTTTTCTTTACACTACTAGTGCACATTGTATCACAATTAAAGTTAAATTACACCAATAGTGGCAAAATAGACTGAAAAAACTGGTAATAACCGAAATGCGTTTTAAAATGTTTGGTTGGTACCTATCTACCTAAGCAGTGCATATCCGAAGATACCGCGTTGTGGAAGTGTGGCATTTTTGTTCAGTTAGATTTTAATTACGGTGAATCCATAAGGGGATATTCTTATTTTCTTATTCGTATTATACTTCCTTGTTCTTTAAGCCTTAATACTTAATAAATACCAATATGTTAAAAGTATGTCCATACCCGACCTATATTATATATCAATAATTTACGGCAGTAGGTCTGGTACTTGTAACATTAATAATATAAATACATACACACTTGATTTACTTTTTATTTTCAAGCGTAATGGTTGTTATATTAACCTATATCTAAATTTTTATTAATATTATGGAAAATTTGTACAGATGTGGTAAATCCCTGACGCCTCTCTACCAATGGGATCACCCATTTTTTATAACAGAAAAATGGATTACTGATGAATTCTCAAGAAAATTCATTACAAGTTGACAGCCAGTAAAACATTGCATTGATCTAAAACTTTTACGTTTTATTTAGTTTAGTTTTATTTTGCTTATGCCAGCCATACGAATATAAAATTATATTTTAAAGGCACCGATTTTAATAATTGTCATAGATTTTTGTTCTAAATAAATGTTTCTCTTTATTTACCTAAAGGTAAATAATAGTGTTAATTTACACTGAACAAAATTGGGATTTTACCCAGGAAGTGTAGAAGTACACGATTTTAGGTAAATTAACACTTTTTAATACAGTGTAAAATTACTTTATCCTTAGTGCTATAGTGTTAAATCATATTTGCTTACTTGGGGAAAATTACACTACAAATTAACTCTAATTGTAGTGTTATAAAACAACACTATTTAGTGTGGACCTGTGTGAACTCTAATTAGTGTTGCTTAAAGTTGATTTTTTTTTAATTTGTAAGGTATTGGAATATTAACTTACAATTTTACCTTTTTTTAAATTTTAGTTGTGCTTTTGAACTATTTTTGTTGCTGTGTTTACTAATGATTTAATAAAATGTAAGAACAGATTTAAAATATGTATAAATAAATAGCGTTAGGTACCAACTTGCAAAAACAAAATATATTTTGTCATTTTATTACATTTGATTTAAAAACAGACAATTTTCTAACTGATTTTATAATTATTTTTTATTTTAATACAAAAGGGATTATTATAATATACTGTCACTGTCAAACGCGAAAAGGGTTACCATAGAAACCATACATTAACAACTCGCGTTTAATTCCTATTTTTCACCTTTCTTTTAATTTACGTTCCAGTTTTATAATATATACTTTATATTATAAAACAGGAACGTAAATTAAAAGAAAGGTGAAAAATAGGAATTAAACGCGAGTTGTTAATGTATGGTTTCTATGGTAACCCTTTTCGCGTTTGACAGTGACAGTGGCAAAGACAGATCTATATGCATTATTGTATATGAAAGATTCAAAAATAAGTTACTGCAAATAAAAAATAAAAAAAAAATGAATATATGGGAACAAACAATCAATTAACAAACAATAAATTAACATATGCAGTATGTATGTTGAATGCAGATAAAGTCAAATCAAAGTAAAGAAAAGGGCAGAAAACAAAGAAAAGAAAACCATAGAAGAAAAGTTGTCTAATTATTAAAAAAATAAATAATTTAAAATAAATAACAATAAAATTTTGTTTTTTATAATTTATTTTTAAAACGAAATTATGGTAGTCACGAAATAAATCAAAACAAGTATCCCTACATAATCATGTGTTCGTAATACAGTGTTGCAGTATCTTCTAGACGAGAATTACAAATTAATAATCTTGGTTGAACACAGTTAACATGATCGTTTATTAGTGCAAAACTGTGCAGTGAAAGTTAATAAAAATTTATGTGGAATTTTTACAGGCATAAGTGCATTACCAATTTTTCACGTTATAAGAAATGCATTAATTAAAGACAAGGGCTTCATAGGAGATTATATATTTAATTAACGCATATCTTGTAACCTAACAATAAAAACCAATGATTTTTTTCTCTTATGCACTTATACCAGGTCCTGTAGAAGTGGCAAATACATTTTTTTAACATTCACAATACAGTTTATCGATAATAAACAATGAGATCCCATGAAGTCTTAGCAATTTTAATAATTTTTTACTCGGAAACCAAACAGTCAATCTTTCTAAAACTTTGTAAATGTTTTTTAAGTAGACTCTACTACAATCTATAATTTTTGTAACATTTTCTGCCATAAAATGGATGTAAAGTTTAATTTAAGTTAATGAAAAAAAAACACAAAAACAATATCTGCACTTTATACAATTTTCAACCTATTAAAATGTAATATTTAACTACTTAATGTGTTAAAAAGTCAAGTTTTAATAAACATAAAATCTATATTCGCCAATGCAGCGGGAAAACCTGTTGAGTAGTGTTATTATACCTAAATTTTATGGATTTTAAAAATTGTATGAATTTAATTTATCTACAACAAAGTATTTAATAAAACTAAACGAAATATAACCAGGCATCTCAAGAAACACAAGCAATCTCCGTAAATTTAACTATGGCTCGTATATTTTACATTGCCGTGGTTCATAGTAAAACATTCTAGATTGCTAATTAAATATATAAGCCAGCATTTTGACGGCCCTGCATTAAACTCCAAACGAGCAATCCGGTCGTGTCCCGAGATCATAGCACATCAGAATCATTTAAACGTATTTTACGTCTAGATATAATCGCTGGTACTCCGACTTCCCCTTTACTTGCCTAATCCATCCATCACGTCTTAATTTATATGCAAAGTCACTTTACCAGCCACCATTAAATTCATTTATGATCTTTGATGAACCAGATACTGCTTTCAGACATACATATTTTAATTGGAATACTCGTTATTAAGATATATACTCATACGTATGCCATCTGCATGTAATGGATTTTATGTTGAATTATGAATATGCTTTGGGAAATGCTTTTCTCTAAAAATCAAGTAATTTTTCTGGTATTTAGTATTAATTTTGGTAATAATGACACAATTTGAAAGGGTAATACAAATTATAAAACGTTTTATAAGAAAATTATTGTTTTATAACCACAATCCACACACAAGGTCTGTTCTATACACAGTAAAACATTTTGCCCGTGTAAATTTTTTAGTGTAGGAGTAAAAATATTAGAGTTGATTTGTAAGTGTATAAGTTACACTACAAAATACACTAGGTAGCATTTAGTGCTTATTAACTTTATTAAACACATTTAAAGAATATGAACATTATTCATTGGTACATTCACACTATTTATTATTAAAATAAATCAAGAGGGTAGAAAAACTTAATGCGAGTGTTTATTACCTCTTAATGTGTTAAATAATGACAAAATGTACACTACAGTGCATGCCAATTTCTTTGGCTGTTTTAATGTTACTAAGAGCTCTTTTTATTTACACTACCAGTGCACATTGTATCACAATCAAAGTTAAATTACACCAATAGTGGCAAAATAGACTTAAAAAACTGGTAATAACCGAAATGCGTTTTAAAATGTTTGGTTGGTACCTATCTACCTACGCAGTGCATATCCGGAGATACCGCGTTGTGGAAGTGTGGCATTTTTGTTCAGTTAGATTTTAATTGTGGGAATCCATAAGAGGACATTTTTATTTTTTGGTAAGTATTATACTTCCTTTTTCTTTAAGCCTTAATACTCAATAAATACCAATATGTTAAAAGGATGTCCATACCCGACCTATATTATATATTAATAATTTACGGCAGTAAATACGTACACACTTGATTTACTTTTTATTTTTAAGCGTAATGTTTGTTATATTAACCTATACCTACATTTTTATTAATATTATGGAAAATTTGTACACGTGTGGTAAATCCCAGACATACCGCCTGACGCCTCTCTACCAATGGGATCACCCATTTTTTATAACAGAAAAATGGATTACTGATGAATTCTTAAGATAATTCATTGCTTACAAGTTGACAGCTAGTAAAACATTGCATTGATCTAAAACTTTTACGTTTTAAGGAACCATTTTGCTTAAGCCAGCCATACGACTCAAATATAAAATTATATTTTAAAAGGCACCGATTTTGATAATTGTCATAGATTTTTGTTCCAAATAAATGTTTCTCTTTATTTACCTTTTCGTTTTATTCACTACCACCAATAGGTTTTACTCAAATAATAGTGTTTATTTACACTAGAAGTTTGCACTAAAAGAGTAAAAGTACCTTTCTAAAATTAGAACTTTTCCAAAGTAGTGTTAATTTACACTGAACAAAAGTGGGATTTTACCCAGGAAGTGTAGAAGTACACGATTTTAGGTAAATTAACACTTTTTAATACAGTGTAAAATTACTTTATCCTCAGTGCTATAGTATTAAATCATACTTGCTTACTTGGGGAAAATTACACTACAAATTAACTCTAATTGTAGTGTTATAAAACAACACTATTTAGTGTGGACTTGTGTGAACTCTAATTAGTGTTGCGTAGAGTTGATTTTTTTTTACTGTGTATCGTTTCGCACGTACTAAAAAATTACTGCAACACTGCACAGAATCTAAATCCATTTTTATGTTGTTTAAAATTCTTGTGCTTTGGGTTTGTGGTGTTTGTACAGATAAATAATCGTTTTAATCGTTGTGTTTCTTACAGAGGCACGTAAGCCTCAAATGAGGCCTTAAAGTGGCAAGAACAACCATTTTATTCCTTTTTTGGTAAAAATAAACCTTATTCTATCAGGGGCCCTGATTCAGGGCTGTCATCAAAACTGTCAAATTCCAATTTTAAAATTAATTTACACATGTAAACTGCCTCTGTAAGAAACACAACGTTTAAAAGTTATTTGCGTGTAAATGAATGAAGTTTGTGGGGCGAGCGACGCAGGAGCGAACCCCACAAAACTTTACTTCAAAACTTTACAGGTCTTTTATACAGCACGTAAAATATTACAGGTCTGTTCCCATAATGTATCGTTTACTTGGGTACAAAAACAAAAAAATTAACCTATAAAATGTCATTTTCTAAGAAGGTGGAAATAAAACGATTTTTAATCTTTATAAACAGTACAAACCCAAAGAACAATAATTGTAAATACCATAAAAATGGCCGCCGATTAAATTAGATTCTGTGCAGTGTTGCTGTGATTTTTGTATGCGCGAAACGAGATAGAACAGACCTTGTTGTGTAGATTGTGGTTATAACTATACAGGGTGTCTCACCAGATAAATAATCGTTTTAATCGTTGTGTTTCTTACAGAGGCACGTAAGCCTCAAATGAGGCCTTAAAGTGGCAAGAACAACCATTTTATTCCTTTTTTGGTAAAAATAAACCTTATTCTATCAGGGGCCCTGATTCAGGGCTGTCATCAAAACTGTCAAATTCCAATTTTAAAATTAATTTACACATGTAAACTGCCTCTGTAAGAAACACAACGTTTAATAGTTATTTGCGTGTAAATGAAACAAAACTTTACAGGTCTTTTATACAAGCACGTAAAATATTACAGGTCTGTTCCCATAATGTATCGTTTACTTGGGTACAAAAACAACAAAATTAACCTATAAAATGTCATTTTCTAAGAAGGTGGAAATAAAACGATTTTTAATCTTTATAAATAGTACAAACCCAAAGAACAATAATTGTAAATAACATAAAAATGGCCGCCGATTAAATTAGATTCTTTGCAGTGTTGCTGTGATTTTTGTATGCGCGAAACGAGATAGAACAGACCTTGTTGTGTAGATTGTGGTTATAACTATATAGGGTGTCTCACCAGCGATGGTACCTTAGACGTTTACGGAGAACGGCTAAGGATATCACCTTGAAATTTTTATAGCAATTATTGTACAATTTAATCTACCTTTTAAAATTATTTTGAATAAAAATCCTCTTCCGGTTTAACCGGAAGCGATATCAACTTTGTTATTTCCAATGGAACACCCTGTTAATTTTTTAATTTTTAAATTCCTCATGAAATTCTTAATGAAATTGCTGTACCATTCCCTATACCTAAACTTAATAGTTTTTGACAGTTGCACCTTCATTAAAAATTGCTTATAACTTTTTTGATATTCGGTTTGCTGGTATGCTGTAAGGATTTTTGGAATCTTAAAACATTGTTTTAAAGATTTTATGTCTGAAATTTTGATATTTATGATCAAAAACCAGAGAAAAATCGTGGTAAATTTGGTTAACTTCAAACATTAATAAATTGTTTATTTTCAATGGAACGGTATGCATGTTTTTACATAATCAAATAGGAAAATGAATTACATTTCGATTGGTAGATTAAATTGTACAATAATTGCTATAAAAATTTCAAATTGATATCCTCAGCCGTTCTTCGTAAACGTCTAAGGTACCATCGCTGGTGAGACACCTTGTATACATACAGTTATTTACACTTTTTTTATATTTTTCGCTAACTATAGGCAGAACGTTAAAAATATTCATTTTCTTTTTGTGGTTTAACAAAATTTAATATTGAATTGTTTACGTAGACGTCACAGATATCTAATACTAGATTCCAAATGGACATAAATATTTTATTAAAACATGGCATATAGGTACAGGATGTCCCAAAACTCGAACGAGCCAAAAGTAATGCGAAACACATAGTTAAAATTGCCAAACGCAAAGGATAAGCGAGATGAGAATAAAAAAGAATAGCCAATCCCAATGGATGGCCATAAGGAGTTCTTTAAATTGCTAGAACTCTTAGGATGCATTGTTAATATTAAATATATGTAAAATATTTGGTAGACTGGAATCCACTTCATTGACACTGCTGTCAATTTTTGTTCTTGTCATTATACAGGGTGTTTTTAACAATATCTCAGAAAACGTTTAAGATTCAAAACTAAGCTTTTGTACACATCTTACCAATAATATTAGCTACTTTTCAATTGTTTGGTTGGAAAACTTTCTGGATAAATTCGACGAGCTTCTGCAGCATTTCCATCCTCAACGCCATAAACAAAATGCATATCGCACATATCTCTATCAGTGAAATTATTCATTTTTATATCACTACGCAAATGAAATACTACGAATGGGTAAATTAATTGTCTTAACTAAATAATAAACAAAAACTTGACAGTTTTTTACGAAGGCGTAGAAGGGTAAACAACAATATTTTTTTTTAATAAAATTTTTAATCGACAATTTTCGATCGGTTCGACAATTGTCGATCGGACCGACAATTGTCGATCGGATCGACAATTGTCGATCGAATCGACAATTGTCGATCCGATCGACAATTGTATATATACAGGGTGTTTCACATTCGTGGCCCATTAGAAGTTTCTGGGAAACGAAAAAAGATATCGATTTGAAATTTTAAAAGCGTTTATAATCCATTTAAGTCTATTTTTCTATAATAATTTGAACAAAATGCCACTTCCGGTTAAACCAGATCAACTTAAATATTATTAATATTATTTTAAAAATTTTCGAATTATTAATTTTTAAACACTTAATTAGTTAACAAATTGTTTATAACAACCTGAAAAATTGACGCGATTAAATTTTACAAATTATATTACGTGGTAACCATAGAAACCGGTCTCTGGTAGAAACCGTCAACTCACCCGTCACAGGTTTCGTGATACAAAATAATATGTAAAATTTTAGAAATTGTTAAATATCTCTGAAATTATTAACTTTAGGTATAGGGAATAGTAACATCAATCGAAAGGTTTTTTAATTTACTATTAGAATATGTAAAAATATACAAAGTGTTACATTTGAAATTAAAAAAGTTATTAACCTTCAATTTGCCCTAATTTTTTTAAGATTCCAAAAATTCCAACCCTATATTTGCAAACCTCATAACAAAAAAGTTATAGGTTGTTTTTGATTGACGCGCATTTCTTAAATTTTAACAAAAAAAATAATAATTCGAAAAATATTCACTTCAAATTTCAAATCAATATCTTTTTCGTTTCCCAGAAACTTCAAATGGACCACGAATGAAAAACACCCTGTAAATATACAATTGTCGATCCGATCGACAATTGTCGGTCCGATCGACAATTGTCGAACCGATCGACAATTGTCGATTAAAAATGTTATTAAAAAAAAATATTGTTGTTGGCCCTTCTACGCCTTCGTAGTTTTTTTTTTATTGTATATATACAATTGTCGATCGGATCGACAATTGTCGATTCGATCGACAATTGTCGATCCGATCGACAATTGTCGGTCCGATCGACAATTGTCGAACCGATCGACAATTGTCGATTAAAAATGTTATTAAAAAAAAATATTGTTGTTGGCCCTTCTACGCCTTCGTAGTTTTTTTATTGTTGACAAAAATTGCAATAAAGCGGACGACTATGTAAATAAAAAAATAAATGTTTTTTCTTATCAATAATATGTAGACATGTTGCTAATTTTTTCATGCTTTTAATCATAAAATGACGTTTTTCTCTAAAGTGGTTCACGCTAGAGCTTTTGACCAAGATTACCTTTTTTGTGTAAAAAATACTTGCAGTTTAAAAAGTGCTTTCAAATTGCCAATATTAACAGTTTTAAAGAAATTAGGGTAAAAAAAAATTTCACACAACCCTTAGATCTCCGCCACTGGCATATAAAAAAATTGAATTGGGACTAAAAAAGTAGCTAATATTAATTAAGATGTGTACAAAAGCTTAGTTTTTTCCTGGAATTAGTCAATGAATCACATCCTTCATTTTTCGAAACATGTTTTGAAACACCCTGTATATCATTTTAATTTATGTTTTCCTTGGCTGATTATGCCGAAATGATGATTATTTATATCACTATCGCGAGAACCCGAGACCGGTCAAGTTGTTCTGCGTCGTAACGAAATTGGAAGTGCTCCTATATGCTTATAAGCATATTAATATTAGGATGATGGAAAATGAAGTAGCTATTTTGAATGCATAAGGGAAGTTGCACGCGAACTGGATGTTTCTCGTTTAACAGTTCAGCAAGTTATGAAGAACGATTGTCAACACCCTTTTTATTTTACGCGAGTACAGCACCTGCAGCCTAAAGATTATCCAGCTAGAGTGTAATTCTCCCGGTGGTTGCCAGAGCAAGAAGATCAGCAAAATTTTGTCTCTAATATTTTGGCTCTGGTGTACAGTTTTTTTAATTTTTACTTTAAAACATTGGCGTTCTGAAGTATGACAGTCCTTTTTGAGGTTAGTAAACAAAGTCCGCCAAAAGATTTTTAAAAGTTGTTAAATCGTCTCCTAAAATTTTTAAAGCTCTAACGTTTAACCTACTAGGGGTGTCAATCCCGAGCCCATTTTTCAATCCCGGGCCTTTTGGGACCAAAGGTAACTAATCCCGGGATCCCGGGATCAGTCCCGAAAAAATATATATCATTAATTTTAAAACCAATTTAAAATAAAACAAACAATTTAACGAACGATATCTTTCGGACTTCACACTAGTCGGAAGAATGGTTTTCAAGAATTCGTAGGCACATTGTACCCACGTTTACCCCCATTAACAAATAATTCCATTTCTTTTATCAATCGGGCCTTGGTGAGTTCCAATTGGGGCTGTAACTTACATTGAAATTATCAAGTTTGTGACATTTTTTCAGGTTTGACGTTTGAAATATGTTGTTATATTATAGGTTATGTACATAAATTTATTATACAGTGACCTGTAATTTTACATGCTGATTTTATGCTATATAATCTATCTGATGGAAACACTCTTGCTATGTAATTTCAATGTATTTTCATTATTGTACGGCGGTGTATAATAATTTGACTTGAACTGAGTAAAAAAATTAAGTGTTTATATATATGCTTATAAGCATATACCTATAGGAGTATTATAATATGAAAAATGTCATACGCTTAAAAAAAGTCTATTTTATTCTTTGTAACTTATTACTAAGATCCCGGGATTGGGACTTTTAATCCCGGGATTTTCGGGATCGGATTTTTTACGGGATCCCGGGACCCCGGGATTTCGGGATCCCGGGATTGACACCCCTATAACCTACCCAACCGTTCTCATTCGATTACACTATTAAAATTTAAAAAATATGTTTAATTTGTTTATCTCCAATGGAGATTCTCTATTGCTATCGGCACTCCCCCTTTTTCTATGTGGCCCGAGTTCTAGGACACTCTGTATATTAAGAAAAAATGGACATGATTTCCAGGTAATCTTTTACACCAAACACAAGTTTTTTTTTGTTAGACACGTAGACAAGCCAACTCCTGTATTAACCACAATTACTACGACATAAAATTGATTATTTAAATCAAATGTGTGAGAATGCCACAAACCGTAACATTAAAATCCTGATGGCAAAATGCAAAACCATTGTTGAATGGTTTATTAGTTATTACCCATAAAGTTTCCAATGGGACTGAATTGTCAAAGTTCAAAATCTTTTGAAAAATAAACTAATAATTTTCATATCTACAAAAAAAATTTTGAGGATGACCAAAATTGAAAAATTAAATTTTGTGATATTTGTTCATAATTCCAGGTTTGTCACTAAAGTCTATTCAAATCCAAACTAGACTAAATGTAAACATAACCCTCCGAATCGACCAATAAGAACTTACAATCCGAGTCACAACATCAGAATCGACCAATAAGAACGAGTTGTCATGCGTCTGGGCGTTTTTGTTTAGTCCAGCTTGGATTTGAATACACTTTAGGTAATTATTTAGCCAGCGAGTTAGCAAATCCTTCTCTCAATGTTTTGTTTGTATACGACAAAAAGGCTTATAGCTAACTATATATAGTTTAAATGCATTAAAAATTCAAACTCTTAATTCTTTTTAAAATATTACTTTTTTAATGATGAAGAATATTTGTAGGAAATATTATGACCGGTTGGATTATTGTTTGGTGGTAAAGGTCACCTCTTTGAAAACAAAATAAAATATTTTTTATTGGAATTTAATGTTAAAATTCTAACACAAAACTTATAACCTCATTTTCTTATATTTTGTATAAAAGGTATTTTTTTAAACCTGTTACATTATCTTAAAGTACTAGTTTTTCCTTTTATAGTCCTTGTTGAATTTATAATATCCTTTCTTTAATTCAAGATATTGTAAGTTAAGGTTTTATTTTATTTAGGTAAAACATTGATTTTAATAATACATTTTCCGAAGAAAATAGTATATTAAAGTACAAGTTGCAGAAGGCCACATAGTCTCGCACGAATTCGAAATTTGGCCTCGAGCGACGAAGGAGCGAGTGGACGAACGAATGAGTGCGATAATAGCCTTCTGCAACGTGTGATTTATACTATTTTCTCGATTTTAACTTTTATTTAGGTTTTTTTAATTGTTTTGTGGTCGTTGTTAGTTGGGGGATTTTTCTCGCAAAATGTCAGTTGGTAACACAAAATGACAGTTGCATGGACAGGTACATTTATTTTTATTTCCTATTTATTAATAATCACAGATTATACAACTTAATAATCTGTCTGTATTTGTCAACTGGATAATAAGGTTTTGTGTAAGTATTGTATTATGTTTTAATGTTTTCTGATATTTTTGAACAATTGTGTTTACTTTTAGCAGTGAAAAATGTCACAGGAGGCAGTGGCGGATTGGGGATTTTGGGTATACCAATATCTCAGTTATTAGACATGGGACCCACACCAAATTTATAATAGTTTATTATGACATTAAATAGACAAGTTTGGCGCAAACAGAATTTAAATTGAAGTTTGCGAAAAAAAGTTAGTTTTTTGTGTCGCCTCACCTGGCTTCTGGCCCCCCCATTTGAGATAATTCAAATTAAAGTGGTGCAATTTATACTCCACTATTATTTATCGACAAATTTAAAATTTTATTTAAAAAATATAAATATTACAGTTTTTATACGATTTTAAATTTTTATTATTTATTTTATTATAATAAAAAAATATTTAATATGGTGTAAAATCTGTAATATTTGGATTTTTCAAATAAAATTTTAAATTTACCAATAAATTATAGTGAAGTATAAATTGCACAACTTTAATTTGAATTATCTCAAATGGGGGGGCCAGAAGCCAGGTGAGGCGACACAAAAAACTAACTTTTTTTCGCAAACTTCAATTTAAATTCTGTTTGCGCCAAACTTGTCTATTTAATGTCATAATAAACTATTATAAATTTGGTGTGGGTCCCATGTCTAATAACTGAGATATTGGTATACCCAAAATCCCCAATCCGCCACTGACAGGAGGTTTTACAAGCAACACCGAACATTACAATAAAAGTTTATATCAATTGTGCTAGTGATTAATTTATAGTAGTTTTGTGTTTTGTGTACTGTGGGTATATAATATTTCCAATAAAATATCGTTTGATTGACCTGTTTGGCTCATTTATTTGTCAATATTTGTTATCCTGCACAAGTACAACCTGAACTGCACTTTTTCACATTAAACTTAAAATTTTGCATTAAAATTCATTGTTGGAGCAAACTTAATACAACAAAACAATAATAAAGGCTTCATTTTCAATAAAAGTGTAGTTCAGGTGGCACTAGTGCAGGATAACAAACAAAGCTATTATAAATAATCCTAAAAGTAATGAATTTGAGGTTATTAAACAGTTTGACATTTTGGGGGTACCAATACTTAAAAACTAAATGTTACTAAAAATCGTTTAAGAATGAGCTTCATTCTTCAACGATTACATTCTTACATAAAAATCGAGAAAATATATTTTATTTAAAAAAAAACGTACGTAACTCTAGTTCAGAGCATCAAAAAATGCATTGTACATCACTAGCTTTAGCCAAACATGCATTAAAGTAAAAAAAATGCAACTTTTTTATGATTAAAGGTATTGTGCTCAAAAACAATGAAACTTTTAAAAGTTACAAACAAAATTTACTTTATATTAAGCTAAAAATGGCATTGGTTGGTTTCTGTACAGCTATAGTGTATTGAGTGTTTTATAACTTTGTAATATATTTTGATTGTAGGATTAAAAACCATACAATACTATTTATTAAAACCAGTGCTTTTCTAAGAAATTATTTTCAGACTTGCAGTAAAACTTTTTTTTGTGATAATTAGTTTGTTAATGATAAAACTTAAACTCTTAAATGTATGTATTTGTTTTCTTTATTAAAAATGTATCCAAGGGAGTTATGAAATTTTAATTTGGATTTATTTATTTAATATTTAATTTCTTAAACTAACTTATTGTTTTACAAAAATATAGATTTATGATCGCAAATAAAAAAAATTACGAAAAAAAAAATAATTGTGCAATTCGATTTTAAATTTTTATTATTTATTTTATTAAAATAAAAAAATATTTAAAATGGTATAAAAACTGTAATATTTGGAGTTTTTAAATAAAATTTTAAATTTGTCGATAAATTATAGTAGATAATAAATTGCACCACTTTAATTTGAATTATCTCAAATAGGGGGGCCTGGAGGCAGGGTAGGCGACAGGAAAAACTAACTTTTTTTCGCAAACTTCAATTTAAATTCTGTTTGCGCCGAACTTGTTTATTTAATGTCAATATAAACTATTATAAATTTGGTGTGGGTCCCATGTCTAATAACTGAGATATTGGTATACTTAAAACCCACCAGCCGCCACTGCCCTATAGGGCATTATAATGCATTATAGGGCATTATAATGCCAATGCAGTCAAAATATGCATCCAGTTTTATTGCCCTTTAAAAAGAAAGGAAAAAATATTTTAAATATTAATAATAATTTAGGATTAAAACATCAAATCATAATAATATTAAAAACAAATCATAAGGGACAAATAATTCATAAAAAAATTAAATTTAAGCTAAAGACAGTTAGAAAGAATATTAAGAGCAATAAGAGAAAAAAACTAATTTTGTTTTTTAAATTTAATCTTAAATTTCTACTAACATTATAAATAAAATTTATACTTAATTAATATTTGTATAATATATGTATAATTAATTAATTGACATTTAATGTAATATTAAAAAAAAGTTTCACAGAAAGTCTAAAAGTCACTTGTCAGTCCATTAATTAATTATACATATTAATTAAGTATCGAACATAAAAAACCTAAACAATCTTTGTAAGATTTCTTAAGTAATTTTGCTCAGAGACTCATTCAAACAAACTTTAAGACGAAATAATATTAATAAAAATATATTAAATTTTAATTTAAGTAATTATTAAACTCAGCACAAATGCTGGAAAAGCAATAAAATTGAATATTCTCCGAGTTTTATTTAGTTTTCATTGTATTTCCAGGTTAGTTATTTACTTGATAAAAAGACTTGGGTATAATTTAAATTTCTTAATTTAAGCTTTTTTCTGATCCTTTTATTCAATTTCTTTGCTTCGCTGCTTAAGGAAAACTCTGATTTCTTTCAAAAGACACCAAAAGGAATATTTTTCTATAAGATAAACTTAAATAATTATGTGCACTTGGATGCTAATTACTTTTCTAGTTTAGTTTAGTCCTAAATAAAATGTTTGATGTAAAAAATATATCTTTATTTGTATTTTATACATAAACCCTGCCTATACAATGGATAAATAAAAAATGCGCATGCTCCATTTTCAAAACTTTTATTTTGTGATATTTTATTTATTTATGATGTGAACAGGAAAATAAAAAAAATCCACGGTTTTTTATAAAAAATATTATGCACTCTATTAACTATCCACTTAAAACTTTTGAATTAATTTATATAGGGCAAAACGTTTAAATCTGAATAATAATAAATTAAAAACTGGTTTTTAACCAAGATAACAATGTCATAGTCCTACCTCCTGAACTGCATATTTTAGTACCTATATTTGCAGTTACACCAATGTCTAACTCACTACATATAAAATTTATAACCAATATATGGGTTAAAGTGCAATCTTAAAAAAAAATTACAAAAGACCCTGGATGGTCTTTTAATAGCACTGAAAGTCTTAAATTGTTAAAAAATATTGACTACCTGAGAACCAAATGTTTTTTATGTTTGGAAAAAGTTGTAAATATGTATTTTGGTAATAAATGAAAAGGAAAATATTATGACCAAATAAATAATTTCGCAATGGATTTTGTTTTTTTTAAATATTTAAATCCATGCATATATAAATATTATAAATGCAAAAGTCCATCCAACTTAAGTCGGATAGTCGGAACAACTCTTCCACGCCTTAACTGCCAAACCAATTTTGTTGAAATTTGGTACCGAGATAGTTTAATACCCTGGGCGGATTTTTCGGTTTTTTTTTAGTGGTTTTTAACTCTTTGACCTTTGACTAACAAAGCTAATGTAACAGCTAGTAAAAATTTAAAATATTTTTATCATCCTTTATTACATTAAAAATTTAATATAATTACCAAAATTTTAAGTACCTAATCAATTTATTGTGTATTATCTCTAATTAAATGGGCAATAACTGGATTGCGGTAAAAAATAAACTACAAGTTATATTATATTACAACAATAGGTTATAACAAACAATTTCAGGTAAATGCCCATTAATTACGCTAAATATATTGTTTATCAGTTAATTAGACTTGTTGGGCTAATTTGCTCGAATACAGTTGCAACATAAACAACATCATAGCTAATTTATGTAGTTCATATTACAGGTAGTTTTAAAATTATTCGTTTGAAAACAAGGGCGCTACATGGGCCCGGAATTGTACGCGACGGGATTTAGTTTTCGCATAATTTGTTCCTGGTAAACATACATTAATGTCCTATAAAATATTAGCTTTTCAGAAAGTATTGTTCCAACAAATTATATTATAGGAATTGTACGTTATTTTTGTTGATTCGATTGCATTATTTTGATGAGTTTTTAATGTTTTAAGAATCAAGCACAAAGCGTAAAAATCATCTCCCATTTTATTTTTTTAATCACTCGATTTAAAAATAATACAAGACTTTTTGAAGAAAAAAAAATTAAATCAAAATGTCTAGATCTCAAGGTCACATTTTTAACGGATCAAACTTATAATCAACTACTTATTTTTATATTTTTTACTGTGTATGTCTGAAATTAAAACAAACAGAAAACGCATTTTATGAGTACAATTTTCAACATTTAATAATTTAATTTTACTAATTTTGAATTTAAGTATTTTAAACCTGACTTTGGATAACACTTTTTAAGATATATGGAAAAAAAAACAAATGGCAACGTACTGCCAAAAATTTACATTTTTAAAAATATGAAGGTCTTATACTTAACTTCTAATTTTTTCTATTGTACAGGGTAGAACTAAAAAATGCACTTTTGCGAATCGGCATTATTTAAAAAAAAATCCCGAGTCAAAATTTAGATCGTAATTGAAACCTAATAAGTCTGAACAATTTCCGTCTTGAACGGTTTTATTTTCGCCTAAAGATAACCAACTTTTAACCTAAAACATGGCAGATAAGTCCATTTTCCCGATTTTTTCTAATTGCACAGTGTGCATGTCGATTAATAAAAGCGCGACAATATTTGAATTTAAATACAAGGTGTCCCTAAACTTAGTGGCATAAATTTAGAAGTAGATTAAGCAAGTCAAAATAAGATGAAAATCTAAATAAATATTTTTCCTAATTAAGTATGTTTAAAAGATACAGGCTGATAAAGTGTTACTTATCATATCAGTTTTTTTTTAATATAACTTCTACTGTGGTAGACTTGGAAAGGTGATATTTTGCGAACAGTCACTTACTACCAAAACACATATTCACACATAATTACAATTGTTCGAGTGAACACAGTGTCGTAGAAACAGGGGTTGCTTAAGCAAACTTTGAGGTTAGGTTTTTATACCATTTATTATTTATACTAGAAAATATATGATAACAAATTTTTTAATAAAAAAAACTACATTTTTTTTAATGTGACGGTCAGGGCAAAAAGTCCCGAGGCTCATGGAATCCTCTTTTTAGTTTTTTCAATTAAAAAATAAAATTTGTTATCATATACCATTTAATCCTTTTAAATAATGCGATATAACAATTATTGTAACCTCGAATATCTCGGAAACGGTTTATTTTAACGAAGTTTGAGAGGTACACCTTTTTAATGGTAGCCGAACTGTGTAATCTAAAAATTGCATCAAATTTTAGAAAAACCTAACCTCAAAGTTTCTATGGGATAATAAGCTTAAAGCAACCCCCGTTTCTACGACACTGTGTTCACTCAAACAATTATAATTATGTGTGAATATGTGTTTTGGTAGTAAGTGATGGGTGACGTTCATAATATCGAAATTCACTTTATCGAATTCAAAATATCGAACACTTTTTATCGAAAATCAAAATATCGAAAATACAAAATGTCGAAAATCAAAATATCGAAAATTAAAATGTCGAAAATGATAATATCGAAATTTTATTTAATCGAATTTTCAATTTATCGAAAATAAAATATCGACGTTCATAATATCGAAATTCACTTTATCGAATTCAAAATATCGAACACTTTTTATCGAAAATCAAAATATCGAAAATACAAAATGTCGAAAATTAAAATGTCGAAAATGATAATATCGAAATTTTATTTAATCGAATTTTAATGTGAAACTAAACCATATTTTCTTATTTTGAATTTGATATTTTGTTTAAATATTTCAATTAATCGACATATTATTTTAATCCGAAGTGTATATGTATAGAGGCGCCTCTGATATAGAAATGTACTCAAACTCAACAACACAACCCAACCGACCCCGCCCCATTGGCCCCCCCCGCCCCATTGAGCAAAAAACCCAACTAAAATGGGCTAATTTATGTAATTAAAAAGTGTTTTATTTTTATCGTAACATGAATTTGCCCATTTTAGTTGGGTTTTTTGCTCAATGGGGCGGGGGGGGGGCCAATGGGGCGGGGTCGGTTGGGTTGTGTTGTTGAGTTTGAGTACATTTCTATAAAACGCGCATCTCTAGGAGCCAGGGAGCCAAGATAATTCGGTGCATAACCGTAACTTTATCTACAGAGGTGCCTCTGTACATATACACTTCGATTTTAATCATACATTTTAATTTTCGATATTTTTAAATCGATATTTTAATTTTCGAAATTTTAATTATTCGACATTTTCAAATCGACATTTTAATTTTCGATATTATCATTTTCGACATTTTCAAATCGACATTTTAATTTTCGATATTATCATTTTCGACATTTTAATTTTCGAAATTTTAATTATTCGACATTTTCAAATCGACATTTTAAATTTCGATATTATCATTTTCGACATTTTAATTTTCGATATTTTGATTTTCGACATTTTGTATTTTCGATATTTTGATTTTCGATAAAAAGTGTTCGATATTTTGAATTCGATATAATGAATTTCGATATTGTGAACGTCACCCGTAAGTGATATGATATGATAAGTAACACATTATCACCCTGTATCTTGAAAACATAAGTAATTAGAAAAATATTTATTCGGGTTTTCGCCTTATTTTGATTTTCTCAATCTTTTCCTAAATTTATGCCACTAAGGTTAGGGACACCTTGTATATCGTTGCTGCGCCTGAAAAACATCTATGTGAATTTTAACAAATTTTACAGGAGAAAGAAAAGTCATTTCACTACCAGATAAAACTTTGATGAAAGTATTTCCTTATATTTTTCAGTATAATTAAATATTAAAATAATATTAAGGAATGCATACTTTCATAAAAGTGTTATCTAGTAATGAAATGTTTTTTCTTCACCTGTAAAATTTATTAAAATGCGAATAGAGGTTCTCGAACTTGAATAAAAATTTTGCATTTGTAGACATTTTATTTATATACTTTTTAATTGGTTAAAAAAATAATATACATTTTCCTTAACGCCAGAACAAAACACAAAGTGCTTAAAGTACTTTTCGCCAACGATGTCGGCATCTTTAGAAGCGAAGTTTAACTAAATATCAAGATTAACATCTGAAGATTTACATCATTGGCGAAAAGTACTCTAAGCACGTTTTGAAGAAAGAATTGAACCTACACCTTGCCAAAGTTTTTTGTTTTGAGTGCGTTCCACCAACAAATACTGACGGGAAGCTGTTTCGACCTATATTGGGTCGGGCAACTTGGTGTAGTGGAACACACCCAAAACAAAAGACTTGCTGAGCTTATACATATATTTGGTGTTGCGGAATATTTCTAATAGTTGTTAACACACCACAGTTGTCATTTAAATAATTTAATTAATTAATTAATTATTAATGGACGAATTCTTTACATTAATTTTTGCAGTAAAATTAAAAACTGAAATTTATCAATAGTAAAATTTAATTTTTGAAATAAAATGATTTATTTGGTTTATAATCCGACCAAAATTTTTATAAGATGTTTAAATCGGTTCAAATTAAGATTGATTCAGTTGTTCTAATGCTAAATTGGAGTTAACAAGCTAAACAGGTTTTAAATCAGTTTTTGTAGGTCAAAGTAGGTTTAAATTACGATCTAAATTTTGACTCGGGTTCAAGCAACATTATCACTTTAAAATGTAAATAAAGGGTGTACCAATAGCAGTGATATAACTTTAATTTTGAATAAAAGACGAACTTTTTAAGTTAGAAAAGTAAATAGTGTATTTATTGAAAAGATATTTTATGCCATTTATTTTTTGAATAAAACATCATTTAAATGTCCCCCTCTTGATGCTCTGCAGACTCTTATACGATGGGTCCAATTTCTCATGACTCGTGCTAACATAATATAACCCTACATCAATCGAGCAGTTGATGAAAAACATAACCCTCAAAATTCCGGTTGTATGGCTTGAAAATTCGGACAATATCCGGTTGTATGCAACGACTTTAAGCATCATTTGCGTTTTGTATTTGCTATAGCATATATGCTGTACTTAATAATAATTTATTTATTTATATTATTCTTTATCAAAGGTTTAAGACAAATGCATTTGGTTGTATTTTGGGATTTAAATGTTACAAATGTAACCTAGTAACTTTTAACAGTAAATTATTAATTAAGTCTAATATATAATAGTATATTATGTATCAAGTTTGATAAACGCCATTTTATACACGAATTTAATTTAGGGACGAGCGAGTTTGCGAGCAAGTTCTTAAATTAATGAGTGTATAGAAAAGTTTATAAACGAGGTGCATACTATACTTTTTCTACGACAAATACTTAGTATTATACATTTAATTGAATAATCCATTTAAGCATTGTGATTTTAATATTGTGTATAAAATTAAATTAGGCACTTCCCTGCTGTAAATTTTTTATTTTATTTTAATAACCGACCGGTTTCGCCTTATGGCACCTTCAGGGTTTCTACAAGAATGGTATAGAGATATATGATAATATAGAGATGTGTGTAATATTTTAAATCTCTATATTATCATATATCTTTATACCATTCTTGTAGAAACCCTGAAGATGCCGTAAGGCGAAACCGGTCGGTTATTAAAATAAAATAAAAAATTTACAGCAGGGAAGTGCCTAATTTAATTTTATACACAGTACTTATTATTATCTTAAAATGATTTAAATAAAATATTTTTATAGAGCGCCATCTATGAAACAATAGGGGAATCTGTGTGTCACTGTAAAATGTCAAATTTTTACATTTTATAAACACAGACTATAAAGGTTATAAATCGAAATGTATTTCTTGTAAATTGACAGTTTTTCACAGTGAAAGTAAAGAAAATGTTTTATGAGCACTTTACAGTGGAGTCCGTGCCCGAATTTAAGTTATATTTTACTGCCGGCGAAATTAAAAGGTCAGTACAATGTTCATATAATTATAAGTTTAAACTTTTCAAATATTGGCGTTGAGAAAATATTTAATACTTTTGTATTTTTGTATTGAGATAATAAAATAATTTTCACATTTAGTATTATTTTACAAGAAAGGCAATTTATTTTAACGATTGTATGACATTTGACAACTGTCAACTAACTTAAAACTAACTTCAGCCCGTGACTAAAGCGCCATAAAGCCACAACTTGTCAATATGTATATAAAAGGTCACTTAGTGTCATGAAAACATGTACGATAAAGGGCGTTTTAAAAGTGGGAGTAGAAAAAATCATTTTTGTTTTGCATTTAACTTAAAGGTGTTTCTTATTAAAAAATTCACTTAAATAAAAATTAATTTTCTTAACATAAAACTAAAAATGAAAAACATGATAAAATAAAATAATTTTTAGTGGGATTATCTGAATTATTTTTAATATTAAATTAAAAAATAATAACATGATGCGTTTTAAATATTTATATCGAAGTTTAACTATTAGCCAGCGCCAGTGAGTGGGCGACTGAAATCTTTAAAGACAAGGTCGTCACCTTGTCGAATTATTTTCCCCTATTAAAAACCGAATGCTGACATGATACGTCAGCTGTGTACAACAAAAATGGAAATACGGTATATTAATTACATACAGACAATTAAAGTTACCTTAAACATAAGTCATTAACTAAATTAAATAACGTAAAAAACTGGCGAATTTAATTTGGAAATTAATGTCTTTACTCTAAAAATCATCATCCTATTCAGTTTCATAATTAAGTTATTAGTTGAGTAGTTAGTAGTAAATTAATTAATTAATTAAATTAATGAGTGTCTAGAAAAGTTTATAAAAGAGTTGCATACTATACGAGTCAATCCAAATGAAAACACCAAAAATGAATTTAAAAGTGCGCTGCATGATTTTTTATTGTAATGAAAAAATTTGAGGATGATCTTTTAGGTGTCAAATATGAAAATCCGTTGCCGTTTTAATTTTTTGTTGCTTTACTTTTATTTGGCACCCCTTAGAAGTCTGAAATAGTGTCAATTTCTTACTCTCTTATAGTGGGCCAGAACTCTTTTTCTGTGACAAATATTGAAATAATTTTAATTTTATTTTACTGTTCAGTAAGTGTGTTTTCGATATAAATTATTATTATCCAATAAGTTAATCTCATAAAAGAATGGTAAACCACTAAAGATTCATGATAATTTGCCAATTTTTGTGATTTTTGTCTGGCTCCTGTGCCTATTCTACTGAATTTAGAAGGTTCATTTTTTTTAGGTATAAAGTACTTATACAATAGAAAACGTAACTATTATTTTAAGTTTCTAGACTATCAATTTCTTTATTAAAAAAATTATTGAAAATTGATAATTCTCAAAATTAGCCAATTTTGCCCTCAGAAATCATTATGTTGAGGAAAAAATAAAAATCTGAAACTTTCAGGAAATGTAGTCCTTACCTTCATCTTTTCAGTCCAGTTAGTCTTGTTTTGTTATTTTTATTCCTTTAAAAAATATATTAATTTTTTTAATGCCCGTTTAGTAGAGATATTGTTAGTTTTATTTAAAATTTAAAATTTAGATGGCTTTGACTTTGTCAATTCATGTTTGGTAGAGAAATGTCAGAGCTGTCAAAAATATTTCATAAATTTTATTTGTGTGTATTTAAATTGTGATTTCAAAAAGTTTGCAAGTTTGCAAGTGTAATAAATGACGGAGTGTTCGAGATTCATGAATTTAATTGCAATTAAAAATGCAAGAACATATCATAATTTTGTACCTCTTTCTTATAGAAAATATTTAAGTTCTGAGAAGTTTTAAACTGTTAAAAATAAGCAAAAACCAAAAAATATTCTAAATAAACCCCTTTATTATAACATATTTTATTTTAACCAGTTACCTAAAAACTAAAATTTAAAGAAGTATTTACAGATTGTGTAAATTTTTTCCAACACTAACATTTAAAATACATACATTTAACTTTTAACTATTTAGTGCCTTACTAAAGGGATCAAAATAATAGCACAAGACTAACTTGGTTTAAATTGTGAAAGAAACCGACAAAAAACTGCTTAACGCATTTTTTATACGTTTAAATTAACTCTTTATTAATTTCACTTATTATACTTAACGATATAAACCATAAGGATCTTAAATATATTTTTTACATTCTTCTTCTTTAAACACCAATTAGCCAATTAAATACTTCATTATAATGTATATAATATATAATCATATACATATATATATATATATATATATATAATATATATATATATATATATATATATATATATATATATATATATATATATATATATATGATTTTTCAATACATAAAATATAACATAACTACCAAAAATATCAGAACTCTCAAAATTATTTCATAATTATTATTTGTGGTATTCCTTTGGTGATTTTAAAAAGTTTTATATATAACATAATATTACATATTATGTTATATAGAAAATTTACCAAAGAAATACGCACAAATAATATTTATGAAATATTTTTGACAGTTCTGACACTTCTCCACCAAACATGAAAGCCATCTAAATTATAAATTATAAATAAAACTAACAATATCGCTACTAAACGGGCATTAAAAAAAATAATATATCTTTTAAAGGAATAAAAATAACAAAACAAGACTAACTGGACTGAAAAGATAAAGGTGGGGACTACATTTCCTGAAAGTTTCAGATTTTTATTTTTTCCTCAACATATTGATTTCTGAGGGCAAAATTGGCTAATTTTGAGAATTATCAATTTTCAATAATTTTTTTAATAAAGAAATTGATTGTCTAGAAACTTAAAATAATAGTAACGTTTTCTATTGTATAAGTACTTTATACCTGAAAAAAAATGAACCTTCTAAATTCGGTAGAATAGGCACAGGAGCCAGACAAAAATCACAAAAATTGGCAAATTATCATGAATCTTTAGTGGTTTACCATTCTTTTATGAGATTAACTAATTGGATAAAAATAATTTATATCGAAAACACACTTACTGGACAGTATAACAAAATTAAAATTATTTCAATATTTGTCACAGAAAAAAAGTTCTGGCCCACTATAAGAGAGTAAGAAATTGACACTATTTCAGACTTCTAAGGGGTGCCAAATAAAAGTAAAGCAACAAAAAATTAAAACGGCAACGGATTTTCATATTTGACACCTAAAAGATCATCCTCAAATTTTTTCATCAAAATAAAAAATCACGCAGCGCACCCCATTTGGTGTTTTTATTTGGAATGACTCATACTATTTATACGACAAATACTTATTATTATCTTAAAATGATTTAAATTAAATATTTGTATAGAGCGTCATCTATAAAACAAGAGAATCTGTGTTACCGTCAAATGTCAAACTTGTAAGTGTTATATATCGAAATGTATCCCTTCAAAATGGATTAACAACAGTTTTTCACAGTAAAAGTGAAGAAAATGTTTTATGAGCACTTCACGGAGTCCGAGCGCAAATTAGGTTATATATATTTTACTTCCAGCATTGGATATGTCTTGTTTTGTTTGAAACTGACATTTTCAGATAGTATTTAAGACAGGTTATGTTTTATTTTGGCTGATTTAGAGTGCAGAATCGGATGTAAACCTTTCTTAAAAAATGGACATATCTCGTTTTGAATGGTCACCCTCATTTAAAAGGTGTTAGTGTCATGGAAACATGTACGGTAATAGGCGTTTTAAAGGCGAGTAGAAAAAATCCTTTAAACTATTGTTTTAACAAGTTTTATAGCAACTGAACATTGATAAAAATTCAACTGTACTCGAATTTAACAACGAAGCCCTTAAGTGTTTAACCTTTTTATTTTAATCTTAAGTCAAATACGAAGTCACTTTTTATTAAATTATTTTGGTACATATTTAATAACATTATAAAAGGCGGATTTGGGGTCCTAAAAATAAATTCGCCATCCCTTGGGGTAAATCTAAAAATTTGTTTACCGTTCTTTTGATTTCACTTTTTTCAACCCCAAAACCAGGGTTCATGCAAAAAATATGTGCAAATCATATTCATGTATGCCGGGTATGATAAGCCCTACACAGCAAAATATAATATATTTGGTATGTATCTAATCTGAATAAACTTATTCCCTACGCGCGCATAACTTTTTGACAGTGTCCCGTTTTATTTAAGACGTAAATTTTATGGCAGCGAAACTCGGTTTTAAGGGTTTATTTAACTGAGATCGTGGGAGATTATGGAGATCGAAAGTTCAATATCATACATGGAAATTGACAATTTGCTAATTAGTTTCCATATAATGATTAATTCTTGGATAATTAAAAAGTTGGGGTTTTATTTGAACATGATTGCAAACATATGCGGGAATTTTTCATTACATTCCGAAATTTGAGTTTGGGTTTCATTAAAATTTTTTGTACTGAGCAAATTATTTTTTATCGCAAAAATGGAAATTTTTACCATTTAAATGTAACTGGAAATTTAATGTATAATACATACAAACTTCAGAAAACAACAATTGTAATTTGATACACCTGTTATACATTGTATTATTATTATACATAAAAAACATTCATTTTAAATTTATATAAAATTTCAACATTGCAATAAAAATAAATGAAACTCGAAGAGTGTATTTTAATACAAAAATAAATGCAATAAAATACGCGTAACTTTGGAAAGTCAAAATGAATGACCCGATTTTTTTCATAGAGTTTGGTAGTACAGAAAAAAATAAATAACTTTTATTTAAAACTTTTTTCAATTTATCAACAGATGGCGCTGTAATTCAAAACTTAAGAAAAATGAGTTTCCTTGTAAAATGTATTATTTGAAACGTTTGAAAAACAAAAATTAACATTAACAACAATAGTCGGCTATAAAAACAATTTCTAACAAATGTTCGAAATGTCGTCATTCCATTTCAACACATTTTTGAATGCGCTTAATGAATTCTGGCACACAACGCGCCAACATGTCGGGCGGTATCGCCGCACAGGCGTTCCTGATCCGCTCCACCATGTCCTCCCAAGTTGTAGGAATTGCAGCGTAAACTTTTTCTTTCAAGTAACCCCACTGGAAGAAGTCTGGTGGCGTAAGATCAGGTGATCGAGCAGGCCAAATTACTGGACCACGTCTACCGATCCACCGCGGTGCACCGGCCATTGAACTCCCGATCCAACACCTCTCGAGCAATTGTCGAATAATGTGCAGGACAACCATCTTGCTGGTACCTAGAGATTCAAAATTTCCGGAAAAATTGAGTGTCGGAAAAAAAACCTTTTTTTTTCCTGGAAAAATTGGAAAAAAACGGAAATTTTGGGAAAAATTGATATTTTCTTAAAAACAAAAAAAAATGTTTAAAAATATTTTAAATATTTTTTATAATATTTATAAATTATTTTGATTAAAAAATTCCCGTTATGTATAGGCGCCCCCCGGGGAGGCACCTGTAGGGTCATGCTTTTTAACGATGAAAAAACCCTAGTTGCCGACGGCCGTAATTCACATTAAAATCATTGTTGTATAGGTAACTATTCAAAATACACTAACCCAGGCGTTAGTAGCATATTCAATGATTTTAACATCACAATGGCAACCCTGCCCGATCAGCTGATTAGGAAACGACACGTCGGACCGATCGTCGTTCGTTTACAGCGTTAAGGCCGTATTACAGCCGGCAATTCTTTCGGCAATTGCAATGAAACTTGCCATAGGCATGCGCGGTTGAGACCTTTCGACGAATCTCTTGCAATTGCCGAAAATCGGTCCGGATGGATTTTTATTGCCGTTTTATGGCAATTCTGGGGTGAAATCTGGTAACTTTTATGTTACCAACCCTACTACAAATTCCCTAGAGAGACGCTGTTTGACTTAAACAGTTTAAGGTTATTTGTTTTATGATTGGCATTGTGTTCAATGTTCTAGAATCCATTTCACTCATTAATTTTTAAATATCTCTACTATATAACAAATAAACTTAGTGTTTACAAAATCGTATATTTTTCTTCGGTTGGTAGCACGGTAATAAACAGCAAATTTTCTTGCCATTGCCGGCTGTAAAACAACATGCAAGACGGCCTTGAAAACTAGATGGCAAGAAAAATTGCTGCAAGAAAAAATGCTGCAAGAAGAATTGCCGGCTGTAATACGGCTTTTACGGTAAGCATAAAAACATTTATCTTGTATTAAATATACTTTTTTTATTGTACCCACAATACACAATGGTATGCTTTTTGCTCAAAGCACAGACTTCTGTACTACTGCAAAAATATATTTATTTAATTTCCACTCATTAATACATAAATTATATCAAATCAAAATACTTTTTAGATGTTCGTTTTTTTTTTTAAATATTTTTTCAATTTTTCCGTTTTTCAATTTTTCCAAGGCTCGGGAAAAAAACGGAAAAAAACACTGTTTTTTTCCAATTTTTCCTGTTTTTTTCCGAACCTTTAAATCTCTACTGGTACCACATGTTTTGGAGCCGTGCTAGTGGTACATCCTCCAAAAGGTCTGTCAGATCGTTTTCTAGAAAATTCCGGTACTTTTCGCCATTTTATGCACCGTCAATAAAAAAGGGTCCGATTAATCATTCGCTTAAGGTACCGCACCAAACGTTTACCGACCACGGACGCTGGTGCTCCACTTGGTGTCGAAATGGAAGGACGACATTTCGAACATTTGTTATAAATTGTTTTCAGAGCCGACTATTGTTGATTTAATGTTAATTTTTGTTTTTCAAACGTTTCAAATAATACATTTTACAAGGAAACCCCTTTTTCTTAAATTTTGAATTACAGCGCCATCTGTTGATAAATTGAAAAAAACTTTTAAATAAAAGTTATTCATTTTTTTATGTACTACCAAACTCTGTAAAAAAATCGGGTCATTCCATTTGACTTTCCAAAGTTACCCCCCGTTTCACTCTTAAGGAGGGGTAGGGGGTGGCTAGTGGTAGCACTGTCCCCTTTAGTCACATTAACCTTTTATTTAAGACATTTTTCCGTGAAATGCGTATTTCTCGAGATATTGAGCTGTCTCAAGTTAAAAGAAACACCCTGTATAAAGCAAATAAATTAGTTTTTTATATCTACTGCTAAAGTTGCTTTTTACCTACTAAAATTCTTATATAAAATATGTACTTTAACCGTAAAAGCCTGAATTATAGATTGCCTTCCTTCCTTCCTCCCGTATAGTCGTGCCCGTACGATTTGTGCGTCTTGTAAAAAGTCAATTTATAGATTTCCGTGTAAAATTCCGTAACCATGCGCGATGACACCTAAAATGGTTGACATTTGTTTTTGTTTATTCTGCGTTTTACCCATTGCTTGTAAATATGAAAAATAAACATTTATGTATTAGTGCAGTGATCACAATTTTAATTGCCTAGGCAGCTTGTTGTATACTGCCCAACTATGGAGAAAGGCAGTAACTGCTAAAGCAACGTTTCTAAAAATAAAAGACATTGATCATAAACAATATCTAAATATATTTAGGGACACAAATTATTTAATAAACTGAACACTTATCTTAAATATTACAAAACAATAATGTATTTTAAATATTTTGTGCCTACGCGCTGTCACCCTACAGCGCATGTCCATAACAAGCACTGTGATTGGTCATGTCAAAGACCTTTACGGTGAAAGATAAAACTACGGGAATTCCCGTACCGTAAGGACGGCATTCCTTCCTCCCGTAAAAATTTTTAAGTTTTATCTTTAATTAATCTGATTAATCTGCAAATGGCACTACGATTTAAGTAAACATTTTTGACGTAATTGTCACCATTAACATTGCCCGTTATTAATTTTAATTAAACTTAACCATTATTGATACTTTAAAATATTAAAATAACTTCAAAATATGATTTTGTTAAGAAAATATTTTATCCTTTGATTTTTTATTACTATAATTGCAAAATATTACACAGTACGACAAAATTTGATTTTTGGTCCCTCCCATGAAAAATTTCTACAGATTCTAAAAATAGAGTTAAAAAAATGATACCCGTGTCTCGGCGTTTTTTCACATCACGTCAAAATTTTTTTTTAAGGGCTATCCAATAAAATGTTATTCACACTATTCGCGACATAATTTAACAGACTCGATAACAGCTGGACTGCATAGTTAAAAATATATATATTTACTAAATGGATAGGCAACCATTATATATGCATTTTAAAATTATTTTAATCTTATACAGAGTTTTGCACATTTATATATATATCAAACGGTTTATTTTTAAACCAAGTAACAAAATGTTTCAATTTTAAGCCCATCAAAATGCTTTAAAGTCGGGTGATTAAAATTTTTATTTATTCAATTTTTTGTAAAAATTGAGCTTTGTTGAATTAACATTTTTTTTTTAAATTAAATGATATTTAAATGAATTGATTTAAGTCTTAAAGCAAGTTTACCTAAAACATATTTAATTTAAGTAAAAAAAGTATTTAAGTATACGAAGTCAATTGAAACAGCAAAAAAACAAAAAATTTACACATCTGCGGCATTTATACATAAAAAGCATTGTTTTCAAAACAATCTTTATACGAGGGTCGGTCAACATTTATTTCATTGTTTTAATGTACTAATATATATATAATATATTAATGCGCCATGCACTTAATTGATTGCACCCACAGGTCTGTGATTGCACCCTATATTTCTTACTGTTTCAATTGACTTCGTATAGAATATACTTAAATACTTTTTTTTTTTAATGTTAAATAAAAACATTATTGCAGCGATAAATCGATAAATTTTTCATATTAATTTTGATTGTTGAGTTAACCATCCATTTGAAATAAAAGTAAAAATGCAGTGTCCGAATCGAAATAATTTTTGTTATGTATGTGGTTTATTTGCACCTCCAAGCCATATGCGAAATATTACAAAAAGTGTAGTAACAGCTTTTGAAGACTATTTTTTCGTGACGTATATACCAAACTTATGGTATGTACCAGAGGTTTTATGTGATTATTGTTACCGTTGTTTGCATGGATTGCAAGATAAAACACACAGTATGAAATATGTTGCACATCAACAATTTGGCTTCGACCCATCGCGACGTACCGAACACGCATCTGACCAGTGTTATTTCTGCATGTCAAAATTAAAAAGTTTTGGATTTCGGTACAATACTAGAGAGAAAATTGATTACGCCGATGTAGAATCCGTCATTCTCGCAAGAGTGCGATCTGAAGATTATCCAACTGCTCCTTCAGAAAACATATGTGAGGATAAAAGTAAAAGACCTTTAACACCCAGTACAACCATTTTTTCCGAGGTGGAATCTGAATTTATTCCCTGTAGTTCGGGTTATAAAGTACATTTTATAACACAGGACATGAAAGTACATATGTCACTGAAAATACATTTTCTCCATGCTCATTTGGACTATTTTCCACCAAATTTGGGCGATTTTAGTGACGAACATGGCGAACGTTTTCACCAAGACATTTTAACAATTGAAAAACGCTTCAAGGGAAAAGACGTCAGGCATTTGCTGGGTGAATATTGCTGGTCAATTGTTCGAGATTCTGAAGCAATATACAGCCTGTTCAGAATAAAACCGAATATATATATATATATATATATATATATATATATATATATCCGCCGACGGTGGTCTAGTAGGTTAGTGCATGCTGACTACAAGCCGGAGGTCGTGGGTTCGAATCCCACCAGGGGTATGGCTGTTTATTTGTGTTTGTCCTATTGTGTATTAGTCCTTCGGAGGGGACTTTAAGCCCGCGGTCCGTTCCTACCCCTAACCCGCACAAGCCATTCAGTTGGCTTATGGGACTTCTTAAGAAGTAAGGGTGGAACTAAAAGAGCACTTTTGTATAAAACTTGTATATATGGGGCGTGGCCTCGCCTCCCTCCAAGGCGCGTCACAGTTGCTTGTGTGATAAACGACATGACGAAAGGTCGAGCAGGTAAGGACTTAAAAAATTAAATGATAATAATGCAAAAAATCTCATTAGCGATGCAGTCTATTTGCTTAGCTACTGTGTCGCGCGTTGGAGGGAGGCGAGGCCACGCCCCATATATATATAGATATATTCGGTTTTAGTCAGAACGAACTGTATAATCGTCAAACTAAACGACCAAGATTTTATTCCAACATGTATTGAATATAAGATAAATACAAAAATGTGTTTCATTAAAAAAAAATAAAAAAAATTATTTAAAAGAAATCAAAATATAAACTTTTTTTATATTTGTTTTTTGTATTGTGTAAAAACATACAATATTTACAAAAAAATATATTTTTAACCGAGTAAAAAATGTACAATCTGTATAAGCATAAATAATAGGAATGACGGCTTAAAATTTTTTTATGACGTGATCTCGTGAAACTGTGAGACACGGGTACGTTTTTTTTACCTCTATTTTCAAAATCTGCTAAAATTTTTCATGGGAGGGAAATCGTGTTGTACTGTGTTATCATTTTTAAATATTATCACAAAGTATTAAAAATTCTTACACGGTAAATGTTAATGCTGACAATTACGTCAAAAATGTTTATTTCGTATTGTTCATCTTCTACGGGAGGAAGGAAAGAAGGAAGGAAGGCAATCTATAATTCAGGCTTAAGGGTGGATAAAATGATACTTTAACAGCAAGGATGGATATAGTATATTGTGCGACTAATGGGAGAAAGAGGAGATTGCTTGAGCGTGGAATTTTCCACGAGCATAGTGTGCGGTAACACGTGAAATCTCCTCTTTTGACCAATAGTCGCACAAAATATTTTATTCAACTATAGTGTGGTGTACCACAAAGTCAATTTTAATATTTTATATGACATCTGACAGCTGTCAATCAGTTTTAACCTTACTTTTTTCCAATTTTAACTTAAAGCTAACTTCAGCCAGTATGCGAAGTAAAATTTTGCCGAACGTTTATAATTAAAAAATGAAATGGTTGTTAAATAAGTAGGTATTTATAACCACTCATTTAAATCACTATTGAGTTTGCAATTAATAGTCCCAGAAATAGAAATATAATTTAATAATATTGTAAAATTTGCTTAAATATGATTTTGAGGTAAAAAAATCTATAAAAATAGTAACCGCAAATTTAAACGTCACTGTCAAAAGCAACTTGTAGTTTAAAAATAATACAATTAGTTCAATTGTATCTAAAACAATATTGCCACATTATTATTATTTTTTTATTTAATGCACATTTATGGTTTAAAATTTACAACTAATGTTATAGTAATTGTTAAATATAATAAATTAAAAATATGCTTCGAAAATTTGCAATTTCAAAATGTATTATTTTTGTTATATTTAATGCAAATTTATTGTTTAAAATTTACAACTAATGTTATAGTAATTGCTAAATATAATAAATTAAAAATATGCTTCGAGAATTTGCAATTTTAAAATGTAAATAGAAATAGCTGACAAATAATTGTTATTTTTCTTACTAAACGCGTCCATATACGACGATAAAAATCCATTATCGTCTCCCGAAATTAATTCAATATTTTTTGGTTGGTTGACGTTAATAGTATATTATGTATCAAGTTTGATAAACGCCATTTTATGCACGAATTTAAAATGATTTAAATCAAAAATGAGAGCGACATCTATAAAACAATAGGGGAATCTTTATGTCACCGTCAAATCTCAAATTTTTATATTTTATAAACACAGATTATAATGGATATAAATCGAAATGTATTTCTTGAAAATTAACAATTTTTCACAGTGAAAGTAAAGAAAATATTTTATGAGCACTTTACAGTGGAGTCCGTGCCCGAATTTAAGTTATAGTTTAATGCCGGCGAAATTAAAAGGTCAGTACAACTTTTGTATTTGACAACTATCAATTAAAACTTAAAACTAACTTCAGCCCTTGACTAAAAACCTGTTGCTAACTTCAGCCCGTGACTAAAGCGCCATAAAGCCACAACTTGTCAATGTGTATTTAAAATGTCACTTAGTGTCATGGAAACATGTACGATAATGGGCGTTTTAAAGGTGGGAGTAGAAAAAATAACTTTTATAGTTTTGTATAACAAATAACTATAAAACCAAATCAATTTATATACAGGGTGTGACATAAAGTTTGAGAAAAAAATAAACGAAGGATACCTTGGTAAAAATTATGGTTTTTTAATCATATAAAGTTATGATTTACGGGTATGATTTATTTTAATTTACCATAAATCAAAATTTATAAAATTAACAAAAAATATTTTTTTTATTGGGGAACCATCTTTTGAGCTAAGCATTTGGTAAGATTTCGTTTTATTTTTTGGGTCCAATAAACCATTTTTTTATTTTAACTTGAAAATAAAAACCCACTTAAATATTACACACGTGAGTTAAAAAGAAAAAATGTTTGTAATTATCAGAAATTTCAATTTATAAGACACTTTTTACCAATTGGTAATTATTTATAGAGTTTCATATCTATTATACTTGGTATCATGAAAATAGCACCCTAAAAATTTTAAACAAACTAAAATTTATTTTTTAAGTTAATATTTTAATTTTATTTTTAAATATATATACAGGTTAAAAAAAACTAAAAACCAAAAATCCTTTATTTTTTCCATGGATTTGATTGAAAAAAAAATCAAGGAATCCAACAATTTATTAAACTACATAAGTTACGGCGGCCATTATAAAAACAAAAGATGGTAATGATAACATTAGATATAGAAATTTAAAATGACAATGTTCTAAGAAATTGTGTTTTTTAAATTTTTATAAAAAATATATTGTAATAATCAATTTCTAAGTCAGTCCTCTTTTGTCGTTTAAGTTTAGAAACGAATTTTTGACAGAATTTATGGAAAATAAGACTTGTGCAAAAGTGTTATTTCCCACAGATTCCCCATAGGGAGTTTATTTTAAAAATTCGTTTTCAAACTCAAGAAACAAAACATGTTAATAGGTAAAAAATTAAATATTATAGTTTATTTTTATGGAAATCTTATGAGCAAACTTGTGGGATACAAAATACACTGTGGAGTTTAACAACAAAAATAACTTTAAAAATATTTTTTTAGGCACATCGCGATGCATCGTCTGTAAAAAGATATGAAATAATTGTGAATGTCTCACAAAATCATATATTAAGTTTTAAAGACATTCTATTGAAACTCTTCAAATGGAGATACTACCTCAAGAGTTTTTTTTTTAATTAACATTTTTTTAATATAACCGAGCTCTTAAAATAAAAAAATACCCATAGTAGAATGCACATAGTATAATACTTGGTGCACCTGTATAAGCATATGTCATATAGCAAAGTTTTGATTATTTAAAGTTTAATTGGTAATTAAAATATAACAAATTTTAGGTTGGCAATATTGGTTTAGTTCTATTTTTCAGAAATTATTTGCGTTTTTTCATTTTTATTATTGTTTTTATTACTACGTCGGAATTTTATATAAATCTGAAATGAAATAAAAAAATAACAAAAAAAAATAATTTATATTGTAAAGAACAGTTATTTTATACATACTTTTTAAAAATTTTTATTGAAAAAATAAATTTCGCTTTGTCATATATATAAATCAAAAAAATTTATTAAAAAAATATTTTTGACAGGAAAAGAATATAAATTTTTTTTAACTCAAACATTTAATGTTTGAGTTATTTAAAAAACAAAAAATGAAGTCAGTTTATTAACATAATTTAACTAAAACTAAGCATGTTTACTTAATATTTGGGTCGTTTTCAAAAAACACCCGCCTTCCGCTGTCCGTAAGTTTGAATTCCAATAACTTTGTAAAAAATTATCGGATATTATTGATTTAAAAACCAAGCGAAAGCCTAAAAAGCCCTTAGTAAACTCTTTCAGAAAATGTTTGTTTAGTTATTTCAGAATATATTTTTTTAATTTTGAAACTTCTGAAACACACATTTTCGCATGTCCCATTAGCGTTTTATAAAACTTACATACATGTTTTTTTTTTAAACATTGAATAACCAGAACTTTTTAGCAATCCATAACATCCTTAGTTAATACAGTAAACAATTTATATATAAATTAATTAATTTTAATCTACTTTTTTTTAAATTGGTTTCATGTCCCAGACATTTTTTTCCGTTGCGTTACGTCCGTCGCGTTACCGATCACTCACGTGATCAACAAATGCTGTTCGGACATACACATTACCCAGCTGAATTTATTTATTCAATCAGGAAGACGATATCGGTTGAAACAGGTGCGGGTAACGCGAATGTAATAATTATTTGTCCGCTAAGTAACTCAAAAAAAAATAAAAATAAGATAAGAAAAAATACTATTTTTCATGTTTATGTTTATTTTAGGGCACTAAACCTCATTGAGAGTAATTAATGACTGTAATGTCTTATTATTATTTTTAAAATATAGTTTCACAAAACTTTGTCCACTGCGTTACCGAGTCCATTACGCAATGGAATTTAGGGTAACGCAATAAAATTTTTCGACAACAAAGTGGATATTTACCGTCGCTTTTATTAAAAGTAGTTTATAATAAACCAATTTAAAATTATTTGTGATTACAACTCATGATATAGATTACATCCAAGGAAAAATTCCGAGAAATATACTATATATATATATATATATATATATATATACTAAAAAGGACGAAAGACCTTCACCAGTTTATAGTAAAAAAAGGGTGTCTATAATTTAGAAATCTAAGTTGTTATTCTGCAAGTGAGCACCACTACAAGGAATTTTGTTTATGCATTACTCTAAAATCGTATAGTTTCAAAGTCCTTTGTGTACACCACTCCGTTGTGATAGAAATGTCTATTTCGTACCTTTTTTTAGTTTTTGTTAAAAAAATCCTTAAAATGATTTTACTATCACCTGTTTATAAATTAGAATTTAACTCACTAATACAGTGACTAAAAGAAAATATTAATGGTATTGTTTTTTTAACAAAGAATCGGAATGGTTTCTTTTAAGAAGTAACTTAACTAACATAAATATTTAAAAAAAACAAACAATTTTTAATAAAAAAAAAATAAAAAATTGGAGTCAAAAGTTTGTGAACTAAGTACATTTTATTTCAAATTATTTAAAAAAAAACTTTTTTTATTGAATTAAATTTTGGATTTCAAATTCGTAACACAGTGGAGATATATAAAGCTAGCTAAACACATTTTTCTGAAAAAAGGCAAAAAAAATAAAAAGTACACTGCCTGTCTTAAATGTAAGTAAACAAAACTCTAAACATTTATAAAAATCCAACCAAAAGTTAATTTAAGCAACAAAATTTTGATCTTCATTTTTCTGAAAGCGGGTGTTTTTTGAAAATGACCCATTTATTTGTTTTTTTCATAAATATGAATAATATAATATTAAATAGAACACAATGTTATATTTATTATATTTTATATAAAATATTGTGTCTTTAAAATATGAACAGTGATATCAGAATTGTAAAAAAAATATTTTTCATATAATATTTATGTTTTGGTAGGTATAGGTAATATATTTGTTATTATATTTATGAATAAAAAAGTGATAAGGTATACTACAATAAAATTGAAAAAAGTATGCCTTAAACTATTAAAATAAGGTAGTTAATATGTTAATAAAATATATAATATTCTTATTCAAAAAGTCCATCAAAATAAATCCTAATTGTCAATTAAATATAAAAATGTAACATACCACGCCGATGGCAATAGGAAATTATCCCGTCAAAAATATCCCGGTCACTGGATTAACACACAACCTTTTAAAAGCACGGTGTGTCGCCCCTCTAACCTAAAAATCCCACGGGCTGAGCGCACGGTACGGAAGCGAGCCTTGCGGTGCACCTTCGAAAACGGGGGGCGGTAACTACGGCGTCGCGGCGCCAACGTCTCTCAACAACGTCCGAACCGCTACTGGCTGATTCGGCGACGCTCACGCTGCAACCGCTTGGTGCCGCCGCCGCCGTGTTCTGGCGCAAAACGGAATCGATTCCGGAGGAGCTAGGAGCGGCGGCGAAAGAGTTGATGTAGGTGCACCTATTTACGCGTTTTGCGTGAAGATCGGAATGCTTTTTTCTTGAGTGCTTTGCTACAGCGATGAGCTGTTTTAAGTGAGGCAGGATGCCGCCAAGTACTTAAATGCTTGATACGAATGTTGGGAAATATCGTAAATTCGTGCCTTCGCTTAAAAGTTACAAATAATATTTTTGTAAAAATAATACAGTACTGGCACAATATATTATATATATATATATATATATTGATGAAATGTACCAAGTCACTTCCGAAATAGGTACGTAACATTCGTTGTGACTTCCAAAATTGGAAGTGGGAACGTATATATGGAAGTGACAACGTTTCGCCTTGTTGTCAGCATATTTAGCCACTAGAGGGCACAAGGAGCTCAAATCCGAAAAAACGGGTGGAAGTGACTACGTAGCTTTCGTACCTTTTCAGTTTGGCACTTAGTTCAGGTATATGCCGCTGGCGCCACCATCGATATATGCATTTCATATATAGCGACGGTGTCACTTCCGTAGCATAGGCACGACTATGTCACTTCCGAAATGTGGCAACATGGCAAAGTGCACGAAAGAATTAAGGATACAAGCAGAGACTTTGATATAAGTTACGCTTTGTTCATTGCGTTAAAAAACGCAAAGCGCAAACCTGCGAAATTGTTTTGAAAACGCCACACTATGTTTTATCGGCGGAAAAAATACATTTTTATAAACCATTTTATTATGGGTATTTTTATGACGATAATTTGTTAAAAACATTTTAAAGCAATAAATTTGGGTAAAGAATTATTTTTAAATAATTATGTTTTTATTACCTTAAAGTAAAATGTTTTTAAAACAGTTAAACTATATCTTTTAATCGAACAAAATATATCTTTTTTAAATAAGTTTAAAGTAGACCTTAATCTACATATATAAAAATTCGTGTTTAAAAATTAAAATTAAAAGTTTAAATGTTTTAAAGATACATTAGTAAAATTAGTAGAAAAAAATTCATATAGGCATTTAAATACGATTGCCTCTGATTTTCACGTTGATAAAGTTGTTCAGTAAACTTTACGTTATAAGTACACAAAAAATTAGCTGCATATACGCACATATGGAAAAGTTATGAATTTTTATTTATCGCGCTGCATGGCTAAATCGCGAGCGCTCGTATATACATAAGTAAGGCATTGTCTACCCACTCAAGATTTTCGTACAGATCTATGCTCATAAGTTTTAGTTGAATTTATTAATTGTTATAAATATTTTAACATGTATTAAATTTTTTATAGGATTAATAATTAACCCGTAACCGGTACTGTACGACTTTCAGGTCATAAACGGTACTGAGGGGTCTGAGAGACACCTGCCTTTTAAAATTATAATTTATATTATTTTTTTTATCTGAGGCTTTGGGGATACTAGGAACTATATATAAAGTTAGAATATCACCAAAAATAATACATAAATAAAAGAAAAATTTAAACAAATAGGTTTTAATCAAAACATGTACAAAAAGTGCAGTAGTGCAAACTTTGTGATTAAACTATAAAAAATATTAAACCAAACAAAATAAAACGATCTTTATTTTGAAGAATATACCTTAAAAAATAACATAAAGAAAAAAAATTCAAATATATATTTTTTTAACAGCAAAAATAACTGCTTCAAACTATAGCTGATTTTTACAATTATTTTTTCCATAGTAACTTTTTTGTTTTTTTTTCAAATTCTGAAAAAATTTCAAATTCTTCACTATCTGACCCTATAAAATTATTTTCTATTGACTCTTCACAGACAAGTCCTAAATCGCTGCTGTGATTATCTTCAACGACATAATCACTATAATGGTTATGTATACTTAGTATACTATACTACACTTATATCGCTGTAGATTTCATAAAACCACTACATTACAGTCTCCTTGAAGCCCTTCTTATCACTTTGGACACTTTTAGAAGGCCCTTGTTGCGAATCCATAACGAATTAATTTTTTTATAAAAATTACGTAAACGGTACCCAGTGGTCTACTAGACACCTCAACACTTTGACTTGTAATAATTTGTCCGTTTGACAATCCAACTTGTTCAAAGTGTGAGAGCATATTTATAACTGGTCAACTTAAAAGTATTGAAAGCGACAGATTTTTAAAACAAAAGGTGAGGGTGGGACAGGGCTTTGTTCGTTGATGAGTGTCTCCCAGACACCACAATACCGGTTACGGGTTAATAACCTATTCATAACAAATTATGAATTAAATAATAGATAATCCTTTGCTTTGTAGGTTATCTTAATTTTATAAATTAATTAATAATCCCTTGTTTTGCATCTTTTTGAGGAAACTCAAGAATCTAGACATGAGGATTTTAAAAAATTGTTATATAATATATTATGTTTTCGAGAAAAACAAATCGAAAATCAACAAAAGAAAATATATTTCATCGTCTTTTAATATCGTCTGACCCCCTAATAACGTTACTAAGAACGGCTACTTAGGAGAAATACAAAATTTGTAAAATATGAGGAATTATTATAGGAAAAAATTTTAAAATTTAAATTATGTTTATTTATTTCTTAAAGTGTGCTGAGTATGTGTATAATATGTATTTATTTACAATAAAAAAGTTATTGAATTATTTTCGCCATCATTTCACCGCGAACATTTAAAAAAGGCATTTAAAAAATAAAGACCTTTATTTTTTAATTAAAGTATAGTTAATTATGCCTATTAAGTCTTATTTAACACAGTTAAAAATAGAAAAATAAATATTTCATGCAATAAAAAAGTTTGATTTTTTCCTTAATTGATGCTTTAATTAGGACCACCTAAAACGCATTTAAAAATTAAAATTCGTTATATTTTTCAATTAAAATAAAGTTAATTATACCTAAAGTCTTATTTAAAAAATAAAAAAATAAATATTTTTTTGCAATAAAAAAATTATGGGGTTATTATAATAGATATTTATTTATTATTTATTATTATTATACATTATAATGCAGTAAAAAAGAAAAAAAATGGATATTTATTTGTTATAAAAAAAGTTTGTGAATTATTTCTATAAAACAGTGCTTTTTGATAATCTAAAAACGCATTTAAAAAATAAAAACCTTTAAAATTAAAATATGGTTTATTATACGTAATAACTCAATTAACACATTATAAATAAAAAATTAATATGTATTTACAAAAAAAAATACAAAACAGTGCTTTTTGACGTGCGTTGCAGCACAAAAACAGAACAGTAAATTAAAGTTGTCTTAAAAAGTGTGTAAATTCAAAAAATGCAAAAATATACTAAAAATAAGAAATTTAGTGTCGTTCCAGGAAAAACCGAATACCCTGTATAAATAAAAACATAATATAAAAAAAATTACTGCATCAAGTTAAAGGGGCCGACATTATAGGGGATCACCCTGCAGATACTAAAATTTTTACAAATATATTTGCAAAGTAGGTATATATGTCTTAAAAAGTGTGTAAATTCAAAAAATGCAAAAAAATACTGAAAATAAGAAATTTAGTGTCTTTCCAGGAAAAACCGAATACCCTGTATAAATAAAAACATAATATAAAAAAAAATACTGCATCAAGTTAAAGGGGGCGACATTATAGGGGATCACCCTGCAGATAATAATTTTTTTACAAATATATTTGCAAAGTACATATGTCTTAAAAAGTGTGTAAACTCATAAATGCAAAAAAATACTGAAAATAAGAAATTTAGTGTCGTTCCAGGAAAAACCGAATACCCTGTATAAATAAAAACATAATATAAAAAAAATACTGCATCAAGTTAAAGGGGGCGACATTATAGGGGATCACCCTGCAGATACTAAAATTTTTACAAATATATTTGCAAAGTATATATGTCTTAAAAAGTGTGTAAATTCAAAAAATGCAAAAAAATACTGAAAATAAGAAATTTAGTGTCGTTCCAGGAAAAACCGAATACCCTGTACTTAAAAAATTTCTTTTTTTTTATACGTAGGAGAAAAGTATTTTTTACTCCCTACATAACCACGCTTTTAAATTTTTTGGGACACAAGTTGAAGGGGAGCGACATTATAGGGGATCACCCTGTACATACCATTTCTTTGAGTAAATTAAAGATTAAATATTTTTTTCAAATGTAGACAGTTGCCAACAGGTAAAAATAGCCAAGTAAAATTATTATTTTTTATCATAACAGCTATTATTTTTTTCATTTTAAAGTACAAGTTGGTAGGTAATATTAATAAAATTGTTTTATACTGCTAGGTTTAAGATAGGATCTATCGTCCCAATTATCACATAAGGCCGTATCTCAAATTTAACAATTTTACAAAGCATTTTAAAGATTAAAAGTTTGTAGCTAATTTAAATAAAGTATATTTAAAAAAAAAATGTCCCACTAGGTATTACATTAAATGTAATACATATTAGCACATTTTTTTATTTGGAAAAATACGGTAGTGGATAGAACTTGCATAACTAAGAAGAAAAGTTAATATGAATTTATATGCTTTAAAATTTTTGTTTTAAACATTTAAAAAAATTTATCAACCGACGAAAAATATTTATTTAAAAAAGTGTCGGACTCGATAATTATTTCTTATAAGATCTACAAACTTTATTATGTTGTCCACTTTGATAAACACCCTTATTAATTCTATAAAAATATTAATTTTAACATTTTTATGACGAGAGAAAAAATTATATTAAAAAATACGTATGTAAGTAGGTACTATTTTTTTAAATTCGTAAATTTTGACATTTTATTTTTTAGTACCTTTTGTAGATTTATTACAGTTTATACATTTAGCCACAGCGCAGTTTGAGATTATAACCCAACACATAAAATAACAAAAACAAAATAAAAATATTAAATTTGGATGTCTTACACTTAAAATAATAATTATTATAATTTTAATTTGGAAATAATATAATAATAATACACGCAATATTCTCTCCACTCAAAAAATATTAAATTATTATTATTATTATTAAAACATTACCAAACATAATTTAACATAATAATATTATTAAACAATGCAAGTTGAATAACTAGTTTCGAACGTCGAATGTGCCGTACTTACGCTTGGCGAACGAATCGTGGTTACTAAGTGTTGCACATAACAGAATATTTACTTTAAGCGTTTCGAATTAAAAAAGGTCCGCATGAGAGAGATAACTAGACTAAATCTATTTTTAGACTCGAAAATCTGGCAACCCTGTCGGAAGTGTCTACGATGCAATTGTCTCTATATATGATGGAAGTGACTAAGTCACGGCCATAGTACACAAATATTTATTTGCGAAATCCTTTCCCCTCTCTAGAGATTCGGATTACGTAGGTTCCCCTTCACTTATATATAGTTTTAAAATGCTTGTATAAGCCTTCGTTCATGTGGAAGTTAGGACGCCTTGTTTATACTACGGAAGTGACAACTTAACAGGCATCGATATATATATATATATATATATATATATATATATATATATATATATATATATATATATATATATATATATATATATATATATATATATATATATATATAATATATAATCAATTCCCTTTTACCACTTGGTGGTGTAGGGTTTGCTAGTTATACTAGCTATACACGAATTTTCTCCATTCTTTTCTGTTCTTGGTTAGTGTTTTTGAGGTTGTCCATGTCATTCCTCTCTTTTCCAGTGTGTCTGATATTACCTTATTCCAGCTTTTCCTAGGTCTTCCCTTCTTTTTTTGAATGATCTTTGCCTCCCATACTTTTTTTACTTGTCTTTTGTTGTTTAATCGCTGTAGATGTCCCCACCAGCTAAGTTGTCTCTTTTTTATAAATTCTATAGTGGCTTCAATTTCAAGTTCTTCTCTTATGACTGTATTTCTGATTCTGTCCATTCTTGTGACTCTTTTAATATCTCTAAGAAACTTCATTTCTATTGCACCTATTTTGGATTCTTGTGCTTTATTTAGTACCCATGATTCGCAGCCAAACGTTAATATCGGTATAAATACTGTTTTAAAAACATTTAGTTTGGTTTTCTTTGTTATTTCTTTCTTCTTTATAAATTTGTTTTTCATAGCGTAGTATAAGTTTATTGCTTTTCCTATTCTTTTATTTATTTCTGCTTCTTGTCCTCCATTATGTTCTAACTCTACCCCTAGATATTGAAAACATTCAACTTGTTCTATTTTTGTCTCGTTAATTATTATGTTTAATTCTTCCTTTTGTCCTTCACCTATTACCATCACTTTTGTTTTGTTTATATTCATCTTCATGTCGTAATCTTGTATGTTTTATTCCATATATTTATATTTGTCTGTAGATCGTTTCGGTTTTTTGCCATAATTACTATGTCATCTGCAAACGCTCCCTCTGATATTTCAATCCTTTGTATATAATATAAACAATATACTTGTTGCATTGACGACTCTCTACCACGCCGGGATCTACAAAATTTGTAAGGGGTGCAGAGATGCAAGCAGCCACTCTATTTTTTACAGTAAAATTGGAGGGGAAATGAAAAGTATAGCTATTTTTTAAAGCGAATTGAGCAAAGCCAGTTTTTGTGGAGTGTTTAGGCACGAGCGAGCTTGCGAGCGAGTGCCTAAATTAATGAGTGTATAGAAAAGTTTATAAACGAGGTGCATACTATACTTTTTCTACGACAAATACTTATATTTATTATAATAATTATTACGATTATTATTATGATTTAAATAAAAAATTTGTATAGAGCGCCATCTATGAAACAATAGGGGAATCTGTGTGTCACCGTCAAATGTCACATTTTTATATTTTATAAACACAGATTAAAAAGGTATAAATCGAAATGTATTTCTTGAAAATTGACAGTTTTTCACAGTGAAAGTAAAGAAAATGTTTTATGAGGACTTTACAGTAGAGTCCGTGCCCGAATTTAAGTTATAGTTTACTGCCGTTGAAATTAAAAGGTCAGTACAATGTTCATATAAACTTTTCAAATATTTTTGTATTGAGATAATAAAATAATTTTTACATTTAGTATTATTTTACAAGAAAGGCACTTTATTTTAACGATTGTATGACATTTGACAACTGTCAACTAACTTAAAACCTGTTGCTAACTTCAGCCCGTGACTAAAGCGCCGTAAAGCCACAACTTGTCAATGTGTATTTAAAAGGTCACTTAGTGTCATGGAAACATGTACGATAAAGGGCGTTTTAAAGGTGGAAGTAGAAAAAACATTCCTTGCTATGACAACATTACTCCCCATTTAAATAAAATATTCCTCCCCCTGTTAGTCATTTCTTTCCCAGCAACAGCTGTTATCTGCTAAGGAATAGATAATTGTTTCTCATTGACGACGCAACAGTTGTGATTAACTTTTAATGTAAACGTCAAATTTAAATAATTTTATCATAAGTTTGTTCAATTTTGTAAAATATCGTTTATAAAATTAAAATTGGCAACACTTTTTTATTTAAAGAGCTTCAAGGTTACAAGTCTATTACACAGCAGTTCTTAATTTGAAAAAAAACTAAAAACCTGTTGAAACAAAAAATCGTTATAACTTCATTACTCCGGAGATTTTTAAAAAATTAAGTTTTAAATGTAAACATACACATTTATTTACATTTTCATCCAACTAGTACCACTACTATCTTTAGTTTTTTTATGAGAGTCTAATTGTAATTTTACAGGTTTAGAGAAAAAAACAAGGAATTCAACAATGTATCAAAGTACATAAGTTATGGCGGCCATTATAAAAACAATATATGGTATTTGTAACTTTGTAAATATAGTAGCGAAAAAATTGGACAAAACTATAGATGTGTGTGTACAATTACTTTTTTTCAAAATTCCTAGGATTCAAAAAGTAAACGATTTTTTGGTTTTGCAAGGTTTTAAGTTTTTTTTTCAAATATTTTGAGAAATGCTGTTTTCTTCCAATTTGTAAATTTTATGTTAATAATATATTATATTCATATGAAAATATGAAATTGTCGGCTACATAAAATTATACTTAGTCCACCATGTATACATTATACACAACACTTCCAAATTAAAAATATTAATCGATAATAAAGAAGTAATCTTTATATAATATAATATAATATAATATAATATAATATAATATAATATAATATAATATAATATAATATAATATAATATAATATAATATAATATAATATAATATAATATAACATAAATTTAATCCATCTTTTTATAAAATAGATAAATTTGTCATGTTTAAAACAATATCCACATATAAAAAAATACTGAAAAAAAGATTTGATTTTTATGATGTAGGCAAGCATCCCTTGCAAAAAGCCATCCGTTCTGGGGAAAGTGGACTACTATCTACAGTAATTTTTTTTTGCCACTAGTCAAGACAAAAGTTGTAAATGTAAAAGTTGACTTTAATTGTCATGAAAAATAGTATGCATATCTCGTGGCGAAAGGCAGCGAAATGCTACACTTCGCTCGTGCTTCACACTCTCCAGAAATCGCCGCCTTACGCCACTCGATATGTAATGTATGTAATTTATGTATTTTAATTTACAAAAATGGCGAATGCTCCGGAAAATAAGTTTAAAGGTTTAAGGGACTCAATATTTTGATAATTCTAACATTTAGCGACGGTTCTGAAACAATTGTCTTTCAGCCCCAAAAAAATAAATATTTAGATACCAAGTTTTTGGGTCATCGTTTAAATATAATTTTTTCTGTTTTTGTCTTTTATTAAAAAAAAACTGGGTCGTAGTGACCCGAATGATAGTAAATTAAAACAGAAAAGCAGGGTTAAATAAATATAAACTATTTGATTTAATTTATTATAATGAATATTCTGAATATTTTAACATTTTTAAACATACAAATTTGACAGGGTGTATTCTTTGAGGCGTAATAAAAGTTAAGAAAGGTGGAAATAATTTGTTTTCTACATTGGAACAAAAATAAACTTTTAAGTAACTTTCAAGCTACATTTAATAAATTTTGTCTACTCCCACCTTTAAAACGCACCTTATCGTACATACACATTGACAAGGTCTGGCTTCATGGCGTTTTAGTCACTGGCTAAAGTTAGGGCTGAAGTTAGTTTTAAGTTAGTTAACAGTTAATAACAGTAAAATAATACTAAATGTAAAGAATATTTTATTATCTTAATACAAAAATACAAAAGAATTAAATAGTTTTTAAATGCCCTTATTTGAAAAGTTCATTTAACATTGTACGGCCTTTTAATTTCGCCGGCATTAAACTAGATTTAACTTAATTTTGGTTGGAGACGCTACCATGTAGTGCCCATAAAACATTTTCTTTACTTTCACAGTGAAAAATTGCTTCTATATCGGATTTAAACAGTCCATTTTTAAGGTATACATTTCTAATTACACATAAAATGATGACATTTTCACCGGCGCGCCGGTAACACAGATTCCCAAGAATGTTACTATTTTTTTTAAACCGCCCTCAATGGTGGCCTGGTGCCTGTTGTATATATAATAATAATAATAGCAATAATAATAATAATAATAATAATAGTAATAATAATAATAATAAATGTCATGACATGGATATTTCTAAAATAAAACTGTTTAACAAAATAAGAAAATCAAAGCATACCTTTTAAAAAATAACAAGAATATTTTAACAACTTATCATTATCAAAGTAACTACTGTGCCTAGAAAAGTTTATAAACAAGTTGCATACCCTAGTTTTTCTACTAAAAATACTTAATATTATCTGAAAAATGGTTTAAATTAAATATCACTATAATAAAGCGAAACTAAAGTAAGCATCCCTATAAACAGTTTTGACGTAATTTCCTCCATTAACATTGCCCGTTATTATTTTAATTAAAGTTAACAATTATTGATACTTTAAAATATTAAAATAATTTCAAATTATGAATGTTAACAAAATATTGTATCTTTTGATTTTTTATATAACTATAATTGCAAAATATTATCACAAAGTAATACACGGAAAATGTTAGGGAAAAAAAGTGACAGTTGTATTTATTGGAATGTCCGTTAGAATTTATAAATGGGGAATCTATCGGCGTTAAAATCTTAAATTTTTCTGTGTAAATCAAAATTTATCCCTTAAAAATCGATATAGAAGCAGTTTTTCACAGCATACTGTGAAAATAGAAGTAAATGTTTTATGGGCACTGTACGAAAAATTTTAAAGCTCTATCAGTTAAATCTAGTTAACTGCACTACTACGGCGAAATCAAAAGGTCAGTACTTTTTAATACTTTTGTCTTGAGATAATAAAATAATTTTCACATGTAGTATTATTTTACAAGAAAGGCACTTTATTTTGATATTTGACAACTGTCAACTAACTTAAAACTAACTTCAGCCCGTGACTAAAAACCCGTTGTTAACATCAGCCCGTGACTAAAGCGCCATGAAGCCACAACTTGTCAATCTGTATTTCAAAGGGTACTAAGTGTCATGTACGATATTGGGCGTTTTAAAGGTGGGAGTAAAAAAATATATTTACACTAGATCAGAATTGAACCATTAATTGGACACGTAAATTATAATATAGAACAGCTAAGGAAGCATTTACACCTAAATTATAATTATATTCTTGCGAATACCCATACAAAATCTAATGATTTCATAAGTTACACCTCAATAAAATATTAATATTGCCAGGCATTTGTCCTAATGAGTTCCTTACTTCTGATCACGATTAATTAGTATCTCTTGATAACAGTATCTCTGATTGCATTCATCCTTGGGTATGCATAATCATTATATGTAATGGTATTTGCTTTGAATCATTTTGTATACCTTAGAACATTTACTTTTGTTTAAATTGTAATAGAACAAATTTGAAATTAATTTGTATGAATCAGATACTTGCCAAAACTAACGTTTTAAACATTAAAATTACATTTTAACAGGTTCAATTTCTTAAACACAATTTATATAAATTTAAAATTTCTTATTTTTATATTGTTTTACATCAAAATCGTTTTTGAATATATTTACCATACTACGTTACCTACTTTATAATAACATTGATATATACACCCAAAAACACAATTTACTTAATATATAGATACATTGTTACTTTTATGGCGACCATAAAATCAAAATGTAGACAGATAAGGGCTATAAATAACCACCTTGCAATGTATTAAGACAATAGTTTAACTGTAATGAAGGTTACACTATCTAGGTAACATTTATTATATGAATAAAGTATACATGTACATTGTACATAATAACAAAATATTAAGTGTAATTCATTGAGATTGGATTTGATTTTTTAAACAGCGGTTTTTTATTATTTAAGCAATTTAAGATTGTTTAGCAAAATAAATAGCTGCTGTTGAAAAATCGGAATAACTTTGTTGAATAATTTTGTTATAATACAAATAAAATTACATGTTGTATTCTAGGCAAAATGACTATCGCCAATTTTGATAGTCCCCCAAATATTCTTAATGCAAAATGTGTTTTGGACATTTTAACACGTTCACTGCCGACGCAATAGTCCGCCCATATTGCAGTGCCGATAGTTTTTTTAGAAATTTTAGATAAAAATGGACTAAAGTTGTTTCTTTTGTTTCTTAATGAAAGGTTCTATATGAAAAAATACTAAAACAAATAAACAAATGCGGTAGACGCGTTGGCGGCACCCAGCGACAAAAACATGCTATATGCCACCGTACAGAACGCGGGTCCCGCGTGCTCGGCATATTGTAAAATACACAAGAACGCGGTAGCCGCGTTGCCTTTTGCCGAAATGAAAAAAAAATGACTAAACCTTGCTTAAAATGCCTAAATGCTCCGCTCACCTAAATCAATAAACACACCGATTTGAATAACAGACCTTTGCCTAGATTTAAAAATTGGATTTTTTGTGAGCAAAGCTAAACAACATAATTTAACAAAAGGAAATGTAAAAAAATATTGACTGCTACTTTAATAGCTAATAAATCAATAAAACCATAAAAATGCATTGATATATTTATGCTAGTATTTTTTCTTTGCAAATTTTTTACTTTTAATTTATTACTTAATCCTATTGTGACCAAGGTCACTGATTTTTTTTAACAAAAAAACCTCATATGTTTGAAATATGGGGTTAATTTTATGGGGACAGGATTATAAGGTGACATAATATTATTTCTCAAAAAACTAAATAAAAAATTTATTCTACCAAAAAAACAACAAATGGTTTATAAGCTTGAATAACAAAATATCGTATTAAACGTGGTTTTGATTTTTTCCACACAATTATGACACATAATTTTGGCATGGGTCATACATAGAAATTTTTGGCTATGAAGTGTGTGGTCCTTCTGTCTATGCGACATTCTGCACACCTTTTTCTGGTCCCAGGGGGAATTAGTCGAGGTTTAACATTATCGGTAGAAGTCCCAGCTACTTCTTGTCGCCTTTGACGTACCTCAGTTGGTAAATTTTGTTCCATAGAACGGCGTTTCAAATGCTTCTACTAGGACATAGCGCCGTTCTTCAAGAGCTTTCGCATTAATAATTTGAATTATTAGCAGTGTGTATTACTTGGGCATTTATTCCAGCCACATTCATTAGCCCATAAAATATGACCATATTGGATAGAATAAAGTATAAAAATATGCTAAATAATTAATATACCACAAAATAATCGTATAACATAAATGGTGGCGCCCGGCCTTTCAGGCCGTTTTAGGTTATAACTTTTTAAGTTAGAGCTGTAAGTAAATAAACATTGCACTACACCTTTCTACGCAAAAAGTTAGGAAGGTACTAAAAAATTCAGAGTTGTCTCTTAATTATTTTCATAATGATCCGCTAAATAACATCGCTTGGGCCTGTTAGGCCGTGCGCCACCAGTAGAAGGTTAAAGGGCGGTCTCTATTTATTGCAATAAAAAACAACCTAACGCATGTTTGAAGTTACACTTCTTTGGCGTAACTTAAAAAATGTAGGAAAAATCATAAAAATTGTGAATTTAGTAAGATTTAAAATATTTAATATTTTGGAAAAAGTTTTGGAAAAGTTTTTCAACTTTTATCAGACTTGTACTAAAAACCGTCCAATTTATTTATTTTCAGACCTAATTTAATTTTAGTCAGGTAATTTTGCGGTCTTTTCAAAAGTTTTAACCGATTAAACGTTAATTACTCGCGCTGATATATTTTGTTAATCACTGTTGCGATCCCTGCGATAAATACCTGTAATTTTTATTTTATTTATTTGACAATACAATTCATTAATATTAGAACAAATAAAATGCCAGTATTCCATAATTACGCATTTTATCACAGCGACAATATTTTTTATCACCTTGTTTACACGTTACTAAGGATTTTGACACTTTTCTTTATTTGACATTAAATGTTGAAATTTAAATACTGTGTGTGTTATATGATTGAAATAATGAATTATAAACTCTAAAAGATCGATGTGTTGTTCTAAACGATAATGAAATTAAGGAAAGTTTGAATAAATTAGGTTTATTAAATTTTTTTTATATTTTAAAGCACATTTTAATTTTAAATGTCCTGCAGATTCGTGAAATCTACAGCTCGGTTTCAATTCAAAAATATCATAGATGATACCTGATTTAATAGTTTTATACGATTAGATCATCTTTACGTTGTAACTTAAACAAAATTTTGCTGATTTTGTGTATAGAATACACCGCGAGTGTAATTGTGTAAGAATGTTTTTTACAATAATTTATTATTAAATATTATTTATTTATTTTTATCACTATCATTAAATTTATAAATATCTATTATTATATGGTTTTAAAGACATTTAATGTAAAATTAAAAAAATAAATTTTACCATAATATATTATATACACACGCACAAGTTATTTTCTTATTTGTTTTAAGAAAAGTATAGTTAACCTTAGTTATACTCTAAAACTGAATATTTTTTTGTGAAGTATAAAGAACACCGCGCGAAAAACTAATATATGTTGCTCTACAAGCGTTCTAAAATTTATTATTGTCTACATTTACTACTAAAGTGATTTATTAAAGTTTTTACCTCCGTTTAAACCAATCAAAAAATTTTAGAAATGTCAAATCCACCTGAGCTCAGCACAAAAAGACTCACTTCTCAGCCTTATGCCATTACGGCCATTTCAAGCGGATGGACGGGACAAATCACAAAACTGTTTTTATAAAAAAATTGTAGGTAATTTAATATATTATATTATTTTTTCATCAAAATTATTATGCTATGCATTAAATAAAAAAATCGCAAGAAATATTTTATAAAAGTAGTGATAATTTCAATAATTGACAGGGGTGGACGAGACAAGATAAATCTTTTTTTGTCCCGTCCACACCTTTCAATAATTATTATTAAAATTATATCTACTTTCATAAAATATTTTTTGCGTTTTTTTTATTTAATGTATAACCTAATAAAAGAAGAATATCTTTGACAATTTTGATGCAAAAATATTATATAATAAATAATCTACAATTTTTTGTATAAAAACAGTTTTGTAATTCGTGCGTTTCGCGCGCTTGAAATGGCCGATTAGTTAAAAAGGAAAACATTTTTTAATTATTTAGTGAAACCCAAATACATCATTTATTTACAACTTTTTAGTAAATGTAATTTTATAGAAAAGCAAATGGAAAAATAATTCAAATTTTATTATAAACAAAGCAAAAATACAAACTATTAATCCTTAGGCTTATAATTATATATATTTTGTATTGTTTCTCATACCGCTCTTTTGATCCATTAACAAAGTTAACAAAGCCGCACTTGCACTGCAATTTTTCCAAACTCTTCTTCAACTTCTAAAAAAATCTCCTTCAAAGTCTTCATTGGGTTTCAAATTTATAAAATGAAATTACACATTTTTGGTTGTCTGTTTACATTACGAAGACTACGTTTAGCCAAAAATAACTTCTTTGATAAAAAATTAATGTAAATTATTTTATTAGTTTTCAATTTGAAAATCGCCATATAAAGTTGAAAATGAAAGATTGTACGTGTCACGCTTTGGAATTAATCTTTACTAGGTTTACTGAATTATAGGGTTTGCTCCTACGTCGCTCAACTTACAAACTTCCAGCTCACCCGTAAAGATTAAATTACAAAGCTTGACACGTAAATAACTATTAGTAGTGACCTGCCGTCACTTTCAGTGACCCGATACTGTAACAGATGTGGTATGGCCTTGAGTTAATGGTTTAGGATCTGCCCGCTTGTATTAGCACGGGTGTCCCTTCAATCAATTTTATGTGCAGTCCCATCCAATACATTAAAATAAAGGATTCGGCTGTTGATAAAATGGAAAATATTTTTAATTAAAGGTAGGGTATTAGATTGGGTTTACGTAATTTTTAGTTTTTGGACAAAATGTCTTATATATTTGTTTTTGTATTTAAACAGGTTTTCTTGTAAGTTTATTATCAATTTTGTAATGGTACGATATACGGGGCAGTTAATTTTTAACATTTCTTAATTTATTATTTTTAAGCTTTACGAAATATGAGACTAATTTTAAATATTTGTTTTTAAAATTGTATTAGGTGTTAGGTATAAGTTTCACTTCCATACATTCTTTATTTGTTTATTATACAATAATAATTTATGACTCCCATCTGGACGACCACTTAAGGGTTCGTTACAGAAAGACCAAATAAGCAAGTTTTGGTTCATGTTCCTGGTCTTTAAAAAATAAACATAAAAAGAGCGTGTTAAAAACTGAAGAGAGGGTATTTTTAAAACAGTTGAGTTTTGTTATTTGAAGTAGACAGTTTGGTTTTGCTATTTGAGCAGTCAGTATATTTTAGACAGTTGAAGGGATTAGTTTAATTCTTTCACTGAAAGAAATTTATGTTTCATATATGGACTACCACATACATTGCTAAAACAAACATATAATATATTTACCTTAACCATTTTTATATTTAGTTTTAACATATTATGTTAAAACTAAATATAATATATGTTTGTTTTAGCAATGTATGTGGTAGTCCATATATGAACCACAAACATTGCTAAAACAAACATATATTTCTTTCAGTGTTCATTTTATCAGGGAGTGAATTTAATAATACATTGATTTTATATAACTTCAGTTTTGGTGAAAGTGTTGTTCATTTAAATAGGTATGCCTTTTCTATATTTAGTTATTATAATCTGAGGTCACAAATATCATAATGAGTGGTTAATTCTTTAATATTTAATTTAAACTATATTTTATTATTATTATTTCAACTTGTTTGTTTGTGAGAGAAATAATAAGTTGAATTATTTTATCTTAATGTTGGTGGTTGGACAACCAAATCATAATCATTATTTTATGTTTATAATTATTATATTTATATAACATTTACTTTAACATATTATATTGTAATGTAATTTTACATTTTACTACATATTTATATTTAACATTTATATACGTTATTTTGTACAGTTTATCTTATTTTATTTATTTGATAAATTGATATTCATTATTTAATATGGTGAGACTTGTTTCAAGTTCGGCATATCAAATGAGTTATTTAGTTAGGGAACTTTGTTGCCGGTTGCTGGTAATAGGATGGTGGATACAGCTCTGCTTTGACAGGCGCACCCAATGGCCAATAATGCCAGGTAACCAATTTAGACAAAGAATGGTTAGATAGGGATATTGATATGAAGTTGTTGTTTTATGGTCTTATTTTATTATTATTGATAATCATTTTATTTTGCTATATTTGATTTGCACTGACATACTTTTATTACTTTATCATACCTGATTTTATTTATCATTTATGGCTGTACAATTAAATTGCATTACCGTTGTCCACTACTACACCAAATGTTATTTATATATTTTATTTATACATACATATACCATTTATTATTGTTGCTTGTGACCTAAGTTATATTATACTTTATGTTTCACATTATTGTTGTTTGCTGCTGTACATTGATAATTATTTCAATGTGTATTTGCTTTTCTACATCGTCCGAGCCTACCATTTATGTAGGTGAATAATCTTAGCAATATGATAATATAATTTATTATATTCATATTGATTGCTTTGATGTTGTTGTATTATTTATATTGTTGAGATGTGCGACATATATGCATGTCTGTATTGTATAAGTGGGTTTTTAAGGTTTTACCTTATTAACTGAAATCAATCATACTTTTCAAATACAAATGTTTTTATTTTTATTATTAATGTACAGTAACAATAATTAACTCTTGTATAAATTGCCTTTATTAATAAACTTATTTTAATTTAATACTTTTTCTTTGTTTTTTAAATATCTTTTCAATTGCTCAAGTACTTACGTATCCAGAACCGTATTCACAACAAAAAGGGGTCCTAACTTAATTTCTTTAAACTAGACGATCACGTGTTTTGGCCAAAGGTAGTTTTTCTGTGGTTTTAATATTCTTTTTAATTATTAATGTGTGCCCCCCATAAGCCGTTCGTTACAATTTTTAACTTAATTATTGAAAAAACAATATTATTAAACATTAAAAATCTGAATTCTGTATACTAGTATATTATGTATCAAAGTTTTATAAGCGCCATTTTAGTTACGAGTTTTATTAGGCACTAGCGAAGCTTGCGAGTTAGTATTTGATAAAAACAAGGTTACGAGTTGCATACTATAATTTATTTACATCGAATAGAAATATGAATTATCACATAGGCTTTTAAGAAGTTTTTTGAAAAATACATTTTTTATGGAAAATTCTGGCAATTAATCGTTTATCAGCGTACCATCGCGGAAGAGATAGAACTGTAAAAAAGTGTTATTGATAAAAGTAATGTCTGCAAGACATTTGAAATTGCATATTCCAGTCTTTGGGCTCATGAAAAATTTTGGAAATGTATTTAGAAAATTTTAAATTTTTAAAAAAAATACTATTTCGGTATTAATGAATCTGGAATCAAGAGTCTGAAAGGGCGTTTGCGGTTATGACAGAAGAAAAAAATTAATCCAAAAAAATATACTCCAAGCATCTTACATTTTTTTTATTTTAGCATTTAAAGAATTCAGAATATGCTGTATTCCAAACTTGGTATCCATTGTTATTTAAAAAGTTTAGGAATCAAAGTAATTATTCGTTCCAAGCTGATCTTAATATGGAAAAACTATTTTACCCGACGCATGTGAAAAACAATGATAAGTTAGGCGTGAGGGGGTGAGAAGAACCCAAAACCTAAAAAAGAAATAAAGAACATAATAAAAGAGGAACACGCTAGTTTAAATAATATGCAATGTTGTAGTAATAATATCCTTTATGTTGTAAGAAACTATGTACCCAGAGACATGTGTTTAAGAGGGTTTTTTAGAGAAAATGTCATATATTTTAATATGTTTTTGTATTTGAACAGGTTCTCTTTTAGGTTTATTATCAATTTTCAACTTAATTGCCTGTGACTAAAACGCCATAAAGTCACAGCTCGTCAATGTAGGAGTAAATAAAAGTTGTTACATAGGCTTTTAAGAAGTTTTTTTAGAAATTAATTTTTTTAAGGAGAATTGTGGCCTCAGCAATCAATAATTTATCAGCGTGCCATCGCGGAAGAGATATAACTGTAAAAAAGAGTTATTGATAAAAGTAAAGTATAAAACACGTTTGGAATTGCATATTTCAGTCGAAGGGCTAATCACAAATTTTGGAAAGGTATTTTAGGCAATTTGAAATTATAAATAAAACTATTTCGATATTAATGAATCTTGAATCGAGAGTCTGAAAGGGCGTTTGCGGTTATGACAGTAGCAAAAAATTAATTCAAAAAAAATATACTCCAAGCCCTTATTTTTTTTTATTTTATCATTAAATAATATATGTTGTAAGAAACTATGTACCCAGAGAAAGAAGAAATGATAAACACCTGAACTGACATGAAATGTTTTTTGGCGTAAAATAATTTAAAAATATCAAAATTTAAACGAGTGACAAAAGTAACAACTAATATTGAAACTTTTTCGGTTCATGTTTAGTATTCAAGCCAAGCCAAATTTATATATTTTAGTTCTTCATTGCCGACATAAAAGATTATAAAACTTGTCAAAACAAAAATTTTTCGGTGTCCTTTAGTTTATTTTATTTTTTTATATTCATTATGCACAAAATTATACGAAAAATATCCACATTCTCTTGCTTTTGTAGTGGTGGTTATAAAAATTAAATTTGTCAACATCGGTTATAAGTGTGTTAATTTTATTTTGTAAAATTTTAACATAATTCCTAGTACAAAGCAGGGAATGTAATTATTTTAACAAAGACAACGATTTTACCGAAAAGTAATTTTGTTAGCGATTTGTTAATTTTTATAGGTTAATATAATTTTATTATTATTATTATTATTATTTTGTCAACGTTAAACAAATTATTTCGTTGAAAAAGTACACGTGATTTCAGGCAGCGAATCAAAACATTTCCCACTGATTATATCGTCAACCATTTAGCTTCAGCACAACAATACGCATCAACAAGTTCAACTGATTTCAGCGTCTGCAACTAATAAGTTACTTTATTTTGATTTGTATCGTGTTCGTAACAACTGGAGGGTTTATTATAAATTACTGAAGTGTTTATAAGATATTACCAGAAATCTGTTATTATTGTTATTCGGATTCCTATTAAGAAGTATGCGAAGTGCGTAGTATCCGAAAACTCACTGGTTTTTAAACTGAAATTTGAGAATACCGTGAAGTCGATTAATGTTACGAAATACATCAGTAAGTGTTAGTAGTACTGATAGTTATATAGTACCAAATTTTTATATAATACTATGTTTTTAAAATGGTGTGCACACATGTGTTATTTAATTTTGTGTATGTTATTTTTGTGTTCATTTTAAGTATGTCTTAATTTTATTGTTAACGAAATTAATTAAAAAAGCAACATTTCTTATCAAAATTCTATTTTACTAATTTCCAACAAATACTTTTGTCACTTGGTCTACAAAAAGTTTGTGAGAATAAGAATTATGGTTCAATTATTGACTCAGAATTTTGTTAAATCTACAAAATGTCTGTAATAATTACAAACTACTTACTTAGTTAACAGTTTGTTGTAAAAGTAACATAAAGTTATGTGGTACTTGGTTAAAATTAACAAATATTTTTTTACTGTGTAATAAATTTTTTTGGGTTTTCATAGAAAGAGTTAATATTATTATATACCTATATGTATAGACGTAAATTTGTTTGTCTTTTTATCCTTTATCAAAAACGTTAAATTACTATGGGTTGCAGAATGTCTCTAAAAGTCCATGCTGATTTGTATAATTTTAAAAACAACATTGGAGCATCCTAAAAGGATTATGCAAAACGTTTCCATTATGACGTTATTGACTTAAACGCCGTTATCAAGTACACTGTAGCGAAAATATGATAAAATATAACAGAAAGAGTAACGGGGTTCACATTTAAATATTTTGTAGCAGTTAATGTTAATGAATACAAAATAAAGCAAGTATATTTGCATTGTTTTTTTAAGATAAAAATTAAAACCAATTTTTTTCTTAAATATTTACAACACATTTTCTTGGCTATAAAAACAAACTTTTTTGAAATATATTTATTATACCTAGATATTAAAGACAAAATTCATGTTGACTTGTGTTATCTATAAAAATATCTGGCTTATATTTTTTACAGCGCTTTTAAATCTCAAAAAAATATTCGTGGAAAAACTGCATTTCAAAGTAAATCAGCTTCCGTCGAGTTTTACGATATGACTTAAAAACGTGTTAAATCTAAGATTTCTCGTTTTTCTGGCCGTACACGTTGTAAACCGTAATCTAAATCTCGAGATTAAGATGATCTCAAGGATCGGGTCGTGTCACATGTCATCTGAAATTGACAAACTAATCGCGTTATGAATTGGCAAGGGACGTCGTATCTTAACCCACTCGAACATTTATCATCGGTTATGTCTACTTATTACAGCGCGCCGTATAAATTTATATACATGTTCGTGCCCTTTGTAGCCCATTTATGGACCTGCCTCTGTCATATTTAACTGTAAAGCCGCGCTGAAGATGACAATATATTAATAGTATTCATGGGACACTGTCTAATGAAATTCTGAAAATTTTCCAACCCCAAGACCGGGTTTCTTTATTCCGTCTTGACATGACAAACACCTGTGGATCTATCTAAATAAGATGTATTTAAACTTTTTATTTTTAAACTTTCAGTCCCATGTTATTAATTTGTTTTAAATGCCTCGAGTTTGTTATGTTAACTTGATATTGATCAGTGATCAATGATCACATAGAACTAAAAAATATAGTTTTAAATATTGTTTTGCAAAGGGAACGTTTTTGAGGTCAGGTTTTACTAACTGAGAACTGAAGTTGGTATAACCAGGTAAAACAGTTTTTACATAGTAGTAAATTGCAAGCAATACAAATTGTTTTGGTTGTTTTATTTATTCTTTATACAGTTGTGGCACCTTCTTCTAGTGGGCCTTTCGATGTGTATTCAAGAGCAAAGATAATACACCCCATAGATTGGAAACTCTCCCACCACTGCCCTCTAGAGCTACAATACCTAAACCATATATATTTGTAAATTGCAGACATCTGTACAAACGCTATTTGCAAATGTCAATGTCAATCATAATTATTGAATTATTAAAAACATGTTTGCGCCTTAAAAGTGATAAAACGTGTTAATGGTTGTAAAATGTATTGTTGTTGGGTGAGAACCAATTTGTAAGTATTGACTATCCTGCCGTCCTAAGCCAAAAAGACGCATCTCATTATTATTATTAACTTATTCTCTTAGCAAAAAAAAGCATTTTAACTATACATTTTTAAGTACTATACAGGGTGATTCATAATATATGCGCAGGACTTCAGGATGTGATAGCTCAACCAAAAAGATGAAAAAAGTCGCTATTAACTTACCCTCTAAAATGCATGTTTTTCTCCTCAACTTCTACGCCCCTGAAAAAAGTAGAGAGGCCCATTCGAACCGCCAATGTTTTCTACACAAAAAATGTACGTCATAAGCTCTAAAGTTGACCGTTTTCGAGAAAAATCAACTTTTATGTTTAAAAACATGGTCAATTTTTTGGAAAAAAAATTTTATTACTAATTAAACAAAATTTATTTTAACGTTAGAAAAAGTAACAAATCCAAACGATAATTGCAAAATTAAAAAAAAAATAAAAAATGATTTTTTACACAAATGCTGAAATGTGCGAAATGCGTTACCTTTACGGTTTGGAGAATTTAGCAAAGACAACTTTTGAATCATTTTTTATTTTGCAATTATGGTTTGGTTTTGTTACTTGTTCTAATGTTAAAATAAACTTTGTTTAATTAGTAAAAAAAAAATTTTTTTTTTTTAAATTGACCATGTTTTTAAACATAAAAGTTTAGCGCTTATGACCAAGAGTACCTTTTTTGTGTAGAAAACATTGGCGGTTTGAATGGGCCTCTCAAAACCGTACTTTTTTCAGGGGCGTAGAAGTTAAGGAGAAAAACACCCTCTACCCCTTCAAAATCTCCACCAATTATGGCACAAAACATAGCTTATTTTGAGTAAAAAATGCTTACAAAAGCTGTTTTTTGTACGATAAACGGTTCCGGAGATATTCGAAAAAAACGAATTTTTTTCTAAAATTTCAACACCCTGTATCTCGAAAATTGTGCATTTTAGAGCGTAAGTTAATAGCGACTTTTTTCATCTTTTTGGATGAACTATCACATCCTGAAGTCCTGCGCATATATTATGAAACACCCTGTATAGCTCTTAAAAATTGCTAATTAAATTGAACGCATCTTATAAAAAAAACAATAAAGCGCTAATTTATAAAGTAAAAATGTGGAGTTTCGACTTTTTGGCTTAGCACGGCAGTATCGCTCTAGCATAAAAATACTGTTTGTTAATTATGAATTATTTAGGATTTCTTGTTTAATGGTAATTTAGTCCAGCCCAAATCCAGGCTACTTATGGTTGTTCCAAAACCAAGTACTGGCAAGATGGATTTTTCACGGTTGGTTAGAACTTGCCAAAAGTCCACATTCAAAAGCCTTGTACAAATTCATATATGTTAAGTTTAAAATAGTATAAGTAGCCTGGACTAAATTACCAAATTTTGAAATATTTTCTTATTATTGAAGAATTAAGACTAATATTTTTTAGGTTTGCACTCCCCAAACAAAAACATATTCATGATATTAATTTACATTTTACAGCTGACCCAGACTTACCATAACTGTTGTATACCGATTAAATATATAATATGTACCTACATATAGATGTATGTATTTTATTTTTTATTATATTATTACTACAATAAATAAATCTTTATTTTATACTTGTTTTATTTAAAATACAGCATTAAGTACAATATAAAGGCACCTCACGAAGCAACAACATTCAAATATGGCGCCAATATATGTTAGTTATATGTTAAGCCGGGTCTACAATCTCAGAACATAAGCTTGCGCAAAGCACCCTGCGACGTGGCGATAAAGCAAGGTTCCTTTGTCAGCTGGGTGCTTTGCGCAAGCTTATGTACTGCGATCTGCATCCTGCGACAATTGTAGACCCGGCTTTAATTCGGGTCTACAATTATCGCAGGTCGCAGATCGCAGAACTTAAGCTTGCGCAAAGCACCCAGCTGACAAAAGAACCTTGCTCCATCGCGATGCATCGCCAGGTCGCGGGGTGCTTTGCGCAAGCTTATGTTCTGCGATCGGACCCCTGCGACAATTGTAGACCCGGCTTTACAGAAATCTACTTCAATTTTTGGCATTGCTTAGGTATTGTAGACCTAGATGGCGTCACCTTAACTTTACCTTGTGCAGTTTCCAATTTATCGGGTGTATTATCTTTGTTCAAGAGCCCGGAACCAGATGACTACCATAATGTCTTTAACGTACCACTTTTGCATGTTATCGGCCATAACTTATTGAAGATTCAGGAAGTGGAACCAAAAAAAATATTCTTGTTATTTTCTCTCCCCCTTAGCTTTATAAAAACGATCGACGAGTTTACCGCAGCTGTCATTATTATCCAATAAAACACCTTTTTCCACTATTTGGTGGTCTTTCCATCCATATCGTAGAGGCCAACGAATTGATCCAAGAGATTAAGTCTTCCCAAAATTCATGACTGGAAGCCTCTGCACTGGACTCATTCTGAATTACTATCAACTCCATCAACTCTTTCTCAGGTAAACTTTTTTTATCTAAATATTAAGAATACATATTACTTACTACTTGGACAAACATATTGAAAAAAAAAAATTATTTTACGTTTGTGTGACATTATAAATTATACATTTTATTTAAATGTAAATATTAAATATAGAAAATGCATTGCTAGGGGGTACAGTTCTAGTTTGAATTATGGATCTAAGAAGACTTAGTACAAATGATGCTCAACTATAATTAAGTATAGAAGACCCATCGGTCTTCTAAGAGGTTTAAAACGACAATTTGAAGTATCTGTTCCAAAATTTACTTCAAAAATGGTCATTTTTTGCTTAATTTAAAAAAACGGTGTCCTCACTGCATTTTATTTTCTTTAGTGTATAGGAGGTCAGAATCTATTTGGTGACTTTATATTGAAAATTATTGGCAAAACTTTTCTATCCGTGTCCCCAGTAAATTTTTCTGTAATTTAACATTGTCGAGTTTATCTTAAAATGTAATAATTGTCAATAATAGTATTTTATAATTTTTTTAAAGCTTAAATTTTTTCTAAATTTACCATTTTGCCAATACAAAACTAAAATCTTAATTAACATTAATGTTGTCCCCAATATTCTATTCCCCTTCTGTCCGCCTTTTTGTAGTCCTATAAAAGAGTGGCAGATGGAGCCATTAATGAATGCTACTGTCCAATCGTTAGTGAGTCTATGATTTGAAAGAATCAGCTGTTTAGTTAAAGAAAGAAGCTGGATGGATCTTAAAATGGAATTACTATATTTTAATGAATTAATTATTCAAATAAGTAAAAACTCTTATAAAGAATGCATTTATCACGAAAAATTAAAAATTAAAAAGTTTTTCCTCTTTTGAAATCGAATTGGATATACGGTATTAACAACAAATATATCTCTGACAATACAATTCATTAAAATTAGAACCAATAAAATGCCAATATTCCATGGTTACGCATTTCATCACAGCGACAATATTTTTATAACCTCGTTTACACGTTGCTAAGTATTTTGACACTTTTCTTGATTTGACATTAGTTGACATTTAAATACTGTGTTTGTTAAATGATTAAAATAATGAATTATAAACTCTAAAAGATCGATGGGTTGGTGTAAACGATAATAAAATTATATATATAAAGTTTGAATAAATGAGGTTTATTAAAGTCTTTTTATATTTTAAAGCACATTTTAATTTCAAATGTCAAACTAAAAATCCGTTAAATCCTAAAATTCATTATATTTTCTCACTAAATATAACTCGTGGTACCTATGATTAATTATCGATGATATTTACTTATTGAAACCGAACCAACGCAAATCTGCAGCTAGGTTTCAATTTGAAAATATCATCGATGGTAATCATACCACTTGTTATATTATGGGTGAAAATAAATAATATAAGGGCGATTCTACGTTAAGAGGTAACTATAAAAAGGGGCACTTTTTTGTAAAATATGTTAAAAATAATATTAGAATCTTATAATACAGTGTTTTTTTTTGGTGATGGTAATTTAATTTTAACTTGAATTTACTGAGTTTTCTCAAAATCTCACCTTAACCTTAAAAAATGTATTTTTATCGTTGCAAGTTCAAAGCTATAGCTTTACCGCCCTGCGTTTGATTTAAAATTAGCAACAAGCGTTTTTGCATCTTCTATTGGCTCTAAAAAGCTGCATTTAGATCATGCCAGTCAGTAGTTGTGTATGCTTTAGGGTTAACATGGTCTTTACCTGTTAAGTTTTATTTTTATAATAATTGGAATGGTTTTAAGGAAATGGTCGAACATTAAATGAAACAAAAACGGTAAAGGTCTTATTTACGCTAAAAACGGATATGATTATAAAACTGATAAATCTGCGAAATTTATGAGCATTTGCCCCCTGCCATATTACCCCTGCGTTATAAGTCGCCAAAGTAGAGCCAAAATATCCAGGGGAGATATAAACAAGTCAAATGATATTTTTTTTAATGGTTGATACGTGTATTGTAGTCAGTCTCAGGGGCCCCAAGGTAAACATTTTGTGGGCCCCCCTCATACTTTGATCATTATCTTTATGTAAAGAATTTATATAGGACCCATGCGTAAGGAAATATATTTACTTTTCAAAGCTTTATTAGCATCGTATCTGATTGACCATCGTGTTTAGCTTAATTATATTACTTTTAAAATCGAATTAGAAATGTTGGGGGTCTCACTTGTTGTTTATGAATCACATTATGGTGTCACTAAAATATCAGAAAACAAAGAAGTGTCAAGAATCTGGTGAAGATTGACCATCCGGGAATAATGTACTACTTTAAGATTAAATTTTTAATTTTGTTTTATCATAACAAAAATTACCTCTTAACGGAGAAAGATTTTTTTTAATTTTTTTTTAACAAAATATGCGACAATTTTTAATAGTGTTTTATGTATCAAGTTTGATAAACGCCATTTTAGTCACGAATTTAATTTAAATTAATTAAATGAGTGCCTAGAAAAGTTTATAAACGCCATTTTAGTCACGAATTTAATTTAAATTAATTAAATGAGTGCCTAGAAAAGTTTATAATCGAGTTGCATACTTTATAAAGTATACTTATTTTAAGACAAATACTTATTATTATCTTAAAATGATATCAATTAAATATTTGTTTAAAGCGACATCTATACGAAAATAAAGTAACCATCCCAACAAAGAATTTTTACGTAATTTGCACCATTTAATTATAATTAATTATTATTTTAATTAAACTTAACAATTATGTCATGTCAAAATATGTCATCCTTTGTTTTTTTTTTACTATAATTGCAAAATATTATTACAAAGTATTAAAAATTAAATGTTAAACGTACAAAAAGTAACAATTGAGATTAACTTCCTGTTAGAATTTCTAACTTGGAATCTACCGGCGCGGCGTTAAGATATCAATTTTTTCTGTGTAAATCAAAATTTATTCCTTGAAAATAGACTAACATTTGATAAAGAAACAGTTTTTCACATTAAAAGAGAAAAAAATATTTTATGGGCACATAAGCAACATTTTTAATGCTTTATCAGTTAAATCTAGTTAACTGCACTACTACGGCGAAATAAAAAGGTTATTTTTTATTTTTGTATTGGCATAATAAAATAATTTTCACATTTAGTATTATTTTTACAAGAAAGGCACTTTATTTTAACGAATGTATGACATTTGACAACTGTCAACTAACTTAAAACTAACTTCAGCCCGTGACTAAAAATCTGTTGCTAACTTCAGCCGTGACTAAAGCGCCATAAAGCCACAACTTGTAAATATGTATTTAAAAGGTCACTGAGTGTCATGGAAACATGTACGATAATGGACGTTTTAAAGGTGGGTGTAGAAAAAAGATGTTATCCTGGCTGTTGCCGAGTATTTAAAGGGCTAACCGGTTTTAGGAAAAGTTGCGTGGAAATTTTAGGTTATAAACGATTATTATAACCAGTAGCTTAATTTATAGCGCGTTATTCCATCTGACTTTCTTTAAACAGCCTCTTGGACTTACAAACCCATTGGGAGTAAACGGGTAAGCTAACAGTATTCTGTTTTTCATTTATTTGGTTAAACTGCGCACCACTCAATGTGTCACGACCAAAAAGTTCGTCCTTTTTCAAAACGACATAACTTTTTTGTTTCTTAAACGATTTTATTTTGGTCTGTAATGTCTACTAGCCCCATCTTCTGGCAATTTATTCTATAGATATGAAGCTCACGGTTCTTCAAGTAAATTTCCTACAGGGTGTTATGTTAAACGGTGAAAAATTTTAATAATTTCATCCAAGCCCCGTTTGTAACAAAATAATTTTTTTCTCGTTTTTACTTTATAATAATGAAGTATTATGTCTTACCTTGTAGTATATTTCAAATTTTTCGAATTGGAATCTTAGCAACGAAAATATGATTTTTTTTTCAAAAGAGTACATTTAAGGCTTTTTTGTAGGCAATGCACTCAGTCTTTTTAGGAACAAGAAGATAAGATGGTGCAATAATGTTCCTTAAATAATTCTGAACAAGCGACAAGCAACAAACTTCCATTATTTTCAGAGGGCCTAAGCAAAGACCACTTTTTCAAAATAACATTTTGGTGAAAATTTGAGAAAACTAAACCTAAACCGATATTTACGTTCGTGACATGTTTTATTCATAATTTTGCTTTTCAGTTATCAAATTTAAGTTTCAGGTAAAACCAAAATCACCAAGCATTAAGATTTGAAAACAATTCCCGTCTGTTAAATGTTTCAATAAAATACGATTGCTCCGGATATAAATCCTATTGAGCATGTGTGGAGCAGGATGAATCTAAAGATAAAAGAGAGGGAAGGCCGCATGGAAAATTTGGATGAATTGGTAAATTCTATTCAGGAATAATGGGATACCCCAGGAATTTATATAGAACTTGGTCGAGGCCCAAGAGGGTTAACGAATTATTATGGGTTAGGGGAGGGCCAACGAAATATTGAAAGTTATTTTTGTTATTGTTTGTTAAATTTTTTCGCATTTTTGTATTTAACTTTATTACCGATAAGGTAGGTACTGATAAGTTATTACTAGTGCGCAATGTAAATGTAACTTATGTAACATTATCCTAACCACTCAAACAAATTGCAGTAATTTCGCCCAAAAAATAAATCCCCAAATGGCATTTTAATTTTAAATATGCAAGAAACACGCCAGCAATCGCATTTTATTATACATTTAACAGCCGGGAATTGTTTTCGAATTTTGATTCTTGGTGATTTTGGTTTTATCTGAAACTTAAATTTGACAACTGAATTACAATCAGGAGGACACAATTATAAAGAAAACATGTCACGAACGTAAATATCGGTTCAGGTTTAGTTTTCGCAAATTTTCACCAAAATGTCATTTTGAAAAAGTGGTCTTTGCTTAGGCCCCTCTGAAAATAATGGAAGTTTGTTGCTTGTCGCTTGTTCAGAATTATTCAAGGAACAATCTTTTACCATTTTATCTTCTAGTTCTTAAAAAGACTAAGTGTAATGACTACCAAAAACCCTTAAATGTACTCTTTTGAAAAAAAAAATCATATTTTCTTTGCTAAGATACCAATTCGAAAAATTTGAAAACCCTTTCAAGGTAAGACGTAATACTTCATTATTTCAAAGTAGAAACGAGAAAAAATATTTCTTTTTTCAAACGGGGCTTGAATGAAGTTATAGAAATTTTTCACCGTTTTACATATCACCCTATAGGAAATTTGCTTAAGGAACCGTGACCTTCATATCTACAGCATGAATTGCCAGAGGATGGGGCTAGTAGACATTACAGACCAAAATAAAATCGTTTAAGAAACAAAAAAGTTATGTTGTTTTAAAAAGGACGAACTTTTTGGTCGCGACACATTGAGTGGTGCGCAGTTTATATAAAATAAATTATATTAATTCTAAATAATAATAATAACGCAGTAATGCATAGCTGGTTTTAAGCTAAACATTTAGAGTGTTTAATGGCAAATAGCACCTTTTTAGTAAACTAATTAATGCAGCTTAAAAATTAATTATTTATTTTAATGAATAACGATAGGTTATAGGTAATAAATTTTATTAAATGACGCATAAAAGATTGATGTATATTCTAACTCGACAACCCAAGACTTTATAATGATTTACGACGATGCTTAAAATATTAACGTCGAAATATAATTAAATAACAAAAAAACGGTAGGTACTTTTTAACACATTAAAATTGGATCAACAATTAAGATTCCGTTTAAAAACGCTTTCTGTTCAAATGATTGATATGTTTTTAAGTCCATTTAGGAAATTGCCGCCCTTGACTTTTCTCTGCGGGAGTAAAAAGTGGCAGCATTAATTCGCGGCCATCTAGAATAAGGACATAAGTGTTGTGCTAAGTGGTTTGTGTTCAATTCACCCTCAGCGGCAAGCACTTCACTTTGTCTCTATATTTCATGGCGTTTTGTTGCCCCGCAGCGTCCGCCATCCTCACTCCTGTAACATATGATGTTAACGAGTTCGGACCTAATGTTTGGCGACCAAATTGTGCGGGGTTGGCAAACGTCAACCCTAAAAACAGATCTTATAACTGAATTGCCGAAATATGAAATTGCCGCAACTGGCGAGGAGCAAAAACCGCAAACTATGCGTGCCATCTGATTATGCCTAAACAACTTTGATTTTTGTCATAAAATGAAATTTTTTGGTTATAATTTTATATTATTTTTTGTATTCGTTTTTAGTTAATATCAAAATACTAAACAAACAAACATAGAAATAAAATATATAAAAATACCAAAGTAACACAAACATTGTTTTTTAGAATAGTTACATTATATCTGAAAATTTACAGTGCTCATGAAAACATCTTTGTAGCTCTAGAAGTTTAGGTTAACAATAACATTAACTGTTATCGTCAAATGTAAATTTAATAATAAACAAATAAAACGTTATTTGATAAATGTTGAAATGACACATAGTATTATATCCAGAAGATTCAATCTCTTCGTTGTCTCTTATTTGAAAGGTTCTTGTTTTGTTGGTTGTCCAAATGATGTTGATGAACTAGCCACGGTGCGGTAGTTTGACGATTTAAATCAACTTTAAATTAACTCATTTCTCTTTTTATAAATAGATTCTATGTGACGTAAGGATGATTTTGACCAAAAATTTAAAAAATCTATCCAGCACTTTTTCTTATTAAGCAAAAACCTCGTATGTTGGGTTGCATGTAACTATTCACTAAATATATTCATTTTATTTTGTTCAGTATACGTTAAAACCTCGGTTAAAACTGCAAAATAATATTCAAAACAAAAAATTTAAATTTAATAATAAAAAAACAGTATATACAACTACTTCCTTGTAAATAAAGAAAAATATATAATTGTACAAGTTTTATTTTTAAATATATAATATTTTATTCAATAGCCTAATAAAATATTTATTGAACATTATTTATGAGCAGTCTATTTATTTCTCCGATAAAAGAAACCCGTATGTAGAGAAGTTTAATCCTAGACATGCTTTTAGACGTGCGTTAAAATGATAAAAATACAAGGCGGCTGATCCATTCTAAAACACAGTACTCTCTTAAAATGAATTAGTCAAAAATAAGTAATTATAAGTCATATTTGACTAATTGTCATAGCGAAATTAGTAGATTTAAATTTAAAATAGTTTTGACCCAGCCAGGGATTGAACTCAGGTCTGTCACTTGTCAAGCTTGCCAAGCTGTTGTCATAACTAATGTGGCTATCAGTCGCTCTTATAAAAATCATTTTTATTTGCATCTTTGTTTGTTTTTATGGGCCATTTAACCATAGCCATAGCGTTTATGCATTTAATTCAAATAATACTTTGTTGTTGGCCCCAAACGATTAAAGAAATTAGTTACTTTTAACTCTCAGAAATGGTCAAAGATGCTAACTAATCTTAAATTACTCAAACTTTAACTATTTACGTAGTAAAAAATAAATATTTAAAAGTGAAAACGACTATTTTATTAGTAAAAAATGTTGGTACTTATTCAAATAGTAGAATTTTGACTATTTCATTTTAAGACAGTATTCAACATTTGTTCAGAACATGTTTTTTTATATTTTTGCATATAGGTAGTGTATTAAAACGTACCTTCTAACCCGGCCTATTTGTTGATGAAAAACTCTAACACATAGCAGTTATATGATATTACTAATATCAAAAGAATTCACTAAATACCCTACAGAAACCAAATCCAAAAACTAAAACACGTTTTTTAAACATACTGGGTTTTGGAATGAAGCAGCCGAAGGGATTATTAAATTAAATAAAAAATATCTGCATAAATAAAAGGATTTTATAAGCGGCAATGCAACATAGTAGGCTAACTGCATAAAGTGGCCATTTGGCAACAAACATTATTTTAGAAATTTCACAATAAAATAAAAAATATGAAAATTATTATACGCTTGAAAAAAATATTATTTTTTAGAGAAACATTTCTTAGTAATAATTACTTAGTAATAATTATTGTGCTATTATTATATAGGTTATCTTGAATTGTATAATATATTTTTTATTGACTTAATCCTGAGGGCCATAAGCTTCTCCTTCTTAAGCCAATTGGTCTGGGCCCTTTTAACGAGTCACAAGTAATAGACGTCACAAGCATTGTTGCCAGGTCGTTTAAAAACCCATCTTGTATGTTTGCCTTATCAATTGGATGTGCCTTCACGTTTGTAAGTTAGGTAATGGTAAGACAAAACAGAGAGATTTAATTAACTGGAAATAAGGAAGTTTAACATATCATAGTTTTAATTTATAATCTCTACTCACTAAACATGAATTGGTCAAAAATCACTAGTTTTCAAAGTAAAAAAGCAGTCACCAATAACTGTAGTCTACAGCAATTTGTAACCCAGACATTTAAAAGTCAATTCTTGTATGTACAATTGTCCCAGGAATCCGAAAAGACCGTCAAAAATTATGAAAGTAGAGCAGTTTTCGATATAGTCAATTTTATATTAAAAAAATTGACTATATCTTACCTTTATAACTTTTGAGGACAATTTTATATATGAATTGACTGCTAGATGTTCGGCTGTTGACGAGAATTATTAGTGGCTGCTTTTTCGCATTTTTGACTAATTCATTTTTAGAGAGCATACAATTTTGGGTGCTATCTAAAGGGCAATCTAAAAGCGCGTGTTATGTCCTACAGCTATTAATTTAGTAATTAAGGAATTAATATTATTAACATGTAAATTATAGCTAAAGAAATATAATATATTATGGTTAAGATTATTTGCTTTAAAAATTAAGTTTAAGGTTATTTGGTAGTACCAAATCGCACTGATGACGTCTTGTGACAATTCGTTCTTTACCGTTATATAACCCTTAAATAACATTGCATATTTTTTGACAGTGGCCATTTTTTAAATTTTACTTCTATTTATCTATTTACTTATGACAATTCGTTCTTTAATATACCGTTATATAACCGTTAAATTACATTGCATATTTTTTACACTGGTCATTTTTTAAATTTTACTTCTATTTAGTTTCGTATTAATTAAACAATTCCCGTGTTTGGCTGACATCTCATAGATAAACATATTGTACTATCAAAACCAAATCCCAAAAAACTACTGTTTCCTGATTTTATATTAGTAATGAAAACAAAATAAAAACATTACTTTTAATACCTGGTGTTAAAAAATAAAAAAGCGCCAGTACCGATGCATAAATTAATTTGCAATTTCGAACAACGCAGGACGTTTCGAGTTTTAGCGGTAATAAATTTTCTTTTCGCGATAGAATGAATTTTTTAAAGGAAAAGTGCAAAACCTGCTGAATTTCATTCGCTCGAATTACTTTCGGATAATTGAAAACTGTTGTCTTTAATGTTTTCATTTGTCACCGACAGTATCGGTTTTCTTTTGAATTTGTTCTATTTTACATATGCTGAGGGATTTATAGTTTCAGACCTGTCCGTATTTAATTTGCATCCCAAAAAAACCCTCATGCATTTATTCTGTGTCTCCATTTCCGATTCAATGGATTCATCGCAGAAGAAAATTAAATCGGATTAAATTTTACTCGGACGCTAATAAAACTGAACTTTCAATTTTCCCCTATTTTTAATTCAGTTGCATCAATTAGCGCATAAACCATTTATTTGCCTTAATACGTTTGTTGTTTTCGAACCAATTTATTCTAAAGAATATTTGATATTTCATTGTTCTGAGTTTCATTATACGGAAGCGCTGAAAGGCTATGTTAAATAATTTTTTTTCATACCTTATTCGAAAGTACGTACCTACTTTTGTCCCTAATAGCAGGGACGAAAATTTAACATTTACTCCCTCTGCTATTAGGGACGAAAGTAAGTACTTTCGACCGATGTATGAAGAAAAATAGTATAAACCACACGGGCCAAACGTTGAAATCTCGGTCATGACGCGCAGGGCCAAAAATTCAACTTTCGGCCCTTGTAGTGTAATATACTATTTATTAGCAGGGCTTCCCAATAATATCTGAAAATTTCCAAACTATGAACTAAAAATACCAATTAATAACTACTGGAAGCCAATTATTACTTTAAAATAATTGCCTATCATTGATTTGAACGTGGTGGTTGGTCAAAAACATTCTATATATGAAACGTGAACGTCTTCCTTGTGAGATTTGGGTGGCTACCATTTACGTAGAAAAAATAGAGATATTCACAGCCGAGTGTATTTAAACATTTAATGTGCCCGATATAATAAAAAGACATACGAGATCAAGACGGAGAATGGGGGATCTTAGCCTGGAGACCTAGTTTGGATATACAACCTTCAGCGTCATTGTGGTTAGAAAGCTTTAGAAGCTTTAGACTTCTTGGCAAGGACCATACATACATCGCATAAATGACATCATCTATAGGATCAGGAAAGAGCCAAGAGGAAACCAAACGATGGTATAGTAAAGTCACTCAAGAAGAACAACAATATCTGTTCAAGGTTTCGGCCAATTACTCCTTGGCCCACTGTGTTGCAGAATATTTTAGGATGTCCAGGGAAACAGCCGTCGCCTTAGAAAAAAGTTAGGAGAAGTCGAAGAACTGCGAAGTTGGAGAGATGCTCAATATAGTGGATCACGAGCAGACAGACATCTTCATCTTCTAACTGGTAACGTAAACCACTCTTCCATTAGAAGCCAAACTACCGTGTATATGTAACAACAAAAATTAAGAGATACCCTTTTGTTGAAGGACGTCATGAACATGTCGATACCGAAGCTTGCTTGTGAGTTGACAATTTAGACTGAAGAATAATTAAAAGTATGCTGGAATTTATCTTCAGACTTAGTGGCATATCCATTCTGGTTTGCTGCCACAACCCTAGAAGAACATTCGAGATAAAGACCGTATACTGCTACTTCTATAGGACGTCACAATTAAGTTTGGATCCCTATGCAAATATCCCCATGGAGCAGAGGACTTTTCGGAAAGAAAATGTCTTAAGACGGGGGCAAAGTAACGAGTACGCACTTTAAGTTCAGAATGTCTGTAATAACTCATAGCTTGTTTACCTCAAAGTATTCCCGAACGATCGATATCCACTTATCAATTAAACATTTTCACTTATTAATTATAAATTTAAAGTCATTACTTGGAAACTTAAAATTATAATTTGGAAATTTTTAATTAAGAAGGGTTAATTTCCAGATTTTATTTAGAAATATTAATATAAAAATTATTTATCATGATCGCTTCGTATCATAATTTTTAAATTCAGTAAATTTTAATAAAGATGTTTGTGTAAGAGCACTGATTTTAAAAAATTTCAAATTTTTACTAAACATTATTTTTTTTGTTAAAACATGAGTTTAATTAATTTTAGTTTATAGCATATAACCAATAAAATCTCGTTTAGGTATTTGATTAAATACAAAAATATACGTATTGGAATATCGCAAAAACGAAAACTGATTGAGCAAAATAATAATATTGGGCATTTTTTAAATCAACAATTACAATAGAATAGTTGTTATGTGCCCTTTGCTGTTATCCAATGTAATCAGTTTGATGATTTCAATATGTGTTTTTACAAAAGTAATACCATTGTTCAGGCAATTTCTGTAAACATATAAAGCTTATTTATGCTCGCATAAAAAATCTTATATTTTAATGTTCTAATGAAATATACCATAAGATCTATATGAGGCCCGGAAAATTATACCTATCTTACCCTCGTAAAATGGTAAAACCTACATTAAGCTAAAGGATATAGTTTTTATTATAGCGCGGTTTATCTTGGTTTCTCATCATTATTTTTAAGTAACATTAAACAAAATTTTATTGAAAAACTTTTGTTCAATGAAAACGTTTTATAGATCTGGTTAATTTAATGAATTTACATATGTATGAAGTATCTACTACTAGGTACTATAAGAAGAAAATTTGTGAGATCTTTTAATACCTTTGTGAGATCTTTTAATACCTTTAACTAACTACATTTTTTTATTTTATTTGTGTCCATTAAGACAACAAAAGTATAATGAGATAGTCGATAGTCTTAAGTCCTTTCATGGTAGTGTTTGTTTACAACTTAAATGAACGCCCTTTTGTCCAGGATCACTAATGGGCCATCCTGTCTTCTTGGGTTCCATTACAGTTAAACTTAAAATCCACTAGATTAACAAGACGATCCGCTGATGTTACAAGTAATTTTCTGATTTGGAATGGATTAAAATTGTTATCTAGGAGCTAATTAAGGTAAATTGTGTGTTGTTCACCCAGAAAATCCAGTCCAAGATAAAATTATTAACTCATAAACACTCCTAAAATATATATTAACAATTAGGGTGCGTTCCACGATATATTACAAAAGCAGTTTACAAGAACATATTGCAAGAATGGTGAAAGGGAGTTATGATCAATTGTATCTATACTCTCTAAAAGTGAATTAGTCAAAAATGACTATTTTTATTAGTTGCTGCTTTTTCACTTGTATCATGGTTAACCATGGAATACCATGGTATCCCAAAATTTAACAGCCAATTCTTATGTAAAATTGTCCCCTGAAACCGAAAATACCGTCAAAAATTATGAAAGTGGAGCAGTTTTTGAGATATAGTCAATTCCATATTAAATAGAAAATTGTACTCAAAAAACTGTACTACCAATGGATATTAAGAAATAAGACAACCATATAAAGATAATGGGATTTAACCAGAAGTCATCAATAAATTTGGCAAGTACCAATTTATTATTTTTAAATTTTTTGACTAAAATAAAAGTACCTATTTATTTGCTAATCTCTAAGTTTTTTTTAACTAAATTTCTTCTCTTAATTATAAAATCGCCTTTGGTTGTAGGTCAAAATTTGGTTAGATTTTTGGAATTTCAACCAATAAGTATAGAAAGGTTTCTTATTTAAGTTTTTATTTTCAAAACGTCTTTAGAAAATAACACAAATTAAATTAAATTTTTAAACCCTAATAACTCAAAATGGTGCCTAATTTTTGGAAACTGTATAATCGAAATCACATTATTTGATTATTAATAAAATAATAAAATTTATTAAATAACAAATATATAATTAAGAAATTCGTCACCCTTAACGTAATATGTTTATGGCGCAGGTCTGACTCACCCCCTTTTTTGTTGTTTTTTTTTATAAGAAATAATTATAATCCCTACGACGTAATCAAGCGTTCAGTTGTAATTTGGCTTTGATACGACGAACATGCTCATTTATTACTTTTAGCTACATTAACAAATTGCTAGGTATTATTGAAATTGTAACGCATCTATTAGGTCAAAGAATACTACGAATTTTTTTGATATTTAAAAAATAATAAACATTCAGTCTGCTCTTGACGCTTGAAGTGTAAGCATATGCTCATCGATCTCTCTTAAGCAGCGTATACGATACAAACGTAGTAACGTGATAACTGGTTAACGCCGTAAAATAATAAAAAATCAATCGATACTAAACGTGATAACTGTCCCAAGTGCAAAAGAGTGCAAATTGTGTGTGGTACCTCCCCGTGGATTAAATCCTCAAGTGTTGGACCTGGTTAAAAGGGTTGAGAGAGACGATCGCTTCCACGAAATTTACTGGACTACCACACGTGCGAGCGGCATGCGAAATGGATCAATTCCAGCACCAAATAATCAAGCTAAGTTATTTTTTCCAATTGCATGTCTTACCGTATATTCGCTAAATGTTTATAAAAGCATTTCACAATGTTTATATAAGCATTTCACAATGTTGCAAAAAGAAAATACTAAGAATTCTTTTATTGTCTCAAAAACTAAATTAAAAAAGAATAAGAACATTTCCTTAAGTTTAAACAAACAACCTCATTTTCTCATAGCAGACAAACATAAACCACCATCGAAAAAGGCGTAAGATAAATAAATAATAAACCAAATATGCAAGAAGACAAAAAATAACATAATCAAGTTGTGTGTGAATAGCAGTGTTGCCAGATGTAAAAGTTGAAATTATCGAATTAAATAAAATTATCGAATTTTCTGAAATTAAGTTACAATAATTGTAATAATTATGTAACAATAATTATTATAATTTAATCATAAAAAAAGTGAAAGAGAAAGAATCGAATTTTTAGAAAATTATAAAATTTGTAAAAGTAAAAAAAATACCCCCCACTGGGAACTGCCTTATCGCAGCGATTGCAGCCTTACGCTCGGTACGAGTGATGGGCTCCTCCGCGGGGGGGTGCAGCCTCCCGTGGCCTATACGGGGGATGGTCTACACGGCGGTAGTCGTAGTACGATTGCCGTTGTGTGGATTGTCTTCCAGGGGGGCCGCGGGGGGTTGTATTTCTTTGAGGGGGAGTTTATCATGTGTGCCGATTATCGTACCAATGGGAAAAACCATTACCAAAAGGGTAAGAGTAGCCCAATTAAACACTGGGCCCACGTCACTCGTAGACAACGCAACAACATACTACAAGACACCCTTAAACTAGATCTTAAAGACAAAAAAATCGGTAGACCATTTCATGACACGTAGCACAATACATGCACTTCTCACAAAGTAACAAGACCAGTTGGGAGCAACTAAACAACAATAAAAAAAAAAAACAACCGACACACTTTACCAAGTTCAGGAACTATCCGATACGGATAATGTCAATAATGAACAAGACGAAGACCTCGACTAGGATACTACACCCCTGCAGCGTAATAACAACTCCCCAACTCCAAATAGTAATCCCAAATGTTTGGAGTAATACTAACCGACTGGTCTAGGGGGATTCCGCGTCGTACTTAGTTTTAAGTCCGCGTAATTGTCCCCCAAAAACCAACTCCCTCCCGTCCCTCATCCATACCTCACTGAGCGTATAGCATAGGCCCGGCGAACCCGGGAACGGCTATTATAACTATTCGCCTCTCGCTCTCGAGCCCCAAATAGGGGACAGTACGGAACGCAATGGACATTCGCACCCAGCAAACACGGGTGAAGCCGTGCAGTTGCTGGGGAAGAACAAAAATCGGCGTAAGTAAACAAAGGCCTGTACGGGGTTTGAGAGTCAAGAGGAAATGGGGCTGGTTATACGTCTCTTATACTCATACTCATACTCATAATAAACATAAAAGTTGCAGTCCTTAAATGGTCTAATTGTATTTTTTTTCTAGGACCAACATGTTAAAGCCATGGCTATTAAGCCAATGGATATTAAGAAATAAGACAACCATATATATGAGGATAATGGGATTTAACCAGAACTCATCAATATATTTGGCAAGTACCAACCTATTATTTTTAAATTTTTTGACTAAATTAAAGTATTTATTTGCTTATCTTTAAGTTTTTTTTAACTGAATTTCTTTAAACTTGTTTTGTCTACTTTTAATTATAAAATCTTCTTTTTTGTAAGGGGTCGTAGGTCAAAATTTTGTTAAGATTTTTGGAATTTTTAGTTTATTATCTATAATTTTTGTGTTAAATATTTTCAACAAAAATATCAACCAATAAGTATAAAAAAGTTTCTTATTTAAGTTTTTATTTTCAGAACGTCATTAGAAAATAACACAAATTAAATTAAATTTTTAAACCCTAATAACTCAAAATAAATAAAAAATATATATTTAAGAAATTCGTCACCCTTAAAGTAATATGTTTATCGCGCAGGTCTGACTCACACTCTTTTTGGGTTGTTTTTATTAATAAGAAATAATTATAATCCCTACAACGTAATCAAGTTCAGTTGTAATTTATCTTCAATGTGACGAACATGCTCATTTATTACTTTTATCTACATCAACAAATTGATAGGTTTTATTAGAACTCTAACGCATCTACTAGGTCAAATAATACTACGAATATTTTTGATATTTAAAAAACTGTTTTGTTAAACTATTATACAGTTAAATATACAATTAAATAAATAAATAAATAAATAAATAAATAAATAAGTAAATAAATAAATAAATAATAAACATAAAAGTTGCAGTCCTTAAATGGTCTAATTGTATTTTTTTCTAGGACAAAGATGTTACAGCCATGGCTATTAATCCAAAGGATATTAAGAAATAAGACAAACATATATAAGGATAATGGGATTTAACCAGAACTCATCAATAAATTTGGCAAGTACCAATTTATTATTTTTAAATTTTTTGACTAAAATAAAAGTACCTATTTATTCGCTAATCTTTAAGTTTTTTTAACTAAATTTCTTCAAACTTATTTAGTCTACTCTTAATTATAAAATTGACTTGCAGGTCAAAATTTTGTTGATTTTTGGAATTTTTGGTTTAATATCTATAAATTTTATGTTAAATATTTTCAACAAAAATATCAACCAATAAGTATAGAAAGGTTTCTTATTTAAGTTTTATTTTCAAAACATCTTTAAAAAAATTAAATTTAAAAATTAAATTAAATTTTTAAACCCTAATAACTCAAAATTGTGCGTAATTTTTGGGAAAATGTATAATCGAAATAACATTATTTGATTATAAATAAAATAATAAAATTTATTTAATAACAAATATATAATTAAGAAATTCGTCACCCATAACGTAATATGTTTATGGCGCAGGTCTGACTCACCCTCTTTTTTGGTTGATTTTTTTATAAGAAATAATTATAATCCCTACGACGTAATCAAGCGTTCAGTTGTAATTTGGCTTTGATGCAACAAACATGCATTTATTACTTTTATCTACATCAACAAATTGCTAGGTATTATTGGAATTCTAACGCATCAATTAGGTCAAATAATACTACGAATTTTTTTGATATTTAAAAAATAATAAACATAAAAGTTTCAGTCCTTAAATGGTCTAATTGTATTTTTTTTCTAGGACCAACATGTTAAAGCCATGGCTTTTAAGAAATAAGACGATAAGAGATCAATAAATTTGGCAAGGACCAACTTATTATTTTTAAATTTTTTGACTAAATTAAGTTATTTATTTGCTAATCTTTAAGTTTTTATCAACAAAATTTCTTCAAAATTCTTTTCGTCGGGTTAAATAGTTAGAGATGAAACTTATTATTTATTTATAGATTAGTTCTTTTGGTTCCTTTTTGTTAGGGGTCGTAAGTCAAATTGTTATTAGATTCTTTAAGTTAGATATGAAACTTAAAATTTTTTTTAAGATTAGTTCTTTTAGTTCGAATTTGTTAGGTGTCGTAAGTAAAATTGTTATTAGATTCTTTAAGTTGGAAATTAAACTTATTCTTTTTTTAAAGATTAGTTCTTTTAATTCGTTCTTGTTAGAGGTCGTAAGTTAAATTGTTATTAGATTCTTTAAGTTGGATATGGAACATATTCTTTTTTTAAAGATTAGTTCTTTTAGTTCGATTTTGTTAGGGGTCGTAAGTCAAATTGTTATAAGATTCTTTAAGTTAGATATGGAATATATTTTAATTCGTTCTTGTTAGGTGTCGTAAGTCAAATTGTTATTAGATTCTTTAAGATGGATATGGAACTTAATCTTTTTTTAAAGATTAGTTCTTTTAGTTCGTTTTGGGGACTTAAGTCAAATTGTTATTAGATTCTTTAAGTTGGAAATGAAACTTATTCTTTTTTAAAGATTAGTTCTTTTAATTCGTTCTTGTTGGAAATGGAACTTATTATTTTTTTAAAGATTAGTTCTTTTAAATCATTCTTGTTAGGGGTCCTAAGTCAAATTGTTATTAGATTCTTTAAGTTGGATATGGAACTTATTCTTTTTTTAAAGATTAGTTCATTTAGTTCGATTTTGTTAGGGGTCGTAAGTAAAATTGTTATTAGATTCTTTAAGTTGGATATGGAACTTATTCGTTTTTTTAAGATTAGTTCTTTTAGTTCGAATTTGTTAGGTGTCGTAAGTAAAATTATTATTAGATTCTTTAAGTTGGGAATGAAACTTATTATTTTTTTAAAGATTAGTTCTTTTAATTCGTTCTTGTTGAATGTGGAACTTATTCTTTTTTTAAAGATTAGTTCTTTTAATTCGTTCTTTTTAGGGGTCGTAAGTTAAATTTTTATTATATTCTTTAAGTTGGATATGGAATATATTATTTTTTTAAAGATTACTTCTTTTAATTCGTTCTTGTTAGGGGTCGTAAGTCAAATTGTTACTAGATTCTTTAAGTTGGATATGGAACTTATTCTTTTTTTAAAGATTAGTTCTTTTAGTTCGATTTTGTTAGGGGTCGTAAGTCAAATTGTTATAAGATTCTTTAAGTTGGATATGGAATATATTCTTTTTTTAATGATTATTCTTTTAATTCGTTCTTGTTAGGGGTCGTAAGTCAAATTGTTCTTAAATTCTTTAAGTTGGATATGGAACTTATTCTATTTTTTAAAATTAGTTCTTTTAATTCGTTTTTGTTATTAGATTCTTTAAGTTGGATATGGAACTTATTCTTTTTTTAAAGATTAGTTTTTTTAATACGTTTTTGTTAGGGGTCGTAAGTCAAATTGTTATTGGATTCTTTAAGTTAGATATGGAACTTATTCTTTTTTTAAAGATTAGTTCTTTTAATTTGATTTTGTTAGGGGTCGAAAGTCAAATTGTTATTAGATTCTTTAGATTGGATATAAAACTTATTCTTTTTTTAAAGATTAGTTCTTTTAGTTCGATTTTGTTAGGGGTCGTAAGTCAAATTGTTATTAGATTATTTAGATTGGATATAAAACTTATTCTTTTTTTAAAGATTAGTTCTTTTAATTTGATTTTGTTAGGGGTCGAAAGTCAAATTGTTATTAGATTATTTAGATTGGATATAAAACTTATTCTTTTTTTAAAGATTAGTTCTTTTAATTCGTTCTTGTTAGGGGTCGTAAGTCAAATTGTTCTTAAATTCTTTAAGTTGGATATGGAACTTATTCTATTTTTAAAAATTAGTTCTTTTAATTCGTTCTTGTTAGGGGTCGTAAGTCAAATTGTTATTAGATTCTTTAAGTTGGATATGGAACTTATTCTTTTTTTAAAGATTAGTTCTTTTAATTTGATTTTGTTAGGGGTCGAAAGTCAAATTGTTATTAGATTCTTTAGATTGGATATAAAACTTATTCTTTTTTTAAAGATTAGTTCTTTTAATTTGATTTTGTTAGGGGTCGAAAGTCAAATTGTTATTAGATTATTTAGATTGGATATAAAACTTATTCTTTTTTTAAAGATTAGTTCTTTTAGTTCGATTTTGTTAGGGGTCGTAAGTCAAATATAAGATTCTTTAAGTTGGATATGGAATATATTATTTTTTTTAAGATTAGTTCTTTTAATACGTTCTTGTTAGGGGTCGTAAGTCAAATTGTTATTAGATTCTTTAAACTGCATATGGAACTTATTCTTTTTTTAAAGATTAGTTCTTTTAATTCGTTTTGTTAGGGGTCGTAAGTCAAATTGTTACTAGATTCTTTAATTTGAATATGGAACCTTTTCTTTTTTTAAAGATTAGTTCTTTTAGTTAGTTTTGGGGTTTTAAGTCAAATTGTTATTAGATTCTTTAAGTTGGATATGGAAGTTATTATGTTTTCAAAGATTAGTTCTTTTAATTCGTTCTTGTTAGGGGTCGTAAGTCAAATTGTTATTAGATTCTTTAAGTTGGATATCGAAATTATTCTTTTTTCAAAGATTAGTTCTTTTAGTTCGATTTTGTTAGGGGTAAGTCAAATTGTTATTAGATTCTTTAAGTTGGATATAGAACTTATTCTGTTTTCAAAGATTAGTTCTTTTAATTTGATTTTGTTAGGGGTCGAAAGTCAAATTGTTATTAGATTCTTTAAGTTGGATATGGAAGTTATTATGTTTTCAAAGATTAGTTCTTTTAGTTCGATTTTATTAGGGGTAAGTCAAATTGTTATTAGATTATTTAAGTTGGATATGGAACTTATTCTTTTTTTAAAGATTAGTTCTTTTAGTTCAATTTTGTAAGGGGACGTAGGTAAAAGTGTTATTAGATTCTTTAAGCTGAATACGGAACTTATTCTTTTTTTAAAGATTAGTTTTTTTAGTTCGATTTTGTTAGGGGTCGTAAGTCAAATTGTTATTAAATTCTTTAAGTTGGATATGGAACCTATTCTTTTTTTAAAGATTAGTTGTTTTAGTTTGATTTTGTTAGGAGTAAGTCAAATTGTTATTAGATTCTTTAAGTTGGATATGGAACTTATTCTTATTTTAAAGATTAGTTCTTTTAGTTCGTTTTTGTTAGGGGTCGTTTGTAATATTATTATTAGATTCTTTGGATATGGAACTTATTCTTTTTTTAAAGATTAGTTTGTTTTTGTTAGGAGTCGTAAGTCAAACTGTTAGATTCTTTAAGTTGGATATGGAACTTATGCTGTTTTTAAAGATTAGTTCTTTTACTTTCTTTTTTTAAGGATCGTAGGTCAAAATTTTGTTTAAATTTTTTTCGTCAGGTAAAATTTCAAGTTGGAGATGAAACTAATTCTTTATTTAAAGATAAGTTCTTTTAGTTCGCTTTTGGGTAGGTGAACATATTTTTTAAATTATTTTCGTAGTTGTAGTCTGTTTTAGACAGTAATTATTTTATGGACCCAGGCGCCCAGAAGTTTCAAGTTTCCTATAAAACCCTCCTTTTTTATTCCTTCCATTTAAAACCATTTTAGTTTAATTTCACAATCTTCAGATTTTGGATTTTGTCTGGGAACATCGGTAATCCGTATGAACCCGTTTTTAACGTGGACCACGTTGTTGTGCACCGGCGCTAATCTATTTTCCACTTATATTATCTGTCGTTTTCTTTTTCTACAATTCCTTACCGTATTTCTTCATTACGACCAGACATGGAAGAACTTCAAAAAGATCAAAGTAGGTAGAATTTTTGGAGGTCAATAATTATTATATGTAAGTATGTAGGGTATAAAAGTATGTTTTTTTATTTGATATTTTAGTCTGTTTTAGATAGTGATTATCTCGTGGAACCAGGCGCCCAGGAGTTTCTTATAAAACCTTCCTTTTTTTCCTTCCATTTAGACCCATTTCAGTTCAATTTTACAATCTTTAGATTGTTGAATTAAATTAAAACGGTAGATGGATTTTGAAGGTGCTTTTCGGATTTTGTCTCGGAACATCGGTAATCCGTGCCAACCCGTTTTTAGCGTGGAGCACGTTGTTGTGCACCGTCACTAATCTATTTGTAACTTTATTATCTGTCGTTTCCTTTTTCTACCCTTCCTATTACCCTAATTCCTTCATTTGGACCTGACATGCATGCACTTCTTGGACCTATATGGTGAATCTTATATGCGAGTATGAATACAACTACAACATACAACTTGCGTGTTTTTGTTTATTTAAATACTTTATTTGTTTTAGGAAATTTTAGGTATATAATATGATAAGAAGGGGTGGGTAACTCCGCCAGGTCTTTTTAACCTGCCAGTCCCAAGCCTGGATAAAGGAAGAGGGCCCTTACTCTTTTCTAATTTTTTTAAATTGATTTCGTCGGGTTTAATCTTGTTTAGGTTGGAGATGGTTTTGGTGGTTTTTGTCAGCTTGGAACTTTTTCCTTTTAAAGATCAGTTCTTTTAGTTTCTTTTAGTATAGATTTCCTATTTAGTATCTTGTTTAGGTAGATCCGTTCTTTTGGTATGAACAGTTCTATTTTATTTTAATTTGCAAAGCTTGGATACTAGGCAATAAAAACAGGGGAATGCGGTAGTAAACATGAAATATAAACAGTTGAGAAGCGCGCGAAGCAACCGCAACCGCAGTGGATCGCGAAAGTGTGACAAGGAGGACAGCTACGACAACTTCAAAGGTATGTATCGACTATTAATCGAATTTTTATTGTTTTATTTTTTTTGTCTGTTAGTCTGTGGAGCGCCGTGAACCGCCGTAGCTCGGACCCCGTTGAAGGTTGACACTCGAAATTTGCATCCTTTTTTTGTGCTGTAACTTACAGCCTGTAAAGTACACTATGTATTTTTGTAACCCGATTCTTTAAGTATACTAAAATACTTATTTTGGCATATTCGTGATCGTCTAGATAATTTAGGCAATAGTAGGTACATTAATAGTCCATTAAATAACTAAGCACTTACTTATACTTCAAAGTAAATAACAGATTTTCAAATCGATAGTAAAAAAGAAAAACATTGTCACTCCGAGCTATTTTCCTAGCTTTTATTCTGGCGGTTTTATATATCTTTTCCTTTAAAGTTAGTCTGTTATTACATTGAGTGGCTTATAAGTTGTTTGCCGAATCTGGATGGAGAAAATAGTACTTTATCCATCCAGATTCGACAAACAACTTGTAAGGTCAAGCGCGTTCTTCTATTCCCGTTCTCCCAAAGCAAACGTACGGATTGCTGGCCACCCCCGGGGGCGGCTGACAATGCACAAGGCCCTGAGTATACACACAACTTTGTCGATGTTAAAATTTGTATTGTCTGGTAAATAATTCAATCTTTACTGATTGTCCAGCTAAAGCAAACATGCCACGACAAAATATATAAAAATCAGTTATTTTTATTTCGTTGGGTTTCGTGACTTTACAAGAAAAATAAAACAATCTTATTTATCTTTAATCGGTCTATAAATTAAATTGTATTGTTGTCAACACTCGACATTAAAGTGATTGATTACACTGTAGGTAAATTTTCAACTCTTGAAATATTACAGCTAAAGGTTTGGTCACGTAAACATAATTTTTGGTCGTAGATTCCAAATCCGTGCTCGGGTTAGGTGTATCAGGTCTATAAAGTTTTTTCAATTGGCAATCCGATCCGGGGACACACTGTATACTGGAATATTATAATTTGTAAAATAATATACGTTACCTCTTGTTCCAACATCCCTATGCCTTTTTAATTTTGTTTAATATAATATCCTCAATTATACTTAATAAAAAAAAATCAGCAAAAAAACATTTTGAATTTTTTAAATTATCTAAAAAAAATTTAGGGACACGTGTTCCTTTTGATCAATTAACGACAAATTTCTCAAGATTTTTTTTTAAATTTTAAACTGATGTGTGGATATCAATAGAATTTTTTTTAAATGTATACAGGGTGTTTACTAATGGGACGCTCCAAAACTCTAAAATTAAATATCTTTGAATTTTGACCTGATACAGCTAAACCAAGCAGTTTACTCTCTAAAAATGAATTAGTCAAAAATGACTAAATATAAGTGGCTGCTTTTTCACTTGTACCATTGTTAACCATATTATACCATGGTATCCCAAAATTTAACAGCCAATTATTATGTAAATTGTTCCCTGAATTCGAAAATACCGTCAAAAATTATGAAAGTAGAGCAGTTTTTGAGATATAGTCAATTTTCCATTTAATATGGAATTTACTATATCTCAAAAACTGCTCCACTTTCATAATTTTTGACGGTATTTTCGGATTCAGGGGACAATTTTACATAAGTATTGGATGTTAAATTTTAGGATACCGTGGTATTCCATGGTTAACCATGGTACAAATGAAAAAGCAGCCACTGATAACTATTAAATTAGTCATTTTTGACTAATTCATTTTAAGAGAGTACGTGTCCGAGCGTTTAGCTGTGATATTGCGTTTTCAATACAAAAGTACAAAATCATTAAATAGTTTCTCAACGACAATATTTAAAAAGATTATATGCACATTGTACTGACCTTTTTAATTTCAACGGCAGTAAACTAAATATAACTTAAATTCGGGCTCAGACCCCACCGTGAAGTGCTCATAAAGTATTTATCCATTTTCAAGAGAAACATTTCTCTTTATTACACTGAGGACATTAGCAAATATCCCGCTACCAAACAATCTGTTGGTTATTACGATCCTAATTAATCCTTATTAATATCATAATAAAAATATATTCAAAAGTCAGTTAAATAAACTAACATTTAAATCTAGCGAGAAGCAGGAAATGTAATCGGCGTAAAATAAAATGACGGGCACTCCTGTTTTAGGTGGGAAAAGGAAGGGGGGATGAATACGGCATTCGAGACCGAAAGGGAAGAACGGAGATCATTCGAGAAGAACCCGTGCAACGAATAAGAGGTGTAAATTTGGTAAATGTAAAAGTGTTTAAATTTGTAGGTTTATACATTTTAATAACTAAATTATTGTAGCATAAATATTCTCGAATATTTTGGTATATTTAGTTTACTCAAATGCCTTGTGTAAAGATAAATATTCGATCAATTGACTGAGCGTCATCGATCTGTCTATTCCGCCATGATGGCTGCCGTTTTATTAAACCACGTTTGTAATCGGAATGATATAAATTTACGTTTGAACCATCTCGCATTATAATTTAGATTCTAAATAATAAACAATTGGTACTTGATTTTATTTAAATAAAAGCACAGGGTTGTACTGGATTTTATCTAATTAAAAGGTCAGGGTTGTACTGGATTTTATCTAACTAAATGTCAGAGTTGTACTGGAGTTTATTTAATTATTTTAATTAATATTTCTTAAAGGGGATTTACCATAAATGCTGTTAAAATTAAGTGTAATTGATATCGATTTTCTTGAATACGGGATTTATTAAATTGTACTCGCAGATTCACATTTATGTCCCATAATTAGTTAAGTAATCATATTTAATTATATGGTATTACGTTTAGAGTGAGTAGCAACAGTAATTATGCGATAGCGACATTTAATTTATCACCAATGTCCGTGGAGTCCTGATATAAAAAGCCCATTTTGCATTACTATCCTGTAAATTTTAAGAGGTGCGTAAAGGTCTGGATTCATCTGAATGCACAACGCAGGCATTGCCTTTTGTAATTTGGTCAAATTATTACCTAGTATTTTATGGTAATTATTAAGATTAAAATTTGTCGCCTAATGAGGCATAATGGGAAATCGCGCACCCTCAATTGGAATGACCTCGAAGCCGATTATTATTTACTCCTTATTCTAACAGTTGATTGAGCATGAACAAAGTTTAAGACTATTGATAATTTAGGTAAATAAACTTATAATCCTTTAAGTAAAAACTTGTTTGGCTGTAAATACTATTAATAAAATATACAAACATACATGATGAAGCAAGAACTTTTAATAATATTATACTTACTTACATAAATTCAATAAATAGAACTGTAATATTTACATACATACAATTAAATAATGTAATAAAATAAAAATAATATTATAATTTATAAAAAGTTCACGACAAATTATAAAGTTATGTACCATTGACCGAGAACGATTTAGTAGGTATTCCTTAAGTTGGCGTTGAAATAAAATTAATTTAGGATTATTTTTTAATTCCACTGGTATGCTATTAAAATTTTGTATTCCAATATAATTACTACATATTTGGCCAATAGATTTTTTCATTTTAAAACTCATATTGGTTTAATTGTCGTGTTTTCTGATTATGTTGCAGAGTTGGTAAGCAATCTTTTTGTTTATATTGCCGAATAGCTACTGTTTAAAAGTAAAGTTGTCTAATGTCAAAAACCTTCTACTCCTAAAAGAACAATTCTGTGCAGTAAAGCAATTATTTTTTAAGCATAATTTTTAATACTCTTTTTTGAAAAATTTCTAGGTTATATAAATGTGTATCATATATACCACCCCATCCAACTATTCCATAAGAAAGATGACGTTCTAGCAGAGCATTATAGACAATTCTTTAAGGTCAAGAATGTTTTTAAGTAGTTTAAATTCAGAAATTATTGTTTTGATATTCTAGAATGGAACTGTATAAATCAAATCAATTTTATATCGGATTTGTATTATATAATAAACTGCCATATATTATCGATTAGGAACTAAATTCAAGTTATTTATGTCAAATTACAAAAAATCTTATTAGTGTCATATTTAACTGGTTATAAAATATTGTAGTTGTTATTATATAAAGAGACATAGGTTTCGATCCCACGACCTTTTGGCTTGTAGCTGACTACAACATCACCGAGGGCTACTTTTAGTATAATGCCCCCTTTTGAAAGATCTAAGACAACAACATCTACCTTAAGTGATAATATTGGGGAAAACATCAAAGATACCATCAAGCTTATGAATAACTTGCGCCTTACAAATACATTAAACACAATTTAATATAGAACAAACTACTACTATCGGTAGTATATATATAACTGCTATTATGATACCTTATACATTTTAACCTAATTTTCAAAAAAATTTCAAACTATTTTTTTCACTCTATAACTTTTTGCTTTTAAATATTTTTTATTGAAATATTTTTATTTAAACTAGATTTTAAAAAAGTTATATGTTATAACTACAGAATACGATTTGGAGTTAAAATTATATTAATTTGGTCTCAAAAGTGTCCTATAAAACTAATTTTAATTTTGGCGTTTAGCCCAACATTTTTTCGTTAAAACTTAAAAATATCAATTGACTATTGGTCAATTATAATTAGGAATAATAATAATTATATATTTTTAACAAAATATTATATAATTTGAATGAAAAGGGTCTTTTTTATTTTTTGACGTAAAGAAAGAATCTTTATACTTGAATTTATCGTTTATTACAATTTATTTTTCTTTAAATTAAATATCTTTTATGGGTTTGAGCCAGTAATTAAAAAAATCTTTTTTACCGTTGTTTTTTATACTTCGTAAGGATTCGGTGGAAAAACAATAAATAAGGACGCAGTTGCTAATAACTGCCACGCTTATCTGTACTTAACAAAGAATATAAATATTTTTTATTTCTCTCTAAAAGTTAAAATTAACTTTTTATAACCTTTTTTAGATGGGAAACCCTTTAAAATTATTCAATTAAAAAATATTTTTAAAAGATGGAATTTAATGAGTTGTTTTTAGATTTCTAATTAATGTCATGAATGAAAGTCTCGTTAGTAAGTAATATCGGTGACGTTTCTTGTCACCTCTTCCAGTTACAAACATCCGTGTTCGTTAATGAGGAAAACCAAAGTTTGCGGACAAAGTCAATTTCTTCGGATGCAATCGGAAATGTGTAGTCCGATAAAAACTGATTGGAAAAGCGCAAAAAACGCAGGCGACAAAAAAGGGGCCCATGAAACATGAGCCAGGTGATTTAGATTTATCAATTTAAAAGATTTACTTTGACGGCTAAAAGCGAATCCATACAATTTAATGAATTAACGACTTGGATCAAAGTGACGGTCATAAACATTTAACGGGGATGTAAACATTTCAAAACTTTTAAGATGCATTTATATGAGTTTTCAATAACTAGCCTTTTACCTTGTCACCGTGCTTTTGTTTCAAATAAAATTTACCAAACAGGCACCGACGGACAACCAGTTTTTTGTACCTCCTTAGTGCCGGGTAGCTATGTGGTATTGGGCCCACTTTTAAACACACTGCCACGACGCTATAAAATCATCATTATGCACATTTGCTAAAAGAATTATCGAATTATTTAATGGCTACTAAACCAAAAATCTTATAAAAAACGCTGCAATAATTGTAATCGAAATAATTAGGGTTTTTTAATATTATATTGTAAGCGTTCACACCCCCCCCAGCAAAGAATCTGTAAAAAGTTACACCCCAAGTGATAAATGAAATATAACACCACGGTAAATGTTATATTAAATTACGACAAATAAATAAAATAAATACTTACGGTAATAAAGCTCATTAATTTAGTAACCCAAGGTACTTGTGAGGTGTTGTATTCATGGGGAAAGTATTTAAAAAGGGAAATAAAAATACAATAAATAAAAGGCAATAAGTTACGTTTGAACTCAGGTCAAAACCCGGAAGGCTCCCGTTTATTTTTTATTAAGTATCGCTCATAAAACCTTCCAAAATGAGGGATTATGGGAGTGAGTTTCACGTATAAAATATTTACAATTTATAACAAACAATTTTGATATTTATTTGGACAGAGCAACAAAAATAACCGCAACCCAAACGACATTTAACTTAGTTAACTCTGAAAGAAAAGGACCTCCTACAACCTCTTAAAAACCACACAATATCTCCTTACTGCGACTACAACCCAAATATAAATAAATTAATAAATAACATTAGATAAATAATACATCATACTAGAGCTTAGCTCTCGTTTTTCATTTTTAATTTTTTATCTTCGCTTTTTGCTGATTTGTTTGTTTATTTTCATTTTTAATTTTTATCTTCGCTTTTTGCTGATTTGTTTGTTTGTTTGGTGAAAGTAGATTGAGTCTTAGTCTCTTATTTTGTATTTTAAATTTAACTTTATTCATCAAGCATTCCGTCTGCAATAGGCCTCCATCATCCAAATAAAGTTTTTATATTTATTATTTACTGTTGAATTTAAGTTTACTGTTACACGAATTTTTCATGTAATATTTATTAGAGTTCAGGCTCAATAAACTGTTGAAAAAGGAGTAAATAATTATTAGGCCGCAATTGCTTCAACTGAGGGTCCGCAATTGTCTATTTTGCCTCATTTGTCGGCAAACTTTAATAAATTAATAATTACCATAAAATACTAGGTAATCGAAATGACACAAATAAAAAAAACAATATATCGTCGCCCAACGTTGGTACCAGATGAAACAACATATCGTCACCTAATAAAATTTACAGGATAGTAATTCAAAATGGGCTTGTTGTGTCATGGACTCCACGGAAAGTGGATAAATTAAATGTCGCTATCGTACAATCACTGTTGCTACTCACTCCAAATGTAATACCAAATATTTTAATATGACTGGTAAAATTACTAGTTAATTACGGGACATAAATGTGAATCCGCGAGTACAATTTTATAAATCCCGTATTCAAGAAAATTGATATTAAATACACTTAATTTACACAGCGTTTACGTTAAATCCCCTTTTTGAAATATTTATTAAAATTAATTAAATAATCTTAAGTACTGCCCTGACATTTGGCTTAATTAAATCGAATACGGTCCTGCCTATTTTAATTGGATAAAATCCCCGTAAAACCATGCCTTTTTAATTTGTTAATTACTCGTTAAAAATCCCTGCCTTTTATTAGATAAAATACACGTACCAATTGTTTATCTTAGAATATAAATTATAATACGAAATACCTAGTTTTAAACGTAAATTTTACAGCGTGGTTTGCTTTAAACGGCAGCCATTACAGCGTAATAGATCGAACGATGACGCCAAGTCAATTGATCGAATATTTATCTTTACACAAGGTGTTTGTGTAAACTAATTATACCAAAATGCTCGGGAATATTTATACTACAATAATTTAGATATTTAAAATGTACAAACCTACAAATTCCAACACTTTTCTGCACACACAATTTTTATAACCCTGGTCGTTGCTCGGCTCTGCTTCAATGCTCCAATGAATGTTCTCCCCTGCCCGTCACTTGCGTCTAGCATTCTTTTCCCCTACCTTTTCCCACTTAATCAGGAGAGTTTTTTTAACCAATGGCACGCTACCTTTTATATGTCACTTGTATTTCCGTTGCGCTAAATTTAAATGTTAGTTTTATTTACATGGCTTTTTGAATGCATTTATTTTAAACAATTAGGATCGTAATATCCCACGGATTGTTTATTAGGGGGGGGTATTTGCAGATCTCCTCAGACGCCCCCAAAGTGTTGATAAGGAACCAGCTTGGTGCAGATCCGAAAGTAACACTTTTAACCCCCCTTTTGAATTGGTATAAAGAAAGTGTTTATTGTGAGTTAGATGCAGCGTTAACAGGTCTACTGTTTTTACTGTAGGTCTACCGTTTTCCCTTAATATACCGTGCAACCGTATTTTACTAAAATTCTACCGTATTTCAAGAAAACATTATATTTTACAAAATTCATAAAATTTTGACAAAATTTACATTGCACAATCGTACAAAATCGCTGAACGCGTGAAGTGCGTTTCAGTATTATTTAAATTCCCCAATTCGTGTCACGGGTTGTACGTTTTGTCAAATATCAGTTTGATTCCCTCTATCGTTGTAATATGAACAACACTTTTTTTTTCAAACTATATATTTTGAGTAAAGGATTTTAAAAAGCAAAATGTCAGGCATTTTCAATTGTACTTTGATTTTACAACAAAATTTGTTACTTTAACCGGTGATTAAGTCTGAGAAGCAGGCTTTGGGATTTGGGAAGTTTTTATGAAGCCTGTGTAAATACTTGCGTGTTACCGACTCGATGATTAGTTGTATCTGCTCCGGATCCAATGAGACGAAATTTCGCATTCCAGAACTCTGCTTAATTACTTCTGGTGTTGGACCATTTATGTGCGGTTGTCCCTCCATAGCTGACGATGCCTCTCCAGAATCATTAGGGTCATTTTTACTACCAACATTCAAGGCTAAATTTTGGGCTGCGTGTGCCTTGATTCCAAGACGTTGTACTGTAATGGGCGGTGTTTTCTCAACTCTAGGTGTGTCATGTCTACATCCCCCATGAATGAACGGTCCCCAAACTTGATGCTTTCCCGGTGACGTTGTACTACTTCAAAATTTCTTGGACATCCAATGGTGATCCATCTCGATATGCATACCAGACAAAGCAGCTCCTCAAAAAAAAAAATAAAAAAAAAAAAAAAAACAGAAAACAAAACAAAACAAAAACAAAAAAAAAAATCAAAATCAAAATAACACGTGTCTCTCCATGAATACAACTTTACGAACCTCATCCCTTGCACAAGCAACAATCTGTACCGCCAAAGCAGTACGTTTTAGTGAAAGTAAAATAAAGCAATTTTTATAACAGTTTTACAAAACAAGTACGTAATGAGTTTCTTAACAAAGTCAGGTCCTACTAGTCAGTAATGTCAATATTGTTCTAGTTCGTGGTCAAACATACACACTTTAGGCGCCCCCACATTCGTTGGCAGATTCATTCAACAAGCATACAAAATTAAGAAACTTAAAACGTCAAAAAAAAATTTAATTTAATTTTTCTTTAAATTATCCTGGTCACGGCACCAATCTGTAAGCGTTCACACCCCCCCCAGCAAAGAATCTGTAAAAAGTTACACCCCAAGTGATAAATGAAATATAACACCACGGTAAATGTTATATTAAATTACGACAAATAAATAAAATAAATACTTACGGTAATAAAGCTCATTAATTTAGTAACCCAAGGTACTTGTGAGGTGTTGTATTCATGGGGAAAGTATTTAAAAAGGGAAATAAAAATACAATAAATAAAAGGCAATAAGTTACGTTTGAACTCAGGTCAAAACCCGGAAGGCTCCCGTTTATTTTTTATTAAGTATCGCTCATAAAACCTTCCAAAATGAGGGATTATGGGAGTGAGTTTCACGTATAAAATATTTACAATTTATAACAAACAATTTTGATATTTATTTGGACAGAGCAACAAAAATAACCGCAACCCAAACGACATTTAACTTAGTTAACTCTGAAAGAAAAGGACCTCCTACAACCTCTTAAAAACCACACAATATCTCCTTACTGCGACTACAACCCAAATATAAATAAATTAATAAATAACATTAGATAAATAATACATCATACTAGAGCTTAGCTCTCGTTTTTCATTTTTAATTTTTTATCTTCGCTTTTTGCTGATTTGTTTGTTTATTTTCATTTTTAATTTTTATCTTCGCTTTTTGCTGATTTGTTTGTTTGTTTGGTGAAAGTAGATTGAGTCTTAGTCTCTTATTTTGTATTTTAAATTTAACTTTATTCATCAAGCATTCCGTCTGCAATAGGCCTCCATCATCCAAATAAAGTTTTTATATTTATTATTTACTGTTGAATTTAAGTTTACTGTTACACGAATTTTTCATGTAATATTTATTAGAGTTCAGGCTCAATAAACTGTTGAAAAAGGAGTAAATAATTATTAGGCCGCAATTGCTTCAACTGAGGGTCCGCAATTGTCTATTTTGCCTCATTTGTCGGCAAACTTTAATAAATTAATAATTACCATAAAATACTAGGTAATCGAAATGACACAAATAAAAAAAACAATATATCGTCGCCCAACGTTGGTACCAGATGAAACAACATATCGTCACCTAATAAAATTTACAGGATAGTAATTCAAAATGGGCTTGTTGTGTCATGGACTCCACGGAAAGTGGATAAATTAAATGTCGCTATCGTACAATCACTGTTGCTACTCACTCCAAATGTAATACCAAATATTTTAATATGACTGGTAAAATTACTAGTTAATTACGGGACATAAATGTGAATCCGCGAGTACAATTTTATAAATCCCGTATTCAAGAAAATTGATATTAAATACACTTAATTTACACAGCGTTTACGTTAAATCCCCTTTTTGAAATATTTATTAAAATTAATTAAATAATCTTAAGTACTGCCCTGACATTTGGCTTAATTAAATCGAATACGGTCCTGCCTATTTTAATTGGATAAAATCCCCGTAAAACCATGCCTTTTTAATTTGTTAATTACTCGTTAAAAATCCCTGCCTTTTATTAGATAAAATACACGTACCAATTGTTTATCTTAGAATATAAATTATAATACGAAATACCTAGTTTTAAACGTAAATTTTACAGCGTGGTTTGCTTTAAACGGCAGCCATTACAGCGTAATAGATCGAACGATGACGCCAAGTCAATTGATCGAATATTTATCTTTACACAAGGTGTTTGTGTAAACTAATTATACCAAAATGCTCGGGAATATTTATACTACAATAATTTAGATATTTAAAATGTACAAACCTACAAATTCCAACACTTTTCTGCACACACAATTTTTATAACCCTGGTCGTTGCTCGGCTCTGCTTCAATGCTCCAATGAATGTTCTCCCCTGCCCGTCACTTGCGTCTAGCATTCTTTTCCCCTACCTTTTCCCACTTAATCAGGAGAGTTTTTTTAACCAATGGCACGCTACCTTTTATATGTCACTTGTATTTCCGTTGCGCTAAATTTAAATGTTAGTTTTATTTACATGGCTTTTTGAATGCATTTATTTTAAACAATTAGGATCGTAATATCCCACGGATTGTTTATTAGGGGGGGGGTATTTGCAGATCTCCTCAATATACTTTAATAATATTATTATATATATTGCCGTCAGAATTATATATACATACATTAAAATATGCAGCATAATATGCACTAAAATACAAAAATGGTTAAACCATGCGCAAACTTCAAAATATGCATTTACTTATAGGCACTATTAACTTTTGGCGGTTTACGTTTTGAAAGATTTGTAGTTTCAGGTTAAATTAACGGTATAGCCGCATAATGTAATAACTTTTTATATCTACTCCTTTTGCATAATATTGGGTTTTTTCGTAATTAATGATAAACATTATACATTCCCTGCCTAACAACGTGAATAATGAACTCATTATTCACGTTGTTAGGCATCATTGATTGGCCGATTTTATTATTCACTATGATTTGAATCAATCGGGTTTTAAATTGGAACAAAGCGACTATAATAACATTTAAAATTGGTAAAAAGTGAGGTTAACCATTTGACAGATGTCAGATTTTATTTAATTACTTTTGAAAATTATTAAATTATCTACTTATTGGAGTAGATATAGTATTAAACTCGAGATTATGCGCATTATTCACTCGTATAATAATGTACTATAATTAAAAATAAGTAATATTTTTTAGTAGAACTTACTCGAGAACTTATTAGGTATAATTTACTATATTTTATTTGGAAAAAAAGGTTTATATTTTATAATGTGTTTAGATTTTTCGGTAAGTACGAGTTACCGCGAGTTAGCCACGGTGTGCGACAAATAAAATATATAATTTTTTTTAATACACGTTCATTAGGCTGGGCCGAAAAAATTATTTTTAGAAATCTCACTTGGCATAGTAAAAAAAAGTTGTAACATGGGTAGACAACCTAGCTGATTTTTTTTCAAAATTTAAAAACATGTTTTAGCCTCGCCCCCGGGGGGCTAAAAATTTTTTTTTTCAAATTTAAATTTTGGATTTGGCATAGCATAAAACTGATAGATATAAGCTTACTTATGACACACGCAAAAATTGGTTAATATATTTTAATTTCTAGCCGCGCCCCATGACGTTTAACTGGGGATGAAAAATAATTTTTTAATACCACAGTTTGGCATACCAAAAAATTGGTAGGGTCAACTCAATTACGACATAAAAACAAAATGATTAAAATATTTTAATATTTAACCTTGCCACTGGGACCTTAAAACAGGTATATTTTAAAATATTATATTTTTGTCTTGTCATAAGAAAATAGATCATTTCCTACTCACTTATAGCCGAAAAAGAAATGAATAAAAATCTTAATATTTACTAAACATCGTATAACCGAGCCCGCTATTGTAAACAAAAGAGGTTACCTAAATAAATACCACCCTTTTATTGCTGCCATGTGGAAATTGCGTGGCGCCTTCAGATACAGTGTAACTTTAACGCGTTGTGAAATAAGTGTACTTTGGGCACAGATAATTACTTTCCTTTAATTATAGTTTAGTTAAGTTATAGTTATATAATAAGTACAATTTAGCTATATAATAGGTGTAATTTAGTTATATAATAAGTGCAATAAGACTAAGTGGTGTTTTGTTTTTTGGTTTATCTATTTTAAAAACAATATGGATAAAGTTAAAACTAGGAAAGCAGACACTTTTCCAATATTTGGTACTGCCTGCGACATAGCTTCTGAATACTGCGCTTGTATGTGGCCACTTGCAGTCCTTCTGAGAACTTACTTCTTTTAGTGCAGTTTATTATGAAAGTGTACGCACCTATGTGGTTCAATATAAAAACGCAATCTTCAATTAAATATGGTTCGGTACATTTATGGAAAACCATTAGTGAGTCAAGGGGCCTTCCTAAAGGAGTCAAAACAATTATTGATAAAGTAATTTCAACTAACGCGTATTTCGCCCATCCCGAGAATATTCTGATAGCTATGATTGCTAACGAGAGAAGTCATATTAGGGAACTTGGTATACGACGCATATTAAAGACTAAAAAACAACCAGCAGCAAAAAAATTACGAATATTTAAAATACCACCTTTAAATTGGAATGCCAAAGACTATACCGAAATGATAGATTGGAGTGAATGTTGTATTACAGAGCCCCCACTAACAATTGATATCAAAAGCGAAGATTTGTTAGCAGCAATTGAAAATAAATCTTTTATTAATTTTAGCAAATTACCAAGTCACACTCAAGCTGTGGAGCGATGCGTAAAGATTATAACCGAAGCATCCAGTAAAGTTTGTGGTCACTCTTCAAGAGACGGTTTTATAAGGGTTAAAATAGAGGCAAGAAAAAATTTACCCATGTTCGATAATAAAAAACAATACTACAATGTTGAAAAGTAAAAACAGGTATATTATTATACTAAGGGATGGAAGGGAGGGTGCAACTCCCCGTGGTGAGTTGTGGGTTGACTAAATGATGATTGATATAAAATAAAATAATTTTGGTGCGCGATTTAATCATATATGATATATCATCATTTTTTCAAGCAAAGAGCTGCATATTGAAACTTAAAATGCCAAGGGGCGCGGCTAAAAATTAAAATATATTAACCAGATTTTTTTTGTGTCGCAAGTGAGCCGATACCTAACAGTTTTTTGCTATGCCAAATCTAAAATTTAAATTTGAAAAAAAAAATTTTTAGCCCCCCGGGGGCGAGGCTAAAACATTTTTTTAAATTTTGAAAAAAAATCAACTAAACTGTCTACCCCCCTTACAACTTTTTTTTACTATGCCAAGTAAGATTTCAAAAAATAATTTTTTTTTGCCTTTTTCGGCCCAGCCTAACGTTCATGCAGCTAATTTTTTGTGTACTTATAATACCTAATAGTAATAATAATAATAATACTTTATTGCCCAACAGATTTAAATCCAATTAAAGGACAAAATTGTACAATATAAGTTCAAATGTACTACTTTGAACAAAAAATAAAATAACTTTTAAACATTAATGAAACTTTTGTAAAAGTAATCAGCTTCTTTAATAATAAAGTTGGCGATGAACTATTAATGTCAATTTTTAGATATTTCATTCATATTTTTTAATATGACGGACTGGAGATTTCAACAAAATATTAGTACAGACATTATCTCCCTAAAAATTAATTTAGTCCTAGAGTTTAAACGTGGAATATACAGATTAAACATAGATAATAACAACACACAGTCGATATTATTATGAAACCAGTCATAAACAAATTTTATGCTAAACTTAACTCTACGCAATTCCAGTGAATCGATTGAAAAGGCCAAAGTAATAAAGAAAAGCTTGGCATTGTAGTTATATGCTTATCTAGTACTTTTTTCCATTTGAGTGGATTATATGTAAAACATTCACATAATAAAAAAATGCCCATTTCTAAATTACCTACATAGAGTTCGCACTTTTACAACGAAAACAAGTTTTTTCGTGAATTCACGTTGTTAGGCATCAGTGATTGGCCGATTTCAATAGTTAGTGGGATTTAAACCAATCGGGTTTTAAATTGGGAGGCGACTTTAATAACATTTAAAATTAGTAAAAAGTGAGGTTAACCATTTGACAGACATCAGATTTTATTTATTTATTTTTAAAAATCATTTGATTATCTACTTATTGGACTAGATAAAGTATAGTATATACTCTAGAATATGCGCATTGTCTCTCAAAATATAAAAAGTGTATTATTTTCAAAATTAAAAATATCTACTTTAATATGTAGTAATTATACTGTAGGTATTTTTTCAACTTTTGAAATATCACATAAACATAATTTTTGGTCGTAGATTCCAAATCCGTGCTCGGTTTAGCTGTATCAGGTCTAAAAAGTTTTTCCTATTGGCAATTCGATCGGAGGGACACTGTATACTGGTATATTATAATTTTTAAAATAATATATTTCACATCTTGTGCCAGCATTCCTGTGCTTTTTATTTTGTTTAATATAATATCCTTAATTATGCTCAATAAAAAAATCAGCAAAAAAACATTTTGAATTTACTAAATTATCTAAGAAAAACCCTCAAGGACACGTGTTCCTTTTGATCAATTAACTTCAAATTTTGCATGAATTTGTTTTTTTTTTAATTTGGAACTGGGTGTTTCCAATATCTTTGAATTTTGACCTGATACAGCTAAACCAAACACGGATTTGTAATCCACGACCAAAAATTAAGTTTACGTGTCCGAGCGTTTAGCTGTGATATTTTCACCTCCCTACAGTGTTATAAAAAGTTTTTTTTTCTTTAAAACGCTGGATCATATTTTGTTTTATATTACAAACTTCCTTTATTTTTTAATAAACTATCAGATGGTGAAATCCTAATGATTACACCTAATATATATGTATGTATTTTGTAATCATTTTGTAATTAATTTATTTAGTTAAAGCTCGTATTTAATTTTTTATTATGTCTTTAAATATCAAAGGCTCTGATAGTAAATAACAGCAAAGTCAGTAAAAACTTGTTGTCTCTAAAAAATTAAATCTAATTCATTTTATAAAAATCCTATAAGCCGCAAAAAAACGTTATTCGACCTTTTTGTGCGAACTCCATAAAAAGGGGTTGACGGTTAATTGTAACGCGTCAGGTGCTTCACATAAGATTTCACAAGCGGAATTATCGGCAAAAAAGTGTCGTAGGATGGGCGATGGAACGTCGACAAAAACACCGCAAATGAACTGGACGGTTTTATCGCAAAATTTCAGGACCGGACAATCTCCCAAGGGCCCTGAAACTTGCCACCAAAGATACAATTTAACCTCAGGTCGTCTACGGAATTCCAGATGTGTCACCGAGGCGTCTCTCCATAACTTCAGATTATGACAGATTTAAGGCGAGTTATTCGAGATAAACTTTTACGTTGAGGATTTTCGGGGGACTTCGACCGGGGTGAAATTAAATTATTATTCTTGGGACTGCAATAAAGTTGCCGACTGTCTCCTCTCTAGTTTCTCAACGACATTTTCTAATTAGAAAATTATGTTTTCTTTACTTTATTACTAGCTTTGCTACTTAATTTGTCAACGCTAACAACAATAAAAACATTACTCTCATTAATTTATCATTATAAAACGCTTAATTTATACCTTTATAATGCCTAACGATCGTTTTAAAGACTTACTAAACTACAGTTTATTACGGCTAAATAACGAAACCTCATTTAAGGTTAAACATTAAAACCTTTGTTAAATTAGTTTAAACTTATAAAAGTTTATAAACTTTAAATTAAACATAATATTATAAATTGTTTTCTATGGCACTAAGTGATCTTTTAAATACACATTGACTGGCGTTTTAGTCACATACTGAAGTTAGCAGCAGTGGCTTTCGGGTTTGTTGGTCACGGGCCAATGTTAGGTTTGTTAGTTAACAGTTGTCAAATATCATACAATGGTCACAATAAAGTGCACTTCTTGTAAAATAATATAAAAATGTGTACATCCATTATTTTTTCTAATACCACCTTTAAAACGCCCATTATCGTACATGTTTCCATGACACTAAGTGACCTTTTACATGCACATTTACAAGTTGTGGCTTTATGGCGTTTTAGTCACGGGCTGAAGTTAGTTTTAAGTTAGTTGACAGTTGTCAAATGTCATACAATCGATAAATTAAAGTGCCCTTCTTGTGAAATAATAATGTGGAAATTTTTTATTATCTTAAAAAAAAAATAAAAAGTATACAATAGTTTTTCAAAACCAATACCTATTTGAAAATTTTATATGCAAGTTTGTACTGACCTTTTGATTTTGCCAGCAGTAAACTAGATTTAATTAAAAGCATTAAAAATTTCGGGTGGAGACTCCACCGCGAAGTACCCATAGAACATTATCTTCACTTTAACTGTGAAAAATATATCATTTAAACGGTTGTTAGTCCATTTTCAAGGAATAAATATCGATTAACGCATACAAATTTGACATTTTGACTGGCGCGCCGGTAATACAGATTCCCAAGTTATAAATTGTTAGGCAAGTTACTCTATTTTTTATAGAATATTTAAGTATTTGTCGTAGAAAAAGTATAGTAATTTAGCACGCTTACAAGCTCTCTCGTATCTAAATTAAAATCGTGACTAAAATGGCGATTATAAAACATGATACATAATTTAATATTATTTAAAAATACAAAGTTATTAAATAGCTTCTGGACCAAGTAACTTAATGCACTATTGAAAAAAGTAATAAGTATGTATATATAACAATAACAAACTTATGTCTTTTACTATTTTAAAATTTACTTGGCCTGTTTTGCATCTAAACCACTTGTTTATGATAAAGTATTAAAAGTATTAATAATATCATTATTTCATTAACTTTGGACCTAAAAATAAATAATAATAAATTAACAAAATTCTAAAATTCTTTCAACTCGAGGAAAAAATTAAACGTAAAATGTTCTCCACCGAATACACACTGCGATTCTTTTTCATGTTTAATGTTTGACACAATTTATACAAATTAAGCATACAAAATTGTATGCTTGGTCCTGTTATCCACAGTTCTATAGCTTCGCACTGTTTTTTAAATGAAGCCTACATTAAATTAGTCAAATTTAAATTTAACTGTATAAGCATATTACGTATTCATGCTATAACTTTAGGGGATTCAGCTTAAAATAGCAGTTTACAAATTAAATATTTACCCTTCTATCATATTACTAAGTAATTTACTATGTCAATTGTTTGTAAAACGTCAATCCGTTTCCTGTTTCTATGTCCGCACAATGTAAAATTAAAGTAGCCCTAAGAAAATACCATTTCATTTTATTTAATATTATTTCTAAATGTTTTGCAACATTGTTAATTTAAAATTTAATAATAATATTCATAATGCATATATTACAAGAGCAGAATTATACTGATTTGTGACCCAATATGAAGGTAATAACACACTATAGTCGCCGCGGCGAATGTTTTCCACTGCGTTATCAATTTGTAAACCAATCACAGACATTACAATTAGCTGTTTTCTTTGTATAGTTCAAGTCATTTTCATTTTTGTAAGTCGCGACGCGTCGAGGTTTAATAATTTGACTTAAACTTCGTACAAAAATGTCTTCCTATATAGGCATATAAGTGTTATAATATGAAAATTATTACAAGCTTAAAAAATACATATTTTAATAAATTTACATATCATGTTATAATATATTATATTATATGTGTGAAAATTTAATGGTACCCACAATAGGCATATTAATTAATTTTTTAAGAACTATCTACAGAGTGTTATAAAAAGTTAAATATATTTAGGAGGTATAGTAGAGCCAAGAAAATATTTTAATAAACATGGATAAAAAAATATCCAATATAAAATATATTTCTTCGAAAGAGATCGAGAGCTTTTATTGCGAAGGTGCAATGCGTGCATTGATATGGGGTGAGCCTATTTTTAGCACCAGTTTAAATTAAAATATAAAAAAATACGTACCTAGTTGGTAAGAAAGTTAATTAAACCAATTTATTAACACTTATTTATATATACAGGGTGTTTCATAATATATGCGCAGGACTTCAGGATGTGATAGCTCATCCAAAAAGATGAAAAAAGTCGCCATTAACTTACCCTCTAAAATGCACAATTTTCGAGATACAGGGTGTTAAAATTTTAGAAAAAAAAATCGTTTTTTTCGATTATCTCTGGAACGGTCTGTCGTACAAAAAACAGCCTTTGTAAGCATTTTCTACTCATAATAAGCTATGTTTTGTGCCAGAAAAAAATTTTTTTTACTCATAATTGGTGGAGATTTTGAAGGGGTAGCGGGTGTTTTTCTCCTCAACTTCTACGCCCCTGACAAATGTACGGTTTTGAGAGACCTATTCGAACCGCCAATATTTTCTACACAAAAAAGGTACTCTTGGTCATAAGCTCTAAAGTTGACCGTTTTCGAGAAAAATCAACTTTTATGTTTAAAAACATGGTTAATTTAAAAAAAAATTATTACTAATTAAACAAAATTTATTTTAACGTTAGAAAAAGTAACAAAACCAAACAATAATTTGCAAAATTAAAAAAAAATAAAAAATGATTTTTTACACAAATGCTGAAATGTTCGAAATGCGTTACCTTTACGGTTTGGAGAATTTAGCAAAGACAACTTTTGAATCATTTTTTATTTTGCAATTATGGTTTGGTTTTGTTACTTGTTCTAACCTTAAAATAAATTTTGTTTAATTAGTAAAAAAAAATTTTTTTTTTAAATTGACCATGTTTTTAAACATAAAAGTTGATTTTTCTCGAAAACGGTCAACTTTAGAGCTTATGACCAAGAGTACCTTTTTTGTGTAGAAAACATTGGCGGTTCGAATAGTTCTCTCAAAACATAGCTTATTTTGAGTAGAAAATGCTTACAAAAGCTGTTTTTTTTACGATAAACGGTTCCGGAGATATTCGAAAAAAACGAATTTTTTTCTAAAATTTCAACAACCTGTATCTCGAAAATTGTGCATTTTAGAGCGTAAGTTATTAGCGACTTTTTTCATCTTTTTGGATGAGTTATCACATCCTGAAGTCCTGCGCATATATTATGAAACACCCTGTATAGTCAAGTTGGGAAGGGAAAAGCGGAGATCATTCGAGGGAGCCCGTGCAGCGAAGATGAGGTGTGAATTCGGTGAATGTAAAAGTGTTTAAATTTGTAGGTTTGTATATTTTAATAACAGAGTTATTGTAGTATAAATATTCTCGAACATTTTAGTATAATTAGTTTACACAAATCCCTAGTGTAAAGATAAATATTCGATCATTTGACTTGGCGTCATAGATCGATCTATTCTGCCATGATGGCTACATAGGTATTTCGTATTATAATTTAGATTCTAAGCTATAAACAATTGGTACTTAATTTTATCTAAATAAAAGAGCAGGGTTGTACGGATTTTATCCAATTAAAAGAACAGGGTGGTATGGATTTTATCAATTTAAAAGGGGCAGGGTCGTATTGATTTTTTGTAGCTAAATGTCAGGATTGTACTTGAGTTTATTTAATTATTTTAATAAATATTTCAAAAATGGGATTTAACATAAACGCTGTGTAAATTAAGTTTAATTAATATCGATTTTTTTGAATACAAAATATAAAATTGTACTCGCAGATTCACATTTATGTTCCATAATTAGTTAAGTGATTTTACCAGTCATATTTAATTATTTGGTATTAGGTTTTGAGTGAGTAACAACAGTAATTGTGCGATAGCGACATTAAATATATCCACTTTCCGTGGAGTCCTGATATAACAAGCCCATTTTGAATTACTATTACCCATAATATATCAAGTGGTATGATTATCATTGATGATATTTTCGAATTGAAACCGAGCTGCAGATTTCACGAATCCGCAGGAATATCATCGATAATTAATCATACCACGAGTTATATTTAGTGAGAAAATATAATGAATTTTAGGATTGAACGAATTGTCAGTTTGACATTTGAAATTAAAATGTGCTTTAAAATATAAAAAGACTTTAAATAAACCTTATTTATTCAAACTTACCTTAATTTTATTATCGTTTACACCAACCCAGCGATGTTTTAGAGTTTATAATTCATTATTTTAATCATTTAACAAACACAGTATTTAAATGTCAACAAATGTCAAATCAAGAAAAGTGTCAAAATCCTTAGCAAAGTGTAAACAAGGTGATAAAAAATATTGTCGCTGTGATAAAATGCGTAACTATGGAATACTGGCATTTTATTGGTTCTAATTATAAAGAATTGTATTGTCCTGTAAATTTTATTAGGTGCCAGCCGGTTCGATTTCATCTGACTGCGTGACGCAGACATTGTTTTTGTTATTTGTGTCATTTTGATTACCTAGTATTTTATGGTAATTATTAATTTATTAAAGTTTGGCGACAAATGAGGCATAATAGACAATTGTGAACCATCAGTTGAAGCGATCTCGAGCCTGATAAGAAACAAATTAAAAATGAAAATGAGGAGCATCAAAACGAGAGCTTACAATTCTTTAGTATGATGTATTATTTATCTATATTTATATATTTATTTATTTATATTATATGGGTTGTGGTCGCAGTAAGGAGATATTGTGTGGTTTTAAGGGTTTGTAGGATGTCCCTTTCTTTCAGAAAACTAAGTTAAATGTCGTTTGGGTTGCGGTTATTGTTGCTGCTTTATCAAAATAAATATCATTATTGTTTGTTAAAAATTTTAAATATTTATACGTTTAACTCTCTCCCATAATCCCCCATTTTGGAAGGTTTTATGAGCGATATTTATATAAAAATAAACGGGAGCCTTCTGGGTGTTTGACCTGAGTTCAAACGTAATTTATTATCTTTTATTTACTGTATTTATAAATTCCCTTTTAATACTTTCCCCATGAATACAACACCTCAAAAGTACCTAGATTAATAAGCTTAATTACCTTATTTATATTATTTATTTGTCGTAATTTAATATAACATTTGTCGTGGTGTTATATTTCATTTTATCACTTGGGGTGTAACTTTTACATATTCTTTGGTGGGGGGTGTGTACGCTTTAAATATTATATATATATATATGTATTAGGGTGTTTCAAAAAAAATTAAAATTATTTTTTTTTCTAATGGTGTTGAAAAATTAATAGTACATTAAAAAACAAAAATTTTGGCGCATATTTGAGCCCTTAATATTAATATTAAGGTTTGCCTCAATTCATTTGTAGTTTTTCCATTTCAATAACACTGGAATTTTTATTTTTTTAATTTTGAATTCTTATAACTTTGGAATGGTTTGTTTTTGCAACACCCAAGCGAGAGGTTTTATAGACAATTTCACGCTCTACAAAAAATATCTGAAGGTCAAAGTTCTTCAGATCAACCGTTTCGAAGATATCAGCGATCAAAAATAACACTATTGAAAAATTTCAAATATTTTCAAATAAAATACAAAAATAGTATCATATGCCATATTTATATTATTTTTTATGTAAAATCACTTTAATTCTGTTAACCTGAGACTGTAAACTTTTTTTTGCTTATATATATATATATATTAGAGTGGGCCAAAAAAAAACTTTTAATTTTTTTTCTTTAGGTACCATGAAAATATCGTCCAAGATGACGAAAAAAAAATTCTCCTAAAGTTTGAGCTCTTAATATTAATATTAAGAGGTGGCTCATCGCGATTTTTTATTTTCCATTGAAATAACATGGGAAAAAAACATTTTTTTGTTTGTAATTTTATTGCGATTTAACGAATTAGTGTGTTGTAAAAATCAATACATATTCTTGTAGGGAATTGAACGATCTACAAAAAAGATCTGATATGATTTTTTGCTTAGTCGACTCTTTTAAAAGATATTTGAGGTTAAAGTTCAACCTCAAATAGTAAATGATGACTTTTATAGTTTTCCATGCTCTATTACGAAATATTGGCTCAAAAACATGAAATATCATATTTTTCGTGAAGTTTATCGAGTGTTCTTTGGGAAAACAATACAATTTCTACGAAATATCAATAATCAATATCAATAAAAAAAAGTACTTGATTTAAAAAAAACTTTTAATTTTCTTTTCTTTAGCTACCATGAAAATATTGTCCAAGATGACGAAAAAAAAATTCTGATAAAGTTTGAGCTCTTAATATCAATATTAAGAGGTGGCTCATCGCGATTTTTTATTTTCCATTTAAATAACACGGGAAAAAAACATTTTTTTGTTTGTAATTTTATTGCGATTTAACGAATTAGTGTGTTGTAAAAATCAATACATATTCTTGTAGGGAATTGAACGATGTACAAAAAAGATCTGATATAATTTTTTGCTTAGTCGACTCTTCTAAAAGATATTTGAGGTTAAAGTTCAACCTCAAATAGTAAATGATGACTTTTATAGTTTTCCATAATCTATTACGAAATATTGGCTCAAAAACATGAAATATCATATTTTTCGTGAAGTTTATCGAGTGTTCTTTGGTAAATCAATACAATTTCTACGAAATATCAATAATCAATATCAATAAATTTTTTTTCTATAAGTATAAGTATAAGTCTAATTGATTAAAAAAAAAATCGATTTTTTTTCTTTACATAAGTAATGACAAAAAAATTAATCATTTTCTCAAAAAATAATAAATATTCTATTTACACTTGACTATTAGGTAATAAAAGCCATGTTTCAATAATTTATCAACTAAAATAAAAAATGTTATTCCATAACTTGTACTTTTTTCACTATCTTAGAATCAAACATTTGTTGTACTCTTCTATTAATGCAACTCCTCTTTCTGCTACATCATTGAGAACGCTAAGACGTTTGAAAAATACTAGATTATCTTGATAGCTTTCATCCTGTGTCCAAAATTCTACATTCTTATTGATAAAGTCAATGGGTAAATCAAATATATTAAATATGTATATGTATATTTGATACTTATAGCGAGTAGTTAAAAACCACCAGCAAAAATATCCCAATTGTAACAAGAAAAATTTAGTTTGATTCCAAAATAGTGAAAAAGTGCACGTTGGAATAACATTTTTTATTTTAATTGGAAAATTATTGAAACATGGCTTTTATTACTCTACATTACCTAATAGTCAAGTGTAAATAGAATATTTATTATTTTTTAAGGAAATGATTAATTTTTTTGTCATTACTCAGGTAAAGAAAAAATTTCGAATTAAAAAAAAATTAAATATAGGAAAAAACCGTTTTTTCAACGATTATTGATATTTTATAAAAAATTGTATTGTTTTGCCGAAGAACACTCGATAAACTTCACGAAAAATATGATATTTCATGTTTTTGAGACAATATTTAGTGAAAAACTATAAAAGTCATCATTTACTATTTGAAGTTGAACTTTAACCTCAAATAACTTTTAAAAGAGTCGACTATGCAAAAAATCATATAAGATCTTTTTTGTAGATCGTTCAATTCTCTACAAGAATATGTATTGATTTTTACAACACACTAATTCGTAAAATCGCAATAAAATTACAAACAAAAAAATGTTTTTTTCCCGTGTTATTTAAATGGAAAATAAAAAATCGCGATGAGCCACCTCTTAATATTGATATTAAGAGCTCAAACTTTATCAGAATTTTTTTTTCGTCATCTTGGACAATATTTTCATGGTAGCTAAAGAAAAGAAAATTAAAAGTTTTTTTTAAATCAAGTACTTATAGAAAAAAAAATTATTGATATTGATTATTGATATTTCGTAGAAATTGTATTGTTTTACCAAAGAACACTCGATAAACTTCACGAAAAATATGATATTTCATGTTTTTGAGCCAATATTTCGTAATAGAGCATGGAAAACTATAAAAGTCATCATTTACTATTTGAGGTTGAACTTTAACCTCAAATAACTTTTAAAAGAGTCGACTATGCAAAAAATCATATAAGATCTTTTTTGTAGATCGTTCAATTCCCTACAAGAATATGTATTGATTTTTACAACACACTAATTCGTTAAATCGCAATAAAATTAAAAACAAAAAAATGTTTTTTTTCCCGTGTTATTTCAATGGAAAATAAAAAATCGCGATGAGCCACCTCTTAATATTAATATTAAGAGCTCAAACTTTAGGAAATTTTTTTTTTCGTCATCTTGGACGATATTTTCATGGTACCTAAAGAAAAAAAATTAAAAGTTTTTTTTTGGCCCACCCTAATATATATATACATATTTGAAACACCCTGTATATACATTATGTATATATATATATATATATTAGGGTGTTTCAAAAAAATCGACTTTTTCTTTTTCTTCAAATGGTCAGCAAATTCTTTCAGAGGATGTCAAAACAAAGACCTCGTTAAAATTTGAGCTTTTAATTTGAAGATTTAGAGGTCGCGGATCGCAATTTTCTATTTCCCATTTAAATAACATAGGAATTTTTTTTTTAACTTTGGAATTTTATACGTCTATATCGAATCAACTTATGGCAAGAAACATCTTAGATTTTTATAGTAAATTTAACGCTCTATAAAAAATGTCTCTTATAATTTTTCTATAAATTGATTTCTTCCAGAGTTATTTGAGGCCAAAGTTTGATTTCCATCGAATTTTCTCGTTTTTTTCAACTTTTAGCATCATATAGTAAAAAAATCACATATTTATATCTGAAACATAGGAAGTGTTGTAAAAAAAAACAAAAAAACAAAAAAAACGTCACTTTTTTCCAAAGCCTACTACAAAGTTTTAATGAAAATATGAGATGTGTATAATATGCAAAGTAATTTATTTATAAATGCATTTTTCTCGAAAATGGTGCATCTGAGCAATTCAAATCAAGAGTACCTATTTTTCGTAAAAAACTATAAATTCTCATAATTTCATAAAAAAAATTAAATTATTAACCCAGAAAAAAGTTGGGGCTATTTTTGTAACTTTGCCCCCTCCAAATGTTACGCCTATGATTAAATTTTAACAGTTTTGATCATAGATCTAGATTCAGCATGTCAAAATTACCAAAGTAGGTACCATTTGTTCATGTTCAACCCTCTAGGAATAGTTTTAAAAAAATTATCCTCTTAGGCTCCTATTCAGGGGGCCGTAGCTCCTTTAGGGAGCATTTTTTGATACATGTTTATTAAACAAAAAAAGTGTTATTTTTATACGAATAATGCACTGTTTAAGTTTGGCCCCCTGATTTCGGGACACCCGTATAATGATAATTGTACCATAAATGTTAAAAAAACGCGAAAATTCGATGGAAATCAAACTTTGGCCTCGAATAACTCTGGAAGGAATCAATTTATAGAAAAATGATAGGAGACCTTTTTTGTAGAGCGTTAAATTTACTATGAAAATCTAAGATGATCCTTGACATAAGTTGATTTGATTCAGACGTATAAAATTTCAAAGTTAAAAAAAAAATCCCATGTTATTTAAATGGGAAATAGAAAATTGCGATCCGCGACCTCTAAATCTTCAAATTAAAAGCTCAAATTTTGACGAGGTCTTTGTGTTGACATCCTCTGAAAGAATTTGCCGACCATTTGAAGAAAAAGAAAAAGTCGATTTTTTTTAAACACCCTAATATATATATATATATTGTAATATAAATATAAGTATATTTTATATCTATAATAATTTAATTTAAAAATTAATATATCTTTAAATTTAATAAAATTATTGTATATTTACCACACTATACTTTTAAAAATTTCATTTCATTTTGAAGCTAAAACCAAATCTGCGTTGTGTTATAGAACGAAATTTGTTTATACAAAAAGCGCAATGGCATCTAAAAGACTACTATAGTATAAATAGTAAATTATCTGTTGGGTTTTGAAGCTGTTATAGTTTGGTAAACCTTTTAAGTTAAAGTACATAAAAAAATATTAAGTTTAAAGTAATAAATTTAAATTAAAAGTTCTTTAAAATATTTCCAATAAACGATATAAATATTAATTTTGCGCCTTAGGTTAGCAATTAAAATAAGTTTATTGACATTATTAACCAAAAATAATTCAAGGTCTGAAGAAGTTCTTAGACTATTTTTTTCCTTTAAAAAAATTTTAACCCATTTTTTGCAACAAAAAGTTTAAAAATAAATAATTTTTTGTATTTTTACAAGTGTCTTTTCTTATTTAACCCCAAAGTTGGTACACTGTAAAAACTGCAATAAAAAAATTATTATTTTATATTTATTAAAATTAACAGATGTTGTGGACATTTTTTAGAATCAAAAAAATTGCCCAGTGGTTTATTATTAAAGATTAGAGTATACAATATTTATTTATTATTTATAACTATAAAAACTTTAAAATCTCTATTACCACTAAAAAATCTAACTTTAAAGAGAATGTGTATTATTTCCATCATTTTTGAACAAGATATATAAAGAAATAAAATGAATCCAAGAACAAGGAAAAAAAATTGTTGTGTATTTTACTAAATAATTTAATATCATAATTTATTTTTTACCCCTCAATTGTAAATTTATTTTTTACCCCTCAATTATAGAAAAAAAGCTAATACAAAGGTTGGCAATACAGCAATAGATTCTTTATAAAAGTATATCTGGTTTTTTTGCTACAACCAAATAAATTCCTAATCACAAATTTTTGTATTTAAAAACAATACATTTTTTCGAATTAACTGATTGGGTGGAAGCCCTGTGGACTATTAATTGTTTATAGGTGCATTAACTAACATTGACCTGGCTGTTAATCAGTATGCCATGTTAGATTATGTATCGGGAAATTAGTGTGTACGTGACATACTGTACGACAAGGCGGCAAAGCAATTCCTCCCGTCAAGAGAATTTATGGAGCAATCAAAATCAATTAGAGTAAAAAAATACCAACTCTAAATGAAATAATGTAATTGGATAGTATTGGATAGTATTCTTTAAAAGATGCACTTTTTCAGTAAAGCCACCTATTTAATAATTTGGTTTTCGGTCCCAATACAAGGTAATCTGCAATTAGTTTTATTTTAAACTTGGTAAATCATTTATACACTGCCCGTCAAAATTAACGCATAATAAGTAAAAAAAAATCCAAAACGCCTTTACAATCTTTATGAAATTTTGTATAAAAATACTCAGTTTATCCTTAAATACCTTTTTTTATAATAAAAAAACGTTCAAAAATAACTTTTAGAGAATTTTTTTTAAGTAAATATTTTTGTTAGTTTACCCTGAAAGTTTTGTACAAATCAAACGAACAGTAAAGAAGATACAGCGCTGCAGCGCTTCAAAGTCGTCAAAAATGACCACTTTTTAGCAAAGTAATCAAAATATTTTATCGAAAAACCCTCGAACACGTAAACACGTATTTTTATACAAAATGGTAAAGGCGTTTTCGAGTTAAAATTGTTGTAATTTTGACGGTCAGTGTACATGATAATTTGCATATTATGCTACATATTTAATAAATAATATTAATATCCAATATTATCCATATTATATATATATTATTAGTATTAATAAAATATTAAAATATTCATAATCAATGTATACTATTTTTCTACACTTATATTTTTATAAATTATCTATTATTATTTTTAAAACACACAACTAAAACGTCAAAAATTTTAAGCTGTAACGAATTTAGGTTCAATAATTTCACGCACAAAATACTTAATATATATTACTAAAAAATTATAATAAAAGATCTTTAAGATACATTATTTTACCCTTCTCCCATATAAAAACTATAATTATACCATCAGGATGCATCGTCGTTATACGTATAGTAAAAATGTAAAATAAAAGAAAACCAGATTTTCTTATTTATTTTACTTCATAAAAAAATCCTTTGAGGCAATAACCAAAGGATATCATCAAAAGATTTTTTAAGGCTAACCCTACGTTTCGATGATCAAAGAGATATGCTCTTATTAAGTTAGCTATTAACACTTTCGTTTTAAGACATATCCTATTTTTTATTTAAAACAGATCATTAAGGCTTTTTATACCGTATTTACATATTTGGTGTATCAGCTACCGCATCATAGCAGCATTCGGTTTTTAAGACGGGGAAGAATTTGCCTAACATAACAGATATTTAGTCGCCCACTCACTGGCGTTGGGTGATAGTTGAACCTCGCTATGCACTAAAAATTATTTTATTTTATTAAGTTTGTCATTTTTAGCCTGATTTCAATAGAATTGTTTTATGTTAAAAAGTTTTAAATAAGACTTATAATAATAATAATAATAATTATTATTAATTTATAATTTATAATACTGTTATAAGTGACTTACAGTTGCATTCATGGTATTTACATCTCAAAATCCAACCATTAAATGGTTTGTCTTAATTGTTTATACAGGGTGTCCCAGAACGCTACAGAAAAAAAGGAAACGTGCCAAAAGTTATGCGAAACAAATACTTGAAAATTAAAATTATCTAAAGCAAAGGATAAGCGAGATAAGAATAAAAAATGATAGCCAATCCGAATACATGTACATTAGGGTTGCAACTAAACCCTCCGTTAGCCAACGTTAGGCGCGGGCGGTATTTTGTAACACGAAACACTTTAAAAAGAAGATATACTTCATGACTGTATTTTTCTAATAATTTTATTAAATATTTGTTTCTATCATTTGTTTCACTAATTTAGTTGATTTTATCCCTTAAATATATTAATATACTAATTAGTATTGCTAAAATATACTGTTATATGAAATTTCAGCTTTTTATAAGCATTTCTTTTCTTGATGTCCTCCCAAAAATATTTCAGACAGTTCAATAAGTTTTCGGTAGTCATCTCTCACAATAGACTCTTTTAGTTATTTAGAGTAAAACCCATTAAGTTTATCAATTTCAGAGTTTACGGCCTATTCACCAGACCCTTCCGGGTAACTAGCCACTCCCTGTGAAAATATAAATTTTTATCAAAGTATACACATAAATAAAATTATATTTTAACATTTGTCAATAATTTATAATTTAAGGGTCACATAATAACAAACACAAAATGACTTACGATCGAAGACCTCGCGACCAACCGTGTTACAAAATACCGCGCGCCTAACGTTGGCTAACGGAGGGTTCAGATGCAAGTCGGCACGGGTTCCCGTTTATAGAATGAGCTAAAATTTTTACTGGGAGTATATAAACACGTAATAAATATAATTAGAGGGTATGCGTAAAAAAAATAAAAATAAGGGACACACTAATGTACATAGGAATGTCTTTAAATTGCTAGGATACATTGTTGATATTATAATATGTAAAATATTTGGTCGACTGGAATCCACTTTGTGTCATTATTGTGACACTTCTGTCCATTTTTGTTCCTGTCATTATTTATTATTTTAAGAAATGATAATTATTTATAGGGAGTATGGGCGCAATGCTATGGAGGCAGCACGAGTTTTTTCCCAGCGCTTTTCGTCCCCTGGACTGTAAGGTTGTTCTGCGTTGTAACAAAATTGAAGGTGCTTCTTAACGTATTAGAACAGCGAAAAATAAAGAGGATATTTTCAATTCCTATAATGCAAATAGTAGGAAGAGCATAAAGGAAGTTGCATGGAAATTTCCCGTTCACAGTTAAGCTGGACGTTCATTTTACACGAGTGCAGCAGCTGCAGCTGGAAGATAATCCCGCTAGAGTGGAATTCTGAAGTGGATGCTAGAGATTTTGGCTCTGAGGTACAGAACTAGTTGTTTAATTTTTACTTTAAAACATTAGTGTCCTGAAGAATGACATTCCGTTTTAAAAGGTTAGTAAACACAGTCGGCCAAAAGATTTTTTAAAGTTTTAAGACAACAATGTACTATCGTCCCCTAGCAATTTTTAAAACTCCTACCTAGGCGAGAGCTCTCGGTATTCATTCAATTACACTATAAAATTTCTCATTTTTTAAATTTGGAGTCTACATTTCTATCAGCAGCCCATTTTTCTCAGTCGCGCGAGTTCTGGGACACCCTGTATAAACTTTAATATTCACTTGGGTGCAAAAAATTCGACTCACTAACAAGCTTGAGTTTTAAAAGAATGTGTGTAACCTACAACAGCATACTGATTAATGTTATATGTATTGTTTAAAAGCTCAAAAATATTGCTTTTAAATAATACCATATTGACTCAAATTGTACCAGTTTTAACAAGTCTTTAGGCCTCCAAATATTTATAACACAAAAGAGCTAAAATATAAAAATGGAAAATAAACGAAAAACAAATAAATCAATGAACAAAATTATGTTTTTATTTTTTTAATATTTAGTGTTGTCACATCTTTTTATAATGACACATAAACACCAATTACGCATTGACCTAATTACATTTTTAATGGTATATTAAGGGATTGCTTCCCACTCCTCTATCAATTCTCTTACCGTATTTGGTGCTGGATTTTTGGCTCGGACTCATCTCTTAAGGTCATCCCAAACATGCTCGATAGGATTTAAGTCCGGGCTCTGTGGAGGCCAGACCATGGTCAGTATAACAACTTTCAGAGTTTACTTCATTTAAGTTAGAGGTGATCACTCGCGCGGTGTGGCATCGAGCATTACCTTGCATAAACATAATCAATCACCAACAAATCTCGCATACGGTACCACATACTCTTGAAGAATGTCCGTGATGTAGTGGTCTGCCGTTAATCCTCCTCTACGACCTCCACCAGGCACGAAAACCATCTTTGTTTTTCCGCCTATTGAAATTCCCGCCCAGAACATACAAGAGTCACCTCCGTACGCAACAGTTGGCTCAATACAGCATTGGAAAAATAGCTCTCCTGGCCGCCTATACACCCACTGTCTCCTGTCATTGCCATGTAAGCACATTCTGCTTTCCTCGGAGAAAACCTGACTCCATTGGCCGAGGTCCCAATTAATATGTTCATTAGCAAATTCCAGTATTTTTTGTTTTTGGGTTGCAGTCAAATTGGGAGCCCTAGATGGCCTTTTTGGGGTAAGGTTGACGGCCTTCAGGCGTCTTCTAACTATCCAACGGCTGACTACAACACCACGATTTCTTAATATTTTCGTGACGAGAAATCGATCGTCCCTCAAGGATGAGACTGGTCTATGGCCATTCTCTTGTCGGCGGTTGTAGCCACCCGTTTCTTGGTATCGATGATTAATCCGAGATACGGCTAACTGACTTACATTGAGTCGGTTTGACACGGCCCTCTGGCTAAAGTCCTCACCTAATAATGCAACTGCCTGAGCTGCTTTGGTCGTAGTTGTATTCATTTTAATGTCAATTACTCGTGGCTTTAGTTTAATTAGCTTATGTTTATTAATTACGTTTGACAATTAAAAGCAATCAGTAGAGTGTAGGCCGTTTACAAGGTCATTGCGCGGATCTATTCAAATTAGCAAGATTTGCGACACCCCGTTAATGTTTCATATTTTTTTAATGGGTTACCTGATTATTGCTATAGTAACCTATTTTTATAGGTAAAAAAAAATAAGAAACTTATGGCATATCTAATATTTTGATTTTTATTGTCCAAACACTAAAACAGTAGGCAAAAATGCGAATGCATATAGTGAGTCGATTTTTTTGCACCCAAGTATATAATAACTGGAATTAATTTATCTTTAAACGATACGAAGTATACCATACAAGTGCAAAACCCTAATGATGCCCGGATGGAGCACCGTTGCCGCTGTAAAATGTCCCCATTCTCTTTCAAGACGTTCTGATTCGCTCGGCACAGTATACTTTCAGCGTAAAAATACGTTATATAATCGTAGGGGTAACTTCTGAACGACTAGACCAAACGAGGCATATTCCCACAATATATTTAATTTGTCGGTGTGTAGCTATGTTAGGACACAATATGTGGCGCTGTAGTCATGTTATTATCAAATTCTAAATTATCTAATTAATCCCGGCGGATTCGCCATTTTTGCAAAGTGGGGCCGCGGTGTAGTTGTTAAACTGCTGGCTACTTATATATCTTAGGTATCTTTCCCAGTGTCCTTAAGTAAGCTGTTGTTGTCTTAATATATAAAAAAGGAGATCCTAAACTAATGGAAAATTATAGGCCCATCTCATTACCTCCTTCTATTTCAAAAATAATTGAGAAAATTATTTCTGACAAAATAACCTTATATCTCGAAACTAATAAAATTTTAACCGATAGCCAATTTGGCTTTAGGAAAAATAAAAACACCACTATGGGGTCTTAAACTTAACTTCCTTTATTTTGGAAGTAGGAATTTTACTTCTGTTCTGTTTTGTGACCTTAGTAAAGCATTCGATTGCGTAAACCATAATATTCTAATAGGCAAGCTGAAATTTTACATGTTTTGTCCTATTAGCCAAAATCTTGTAAAATCCTACCTGGAAGACAGAGGTCAGGTGGTAAGAGTATCTGGGGTGACTTCTGCAAGTGGGGTAACTAACATAGGCGTTCCACAGGGTTCCATTTTGGGCCCAATACTCTTTTTGATTTACATAAATGACCTACCATCAGTATGTACTAATGCTGTTTTTACCCTTTTTGCAGATTATACCACAATGGCAATAAGCTCAGATACTTTAGAAAATTTTCTGAAGCTCAAACATTGGCGCATAGGCTCGGTGCAAATAGACTTCTACTTAATACAGATAAAACCAATAAAATAATTTTTACTTTAAATAAAATAACAAAATTTGTCACGAATGAGATTTTCGTCGATAAAACCAAATTTTTGGGAGTCATTCTTGATGACCAACTGTTATGGAACAACCATATTGATCTTGTTGCCAAAAAATTGGGTAGAAGTCTGTTTGCACTGCGCAGTCTTGCAAAGTGCGTATCTATTAATGTACTGAAAACTGCATATTTTGCCACCTTTCAATCTCACCTGACCTATGCAATTCTCACCTGGGGTCACGTTTCAGAATCCGTCAGGCTTTTTAGCCTGCAAAGAAAACCTATTCGTCTAATAGCTGGACCTAAGTACAAAGAGGATTGATCAGCTTTTGTTAGACATGAAATCTTAACCATTCCATGTCTATTTATTCTCGAAAACGTTCTATACATAAAAGGAAATCTATTACTTTATAATACACACAAAGACCTACACAACTATAACACATGATCAAAAAACAATCTTGTTCAAAAAAACTGCCGTTTGAAGAGATGCCAAAGTGGTCCCAATTACTGGGCAATTAAATTTTACAATGTTTTGCCCGATGACATCAAAATATTACCACCTAAAGATTTTAAAAATAAGATAAAATCTGTTTTAATAAACCAGGCCTTTTATTCATTTGATAAATTTTTAAATTACTTTTAACCTTTATTTATTGTGTATATGTGCATTTTATTTATATTGTGACCTATGTAAACACAAATTGTGTATTTAGCATGAATAAACTTTATTATTATTATTGTTATTATTTATTACAATAATAAATAGTAAACTATTATACAAATAATAATATAGGCTGATATTTTATGGGATGAGGTTTGCGTCTTGAGTCTCGGACTAGAGACGCATATCATTCGAGTTAATAATGCGCATAATCTTGAGTTTAAAACTGTACTTAATGAACTCCAATTAGTAGTTAATTAAATGTTTTTCAAAAATAAATAAATAAAATCTGACATGTCAGATGCTCAACCTCACTTTCTACCAATTTTAAATATAATTATAATCGCCAATTTAAAACCCGATTGGTCCAAATTACCGTGTATAATGAAATTGGCAAATCACTAATGCCTATTAACTTAACTATGTATAGCAGCTGTCAAAGGCTATTAGTGGAGCAATCAAACAAAAGCAGATAAATCCGTTTTAAGCAGTTTCCAGTTATCAGCGAAAAAGTAATATTTTTCGTTCTGCAATATTTACACAAAGAACAACCCATGTATTCCATAGAGTATAGTGTTATAAGACCTGAAACTCATTTTTTATTTTTGTTCACCCCCTTGTGTTATAGTAAAGTGCTTGAATTGACAGGATTTCTCTCCATTTTCTTGAAATAGGAATAAACAAACAGTTTTATTCATTGACCTATACAGGGTCCAGGATTAATCTGAAAAATGTTAATGCCATTTCAGTTAATTTAAAATAACAATACTGTGAATTTATCTTATTAAAAAGAATTTAAACTGTATTAATTTGTATCTGCTTTTGCTTGATTTGCCGGTATTCTATATCAATTTTGCTCAATTCTGAGTCCACCAATGGATTAATCTTACCCCATTTACTGTTAGTTCATACCTAACTTATTTTTCAACAAAACTGGATTTATCTGCTTTTGTCTGATTGCTCCACATTATTTTTAATGTAAAATTACACTCAACAACCAATAAAAATGTGAATATTTTTATTAATTTACTGTGGAGGGACATATTGTTTAACGTAAATATAGGTAAACACATTTTGATCTGAATTGAATTGGTAGTTACAGAAAATAATATTGCCTTTTAAGGTGGTTGTAAGCCATCAAATCAACAGGAACCGATGTCATTGCCACAAATTAAATTTACGTCAACCTGTCCTGCGGGAAAAACGATAACCACTTACTTTCGTCGAAATGTCCATCTCCGATTTCTTAATTTGTCAGATGGATGGAAAAAGGAACCATTGAACTTAAACTGCAATATTCTTTTAAAGCTGTAAGCTGGTCATTCCAAGTCTTTGATTTTTTTCAAATTTTGATTATTTATAAGCTAGAATAACTACAAATCTCAATTTTGAAGGTTTTACGATAATCAATTACTGATAAATTAATTAGTGTTTAATTTTAATTTTCGCAAGATGCGTCATATTTTTTCTTAATTTCTTAAATCCTGTAATCCTGCGTAACTTTTTTAGAATATTTAAAAAATGTAATCAGAATTTGTGTATCTTCCATTGTTTTTGCATATGTGACTAAAAACTGGTCGTTTTCGGGTGACTCATGTCAAAATGGGGATTCAAGAGACAGATGTCAAAAATGACAGCCATATGAAATCAAAATACGAAACAAAATAAACTGACATCTGTTAAAATGTTTGTAGTTTCATTTTATTTTGTAGGAAGGAAAATTAAATAGCGAACGTAGCGAGTGATCCAACCCTTCAAACAAATGAAAAATACTTTGAACACTTACTCATTGATAACTATTATCTACGAATGCTACGTAAATTGTCAATAATAAAAGAAAACAGATAAAAGATTTTAGCTATCTTATCTTCAGCTCATATGGCTAATTTTTGATATCTGTTATAGATGATTTTTTACACTTGCCACCTCTCATTTTTAACAAGTGTCACCTTTAGTTTTTGAAGAACGACCAGTATTTTTATATTTTTCTTAGCATCTGGCGGAAAGCCAAAATGACTTTTTTTCTTGAAGTAGTGATATACCGTCTTTGGAACATATAAAAATTTAAAACATTTGTTCTTAATCAAACATGCCGATTTTTTTAAATTTTTTTTAGCAAAATCAAAAACAATAACTCTGATTACATTTTTTAAAAAGTTACCCCTACTTTAACTTTAATAACCTTTACAGGTAAGGATTTAGGTAAAACTGTAATAGAATAAGAGCAAAAAGGCGGCAGCCAATACCGAGAGCTCTCGTCTAGGTTAAACGTAGGAGCTTTAAAAATTTCTAGGAGACGATAGAACACTCTTGTCTTAAATCTTTTCGCATACTGTATTTACTAACCCCAGATCCAAAATGTTAGAAACAAAATTTAGCTGAAGATCGTCTTGATCTGACAACCACCAGGTGCTGCACTGGCGTAAAATGAAAAAGGTGCTCCCGCTGAATTGTAGAACGAAAAACATCCAGTATGGTCTTACTACTATTTGCACCAAAGGCATTAAAAATAGCTTCTTTAATTTTCGCAATGACGCGAAACAATTTCACCAGTCTCTCGGGTTCTCACGATATTCCTAAGGATCACTTTACAGTTCAGGGAACGATCGGGAAAGCGCTGGGAAAAAACTCTTGCTGCCTCCCCAGCATTGCGCCCAAACTCTTATTGCGGCATAATCATCGACATTTTCCAAAAAGACACAAGGTAATTATAATAATTATAATAATTCCTGATATAAAAGAGTGCTCTGCTGCACATTTAATGTTAATCGATTTCGATAAAATTTGATCACTTATGTCGGGGAGGGGCATAATTCTGAATTTTAAAATATAAGCCTCTCAGTAAAATTAAAAATTTGAAATTGTCAAATATCAGAAATATGAATTTAAATCAAAATTTGTTTCATCCAAATATATTTAAATTATTTTAAAATTTTTTAAAAGGGAAATGTGATCATTGATAATAGAATTAGAAGGATTATATTATAATAAAATGAAGGTTCTTATAAATAAAACATATTTATTTATTATTTAGTTACAATTAATGAACGACCTTATTACATGAGCGTTATGTCAAATTGAAAATTTATTATTTTAATGTCATTTAAGTTACTTCAGCATCTGATGTAAATAAGTGCGAAATAATGGGTCAAATATGACTTACTCAGGAGTCATATCAGATTCTTATGTAAAGCATGATATTGAATAAAATTTACATACACGTGTTTACTTGGGTTTTTATTTTATATCGTAAGGAAAAATGTGCCTTACAACGTATAGGAATTTATTCTATCTTTGCAAAATTTCTCAAGCTAACGAACCTGACAGAGTATACAGGGCATTGTTAACTGCAAAGTTCTGCGTCTCTTGTGGCAAGTGCTGACGTCGATTTAATTTCGTTGAAACTGCTAGTAGGATGGAAGCAAGCTTTTTTATAGTAATATTGTCTTTTTATTTTAAATAATATTTAATTACATGTCGTATTTGGTGGCAAAGTCATATTCATTTACATACAGGGCTTTGAATTAAAAACTAGCCACCAATAATAATTTTTAGTTATGGTAAATATTATCTTGAGAAAAAAACAGGTCAATTTATGGGTCATTTTCAAGAAATACCCGCTTTCAGAAAAATTAAGATCAAATTTTTTTTTGCTTAAATTGACTTTTGGTTGGATTTTTATAAATGTTTAGAGTTTTGTTTACTTACATTTAAGACAGGCAGTGCACTTTTTAATTTTTTTTACGTTTTTTTCAGAAAAATGTGTTTGGCTACCTTTATATATCTCCACTGTGTTACCATTTTGAAATTCAAAATTTAATTCAATGAAAAAGTTGTTATAAAAATAATTTGAAATAAAATGTTCATAAACTTTTGATTCCAATTTTTTATTTTATTTTTTATTAAAAATTGTATGCTTTTTTTTAAATATTATTCTTTGTTAAGTTACTTTTTAAAAGAAACCATTCCGATTCTTTGTGAAAAAACAATACCATTAATATTTTCATTTAGTCACTGTATTAGTGAGTTAAAGTTAAATTTATAAACACGTATTACCAAGTGATAGTGTATAAAAATCATTTTAAGTATTTTTTTTAACAAAAACTAAAAAAAAGTAACAAAATAGACATTGGTATCACAACAGACTGGGGTACACAAAGGACTTAATCAGATAACATAAAAAAGAAACTATATATATAGGGTGGTACGATTTTAGAGTAATGCATGAACAAAATCCCTTGTATTGGTGCTCACTTGCACAATAACAACTTAGATTTCTAAATGTAGACACTTTTTTTCTTTGACTGGTGAAGGTCTTTCGTCCCTTTTAGTACTTGTATATTGAGTGGAATTTTCCCTTGGATGTAATCTATATCATGAGTTGTAATCACAAATAATTTTAAATTGGTTTTTCATAAACTACTTTTAATAAAAGCGACGGTAAATATCTACTTTGTTGTCGAAAAATTCTATTGCGTTACCCTAAATTCCATTCCGTTACCATAAGGTAACACAATGGTAACGCAGTGGAAAAAGTTTTGTGAAACCATATTTAAAAAATAATAATAAGACATTAAAGTCATAAGCTTTAGTGCCCTAAAATAAACCAACTATTTTTTCTTACCTAATTTTTTTTTTTTTTTTGAGTAACCTAGCGGACAAATAATTATTACATTCGCGTTACCCGCACCTGTTTCAACCAATATATTCTTTCTGATTGAATAAATAAACATCATTTGTTGATCACTTGCGTGCCAAAAAAGTTGCCATATATATGTTTTTTTATATTCTATCGGTAACGCGACGGACATAATGTCTGGGACATGAGTCAAATTTAAAAAAAGTATATTAAAATTAATTAATTTATATATAAATTGTTTACTGTATTAACTAAGGATGTTACGGATTGCTATAAAGCAACACAAAGTTCTGGTTATTCAATATTTAAAAAAAAACATGTAGGTATGTAAGTTTTATAAAACGCTAATGGGACATGTGAAAAGTTCTGGTTATTCAATATTAAAAAAAAAACATGTACCTATGTAAGTTTTATAAAACGCTAATGGGACATGCGAAAATGTGTGTTTCACAAGTTTCAAAATTAAAAAAAATTATTCTGAAATAACTAAACAAACATTTTCTGAAAGAGTTTACTAAAGGCTTATTAGGCTTTCACTTGGTTTAAATCAATAAGATCCGATAATTTTTAACAAAGTCATTGGAATTCAAACTTACCGACAGCGGAAGGCGGGTGTTTTTTGAAAACGACTCTTATATATCGAGGGTTTTATGTTGCAGCTTTCACCTCCAGCTACACATACTATACCTTGCTACACATCATTTTAAAGGAAATGCAATTTTTGATCCATTGAAATTAAAAAAATTAAAATCCGATCACGAATGTTTAAAATGTGCTCCGTTATTTGCTAAACAATAATACAATATGTTCTTAAAGTCCTGTTGACCTTTTTGAAACGTTTCTGGAGTTATATGCCTACATTCTTAAATTATTCTTTGTTTTTAAAATTAAAAGTTCTCAGGTTCTCTTTTTTAAATTACCCCCAAAGAAAAATATAAGTGGCGTTAAATCCATTTGTCGGGAAGTCTTTCGTTTAACAATTCTCTGACTGGTAAAGCATAGTGAGGAGGAGCACCATCTTGTTGAACGTTTAAATGTCCTTCATCAAGCAACATGTTTCCTTGTTTATTCATTTGATTGGGTAATAAGTCGGTCTTTAACATTTTCAAAAAGATCAACATATAATTGTCCATTCAAGTTTTCTTCAATAAAAAGCGGTCCAATTATTGCGTTGCCGGGAATACCAGCGGGAATTAGCACCTTATGAATTGAACCAACAGAAATATTTGTTTAAGGAGCTACTTTTGGAATAAATGTAGATCCCACAGCAAAATGAGCGAGAACTTTAATTCGTGCAGCTTCCTACAGTACACTCGATCTTGTGTGTTTTCTGTTGCCCACTAAACCAGTTTCCCTAAATTTTGTCACCAGGTTGAGGAGATCTACAAATACTAAACAATCCGTGGGTTATTACGATCCCAATTATTTAAAAATGTATTCAAAAAGTCATTAAATAAACTAAGATTTAAATCTGGCGGGAAGCAGGGAACTACAATTTTAAGGTTGGTAATGTAATTGAGAGTGCCGAACGATTGGCGTAGAATGCCAAAGGTAAAAGGAAGGGGGGAAGTAGCCAGTAATGAAGACGGGAAGGGAGATCGGGCATTCTAGACGGGTGTAACAAACAACAGGTAAGAAAGTGTTTGAAGGAAAAAGCGGTCTAAATTTGTAGGTTTGTATATTTTAATAACTAAATAATTGTAGTATAAATATTCCCGAACAATTTGGTATAATCAGTTTACACAAATGCCGTGTGTAAACATAAATATTCGATCAATTGACTTGGCGTCATCGATCAAGCTATTCCGTCATGATTGTTTCTATTCAATAAACCACGCTTATAATCGAAATAATGTAAATTTACGTTTGAACAATCCCACATTACGTTAGGTTGTAAATTATAAACATTATGTACTTGATTTTATTTAATTAAAAGGTCAGGGTTGTACTTGATTTTATTTAATTAAAAGGTCAGGGTTGTACTTGATATATTTAATTAAAAGGTCAGGGATGTACTTGATTTTATTTAATTAAAGGTCAGGGTTGTACTTGATTTTATTTAATTATTTTAATAAATATTTCTTAACGGGGATTTACCAAGAACGCTGTGTAAATTAAGTGTACTTGATATCAACGTTCCTGAATATGGAATTTATTAAAGTATACTCGCCAATTCACAGTTATGGTATTACATTTGGAGTGGGTAGCAACAATGATTATACGATAGTGACATTTGATTTATGACCACTGTCCGTGGTTTCCTGACATAAAAATCTCATTTTGAATTACTATCCTGTAAATTTTAAGAGGTGCGTGAAGGTCTGGATTCATCGGAATGCGCAATGCAGACATTGCCTTTTGTTATTTTATTATTACCTAGTATTTTATGGTAGTTATTAAGTTATTAAAATGTGCCGACAAATAAGGCATAAAGGGCAATTGCGGACCCTCAATTTGAATGAACTCGAAGCCGATTATTTATTTACTCCTTATTCTAACAGTTGATTGAGCTTGAACTCTTATAAATAATACATGAATAATTATGTTACATTAAACTTAAATTCAACATTGAGGAGATCTTCAAATACTCTCCTACAAAACAATCCGTGGGTTATTACGATCCGAATTGTTTAAAATAAGTGTATTCAAAAAGGCATGTAAATAAACTAACATTTAAATTTAACGCCAAGGAAATGTATTTGACGTTCCGAGTGCCGAACGATTGGGCACTCATGTTTAGGTGGGAAAAGGAAGGGGGAAAGAGTGCCAGTACTTAGAAAGGGAAGAACGGGGATCATTCGAAAAGAGCCGGGCAGCGACTAGAGGTGCAAAATTGTGTGTGCAGAAAAGTGGTTAAATTTGTAGGTTTGTACATTTTAAATAACTAAATTATTGTAGTATACATATTTTCGAACATTTTGGTATAATTAGTTTACACAAATACCTTGTGTAAAGATAAATATTCGATCATTTGACATGGCGTTATAGATCGAACGATTCCGCCATGATGGCTGCCGTTTTAATAAACCACGACCTAAATCGACACGAAATAAATTTGCCTTTGAACTATCTCGTAATATAATTCAGATTCTAAGTTATAAACAATTGGTTGTACGGATTTTATCTAATTAAATGGACAGGGCCGTATCTAATTTAATTTAGCTAAATGTCAGGATTGTACTTGAGATTATTTAATTATTTTAAATAAATATTTCTTAAAGGGGATTTACCATAAACGCTTTGTAAATTAAGTGTAATTAATATCGATTTTTTTGAATACGGTATTGTACTCGCAAATTCACATTTATGTCCCATAATTAGTTAAGTAATTTTACCACTCATATTTAATTATTTGGTATTACGTTTTAAGTGAGTAAAAACAGTAATTGTGCGATAGCGACATTAAATTTATCCACTTTCCGTGGAGTCCTGATACAACAAGCCCATTTTGAATTACTATCCTGTAAATTTTATTAGGTGCCAGCCGGTCCGATTTCATCTGACTGCGCGACGCAGACATTGTTTTTGTTATTTGTGTCATTTTGATTACCTAGTATTTTATGGTTATTATTAATTTATTAAATTTTGCCGACAAATGAGGCATAATAGACAATTGCGAACCCTCAGTTGAAGCGATATTGAGCCTGATTTATTTACTCCTTTTTCTAACAGTTGATTGAGCCTGAACTCTAATAAATATTACATGAAAAATTGTGTAACAGTAAACTTAAATTCAACAGTAAATAATTATAAAAAAACTTTATTTGGATGATGGAGGCCTATTGCAGACGGAATGCTTGATGAATAAAGTTAAATTTAAAATACAAAAGTAGAGACTAAGACTCAATCTATTTTCACCAAACAAACAAACAAACAAACAAACAAGCAAAGAAACAAATAAGCAAACAAACAAAGAAACAAAACTAAAAATTAAAACGAGCAAATGGTATTTATATATTATTTATTTATATTATATGTGGGTTGTTGTCGCAGTAAGGAGTTATTGTGTGGTTTTAAGGGTTTGTAGGATGACCCTTTCTTTCAGAGTTCACTAAGTTAAATGTCGTTTTCGTCGCGGTTATTGTTGTTGCTCTATCCAAATAAATATCATTTTGGTTTGTAATAAATTTTAAATATTTTATACGTTTAACTCTATCTCATAATACCATATTTTAAAAGGTTTTATGAGCGATATTTGTATAAAAATAAACGGGAGCCTTCCGGGTGTTTGACCTCAGTTCAAAAGTAATTTATTGCCTTTAATTTACTGTATTTATAATTTACCTTTTAATACTTTTACCATGAATACAACACCTCAAAAGTACCTTGGGTTACTAAATTAATGAGCTTTATTACCGTAAGTATTTATTTTATTTATTTGTGGTAATTTAATATAACATTTGCCGTGGTGTTATATTTCATTTATCACTTGGGGTGTAACTTTTACAGATTCTTTGCTGGGGGGGTGTATACGCTTACAACATATATTAATTATAAAAACATTGTACCGATACACACAACGAAAAACGTACGGAATATTAATAAAAAAAACATTAACGCAATGATTTTTTACATTAATTTTGCTCCGATGCTCAAAATCATTACCACAATGCTTTTAAAGTATTACTCAATGTACAAGGACGTAATATTAATGCTTGGCGGACATTGATTTTAATCAGGAAGATCTCAAATAAAAGTACTGATATTAATGACCATTGACATGGATTAATGTCCTAGTACATTAATTCTATGCCCAGTAAACATCAACCAATTAATAAATTTTTAAACAATTAACAATTAAAGAACATTATCCCAATCACCTAATATACATTAATTAATGATCTGTTAGCATTATCATAATGCAAAGAAGCATTAATAGTAGGAAAAATATCGATAAATCGATATATCGATATCGGTATACCGGAATGGATCGATATATATATATACAGGGTATCTCAAAAGTCAAGGACAGCAGAAAAGGGGTGGATAGAGGATGGAATTTTAAGTCGATTGAAAAACGGCAAAGACCATTCGGCTTAGAATCCCATGTGAGATACCCTGTATATATATATATATATATATATATATATAAATTATTACACTTACCTTAAGTTTTAACATTAAATCAATTTTTTTGTTGATCAGTTAGGAAAAAGAGCTAGAAATATGTAAAAAAATGTATTAATAATTATTACTATTAATATTACTTATGTGGTGATATTCTCTTTAGCCAGTTCCCTTTACAGAAGTTCCCAAACATTTTCTACAGGGTTTATGTCCGGGCCACCGCAAAACTGAAACTGAAATTTTACATATTTCTAGTCCTTTTTGTAAATATTATGAAACTAAACATTAATATAAAAAAATAAAAAAACCCTTGGTAATTTAAAATCCTTATAGTTATTACAAAAAATTTATGAAACATAAATAAACCTTAACTTTTTAACATTGTCTTACTTACATTCTAAAAGTCACATAATACATGGATTTTGGAAAATGTATTAGAATGCTTCATTTTAAAAAAGTAGGTTTCAATAAATGACCAGACCATGACACATTCTTCTGGGAAATGAAGGTTAAAAATACTTGCACTTTTTTATATTTCATATAATAATAAACCTAAACGCACAACAATCGGGATGGGCGGCAAGCACGTCGCAACAGGATTAACAGGAATACTAAACTGTTGTTAAATTGTTTTCTTACTTCCATTTTTAGGTGGTGGGAAACAACAGGGCCTAATATTAATGTATTTAGACATTGGCTCAACGTATTTGGCGATAAAGTTATGATTTGTTGTATTATTTAATATGTTAGAGCATTATATTCATGCTAGGGTACATAAGTTGATGTCTATATAGGCATTAATGTAATAATTTTAGATTATTAAATTATACCATTTAGTGTATTAATCTATTAAGCCTTGACATTTATTTTATCACTGAGCAATGATTAACTAATGTACTCTAGGTTATTGATTTAATGTAAATAATCATCGTATTAATGTAAAATATCATTGTCTTAATGTATTTTGGCTAAAAAATAATAAAATTCTTGCACTAGGATAATGACCAGGCAGACATGGTGACAATCCAATAATACATTAACTCATATTTTTTAAGCATTATCATAATTACTTGATTGCATTAATACTATGAAAAGGACATTATCGTAATGATTTTGCACTTAATGATCGTAGGACATTAATATCAGGTACGATATTTTTTTCTGTGTAACGGATAATAAATTCTTGACGGATAAAGTTACCTTTAAAATACAAAAAAAAACTAACTAAAAATTAAAACGATGAGGATCAACGAAAGCAAAGAACTCCCTTATGATGTATTATTTATCTAATTGTATATATTTATTCATTTATTTTATATGTGGGTTGTGGTCGCAGTAAGGAAATGGGTTTGTAGGATATCCCTTTCTTTCAGATTTTTCTTTCAGAAAATAAGTTAAATGTCGTTTGAGTTACGGTTATTGCTGTTGCTTTATCCAAATAAATATCATTATTGTTTATTCATACGTTTAACTTACTCCCATTAGCCCTCATTTTAGAAAGTTTTATGAGAGATAATTAAAAAAATAAACGGGCTCGAGCCTTTAAGGTCTTGCACCTGAGTTCAAACATGATTTTTTGTCTTTTATTTACTGTATTTATTATTTCCCTTTTAATACTTTTCCCATAAATACACCTCAAACGTTCCTAAATTAATGAGCCTTATTACCATAAGTATTTATCTTATTTATTTGTCGTAATTTAATATAACATTTGCCGTGGTGTTATATTTAATTTTATCACCCGGGGTGTAACTTTTACAGATTCTTTGCTGAAGGGTGGTACGCTTACAATGTTACTGACGTATTGATGATCTACATGTTTTACTTGGATGCCTTTCATTAAAAACGCGTGTGGTTCTACGAGCACAGGAATCAAATCCGTAAATTTCTTTATTTCTGCTAAAGTATACACCATTTTTTAAATATTTAAGTAGTTTGATATACAATACAAATATTTTAAGTAAAACGTGTAGCAACTCTGGTAAAGGTAAATTGAAACAAAGGAAATAAAACAGTTTTTTTAAATAATTTTCCTTTATGGAATTCTTTATTTTATTTATATCACATCTTTTGTTGGCTCTAACTCGCGAGTTCTTGATCGGATTTTAATTTTTTTAACTTCAATGGATCAGAATTTCCTTTACAATAATGTGTCACAAGGTATAGGGTGCCATTTAAAATATTTTAGTAAGGGTAGCTAAAGGTAAGAGATTGCAACATAACATTTGTTAAACACTAGATTTGTTCTTCCTCCTCGATATCTAAATCGACCTGTTTTTGCTTAAGATCATATTTACTATAACTTAAAAGTTATTATACGTTATATGTATTTTTATTGAAAGCCCTGTTTATCTTCTTATTTAATTTTTTGTCATTTATTAAGCAATCAAGGGTTTGTAATTGTAGAAAATTTATAAAATTTAATAAATTAATAAATAATTAACTGGTTTATTCCATAATATCAGTATTATCAGGTGTCTCAAGAATTGTATGACCCATAAAATCGTATCAATTGCTTTTACATTCGGATATAAAACATTTTTTACCTTTTAGGAGTTTTTAACTTTTAAAACATTGCTATTAATTTAAATTTCAAATAAACTTTTAAATTTATCGAACACTGTTAAGTTCTTTGAATAAAATGCAATGCAGTAGTTGTAATTTTTGGAATCGAAGCAACTAACGCTTTTAAAGCTGCAATTTGTTAAGAAGGCTGTAATTCAAGGAATAATAATTTAATTCTCTTTGACAGCCAGAACGGGAAATTTCTGTATTAACCGCTATCGCTTGAAATAGCCATAAAACGTTGTGGATTTCCAGGTACATACATATTAACGAAAACCTCATTCGGTATAAATGTGTGTCGGGGACCGGAAAGGGGCTCAAAAGGGGACACAGTCGTATCTCTTGTGCAGTTGCATGACTTGTAAATAACTTAAGCCGTATAATAAAAGCACCATAATACCGAGATTTACATCAATATGCGATACACTCGCCACCAGTGGATTATATGTGTGACAGTGATGGTTTAGAATTAATGATAACATATAAAACAGAGAAATTCGATACCCTTTTACAAAAAATGTTTATTAAATAAAATATAATATTATTATAAAAACAGTATAATGGAGTCAAACTCCTTTCCTCCTATAAAGTACATACACTGCAAAATTTATTAATTATGTAAAACATACGTTTTTTTCATATTGATAGTTTCGACCTTAACTTAATAAAACTTTATCAATACTGTAAATAACACTTTTCAGAATTAAAAAAAGGATTATTTGTAATAATATTTATGAACATGAACATGAACATATAGCAAAATTGAATTGGTTTTCAGGGGACAATACCGCCGACCCAAACCTAGGGACTTGAAATTCCCTAGACCGGGGCGTTTAGTAATACACCAAGTATTTGGGGGTCATGGTTGCAGCATGTTGTTATTTCGCTGTTGGGGCCTAACGGTTGATTTTGTGTACTGTATCTTGTTCTTCTGTGTCCGTCTCCTCTCGGATATTCCGGTATCTGGTAGCAAGAAAGATCTGACCAGTCCTTGTTTACCAAGCGAAGATCTTTAATGGGATGTTGAGCCTTTCTGTCTGTTTACATTATCTCCAGACCTTATATCCTTTTGTAATAATTTTGGATTTATTATTTTAATTTATATTACAGTATATGTTATTAAAATTTACTGAGTTGTTTTCACACTACGAATTTCAGATGCATTATATTTTTGTGTTAGAATATTTCTACACCGTAAAAATATTCAGCATGGGAAGATTTGTAGAATCTGCTTTAATCAAACCTGATTTCAATTTTTGTCATTTTTTATTTAACCAGTTTTATTTGTCACATAAACAAAAACATGATTGGGTTAGAATTCGTGAAAACATAATAAAATTGGCTATCCCTTTATGGCGTTTTAGTCATGGGCTAAAGTTAGTATTACTGACAGTTGTCAAATGTCATACAATGGTTATCATAAAGTGCCTTTCTTGTAAAATAATACTAAATGTTAAAATTATTTTATTATCTCAATACAAAAATTCAAAAATATTAAATAGTTTCTAAACGCCAATATTTGAAAAGTTTATATGAACGTTGTACTGACCTTTTAATTTCACAGGCATTAAACTAGATATAACCTAAATTCGGGCTAGGACTCCACTGTGAAGGGCTCATAAAACATTTTCTGTAAAAAACTGATGTTAATCCATTTTCAAGGAATCCATTTCAATTTATAACCTAATGTAAAAATTTGACATTTGACGGTAACAGAGATTCCCCTATTGTTTTATAGATGTCGCTATATGCAAATTTTTGATTTAAATCATTTTAAGATAATAAGTATTTGTCGTAGAAAAAGTATAGAATGCAACTTTTATAAACTTTAGACACTCATTACCTCGCAAGCTCGCAAGCTCGCTCGTGCCTAAGTTATATTCGTGTTTAAAAAGGAGTTTATCAAACTGGATATATAATATACTATTTCCAAGCTGTTTCATTTCTCATTATTATAACAACTGTTATTATGACAACGGTAGTCTATGTGGCAACATTAGCGTCTCTGGAAAGCTTAGTCTAAACTATCCAGCGGACAAAGTTTTGTTTGAATATGCCTGGATACGACTTGTCTCGCATTACTTGTCTCGTATTCACAGATTTTAGGATTATTATATTTAAAAGTTTTAATTAAGAAAACTTACCTACAAGTAAAACCCATTGTAAAGTATTTTTTATAATCTAACGGTATACCCTAAAGAAGCATCCCTAGTAGCCCCACCACATGGCCGTTATTATCGTAACAAATCTACAACTTTTAATAATTAGCTGTATGTTACAAACGAGTGTTTTAGAATAAAGCCGAAAAATAATAAAAATATCGAAAAAAACCGTGGCACGATTTTTTGTGTTGTGTGTATTTCGAGGGGATATCCTGGGTTAAGTTTTTCCCAATAAACAGTTGAAATTTGAATGAAAAAATAAATTTCATACACAACATTATAATATAGAAAAAATCATAAAACAAATAAGTCGTCTAAATTCAAACAGCATTATGCATTATAAAAAGCGTTGATTACCTAAACTCAACGGTATAATAGCAAGAACCGGTATTATATTATGTATTATATATAATATTATGTGGCCAAGAATTGGTAGATATATTTTGTCGTTTAAAATGAAGTTGTCGTCGTTTTTTAGGACTCAAATATAAAAATGTTCGATTTTAAGGTTATGTTTGTACAACAATTATTTTTTGTTATATTTCTTAAAAATGTCCAAACTTAAATATAAATTATATTAGGTAAAGTTATCATTAGTTAATTCTGCACCAACAAATATACGTACTGAATTAAATCCTTTGGCAAAACATGAAAATGCAACGATTTAGTTCTTGAATTATAAAATACACACAATAACGTAACTATATAAGCATATAAGCGTTAAGTTTCTTACTCAATGATATAAGGAATAATAAATCGAAATCGAGTACTAAACCAAAGTTTTTTTAGTTTTTACTTGCAACGTAAAACTGCTGTAAAAATGAACAAAATTTGTCGCAAGACTTCTGCCTTCCTCTCTTTTGTGAAAAAACTACCTACTTGTTTATTTAAAAATGATGTGCAGTTTGTATGCTTAAACGTATTGTTGACAATTCTTGAATTGTCAACAATGCCATCGAACCCAGATGGCGAGCGCGTTGTAAATAAACACAAGTTACACAGTACACACAAATTTTCCCAATAAACACAGAAAAAGTCACAAGCAAATAACAGTAAAATTTGCGCCAAGATATATTCAGGTTATGTTTTGAAACTGTCAGATAACACGAGGCCCTCTTGACAAGGGGCAAGAGGGGAGGACGCGGACGCATGCGCACGAAGCAGCATACTAGTACACTATTCTGCTAGAAACATAGATTAGATAAGGCTAGAAACGAGGCACAATTTCAGGTCCACCATTTCTACCCTCACTACCGTTAGTTTTACGTCCTTCTCATAAGGTTCTTGTTTACACATTTTTATAATTGAAGTGTTTTTAACTGTTTAATAACAAAGTCTCTAACCTTAATTATTTGTATTAAACATTAAAGATAAGTATTACATTGTTAACCTTTATTCAATTTTGAAATAAACTTATATGTTTAGTATTTAAAATAATATTATAATAAAATTAAAATGTGAAAGACCATATAAACAAGCAATACAAATATTGAAAGCGAGGGCATAATACTCGAAATGAAACAAAATTCAAAATAGCAAAAGTTTAGTAAATACTTGTCTCTGAATATAGTTTTAAGGGCACCAAAATAAAGCACCAATTTAAAAATTTTACATGGTCCATGATAAAATCAAGTCAATTGCAAATTATATTTTTCTTAATAACTTTGAAACGATGCCAACTATTTCAATTTCACTTTAAAATATAGTACACCACTTTAATATCCATTAAAGAAACTAAATTTAAAAAACTACGAACCCCCAATAAAACAACAAAAATAAGCCCCATTGCTTCTGACCCCCGCCATTTCTCATGCGTAATTGGATTGGTAAAATATTTTATCATGACATGACATGCATGTTTATTCCATACCACAAAATAAATAAAAGTTTCGAGACCCCAAACGCTTCATAATTCCTTAAATATATTTCTTCAACAAAATAAACATAGCATGAAAGACATTTGGATAAACCGATTATAAATCTGCTAATATTTAAAATCATTTAGCTATCGAAAATTAAATTTGTTTGTTCTGCTAATAAAGTTATGATTTCATCTATCCTTTTAGGCAAAAGTGAACCTAACATATTTCAATCAATTCGTTGTGGCTCTTTGGCAAACAACCAAACTAAATTTCGCTACTTGCCAAATTTCCAAGAACATATTATAACATAGGTAAATTTAATTATTGCGGGATTGAGAAAATATGTGGACGGTCAACGCTTTCGTACTGATATCCAATAGCCCAGCCCCAAGAAAATTGAATTAAGAAATTGGATGAACCCTTTAGAATTGGTTGGTTATTAAATTAATTTATGTGTCATTGATTAATTTTTGCAAGAATAATCCTAGCAATATTTATTATAATCCTACACAACGATTTTTTATATACTTACTAGTTTTGTTTCAAGAATTTAAAATAGTATATTATCAAGGTTTATAAACGTTATTTTACTTACGTGCGAAGCTTGCGAGCGGGTTTTTAATAGAATAAATGTCTACAAATGTTTATAAAGGAGTTGCATACTATACTTTTTTTTAATAAATATTAATATAAAAAATAATTTGTTACTAATTAATTTAAATATTTGTATGATGAGACATCTATGCAAAAATAGAGAAACCAAATTGATGTTAGAAATCTGTTTTACCGGATTTTAAAATAGAATTGTTGTTAGTCAATTTTTTTTGTAAAAATCAAAATTTATCCCTTGAAAATGGATCAAAAACCGTTTAAATCCCTTATGGATGTTTGATAGGTACTCTACCCGAAATTTTAGTTTACTGACAAAGAAGGTCATTACAAAAGGGTATATAAACTTTTCAAAGAAACTATTTCATAATTTTGCATTGGTATGAAAAAATAATTGCCACATTTAATATAATTTTATTCTATGATGTTTGGCAACTGTCGACTAACATAACCCAAAAGTCACTGCTGCTAACTTCAGCCCGTGACTACTAAAGTCACAGCTTGTCAATGCGTATTTTATCACTTAGTGTCATGAAAACACGTACGATGTCATCTGAACACAACTAAAAATAATCAATGTAAAATTAGTTTTGGACATTTTTAGTCCAATTCAACATAATTATTACGTTTTTTACGTTTTGTGCCTAAATTCTTATCTTAAATAGAAAAAATGTGCATGTTTTATTACCTTTATTTTTAAAAGTATGTTAAAAAAATTCAAATCATAATTATTTAACCGTCTAGTCCTAATAATATAAAAAATTTATTTTTAAGGTAGTATCTCCATTTTTAGAGTTTGATAAATAAATAATGGTAGGCCATGACAGCAAGTTCAGCGGCAGCAATGTAGTAAACATAAAACGTATTTCAATTAACAAATTAATAATATATAAATAAAAACAACACTGTTTTAAAATTTAACTATTTTACCTATGATTTTTTTAATTAACAATTTTTTCGCTACACGGTAGGTTCTTTAGAATAAGTAGGTACAAATGTTAACGGTATTTAAATTAGCTAATGCAGGTTTTGAAAATTATACCTAAGGACACTAATTAGATTTAGGTACTATAGTACCTATTATAATAAGAGACATAACATAAAATCAAAAGTAATGTTGCATTTAAAACTAACAACAACCTTAGTAAGATTATCAAATACAAAAAAGACAAAACAACAAAATCCGGCGTTTACTAACTTGCAGAGACTGTCAGAAAACATATATAGGTCAAACTGGACGAAACTTTAATAAACGAATTAAAGAACACAAAAAATATTATATAAACCTTAAACAGGACTTTTCATATGCTAACCATTTAACACAAGAGAACCACAAATTTGACGATAACTTTAGAATATTACATATAGCCAATAAAGGTACCAAACTAAATCTCCTGGGGTCTTTGTAAATTAATAAACAAAAAAAAAAATCGGATTTTGTTTTTAATGACCAAATTGAAACCAACAATTCCCCTTTGCTAAATTTATTTTAGAATGTATACCTTTTGCACTAAAAATAATATTTATTTATATTGTAAAATTATATTAGAATAGTACATTTTGTAACACTCTTTAAGAAGCACTCGATAAATTAAGACATTAGTTGTTAATATTGATCTTTTTGATTTTAATATAATTGTTTAAACCCAAAAGACTTATTTTTACAAATCAGAAGTGGGATATATCTACACGTTAACCCTACAAGAGTTTTAAGTGTTGCATCATTATGTCGCAACCCGACGGAAACACTCCGCCAGTGTCCCCATCCATGACTGTTCCTGTCCCCGAATCTTCAAGCGACTCTTCCGATGTTAGACCATAAACACCACAAAAGAAAAAGAAGTTAAGTGTTTCAATTGTAGAGGACCTCACCGTGCAAGGGAATGTCCTAACTAGAGTTGAGATTGAGCGAAACCAAAGACAATTAAAGAAGTAAGGCAATTTTTCGGATTGGCAAGGTACTGTCGCAAGTTTGTAAAAAACTATTCGAGTGTTGTAGAACCGTCAACAACAATCTATCAAAAAGGATATTATGTGTATAATACACACTCTATATTTGGTGTACCGCCGCGAATTATCAGCGATCGTGCAAGTGCCATTACGTTGAAGACAATTAGTCTATTTCGTGAATCATAAAAGAAATCCAAAGTGTTCTTAGTGCTGCGTTTAATTAAAATAAAATAAACATCACATTAACCATGACCAGCTCAAGCAGAAAGAATGTTACGATAAGTGGCAACGCGAATCATCACGTTTTGAATGTGGCTGATTTAGTATCCTTATGAAATTTCTACCCGGTCCAGCAAAAAGTTGTTCCACAAAAATAGAGGACCATTTAAAGTTTTAACGACAAAAACTTTTGTATGGTAGTAGCGACTGAGTGGTTAACGATGATTAAAATAGTATTTACTTATTATTTAGGTTGAGATAACAATTTAAGCCGATACTGCTTATTTGTTATCGGGAGAATTTTTAGGCCGAGACTGCCTACTTATTCGGAATTGAGATGACAATTTAAGCCGATGCTGCTTATTTGTTATCGGGAGAATATTTAGGCCGAGGCTGCCTACTTATTGGGAATTGAGATGACAATTTAAGCCGATACTGCCTATTTGTTATCGGGAGAATATTTAGGCCGAGACAGCCTACATATTCGGAATTGAGATGACAATTTAATCCTGGAACTGCACTCATGGGTCTCAAAAACCCAGAGCATTATTTCCCACTATGTAACCTTGTCTAAATTAGAGATGCGACGGAGCCATGATTTTGCCGGAGGCCGGAGTCAGTAACTTCGGCTGAGAAGCCGGAGCCGGAGTTACTGCCTCCGGCCGGAGGTGAGAGAATCAACAACAGTCTTCTTCTTCTTCTTCTTCAACATAACCTAATATTTTAAAAGCTTGCCAAGTAAGTAGTTATTACTTTTCTTGTGCAACATTAATCAAAAACTAGCCAAAAAGTAAAAATGCCGAAACCAAAACAGACAAGCCCAATATGGAAATATTTTATTATTGACCAAGCAGACGGCAGTAAAGCAAAATGTTTAGTTTGCGACAAAGTCATATCCAGAGGTGGTAAGGGAAAAAGTGCCTCCACTTCTCCTTTATTTGGACATTTAAAGTCAGTACACAGTGAGGAACATAAGAAAATGTTGGAAAGTAATATGAAAACCTCCGCAAGAAAGTCTCCGTCAACTTCTCTGCCAAAAGGTGACAAGCAACTCTCCGTTCAAGATTATGTCGAAAGAAAAAAATGTGGGATATTAACAACAGTAAGTCTGTACAAATTCATTATAAGATTGGTGAGATGATTTGTTTAGATAATCAGCCATATTTAATAGTGCAAAATGAAGGATTCAAGCGTCTGATGTTACATGCATTTCCATTATATACCATGCCATCAAGAAGTTACTTTACAAATAACATCATTCCGGATATTTACAGTCGTGTTCGTAAACGCAAAATTACTCAATGCATTGAAAAAGCAGAACATATATCATTTACATCTGATATTTGGACGTGCCAGGAAAATAATGAAAGTTTTATAAGTTTGACTGGGCATTGGTTGGACACAAAAACCTTAGTAAAGTACAATGCTGTTTTAAATTGTGAACATTTCTTAGGCAGCCATACTGGGCTTAATATTAGTGAAAAGTTTGAGAATATGCTAAACTCTTGGAATATTTCCAAATCAAAAATCCATATTTTTATTAGAGATGGGATCCAATATGGTCAAAGGTTGTAATGAGCTTGAAATTGATAGTTTGAGCTGTTTCATTCATTCTCTACAACTTGTGATACTAGAGGCGATGAAAGCACAAAAAGGAGTTATGGACACTATTGCTGTTGCAAGAAAAATAGTGGGCCACTTCAGTCATTCCTTAGCTGCTTGTTCAAAACTGAAGCAAATTCAAGATGACTTAAGTATACCAAATAAAAAGCTAATACAAGAGGTAACTACCAGGTGGAATTCCACCTATTACATGCTGGAAAGGTTGTATGAAGAAAAAAGGTCCATCTGCATATATGCCAATGAACAAGCTAAAATTCTGAACCTATCAAAAACACAGTGGGATCTTGTAGCTTCATTAATTCAGGTACATTTGATTGTTTTATATTTTTGCTTTTGTTGTTCATGGTTCTTTTGATTCAAAATGAAAGTTATAGTTCTGATTTCACCTTATTTAAAATAGGCTTTTTTATAATTTCAGATTCTTAAGCCATTTGAAGAACTCACCAGACACTTAAGCTTAATACAATCCTATATATCGAAGATAATTCCCTCCGTTGTCATGCTAACAAAATGTCTAAAAAAAGTTGCTCCTTTTGGCTTTCATGGCAACTCTGATTGCAGAAACAGATAGAAGGTTTTCACAATTGGAAAGAAATACAAAATGCTCCATTGCCACCCTATTAGACCCGAGATACAAAAATATATTTTTTCTTGGAGAAACTAAAGATAGGCAAAATCAGGAACTAGCAAAACAACAATTATTAGTTGAAAGCTTAAAAGTTCAAAATCAAATCGATCACAATGAAGATAATGATGGAAACGTAAGTGATTCCAGTAATACAAGCAGTAAAACTACAGGCAGCAACACTAGCAGCTCTCCCAATAAAAAAGAAAAAAATGTTCAATTTTTGATTCCTATAAGGAAGTAGTTCAGGGTTCAGGTTCGAGCTCTAGTTTACAAGTGCAAGTACTCAAAAAAGACAAAAAATCTGAAACACTAGGAAGCATCTCCCAACAAATCGAGTCATATTTAAGGATGCCCCTAAGGCCCAGAGAAGAGGACCCAGTTATATTTTGGAGAGAACATAAAAATTTGTTTCCAGAGCTCTACAAGCTTGTCGTAAGATTTCTTTCGGCGCCTCCTAGTAGTGTCTATAGTGAGCGAACATTCTCGGAGGCCGGAAACATTTATGAGAACAAGCGGAATAGATTGACACCGAAGAATGCTGAAAAATTATTATTTATCCACCACAACTTACCAAAAGTTTGTTACGAATATTAAGTCTATCTTTTCCCTTATAAATTAATAATTTTATTTTTAATTTTAGTTGAAAAATAAATTAAAAGAGAAAATTTAATCATATTCTTTGTTTTTTGTATTTCTTCCTCCTCCGGCAGACCTCCGGTATTTTAAGCCGGTAAAAGAGCCGGAGTTAGCCGGAGTCAGTAGGTAGGCCGAACCTCCGTCGCATCTCTAGTCTAAATTAACTTTATAGTTAGCCTAATTGAAGTACGGGTCATTTGGTGTATTTTAGTGAATCCACGTGGAATAATATTTATATAAATACGAGCATAGGTAAGTCAGACCCAAGTGTGATGTTTATGTAATTATTTTGTTTCAACTTTTGATTTATGTTTTAGGAAATTGGCTTCATCTAGCAGAGAAATTCGTCATCCCTTAACTAAAAAGGAATAAGAAATATAAGCAACAAATATATGGGACAATGAGAATAAAAACGAAATCGTTGAAGATATTTTTGGAGACGATTCTGATTGTGGAATGAAGACAAGGTAGTGGACGAACCATAAGTTAGACGTAACTTTTGTGAAAATTGGAAAGATATAAAAACTAGTTTAAACTAGTTAAACGCAAATTTTCGGGTTCTAATTGTCGCAGGCCATATCACCTGGAGCATAGAGCAAAGGCTGTGTTACGAATATGAAAATTAATCTAAAAGAAACTGAACTGAACTGGCTAAGAAAATCAACTAAGACTTATGCATAAAATTTAGTCAACCGTAAATAAAACTTTTAGCTAATATGTACTTATAACAAAATAAAAAACATCTTTTAAACATTTTAAAACATGTTTATTTATTTTTATTATTAAGTTTTATGTTTTTTGTTTGGAGAAATTGTTATTTTAACGAAATAAATCTATTTTTATAAAAAAATGCTATAAAATTTGAATTGTTTCTGTTTTTTGCTCAAAAAATCATTTGGGTTTCTGAGACCCGAGTGTGAAGTTCATGTCGAAAAAATTAAGTTTGATGTTCCAGGGTTAAGCCGTGACTGCTTATTTGTTTTCGGGAGAATATTTAGGCCGAGACTGCCTCCTTATTAGGAATTGAGATGAAAATTTAACCCGTAACTGCTTATTTGTTTTCGGGAGAATATTTAGGCCGATACTGCCGACTTATTCGGAATTAAGATAACTGTTTAGTCCGATACTGCCTAATTGTTATCGAAAGTTAATATGTTTGTTTTAGCTAGTTAAGAAGCGGTCTGGGACATCCCGCAAGTTAGGATGGCCGAATGTAAGAAATATTCCGTAGCTGATTTATTGAACTGTTAATCATAGACATAATATCCCATTTTCTGGCGGCCAAACATTCTTTGTGTGCGACGAGGGACCACAAGGTTGGCACGTGGAGGCTTTATGGTGGTCGTCAGCATTTAAGAGGAGCACACAGTTGCTTAAAAATATAAGCGGCACTCTTTAAGAAGCACTCGATAAATTAAGACATAAGTTGTTATTATTGATCTATTTGATTTTAATATAATTGTTTAAACCCAAAAGACTTCATTTCTTTACATATGATGTTATTATAATGGCAAAACTGAGCTTAAAACTGTCATATTTTTGTGTTTCTTAGCAAAATTTTAAATGACAATTTTAAATGTAAGGCAGACGATAAACAATATACCATATCACTTAAAAAAATACACAAAGACTGCGAGTTCAACCAAAACTGCAGTGTTTCTTATACTGTAAAATCATTACGAATACGGATAAGTCATAATGGCCCTGTACAGGTACCTGCATTGAAAGCTAAATTGATTTCAAAGTATATACGAAATTCAGCGCATTGTTTGTATTATTGTAATCAAGTATAACAAATAACGCCTTGCGTCTGTCATAAATCCTTAGCAGGGTTTCATAATAAAATACTGTTTTACAGTCGAACATTTCAATGCATATAAAGTAAGCGTTGTCGTAGTTCTTTATTTATTTTTGAAAGCATTAAATAAAATTGGATTTTTTGTATTCTTACCCAAAAAATTTAAATTTAAATTTATTTATTATTATAAGATATGTGATTTTAGGTTGCAAAATAGGTAATGTTTTTTTCTAGTCCTATTATGGAATATGACCGTTCTACAATCAATTTTTAATGTGGAATTAAACATATAAATATTTCTTAAAGTATTACAGAATGAATTATTTTATCAACGGATGACGGAATAAACACTGGTGGCGACATCTCTGTGTTTAATATCTACCAAACTTTAGTCAAATCCAACCTCACTTTCTCTCAGTTAAATTGTTTTTCTATGGGATTTTTTGGAAACGTAGACAAAGTATAGTCTGAAACACATTTGGAATTGCATATTCCTAACTTGTTACAGAATATACTATTTTTGTTTTAGGTGAGTAAATTCTTCAGTTAGGTATCTACGTACTTAACTTAAATAAGTACTGGAAAGCAGGTTTTAGGTGGTAAAATTATTTATTTTATATACTCCTCCATTGACAATCTGTGACTGTATGGCATTTTAGTCACGGGCTGAAGTTAGTAATAGTGGCTTTTGGGTATTTTAGTCACGGGCTGAAGTTAGCAATAGTGGCTTTTGTGTATTTTAGTCACGGGCTGAAGTTAGCTTTAGTATAAATTTGGGAAAAGTGAGGTTAAATCCGTTAAAGGTTGACATATGTCAAATGTTCGTCTTAGGTAAAGTATAGTATGCAACTCTATATTATTATTATATTATTGTTGTATATGGCAGTACCCAAAGTGAAATTGTTAATTTAATTCAAACCTCAAAATGTAAGTTTTTTGTTAGTATTTTAATTATTTATTAATATATTTTGGCTTAAATTATCTTGATTGTACTAAAGTATTTGGTATACGGCAAAGAGATCATATTTATCTTAACAATATGACATTTTAAATACTAAAACTAAAATTTTAATGTATTTTTAAAATTTAATGTATTGCATAATCAAATATCAAATTAGATTATAGTATTATTGTGCATTGTGGCATGATGTGAATAAAAACATATAAAATAATAGTCGAAAGGTAATGCTTATACCGAAACCCATTTACTTTGTTGCCTTTTAAATTTAATTAATAATTAAAAAAACGACACAAAAATTTCAAAAAAAGAAACTTTTTACCAATAAAACATTATAATTTTAGTTTTGGTATTTAATAAAGCACTTCTCTGCAGAAAAGTGCTTTATTAAATATCCCTTATAAAATACTACTATAGTAGGTATACGGCTACAATGGAACAAACTAAATTTATCTATCGATGACTTTGTATCGAGTCCCTGTATATTTTTGACAAAAAACGTCAAAAATAAACTGAACATCCAAAATAGATTTAAGGCAAAATAATTTAATAAATAATCAAAATATTAACAAAAAACTTAGATTTTGAGATAATTGGGCAGAGAATTTTATTACGCAATTATTTCGAATCCCAGACATCCTGGAGCAAAACGAGTGGCATTTTTAAAACCAGCAGCCCAAAATTAGGTAATATAGGTGAGCGTACTCAATGTTAGTAAATCGAACTATCATAGTGTAATTAATGTCAAAAAAACTGTGTTGATCCAATTCTCCTATGGTAATCTTAAGAAAGAAATTCAAATCAATAATTATTTTTTAATTTGCCGAATTTATCCAAATTTTTAGGAATTATAATTGATAAATCTTTTACATGGGATGAACACATTGATTTTATAGCTATGAAACTAAAAAAATCCATCTATCAATTATATAGACTAAGGGACAAATTAAATATTCAGCTCTCCTTAATGTGTAATTTTCAAATATTCATACCATTTTGAGTTAATTTTATCCTGGGGCCTTGCCAAAAATAGTAATAGAATTTTTATCTTGCAAAAATATGCTATTTTTAATCAGAAAAAACTAGATTCTTGTATATGTTATTTTAAAAATTATGGAATTTTAACTTTTCTAAGTGTCTATATACACAAACTTCTTTGTCTGATGCATAATAACAAAATAGAACTAATAAATAAAATTAAGTATCAATACACCACCAGATATAAGGATAAAATTCCCATTGAAATGCATTGGCATGCAAAGTATAAAAAGTCTCCCTACTTCGTGGGAATTCGCCTCTATAATAATTTGCCAAATGGTCTAAGAGAAAATCCCTTCAATGAATTAAAAAAATCATGAAATCTTTTTTGCAGTCTGCATGCTGTTACACCATATATTCTTCTATAGAAGAATTTAAGGAAAAGATTGCCTCTATTGTTTTTTAAAGTATAAACATGTCATGTTTATGTTTAGTATATATTAAATTTATCATTTTATGCTGTTATTCTGTGATTATAATAAATTATTATTATTATACACAATACAAAATTATTTAGGTACAATGAGAGCAAGTGTTAAAGTTAATTACGCAGTTGTTTATATTAGAAAGGACAATATTTTCGTTGTGATGTATTTTATCGACAGTTTCTGCTATTTTCCTTTCTACGGTATCACTTGGGGATGAGGTCGAAGAATCATTGTCCGTTGATTTGTACAACATACTGTTTAGCAACTGCTGAAGATTTTCAGCCCCCAAATTATTTAAAGGTTAGTGTTCCCTAACATACTGGCTGAAAATCTCTCAAAGCAATGCCCTGTGTAGGATTCAGAATTTCAGAAGTTTAAAAATATTGGAATTCAGAATTTTGCATTCTTTTGTTGATCTTTTTCTATTTTGTGAATTACTACATGCTGTTTGGTGCATTTTCCGTTTCTGTAGTCTACAAAAAATTGTAGTGCGGCATATTTTGTATACAGTATCGTCTTCCGTAATAGTGAACTTTTGAGATCTATGTATTGGGTATTGTAGTTTCACCCATAATATAACAAGTGGTATGATTATCATCGATGATATTTTTGAATTGAAACCGAGCTGCAGATTTCACGAGTCCGCAGGACGAGTGAAATGTGCTGCTTCGGTTTTAATGAGTAAATATCATCGATAATTTATCATACCACGAGTTATATTTAGTGAGAAAATATAATACAATGAATTTTAGGATTTAACGAATTTTCAGTTTGACATTTGAAATTAAAATGTGCTTTAAAATATAAAAAGGCTTTAATAAACCTTATTTATTCAAACTTGCCGTAATTTTATTATCGTTTACACCAACCCATCGATCTTTTAGAGTTTATAATTCATTATTTTAATCATTTAACAAACACAGTATTTAAATGTCAACAAATGCCAAATCAAGAAAAGTGTCAAAATCCTTAGCAACGTGTAAACAAGGTGATAAAAATTATTGTCGCTGTGATAAAATGCGTATAGGCATATAATGATGACAATACAATTCATTATAATTAGAACCAATAAAATGCGAGTATTCCATAGTTATAACTATGGAATACTCGCATTTTATTGGTTCTAATTATAATGAATTATATTGTCATCATTATAAAGCATCCAGCGTCTTCAATGTTATTAATTGTCAAGGAAACAATTTCCGCGGCGCACAGTGTTTCAATTCTCGAAATGTTCGGCAAAATATCAAGGTGAAGTCGGATTCTCCTAAAAATCCATATATAGAGGTTTTTGGGGTCGCTGATAACGAATCTGGAATAATAATTCCAAAATTCAAAATGGTAGATCCAAAATGGCGGACATATTTGTCAAAAAATTGACGGAATAAATTGGAAATCACCATACAGGGGTTTTTGTCGTCGCTGGTAATGAATCTGGAATTAAAATTCTAAAATTCAAAATGGTAGATTCAAAATGGCGGACATATTTGTCAAAAAATTGATGGAATAAATTGAAAATCACCATACAGGGGTTTTTGTAGTCGCTTATAATGAATCTGGAATCATAATTCCAAAATTCAAAATGGTGGACCTCAAATGGCGGACATTTTTATAAAAAAATTGTCAAAATTAATTAAAAACACGTAAGAGGTTCTTTTTAAATTGTAAATAAATCATCTTTTTATAATATAGCCTAATTTAGTTTATTATAATTTCATTTATGTGATATTATTTAATACCTACATATATATTAAACAATCTCCGTCACTGGATTCGCTAAAAAAATTGTCAACACAAATATCCACAATTCAAATTACTACAATGCACATGCGGAGTTGTTTTAAAGCACCTACAAGAGGTGGGTTAAATATGTAAAATCGGTTAAATATCCACTGAACGAAAAAGGTACATCAAATCAATAAACAACAACATTAATTTTCAGCCGATGACGGGTGTTATTAATACAATGACCAGTCGTTCGTAAATTTTCTTGTTTATTAAGTTATGATTGCTGTACGTTAAATCAATGAAGAATGAGCATGGATCTATGTTTGACAGTAATTAATACGATAAACAAATTTACATCAGCTTATGAATCCTGTACGTTAAATTAATAATCTATGAGCATGGATCTATGAACAGCGGTTGTTAATATAACGATCGTTGGACATTAGTTTATGATTACTACATTAAATCAATGAACAGCAAACATAGATATATAAAAGCATGTTATTAATATTATAAACATTAGACATTAGTTTATGATTATTTTACATTGAATCAATAAACAATTACCATAGATCTAGGATATTAATACTACGAACAAAAAGGCATTAGTTGATGATTTTTGTACGTTAATCAACGAGCATGGATTTCTATGCACGCTGGGTTTTAATATTACAAAATTTTAATATTTTACTTACATTTTCATAAAATCTAAGAAGAACTCAATTAAAATTTTTTGCCAAATTTACTTAACTTTTTATTTAGGTAGGTACTTACCTTTTTATTTAAAATAAAGGGGTTTCTTTAAAATCAGGATACACATCCTGTTTAAAATAAAGACGTTTTTGTCAATATATTATTTTATTGCGTAAGAAATTCATAAATAATATAAACCTTTAGGTTCTCAAGAGAAATATCTTGCTTATAAAATGCTCTTTCTAAAAAGTTCCCAAACATCATGCTTTCCTGTGGAAAGTCGAGATTAAATATAAATAATAAATAATTTTAAAACATATCGACCGCCTTAATTATATGAAAAAATTGGTAACGAACGTCATCAAAGTAAACACATATGTTTGAAATTTTAGAGATGTCATCACCAACGCATAATATTTCTATCTAAATAATTACTATAAACCTAAATAATTATATCTAAAATATTACTTAAAAACTAAAAACTCATTCACTAAAAACATAAAAATAAAAAAAATTATCCAAAAATGTCAACTCCGTAAATTATACAAAAAGTAAAAAATGTTTAAAATAACTTCACACAATGTCCACTCCGTAAACTGATCACAATTTCACTAAAGGTCATATGACAAATAAAGCTTTAGGGTTAAACGAGGAACCAACCTTTTAACGCTTTAAGACTGACTAAAGATAAAAATTTCATGTAAAAATTCCCCACCCAAAAGTCGTGCGATGAGAATGTTTATCAACATAAATGTTGATTAATTCATCGATCGGCAGAATCAATTTTGGCGCTTTTTTAGAAGTTAATGGTTAGGTTCGTAAAATCAATGTTTAGTGACCTTAATTTTTGATGTTTTGCATTTATCATTTAATGTTGGCTAGTTTATTGTTTCAATGTACTTAGTTATTAATCTATGATGAAAAAGCATTGTAATAATAACCAATACATAATATTAATGTACAAAAAATTGACGACAGCAGTTTATTAATTTTACGTACAGTTTTTCTTTCTGTGTCTTAGTAGTCACGAACGATTTACGCAAGTGAAAGTCTAGACACCGCTGTTATAATAAACGTTTTGAGTTAAATCCGAGTGAATTGAGTAAACGTCATAAACGCAACCCAAAAAAAAAAAACCTTATATTTTGTAAAGCAAAAAAACACATACGCGCGCGCCATAGGCTTAAAATCGCGAGGTTTTTTACCACAACCGTGCCTGAGCGCCCAAGAACATGTAGTTTTAAAGAGCCGGGGGCGAGTTGGGGCTGATAATTTATTGATGGCTTGAGAGACAAAACTCTAACCTATTCAACGGATCTTGAACTGATGCCTTACAATTCATTACAATTATTGTAGCTCTATTGTTCTAAAAGCTCGATTCAAAGTTTGCGATTTTAAGAGACCGACCTTGTCGGTTACAATAACCCGTTGTACAAGCAAAATCTACAAAAAACAAATAAATATCTGAATTTTACATACCTTAAAGATCACCCTTCATCAAACCGCATAACAATCGGACACACCAAAAACAAGTTATTCACTTTTAAACAATAAACAATTTTCCGCAGCGGTCGCGAGTAATGTACCTGAAAGCGTCAAGTTTAAATTGATGTACAAGACAAAATTTACGTATTTTATATAATTTTTTATCAATACAGGATGGAATTTTTGAGGTTTTGCCGATATTTTCGAGAATTGAAACACTGTGCGGTGGCAAGCTCCAAAAATTACAAAAATTAAGTTTTTCTCCAGTAAAAATTGATTGTCCGAAGATTCCACATGAAAAGGCGTTATATGCTCTGCTTACAATATCATAAATTTTTTTGGTGTGTAGCGCTCCGACTTTCTCAAGAATATGAAAAGCTTTTTAAATCTGTAAATTCGTTTAAAATAGGTTCAGTAATAAAAAGTTTATCGTAATATATATATATATATATATATATATCTATCCGGTCCACGTTTTCAGTCCCGGTACACTATACAGGCTACCTAAGACCCACTTGATCCAGGTAATTTAGGCGAGTATATAAACCGTAAATAAGCTTTTAAAGAATATAACTCAATAAGCATGCTTCAAGGGGAAACATGTTCTTTTTACAAAAAAAGTTGCAAACTGAATAACACTTTTTAAACCCGCATCATTTTACCGACTTCTCGCGCCCGTTTATACTGCATAACCATATTCAACCAACGCCCCGAGACCCAGCGATGTTGCCAAATGGTAGGGACTCGTGGCGTAGGTCGAAAGTACGTAAAAAGAATATACTAATCCGTGATTCTCTTCAATGCCTGTAAATCGGGAAGATAGCAGAATTGGCTAAATTGTTTGTGTGGTGTGAAAATATCGGCAGGAGGCAAATTAATTGCTCAAATGGCAATACTAGGGAAAAATCAAAATACAGGTAAGGAGGCATGTTTGGTTAGGTTAGTTTTTTTATTTACTATTATTTCTTTTAAAGCAAAGTTAATTTTTAGGTATCCCCATCAGTGGCGTAGCTAGCCTCAAGGGGGCCTTGTATCAAAAATCTGGTAGGGGCCCTTATACCGGAAAAGGTGTTGGCAAAAAAATTTTTAGGGTATCATTTTTTTGCATTTACCAATTTTTATAATTCAATAAATAATATATGTGGGTAAATCTCATGAAATGTCCCCCGATGAGTTTGACCTACACTTTTATTGTGTTTTGATCTTTCATAATTAAGTAGATATTACAGCTCAGGTTCCAGATTTTTAACCGCAATTAATTATTTTTTACAATGTTTTAAAAGTCTAAAACATATCCTCCGTGACTGTTACTCTTTCTAGGTTAACCTATATGTTTTTAAATATCTGAGGTAGTAAAAGCATACTAAAAATATCAGTTCACTAAGTAAATTAAACACATCCAAAGCAATCGAATCGAATATAAAATATCATTAAAAATGAAAAGAAATAATTTTTATAACCATTTATGTAGGTGTTACAAAAATTGATTCTATCCTCCGTGAATCTGTTTTTGTTTTAAATTTTATGCAACGGATGACGCTTTAATTATTTTAAATAAGCAAAAACCTCTATTTACAACATTATAGATGCATGTGATTCCTGAAGGTCAGTTAGAATTTATATGCAGATGAGAGTGTTGCTGTTTAATAATTCAAAAGTTTAAGTTCATTAATTTGCTATTTAAAAACCTATCCACCGTGAAGTGTAATATCTCAGTAAGTAGATTTTTTTATAAATATTTTAAGTATGTACAATTGTATTTTAAAAAAATATTAAGGTGTCAAAAGATACAATAACTTATTTTAAATATACAAAGGTTAAAAAAAACATACGAAATCCTAACCTCCGTGAAGATATCTTCCGAGAAGCTCTAATATTCAAAATGTATGATTTCTTAAAATTCTTGCATTAGTGCAGAACCACTTATGTTATTACTAGACCTGGTGGCTTCCCAAAAACCCCATTCTAGACTAACAGTGAAACAACCAAAAATAAAAAATAATCATTTTCACTTGGGGGACATCTCAATATATTCACCCATGTATTCATAGCTTTTAATGTACAGGCAAATTTTAAAATTTGATCTGGTTTTAGACATTTACCGTTCTTCAACATCTTTAAAAAGGTTTCTATTTTAAAATAAAGGAAAGTCATTTGAAACAATTGTAACGCTAATAATTATTTCTAATTTGCTCTTAATTTAACCTATGATAATAACATCCTGCGCCGTAGACAACGCATAGCGGAAAGGTGCGGGCAGAAACATTTTGTATGAGTTAACGGCCTCGTTGGAACAGGGGGGTATTCAGGAAAATTTTAATTCAATAAATCGAAGAATAAAGAATTTAATAAAAATATTATTTATTTATTTAATTTGATGCCTCAATTTTTTTAACATGTGGGTAATATATTTTTTGCGGAAGCTACGCCCCTGATCCCCACCCAAAGAAACGCAGAAAATCCTGTAGACGAATATAGTTTCGACAGCAAAGAAAATTTAAGTATTTCCTTTAAAAAATTTAACTTTATTTATTTTGCGTACTTCATCAAATTATTTTTTCTTCTTCCCTTAAAATTTTGGCGTATTATAATACTATAAACTATAGTTTTTAAAATTGGTTGGTTTGCACAAATTATTACTTTAATTAAGTGTGGTTTAAAAGTACGTGATTTTATAAAATGATTCTTGTGAATATACAATATACAATATGTATAATGGTGTATAATTAATAAATTAAAAAATTAAGTTTTTCTCAAATAACGTACCAACACATTTTAAAACTAATAAGGGTATCGTATAATTTAAGGGCATTCTAAATCCCTTTATTTTGACGTAATAGTTTTTAATCGGTTTGTTTGTTTTCAAGATATTACAGAAAATTTTTCTTTTTTAATTTATTTTTGTCTTAAATATCTCAGAAACAAACTAACCGATTTTAAAAACTAATACGCCAAAATGTAGATATTTAAAATGCCTTTAAAATGACGTATCACTCATTTTTAATTTAAAGTGGAGAAGAAAACCGGGGTGGAAACTTTTTGGTTAATTTAATTTGGAAAATATCAAAAAAATTTCATTTTCACTAATCAGCATTCAAATTGGAGTATTTTAGTATTTTTATTTAGTAGTTCTGAGATACAGGGTATTGAAATTATACAGTAACCGTACAATATTAAAAAAATATAAATTTTAAAATACAAGTTTAAAATTTGGTATGCTGTAGGTAATATCTAAAACAAATAATTTTTTTATTTAATCTTAATTATTATACCGGGTGATTTTCTTTATACGCTGCTGGTTAAATTTAATAATAAAATAAGATAAGATAAGAAGGTATACCTTCTAAAAACCTATAGGTTCTAAAAACACATGTAAATATTCATTTAATCAAATTTGGCAATATGTATTGATTATAATACAACAATAAGAAAGCTAATGATAATAATAATAATGATAATAACGATAATAATGCTAATAATGATAATAATCATACTAAATAAATAAACGTAAATGAAAATTGATATTAAAAATACTTACCATTAAAATTATTAACTACATGGTCCACAGACAGTGTAAGGTTCTTTATAATCTTGAGATATTTCGCAAATCTTTTTATTAACTTAATATTTATATTTTGTATAATACAATAAATATTACTATACGTAAATCACATCCATACAACCATATTAAAAATTACGATGTACTAATATTTTTACAGTAATATTTACCAAAAATGTATACTAAAAAAATAATATATTGTGTTAAATATTTAACATTTAAATTTTACTGACGAATATTTAAAAGTATAACCCTCAAAATTCAAAAAAGTAGATTTTCCTTTTTTTTACTATCTGAAGCTTACTTATCTCCGTTCAGGAGGGAAAGTGTGATTTTGGACCAAATGGTAAAGAGCATATCGGGACTGTATCAGAGCTGTGAAATACATATTCATTATTTATATGCCAACGCCGCGGCGTTGCCAAATTTAGGGTTTGAAGACGTAGTTTAACTATGCCGAATATATACAGCTAGCTGAGCCCGACCGAGGCGCCCTCGAACTGGCTGAACCGTGAACTAAATCTGTATATTTCATCATGTTTCACCGCTTTTTCAAGCCCACCTAAAAATTTACCCCCTGCACCCACCAACCCCCCTGATTTCCATACTATGATTAACTTTTTCAGTCCCGAAGCCGGGTCTGAAAACGTCAATTTTGGTCTGTATAGGCGGCGAAGTATGACGATTTGGGTCTGTATGTGCGGTCAAACAAATCTATATATATATATATATATATATATATATATATATATATATATATATATATATATATATATATATATATATATATATATATATATATATAAGTATATATATATAAGTATAAAGAGACACGATTTTATCATAAGTGAAGTGATTGACATTATTTTTCGTAGCAATCCTTGGTGTTTTCTGGCAATTAATTATTTTTTTCTTGAATATTCATCACGTTTTTTATTTTTTTTACAAATTAACAACTGTTACCAATAGCTATCAAAGCCCAGTTTTTTATGAGAGCATTGGTTTTGCTATTTGACGTTTTTTAAATTTGACCATGACATTCAAATCGACACTGTCAAATTTAAGGTTGTTTTTTAGGTATTATGAAAAGCCTTTTTTCAAAAAAGGTATTACACATTAAATCTCTTGATTTAAGAAAATGCATTTATTTGAAACAGGTTTTCTTGTATGAAGTAAAATTTTCCTATTCGCAGTAACTTGTTGTTTACAATAAGAAAATACTATTATTTGGTTGTAAATCATAAGTTTCTTGAAAACAACTTGTTATCATTAATTGTAAATAAACTGTTCTTTCAGTGCAGTTAAGTGCTAATGTCTTATATTATGAAAGAATTCTTGAAAGGAAATAATTTAATTCATTTGCTTTCCAGTTTTGTTGGTAAGTAAAAGTGATTTAAAGTTTCGTGTAATTAGGTATTTTGCAAACTACAAAGTTATATATAGTTATATTTTTGGTTTATAAAACATATGTGAGTATTTATTTTTTAAGGTTAATTATATATATATATATATATTATATATATATTTGTGTTTTTTATAGATAATGTTTATTATAATTTATACATTTTATACATTTTATACACTAAAGTATTTTTTGTTCCTATTTTTGTTTTATAATACATAATAGTTATTTATGTCATTAGGTTAAGAAGTAAGGCTTTTTGTGCTAAGCTCAAAGTTTACAATTGAGCGAAGCACAAAAAGACACTTCTTTACCGAATGGCATACAACATTTTATCTTTAAATCACTTTATATAGGTCAATTTAATTCAACATGAAAGCGGCCTAACCTCACTTTTTTAGAATCTCATTTATTTATTAGCTAAAGATTATATTAAATGTGCAATAATTATTATTCCTTTTAGAAGCAGTAATAGTTTGACAATAACTAGCTACATGATGTAAGTAGAAATGGATTTTTATAAGAAAATGGTTTACTTACCCTCTTGCTATTACATTGAATTCAATTAATTTAATAAATAGGTATCTAATTTCAATTTGTTTGCATTTTTATTAAAAAAATAGGTAGTTTGGAATGTTTACGCTGTGTTTAACATTTAATTTCACTGAAAACTTAAAGCAAATTAAAACTTAAAGATAATTTAAATCGTAGAAAAAGAAAACACAACTGTGAAATCCACAGAAACGTCAAATTCCAATGTCCTAACCTCACTTTTTGTTTTATTATTCATATTTAATTTTACAATAATTTAATGAAAAATAATAAACTATAACAGTAAAACAAACAAATTAGTGCTTATTATAAATAAATTTAGTACGTTAATTTCTTAGAAAAGGATTAATTTGTCAAAACAATACCCCTAGCGAGAAAAAATCGAACTAATTACTTGCCTCATACAAATTTTTATCGGCCTAGGCCATAACAAGTTATTTCTTTATCGAATGTTGACAGCAATAAAGTTTAAATTATAGACCGCGTGGAGATAAACATAATATATTGTGTTTTTTTATGTAATGTTTTTTGTAAATATTTTATAATAATCTTTATTATAATGTATTGTATACCCTTTTTTTGTTCAAATAAAACATATTTGAACGAACATTTTTTTAATTAAATTTTCCCGCCCAAGTATCAAGTAAATAACATCAAAATAAATAAATTAGAGTATTAAAAAAAGCAAACATTTGTTTGGTTCAATCACTATATATCTCGTGAAATTATAATATTAAAAGGTACTAAATATTTGTCTGAAATAATTTTTTTTCTTCATATAAGTAAATATTTTGTTTCTTTAAGTAATGTTTTGATTCTTCTTCTAGTAAACTTGAGATAAAAATTCAACTAGATATTTACTTGTATTAACCAAATATCAGTTAAAAAGTCAAATAAGACCAAATTTTCCACTAAATAAATATCTTTTCCACTAAATAAATATCTTCTTGTATACATCTATAGATATCGAAATAAATAATTTATTTGAGCCAAGCCAAATATAGTAAAATCAAGAGATTACTTTTCTCTGTGTATAAAAATTATAGAACAACATACGGCCGATATTGCATATAACAAACTCGGATAATTGTATAAATAATTTAATTTTTTTAGGATTGTTCGGATAAGCTTTTCTAATTTGCATCGTACTCGTCAAAAGCCAAACCATAAAGAAGAATCAATTTATGCGATCATAAATCGGTTAGGGAACACAAATATTGAGAGAGCGAGTGAAAGCGGGCCCCTTGAGTGAAAGTGGGGTTGGTTTTTAAAAATCGAACAATGACGATACATATTGCACGACCCAATTTCACGGCCTCTGATTTGATGCGATGCTTTTGACGATAAAACATGCCGGAGTGTCTGGTAAATAAAAAATATAAAACAAACTCCTTTGATAGCTCGATTGATCATTCGCTTTAATATTTCACCTACGGAAGAGGAAAAGAAAAAAGTCATTTGCGTTTTCGACATAAATCCTAAGAGCAACCAACCGCTAGACGGATTTTTTTAAAATACCCCTCATTTTTATGAATACAATACGAATATAAAATATTTTACGGTCCTTAAACCGTGATTTACTGTAAGAATTTACCATTAAGGGAGAATAGGCTACCGAAAAATACTCATATTAGGCCATTTGTTTAATGGAATTTTTTGTAATTATTATTACCTCTTCAGAAAAAATCCTATGCTTTAAATCTGCAGGAAATTTAATATTTTTTATGAAAATCACATTTTTATAAACTGTAATTTTTTATATTAATACACAGTGAAAAATATTTGTTAATTTTAAACAAATATTTGTTAATTTTAACCAAATATTGACCAAATTTTATGTTAATCCAGGTCCACAAAGCTTTATGTTAAGTAAACAACGAACTGTAATCTGTTGTAAGTAGTAGTTTGTAATTATAACAAATATTTTGTAGATTTAATAACAATATCCTATAACAATAATTAAACCATAATTCTTGTAATTTTCAAAAAGGAGCTTAGTTTTACAAAACCTTTTTGTAGACCCAGTAACAAAAGTATTTGTTGGAAATTGGGAACTTAAATGAAAAGGCTTTATTCAAAAATATTTCGTCAAGTAAAGCAGTTGACTTGTTTGCCCTGTACCCATGTTGACAGGTGGTGAAAAAATTCTTTTATTTAAAAGTATTTTATTACTCTATTTTTTATGATGATTTCGAATATTTTTAAAATGGGCGGTAAAATTGAGATTGGTCTATAGTTAGAGCAACAATTTGGATCTTCTTTTTTAAGAATGGCCTTTATTTTCGCATTTTTCAACTCCTCTGGGAATACTCCTTTCTTAATACATTTATTGAATAATAATGCCAAAGGCTCTTTGATTGGTTTAAAGTTTTTTAGTAGGCTAGTTGATATACACTGTACAAATAAATCTTATTATTTTTTGGAAACGTCAGAAGAAGAAATTATAAAAATAATAAACAACATAAAAAACAAAAAAACCATTTACTGTATATTATACAGTAAATGGTTTTTTCCCGAGGGTTGAGCATACCTACCGGGCGCGTCTCCAGGTGGTGGATAGGAGGAGTCCAGGTAAATCCTGGAAACAGGACACCTGGCAACGGTGAGCTATAGGTGAAGTGCCGTGGTCTAAAACCCACGCGTCATGGAACTAAAGCCCGTCGCGAACCAGCTCGTGGCACAAACCGTAAACCGCTCTTGGTACAACGACCCCCGCAGGATCCTCCCCGGAACACCGCGGGGTACGTATCATGAGGGGCACGGGGGGCTTGGCTTAATTGCCCGGCCCGCGTGGTGAGAACACTATAACTTCTCCCAATTCTTAAAGTATGGTGCGCGCTTATGAGATGCAAGGCTGGGGGGAAGCCCAGTTCCTAGCGACCACACCTGGGGAACCTGGCGCACCCCAGAGTTATAAATGCCTTACTCCTGTATGAGGCACTGCAGGAGAACGACCCCAATACTTCCTCCTTACTCGTGGGACCAATATGGACACAGGAAATAATAAAGAAAAAGTGGCGGCGGGTAGCACCACCGCCAAGGAACCGGATGAGGTTGAAAAACCGAAATCTGGGGCCCAAAGGCGGAGGGCTAAGCGCCAGGCCGCGCGAGAATTGGCAAAGACCGCAAGGTCGAGCCAAAATCTTGGGGAAGGGCCTTCTAGGACCACCCCAAAAGTAGCAGAGGGTGCACACCAAAAGACTGGGACGCAAAAGCGACACCGGTCAGACGGGAGCACACCTCAGCAAACAAAAAAGAGGCCCAGGAACCCTGAAACAGGGAAACCAATGGCGAGTTACCGCGATGCTGCAGTGGGGACCAAAATGGCTATAACAGACATTGGATACCCAACAAAGATGATTTCTGAGGAGCAGTCCCAGCTCCTCAAGCAATGGCTAATCGCCAAAATACCCGAAGAGGGGAAAGGTCCTCAGTTCGAGGGCACATACTACGGGGGAGGAGTGCTATACCTTACATGCGCCAACGAGTGGACCAAAAGTTGGCTCGCTGGTACAATGGGGGAAGCAACTCCATGGGAAGGAGCCCAACTCCAAACTTTGGAAGCAAGCAAACTTCCAAAACCCGTAAAGGTCCTCGGATACTTAACCGAGGAAGTACAGGACAAGGACCGGTTCCTACGAACGCTGGGCGCTCAAAACCAGCTAGAGACCGGGACTTGGAAAGTCCTGTCCAACAGAAAGGTCGAGGGAGGCACTGGCTACCTAATGACCTTACTGATGGATGAACAGTCCTGGGAAAAAGTGGGGGGGAAGAAAACCCTGTACCACAACCTAGGCTGGCTAAAGATCAGAAGGATCACCGGGAAGGAGCCCGAGAAAAAAGAAGAAGGGGAGCTCATTCAGCAGACCCCAATGGACGAGGAACCGACACCAGGTCCCTTGTCCACTGCTACAACCCATAGTGAAGGAGAGGGGGAGCCCACTGGACAGACCCCAACAGACGAGAAGGCGCCACAAGAGCCCTCGTCCACACTTTAATCGCCCCGCATGGTAGTGAGGATAATACAGATTAACCTCCACCACTGCAAGGCAGCAACAGCGGCACTATGCAAGTATATGGCCGCTGACGAGATACATATTGCCCTTATTCAGGAACCGTATGTGTACAGGGGCCAGATAAGGGGTCTGGGGGGTCTCAGGGGGAGGCTTGTTTCACACCCAAATGAGACGAACCCAAGAAGTTGTATTCTCGTCAGAGGTAACATGGATGCTATGCCACTGTGGACTTACTGCGATAAAGACACAGCGACAGTAAGATTAAAATTTAATCTAACATTAGAAGGGAGCCAACAAGATGTAATACTTACATCGGCGTACCTTCCTCATGACCAACAAGGGGAACCACCGGCCGCCATGCTCAGGTCTCTGGTGGAACAACTTGGATCGGCTAACCTGATAATAGGATGTGATGCCAATGCACATCACACAATGTGGGGGAGCACTGACATCAACAAACGTGGTGAATCACTACTCAACTACTGTATCTCCACAGATATTAATATTCTCAACACTGGGAACGAGCCAACCTTCGTAACCGTGGCAAGAAGAGAAGTAATCGATCTAACACTGTCAAAGGGACGCATAAGTGAACTGGTGAAACAGTGGCATGTATCGAATGAAATTAGTCTGTCAGACCACAGATACATAAGGTTTAACCTTGAATCGACAATTAACACCCAACGGGAGTACAGAAACCCAAGGAAAACGAACTGGGACCTATATAAAGAGGTACTAGAACGTAATTTGGAGAGCTGCCCAAAAGAGGCGAAGGATACCTTTGATCTTGAATTACTCACCGACTCGGTGACAGATTCCATTAAGGATGCCTACGAGCAGGCATGTCCACTGCGTTGCTCAAAACAAAAAGAGGGCCCATCTTGGTGGAACTCTGACCTAGAAAACCGCAGAAAGAAAACAAGAAAGTTGTTCAACAAAGCGAAAAGAACGGGAGAATGGGACCTATACAGACACCACCTAACCGAATATAACAATGCCATCAAAAAGGCCAAGAAACTAGGTTGGCAAAAACTATGCCGGGAACTATCAGAGATACCGGCCTACTCCAGACTGCATAAAGCCATGGCCAAAGGGCCACAGCAGACCCTGGGAACATGCCTAAAACCAGAAGGAGAACACACAACTACTGAAAGTGAGACACTTAGGCTTATGCTAAGGACACACTTTCCAGGATCAATCATACTCGAAAATTCGGAAATCCAAAACCAAACCACACTTGAAATAAAAAGGGGAAAAAAGGAGGACTGGATTCTATCGAGAAAAATAATAACATACGAAAAAGTTAAATGGGCAATAAAAACTTTCAAACCATTTAAATCTGCCGGAACTGACGGAATCATACCAGCCATGTTACAACAGGGCCAAGACCTGCTGCTACCAAGACTGTGCAAAATCCTAAGAGCCAGCCTAGCTCTCAATCACATACCGGAAGGATGGAGAGAGGCACTGGTGGTTTTTATACCAAAACCAGCAAAAGCCTCCTATGACAAACCAAAATCCTTTCGACCAATTTGCCTAACATCATTTCTTCTGAAAACAGAGGAAAAACTGATAGAGCAACATATACGGGAAGAAGTACTGCACAGAAGGCCTCTACACCGAAATCAATTTGCCTACCAAACAGGCAAGTCTTGCGAATCCGCCATCCATGAGATAACCCAAAGGGCTGAGCAATCTTTAGACAACAAAGAAGTGGCCCTTGGGGCATTCCTGGATATCGAAGGAGCGTTTGACAACACGTCATATGACTCAATAAATCGATCAGTAAGAGATCGCAACATAGAACCTCTGGTTGGCAAATGGATCAAACAGATGCTGGCTCAACGACGAGCCAGAACCACTCTTAACAACACAACTGTTAGAGCTAAAGTGTGCAGAGGGACACCACAAGGGGGGGTGCTATCACCCCTGCTATGGAACCTCGTATCGGACAGTTTACTGACACGATTGGAAAACAAAGAAATATACGCAATAGGATATGCGGACGACATTGTACTCCTTATCAGAGGCAGCAACACAGCCCATGTGTTTACCAAAATGCAAAGGGCGCTAAACGCTGTCGAAAACTGGTGCAATGAGGAGGGACTTCGGGTAAATCCCACAAAAACTTCCCTTATCGCCTTTTCTCGCAAAAGAAAGTTAGAACCCGTGAAAAACCTAATCTTCTACGGGGAAACGCTGCCCTTGAAAAACGAGGTTAAATATCTAGGAGTTACACTGGATAAAAAACTCACCTATCGGATGCATATAGAGAACATAACAAATAGGGCCATAAAAACCTTCATGACCTGTAAAAGAACATTTGGTAAATCTTGGGGACTGTCACCAGGCATGGTACAATGGGTGTACACAGCTATGGTCAGACCCATAATTACCTACGCGGCGCTAATATGGTGGCACGCAACAAAAACAAGGACTGTAAAACAGACACTCAGCAGAATCCAAAGACTGGCGTGCTTGGGAATAACTGGTGCAATGACAACTACACCGACCGCAGCCATGGAAAACATACTAGGACTCCCCCCTCTACACATTCAGATTAAAGCTGAAGCGTTAGCGGGAGCCCAAAGACTAATCTCAAATAAGGCCGAAGTTATTTCCACCATCAGGCATAATGCCATATTTGAAGAGCTAGAAAATACTGGCAGTCTAGCCATTAGAACAGACAAAGCCAAGGTCAAACACTTCAATAAAGCTTTTATCTCAAAAAGGATAAAGGCTAAGGAGATAAACAACCAAATCGCCCGACTCAGGCAAGAAGAAAACCTAATCTGGTACGTAGAACACAAGCGGTCAAAGACCGGTGTTTCTGCGGGCATAAAAGAGGTATCTCAACAGGGCAGCCAAGAAATACTAAACCTGGGAAAAGAGATAACCGATCTTCAAGCGGGCATCATTGCCATACAATTGGGTTTCCAACGAATGAGGGAGAGCAATCCCACGGAGAAGTTGCTCACCATCATTACACACGAACCAGAACCAATCCAGGCACTGGAGGCATTTGAAATCAATTCGAAGGCCGTACTAGAATGTCTGAGAGATATGACGGCATTAACCGAAGCACAAAACCAGATAACTCTTATCCTTGTGCAAGAAGAAGGCAGAAACAGTTCGATGAGGTGGAAGCCAAACTTCGCAGCTGATGAAGCCGAAACCCTGCTGATGGGGCCGGAACCCACATGCGGCACCAGCCAAGAATCATCCAGGAAAAAACTAATTGACTGGACAGAACTACAACACAAACAATACTGGGAAAGCCTGTCTGGTCTGGAGCATTCGAAAGCACTTTTGGACAATCCATCTGCTGAAGGGCAGAAACCAATGAGGACATATACCAGGACCCAACTAAAAAAAGCATTAGGCCTTCTCACAGGCCATGCTCCATTCAAAAAACATCTTCACAAAATGGGGATGACAGATGACCCCTTGTGTAGAGGATGCGAAGAAGAAGAGGAAACACCTCTTCACATTATGTGTCAATGTGAGGGATTCAACACCTTAAGAAGAACACACCTGGGAGAGTCTAAACTCACACCAGAACTTTTAAAATTGCTTCCACTGCCTCGGCTACTGCGCTTCATAGAAGCAACGGAGCTAGAGCTATGGAAGTAATACCATTTAGGGCACAATAGGATTGCGAAAGCAAACCGCAGTGCAGGGCTTTGAACCACCTAACGGGGGAGTTTTAGTGGGTATACGTCAATAGACGGAGTCCCACACTACTCGGGGCCCCAAGAGGAACCGAGTGTTTGTAAAGAATTTCTCCGCCGGCCAAAGAAAAAAAAAAAAAAAAAAAAAAAAAAATGGTTTTTTTGTTTTTTATGTTGTTTATTATTTTTATAATTTCTTCTTCTGACGTTTCCAAAAAATAATAAGATTTATTTGTGTTTACAGATTTTGTTAGAAAGTCAGTTGCCTTTTTGTATCTTTTTGGAATTTCTTTGGCTTTTTCATCACCTACAGTGCCAAAAAAGTTATTTAGGTCTATTGCCGTTAAATAGTTTTTTACTCCTAATGTTGCTTTGCCTTTTGTTTCATTGTTAATAACTGTCCAGATTGCCTTATTTGTGTTTTCTTGAGTTTTTATATAATTTTCATTTTGTGTAGCTCTACTTTCCTGGATCTATGCAGCATAGGTTATCCTATAGGCTTTGTAAGCTAATAAATATTATTTATTTCCACCTTCTTGGTAAATGGCATTTTATAGGTTAACTGTGTTGTTTTTGTATCCAATTAAACGATACATTATGGGAACAGACCTGTAATATTTTACGGGCTTGTATAGAAGACCTGTAAAGTTTTACAGGCTTGTAGAAAAGCAATTTATGAAATGAAATGTTACTTTTGACACATTAATTGAAATTTTAAATTTGAAAATCGTTATCTAAAGGTGAAAATTAAAGTTTGTACGTGTCACGCTTTGCAACTAATTTTAACTAGGCTCACTGGAAACTTCCAGCACGCCCGTTAAGATTCATTTACAAAGCTTTACACGTAAATAACTATTAAAAGTCAACTTTTAAAGACGTTTTCGAAAATATTAGATTGTTCAGTTAAATAAAATATTGTGTGCGACTATTGATCAAAAGAGGAAATTCGACTTGCGTGTTATCAAACTCCACTCTCGAGAAATCTGCTCTTTCTTTAACACCTGCAAGAATTATGTAATTTCGTGGCCCTACCAAATAATAAATTTCCTGATTGTTTATTTCTTTACTTCAACCCGTGGGCAAAATGCTATTTTGTGAAGTTAAAAACAGATGCCAGATGTCAGGTAAAATATCAAAAAAAATTATATAAATTCCTTGAGGTAGGTAGTTAAATAAATATACTGTCTAACCATTTGTCGCTACGCTCGTGCGGAAAACTCCACGGTTGAGGAATCTGCTCTTTTTTTTCACTAGTCGCCCAATATACCTACTATAGGTATATTTCTAGCAAATAAAAATATTTAAAATTTTAAAGAAAAATGTATTGGTATGTATTCACCCATAATATAACAAGTGGTATGATTATCTTTGATGATATTTTCGAATTGAAAGCGATCTGCAGATTTCGCAAGTCCGCAAGGAAATGTGCTGCTTCCGTTTGAATGAGTAAATATCATCGAATAATAATCATAACATTAGTTAGTTTAGCAACATTTAATGAATTTAATAAAAATACTTTAATATTAATATATTATGTATCAAGATTGATAACCCAGATAGCACAAAGAAGTACTGGAAACGTCCTGAGTATATCTTGTATCAGACATTAGTAAGTCCCGAGTACGTCCGAATCAGGTCCTGAACCTTCCCCAGGACGTACCAGGGACATCCGATGTTACCAAATCGTCGGTCCCCAGAACGTCCTAAGTAAGACATCCTCTGGCCGTCCTGAAATACTTTATTGGGGATTATTGGACAAGCTCTACATAATTGAAGAGTGGTATTCCCAAAGGGAGTGACAAAAATAAAATTATGAGTTATCAATGAAAAACAAATATTTTGAACATATAAATGTTGGAATATTTTTTAAGTCATTCTGCATGACAAACTATTTTTAAATGATAATATATTATTAAGCCAACTTGACACTTAGACCCTTTGGAATTACCATGCTTCAATTGCTAAAAAAACAAACAAAAATTACGTCCTTGGGACGTACCGAGTATATCCGCTTTAATTTTCCCAAATAAGTAAGAGACTGGACGTACCCAAAACTTCCGATATAGGTCTGGGACGTTCGGACCTATGTGGGACCCGAAATGGATGTCCTGGGTACCTCTTGTGCTATCTGGGAAACGCCATTTTAGACACAAATTTTATGAGTGTCTAAAAAAGTTTATAAACGAGTTGCATACTATACTTTTTCTACGACAAACACTTAAGGCACAACAGCCCAAGAACTGGAACGGGAACCTAAATGGTAAAGGTGGGATAGACTCAGCAAACCCTATCTATCAACAGTGGTTTCTTAGTCTCTCCCACCTTTACTGTTCAGATTCCCGTTCCCTCTACCGGGCTATTTTGCAGCGGGCTTTACTCTTCAGATTCCCGTTCCCTTTCCCGTTGCCGGGCTATTGTGCAGCGGAATTTATTATTATCTAAAAATTATTTAAATTAAATATGTATTTGTATAGAGCGACATCTATAAAACAATAGAGTAACCAACTTGGGAATGTGTATTATGTCAAATGTCAAATTTGTATGTGTAAATCGAAATGTATCACTCGAAAATGAACCGTTTAATGGGATACAGAAACAGTTTTTTACAGTGAAATTAAAGAAAATGTTTTATTGGCACTCCACAGTGCAGTCTTCACTCAAAATTGAGTTAGTGTAGTTTACTTACAGCGAAATTAAAATGTCAGTACAACGTTCATATAAACTTTTTAAATATTGGCGTTTAATTTAATACTTTTGTATTTTTGTGTTGAGATAATAAAATTTTTACATTTAAGAACTGTCAACTAACTTAAAACTTATTTTAGCCCGTGACTAAAAACCTGTTGCTAACTTCAGCCTATGACTAAAATGCCATAAAGCCACAACATGTCAATGTGTATTTTAAAGGTCACTTAGGGTCAAGGAAACAAGTATGATAATGGGCGTTTTAAAGGTGGGAGTAGAGAAACATATTTAATTTAAACTTTCCTCAATTTCTTTATCGTTTACATTACCTATATTGTAAACGATAAAGAAATGGGATATACCCCATAGATCTTTATAATTTATTATTTTAATCATATAACAAACACAGGATTAAAATGCCCACAAATGTCAAATCAAGAAAAGCGTAAAGAATCCTTATTAAAGAGTAAAAAAGGTGATAATAGTATATTGTTCAACGATTGAGAAAGTTGGAAACATCTTGAAACAAACTGCGAGAAAAATCAGCCAATACTTAACGAAATAACAAGGCATCAATTATTATTTTTGTTAATAACTCATAAACTTACCTTTAAAAGTATTAGCCAGATCTTCCGTGACATTTTAAAGTGAAGTGGATCGTCCGAGGTAAAACGACGCGTTTCGATATTCCATTTGTTAATTAATAATTTATCATATTTCTTACAAACAATATGATTTAATAGTTAGAAAATGTAACTTATTTATAATAAGCATTATTTACGAAATGAAAATTTGGCAACTATTAATAAACAATATTTATTATTAATAAACTGTGAACTTAATAAGAATATAACGTATATTTACAACAAATTAATAAACGATTTTATTTGACACAAATTTAGCATATTAATAACAATAAAAAATAAATTAAATTTCAGAATGTATTGTTAGTAAATAAAATTGATTTACAGCAAATTAGCTGTATTTATTACAAATTAAAGAGTCTCAAATAAATATTTATTAATTATAATAATAATTATTAACCCTAGTATTTCTTTCAGTGTATAATTGTTATAGCAATGATAAATACTAAGGAGAAACTTAAAATTTCTTCGTCTCATTGGACAGGTACCCTAGAGAAAGATTAATTTTCTTCACAGTTTAAGCCACTTTCCCAATTAAAACATATTGGAAATGTACAAATTCTATGAAATATCGGTATTTTATTGGTTCTAATATATTAAGGAATTGTAGTGTCATTTAAATAAAATAAAATATTAAAATAAATTAAAATTTAAAAAATAACATGCATGACATAAATTTTATGCTAAATATTTTTAAGTTTTTTCTTTAAACGCTTCGACTTTTTAGAGTTTTAAATTTTTATTTTCGGAAATTCTGTTTCATTAAATTTTTCAATATTTTGAGAAAATTGAGTAAAAACATGACATGCATCATTTGATGCCTTTTTATTTTTATTATTTTTGTATACACTGCTTTTAAAAAATATAATTATTAATATTGTATCTTTTATATATAAACTAATATTATCTTAATATAAATTTACCCTTTAAAATTTAATTACAATAATATAATGAATCGATTTTATCTTTGCAAGCATCAAATTATTAAGAAGCTTTTAAATAGATATTAAAAATGGAAATTTCAGTTTTCCATTTTATAACGTAACGTTACATAGTTTTTTGCTTATACATGTATATTTCTTTATAGCCTAAACTTATTGTAAAGATTTTTCATCAGTAAAACGGCAATCTAAAATAAACTCTATTTGTCAAAACGTTTTATGTTCTTTTGAAGAAGAAATTGCCAAGCCATTTTCCAAGAGTGCAAATACAAAGTTATATGTATGCATGTTTATTTCCACCGAATCAATATATTTGAAAACAACTTTGTTTATAACATAATAAACATCGAACATAACATAACATTGAATTGATAATGGACCAATTCCGTTTTAAATTTCGCAATTCCTTAAAGAGTTCGCAACGGCGAAATAGTTGCAATGGTTAAGATAAACTTTTCAATGGGTCAGTCGATCCGTGCAGGCGGGAGGCGAACTCGCCGGATTTTTCTATTCAGTGTCCTGAATAGATAGACTTTCTTTTTCCTTTTTGATTTGCTCTTAAGATGCTAAAAGAAGATATGTTTTTACCCGGAAAGCTTTTACTTCGACATTGTTACTTTAATATTACACGGGAAATGCACCGATTTATTAAAGAAAGTCGACCAGCAGCGATTAAAATTGATTGAAGTCCTGTTTCATCTTTATTTATGTTTACTTTTATTTATTTATGACGAAGTTGCCTAGGTATTCACAAAATCATTTAAATTTTTATGAATTTACCCTGACTGATTAAGTATTTAATAATTATATTCTTAGGGTTTATTAGCAGCATGCCTAAATATTTTTTTTTGAAGTTATAATACCTAGTGTTTAAGCTTTTATTACATTATACTTTCATCCTAAACGTCATTATTTTTACTAAAAACCTTGGGTAAAAAGCGCTTTAAAATACGGCGTTTTAATGAACAACAATAAAAATGTCATGATTTAATCAAATTTATAATTTTAATATCATAAAACGGGTAAATGGGCAAATTTTCGTTAAATGTACATTTGCTGTCCCCAGCTAATTTTATTTTTATTTTTGACCTTTGTTGATGAGTTTTGTATTTATTATATTTAAATACCCCCTTTCTTTTAGGACCCATCGTATTTTTTTTTAATTACTTTCTATATATGGCAGAAAAACTAGGTGAAATGTCCTGTAACCTAACTGTAACCAGAGGCGAGTTTTTAATTTAAATTATTATATTCTTCTTCTTTGCAGCTTTCTTCTGAAAATATAAATTATTTTTGAACAATGGAAAGTTCTTTTATTTGTGTATAAAACTTAAATAGTTTTCTACAAAATAGTTTAAACAGAAAAAAATATTAAAGTTGACATTCAAAAATCTTGTCTTTTTCCTAACGTCGTCTTCTATGCGGACTGCTTCGAAATAGAGACACGAGATAGAGATACTAGCGTTTTATTTCTAGAGGGCATCCAGGTTGATACTTTGCAACAACAAGTGAGCACGTGTAAAGTGTGATTTTTTTTATAAATATTTTAAAGGTAAGATTTTTTGCGTACACTTTTTGGTGTCTTTTACAAAACGCTACATACAACTCTTGTTTTAGAAGTTAACTTTTTTATTTTCATTTTGTATTATAGCATAGTAGAAATACCAAACAAATGCCGAAAGATATTTACATTTAACAGTATTTCTGAAAAATAACGTTTGAAAAAGTCAAAAGCAATGTGTCATAAAACGGTCACGAAGATGCGTTAGGAGTAGGACAATGTTTCATTTCTTCCTTGTGTTCCTTTCCTATTTCAAATTAACCCTATACGTTTTATTTCTTTAAAGTTTATTTTTGTTATTTATAAACTTATTGAATTTTTTTGCAGTTTATTACACGGTTCTATCATAAAGGAAAAAAAAACGATCAAATTGACCTGCCTGGACAATATATATGTACAAAATGTATATTTAACGAAAATTCGCCCAAATACGATAACATTCTAGGTAATCAGTTCGGTTTATTAAACATTTTTTCAAATTAGAAATACTGAATGGTTGGCGTTACTAAATATATTTGTTAAAAAATTGAACATATGGAATAATAAAGCCTTAGAGAAGCTATAGCTACAAAAGATAGCATATTTTTTAACATTCTCAGTTTTAGATGGATGAATGAACAATGAGAATCAAACCAAGGGTGTGATTTTTAGTACAATTGTACTTTTCTAGTAAAAAAAATATCTTCTAGTACGTCAGCACCTCTTAGGCAATTCTAGTAAAATTTTCAAAATTGCCTTCAATTAGAAAATATTAATAAAACGAATCTCTAAATTAAACAAATTTTCTAGCAACTGTTTTTTACTGTTAACGGAGCCTACGTTGCGGAGAAAATCATAGAGAAAGATTATCTATAGAGGAAATGTGGCGCAAGGCGTTATATGTCAACGTCAAATTTAAACGTCAAGTCATCACTAACCTAACCTATAACTCCTGTCGCCTGTACGCACTCAGCTGTGAATCTGTGATGTGATCTTTGAATACCTTTTTTTATTCGAAGGATGTGTTAGTGGACTATTTTTTTTTTGGAAAGTATATCGAAAATATGGTTTGGGGTGACAAAAAAAATTATGGTGAAAGTTTGAGTCCATAATATTAATATTAAGAGGTCTATCATCGCAATTTTAGATTTATATTTCCTGAGCGAGTTTTTGTCTCAGAACTCCCAAATCATTGAGTTTAACAAAATTGACTTAAAATATATTTTAAAGAAAATTGAATGCTCTACAAAAAAGGTAAAATTGGAATTTCCCGTCAGATGAACCGTTTTCTAACAATCATGCCTTAAAAATTTGGAATTTTGTAAAAATCAGTACACTGAAAAAAAAAATATATATTCTTATGGGAAATCAAATGCTCTACAAAAAAAGTCTTTTATCATTTTTGGCTAAATTCACTCCATCAAAAGTTATTCAAGGTTAAATTTGAAGTCAAAACGAAATTTTAACCTTGAATAACTTTTGATTGAGTGAATTTAGCCAAAAATGTTAAGAGGCTTTTTTTGTAAAGCATTTGATTTCCTATAAGAATATTTATTGGTTTTTTATGAGTATTGATTTTTACATGAAATACAAAATTCCAATTTAAAAGATCAAAATGTAAAACTATACCAATTTTTAAGGCATGATTTTAAGGAAACGGTTCATCTGACGGAAAATTTCAATTTAACCTTTTTGTAGAGCATTTAATTTTCTTAAAAAAATATTTTAAGTCAATTTTGTTAAACTCAATGGTTTGGGAGTTCTGAGCCTAAATCTTGCTGAGGAAAAAAAAATTAAAATTGCGATGATAGACCTCTTAATATTAATATTACGGACTCAAACTTTCACAATAATTTTTGTCACCCCAAACCATATTTTCGATATACTTTTCAGAACAAAAAATAGTTGATTTTTTTGGCCCAGTCTAATGTACAGGTTAGTATTTTTAGCTGTTTATTAGGTACTTATCTTCTAAACCTCCTAAATGATTACACAACTAAACTCAGTTTGTATTGCATAAAGCCTTATCATCTACCTTTTTGTATATTTGTCATAATAGTAGTTTATTTATTACAATTTTACGTATGCAAGGGTGATTAAATTTAGACAGTTTTTGATGTTTCGCGGTAAGTTAGTACAATTTTATCTTAGTAAGTACAATTTCACGCTAGATGGCTGCACAATTTAGAAAGGTTTGACAAACCTTCTCTTTTGATATCAGAGATTTTGGATCTTCTACAAGATTCAAAATACCGCAATAATACCGTGACTTCGATGACATCTGTTATGGATACGTTAGTACTAATAGGTTCAAAAATAAGAATGCATTGGGAGCCTCAACGAAAAACGTACCTACGCATCTCTTTTTTCGTAAAACTTGAAATTTATTCGTATTTCTTGTCGGCTGCTTTTATGAACTCATCCGATTTATTAATAAAGTTAATTATTTTTTTTTTATTTTCATTATTTTCTGCAACTTCGAATAAATACACCAAAGAGATGAAGATTTATATTTTCCTCATGATAAAAAAAATTGTGATTTTGTATAGAATTTCCAGCATGTAGGCAAACATCACATACATATTGTCCTTCTTTTCATCCTGTCCACCAATTTTTCATTTTCTTTTCGGTTTGCTACGCTATATTTTTGCGTAATCAATTTTGATTGTGCTTCCTTAGCCAAAGCATAAATTTATTCTTTAATTCCGTTTATGTCAGGCATTAAATGCAAGGAAAAATTTTACTATGTTTATAAAGAACGAATTAACATGACAACATAAAACTTTTATCTCCATTTAATATGATGACATAAGTTTACCACGGGAATAATGAACAATGAGTTATTAGGCACCAGATTGTGCGATTTCAATATTCACTGATTTGAATCAATCGGGTTTTAAATTGGAAGAAGGCGACTACAATAACATTTAAAATTGGTAAAAAGTGAGGTTAACCATTTGACAGATTTTATTTATGTATTTTTAAAAATATTTTAATTATTCACTTATTGGAGTAGATAAAGTATAGTATTACACTCAAGATTATGCGCATTATTCCCTCGAATGATTTAAGTCTCTAGTATAGCGGCTCGAGGCAGAAACCTCATCCTCGTGAATAATAGCCTGCATTATCTTTCTTATAATAATATACTTTTATTTTATGTTAAGTTTTTTATATTTTTTTAATATTATACTGGATGACTATTTTTACCTGATCATGTAGTATTTAGCACATCAAAACTGTATAGAATGGATATTTAAATTGTTTACCCTTGCGTTGTTAAATATTTTGATTATAAAAGTTCAAAGACCATCGATAAAAACTAGAAAATTGCATTAAAAAATAATTTAATTTAGTTGTTATAATATATGAATACCTCAATGCAGAAACTGAATATATATAGGTTCTTAAAGATGACTTTCAGCAATCCCAGAAAATTGTTTAAAAAAATCTACCTTAATTATTACAAAGATATGAGAGCGTAAACGTTGATTATATAATTCGCTGACATCACCCCTTAGACAGTTATAGCATTTATTTTAGATATTAACATGTATTCCTTTAATAAGTATTGTGATATGTGTCTGGTGTTTAAATAATGCCTAAAAATGCCTTTAGCCTGTGTGTAATGTCAGTATGAGCATGGATTTATGGTTTGCGCTAACCGTAGTAGTAGATGGTCTACTTTTCAGTTGTAATGTAGGGTTTTAGTATTTCGGTACCTTATACGTATACGTAATGTATCGTATAGTATGCCCAGAGGCGTAGCTAGGTAACTAAACTTTTTTATCAAGTCAAAATATAAATATATATTAATACTTTAAAGGTACAAAGCTACTAGTTTATCATCAGCTCTTTATCGTGGACTGCATGGCACAGCAAAACTACTTACTATATGTATTAGGGTGTCCCAAAAAAAAAAGAATATATTTTTTTTCTTGTCTCTTGTAAAAATATGTTAGTTTATCATGCTGTGAGAGCCCTTTCAAAATATCAGCTCGATTAAAAAATTTGTAGGGGTAGCTCAAGATTTTTAAAAGTTTTCAAAATGGTCAAAAATTGAATTTTTGTTTTATTTTAATTTTTTTTCTCGTCTCGATATTATTTTTTAGGTTGAAAATAATAAAAATTCTGTAAATTTCAAATCAATATTTTGATTTCTAAAGGTCGCTAAAAGTTCGTTGATATTTATATTCAGAGGTCGCTCGAAAACATTCAAAATACTCTACTTTGAAAGTTAAAAAAATCTTGAGCGACCTTTAGAAATTAAAATATCAATTTGAAATTTTCAGAATCATTATTATTTTTAAATTAAAAAATAATATCGGAAAGAGAAAAAAATTTAAAAAAAAAAATCCAATTTTTGACGATTTTGGTAATTTTTAAAAATCTTGAGCGACCCCTAAAATTTTTTTAATGGTGCTGATCTTTTGACAGGGCTCTTAAAACATGACAAACCAACATATTTTCACAAGAGACGAGAAGAAAAAAAATATTCTTTTTTTTTGGGACACCCTAATATGTATATATGTGCATAAGTGTCTTGTGTGAGCTTTAGTGATCGCTTAGGTTCTATAGGTGAAGAGTTTAGGAACGTATACTTGGATTAATAGTATTGGTATTAAAAGCATCGCTTTTAAAGCAATAAAACGAAGTAAATTAAAAAATGTATGCACGTATGTATGTAAAACACTTTATTGTACATAAAACAATTTATATACAGATAAGTCATGTACAAAGCCAAACATCCCCTTAAGGGGTCTCTTTCAGTTATTATATGAAAGTCAGACCTACCTCCTATACTGATGTGTATACTGACAACAAAATAACAATTTAGTTTAAAATATTTTCGTAGCCTTAGTTTCCGCAAAATTATTAATGACATCGTTTAAATCTTACTTGATGCGGCTCAATTGCTATTAGCGATAAATGTCGGAGTCAAGATTGGCCTATACTATTCCTTAAATAATTTTTTATTATTTTTAATTTGCTAAATGATCGTTAAGCTTCTGCAGAAGTGACAGAAATTGTATGAAACAGTAACATTGCTCTAAATACTTCTGTTCGGTCGCATTCTAGCACTCTTTACAGAATTTGTGAATAGTCAATGCCTTAGTTAATTCAGGTTCAAGTGGTAAATATTAAGAAATAGAGAAATAGAAGAAGAATAGACAGCATTTTTGACATTCCAAAGGTGGGAGAATTTTTAGCTAGTTTAATACGAGGTTTGGTGGTCAGGGTCCGAGGCCCCCCTGAGCTTGGATGCACAGCACCGTCTAGCCCTTCGGTAGCTACGCCACTGAGTATGCACGCGAACGAACGTTTAGGAATTGTATGTGTCCCGTCGATATTGTTTTCGGTTGTCAATGTTGTTGGGATTAGCGATGAGATTGATAGTGAAACTGCCGGAATGCGGCAGTACAATGGAAATTAATTGGCTATTATTTATTGATCAAAATGTGTAGTAATAATTATTATGATACTAAACAAGGAACCATTAATTTAGTAATAATGTGATGAGCTATCTTTCAAAACTTGGTAACCCTAAACCGAAATCTTGATAAAGTTTGGTTTTAAGGAGACCCCGCTCATAATTATTTAAAAACAATATTCATATATGCCCATGGGCAAAGTTTATTTATTTAGGATTACAATGTTTTAATACTTTTCAAAATATTACACCTTTTATACTGAAGAATGTTCGTAGAGAGAATTTTATGACCAGTTTAGTTATTGCCTGGCTCTTTAAAAAAAATTATCTTCAACCGTTCTATAATTTAAACTTTATTATTGTCAACACTTACTTTTGGTTTTATTTTATGACCATTTTTTAAATTATCTTAATATAACACCTTTTTAGTTACTTAAATACAAATAACATTTTCATTCTAGAAAATAACTTACTTAAAACAGGTATTAAATGGAATCAATAATTTGTATCTTTAAAAACTAGATCATATGTAAATAGCATGTAAATAGCAAATACAATAATAACACTGTAGGTAGATTTTCAACTTAAAAAAACACACGAAAACGCCAAGACACATAAACTTAATTTTCGGTTGCAGAATTTAGTGGTGTATTCCGTTTTTCTAGGTTAGCTCGTTTTCCCAAGATATTTTAGATTTAAGCTCGGGTACTTACTTCCTTACTTAATTTATTTTGTTAAATATGTACAAGTTTTTATGAGAAATGATTTTTTTTTCTTAAAATGCATACCTAATATAAAAGTTTGTCAACCCGAAGGGACATACAGCATTCTCGAGTTTAAATAAACTTGATTGTTTAGACCGATTCCAGGCACGAATCAAAATAAATTTAATTCCAAAAAAATCAATAAAAATGAGAAAAATCGATCAAAAACTTGCTAAAAATGAAAAACAATTAATTTTATCCTCCTGAAAATAAATGAAAATCATTGTTAGGGTTAAGTAGTGTCTTTTACAATGCCCTCCCTTCAAGTTAAGTTTTACACGTGTTTGGCAATGCAAGGGCGCCTATTCAATATTTACTTTTAAAATAATTTTGTGGCTATTTGTTCACTTTTTTGTATATATAGAAAGTGTACCCAAATATCATAATTATCACAAGAGTATTGATAAACTAATAAATATATTAAATTAAAAAAGTGAATTTTACAAAGTACCTAGTATAATAAATATAATTATATGGATATACATATGTAAATACGTATATTTTACCTTTTAAAAGGTACCTTAATTATATAAATATACATAAATACAGTTCGGACGTTATAAATTGGCAAGAACGCCCTATGCTCAGTTGACGTAATTTCGTAATCAGTGGCGCGTATTCATATTTACTTTTAAATTAGTAAACAAGTGCCAAAGGCTACGCCCACATGTGTCGAGCTTCGCCAATTTATAAAGTGCGGACTGGACTCTATGTACGTATCTAACCAAAATTAAATATTAAACCAAGAATGTTATACTAAAACCCTTAATTCTATGAAATTGCCTAGTCTTATTGCCCAAAAACCGCACCAAACCGTGATATTCCCAGGATACAGGGGCAATTTGTGAATCAATTGGGGGTTTTCATCAGGCCAAATCCTGCAGATATGCTTGTTACGACAGAAATAGGCTTCATCGGAGAAGATTATAATTTCTGCAAAAAGTGGATCGCCTTTCAACTGCTGAAGATCCCAGTTCGCAAAATTGTGATGCAAATAGTGATCATTTGGCTTAAGTTCTTAATACACAAAATGAAGATCTTAATGCAAAATTTTCCACGTAGTCGTCTGAGAAAGGCCAAGTTCTTAAAAACGACGTAGAATAGAGAGGTTTGGATCATTACACTTTGGCTTACAGCAGCAATATTTACTTCTGATCGGGAACACCGACGATGCAGAAATGTTGATTTATTTTTCAGTGAACCAGTTTCTTCTAACTTATTAACTAAAAGATAAATATACCATTCAGTTGGTCGATTATGTAGACCATATATTCCTCGCAACGCGCGAAATGGCGAACCGAACACTGTTGAACACTGTTGAATTGCATGATACACATATCATGGTTGAATTGTATATCTGAGGCGTGGAATTACCAAAGGGGGTATGTGCCATTTTTTGTTAGATTTTTCGTTAAAAAACAAAGTATGTTTCTAACGAAAAATGGCACATTCCCCTTGGGTACTTCCTCGCTTCATCTGTTTATATTAATTTAAGACAATATACTGAACACATGTGTTGTCAAGATTTGACATTTACGTTCCTAAACAAGCTTTTTTTATTATTATATTGAACATATTTTGTAAAAAAAGTATAAGCAAGTATATTTTTCAGGTACATAAATACATTTTTAAAGATATATTTAATTAGGTACATTTTAGGTACATTTTATTAATGCGTTAGTCCTAGTGTTTTTTGTTTTGATACAAAACTTGTCAGTAGCAGAAGTTATCTAGAAGCAACATTTCAAAAGCACAAATCGAAATTGCTTGTGTCAGCGGATGAACGGCTAACTTCTAGCTTTATTAAATAACTACAAGCTTAAACAAGAGAACTATTGTTACAGAAGTCCCAACTTCCAAACGAACTATTTATTAGGACTAATGGCGTTTTATAAAAGTTTCTCGATATGTTTTTATCTGTTTCTAAAATGAACCATATGTTTTATTAACCACAAGTCTCCACAAGCGATATTTAAATTAAAAGTAATAAATTGTATCTTTTATTTAAACGATAAAAAACGTAATTAGGAGGTTTAACAATAAATTCACGAAACGACTGTAACTTTTTTTTAATATTACTGTAATAACTTGACGTCATTACAAGACTTTTTGCCGGCCTTAAATACCCTGATACCGTGGGTAATGATGCCCTTACCCTCTGGGAGTAATATTTCTTGTTTTTCCCTCTAAAGTGTGTTTTTTCAGCCCGGATATAAATAAATCTCTAAACAGCAAGGCTATTTAAAATACGCCGTAGCAAAAGAAATCTTTCACCGGCCATTGTGTTTCTTTTTTGTCGATTACCGACTAATGAACACTTCTATTGTCAGCTGTTTGGCTAATAATGATTTACAATTAATTTTAAACAGAATGGTAATTGTTATTTTTTAAGCCTTTTTATAATTTGTAAATCTCTCTCATAGGCAGTTTACTTATTATTAGAGACCGGATTCTAGCGAAAATGCATATAAATTTTGTGAAGTATATAATTCTCATGAAGTAAAAATAAATATGTAGTAACATTGTTTTTAGAAAAAATTATATTTTTAAATTTAAACATTTTTACAGCCTACCTGTATAATTAGTATTATTAATCTGACTTTTAAATACTAAGGTATCGGCGGGGCCTGGGGCTATAGCCTCCCTTAATCCAGGGCTGCCCTCTAGTATCAAAACCCCGTAAATCCGCTTAATAGTAAAATTTGAAAAAATAAAGAAAAATTGCTACTAACTAACTTCCGACAGCCACTCCGTAACAAATATCTGTTTTGTGATTTTTAAACACTAACTATAGTTAACTAACTATAGTTAACAAATTAAAACAAACACAATAAAATTATTTATAATAAATTTACAAATTTGAAAATAAACATTAAAACTATTGAATTAATGGATTTTGAATATAAATAATGGGTACGTAAGGTTTTGACAGCAAAATAATTCATCAAATAGTTGCTCTTGGAACAATGACTGGCCTAGTATTGCCAGAGACAACGTATTTCATAAATAAAATTTTGTATGGTGCAGCGGACTACGTGTTGTCACGTTAGTGTTCTATGATTAGCAATCTTTTGACGAAAATGCATTCTTTATAAAAAAATCTACTGAGTAAATGCGTTAACCCATGGGTTAACCGAAAAAATAGATTGGATATACAGGTTGTTAATAAATTATAAAAACATGAATATGTTTTATTAACACAATGTTGTTTATAATCCAAAATTAAATTTAAATACAAATTTTTAAATAAAAATTAAAATGTTTACAATTATTCTATGTAGCTACACCGAATTTGTTTGAGAGAAACTAATTTTCCATTTCTTTATATTAAACATGCACCTATTTGGGATAAACGCATGTGCTCTATTGCAACACAACAATGATTTCGTCAAAAAAAAAAACAACTGGTTATCACAACAGAATTAATTTTCCCAAAACGAAGATTTCATTGTTAGGCCTTTATTTGCAATTTATTTTAATGTAGGAGAGGCTGGTAATTGAAAATCTAAATAAATTCAATAAAACAATTTTATTTTATAATATTTAAACAAAATATAGAGTATAATATGTATATACATATAAAAATATTTTTAACCAAAAAAATAAAACTAGAATACAAAACAAAATCTTAACTAGCTAACTCATTTTAAACAAAAATTATTCAAAAAGTTATCTCATACTTCAGTAATCATACATGCATGTACATATATGTATTTTATAAAATATAAATAGGTAACAAAAGTCAATAAATTAGTCCTGATTAAAAAGAATACTAGTTTTATGTCCTCCTGTAATTAAATGAATTTTACTTAAATATCATTTTATTATAAATGGGATAATTACACATTTAGTTATGGTTAATAAAAATTGGGGTAATATTTTCGATGGTTAAAGACAATATAAGATCTTTTGTCCTTTTTGCCAATGTACATGCATGTATTTCATACACTTGTTTTCTGATTCGTAACAGAACAGTTCTTTAGTTCACAATGTCTGCCTTGCGTTTGCTAGCATCCCTAACAAAAAATATTTTAAACAAATAAATATTTGGTAAAAACTGATTTATTTCTTTGTGTCAAAATGATATATTTTAATAATCCTATATTTAATATGATAAGTTGTTTACAACTTAATTTCATTTAAATTAATGGCAAAGTAACAACTAATTGACCAATATTGTCACAGAAAAATGTTCTTATTTCTAACCAATTCACGTAAGTTAAATACATAATATAGAAACTAAGACTCATGTTTGTAATGACCAAATTGTTTTATCGGTGTACCTTTCACCTTAACACATTGTTTTGCTTTCTTAATAAATTCTTCTTACACTTTACAAATAATTTGCGGGTTATCTCTGCTTTCTGCATGTGTTCTTTTAATACTTTCCTAACATGCATGTGGCAGATTATTTTACGGCACCCCATAAAAAAGTACAGTAGTGGTTTCAGGTGACCTTGCAGAAAAATGTATTGGGTTAAACCACATACTGTGATTCAGCTTATGTCAACCATTTTATAAAAACACACATTTAATTAAAATTTTAAACAGGTCGTTAACATAGGACACAGGTCGTTAATTTAAAACTAGAATAAACCAACACAAGAAATTTATAAATTAAAAAATTCAACTTATGCCAACCATTTAATAAAACAACACACATTTAATAATAATTTTAAAATTTTACATGTAGTTAATAAAGGCAAAAAATTAAATTTATTAGAATCACAAATTGAAAAAATCTGATATTATACTTAATGACAAAATCTAAACCAGCATGTATTAATTTAATTTAAATAGTGTTCACAGATAAAATTTTTGTACTTTACTATTATTATACTAAAGGAAATCTTTGGTGATATGTTGAACAAATATTAGAAATATTTCTAATATTTGTTTATACTATCTAGTAATATTTTACAATAGGTTATAATATTGTTTAAGCTTTCCCACACTGAGAAAAATGCAGTTCTTATGTCAAATAAATGTGGCTTTCAAAACCATAATGTTGGCAAAAATCTATTTTTATTTCAGTAAAATAACATTTCTTTTCAACGATGCAACTGCTTTATTTCTCATTACGGGATCCTTTATTTAAGGTAATTGTTTTGAAACAAGAGCATTTCATTTGATTCAACTTAATGTTAGGTTAAGTAGTGGATCCATTCTATATTGAACCAAATAAAGTTTGGTTTGATAATAACAATATTATAATCCAATATTCACAACACTGCCTTTATTTGGTACAACAAAATCTTATTTCCTTGTAAGAAATATGCCTACGTGATTAAGGCAGTGAATGCGTTACTTAATTTAGTTGTGGCACTAGCTTCGTCGCGGTTAAATCAGAAGGGATATTTTAGTGAGTTTATTATTTCTGATTATTATCTACCTATATATAGGTATATATAGGGATACCTATAGGTATCAGTGCCGCCAGAAGCTAACGGAATGGGGATTAACCGGGTTTATTTCCATATTTCGAAGGTAGGTAAATTTTACATACATTTTCTTTGAGCATTATAATGTTGCATATTGGTAAATTAGGGCCTACAGCGTGCTCTGGTCGTGGGGTTGATAATTATAATAGGTATACAATCACAATTCACACAACAAGGTCTGTTCGATCTCGTGAAAATGCGAACGAAAACCCAAACTGTTTTGCGCACCACGTGAGATATCGCCGGCCATATTTGATTTAAAGTTGTTGTAAATATTACAGGAATATTTAATTGATACTGTTTTAGAATTAATTTAAATAATAACTTTTAACTTTTAAACAAATATCCAACATCTTGTCCTAGGTTATGATTACAATCGAAGATTCGTACTACAGTCAATATAATAATAATATTAATAATAGATAACAACTTTCTTTGTGGCGATATTGGTAATAATATACTTAATGTAGAATGTTATTATTATTTTTACTTAAATAAAGTTAGTTTTTTTTAACTTGCAGTTTTTATACATATCCCTTGACATAATATAATTTCGTATTTGACAAACAAATCTGTACCTATAGGTGTGTGTATCACATATAAAAGATAAAAGAACATGATATGAAATGTGTTTAAAAAATATAGTAAGTGTATTTTGATTTTATTAATATATTCCTAAGAAGTGCTGCGTGTTTTAGCATGAAATTTGATGTACCATTTGCTCAGATATATGGTGCCAGGCTTGTGTTTGTAATTCAAGCCATTTTCAGTAATACTGAAACGGCAAGACCATTCTGTCTTTACTAAATAAAAAAATTAGACATTTTCCAGAAAAAAATACCTTTATATATAATTATATATGAATGAAAATGTGGAAAAAATCTGGAAAATGTCTAATTTTTTTCATTATAATAATTAGTGGTAAACATAATTTTGAAACAAACATGTCAATTAAACATTTATTTGGAATTATTTGAACGAAGTATTTAATATTTTTGATACAAAATATAGATTAATTTAAAGCAACTCTATACATTTTTCGGAAAATATTTTATTTATTTGTGTGAAATATATCAATCTTTGGTGTAAATATATTGTATAATCCATCTCTTTGTAACAAAGAAAAATTGGGTTGTACTAAAGTTTAACTATATTGTGGTAAATATATCATTTAGTTATAATAAACAAACATAGTTGATTCAACTATTTAACTATATTACCTGAAATATCTCAATAACTTATAATAAATACACATTAAATTAAATCAAATATATTGTTCAAATAGACGGTTTATTTAATTAAAATACTTTCTTTATTTCGCCATATTCAATTCAAGGATTTGCTTGATACAAATGAATTTGAAGTTATATGAAATAAATCTTTTTCTCTGTGCATTATAATTCTTCATCAATATATTACGCAAATTTAAATCTACATGTGACTCCCTGTATATTGTACCATAAATCATAGTTGTACTATAAACTTGAATTTTAATACTTACTGTACATTATGAAGAAGCCTCGTGGAAAAACAATTTTCAAAATAGTAGTAGTTAATTAAATACAAATGGGCGACAACAGTGTCATAAGTCTAAAAAACTGAATTTTGGGTTATTTAGTGCAATAAGTGTTAAAATACTTATAGTAATAATAGTATATTATGTATCAAGTTTGATAAACGCCATTTTATACACGAATTTAATTTAGGCACGAGCGAGTGCTTAAATTAATGAGTGTATAAAAAAGTTTATAAACGAGGTGCATACTATACTTTTTCTACGACAAATACAATTATCTTAAAATGATTTAAATCAAAAATTTGTATAGAGCGCCATCTATGAAACAATAGGGGAATCTGTGTGTCACCGTCAAATGACAAATTTTTATATTTTATAAACACAATTATAAAGGCTATAAATCGAAATGTATTTCTTGAAATTTGACAGTTTTTCACAGTGAAAGTAAGGAAAATGTTTTATGAGCACTTTACAGTCGAGTCCGTGCCCGAATTTAAGTTATAGTTCAATGCCGGCGAAATTAAAAGGTCAGTACAATGTTCATATAAACTTTTCATATATTGGCGTTGAGAAACTATTTAATACTTTTGTATTTTTGTATTGAGATAATGAAATAATTTTCACATTTAGTATTATTTTACAAAAAAGGCAATTTATTTTAACGATTGTATGAAATTTGAAAACTTTCAACTAACTTAAAACTAACTTCAGCCCGTGACTAAAAACCTGTTGCTAACTTCAGCTCGTGACTAAAGCGCCATAAAGCCACAACTTGTCAATCTGTATTTAAAAGGTCACTTAGTGTCATGGAAACATGTACGATAAAGGGCGTTTTAAAGGTGGGAGTAGAAAAAGATATTTTTGATATTAATCCCTAGATGGAGACTTGTGTCTGTCTGCAATTTGTATAATCCCTATCATAATTTTTATCAACAGTGTCATATGTCAGTTACCTGTAAGTTGTGATAGTAATTTGTTAGCGTAGGTTAGTAAAATTAAAGTTGTCAACAATAAAAGAATGAATAAGAGACGCTCCTCACCTTAAGGCAAATGGTCGTGTGTCTAGGGTTTCGTTTAACGCGTTCGTATCTCCATAGTGCTGCCACCGCTATCGGTGTTCAAATTCATAAAATAAATGAATCATTCTTCACATAATCTACCAGAACCAAGTGCAAAAAAGGGTGCAAATTGCGTGTGGCTTCTCCTCCTGGATTAAGCCCCAAAGAGCTCTACTTGTGAAAAAGAGTGTGAGTGAGGTGATTGGATACAACGAATAATTTTTCCTGGATTACCAACACAGAAACAACACGTGCTAATAGTTGGCTGTCGAGGTTAAGAAATAATTTCACAACACCTGCCTGTCAATGTACCTGAAGTCCAAGTCTGCATAAACGGGATTAATAATACCCAAATACTAAATTTTAATGCCAAATTCGCAACCTTAACTTATAAAGAACTCCACCAGGTAAAAAATAATTAGTCGCCTACAGTTTCCATAAGATCAGCAAGCATAGCCAAAGAACTTTTAAATAAAGTTTCACATAAGCAGTAATTAATCACTCAAGTTCAGATAAACACTGGACAAAAGAAACTCATCCTAAAGAAATAACCATCTCACAGTGGCCAAAAGCATGGTCAAAATATGAAGGTTTAGTTCTATATTTACCAAAACAAGGACTTGGGGTCACTGATTACAGATTTAATATCCTTTTTTTCAAAAACAAAATGGCGAATCCAATATTGCGGACATTTTTTTAACAAATGTTATCGCTTAAATTTGGCAACATGTGGTTTTTAAAGTCACTAATTGCGAATTTTATATTTATTTTTTGAAAAAGAAAATGGCGGATACAAAATAGAGAACATTTTTTTTCAAAAAAAAAAATCTGATATCGCTTGAATATAGCAACCTGCGGTTTTTGAGGTAGCTGATAACAAATTAATTATCCATTAAAAAAAAATGGTGTATTAAATATGGCGGACAATTTTACAAAAAATAAAAATGATATGACTTATATTTGACAGTATGTGGTGTTTAGGTCGCTGATAACGAATTTGATTTAAATTTTTCCAAAAACAAAATAATTTTTCGAAAATTAAAATGGCGAAAATTTTTTCAAAAAAATATCGCAAATTTAGCAACATGTGGTTTTGGAGGTAGCTGATAACAAATTTGATTTGATTTGTTCCAAAAACATGCCGTATCCAATATGGCCGACATTTTTCAAAAAAATTTAGGAATTCTTTTTGGTTACACTTATACAAAAACATATTCAATACATAGTAACTAAAACTTTAAAATGTTGTTTAGTATATTGGTTATTGCATTAAAAAATTAATTTGATTAAACAACATAAACTATTTAGAAAGTTTTTAAATGTATACAAAGATTAAAAGAAAAAATTCTAAATATTTTTTTATACATTTTATTTATAACTATAGTTATAAATGTATACATACAAATATCAATACGGTTTTGTAACATTTTATATAGCTAGATATTAAACCTAAGACACACCCTGTATAATTTAATAAAATGTTTAACAAAATATTTATTATAAAATAAATTAATACTAAGAAAAATGACTACCACTTCTTGAAAAAACTGGTTTAATATTTCCAAGAACCACTGATAAATCTCCGAAGTATTTATGTTTATTTTTTAATAGGGCTGTAACTTATTTCAATCGATAGCAAAACATTTCTTTTAGTAAATTAAATTTTATAGCAATTTCATTAATTATTCCCTGATAAAATAAATTCCCTAATATTTCTAGGTTTTCCAGAAAGTAGCCACCATATGTTATGTACCAAAAGCGCGGCTCTACAAATTGTTATGCTACAGCCAAAGTCGCAGCAAGTCTCAAGAACTGTTTGATGATTTATATTTGTTATACCAATATATCAACTTGAAATTTTACAACAGCCTGGAATCTCGTGGGATGATAACTATTTCAATGATTTTTATAGGACCAATCGATTAATGTTCATATTATACAGTTGCTTATTAAATGTCATTTTTATATCTCGTAAAATATCATAATTTAGGATTTACCAGTGTGAGAGTATTTTAGGATCTTCCTCCATCACACTGATTTGTAAAGTGACACCTCGATAATTTGTTATCAGTAAATTACTCTTGGAATTACCCTACCTACAGATGCGAGTACCGAAGCAACCTAATTTTCCCTGTAGTTTAATACGTAGAATAGGTCCCCTTACCATAATACATACACAAAACATCAAAATTTTTCATTAAATTTTTCGGATTTTGGCCAGCTTTTTTTTACTTTGGACCACTGTGCATCTGTAGATTACTAAGAACATTTAAGGGAACCATAAATTAGGTTCTATACGAAATAAATATAGCCGCACAGTGGGGTGCAACGTTATCGATAGTTAGCAAGCTCGGAGTCCGACTCAGACAGAGACACGGACACATACGAACAGGAAGTACTTTAAGACCAGCAACGACCCCAATTGAATGGGGTAATTACTAATTCCCTCCTTGTCCCGTACTCCACTAGCCTAATTTGGGCGTATGGCCCGGCCCGGCGACAAAATTCCGGGAGTGGCCTTAACCATCGACACTGGCATCCACTGTCCTAGGCGAGATTTACCAGCCGGGGTGAAAATTCGGATACGTAGGGAAACTGAAAGGTGGTAAAATAACCCTGGGACCCTGGGGCCAGCCATACGCTTCTCATATTCATAATCAACAATAAAAGAATGAATAATTTAAAAAAATGATCAACACATTTTTAGCAATAGACACATATCTGCAAAATTCATGCACATATTTTCAGCAACACAGACATATCTCCAAAATTAATGCACACCTTCTTCGACAACAAAGACATTTCTACAAATAGCTCTTATCCAAAAAGAAAATTTTCTAAAATCTAATTTTTAACTCGCTCAGAATCTTGTGGTGTGGTTCTTCCTTTTTAAAGAAAATACTATAAGTTAATATAATTTTAGAAATATGTGAGAATTTTATTATTCAAAAATCTTTGACAGTCATTATCTCGGAATTAAGGTTTTACTACTTATGACACTGTTGTCGCCCATGTGCGATATCCTATACAGGTCTTTAATTGATGCATATCTTCTAAAGTAGTGATGGAAAAAACGGTTCCCAATCCGGAACGTACCAGACCGTTCCGTTCCTAAAAAATCACGTACCAAAATCACGTGATTTCGGAACGTAGGGTAAATGATTTCACAATACATGCGTGTACGACACGACGTTGCAACGCGTTGCTGGGAGAAACGTCCCGGCATGCCGAACAAGAAACGTTTCGAAACGAGGTAACTGCGCCTTTAAACAGTTCCGACATTAGCGACGTTCGTTCTGTTCCATGTTTCACGTCGTTCTCTTCCCACTCGCTCCGTTCACTCATTCGATGGTCGGATTCTCTGTTTCTATTCAGTTCGTTCCGCTGTCACATAGTTCCGATATATTTAGGAACGTTCCGGAACGTGATTTAAAAATAACGTTCCAAAATCACGTTACCAAAATCACGACCCATCACTATTCTAAAGTGACAAAAATTACTGAATTTTCTTTTTCGTATAACCTGCCGAAGTGCCATATAATTTTTTTTTACTTTTACTGTACAGTTTTGCAATAATAAACGATAATGTTGACTGTGTCTAATCAAAATTATCAAAAGGTTATTCTCTTCTAGAAGATCCGGCAACACCAGATTATCTAGAGGTATTTGTTTGATTTATTTAGTGACTACCAAAATATCGTTTTTAAAGTAAATTTAAAAAAAAACACAATTGTATTGTTATTTTTTTTAAGAGACAACCCTTCTATATTCTATGATTTGCTTATCTTTGTTTTCTGCTCTTTTGAGATTCTCGCTGCATTCAACATACTGCATGTTTTTTGTTGGTTTATTTTTGGTTTCCATACCTTTTTTAAATAATTTTATCTTTGTTGTGGACTTCATTCGTATCACAGAACAAATAATTCATAACCCATTTTAAGATTTTAAATAACACAGCATATATAATTGTCACTGCAACTGTCAAAAGCGAAAAGGTTTACCATAAAAACCGACTATCAACTACTTGCAATGTTGTCGCGTTCAAATCCTATTTTTTACGTTTTGGTGTATTGTAACGTTACAAATAGTAACGCTACATGATTTATGTATTAGAAATAAGTTAAGCACTGTATAAGTATAATTTAGTTTATTGAGTACACACTTGTTCACACTGTATATCGCATATCGGCTTAAGAGTATTGTATTTTTATGTTTTGGTTATTATTTTGGGGTCTTTAGGTCGCTGGCTTCATGGTGTTGATTTGCCATGCCTAAAAGAGTACGTTTATTTTAGTTTTATTGATAACCAGGAAAATCTTGGTACATATTTCAGGTTACGACTGAATTTACCTTTTAGTTATTGTTTCGATATGTATGAGGTGTGATAAGTATGAATGGTTAAGTGAGTGAGTGTAGGTGAATGATGTGGGTGCTCCTGGGTCTCCTTTACGGTATATATGCGTTTTAAGTTTATCTGGGGCCCTGGTAATCCTACAACATTTGTGTACTTTAGAATAGGTTAAAAGGGGTTAGAATAAGTTAGTTATAATTATTATTTTTATAAAAAAACGTTACTTACTTTTATTTCATGTCAGGTTTCATATTCGTAAGGTTTGTTTGTCAATTTTGGTAGTTGAATTATTTCATATTGTTTTGACGTTTTACCCGGTTTAGGGACTTTTGGTATTTGGCAACTGTTTCTTGGGAATGCATTCACGAAGGGCCATGGCTCTAAAGTTGGTTTAAGTTTGTTTGTATTCACTGCGTTGCTCATTAATTCTTTAATTTTTTGTATATTGCTGAAGTGCGCTTTGCATTAAGAATATTACAATAATTAAATCGTACGTTGGTAGCATTGTTTGGTGATATTGCGCATAAGGGGTTTGTTGGAGAGAGGGGAGAATCAACAGGTAGACGCTGAGGTTCTGCAGGGAGACAGGTGCGAATGGCCGGTTCTCAAGTTAGATAATTTGTTAAATCTAACTAAAGTATAATTACGATTCGTTTAGTAATTAACTAGTTGTTTGCCTATCATACCAAGTTAGCGCAAATAGATAGAACAGTGGTTGCCGTGGTCTCCTGAACAATTGAGTTTTTCGTAATCGAGCAGCGTGGTGAGTGCAATCAAATGTTATTCCAACTTTTTCTAAGTCATCCTATTTCCTAGTTTGCTAAATAGCCATCTAAAGTACCTGGGAACTATTCCATCGACCTGGGAAGGTCTTATTTTTAGAAATTCATCGAAAAAACCGGAGAAACTCCGTAAGTATTTTTTTTTGTTGTGGTTTCCCATTTTTTATTCGAAGTATTATTTATTCATTTAGGGTTTTTTCTTGGGGGAACATTTTCTGGAAAGGTTATCCTGGTCTTCGCTTAAAACTGTAGTGAAATTTCCTATGGAGGAGTTCCTGATGGAACGGTCGACCTGGCTGTCTCAACGATCGCTTTCATGACAGTACCCATGGAGCACGAATAGCCCCTTGCATCCAGGAGCCTGATCCAGCCCTAGGAATGAGTATACCAGACATCCAGTAACCCTAATCGGGATACAGGTTTTTTTTCATCCTTATTAATTTTTTTTATTGCGCAAAACTGCGTTGCAGTAAATTATGAAACATTATTTTATTTTTTAACAATTTTAAGTCTAGTGTAAACCAATAGCTATTCGGTAATGATTTTAACATTAACTTAAATTTAATATAATTTTCATTTAAAATATAAAGTAAGTAACTAAACCTTGAGTTTAACTTAATGACCACAACCTTAGGTTATTGTACTCTTTAAAGTTGTGGTGGCGCCCAAGCAAAGTGTAAGTATGAAGAATAAAAACCCACAGACCTATGCTCCCAGACACGAGAGCTGCCGGAGCATATAACCCCAAGTTGGTTATAGTATATATAGTGTCTTTTGTATTAAAATAAAAAATAATAAAAACAGTAAGAAAATTTGCTGTTTTTTTAATCAAATACAAGGACAATGTACATTTTGTTGCTATTTATGCATTAAGTATAAAAGCAACTCCCCTTACACCTCCCGCAATGTACTGCCGAACCTCCTTAATTTAACAAAAAATGCTGCTTATTATGTAAAAAAATGGTAAAAGACTCTACACACCACCTTGATAAAGCGGAGTATTGCATAACTTGTGAACAATGCGATTCTAGTTAACACATATTTTTACCTACTTTTAAAAGATTTTAACAAGTATTTCCATATTTTTTCTTATTTTTAGTTGAGCCTGAAGGTGGCCTGAGTTCAAAAATGAACTTTAACTTAAAAAGACAAAAAGTCTTTAAATATAGAAATTGTAAATTTTGTTCTTATTATATGCTTTAATACTTTTTAATTACTAAAAATCCGGTTTCTTTTAAGTAATCATTAAATAAGTTATAAAAACCTAATTTATCATAAAAAATCTATAAATAGGTTTAATTACCCTTAATGGAAATAAAAGCAGTTTTATGACCAAATTATTTTCAGTTTGGCTTAGAACCTAATAATGTTTGACAAAACTTTTAATTACATTCTTGTTAAAATTAAATATTATTTGTTCAATATTCAGTTTTATTAACATTCAAATTATTATTTAATATGAAACAATGAAATAATTTTCTTTGAAAATTTTAATATAAAAAATATAATACTAAACAAATATATAATAAGGAACGGTTTTAATTGAGTACGGGTTACGTTAATATTTTTATGAATTCGTTTATAACTTTTTATTAATTAATAAGTCTAATTAGCTTTTAATTGTATTCTTATTACAAAGAAAAAGTATTTTATTTTTACTTTGGGTTATAAAATTAATTAAAATATTTAAAAAAGTGTTTTAATACAAAGTTTTAAAAAGCTTATACGGAATATCATTGTGCAGACAGTTATTTATATCAGAAGGCTGAGAAGTCAGCTCAAAGTTTTTGGGCGTTGATAGCTTTTGGTAACAGTGGTTTATTTATAAAATTCAATAAAAAAGTGATAGACATTCAAGAAGTTATCAAAGAAAATACTCGGGCCGTATTAGCTTCAAATTTATTGTCAGAAAAGAACAAGAATCGCCACGAAAAAGAATATCAAGCACTTCAAATTTGTCTCGACAGAAAAAAGGGGGAAACAATTATCGAACATGTTTTACTTTGCTCTATCAAAAAGTTACGCGCCTAACACTTTATGGACAAAAATTTCGATGAAATAAACGTGTCTTAAACTACAGGGAAATCTGGACATTTCTAAGTAAGTATTACAATTAACTTCTTATGTTAAACTTATTTATTGATACGGAAAGCTTTTCACATTTTTGAAGCTTTCTGTCACAAAAAAAAATGTTTTCATGAGAATTGATAACATTAAAGACGTTGGACACTTTATAATTGTGAAAATACAAGACAAAAAATATATATTTTCCAACGATCACTTTTACGGAAAATAATACTCCTTTTAATAATAATAATAATAATAATAATAATAATAATAATAATAATAATAATAATAATAATAAAAATAATAATAATAATAATAATAATACTAATAATAATAATAATAATAATAATAATAATAACAAAACAAAAATATAGCATATACAAACACTAATAACAATCTATCTGAAGACATATAAGGCAAACTACAAACTTCCTTTACTTAGTAAACAAATCGTCAGCACTATAAAAACATTTGTCAACAAGAAATTCTTTTAATACCTTTTTGAAAAATCGTATATTCTTAGAATTTCTTATGTCTGGTGGAAAATCGTTATATATTTTAAGACCAAGTCTGGATGGAGCGTTTGACGTAATATTACACCTACCAAAAGGTTGGTATTTGATAATGATTTTTATTTCTAAGATTATGTTCATGTATGGAAAACTTTAATCCATTCTTATTTAAATGTATGTACATAGATACCTTAAAAATAAAAAGAGAGGACAACGTTAATAAATTAAATATATTGTTTAAAAATATGTCTGCATGAATAGGTTGATTTGACACCAATTAGGCATCTTAACAATAATTTTTGTGCTATAAATACACTTTGGGAGTTCGTAGATTTCCCCCGAAAGCATATGCCATATCGCAACCTTGAGTCTACTTGCGCCTAATACAGATTAATTAATTGATGCGGATTTAATATGTCCTTTAATGATCTAAACATGTATGATCTGTTGTACCTTGACGATCTCCTTACCTTAAAACAATTTGGGGGCTGGAAATATTCAGCAGTTGCTAAACAGTATGTTAAACAATCAATTACCAAGAAACTTTAAATTTCGAAGCAGCTTTAACATTATCCTCGAGTGATAACGTAGAATGAAAAATAGCAGAAACTGTAGATGAAAAACATTAATTTATTTATTAATTTAACAATGTCAACGTACCAACCTACAAACTGTAGTGTTAAGCTTAACGACCTAGGCCAATAATATTATCAATACAGGGTCCGATATAGGTGTCATTTCGTTAAAGGAGATAGTACTTATAAGATTACCCATATTACCAATTATAAAAAGTATGTTTCTTATTTCTAGCATGCTGCGCCAAACAAAAAATTGTATTTTTCGGCCAGTGTAATTATTTTTAAAAGACCATAACAAGTATATTTTATTATATGTTTTCCGGATAACTTAAAATTTAAATTTTAAATCACATTTTATTGTCTTTATTTTTATGCTACGGCGTTAAAAACTTTTAAAAATACTGGTATAAAAAAGAATAAAGAAAAAGTTTCAAACCCGTTTTAACGTAAATTTATTTGTGTTTAAAGCGTGAAATTGTGGAAAGAATCAAACACAAGCATAAATAATAAAATATAAAATAAACCATAATATTGATCTATTTCTCTTTGACTAGATGTGCTATTTACTAAAACGTTTCTCTATTCCGGCGAAGGATCGCGAACTGGAAAGAATTCAAATAACATTTCTGTAAAAAAAGAGAAAGAGAGAGCGAGACTGGAAGTAAACTAACAAAACTATATCTCCTCAGCTGTGAAATAAATATCGCCGAATCCTTTTAGTCTCAATAAATTTATTCAGAAAACATAAAAAGAAAAAATTTATTGGTGCTCGGTTTTTTATTCCCGGCCCTTATATACCGTTACTTAGACGTTCCAGGAAACACAATGCCAACAGGAAACACCGTGCTTTAACATTAAAACCCTTGCAGGATCCGCATTTGGCGTCTTTCCTGCCCGCTAAAAACTATTTTGTTTCATTTTCTGCACGAAGAAGCAGACATGCCGGACTTCGCTAAACATTCCGTAAAGGTAAATATGTGTTAAGCCGCGTTGCAGAAGCGGCTAATTTCTCTGCAATTTCACTTGCTCTCGGTCCTGCTGCCTTGAGCAGCGTCCTGCACAAACAAAATAAGTACAACGTCGTGTACTTCATCACCTACTACTACTTCACCACTCGACATTGACAATATTATCTTGGATTAAAAGGTATTTAATCTATTATTGAGCTAACAAGTTTATAAAAAATGAATAACAAAAATTTATGTAATGAAAAAACTTGTTTATATTTAATAAGAAATTAATAGTATATTATGTATCAAGTTTTATAAATTAATGAGTGTATAGAAAAGTTTATAAACGAGGTGCATACTATACTTTTTCTACGACAAATACTTAAAATGATTTAAATCAAAATTTTTATAGAGCGCCATCTATGAAACACACAGATTCAGGGGCGGATCTAGAATGTGTCATTGGGGGGGGGCGGACTTGAAAATTTTTGTAAATAATAAGAAAGTTGAAATTAAAGTTATTCCATTTTTTTATTATTTTCTATATTAATTTAAAAAGTTATGTTCAATTTCAACTTGATAACTTACTTCCGGGGGGGGCGATCGCCCCCATCGCTCCCCCCTTGGATCCGCCAATGCACAGATTCCCCTATTGTTTCATAGATGGCGCTCTATAAAAATAGGGGAATCTGTGTGTCACCGGCAAATGTTAAATTTTAACATTTTATTAACACAGATTATAAAGGTTATAAATCGAAATGTATTTCTTGAAAATTGACAGTTTTTCACAGTGAAAGTAAAGAAAATGTTTTATGAGCACTTTACAGTGGAGTCCGTGCCCGAATTTAAGTTATAGTTTACTGCCGGCGAAATTAAAAGGTCAGTACAATGTTCATATAAACTTTTCAAATATTGGCGTTGAGAAACTATTTAATACTTTTGTATTTTTGTATTGAGATAATAAAATAATTTTCAGATTTAGTATTATTTTACAAGAAAGGCAATTTATTTTAACGATTGTATGACATTTGACAACTGTCAACTAACTTCAGCCCGTGACTAAAGCGCCATAAAGCCACAACTTGTCAATGTGTATTTAAAAGGTCACTTAGTGTCATGGAAACATGTACGATAAAGGGCGTTTTAAAGGTGGGAGTAAAAAAAATATATTATTTAAAAGACTTACCTACCTAAAGTTACTACCCTTTTAGTTATATGTATAATATACATTGTATATCATGGGCGTACAGCAAAAATCCATTATGGTAAGAAAAAATGGATTTTAATTTTTGAAGAGCCGCACAGTGATCCCAGGAACCTTAAAAGCTGGCATTAAATGAAAAAATTAATCTTTATTTTAGGAAAGTATTTCACTTTATTTCAATTGCACACACTCCCACGCATGACTTTTTTCACCAACGATTTTTTTTATGCATTCCAGAGCTTGTTCACAGAGCCCGTTTTTGGTGATTCCAATGCGTGGCTTTTATTTGCTTCATTATATTCTTAGTTTTTTGTAGTGACAGAGTGTTAATTGAACTTAATCACTACAGTTTGTGATGGAGGCCTCAAGTTAATTTTTTTTTATTTTTACGTTATTCTTAAAAATAGCGATACATTAACTTATGTTCCGAGCTTGACTTGGCTTTTACTTTTATTGCTTTTCGGAGCCTGTTGCTAATTACAAAACCATTTAAATTTGTTGCACATATTTGCTCTTTTTTCATGTGAGTTTTTTTATACACTTACATATTATTATAATTTTGAGACCGGTTTTGTATTCCTTGACACCAATAACCCATGTAACAATTTTTGTTAAAATTTTTCCGCCATTTTGTGACGTCCAATTTGTTTTTCGACATTTTTAAATCGGATTTGGATTCCTTGACCAAAAAACTCAAGTAAATAAATTTTCACCATGATACGAGCACGTAGCACAATTTTTGTCAAAATTTTGATTTTGGAACTTTTGATACCGGATTCGGATTCCTTGACCAAAAAAACTAAAGCATTTTTTTGGTCGTTTGGGATCACTGTGAGCCGTTAAAAATCAAGTTTTTAACCTTCGCACTTTTAGTTACAGTTTTTAGGTTCTGTCAGGTATTGAAAAATTAAAGGATATTAAAGAAAACGATAAATTTAAAAAAGAAAATTTATTAATTAAAAAAGTTGACCTAGTGGATTTTTGTTATTCTCCCACGATATGTAATTATTTAAGTAACCTACACCACTAGTTTTTGCAACCTTATATATACAGTATGTCTACGTAAGTTGGAGGCATATGGAAAACTATGGAAAAAAGTAATTCCTCATAAATAGTTGTGCATGATCTAAAACCTAAAATTCAATCATCAGATACCAAATTTTACTAGTATACGAGGTTTGTCAAAAAATAGTTTTTTTAAGAGTAAAGTACATTTTTCTACTCCCACCTTTAAAACGCCCTTTATCGTACATGTTTACATGACACTAAGTGATCTTTTAAATACCCATTGACAAGTTGTGGCTTTATGGCGCTTTAGTCACGGGCTGAAGTTAGTTTTAAGTTAGTTGAAAGTTGTCAAATTTCATACAATCGTTAAAATAAATTTCCTTTCTTATAAAATAATACGAAATGTGAAAATTATTTTATTATAATAAATATATCTCAATACAAAAATACAAAAGTATTAAATAGTTTCTCAACGCCAATATTTGAAAAGTTTATATGAACATTGTACTGACCTTTTAATTTCGCCAGCAGTAAACTATAACTTAAATTCGGGCACGGACTACACTGTAAAGTGCTCATAAAACATTTTCTTTACTTTCACTGTAAAAAACTGTCAATTTTTAAGAAATACATTTCGATTTATAACCTTTATAATTGTGTTTATAAAATATAAAAATTTGACATTTGACGGTGACACACTATTGTTTCATAGATGGCGTTCTATACAAATTTTTGATTTAAATCATTTTAAGATAATAATAAGTATTTGTCGTAGAAAAAGTATAGTATGCACCTCGTTTAAAAACTATTCTATACACTCATTAATTTAAGCACTCGCTCGCAAGCTCGCTCTTGCCTAAATTAAATTCGTGTATAAAATGGCGTTTATAAAACTTGATACATAATATACTATTATTTTTGACAATATCAAAAATTATTTTAAAAAATATCTTTAAAATTAAAAATAACTTTTAAAAATATTTGTGTTTAACATTTAATAATTCTAAATAAACCTTTATAAAAATATACTGATATCAAAACAATTATCTCTTAAATTGCTTTGATGTGTAATGGTACGATATACGGGGCAGTTAATTTTTAACATTTCTTAATTTATTATTTTAAGGCTTTACGAAATATGAGACTAATTTTAAATATTTGGTTTTAAAATTGTATTAGGTGTTAGGTATAAGTTTCACTTCCATACATTCTTTATTTGTTTATTATACAATATTAATTTATGACTCCCATCTGGACGACCACTTAAGGGTTCGTTACAGAAAGACGAAATAAGCAAGTTTTGGTTCATGTTCCTGGTCTTTAAAAAATAAACATAAAAAGAGCGTGTTAGAAACTGAGAGAGGTAGTATATTTTAGGCAGTTACGGTTTGCTATTTGAAGGGAGTAGTTTAATTCTTTAATTTGGTAACATTTGGTTTTGCATTTTGAAGAGAGAGTGACGTTTTACTATTAAATTCTTTAACTTTATCAGGGAGGGAATTTAACAAATATTACATTGTTTTTTGTATAAATTCAGTTTAGTGAAAAGTGTTGTTTATTTAAATAGGTATGTCTTTTCTATATTTAGTTATTATAATCTGAGGTCACAAATATCATAATGAGTGGTTAATTATTTAATATTTAATTTAAACTATATTTTATTATTATTATTTCAACTTGTGCTATGTGAGAGACAGAGTAAGCTGAATTTTATCTTAATGTTGATGATTGGACAACCAAATCATAATCATTATTTTATGTTTATAATTATTATATTATATTTATATTACATTTACTTTAACATATTATATTGTAATGTAATTTTACATTTTACTACATATTTATATTTAACATTTATATACGTTATTTTGTACAGTTTATCTTATTTTATTTATTTGATAAATTGATATTCATTATTTAATATGGTGAGACTTGTTTCAAGTTCTGCATATCAAATGAGTTATTTAGTTAGGGAACTTTGTTGCCGGTTACTGGTAATAGGATGGTGGATACAGCTCTGCTTTGACAGGCGCACCCAATGGCCAATAATGCCAGGTAACCAATTTAGACAAAGAATGGTTAGATAGGGATATTGATATGAAGTTGTTGTTTTATGGTCTTATTTTATTATTATTGATAATCATTTTATTTTGCTATATTTGATTTGCACTGACATGTTTTTATTACTTGATTATACCTGATTGTATTTGTTATTTAGGACTGTACAATTAAATTGCATTACCGTTGTCCACTACCACACCACTTGTTATTTATATATTTTATTTATACAAATACCATTTATTATTATTGCTTGTGACCTAAGTTATATTATACTTTATGTTTCACATTATTGTTGTTTGTTGCTGTACATTGATAATTGTTTCAATGTGTATTTGCTTTTCTACACCGTCCGAGCCTACCATTTATGTAGGTGAATAATCTTAGCAATATGATAATATAATTGATTATATTCATATTGATTACTTTGATGTTGTTGTATTATTTATATTGTTGAGATGTGCGACATATATGCATGTCTGTATTGTATATGTGGGTTTTTAAGGTTTTACCTTATTAACTTAAATCAATCATACTTTTCAAATACAAATGTTTTTATTTATATTATTAATGTACAGTAGCAATAATAATTAACTCTTGTATAAATTGCCTTTATTAATAAACTTATTTTAATTTAATACTTTTTCTTTGCTTTTTAAATATCTAATTAATTGCTCAAGTACTTACGTATCCAGAACCGTATTCACAACAAAAAGGGGTCCTAACTTAATTTCTTTAAACTAGACGATCACGTGTTTTGGCCAAAGGTAGTTTTTTTGTGGTTTTAATATTCTTTTTAATTATTAATGTGTTCCCCCCATGTCCCGTTCGTTACAAATTGGTGCCGTGACCGTGGATTATCATTTATTTCAAATTGGTGTCAAGTGACCAGGATTTGTTTTAGGTAATATTGTTTTTTTTGTTCTTTATTATTTATTTATAATTAAGGTCAAATAACCAGGATTCGTTTGATCTAATATTGTTTTTATTTTTGTTGATTTGTTCTTGCTAATTTATTCCTAATTCTAGGATTTATTTTATTTGATATTGGTTTTATTTTATATTGTTTTTATTTTATTTAACCGTTTTTTATTGCATGATTTATTTAACCTGAATGTTTGCATGTTATAATTATAAATTGACTTTGCTATGATTTGCTATGATTTGATATGTTTGCTATGTCTTGTTATGTTTTGCTATTTTTTTTGCTATGTGTTATGTTTGCCATTTTTAGTTATGTTTGATATGTTATGTTATGTTATGTTATATTATAAAATGTTTATTAATGCTATGTTATGTCTTGCTATGTGTTGTTAATTTTTGTTATGTCCGACTCACGAAAATTTAATACCCTTTTCTAGGATTTTGTATTGTTCAATTTATTTTTTAATTTTGTATTCGTGTTCCCGTCACTTGATGTCAGGTGATTAAAAGTTTGTCTATTTATTTTAGTTGTATTTTGTATTCCTTGTGTTACCATGTGTCAAGGGTGGTAAAAAGTTATTTTTGTTTATCCTTTGTTTCGCCAAATTGATGATATGGGTTGATTTTGGTCCGGTTGACAGATTTATGATTTTCGCACAGTGTCGTAAAATAATTTTTGTTTATCTGTGTTTAATTTTGTTTCATGTTCATAAAATACAGAATTTTCGCTATCCTTATTTTATTTTCAGGAATCTTAATAGTTTGTTTTTTCTAGTACCTTCTTGTTAATAATTTTGTCTGGGTTACTACAACATTTGCTGTGCTTTTCAGCACAAATTGTTGCTGCTGACTGGAGGATACGTTTTTAAAAAGTACTGGGCATTTGATTAGATAAATTTTTATTTTTTTGTTATGATTTTACTGCTTTTTTTTTATTTTTATTTTTATGCAACCACTTTGATTGAATGACGACCTGAGTTTTACCAAGGAATATTTGATGATATAATTACCAAATGTAAAATAATTTTGGAATGTGCTAAACTGGAACTACTGGATGATGAGAACTTCAACTGCAATTGATAGGACTGTCATGATGATAATGATGTTGGCGATAATCAATGATGATTTAATTTTGATCAGCTGTAATTACTGGATTATGAGAACTTCAACTGCTATTGATAGGACTGTCAGGATGATCATGATGTTGGCGATAATCAATGATGATTTAATTTTGATCAGGTGTGTCATGTGTATTTTTATTTTTATTTTATATTTTATTATTAATTTTTGTTTTGTATGTTTTTTTTTATGTACCGACAAATTAACATAATAACATTGTTAATATTATTAACCATTGACATATTACGGTGACGTTTGACTTTACACTTTTATTGTATATTTTTGACAATGTTTATTTATTTTAATTTTATTTTCTGATTAGTCTTTCTTTTATTTTTTATGTATTTTAAATGTATTTGATGGGAGCTATGATATACCTATGTGATGACGTATAAATGTGGAGATGCACAGAGAAGGGGCACACGGTGCGCCGCACACCCAGCAGATAAGGACCAGTAGTGAGCAGGGGCGCACTCAGCCCAAAGGATCAGCAGTGAGCAGGGGCGCACTCAGCCCAAAGGATCAGCAGTGAGCAGGGGCGCACTCAGCCCAAAGGATCAGCAGTGAGCAGGGGCGCACTCAGCCCAAAGGACCAGCAGCGAGCAGGAGCGTACTCAGCCCAATATAATATGGAGGACAGGGTCGTATTTAGGTTTAGTTACCTAGGTTTAGGGATGTTAAAAGTTTGACAAGCCTCCTTATGTCATTTGACAATCTTTCAAAGGGGCGTCTGTAATGGTACGATATACGGGGCAGTTAATTTTTAACATTTCTTAATTTATTATTTTAAGGCTTTACGAAATATGAGACTAATTTTAAATATTTGGTTTTAAAATTGTATTAGGTGTTAGGTATAAGTTTCACTTCCATACATTCTTTATTTGTTTATTATACAATATTAATTTATGACTCCCATCTGGACGACCACTTAAGGGTTCGTTACAGAAAGACGAAATAAGCAAGTTTTGGTTCATGTTCCTGGTCTTTAAAAAATAAACATAAAAAGAGCGTGTTAGAAACTGAGAGAGGTAGTATATTTTAGGCAGTTACGGTTTGCTATTTGAAGGGAGTAGTTTAATTCTTTAATTTGGTAACATTTGGTTTTGCATTTTGAAGAGAGAGTGACGTTTTACTATTAAATTCTTTAACTTTATCAGGGAGGGAATTTAACAAATATTACATTGTTTTTTGTATAAATTCAGTTTAGTGAAAAGTGTTGTTTATTTAAATAGGTATGTCTTTTCTATATTTAGTTATTATAATCTGAGGTCACAAATATCATAATGAGTGGTTAATTATTTAATATTTAATTTAAACTATATTTTATTATTATTATTTCAACTTGTGCTATGTGAGAGACAGAGTAAGCTGAATTTTATCTTAATGTTGATGATTGGACAACCAAATCATAATCATTATTTTATGTTTATAATTATTATATTATATTTATATTACATTTACTTTAACATATTATATTGTAATGTAATTTTACATTTTACTACATATTTATATTTAACATTTATATACGTTATTTTGTACAGTTTATCTTATTTTATTTATTTGATAAATTGATATTCATTATTTAATATGGTGAGACTTGTTTCAAGTTCTGCATATCAAATGAGTTATTTAGTTAGGGAACTTTGTTGCCGGTTACTGGTAATAGGATGGTGGATACAGCTCTGCTTTGACAGGCGCACCCAATGGCCAATAATGCCAGGTAACCAATTTAGACAAAGAATGGTTAGATAGGGATATTGATATGAAGTTGTTGTTTTATGGTCTTATTTTATTATTATTGATAATCATTTTATTTTGCTATATTTGATTTGCACTGACATGTTTTTATTACTTGATTATACCTGATTGTATTTGTTATTTAGGACTGTACAATTAAATTGCATTACCGTTGTCCACTACCACACCACTTGTTATTTATATATTTTATTTATACAAATACCATTTATTATTATTGCTTGTGACCTAAGTTATATTATACTTTATGTTTCACATTATTGTTGTTTGTTGCTGTACATTGATAATTGTTTCAATGTGTATTTGCTTTTCTACACCGTCCGAGCCTACCATTTATGTAGGTGAATAATCTTAGCAATATGATAATATAATTGATTATATTCATATTGATTACTTTGATGTTGTTGTATTATTTATATTGTTGAGATGTGCGACATATATGCATGTCTGTATTGTATATGTGGGTTTTTAAGGTTTTACCTTATTAACTTAAATCAATCATACTTTTCAAATACAAATGTTTTTATTTATGTTTACGCTTGGCCCATATATTATAAATTATCTGTTTAACAAGTGCATAATATTTACGAGTAAAAGCAATTACCAAGAAAAGGGAGAATCAATTCTGCTAGGACATCTGGAAGATATTAGCCATCAAGTGGCTGCAACGCCCTCCCCTTTTTGGTATTTTATACCTAGATTTTAGTATTTTAACATTAAGATTTTAAACTTAGTCATATACACAACCATGTTAAAATAAAGTTTTGTTTTTTGTTAAACCATCTTTTAATCGCGCAACATACTCAACATACTCAACGCAACGAACATTATGGTCCTTCGAGCCGGATAGTAAAAAATCTAAGTGAAAATAAAAACAAGTGATTATTCGCATAAACAATTAAAACTCAAATCATCAATCATCGAAAAGTTTTGTGCGTGTAACAAGGACAAGGGTCTAAAAATAGTGACTTACGCGAGTGCACACAACAAGCATCTCTAGAAATCAATACATTAAACGCAATTACTCATCAGCAAAGGATTATCACTCTAACAACATTTTACATCTGGACCCTAGAAGCACGAAGCCCAAAGTCAAAAGTAGCCAACTACATTACAAATCATCAGGTGAGGTCGTTCCTCTCATACATTCATTAGTGCTAATTTGTTGTCGCTCCAATTTGGGATTTTTAACGGAAAGTTTTCTAGAGCTAGGGTTGTGCAATGCAATCTTATTAAATCATAATCATATGCATCATTAACATAACACAATTTTACGCATTTTAATCATCGCAATTCATTATTTCATTAAATTTATCATTAATCAAAAAAGCTCGCAAAAATGTCAGTTCTTACATCATTTTCTTTAGAAGAATTAAAAAGAAAACGTGGCGCCCTTAAGGCTAAAGTCACACATTTTGTAAAATATTTAGCAAGCATCCAAGAAAGGAATGATCATCTCGCTGACGTAGACATTCTAACCTTGCAAGAACGTTTAAATCATTCAAAAAATATAATTTTCGAGTTTGAAAACATACAGGGTTTAATTGAAGACAAAACAACCGACGAAAGTTTATTGCAAATCGAATATGAAGAGCGCGATACATTCGAATCTAATTTTCATATGCAAATAGCAACAGCAAAACATATTATAAAAGAATCTACCTTATCTTTAGACAATGAGTCCGGAACTAATTTAATTACGAGCAACCCTGTACACAGCCCTCATGAAAACAATACTTTCAAATTTGCAGGCATAAAATTAAAACCCATTGAAATTCCCAAATTTAACGGTTCTTACCAAAATTGGTTAGAATTTGCGGATTTATTTGAATCGTTAGTGCATAAAAATGAGGCCTTGGATAACATTCAAAAATTTCATTACTTAAGATCATCCTTGGAAGCTGGTGCCGCACAAGTTGTCCGTTCAATTGAATTCACAAGCAGCAACTACATTGTAGCTTGGGATCTTATTCGCGAAAGGTATGATAACAAACGCCTTTTAGTACTAAATCATGTAAAATCACTTTTTAACGTAGAACCAATGCATAAAGAATCATCATACAAATTACGCAATTTAATCGACACTTACTCTAAACATCTACATTCCCTAAAACAAATGGGCCAACAAACCGATCACTGGGACGTATTACTTATTCACATTATAACAACCAAACTAGATTCATCCACTTTACGCGAATGGGAAAACGCCAAGTCAAACGCTAATAAAGAGGTACCTACATTTTATGATCTTAAAACATTTTTAAAGTCCCGCGCAGATTTATTAGAAACTTTAGAAAATAATCAAGCAGACAAAAGGTCTCATTACCACAATTCATACAATAATAATTTAAGAGGGGCATTTAATCACACACGCAGTCATTATTCATCTCACCATACATCAAACTCACATTTTAATTCAAATAAACACCCTGTAAATCAAAACAAGAATTTTAACAATGCGCCTCAAGGCTTGGTTTGTCCCATATGCAAAAATTCCCATATAATATATAATTGCAAGGATTTCATGAATTCATTACCGAGTGAAAGATGCGAAAAGGCAAAAAATGCGCATTTATGCGTTAATTGTTTGAAACTTGGCCACGACAGCCGAAATTGTCGTCACATTATTTCTTGTAAGACATGTAACGGGCGGCATCACACATTATTACATATTAATCGCGTTCAAGGCAATGATCGCTCACGTGAAACTACCTCTAATCCTGTCGTTTTAACCCCAATCGAGCCATCTACTTCGTTAACAAATTGTTCATTCTCTAACAACACGGTACAATGCCAGGTAATCTTACCAACCGCTCTAATAAACGTTTATGACAGATACAATAAAATGCATACAGCCAGAGCACTTCTGGATTCCGGCTCACAAAGTTCATTTTTATCTGCCGAATTGCATAATAAATTAGGTATTGCAACCGAGCAGGTTGATTGGACAGTGTCCGGCATAACAAATATTTCACGCAAATTAGAGGAAAGGTGCAATTTAAAATTATCATCTAAAATAAACGATTTTTGTGCACAACTACAGTGCTTCATTGTTCCCCAGATTTCGGGTCATCTACCGTCTGCGCCCTTAAATACAAAAAATTTAAACATCCCAGAGAACTTGCCGTTGGCAGACCACATGTTTGCTAAACCCCAAAAAATCGACATCCTTATCGGAAGTGACCTGTTTTGGAGCCTTGTGGGTCAAAACACCTTTAGTCTAGGTAAAAACAAACCAATAATGCACCAAACATTATTCGGTTGGGTTATAGCAGGGCCGTACTTTGTACCACTTCCAGCGCGCAACGAAGTAAAGTGCAATTTTTTAACTTCATCTGCCGAAACTCAAATTCAAAATCAGTTAGCGCGATTTTGGGAATTAGAGGAAATTGCCGAAAGGCAAATTTTATCAAAAGAAGAGATTGCCTGCGAACAGCATTTTCATAATACTACTCGACGAGAATCCGCCGGTAAATTTATAGTAGCCCTTCCTTTTAATAACCACCCCGAAAAATTAGGTAATTCCTATCTATCACGAAATCGATATTTTAATTTAGAGAAAAAACTTAATTCAAATCCTAAAGTAAAAACATTTTACGATGAAATACAACAATTAACGAATAATTCCCCTGTTAAAAACTCAAGCAAATTAAAAAATTTATCTCCATTTGTTGACACAGAAGGTGTTCTTCGCGTGGGGGGTCGCTTGCAAAATTCTCAGTTTTCTTACGAAAAACGACATCCAAGTATAATTGCATCTAATCACCCGCTTACAAGGCTTATTTTTCATTATTTTCATTATCAAAAATTATTTCATGCCGGGCCGCAACACCTCTTAGCAGATATTCGAGAAAGTCACTGGCCAATAGGGGGAAGGGACCTAGCCCGCCGCACAGTTCATAATTGCACGGTTTGTTTTCGAGCTAAACCAAAAGGTATACAGCTCATTATGGGAAATTTACCCGCACAGCGACTATTGCCCGGACCACCATTTGTAGTAAGCAGCGTTGACTACGCAGGTCCGTACTTACTCCGAGACCGAAAGGGTCGCGGTTGTAAACTAATCAAAGGTTACATCTGCATATTTGTTTGTTTTAGTACTAAGGCGGTACATATTGAAGTTGTTACGGATTTATCCAAGGAAACATTTTTGTTAGCACTAAAACGATTTATGTCACGTAGGGGAAAACCCCGACAAATTTTCTCGGACAATGGTAAGAATTTTGTCTCTGCAAGTGCGGATTTTAAAGAACTTAGCTCATTTCTTAAATTAAATAAGTCTAGTATCGTAAATTCATTGTGTAAAGACGAGATAGAATGGAAATTCTCACCTCCTTATTCGCCACATTTTGGTGGTCTTTGGGAGGCAGGAGTTAAATTAATTAAACATCATCTCAAAAGAGTTATATCAAATGCACACCTTACTTATGAAGAATTTTATTCGTTATTAACCCAAATTGAGGTAATAATAAATTCGCGCCCATTGACGCCGCTGTCAGCCGATCCCAATGATTACACAGCTTTAACCCCAGCGCATTTTCTTATTGGTCGTCCAATAACCACAACAGGCGAAAAACAATTCACAAGCATCCCGATAAATCGACTTACACGCTATCAGCTGACACAACAGCTATCACAACATATGTGGGAACGCTGGAACAAAGAGTATATTTCCGAGTTACAGAAAAGAACCAAATGGGTATCTACTAAAGGAGATAAGGTTGACGAAGGCCACCTAGTTTTAATCAAAGAGGACAATTTGCCACCCATGAGGTGGAAACTTGGTCGCATCATTGAAGTGATTTGTGGTCGCGATGGTGTAGCACGTGTTTTTAAAATTAAAACTTCTAGTGGTGTCGTAACACGATCTTTTTCTAAAATATGTCCGTTGCCCTTAAACGACGACGTAGAGAATAGTTAAAAGCAGTGAACAAACTAAATATATTGAACTCATGTAGACATAATATAAGTTAGTATTAGGTAGTTAGGCTTAAAATTTATATGTTCGATTATAGCATGTTTAAAATTAAAAGGCAGTCATTTTTACAAATTATATTTTACTTATACTTATATATTTAACGAATTTATAATGCACCAATTGAGATATTCTGCTACTTCATTTGCATTGTCATAATATGATATTATTAGATAGTATTTATATGTAAAGGGTATTGCCATATCAATGTATTTTTCTTTGTTTTTTGTTTGTTTTTTTTTGGCAATACTTGCCAAGGCCGGGGGCATGTTTACGCTTGGCCCATATATTATAAATTATCTGTTTAACAAGTGCATAATATTTACGAGTAAAAGCAATTACCAAGAAAAGGGAGAATCAATTCTGCTAGGACATCTGGAAGATATTAGCCATCAAGTGGCTGCAACGCCCTCCCCTTTTTGGTATTTTATACCTAGATTTTAGTATTTTAACATTAAGATTTTAAACTTAGTCATATACACAACCATGTTAAAATAAAGTTTTGTTTTTTGTTAAACCATCTTTTAATCGCGCAACATACTCAACATACTCAACGCAACGAACAATTTATATTATTAATGTACAGTAGCAATAATAATTAACTCTTGTATAAATTGCCTTTATTAATAAACTTATTTTAATTTAATACTTTTTCTTTGCTTTTTAAATATCTAATTAATTGCTCAAGTACTTACGTATCCAGAACCGTATTCACAACAAAAAGGGGTCCTAACTTAATTTCTTTAAACTAGACGATCACGTGTTTTGGCCAAAGGTAGTTTTTTTGTGGTTTTAATATTCTTTTTAATTATTAATGTGTTCCCCCCATGTCCCGTTCGTTACAGATGTTAATGTTATGTTAGACTAAAAAATATTTTACACACACATTGACAAGCTATGACTTTATGGCGTTTTAGTCACGAGCTGAAGTGAAGTAAATGTCATACAATCGTTAAAATAAAGTTCCATTCTTGTGAAATAATACTAAATGTGGAAACAATTTTATAATACAAAAATAAAAAATTAATTAATATCCAGTATCTTGACGCCAATCTTTAAAAAGTTTATATGCACGTTTGTACTAACCTTTTAATTTCGCCGACAGTAAACTAGTATTTGCCAAACAAATATTTAAGTATAGAATATATAATAGAGAGTATTTGCCGATAAAGCATTAAAAATTTCGGGTGAAGTACCCATATAACATTCTCTTTACTTTCATTGTGAAAAACTGCTTCTATATAAGATTTAAACGGTTTTTATTCCATTTTCAAGGGATACATTTTGATTTTTACCGACAAGTTTGACAAACTCACACTGGCATTTTAAAAGCCGGTAAAACAGACTCATACCACCAATTTGGTTATTATATTTTTGTATAAATATCACTCTATACAAATATTTAATCTAATTAGTTATAAATTAATTTTGTATAATAAAATTTGTCGTAAAAAAAGTATAGTATGCAAATCGTTTATAAACTTTTTTAGAAACTCATTTGATTAAACACCCGCTCGCACCTACTTAAAATTCTTAACTAAAAATGCGTTTATCAAACTTTATACATTACAAACAATTATGTCTCTATGGTTTTGCTTTGTTTTGTATAATAGTTTTTTGTACCAAGTCGCCGTGGTTGCACTCTAACTCAACAGGACACCTCTTTGCCTTTGCTTAAATCAGGGGTTTTAAAAATTAATAATTGTGTTGTATTAACTAACTAACTTAAAGCGGTTTAAAATTCCAGACATTAGTACCTTAGTGTAGTAGCATTGAGTAAGATGTTGGGTTACTCAATGGTAGTAGTTACCATTTTAAGCCTAAAAGACTTACTAGTCATTGATTTAAAAGTTTTGTGCACATGGCCATAAGGAATTGAAAAGGTTAATTATTAAAATTCATATTTAATTAAAAAAAAGCTACAAATAAAATTAAGTTTGTTTTGATAAAAAATATAAAAACTTACATACGATTAACAATTAAAAGAAATCATAAGTTTTATAAATTTGTTTTATAGTTTTTTTTTTAACTCAATTCATTCTTTTGATGTAAAACAAACTAAAAGCAGCAATTTAATAAAACTGAAAAAACAAAAATGTTTTGTTTTCAGTTAAATGAAATTATTCTACTCTACAGCAACATCATCAGATAATTACTTAAAACTAAATACCTGTTTTGTATACGTTGTATGTTTGGCAATAAATTACCAATGCAATAATTAATTCGGCGAATACGCGACGTTTAATGGCAGTGCGTTCAACAGAGTTGCAATAAATTGCAAACAAATTAACCAAATTTTAGGAGTCAAATTTTATTTATCTTAATTAACATGTTGCAGTGATTTAAATGGCGTGTCATTAATTATTGCAATCAGTAAAATTGAAGTTTAATTAGTAGTACCTATAAATTAGCAATTAACCTTGCAATTTGCAATTTCAAAATATTATAAATTAAAACAATTTAACTCTTTAAAACTAAGTTAAGATAAATGAAATAAAAATAGGTTTTGTCAACCAGCTTAAAGTTTAACAGAAGTTAAGATGCCGATACACTTAAATAACAACAAGATAAAAAACAAGTAATGACACTGACGACCTAAAAGAAAGACGAGGTAAAACATAAGCACAAGCCAAGTTGTCAACCAGCTAAAATGATAACAAGTTAAATTAAAGCAAAACTTACGACCTGTTGAATTAAAGACAAAATTACATTAAGGTAAAAATACAACAAGCTAAATAGAACATGCTAAAATAACCACAAGTTAATAACGGGAACGTAAAATGACAACAAGCTAAAATTTTGACTAGATACATTTACAAAGAGACTAACTGACGAACATCTTCATCTGACTAAAAGTTTACATAATCATACTTTAAAATAACTATTAACTAAAATTCCAATTATCACAAGCTCATAATTTTGACAAGATTTATAAAATCAAGCTAAGATTACATTCTAAAATGAAACTAAAGCCAAGCTAAAATTACAACAAGTTATATTTGATAACAAAAAGCTTAACACTAAGATGTAGGGATCTTTTACAACTATAATTCGCTATAAACATGTAGTTACATGTATCCTATAAAAACAAAATGATGAATCGTTTAAAATAATTTTTAGGCCGATTTGCACAGCTACAAGGTCCATACAGAGTCTGTAGTACAGACTTTGCATACAATAGAAGAAAAAGGGTGGTCGTGGCTGCGCTACCTGCGAAGTGGCAGCCGTACCATCTACATCAACAAAATTATAACTTTGTAATTGTATCAAATAAATTAGAAAATTAATCTTCAATAGTTTTGCCCTTTCACCCAGGTTTTCTACATTTTATCTATATAAAAAAAAATTTTGGACCTTTTACACAACCATAAACTCAGTGACGTATAACGCTTAATTTTCATGTATCCGTTTGTCCGTCATCCGTATGTCAGTTTTTCAATAAAATCGTCCGATAAGAAATGTTCTAATTTTCATGCATACGTTTTTTAATGACGTTTAACGGATTGATTTTGCGACAAATAGAAATTAAGTGTCAGTATATTCACTTACTAAATTTACCTAATGCTTAATTGTCATAGTTACAATTATGTCAACAATTGTAACTTTAACAGTTAGCTGTCTAATAAATTTAAAGGTAGGTAAATATTCCTTATAAAAAGAATAAACTAGCCTTAATATACATTAAAATGTATAGTTTTAAAAAAGCAGGTCCTTTTAGTTCTAGTTTTAATTTTTTTTTGTTTGTCCTTTCTTTTTTTCCGTTATTCTTATTAAATAAAAACTTAACCGTAAAACATTATTCACATAACGAACGTAATATTTCCGTTTTACAGTCTTATTGAAAAAATATAAAAATATTTGAAAATAAATTATCTTAAAATAACGTTAGGCGTCAAAAACAGATGTGTAGTGACGGATGAGTTAAAATTATTTAACCTTTCTCTGTCAGACGTACGAAGTTGAAACTTGACGGACCGATAAAATGTCATAATTTTCGAATTATAATTGGACCAATAAGAGCGCTCCCGGATGAACGGACTGACGGACAAACGGATACATGAAAATTAAGCTTTAAGCAACAAAATTTTATTACAAAAATTATTACTGCACTGCAGTGCCAAAGCCAGAAAAAAAAAGTTTTTGCCATGGCAAAACTATTTAAAGTCGATTATATTTCTCAAAAATATCTCTAAATTAGGAAATTTGAGTCTTGCAATCCATTTAAGACGATTTCGATCAAGCTTGAACATTTTTCTTTTTATAATGTGGTAATGTCTAATAGGTTACTTAAAAAAAAGTCTGCATTTATTTATTTTCTACTAAACTCAATACTTCTTTCTATTTTATTATACTGAGTTTACTTCTCTTGGTGTCATTTTTACACAAATCAATCAGGTTTAAATCCAACGTTTTAAAATCGTCTTTTAAAATGTCCTCAAAGCTACAAAAAATCATTTAATGAAATTATATTGCCAAAATCAAGTTTTTTTTTCGTTTTATTAAATCTTTTTAATATTTTATTCCCAAAATGGCAATAATAGCAAGTTCAAGATGGCTTTGTATTTCAATTTCTTGCTTCTAATATTGTATTTAGATTTGCATGATCCAATAATTTCTGAGAAGATTTAATAATTTTAGAATAGCCAGTAAATAATGATTTCCTTGCATAGGCATTGGCACTCCAAACAGTAACTAAAAAACTCTTTACAGAAAGTTTTGAGCTTGCTTTTTAGAATTCCCCATCGGTGTGTTGAGGCGTTTTCGCAAAAGTTAACTGCTAAAGTTTATTGTTTTTATGATGCTCTTATTGTATTTGGAAATATTAGCGGTCTTCGAAACGGGATTCAATTTTCCATTTTTATGTAAAGGTCAACTCTTTATTGGTTTCGCGCTTGGGCTTATAAGCCTTATAAGCCCGATACCAATTAAGAGTTGGCTGTTACATAGAAATGAATGATTGCATAACTTTCTTAAGACCACTTATCTTATCTACTTATATTACATTACATACAATTTACCTGGTGACCAGGAAAGAGCTATCGCATAAACCATAGGAATAAGTTAGTCGTTAATCGGACTAACGTGTTATTGCTTTGATGCGCCAGGGCGCAAGTCAACGCAATCCTTTTTCTAAAATGTAAATTTACTGCATAAACTAGTCACAAAATCAGCATTTTTAACTCACAAGCATACTTATAATATATGTCTTTGAAGATCCCTTGGGATTTTCTAACCCAGCTTTCCGATCACGAGTTAAATTTTAACCGGAGAGTTAAATTATAACAGGCCGATATGACGACAACAGACGAAAACTAAAATGATGACATGCTTACGAACCCAAATCACTACTTACTAAATTGGTCAACATGTTAATTAACAACAATCTAAAGTGGTGTCCAAGTCTAAATTTTAACATTTTAAACTGAGATGGCCCATATTTGGTTGAGCCCAGAAAAATCAAAATCCTATCACGTGTTCGGCGCCAAATGCACTGAGTAAAAAAATGGTCCATATTATTGTATCATACAGTTCTTTCAATTATTAGGTACTGGCGGTTTTTTCAAATGAACCTAAACCCTTTTAGCAATAATCGATTCAATTAAATGCCATTTTTAGAATAAAATTAAGAAAAGCTAAAAAGGTGATAAACTGACAATTTATATCGATGACATTTTTAAACCTAAAAGCAATGTAAATAACACATCCACACAAAACAAAACAAGTATACTTTGTCAAAAGTCAAGAGGTTGTATTAAAATATAAAATTTTGGAAATTTAAAGAAAAGCTTTTTTTTAAAGGAGATATAGATGTGGATATTTAAAATGTAATAAATAGAAGAAGATAATGGCAGGAAAGTTTCATTCTGATAAATATAAGAAGGGTTAAGTGTAGCGAGTTTGATTATGTAATTTATATTTATATATTAATGCCTAGACAAGCTATAAGCTTATTGGAATGTATATGTGCAGAGCCACACCAAAAAATAAAAGTATATTGATCAGGAGACAGACGTTTTGTGCGTGAATGTGTAATAGATGATTGTTTAATAGATTTTTGTACCTACACATGTATTGTAAAATAAAACGTGATTGTGTGTATAAATATACATGTATTAGTATTATTAGTAGTAGTACTTAAGAAAACTACTAAATTTTGCATTACCAGTGTAATGTAATATATATAATGTAATGGAAGATTCGTAATACTTTGTTTTTGTAATGTGTTTCGCTAAGCTTGTGAACATATTATGCAGATTAATTAAGTTTAATTGGAAATATACATACGTTGGGTGTAAGTTTAATTTCCAATATACCTTAAGATAGATAAAACAAACAAAAGACCTCAAGGGTATTGACAGATCCTACATCAACCTTACTTAATTTGCAAATTGTGTATAGAACTTTCGCTTGGAACTACACCAAGACAAGAAAATTTACTGCAGGCAAAACTTTTTGATTATAAGCCTTTGATCTTAGAATTGTTATTATTTCAAGTGGCGCAACTTAAATTAACTGGCAACGAAGTAACTACACCGCTTGCTTTGGCTATTAGCAATATAATCTTAGCAAAAGTATATTGGGCATAAGTATATTTCCTAAAAGTTTAATTTAATTACAATTAAAGTTATTATTTAGCTGCTGTTTGGGTACCAGGTTCATTTTATACATTTATACATTTTACATTTATTTATTTAAAGGCAAATTTAAATTTAATTTATTTTAAATTTTATATTTAAGTAAAAATTTACATATTATGTTTAAAAAATGTAAATAATTAAATTTTTTAATAAATATTAAAATTAATTCATTTATTTAAGTAAATAATTTAGAATAATTTACAAAAACATTACATTTTATCAATTATTGATAAAATGTAATGTTAAATTACGACAAATAAATAAAATAAAGCACATAACCCAAGGTACTTTTGAGGTGTATTTATGGGGAAAGTATTAAAAGGGAAATAATAAATACAGAAAAAAAAAGACCTGGAAGGCTCCTGTTTATTTTTATATTAATTATCTCTCATTAAACCTTCCAAAATGAGGGATTATGGGAGTGAGTTAAACTTATAAAACATTAACGCAAACGACATTTAACTTATTTTCTTAAAGAGAACTCTGAAAGAAGGGTACATCCTGCAAACTCTTAAAATCACGCAATATCTTCATACTGCGACCACAACCCACATATAAAATAAATAAATGAATAAATATATACAATTAGATAAATAATACATTGCTCACGTTGATGCTCCTCGTTTTAATTTTTAGTTTGTTTGTTTGTTTGTTGGGTACAAGTAGATTGAGTCTTAGTCTCTATTTTTGTATTTTAAATGTAACTTTATTCGTCAAGAATTTATTATCCGTTATCCGTACAAAGTTTTTATAATTATTAAATGTATTATTTAAGTTTACATGATTATTGATGTGGTATTTATAAGAGTTTATGCTCATCAACTGTTCGTAATTCAAAATATTCTTCTTATGTCAGGAGACCACGGACAGTGGTCATAAATTAAATGTCGCTATCGCCCAATCACTGTTGACACTCACACTAAATGTAATACTAAATAATTAAATATCACCGGTAAAATCACTAATTACGGGACATAAATTTTAACCTGCGAGTACAACTTAAATCCCATATTCAAGAAAATCGACATCAAGTACACTTAATTTACGCAAAGTTTATGGTTAATTCCCTTTAAGAATTATTCATTAAAATAATTAAATAAAATCAAATACAATTACTTTAGATAAAATCAAGTACAAAATGTTTATTATTTAGAATCTAACATAATGCGAGATTGTTCAAACGTAAATTTACAACATTTCGATTATAAGCGTGGTTTATTAAACAGCAATCTGACAGATTTAAATGTTAGTTTATTTAAATGACTTTTTGAATACATTTTAAACAGTTAGGATACTATCCTATCCGATAGTAATAACCCACGGATTGTTTAGTATGGGGGTATTTGCAGATCTCTTCATAGTATTTTTAAAAATCTTTAGGATACAAATTGTTCGAAGAAGAAATTTTTAGACTATTTTATTCAAATTTAATAGATCTTACTAAAGTGGTGCTTTAATTTTGCACATGTGATTTTAATTTAATTTTTTTTTTGTTTATTTTGGGTTTCAAACGAAATAGTATAATTTAGTAATATAATAAATATGCAATGAATGTGATATTGCAGTTGCCACTATTGAAAATATTACAACGTTGGCCATAAATTATTTTGAAGTTAGCTAAACTTATTTTGAATTTATAGTTACTTTAGTATTTGTTTATATATTCTGTATTATTATAATTGTCCTGTAATTGGAATTCCTTTTCTGTTGGGAAATAAAGATATTATTATATATATTATTATTATTATTATTATTATTATTATTATTATTATTATTATATATATTATTAAAATGATAGCTCAAAAAATATTAAAATTAGCAAATAGTAGAGCAGAAACAATTTGCTACTATACTACTGCAAATACCAAATCAAATAGTTAAAGATAAAGAATTGAACTCGCACACTTAGATAATTACAGCTCCCCCCTCTACTGCAACATGCCCAATGGGCATTGCCCATGGCATGCTATCTTCGTGGGTATAACTTATACCGTATAAGCCACAATTTCATGCTTATTAAATAATACAACATTCAACTACCTTAAATGCTTTACAAAATATTTCCGGAAAAGCGTCTTTTTGGTTTTTAATCATTTGGAAAAATCTATTTTGTTTAATTTTATAAAATTTTATAAAAAAAACAATATTTTATAAACAATAATTAAAATTAATATTTATATTTAAAAAAAAAATCTTTTGAACTATGGTTTTTATATATAAGTTTGAATTTACCCCACAAATATGTTTTTTTATAAAACCAACGCCTATTAAACAAAGGATATTAATTAATTATACTATTATATTCAAATATAAAACTTATATGTATTAACTTAATGTTATAGGATAAAAGCAAGTGGGTATAAATATAAATTTAAAAATTGTAATTAAACCGGCAACGAACTTATAAAGTTGTTAAAATTCTTTGTTTTAATTACACGAAGAAAATTAACTTTCCTGAGTATAACTCACTATAATAGGGCAGTTTGTGCTTTTTTTAAATTAGTTTTATATTCATGTTTGCAAAAAGTTTATTTACTGATGTAATTTGATTTTTTATTGATAAAAACGAAAAAATATAAAGCTCCATAATTTTAGGTTAAGAGGATAAGTATAAATGACAGTTTTTGGTAAAAAGTAATGTATGGTTAATTTTACATAAAATTATCATTCAAAATTTAAATTAGCCTGAATATTTCTTATCATCTACGATACGAAAAAAATACACTTTCTTTATTTTGAAATTATACTATAGTTTTCCTTTTTCAAATAAATGACCCATTGTTTGAAGCTTGTAGACAATAATGTTTTTTGAATGACCTTTCCTTCATTGAAATGAGCCATTCACGTCAAATTTTTATTTAAAAATTTGCTTAAACTATTTTTGTTCGTTTACGATACAAAACAATTTATAAATCAATTAAAACCGACGATCGTAACAAATTAAACAAACCAAATCTTCTTTTATAGATATTTTATTTAAACATATTCATGTGTACATAAAAGTTGAAATCTTTCTGGGACAGCATGTTGAATATTGCAATAAAATATCCTCATATTTCCCACACGATGAAAAACCAAAGAGTATTTTTAACCGCCCATAAAATGGCTAAAATGCCTTTGATAGTGATAATAAAAATAAAACATTGTTCAAACTAAAGTTTCTTATAGATTTATATAAATTCTTTAAATTGGTTTAAATTTAAAATATCAAATAATTATTACTCTAAACAGTACACATAAGATTTATTATATAAAGAATGGACTTTTGTAAAATCTACTTAAACGTAATATTAATTTAGTGTAAAAATTTTAAATTAATAAGAAAAGCTATTCTTAGCGATAATAAGTATTATAGAAAAGGATTGAAACTGTCCAAAGAATAAGAATAGATATCAGGGCTGACATTTTATCTGTGCGTCCATTTTTTTAAATTTCCTTTAGATAAATCGGTGCAGTAAAGCCATGCTTAGTAAAAAACTAAAGTTACTATTTAAATGTTCAATTTTCTTGTCAATCAGACATAAATCCGAGAGCGTTCCATTAATCAAAACTTGATTAACTAACTCCCTTAATAAAGTGTCATTGCCATCAACTTTCTTTCCATACCCTTCATAATAATTTATCTCCTCCTTTTGGTCTGACTTTTAAAAAAATAAAACTTGAGTTTTATTAATTGCTGGTTTTTATTAGTTCCTAATTAACATTTTATGTCATTTAATCATATCACGACTAATTAATTCTTTGGTGTGGCGGATAACATTTTTAACAATGTGAAGTACGAGTGGTAGGAAAAAAGTGTTCGTGCACTGTTCAAAATTTCATGACCATTTTAACACCAAATTAACACCATACATGGTCTATATGGATACAAACGAAAATGGTGTTAAATATGGTTCGTTGGTCTGGTGTAAATTCAAATACTAAAATGGTGTTAATTTAACTTTGACACAGTATTAAAATAAATTTTACCTGGTGTAAATTGAACTCCTTTTCAGTGTTAAATATTATGTGTTTGTGGTCAAATTAAATCATACTACACAGAAAAAAGGAAAAAAAAGGAAACAGAAAGTTCCTTGACCCATTACTAGTATATTACCAGTGGTATTATTCCAGAAAATGGCACCTTCAACTCGCTAGATATAATGTTTTTAGTGCGTTCCACTAACTTAAAATAATTCAAGTATTGACAGCTGTTTCCACCTATAGGTGGAAACAGCTGTCAATACTTGAATTATTTTAAGTTAGTGGAACGCACTAAAAACATTATATCTAGCGAGTTGAAGGTGCCATTTTCTGGAATAATACCACTGGTAATACGTATACTAGTAATGGGTCAAGGAACTTTCTGTTTTATAAGGTCTCTTTAGTATCGAACAACTTTTGGTGTCACACCAAAGCAAAGGACTACCTGAGTTTATATATTCTCCATGTAAGTCAACAGAGGCGAGATTTAAGAACATCACGTGATCCACACCGCCTTTGCCGCGATCGGTACACATTTTCAATTATAATTCATGGTGTTATATTAACACCACTTGGTGTTGGATTTTGACACCACAGATATTTTAAACAGTGTGATAAGCGCAAAGTTAAGCCAAAGTTTGTATCGTTTTGTGACTTATTGACTTTCTTATTAAAGTCAATTATCATATTATACAAAACTGATTTTATCTACTCCTACATTGACGAGCTGTAACTTTATGGCATTTATTAACGGGCTGAAGTGGCTTTTCGACATTTTACGTCACGGGCTGAAGTTAGCTTTATTATAAATTGGGAAAAAGTGAGGTTAAATTCGGGTGACAGTTGACAGATGTCAAAATTTTAACAAATAAAATTGGCTTTAAATTCTGTTTTGTGTTCGTCGTATCTAAAGTATAGTATGCAACTCGTTTATAAACTTCTTTAGACACTCGTTTTTATTAAACACTCGCTCGCAAGCTTCGCTCGTGCTTAATTAAACTCGTAACTAAAATGGCGTTTATAAAACTTGATACATAATATACTATTAAAATTAATAAACTAATAATACCTTTAACTTGGTCAAATTGTTTCTTTCTTTTTAAATCAAATACTATTAATTTAATAAAAAAAATCTTTTAAATTAGCAATATCTTAAAATTTAATGTTGTAAACATTCGTTTTTATCTATTTTTTACAACTTTAGTGTGGTAATTTAATATTTAATTTAATTTAATTGAATATTAATTTAATAAAAAAATCTTATAAATTAGCAATACCTTAAAATTTAATGTTGTAAACATTCGTTTTTATCTATTTTTGTACAACTTTAGCTTAGTAATTTTATAATATTCTATAGATGGGATTATTCTAAAAAAATTCAATCATTGATAGAGCACGAAAAAACATTACGAACAAACACAAAAATCATTTGTTAAAAATGTATTTTACCAGAGATTTAGCCCGGCAAAGTTAAAAAATAAATAGTATGTTAAAAAACCGGATTGTATAAGGGTCGAATAAAAACAATCAGAGCACAACATCTATATAACGCTGAATTTAGAGTGGTTTAACCCTTTAAAAAACGAATATGCATAAGTCTATTGCGAGAAAATGTCTAATTAGATGAGATATTTATATTATTTTTTATTTGATTTGCTTTTGAGACAAAATTATTAACGCATTATAATTTATATTGCATGCGATTTAGGAATGTTTTCTGCAGTTGGTTACCAAATGTCAGCTTAACCTTGTTAATCCAGGTCCACATAACCAACTGCAATCTGTTAAGTAATTGAATAGGTAGTTTGTAATTATAACAATCATTTTGTAGATTTAATAACAAAATCCTATGTCAATAATTAAACCATAATTTTTGTAATTTTTAAAGAGAACCTTATTTTTACAAACCTTTTTGTAGACCCGGTAAGAAAGTATTTGTTGGAAATTGGGAACTTAAATAAAAAGAATTTTGATAAGTGATAAGAAATGTAGCTTTATTAATAAATTATCTAAACAAAAAACATAACATACCTATACCTACATAAATAAACACAAAAAAACATACACACAATTAAATAACACACCATTCTGAATTCAAGAAATTTGGTAAAATATAATTATCAGTACTACTACAACACTTACTGATGTATTTCGTAACTTTAACCCACTTCACTGTATCCCCTAATTTCAGTTTGAAAACCAGTGATGGCATCTTTTTGGAATATTATATATATTATAAACACTCTGGACAGTTGTTACGACCACGTTACAAATTAGAATAAAGTAATCAGGTATTGTCGGTGAGAAATGTTTTGATTGACTGCTTGAAATCAATACTTTTTTAACGAAATAATTTGCTAAACATTAACTTTAAAATTAACACAATGCTTATAAATTGCATATTACCTTTAGAAAACTTTCGGTAAAGGATTTTAATTTGTTAAAATAATTACAAACCCTGGCTTTCTCCAAAAAAATATGTTAAAATTTTACAAAATAAAATTAACAAACTACAAACTCATGTTAACAAATCTGATTTTTATAACGTTCCTTTGAAAACCAATATTATTAATACTGTTAACAAATCTGATTTTGATAACGTTCCTCTGAAAACCAATATTATTAATACTATTAATAATTTTTGACAGTGGTTTTTTTTTGTGCTAAGCTCAATTGAGCGAAGCACAAAAAGACGGGTGAGCCGAATGTTATACAACATTTTATCTTAAAGGCACAGTTTTATTTCTTAAATGATACATAAAACGTACTTGCAAATATAATAACAATTATAAAAAGTATAAAGTAAGGTTAGATAGCTTTAGAACTGTCTGCAGGAATGGCATTTTTTACAGACTAGGGTGTTGAAAACCTCCCGGGATTAGTCCAAATTATTTTTACAGTATATAGCTTACATTATAGAACACATGAAAATAAAAAATATTTGTTATTATGCTAACTACGTTTTCAAGAATTATTACATCGTTACAAAGTTGTGAAAAAAATACCCCATCTATTTGCGTATCGTAATAAGATATCATGAAATGCAAATGCATGTCATAACGTTGCTTTCAACTCTCTTAAAATGAATTATTCAAAAATGACTAATTGTCAGCCTCTAATAGCTTCAGTCCAAAATGTCATCAAAATAGAGCAGTTTTTGAGATATAGTCAATGCCATATTATATGAAAAATTGACTATATCTTTAAAAATATTTTGTACTTTTATAACTTTTGACGACATTTTCGAATTCAGCGGACAATTTTACATAGAAATTAACAAATGTCCGGGATACACATTGCTGCTGACTAGAAGAATTATTATTAGTGGCTACTTTTTCGCTATGACAATTAAACCAAGGAGTAAACTACTGGGGCTTCAAAGTCTACAATAAACTACCACAAGAGTTTAAATATCTGTCTTTGTACAGTTTCGACCGTGCTGTTAAACTCTTTTTGCTTCAAAATGTTTTTTTATAGTCTCGATGAATATTTCTGTACTATGTATATTTTTAATTGTTTCATTGTTTTTTATCTATATATACTTGTTTATTGCTCATTTGATTGTGTTTATGCTTTACTTTAGAGTCAAACCACGTCAAGTGGGACCAGAAAATTTCACGAAATCACCGATTTTGAAAATAATCACATTATTGTGTAGTAGGCATGACTCATATGTCACAGTAAAAAAATTGTTTTAAAATTCGTTTTTTTTGGTAATGTTATTAAGGTTGACAATTTTGTCAAACTTTAGAGCACGGTAAAATTCAAAAAATAGAATCTCTGGAACCACTATGTATAATTGAATTAAATTTTACACACTATTATAGAAATGTTTAGACTATATAATGATCATTTAATTAAGGTTAATTTGTTTAAATAAAATAATTTTGCATACATTTATTATAAACAATTGAAATTTTTTATGTGTTCTTCACGCTGAAAAAAAATTAATCTTGTGTCATAATATGCGGCAAACGTTCCCGTTTAATAAGATGTACTCAAAAATTTGTCTTTCCTATGTCATTCCGGAGATATTAATTTTTTTTGTCCCGCTGTGCGCTTGATCAGTACGCGGCGCGCTTCGTTTCTAGCTCGTCCGTTCTAACGTTTTAACGGTGTGCCTGAACGAAGTTTACGTCACATAAAAATGCCGCCAAAAACTGATTGTAGTTTCTTGTTCGGTACCCTTTGGTGACTTAAAAATGATATTTACCAAAGTTCTAGCTGCTCCTCTTTTCAAAATTGTTCGAAAATTCATGATTTTTTTTTAAATTTTTGTTTATCCCTTTGACACATTTGCACACCGATTTTTATAAAATTAGAGTAAATTATTTAGGAGACTAAGAGAATACTTTTTAATATTGTTCACATCATTTGATATATACAGGGTTAGCCAAAAATCACTTATTTTTAATAATGCAAAAGCGTAAATTCATGATTACTTATAGCATAACACGCGAAGAATATTTATCCCCAATTTTTTTTTAGATATTTCTACGTCTATCAGGCTACAAAATTCCATTTTTATTAACATTTTACAAGAAAAATAGATTTGTAATAAAATTTAATAAAATAACGCTTAGAGAGTATTTAAAATGTTGTTTAATTTAGGCTTTTTAGTAGTTTTCAATTTTGAACGAAAAATTGGTTGAAGTTTTTTGATCGGCACTCTTTGGTGATTTAAATAAGATATTTACCAAAATTCTAACTGTTTTTTGTTTAAATTTGTAAAAAAATCATTTTTTTTAATTATTTGTTTATCGCAAAGTCTACCTTTGCCAGAGTACACATTTGTACACCGATATTGTAAACGAGAGAAACTGTTTTTATACTGAGCACATCATTAGATTTATATAGGGTTAGACAAAAATCACTTTTTTATATAGTAAAACGCATAATGCATAAAAAAGATTTTTCAAAATGTTTCGAAAAGGGGAGCAGCTAGGATTTTGGTAAATATTATTTTTAAGTCACCAAAGAGTCCCGAACAAGAAACTGCGGAATTTTTATGCGACTTAAACTTCGTTCAGGCACACCGTGTCCTGACAAGCTAGCAGCGAAGCGCGCCGCGTACTGATCAAGCGCACAGCGGGACAAAAAATTTAATATCTCCTGAATGACATATGAAGGACAAATTTTTGAGTACATTTTATTAAACGGGAACGTTTGCCGCATATTATGACACAAGATTAATTTTTTTTCAGCGTGAAGAACACAGACAAAATTTCAATTGTTTATAATAAATGGATGCAAAATTATTTTATTTAAACAAATTAACCTTAATTAAATAATCATTATATAGTCTAAACATTTCTACAATAGTTTGTAAAATTTAATTCAATTATACATAGTGGTTCCAGAGTTTCTATTTTTTCAATTTTACCGTGCTCTAAAGTTTGACAAAATTGTCAACCTTAATAACATTACCAAAAAAACGAATTTTAAAATAATTTTTTTACTGTGACATATGAGTCATGCCTACTACACAATAATGTGATTATTTTCAAAATCGGTGATTTCGTGAAATTTTCTGGTCCCACTTGACGTGGTTTGACTCTTAATGTTTACAATTGACTTTTCATGTAATTTTTATTGCAATGAATAAACGTTTATTATTATTAGTCTAGTAACATTTTAGTGACATTTTAAGAGAGTATAATACCCAAGTAGAAAAACCCTTAGACCGATTCTGCTTAAATTTGTGTAAATCTTAAAGGTGTCCGTTGATCACCCAATGATTTTGAATGGGTTTCCCATTTTTAACCCCATATTTTTGACGCAACTGAATTTTGTTGGAAAATCATTATTTAATTTAGAAGCAGAAACTTATGTTTTAATTTTTCATTAGATCAGTTACTTCGAATATATTTAAGTTTGAAATTTCACGAAACTCCTAATTTTATTATGTTCATATTTTATTTTAAAATTTAATAACACGACAGAAAGAAACTTTAAAAATTAAGAATGCAATTTCTTAACATTCAGCACTTTAGAAGAGATTCAACAGCCCACGCAACTTGTGGTTTTTCTTTAACTGCACTACGTTTAGCTCGTATTTTGTCTATCAATTCTCATCAAGTCCTTACTGGTCACGGTGTCACTGAAGGGTCTTATCTGCTGGGCTGGAGTCCACTCCACGTCTAACTCGCAGCAAAGCAGCAACAGCAGCCCAGCAGATAAGACCTGAAGATGGTACATAAGATTGTACCGAAATTTCGGGGTGAGTCGCAAATAAATGGGTATATATTTACAGAATAATAATAATAATAATAATAATAATAATAATAATAATAATAATAATAATAATAATAATAATAATAATAATAATAATAATAATAATAATAATAATAATAATAATAATATTTATTGGCTGTACATAAAACCCATAAACAAATACAAGACATAAAATATTTGATAGAAATATACAGCAATAAATAATATGGGTATATATACAAAAACGCAACAATGTGCATTTGTACGTGCAATTCATTACTCTAGTAAATTAAAGTACCTACAATTATATAAATAATAAACAGAAAAATAATAATACAAATATTATACATTTATATATATATATATATATATATATATATATATTAGACTGGTTCAAAAAAATCGAATATTTTTTTTTCTTCAAAGCCCGCATTAAAATATCTTCCTAGTGGTGAAAAAAGAAGCCTGTAAAAATTGTAGCTCTTAATATTAATATTTAGAGGTCGCTCATCGTGAATTTCTATTTTACGTTTAAATAACACAGGGATTCTTTTTTCTTAACTTTGAAATTTTATAACTCGTTTTTGAGTGAACATATATGTCTAATTTCAACCTTGAATAACTATTAAAGGAGTGAATTTACGAAAAAAATTATAAGAGACATTTTTTGTAGAACGTTCAATTTTCTTCAAATATATATAGAGTTCATTCCAATATATTGGAATGAACTCTATATATATTTGAAGAAAATTGAACGTTCTACAAAAAATGTCTCTTATAATTTTTTTCGTAAATTCACTCCTTTAATAGTTATTCAAGGTTGAAATTAGACATATAATAAATGTAACGTTTAAATAACACAGGATTTTTTTTTTACTTTTAATTTTATAACTTTTTTTTTGAGTGGACATATTGGAATAAGTGATAATTTTTTTCCAGATTTTTGTGAACTTTTTTTAATTTTTTTTATGTTTCTTTAAAGAAAATTATCGCTCATTCCAATATGTCCATTCAAAAAAAAGTTATAAAATTAAAAGTAAAAAAAATTCCTGTGTTATTTAAACGTTACATTTATTATATGTCTAATTTCAACCTTGAATAACTATTAAAGGAGTGAATTTACGAAAAAATTATAGGAGACATTTTTTGTAGAACGTTCAATTTTCTTCAAAAATATATAAAGTTAATTCCAATATGTTCACTCAAAAACGAGTTATAAAATTTCAAAGTTAAGAAAAAAGAATTCCTGTGTTATTTAAACGTAAAATAGAAATTCACGATGAGCGACCTCTAAATATTAATATAAAGAGCTACAATTTTCACAGGCTTCTTTTTTTACTACTAGGAAGATATTTTAATGCGGGCTTTGAAGAAAAAAAAATATTTGATTTTTTTGAACCAGTCTAATATATATATATATATATATATATATATATATGGATCATTTGTTCAATTTTAAAAATATTAGTAATACTAAAATAATAATAACAAGTAAAAGCAAATAACTAATAATGTTAAATTAATATTTAGTGGTAAATAAAACCCATATAATGCGTTAATAATTTTACAATAAACTTTTTTAATTAATTAAGTTTTTAATCATATTTAATTTGTTCATGCCATTCTCTTTTCATGACAACACAGAACATTTTTTAGAAATTATAATTGGTTTGGTGAGCATGGAATTTGAAATGTAGTCAGGATGAAAATATAATTTTGGGAAACAACTTTGTGGCAAATTTGCAGTATATTTCACACTTAGTAAACCCGAGATATGCTGGATATTTGACTTTACACAAATATTACACACTGCTTGATTTTAAATATGCTTAACTATCACTATTAAAAGTTTTGTGGTACGTTTAATTCCAACTTTATCCTTTAGTTTTTATTCAGTTTTTAGGTCGTTTAATTATCAAGTTCTTAATAGTTTTAAGGGTAGTTTAAATTCTTTAGGTTACCTAATTTTGTCATTTAAATTCATGTCCAATCGTATCAACATCATTGGAATTTTCATTCTAAAGTCTTATCTCAATTTATATTACCTCCTTTAGAACTGTAATTAAAAAATATACAAATAAAATTTTGCTTTTGTTTGAATTTTAAAACTTTCTATACAAAATTTAAACGATGGAAATTGTTAATATTCAAAATTTTACCAACCGCCTTTTGTTTTCCGATAAAAAATAATGGAAATACATTTCAACAATTATTCCACTGGGAATAATTTTCTTATAAAATTCAATTTTATTATAAGAATTCTGATATAAATTACTTAATATTTGTATTTGTGGATTAACAAATTTCAACAATAATAACACAGCCCCACAAAAAAATCGATCTTCTGGGCTGGGGATCAGACCATGTTTACCATACGTTTTTGGGGTCGCTGAAGCCAAATCCGGAGCCCGTTTAACCCCATCAGGTTTTCAAGATATACTGAAATAACCTAATAATCCAAGCTAATAAGCCTTTTTTTAAACCAAAAACCTTGTAACCGAAGGTGTTTATTTACAATAACTTTATAACCTTTTATATTGAACTGCATAAATCCATAACCCTACCCTACTCCAATATCCCCATAATCCGAATCCCAATAACCACATAACTCAAGCAATTGAACTTAACCTATTATCACGCAATCTGTCATATCCAAATAATCCCGGAAACGAAGCTGTTGATCCACAATATCCTTATGATCTGATATATTTATCCCCATAACCCCATAACCCAACCACAATAACCCTATAATCTGAACTTCAATATAACTTAATCCATCGCAAAAAAACAATTAGTTAAACCCTAATTGCGATATAATAGGTTGAGTTTAATTGCTTGTTATGTGATTATTGGGATTCGGATTATGGGGTTATTGGGGTAGGGTTCTTTGGTTATGAAATTATTGGCTTCAATATATAAAATTATAGTTATTGTGAATAAACAGCTTGGGTTATAAGGTTTTTGGTTTTAAAAAGGCTTATTCGCTTGGATTATTAGATTATTTGAGGTTATCTTGAAAACCGGGCTTCGGATTCGGCTTTAGCGACCCCAAAAACATATGGCCAGGACATCGATTTTTTTGTGGGGTTATTTTATTAAATAAAGGTTAGATATTTTTAATAAATGTATACAAATAAGGAATAAGGGGATGTGGATTTTAAATTAACATCATGGATATTTCAGGATACGTGTCGGACAGTTTTAAAAATGCTTAAGAAATAGGTATCTATTTAAAACTACTGCAAATTTTTAGGAATTTCATAATTAAATAATATTTTTAATTCAAATTACATCAGTTTTATTTAAACAAACATTATTTGTATTAGGCACTCTATATCAGTAAAATAATTTTTATTGAGAAAAAAATAGAAATTGATTTACTTTATTATAAATATTTTGGATATGGAGAAAATTTTTTTAAACAATCAAAAATTAACAAAAATTAAACGACTACGAACGCGCCATGATTGGCTGTCACGTTTGTGATTTTATTAATAAAATTTTTACTAATAATATTATAATTATTAGGTATTTGACAGCTGTCAATGGCATTTACCGCTACTGAAAATAATTAAAATTTGGTGCAGATTTCTTCAAAAATTATATTCGGTTTACTTCCGGTGACAGAAGTAAAAGTATCAATTAAAAAAATCAAACAATTATAATAATGTGAATTTAACTAAAAAACCTAATAATTTATATTAATTATAATTTAATAATTTGTCTTAAGCGAAAGTTACGGTGACTGCAAACATTGAGAGTTACTCGTGTTAGGATTTTTTTTGGTTATCGTGTCACTGGTACTGGGTTACAATAGTTATTTGTTTTACAAGTGTTGAAAATCGACTTTTTCATACGAGTGTTTAAGTTGCTCACAAGGCCGTCAGGCCGAGTGTGCATTAACACGAGCTTGAAGAAAGATTTTCTTAAAAGTAAAACACAAAGTTTTTTCTACGACCCTTTTATTTTTTTATTATATTAATACAAAACAAAATAACCTAAACACGTGTTTGACAGCTGTTAAAATTACTTTCATCTTATTCTTTTAATTTTTAAGGTATAAGTTACTTAAAATCAATAAACTTACCTTCTCAATTTAAATAAAGGCACTAAAAATTATAATTTTTTATACAAACATAATTAATTTTGTTCTAAATGATATTTGAACATGTATGTATGTATACATATACAAATACAATACAAATTTTGAAACGATGTCACGATGCTGTCAATTTCTTTTCATACAGACCTGTCACTTTTCACACAGAAATGTCACTTTACATTCGTGTTTTGTCTTGCCAATGAAAAGATTCATTTTCTAAGCAACAATGCCAATACGAAATGTGACTTTTACAAAGTGGTCGTACAAAAAAATTTATTTTTAATTTGGTATAACTACACTCGGCTGCAGTATTAACCAGAGACTAGGTTTTTCAGAAAAAAATGAGAAGAGTTGTTTTAATTTCCAAACATTTTTAAATAAATCATGAATACTAAAATTATGTGGTGTTGAATAAACTAGTAAGAAATATGCCTTAGTATCGATCATTTCCTCATCTGGCTTGAATGACGGCTCTAAACCTTTGTGGCGTGCTCTGAATGAAAAAAGAAACCTCATCCTGAGATATCTGCTCCCATTCATTAAATAGAGCTTGTTTCAACCAAACCACTGTATAAAACTTGTCATAGTTCCACCTATTTTTTCTGCCTTGGTTGTCCCACATATCGTCCCCATGATCACATAACGGCGTGTCTCAATTTAATAATTTCACAGAGAATTTTTAACATGTAGTAAGTAGGTAGCACATTTTTTGTTCTAAAAAATAACTAAAATTAACAAAAAAAATCAATCTTTAAAATGCCCAGTAAAATTGTTAAATTTAAGATACGCGCTTATGTTATAATGTTCTATAAGGTCATGACTCTTGAGAAGCTACTTGTGGCACAGAATACCAATATCGTGAGGGGAATTGACGAGTTACAAGGGCTGTATGCGGTCGAACGTTATCCTATAATATGAGCCCTAACAACTATATGTTGGAACAAACAACTAGTTTACGAATAAAACGGTAGTTTACTAAATCAATTTGATTTTAATGTTTTAAAAATTGTAAAAGCAACATTTTAGATGTCATTTAATAACAGTTGTAGGAGAAAATTCTCATTATTTTATTATTGAAATTTATTTAAGTGTTTCATGTTCAATAAATGTTGGAACAAAACGTTTTAAACTAAAGAAAACAGATATTAATAAAGCGTAACGTCGCCTTTTGCCCGTATAACTGCCTGAACTTCATTAGACATCGTATTCACAAGGCTTACAAAGAGTTCAGGTGCAAAATTATCCCAAATTTCTTGGCAATTGTGTTATGGTTCGTTGTGGATTATTTCTCAGATGTTGCATCATCTTGTGCCACAGAGTCTCTATCGGATTAAGATCCGGGCTGCTGGAAGGATGTGACAAAACCTTAATATTATTCTCCCCAAACCATATTTTTGTAGATTTTGCAGTATGGCATGAGGCACCGTCTTGCTGAAATATAAAATCCACATTGGAATATAAGTTTCCAGCACTTGGTAAAAACGAGTTGGTTAGAATGTCCTAATAGTTAGCTGCGTTTAAAGTCCCTTCAATAAAGTGTAATTTGCCCAATCCTTTTGCCGACATACATCCCCACACCATAATGCCTTGTGGAAACCTGACTGTTCTTTTGAAACAATCCTTATGGAAAGCTTCTGTATGGTCTCAAATTATGCGTTTTTGGTATACGGTAGACTATAGTCTCCCACACAAACATCAAATTTACTTTCGTCACTGTACTTTACTTCCAGTCATTTTTGGATCACGACATCTTAGATTTAGCCATTAGCAATTATAACGATTTTGTAACTTCCGTCAATAATGGTTTTTCTTTAGTTGGTAAATTTAAATGTATAAAATTTGCACGATAAATAAATACTAAATATACTTTATAAAAGCTAAGACCACCTTGATGGATATATTTACAGCAGCATTATCGGGAAACGTTAATTTCTGATTCTCCACTCCACCTTGAAGTCACTTCCCGCAGCGTATTTTTTCTTCCTGACTTGCTTAATCAAATATCTTGCGCTTCTTTGAGAAACAATTTTTGGACGACCTGAACTTTTAACAAGTTTATTAATATTCCCGGTTTCACCATATTTTTTATGATATTAAACACAGTAGTCGTTGTTATCGCAGATTCAGTAGAAATTTCACGCATTGTTTTGCCTTTATGGTACTGATTAATAATAATTTCGTGTACTTTTGATTGGTAGGCTTCCCGCTGACAGTATTTAAATTGTTGAACTGATAAAATCCTGGTTATAGCAACCATATTTTGTTTCAAAGCCATTGAGATAATAAATTCCAATTACAAAATATTAAGAATTTTAACGCACAAATGTTATAACATGACACATAAAATGTTGCCAATGCTATTTTTTCAATAAAAAAAAAATAAAATTAGATTGATTTGGTAAACTAGCATTTTATTTGCAAAATAAATACTTGTTCCAACATATAGTTGTTAGGGCTCGTAGGAGAACATTATTTCCAACAAGTGGTACCACATGCTCTTCGAGACACACATGTACCTGTCAGCATTAATGCTACCTTACTGAAACGTTACAGGGGCGGTACAAGCTTTAAAAGAAATGCATCCCCATATCATTACAAGTGTGGTGGTGCACCTTCACCACCACCAAACTGTACTGGGAGAAAAACAGCACTGCATATGGCGTTATCCACGTCTTTGGTAAACATTTTTAAAGAGAAAGCATCCCATACCCTAATCAACATGAGTTCGCTCAAATTTCAAGCTCTGCCTGCGATGAGCTGCGTTCAAAAGAACGTATTGTGAACATCTGCCAATCTCATAGTCAAAGCTGTAGCTATGTCTGGTCTCGCAGGACTTGTACTCGAAGAGAACGGTCTTCAACGGCATTGGATGATGGTGGTCTTCCTTGCCCTGGTAATCTTAGTAGTAAGAACCTTTGTAATGCATCAGACACTGTACTAGGTATAATAAGCAAGTTGACAATATATCAGAACATAAAATGAGCCGAAAAAATGTCCTCTTAATATTTGAAAGCCAAAAAACTTGAGTATATTTTACTGCTACGTGTATAGTGTATGCAATTTATTTCTTTATTCGGATTTCCACTATTTATTGCGAAACCGGTAAAAACTAAACTCCGGATTGCCTCTCGAAAACACCCAACAACACAAAAAATCAGTTTTTGTTGATATTTTTTAAATTTATAATATTTATAATATTTTGATAGCTGCTTATTAAAAGATGTAGTTTTGTTACGATGATGACGACCACTAGCGATACTTCTTTGGCGTATATTAATAATAATTGTTAACCACTCTACAAAAATACTGTTTTAAAAGTTATTTCTAGCACCATTCTTAATACAGTCCAAATAATATACTAGTTTAAATATGTATCACTGGCTTATTAATGTTAAGTTATATCCAGCCTAAAAGCTCATTCACATCCATTTAATAAGCGTAACTTGCTGTTTACATTCGTAGAACAAGTAACTTAACGTATTCAAAAGTTGGGTCCGGCTCAACTTAAGGGAATACGTTTCTTGTTATTTCACTTTTATAGATAGATAGGCAACCAAGTCTACATCGATGTATACATTGCGCGTGCTTGTATATTACGTTCTTTGCGTGTATTAAGTTAATGTAAACAGACAACTTAACAGACGTAGGTTTCTTAAGTTAAGTTAAGTTAAGTTACGCTTATTAAGTGGATGTGAATGAGCTTTAAGAAGTTTAATTTTAATTACGTATTATGTAAACTTAAGCTGGTTTAAAAAGGGTAGGTACTACACGTATTTTATTTAGTATATTTAGTAGATTTAACTATAATTTTAGTTATTCGTTGGAACAACAATTGTTAGGAATTAGAATTACCGGAATTTTTTTTAATTATTTAAGAAAAAATGACATTCACACATTGTTCGTTTTTTGAAATTTGTATAACCTTACTTTTGGATTGTGACCTGGCCTAAATATAAAATTCTTTTTGAAGATTTTTAAAAGAGCATGGAGTAAAACAAAATAGAAATTTTTACTTTTTACCGGATATTTTGTAAATTTACAATTGGGTTTGCCAGCACTTTCAGTCTTCTCTTTGGTAAAAGTAAAACTAGGCATTGAAATTTAAAATGTCCGAATTTCTCAGCAGGTTTTTATCACAACTTGGTTACATCATGGATATCTTTACAAAAACATTAGGATGAGGATGTAAATCTTCTTATTACAATATATTTAAAATTTTAAGAGGAAGTTTAAAAAAATCTATATTACCCCAGGCAATTCAGAAAACCTAAGCTATGGGGATACAAATTATTGAGTGTGTATAGTGTGTGAAGGCAGTGGTTGAAGGGGGCATTAAGTTGGCACTCTCTGCAATAAGAACAACATTTCCCAAAGCAATTATACGCATGGCGTGGCGACTTTACTGCAGCCCAACTCCATCTGAACCTGCTACCTGACCTGCATTCACGAAATAAATCCGACATAAATTCGTTTTTAATATATTATTCAGGGATGGCGGTTGAATAGGAAGTGCGATGTAAAATGAGGAAATAATATTATCTTTTAAACCTCAACGTATTTTATGTGTTTTCTTTTATAAAATGTTATGATTTTGTTTGCATATAAAATAAATGCCAGGATTAAGTATAAACAAAAATCTTAGTTTATATAAAATGAGGAAGACCAGAAGAAATATTGTTTAGTAAAAGTACGCTTTTGTATATTGTTACACAAAGTTGGGAAAACCCGTTGAGATAATTCTTAGAAAACCTTTAGTTGTTTTATAGTTTTTCTCAAAGGCTCTAAATGTGTGAAGACGAGTTTTTATAAGGGTTAATGTTTTTATGATAATAAGTTTGTCTTTTAGTTTACAATCAAGAAAGTTAAAAGTTAAAAAACCAATTGTTAACAATGGAGTAATCATCATTGGGGTTTTTTAAAAGATTTACTTTTTAAACTAATAACTTTTAAATCAAAATAAACAATATTAAAATAATACAAGATATTAATATAATTAAGAAAATGGCAAATTAACTTAAAACTATGATTAGTAGAGATTATAAAATGTATTAAGAGATTATGTTCATTAAGGCTTGATCATCAAAATTTAATGTAAAGTAGGTTGAAGTAAAGAATTAATTGTTTACTTAACTAACTGACTTGAAATGCTTTAAACTTTAGTAATTTCGAATTAACCCTATTTACTTTTAACAAAGTTATACTGATAAACCAATAAGTAAATGTAAGTAAAAAGTAGGAAATATTAGCATGGCCAAGCCTTTTTATGTCTTGTAAAATGTATATTAATTTTATTAATATTTTCATAGAAACTGTTTATTATGTAAAAATTTAAAACACAAATACATTTTGGAGACTAAACATGAAAAATATTATTTTTTCTTATACCTAGGTACCTACTAATTAATATACGTACTTATTTATTATATAAAAATACCTCGAAGATACAATACATTTTGGAGGTTAATCATAAAAAATATATATTTTTGTTATACCTATTTATAAATATAGGTAATAATTACTATATACTAATATATTAATGTTACTCTTAATTTTTGCTTTGCCTGGGGCTTAAAATATATAAATATAAAACAAAAATGCATTTTGGAAACTAAAAATGAAAAAATCTTTTTTATATATATATACTTTTTAATAGATATTGTGCCACTAGTGGGAGAAAGAGGAGATTCCTCGAGCGTGCGAATGAGGTTGAATATCCTCTTTTAACCAATTGTCGCACACAATATTTTATTAGCTATCATTGATGCACAGAACAATAATCCATTTATTTTTAATTTAAAACAATAATTAATGTGCACAACACAACACAACACTACTCATTGATGTCACAGAACTAACTGACTGAGAAAGAAAAATACCTACGTTTTTAGATCCTATTGCAATGGCATTAAATTAGATTATAATTACTTACTTTTGAAGAACAATGCAAATAGTTCAAATGAATCCAACCTTTATAATCTGTGCTAAAGGCAAATGACCGAACGACAAACAACACACACAAAAACAATGGCGGATGATGCGGTAGTTTCGACTTCGACCCACATCGACTCATATCGATCGCTGCCGAGGGGTAAACCACTTAAAAATCTTAGAGACCAACGTTCAATGTTAGTGGACGTTGTGTTGAGATTTTTTTCCTTATCAGTCGTTATCAATAAGGAAAACTTGCTTAATCGGGGCTTAATCGGTGCTTAATCAGTGCTTAGCGACGCGTTGTACATGACTACCCTTGTTATTTTTATCCTTAGCCGTTAATTCGTAAGCGATTTTTAATTTTAAAAAATCAGTGGTTTACCCCTCGATCGCTGCCGCTTCCAATTGCCACCAATCATCACTACGTGTTTGGCAAGAAGCTCTTCTATATGTTATACCATAAAATCAGTTAGTGTGGGATTTACAAATATTTTAAGGAATTTTCCTAAACAAATTATTTTATATTATACCAACACGATGCTCTATAATAATAGTTTTTAGCTTAGAATTTTGGGCGGGTAGGTAAGCGAATTGATCGATTAGGTATATATGTTACGCTTAATAGTCGAATTCGGGCAATGCCCGAAAAAAATACGCAAAACTAGTTTTGAGCACCGAATATTTCCTAAACCCGAAATTTTAATCTTATACGGTTATTGAGCATTACAAAATAAGCAGAACTAGTTTTGCGCATTTTGAAATGTACAATAATAGTTCTGTATATTTATGAATGACCAGCATTAGTTCTGCAACCCAACCCAACCCTTTATTCTTCTGTGCTGTTTAGCAGATAGGGGGTTTGATTCGGATTTGAACAAATTTGCCTTCTTAACCTCATTAAGTGTAGTAAGGTAATGATCTTTCGTCATAAGATTATGTTTTTGAGTTCCTGAAGCCTCCAATAACCTAACTAATTGAGAGTCGAATTCAGCTTGCATTTTTATATAGGTACATGGGTAATTATAATTATTGTAACATCCACAATTTCACGAGCACAAAACAAACGAAATAAATTCAAAACAAAAAATAACATAACCCTACTTTTTATTTGGGAAGAACAAGTGCTGGCCATTCAGAAATGTACATAACTAGTTTTGTACATTTCAAAATGCGCACAACTAGTTCTGCTTATTTTGTAATGCTCAATAACTGTATAAAATTAAAATTTCGGGTTTGGGAAATATTCGGTGCTCAAAACTAGTTTTGAGAATTCGACGTAACATATACAAACTTAACATTATTATATACACATTTATACACAAACTATCTACGCGTGTAGTTAGTCGGAGTCGATGTATTCAAGAAGGAGAATTAGGATGTAGTGGTCGATGAGAGCTTTTAGATCTTCCACCAGACTCCCTCGTCTTCTCACTGTTGGTCGAGGTAGGTAGCAGGTAGAAAATATTTAGAACGAGGCAAAAATCCAAAAAATAATAAATATTATTATATTTTTGAATTTAAGGACAGGTTAAGGAGTAATAAACCCAGGGATATTTACAAATGATGGGAAATTTTGCTGTGTTGAAAGAAACGGCTTCGGGTACTAAAATATTTACAATATAATTAAGGGTTCAGTCCCTACAGTTTAAATTTCCACTTAACTTTATAAACTGTATTTAAGCGAAAATAACCTTTTTGTTTTGAGTGAAATCACTAATTAATATAATGCCATTTTGTAACCAAGTTTTTAATGTAATACTTATAGCTAGTACATAAGTCCTATATAGTATAATTTCTGGTAGGCACATTTTAGGCTGCCCTTGAGATTATTCTATAATACTAAATGACGTCCTTGATTCGTCTTATTTTGTTAATGAAATATCAGGTACACATAAAGATGACGTCTTTGATGCATCTTATTTTGGTACCAATAATCGACGTTCAGAAGACGTCACTCGATCTGTCTGTTTGCTGGGCTTCCACGTGGAACCCATAGTATGTAAAAAACTATTAGAGAAAATACAATGTAAAGCTTTACAACTTCTTTGACCAAAACGGCCTGATTCGCATTTACCCTTTAACGAACGAAGACGCACATCATCCAGCTTTCTATTACAATCACCTGGAAGTCCAATAAACCAGCTAACTTCCCTATAAATACATTACCTCAAAAACAATATAACTTTCGCAAAGCTAACTTTCCCACACTTTATCAAACATTGCTTAACACAGATTGGAACTTTCTTGGTATGGAAAAATTGTACTTTATTCTCGACACGTTTATTCCTAAGTATATTCCAAAACCAAAGCAGTATCCAACGTGGTATACATTAACAATTATTAATACTTTGAAATTAAAATAATTCCTATTTAAAAAACAAAAAAGGAGTCCAACCCTGTATAACATAAACAAATTTAAAGAAATTTGATGAATTTTAAAAGCTCAAATCCGCAATGCTTATTCTAATTACTTAGTTAAAATTGAAAATTCTATCCTAACAGGCCCCAAAAACTTCTGGTCTCATTTCAGAAATAAAAAAGGTTCAACCAGAATTCCAGGAATAGTTCATTTTAATCCATTGTTAATGGCTTTGCTACCTATTTTAGTAGCGTTTATGTTGACAATAAAGCAGTTATAACAAATAATTTAAATGATCTCTGCACTTCATGTTTGGAAATAGAAGACATACTAAATAGTATTGACAAATTAGATAATAAACCCACAGCAGGCAATGATTATATCCCCAGATTCATTGTAAAATACTGCAAATATGTTTTGGCCGAGCCTCTTAATCTATCATTAAAAACCTGCGTTTTCCCTGACGTCTGGAAAATAGCACATGTCTATTCCATCTTAAAGAATGGAGGTGCATCTAATGTTACAAACTATAGACCAAAAGTTTTCAAGATGGTCCTATACAAAATAATATATGCAAATATTGGAGCCATGATTTCTCCATCTCAGCATGGCTTCACCGAATTGAGAATCTGGCATGTTTTTCTGAATTTGTTTCACGCAATTTGGATAGTAATAAACAGATTTATGTTATATATACTGACTTTGCAAAGGCGTTTGATCGCATTGATCATAGTATTATTATTAAAAAACTAAACAATTTTGGTTTTAGTCATTCATTGATATTACTTTTGACCTCTTACCTACTCCAACGGAAACAGGTGGTTGTTTACAATGGGTTTAAATCCTTTTCTTTTATAGGAGTTTTTTCAGGAGTCCCACAAGGGTCAAATCTGGGTCCTTTATTGTTTACATTATTTATTAACGATCTATGTGATATGCTGAATTGCAGCAAACCCTCGAAAACCCTTATGAAATAAACTCCGTCCCCCTAGAGAGAAGACCTCGGTGTATGGTTTGACAGCAAGTTCACATTTCGCGAACATATCACTGCTACAACGAAAAGTGCATGCCAATTATTGGGTTTTATCATTAGAAACTCTTCTTCCTTTCGTAATGTTGAAGTATGTAAGTCTGTTTTTAGGTCATATGTTCTTCCAAAACTCGAATACTGCTCTTTAATATGGTACCCACTTTACAATGAACATACTAACACGGTTGAAAGAATACAAAGAAAGTTTCTTAAGTTTGTTTATTTTAAGAGTCATGGTAACTATCCAATTAGATGTTACGATTATTATGCTTTGTTAACTGAATTTGATTTTGTAAGTTTAAGGGATAGACGGTTTATTTACTCCATTTAATTTTTATTTTATTTACTTAGAAATAGAGTGGACTGTGCTAAATTATTATCTTCAAATAATTTTCATGTTCCCAGACTAAATTCTCGCCAACAATTGGCATTTAGTACTGGTTTTGCAAGAACCAATATTATGTTTATGTCTCCAACTTTTATAATGTGCAATAACTATAATAAAATACATTCTACCTGTGATATTTATTTTGATTATTTGGGTGTCATCGTAACTAACAATATTTATAATTTTAGTTTAGAATTATTTATTTATTTTTATTGTAAACTTTGTTAAAGTAGGTTTTTACAATTATTTGTTAAGTTTTCACTTTTTTATAATTTTGTCCTATAATTTGATTTTGTATTCTGTCGGGCAAATAAATATATATTATCATTATTATTATTATTATTATTATTATTATTATTATTATTATTATTATTATTATTATTATTATTATTATAACAAAATGTAAACACAGTCGCAAAAACCTGTTCTTACTCCAAAGAACCCAAAAGCTTTAGCGTTTTTACCGCCTGTCATTGTCAACCATATTATATCAATATTATTATATTTTTAGTGGGTATTTTATTCAATAAATATTCTTTCTAAATACCTACCTTGTACTTAAAATTAACCAGATAATTTTTATTCGAAATTGCAAATTTCACCGATCGAAGTGTTAATGGATTACGGCGGATGTACATTATGCCCCACCATATAATAATGTATCTTCTTGGTATGGCGAAATTGTCAACACTGACCAGGAAAAATCTTGATTCGTCATTAAAGAGGACCCATCGTTATTGACGTAAAAGATAATCCATATATGTTATTTCGTCCCTTGTCGGGTCCTCCCACCACGGTGTCGAAGCAATTAAAAAGATACTTTCAAACATCTTCTGGATCGTAAATTAGCACTTCGTGGCATTCTGAGAATTGTAAAGGTCGAAATTACCCGATTAAACGTACTTAAAAAGGTGCTCCGATGGCTGCGGTCGTGTAATTTCGGGTTTGGCGAGTAAATTGAGTCAGATATCTATCCTTCCTTTTATTTAAACCAGCCCATAACTATATTATACAGTGCTTGCAATATCAACTCCGACCGCACTGGAAAGGACGGCTGTTCAATACCCGCGTGAAAAGAACAAGGATAGAACGCCAAATAGAATTTGATTGGCCAGCCGGCAGGCTACGACAACGCATACCCATCGCGCACCTCGCAGCGTGGTTGACACGAGGATATCAGAACGAGAACTGCAGTGGTGCGAGCAAGAGGTAGTAATTTTAGTGAAAAAGATTATTTAATTAAAAAATGTACACGTTAGAACAAAAAGTTCAGATTTTAATCTGGCATTTTGCTGGTAATTCTGAACGAGAAATTCAAAGATTATTTGCGGGAATGTTCGAGGCCAGACCAAACAGAGAAACAATTCGACGAACCGTTAATAATTTTCTCACGCACGGTTGTGTAGTTCCGATGCAGCTCCGACGGGAACGTCCTCCCCGTGAAAATCTAAATAGAGAAGCGCGGGATACTTTAATTTGCGCGTCAATTGAAGAAAACCCAACCCAGGCATTAAGTACGGTGGCTAGGGAGTTTGATATTTCAGCTTCCACGGCACGAAATGTGCTAAGACGCCATGGATATCGTCCATTTAAGCTGCGACGGGGAAACGAGCAATTCCCTGCCGATGCATTCCGCCGCATGGAATTTTGCGAGGTTGTTATGGAGAGAGCAAATGCCGACCCAAATTTTATCGGTAATATTTTATTTACTGACGAGTCGACATTTACTCTCCATGGCAGGCACAATTCGCAGAATGTTCGAATGTGGGCGCGAGAAAATCCTCGTAGGATTTATGCAGCTCGGACACAGTATCCCCAAAAACTTAATGTCTGGGCGGGTATTTTGGGCGACCGAATAATTGGCCCATTTTTTATAAATGGTAATTTAAATGGCGCTAGGTATTTAAATCTCTTAAGAGACCAAATAGTTCCCGCGCTTCAAAATTTAGACGGAGTTAACATCGAAAACGTATGGTTTCAGCAGGACGGTTGCCCCGCACATAATACGATGGCTGTTCGGGAATTCCTTTCCGACACTTTTGGACCTCGTCTTATTATGGGTCGAGGAGGAATTCTCTGGCCAGCTAGATCACCGGACTTGGCGCCGTGTGATTTTTTTTTGTGGGGGTACCTCAAGTCGAAGCTGTACGTTTTCCAGGAAGATCGGGCTAATAACCTCAATGATTTAGGAATCCGCATAACTAATTTGTTGGGGGATATTAGTCCAGAAGTCCTAGCAAATGTGCGTGGGAATTTTTATAATAGGTTAGGCTATTGTTTGGCTGCCTATGGGGGCTTGTTCGAACATTTAATTTAATTTTTGAGTTTATTTATTTTTATTATTTATTTTTAGAGTTTTATTTTTATTTAGAGTTTTATTTTTATTTATACCTAGTTATTTTTATTCAGAATTATTTTTTATTTGAGAAATCTTTTTTATTAAGAATACTATTTTTGTTGTTGCCCTAGTTCTCAAGGAAAAAATCAAAAAATTTTATTTTTAGGATTCGGGTACCTATAAAATATTTAAAAAGAAAATTAAAATGTGCATCTACACTCTTACGCAGTTTGCTTGACACTAAATCATTTAGTCTAAATGCAGCCAGACTGAGAGTTGACCTCGCTTACAATTCGCACGCATCCGGCTCTGGCCAATCAAATTCTATTTGGCGTTCTATCCTTGTTCTTTTCACGCGGGTATTGAACAGCCGTCCTTTCCAGTGTGGTCGGACTTGGATTTGCAAGCACTGTATATATATATATATATATATATATATATATATACACGTATTCATATAAAGGTGAGATCCTGATAAACCCTAGGCAACCTGAGATCCACTTAAAATATAGCATATTAGAAAAAACCAATAATACAAAATTAACTAAAACAATATTGTTAGCAAGTACACCAACAGAGGGGAAACATTTTTTGCAATTAAATAATACACCAAGTATATAACACAACACGAGATCCTTTAAAAAGTTAGTGATAGACGAGATCCGCCCTTGTATAAGTTGATATTATAACATTAAGCTGAGGTCCAACAGTGTTGCCAGTGTTTATTCTGTCACTGGAGGATATTTTTATGGCGTTGCCGCCTAACCATGAGTCAACAGTGATATGATATCGCCCCAACAACTAGATAACTTGAAACTCGAGTTTTGAGAAAATCCACTTTAAAGATTTAAAACGCAAAAAAATTACAGCTGTTAAGTAATCAGATAATATCATAGATGTTAAATATTTTTGATTACTTAACAGCTGTAATTTGTTTCGTTTTAAATCTTTAAAGTGGATTTTCTCAAAACTATAAATTTCAAGTTATCTAGTTGTTGAACTAAGGGGACGATATGACTTCTGATTTCCAAACTGTTCGATTAATAAAGTATTTGTCTTTTTTAATTCTAAATAGGTACTACAATTTTAAAGTTACAAATTGGATTTTCAAATGGACTTTTACATTTCAAATAAAACCACAAACAAATAAAAAGTGGCTTGCGTTTTCCGTTTGTTATTTCAAGCAAATAATTTTCTTCGTTATATGTTTAAATAATTTCGCGATCGTCAAAAAAATATATTTTTTCACATTTTTTACACTTGATATTGTTATACAGGGTGTCTGGAAAAAAGAGGCCAATCCTTTAACCATATATTCCTTGAGTTAAAACAATTACACTTTTATAATACCATTTTTTAATTTACAGCTTCATGTTCGATATACAGGGCGATAAAGTTTGAAATTTAAAATTGATTTATTTTAATAATTAGAGTAATTGATAAAATATTAAGTTCAAATTCGGTACACTACTTCAACATAAAAAGTTGAGGACAACAAAACAAAAAACAATTGTCAAAAAATCAAAATAGGTTGGTACAGTACTCACTGACCCCCACTCTTTTTAGTACGTGCGCCAGTGACTTCCAAACGGTATTTTTTCAGGTAGGTAATCACTTATTGTTGATTATTTTTTGTCTCTTATAAATTTTTATGGGTTTTCATACCAATTCCAGTGACCCATTCGAGTTAATAACAAGGGCTTTCTATACTATAAAGATAATAAAATCCCCAAGTACAATTCTGCCGTGCTTAATGAAAACGCCGTAACCAACAATTGTGCGATTTTTGTTTTACGGCATTTTCTACTAGAAAACGTCATCCTGCGTCTATCCCCGGTACTCAAAAAACCGTATCTATATATATACGGTTTTTTGAGTACCGGGGATAGACGCAGGATGAGTTGTTCTAGTAGAAAATGCCGTAAAACAAAAATCGCACAATTGTTGGTTACGGCGTTTTCATTAAGCACGGCAGAATTGCACAACAAACTTATTTTGTCTTTATAAACTGATCTTTTAACAATAAAGTCCCTGTGTAGAAATTAAATTGATTTAAAAACCCTATTCGTGAAACCGTAAGCAAAAGTCGACGCCATACCAACCATAATTGGGTTGGATGTATACATCTGAAGATTTTGCAAATAATCGCTGCAGTAAAACTGGAGGATCAGAGTGTAAAACAAAAAATATAAAGTTTCAAAAATAAAAAAAGTATTTTTTTGTACTGCTTAATTACACAATTTCATGTACATGTACATGTACATTAAAAATTACCTGGATGCGGTCTGGATGGGTTGATGGTATCTTTGTAGACCAAAAAGTTATGACCATTTGAATGACTCGTTCGCGTAATCTGTATTAACATACTTCGCCTTTCACCAATAAGTAATATAATTTTTGTTTTATTTTTATTCAAAAATACAAGAACGTCAAACGGCAAACAACTTTATTGGAATTCGCAAATTCCAAACAATTTGAAGTAAATTATTTGGATTTGACATAGAAAAATTAAAAAAACGAAAAATCCTATACTTTGTTATCTATGTCGATCAATCCAACAGTTCTTTGTTTTGGGGAGGGAATAAATCCAAAATCTGCCAGAGAAGTGGTTACTCTACTAGGTTTAAAGATGTTAAATACACTGGGTATCCTTGATGTTTACATGGAAAATGTTGTTGTTCTACAAAATGACCCAAGCAATATTCCTGGAGAAAGCATAAGTGATATTTTAAGCCCTGACCCTGTCAAAAAAATGAAGTAATTAAGGCAAAACTGATTTGAATTTAATTTTTTACCAAATGTGATTTAATATCATATAATATTAACCTTTGTTAGAAATATAAACTAAAATAAAAAAATATTTAAAATGGAAAATAGATATTTATAATATAATATTAGAATTCTACTAGAAAACTACCCAAAAAAATCATTTATAAAAATATTCTTATATATTTAAAAATATTATTTATATTAACACTCTACTATTATGCTTAAATACTTGATTTACCGTTTTAGTTGCAATAGTTCGTGTGAATTTGTTTACCTTATTGAATTCAAAACTTTTTATTTAAAATAAAATTTAATATTTAAATTGATTGTTATTATTTTGAAAATATTTTTAAATTATTTTTAAAAGGAATTATTTGCTGTTAATTAAATGATTATTTTTACAAAATAAGTCATATTTTTCATATAACCATATAAAAATACGATAAAACGTAAAATTTTTATGTAAAATATTAATAAATGCGACTTTTCTGGATGTTTTATTGGTTATAAAAATTTAGCATTTGATCATCAATTATAATTTTCCTTAAAAAAACATTTAAATAAATATTAATGGCAAAGTAATACAGATTAGGTACGCCAACGAGACAAACTTTAAACGGCCATAGCTTTTAAAGTCGAGCAAACTTTTTAAAATCCTTTGGGGGTTTTGAGTTTTGGTATCCTAGTTGTGTTTTATAAAGTTTTGCCTTTTTTAATTTAAAATACTTCAATATTAAACTTATTAAAAAATAAAATGTGTTTTGCATTTTTTGTTTGTTAATTTAAGCACGTTATGTTAAACAAGATATCGGCCAGACTTCTCTGTAACTATCGGTCCGATAAACCTTTCGCGCCTAAATTTTTAATAAATAATTTAATTTTTTAATGAATAATTGTTTATTTAAGCAAACTGTTTATTTACTGGTGTTTGTTTAAATATAATATATTTTCGAATAATATTGTCTTTTCTAATATTTTCAGTTTTATATTTTTATGTACTATTAATAATAATATAAATAATATTATTTATTTTTTAATATTGTCATTTTTATATTTTTATGTAATAATATTTAAATTAAGTTTTTATTTTGTAATACTTAAATATGGTCACCATATAAATACCTATATGTTATTATTTTTTTATATAAATATATTATTTTATATAAATATTTCTTTTTAATAAAATATGCTTAAACCTATTTGTTCTTGAATTTTTTTTAACCTAAAATTTATACAAAAAAATTGTTTTGTTTGGTAAGTATAATGCAGGGGTGTCAGAAAAACTTGATTGATGAATTTATTCTAAGACAATTACAAACAGCCTTTGTTAGTATAACACAAAAATTAGTCTTATAATTGAATTAAATAAGAGAATATTAGTAAGATTTTGAGGTGGGGAATGGTTTTAATATTATTGCATGTATCATGACGATGTGGAAGTATGAATCTTATAAAAATGTTTTTTAATAATATTATTTTTTAATAAACAATAAAATATATTTTTATTTATTTATTTTACTGCTTCAAATTGTAACTGTAATTTGTTTAATTTACGATAAAAAAAACAAAAATTTCTGTTAAACATGTTTATTAACTTCGTTGTAAAAAATATTACAAAACATGGAAGTGTTGATAATAATTATTACAAATTATTATAATATTTGAATCGGTGAGAATAAGAACAGTACAAGTCGAAAAATTTTATTTTAACAACTCATTTTCTAAAATCAATTTAAAAGTTTAAAATGCATTTTTGTGGGAAAATATAAATCATTTTACAAAATATGATTATTATATTTTATAAAATAATTGAAATATTCCCACAAAAATATATGTTGAACTATAAAACGGAAGAAGTCCAAAAGCTAAAATTTTGACAAATTATTTCATAAAATACGTTTTATAGTTCAAAATATATTTTTGTGGGAATATTTCAATTATTTTATAAAATATAATAATCATATTTTGTAAAATGATTGATATCTTATCACAAAAATGCATTTTAAACTTTTAAATTGATTTTAGAAAATGAGTTGTCAAAATAATATTTTTGGACATGTACTGTTCTTTTTCTCACCGATTCAATTATTACAACAAATTTAAAAACATTAAAATGGGTACAAAAATTGGTTAAAAATATAAAATTGAATTTAAAAATTACACAATGCAGGTTCCCGTGTATACCCTCTGGCATGACATTGGGCCCACAAGGATCGCCTTCGTCTTCTTGGAATGTTTGTACAGAAACAATTTACTAAAAATTCCACTTTAATACCTCGCTCATTTGGATTACTTTTTACTTGCACACATCTTATTTCAGCTCCTTGGGGACATTTCCTTTTAAATTCTCTTTGCACAGCAGAAATATACTGACAACCAGTTTCATATTCGTTGTTATCTCGAGTAAATGTGGCAATCCACCGATGGGGGTTTCTTCCCGTCGTTGTCATTGCTTCAACCTCACCCAAGATGTACCCTGCCGGTGTTGCATCTTGAATAATTTCCCTTGCTTGGTCCATATGTCGTTGATCCACATTCTCGGTACACGGCAAATAATTAATGGCCAATGCAGGAAGAAACAAATAAAAAAACACGTAAAAACTCGTCACAGTCGACATCTAAAATAAAATGTTACTTATTCTTACTTATTTTGACACAACTTTTTCCTAATAATTAATGGATTTTTAAATTACAATTAGGTTATTTTTAAAGATTAAAAAAAGGACTGTGGTTTAAAAATATTACTAAATACAAATAAACTAATAAACTTGTAAACTTATTTTATTTAAGCATATGTATTATTATTTATTATTAAATTAAATTCACTTTCAAAAATAAAAAATATTTACAATTTAGAAGTTATGCTAATCCAATATTAAATTAAACACTTACCTTTTACAACGAAGCACAGAGTTAGAGATGTTTAACAGAAAAAAAAAGAAACGAGTCTTTACTCGCCCATTTTATAGCATCTGCGGCACAACGTTGCCACTTTGATAGGATCTCAGCTTATGCTTTATTTATCATTGCTGCAAAATGTTTTGGAGCGCCACCTTGCATGAAACGCTTAAAGTAAATTTATATAAGAAAGGAAAAAAATGTGAAAAATGAGATCCAGACAAAAATTGCTAAACAATCATATTTAACACCACTGATCACTCTGACAAAAATATACACACGATGCAAGATGAGATCCGAATTCGGATCCCGACTTTCCAAACGGATCTCATCTTGAACGAAAAATATCATAAACGGATCTCAGCTTGTGCAGATTATATATATATATATATATATATATATATATATATATATATATATATTATAGTATATAATATCGTATATTATGATAATTAACAAATCTTGCTTTATAAAGAGCAATCGTTGAACGCAGAGATTTCACGTCCTGGCGTTTTAAACCAAGAACCTGTGGTTATTTAATTATGCCTAAGTCACTGATGAATAAATATTAATTAAAACCCAAACACTTTTTGTCAGATAGATTCTATCAATGTTTATAAATGGTTTTATTCTGCAAACAAACAGTTTTATGCGGTACCCAAAAAAATAAACCACAATTTAAAACATTTATCTACAAACTATAAAAATAATTTTTAAGAAATCGTATCATGATAAAAAATACATATATCTGTGCTTACTAGAATATATAAATACTCCCATTGGGATTAATCTACCATCACCAGCTCAAATACTTTTTAGCAGAAAGTTAAAAGGGGAAATGCCCGTGTGTAAAAAATCTCTGATGCCCAGGATAGTGGGGGATGGTGCTTGTTTCGGTGAGCTTAGTGTTAGACAAAATAAACAACAAAATTATTATAACCAAAATGCAAAAAACCTGACACCCCTCTTGATAGGTGATAATGTAATGATACTAATGAAAAATAATTTATGGGAGCCAGGTAAAATAGTAAATATTGATAATGATAGGCCTAGAGGTAATTTTGTTTAACATAATGCTAGTGGTCATATTTTTAACAGAAATAGACGTTTCCTTAAACCATTTAAGATTGACAATTTTAAAAATAAATATGAAAATTTATATAATGATTTAGTTAATGAATATATCTCCCATAATGTAAATAATAGTAGTAAGTTAGAAATTAAGAATAAAAATGTACCAAACACCCATATGACTGAAAGAGATTCAAATATAAATTTAGGAAAGGAGAGAAAATGTGAAGAAAAAGATAGAACACGGTATGGACGACAAATTCAAAAACCTACATATTTAAAAGACTATGTATAATTTAATATTTTGTTCTTTCTTTGTCTAGTTTATAATTTAAATATTTTCAAACTTTCAAAAGAAGGGAGATGTTACATGTTGATAAATTTAGTTATTTTCCAACTTTCAAAAGAAGGGAGGTGTTACATGTTGATAAATTTAGCATATTTAGTCAAAGATTAAATATACTCTTTCTATATTTAATCTTTGATTTAGTATTATAAAGTTTATGTGTTGGCAACACTTGCAAAAGCGGAAGTCTGCCTATCTCATCTCTCTCTCTGTGATGTCGATTGTAATAGAATGGACGTGCAAATATATACTTAAACAAATCTATTAATATTTTAAATATTTTTAATAATCAGCACCTGTAAACCACATAACACTCCTATTAAATAATTTTGGGGTTTTTCCGTGAATATTGATAAACATTATAAATTTTCTGCCTATCGTCAATAATAAACTCATTATTCACGTTGGTGGGCATCAGTGATTGGACAATTTCAATATTCACTGTGATTTCAACCAATCAGGTTTTAAATTGGAAGAAGGAGACTATAATAACCTTTAAAATTGGTAAAAAGTGAGGTTAACCATTTGACAGATGTGAGATTTTATTTATTTAATTTTTTATCTACTTATTGGAGTAGATAAAGTAAAGTTTACACTCGAGATTATGCGCATTATTAACTCGGATGATTTAAGTCTCTCGTCTGCCGACTCGAGAAGTAAACTTTATTCACATGAATAATAGCTTGCATTATCTCTCGTATAATAATAAAGTATTACATACATAGACAAATTATCCACACATTATCTGATTCTCATATAAGACATTTATTTACCTTTCCTTAATTAATGTAAATACATTTTAGGGCTCTACTAAAAAAATTGCTTTTTTACTCATCTCCTTAAGTCATTTGCCTGCAGATGAAATCCTATTGACTCGAAATCCCAAGGGTCAAATGGCAATAGTTTAATTATTTTCATTTCATTCTTGTGGCATTCGTTGTATTGGATAATTTTTGACGTTACAACAATGCCCTAGCATTGCATCAACAATAAAGAAATATGTAAAAAATACTAATACAAATATTATTATTATTTTTAATATTTTCCTGACAAAAATGTAACTATATTATTACCATATTTTGATTTATACAATGTTTTGGTCGACTAAAACATACACACGACTAAAATTGAAAGTTTCTATTGGTTTTTACCACAGGCCCCCAAAACAAATGGACGGATTTGTTCAAATTTAAAAAGCGAGTAAAGCATAGTTTCACATTCTAAACACCGTCGAAAGAAACACGGCTTCCAACGTTGTCAGAAGTATAGATTACACGCCTTTTTGGACGTTCATCATAACATAATGAACATTAAAAATTACCAGTAATTCGTTTGAATAATAAAAAATTGTAAAAAGGATTTGTTCATCATTTTCTTTAGATATTTTTCTCTATTTAAAGGAAGTAAATCATTTAATAATTATTAAAATTAAATATTAACAACGTTGGTAAATTCGTCATATTTTACAGCATAGAAAAAGGTTGACAGCTTGTTGTTTTGTGTTTTCTTTTGTGTATTTCTATCGTGTTTAAGTTAATTATGGAGTTTAAATACAATATTTTTTACTAAAAATAACAATACATGGAAATATCGTTTGTAAGTACCTACCTAATTATTATTTTTTTAATCCCAATATATGTTCATAATTATTTAAAAGATTTATAAACCAATTTGTTTCACTAAACCTAAACTTTGCTGATGATTATTATTTTAATAAAAACTTAAATAAATTAAATTATCCCTATTTAAAACCACGACATGTATCATAAATAAATTTAATTTAAAAAACGTATCGTAATCACAATTAAATTAAACTATTTTTAAATTATCCCTATTTAACACCACGGCACTGGTTGCAGTCAGCTGTCATATTTGTTAAATGTCAGCTGTTTTGGAGTACGCAATACGTCACTGGAAGAAAACATAAAATTCTATAGCCAATTTAAAGCTTAGACTGTGACCGTTCGTTGACCGCAAACAAAGCATTGTTAATGAATGGCAATGCGCCGTCCATTTGATTTGGTGGTCTGTGGTTTTTACAACGTAAAAAAATAACCAAGAATATTATATTCATGTCAGTTTTAGTGCAGTTGTTTGGAAACATTGTAAACATAAGCACATTTAGAGTTGACCCAGCAAATCCCTGGTTAAATACAATACGTAAGCGTAAGACCTACTAACTTGGATCTTTTTCCCGATAAAGTGAATAATAAAATAGTTGTCCCTGATTTACACAAACCTTGTCTTTTGTACTACACGCCCTTTCCTTTCTTATCTACATTTACGTCAGCGTGCCATTGTACAGCGACGACTTTATACGGGAAACACAGTCGCCATTTCATTTGTCGACTACAAAAAGAAACAATTTAGCAAACGCTCTTCTCTATTTGTAATTAATTGAGGGAATACCTAGGTTTCCTGACTAGAAAGGGCGCCATTAATTAATACACATGCCTCTTTTGTAGCACCTCATCTTTTTTTCTTAATCTCAGCTTTCTCAAAAACCTTTCTTTGTTCTTTATTTTATGTCTTTAAATAACTCAATTTTTACTAAAAATACTAACATATAATGCGTTAAAGTCCAATTTATCAAAAAATGTGGATTTATTAAAACTACACCGAAAAAAATAATGTAGTTGAGTTAACATTTGCCTAAATGTCATTTTTAAAAATGTTGTTTCAACAAAAAACCTATTGGATTAATCTATATTTTGGTGTTAAAGCAAAAGTCAGAGTTTGTCAAAGTTTATTTGTTCATTTGACAGTTTAAATATTAATTTAACATAAACTAATATTTTGAATTAAAATGTTTATCGTACTTTGATTTAATAGCTGGAATTTGTTGAATAAACTACTGAAATTTTTAGGATTACCTAAAAAAACTATTAAATTAACGTTTAGTTGCTCTTTAATCCAAAACTTTAAATTTGTTCATTTAACAAATTTAAAATGTTACTTTAAAATTTAAAACGTAAAATTTGCATTCATAAAATTGCCGAGAATGGCGCTTCGAACACTCACGCCACGTCATTAGACAATGACGTTTTCTTACATCTCGCCTTAGTTAGCTTACTATTAGGTGTATATAAGATGAGATATCTGTTTGTTTAAGGTGTGTTCCACAGTAGAACTTTCACTACACCATATTGCCCGACACTGTTAAGACCCTCAATACAGGGCGAAACAGTCTGTCGGTATTTGAAGTAGGTGGAACACATGATACAAAGATGTATCATGGGTGGAACACGCTCAAAACAAAAACTCTGGGCGAGGTGAAGGTTCAATTTTTTCTATTTATATATAATAATATATTATTTCCATAATTTTGTTTTGGATACCAACCTTTAAAGAATTTTACATTTTCAGAATGTTAATTTAACATTTTATTGGTGTTAAGTGAATATGCTAAAAAGGTTACCTGGACATTTCAAGAAATTTACCTTAACACCCTAAGATTGTTAAATTAACCAAATTAGCAGATTAGAACAAATATTCTTATTTTGTTCATTTGTTTATTGTGTTTTGTATTTTGTTATTTGTTATTTGTTGTTCAATTAAACAATACAATTTGACATTTTTAGATGGTTAAGTAAACGTGCAAAAACCATTGCTTGTATTTAAAGTGCATAAAGAGTTGAATTAATATTTTTTTTGTTTTTTCAACAGCTTATTTTTTTCAGTGTAAGAGAACGTTCCATAGCAACTTTATAAATTTGAAAATATTGTACTTGATGTGGCAAATTCCTTTTTAAAATGTTAATTCAAGGATATTACGAGCATTTAGAAATTGCCGGATTTTAGGAAATCTTAAAATCATCAAAGTCAAATAAATCGATATGGAACAAATTGGGTTTCGGCATGATATTGACATAGATAGAGGCAAAGCTTCGAGAGAGAGTTTGAAGTAGGCGAAACGCTCCCTTGCGCCTGCAAGGGATGTGATCCTGCTATAGCTGGATGGAGAGCGAGGAGTTATGCATAATCGAAAGATAATTCATTTATCTTATGGCATAGCTGCGACCGTTTCCGGTCATTTGTCATCGCAGGACAAATCCAAAAGTTTCGCGAGAAGGATAATTTCCCGCCTTCGCAGTTCCGAATATTGATGTTAATAACTAAAGGCCGGAATTTGATGCATTTAAATATTATAAATAGTTTCTAAACAATATTAAAATTTTAAAATTGAATTATTTTGTACTATAATATAGAGTTTAAACTTGCAGTTTGTAAATATCTGACGCGAAAGGGAAATAGGACAAGGACACAGAAAAACAAGACGCACTACAAATAAAGGTTAGGCCCCACAGCGGGGTCATGCTTGTGGTATTACTAAACGCCCCTGTCTATAGACCTATAGGGGGATTCCGCATCGTACCTAGGTTTGGGTCGGAGTTATTATCTCTTATAAAACAAAAAGTTTACCCTCCCAGTTCCACACTTTCCGCACGCATAACCATGTGGAAAGTTGCACTTTTCTGCAAGCTCAACAGTGAGGAAAGTAAAAGCGTTACTACTCTCTGCGCGCTTGTTGAAAAAATAATTTTTACTACTCTATTTTTAATTTTTACCCAAACCAAACTCATAAATTTTAACTAACAATTTCTCGAAAAGAAAACATGATATAAAAAACAAAAAAGTTAAATTTTTTTTAAACTCAAAACAATTGATAGTCAAAAATTGTTTTAAATATAAAATAAAACTTTAAAACTTTAAGCTTAAAATTTTTTTCAAATAAATTTAAATTTTAAAGCGGTAATTTCTTGATTAAAAATTTTTCGACCATCATTTAAATAATAATAATAATAATAATAATAATAAAGGTCTTTATTCATAAATAACAATGGTATCTAAAAAAAACAAAAGTAGAGATAGAGATTGGCAGTAAGTATTATTATTTATGAAAAGGCGAGATTCAGCTTGTTTATTTGGACTTGGACTTGGTCCAGCACAATAAACAGCTGTTCTTCCATCTAACCCTTGACTTAACCTAAGGTAAACAATAATTAAAAATGTAACATAAAAAAAAAGATAAAAGATTCTTAAATGTATAGGTAGGTAAACAGATGCATATTTATTTAGTAAATAAAATTAGATATAATTAGATATAACTGCTCATAAGTTTCTTCTAAACATTGTATTTAATTTTTGTTTTAAATTATTTTTTGATAGCTCATACAGCTCTGTTGGCAGAGCGTTAAGGTTTTTTGCAATTTGATAGGAAAAAATGACTTTACAAATTCAAACCAAAACATTTTATTTTTAACAATTTTAAATTTATACATTTTTAAAACAAAATTTAGGTATAACTTTACATTTAAATGTAAGGCCCGGTTCTTCAATGTAAAGTTAAACTTCAAATTAACAAACCTTCACCTTGAAGTTAATTGTAAATTAAAACAACGAGCGTTTTTCAATATAAATTTTAACGGAGGTAAACTAAACATCGGTTAGCTATATATTTTGGGTTGGCAGTAAAAACACGTGAATTTGGACTACTGTATTGTGTTTAACCTCCAAAATCTGAAGTTTCGCTGTATTTTTAATAATAATAAAAAGAAAAAAAAATATTTTACATTTGTAGAATAATAAAATATATGTGCTGTTTGTATATTTTAATGAAACAGAAGAAATAACTCTAATTAACTTAGTAAATAAATATGAAGATATATTAGAAAATAAACAGAGTGGGGTATATAAAACTATATATATATATATATATATATATATATATATATATATATATATATATATGTATATATATATACATCCCGCTATACTTATGGCGTCCATACATTGACGTATTACATTGGATATGGCGTCCGACTGACGTACGGCTTCCGTATATGGACGCCATATCGACTACTCACACAATTCAGTTTATTTTTTAGTAAAAACATTTCTGGTAAAATTTCATCGGGACGCCACATGATCGGTGTTATGTACGTTTTTGTATATTTTAGTTCTGCATTATTACGCTTGGCTTAGTTGCGCTCTAGTCGACCGTCTGTATATTCATTATTATTCCGTTTTCATCATTTCGCATATTTGGCGTCCGTAAAATTGGCAACCATGGATCATTTAATTTAATTTTATTATTTTAAATGCGTTCGATGTTTTGAAGCGTTTTTATGAGATTTTAAGGGCTCAATATCACCATGTATAATGTACGAGTACGTTTTAATAATTATAATTTTATAAGTACTATTAATATATATTATATTATTTAAATCGATTTAAATAGATGGTTTTACGAAAAAAATTTGAAAGATCTTTTTTGTAGAGCATGCAATTTTCTGCAAAAATATCTACTGTGTATTGCTTCATGTATATTTTATTAAAAATTATTTTTTGTAATTGTTTTTATACTGTAAACAAATAATTTAGATTACTTATACCAAAGTGAAAAAAAACAACTTGGGAAACAACGGACACCCTAATATTCACATTCATATCTACTTCTCATATTAATCAGGGGTCTAATATCAAAAACGGCAAAGTCACATATTTTGTACTGTCAATTTCCATCACATTTTTCAAAATTTTCAACAGTAATATTACTAGTGAGAATAAATTGAAAATAATTTGACAGGTATCTATTTCGAAAACTTGTTGTACATAGAGCTTGCGTGGTTATTGCCTTATGACAAGAAGTTTGAGAAATATCTGAAAAAATATTTTCTAATTTATTGACCTCTCAACTGGTATTCTGATATATGATTTTTTGACATGTAGGTATTTCTAAATTAGAATTTACTAATATAACTTACTAATTTGGGTGTTTTGGATGTATTTTTCCTTATTTGCTCATTTATTTGTTTGTTTATTTCTTCTTCCGATGTAGAATTGCTTATTTTATTTATTACTATAGTCTATAGTACCTATAGTATAGTATACTGACAGTCTGCCAGTGACAGATTTTATTTTAATGACAGATGCCGTTTTGTTTTCGCGGTAATAATGCATGCATCTTACTATAATAATGTTTTGATTGAATAAAAAATACACACATAAAATTTTATTGTGTTTTAGAAACGTCAAAAAATAATCGAAAAAATATGTATCCAGTGCCGTACTTAACTAATGATGTTGCACATATTACTAAATTAATATTTAAATATTTATTATTATTATATAATTTATTAAATATCTTTTTCGCAAGAAAATACTTTATAATAGCGTATTTTTAAAATATCTCTTAAATGGACATTGCTGGGTTATTACACCCCTAAAATGCCGCCTGGGTGGTCGAATATATTCTCCGATGAAAATTAAATCAGTGTTGCCAATTGCGGTGTAATTTATTGTCTGTGGTGTAATTTTCTAACATTTTTAATGCGGTGTAATTTTGGTGTTATTTTTGACGAATCAGTTAAATTGTACAGGGTTGTCCACGTAAGGTGACCCATATACTTATCTCAGAAACTACTGGAGTCACAAAAAATTTGTAAGAAACAAATATTCACGAAGTAAAGAATATTTTTAAAATATTATATTTTCATTTATACATGGTGTTCGGTTTTCCTTGGGACGATACCAACTTTCTTATTTTCAATGGAACTCCCTATATTTTTTTGCATTTTTGGATTCTACACACCATTTTAGGTATACTTTGTAAATATATTAATTAAGAAAATGTTAATACTTTTTGAGTAAGATTTATTAAAATTTCTCTAAATGTAGACACTCGCTAAAAGTTAAAAATAACCAACTAAAAATTATTATTTTTTATATTATGTAGTATCTATCTCTTTAATAATAAGTAAGCTATAAACTAATTACTATATTTTTTGGAAAATATTATACAGGGTGTTTTGTATGCCCCGTTGAAAATGGCGTTTTTAAAAGTTTAAAATCTTGTTTTTATTCAATGGAACACCCTATATATTTTTGCATAATTGGATATAAAAAGTAATTTCCTTTTTTTTATATATAAACTCCTGGACAAAATTAACGCAACATCAAAAAATTTGCCACATTTTTTATGCTATTTTTTTGTTGAATTTATGATCCGATTTGAATGATTTTTGTTTTGCATTGTAGGTTGGTTCCTTGACAATGTCATAATTTTGGGTGTTTATGATAAAAAGTTCATTTTGGATTTATACCGGGTGTAATAAAAATGTACTGTTTTTTTCCGAAAATTCGTATCACCCTGTGGAGTATACTAGCAACCGAAACCTATAGCAGTTAACATTAGACGGTAGGTCCATATTTCGCCAACATATTCTTTTTTGGTTTACTTCATTATCTCTGTTATTAAAGGAGATACGCTGTTTTATAGCGTAACATGTTTTTATAGACTTTATTATTGAAAACATTAATTGTTAAATGTTTTCAAGTAGGCTATGGAAAATTCGCCATACTTATAACAACTATTCGAAAACTGCTTATTAAATGTTCGTTTCGTATTTTAATCTTGAAAAATGAATCGTCCAAAAAATTTTTCGACAGAAGAAGCAGTAAGAGACTTAACTTTGGTGAATGAGGGCTATTCGGTGTCATGTTGCTAATGTGATAGGAAGACATCGTTCGACTATAAGTCGTATGGTTAAACGATTTAACGAGACAGGATCTTACTCTTCAAGGTCAGGACAAGGGCGAAAACGATGTACCGATCCAGGAGATGAGCGTTTTATTAGGCAAACTGCTCTAGAAACAGGAAGATTACTAGTACAAGGCTAAAAAGTGAGCTTAGAACTGCTCGCCATAATACAAGATTGCGTTTTGCCCGAAATTATCATCATTGGACTGTTAATGATTGGAAGAATGTTTTATTTTCTGATGAAACGAGAGTTAGTCTCAATGCTCCTGATGGTGTGAACGTGTTTGGGGAAGGTCAGGAGAGAGATTTGCAAGTGGCAATATCTCTCCTAAAATCCCGTTTGGTGAAGGCTCAGTAATGATTTGGGGAGGAATATGCTTCAACGGACGCACAGAGTTAGTCCCTATACGTGTAAGATCAATGAACGCCGATTATTATCTAGAAAACAGGTAATGCCATTTGTTCCTTTTTTGGGACCTAATAGTTTATTTATGCAGGATTATGCATTTATCAAAGCAAGCAGAAATTATACAATTATGCAGATAACAAATAATCTAAACATCTCTTGAAATGTCAGAAAAGGTCCATAGCCTACTTGAAAACATTTAACAATGATTGTTTTGAATAATAAAGTCTATAAAAACATGTTACGGTATAAAACGGCGTATCTCCTTTAATAACAGAGATAATGAAGTAAACCAAAAAAGAAAATGTTGGCGAAAGATGAACCTACCGTCTAATGTCAACTGCTATATGTTTCGGTTGCTAGTATACTCCACAGGGTGATACGAATTTTCGGAAAAAAACATTACATTTTTATTACACCCGGTATAAATCGAAAATTAACTTTTTATCATAAACAGCGAAAATTATGACATTGTCAAGGAACCAACCTACAATGCAAAAAAAAAATCATTCAAATCGGATCATAAATTCAACAAAAAAATAGCATAAAAAATGTGGCAAATTTTTTGATGTTGCGTTAATTTTGTCCAGGAGTTTATATGTCCTATACCTAAACCTAATAGAAAAAAAATATACTAATTTTTCACAATTTTTTCCAATTACCTTGGTTAAATTTTCATTCAAAATTAATTAACTTATAGCTTACTTATTATTAAAGAGATGAATACTACATAATATAAAAAATAATAACTTTTAGTTGGTTATTTTTAACTTTTAGCGAAATTTTAATAAATCCTAATTTTACTCAAAAAGTATTAACATTTTCTTAATTAATATTTTTACAAAGTATACCTAAAAGAGTGGGTGGAATCCAAAAATGTAAAAAAATACAGGGTCTTCCATTGAAAATAAGATAGTTGGTATCGCCCAAGGAAAACCCAACACTCTGTATAAATGAAAATATAATGTTTTAAAAATATTTTGTACTTCGTGAATATTTGTTTCTTACAAATTTTTTGTGACTCCAGTAGTTTCTGAGATAAGGGGCCGTCCATAAATGATGTCACACGTTTTTTTAATATTTTTGACTTGGGATGCACCGGAATTCCGGCGGTACCACTAAATCCGGCCGATCCGGCCAGTTGGCCGGAACTACCGTTCCGGCCGGATCGCTTTCTAGATATATTTTGTAATTGGTCAACAGTAAAGGGTGTGCGCGTTTCCTTGCCTATGATAGACCGGCGGCTGTGGTTCCCCGACTTCTTTTTAATTTTTTTTTATTATTGGCAGGTGGCTGCTATTCTCCAATTGAATGAGTAGAATTGTTTTAATTTTGTTAACGCTAATTAAAAATTAATATTTAAATAAACACTAATTTCTATCTAGGTAAAATTAATAGTAATAAATACTCTGCATACTGTAGCTAGTTTAAAAAAAAGTACAAATAAATCAGCCTCAATATTTTCAATGTTTTACGTATAAAAACAGGCATGCACATACATTTTAAATTTTGGTCCCGATCCGGCCGGAATTCCGGCAATCCGGTTCGGCCAGCGGCCGAAATTCCGGTTCCGGCCGGATCGGCAAAATACCTGATCCGGTGCATCCCTATTTTTGACCCCCCCCAACTTGTCACACAGTGTCACAAATTATGGGACCCCCCTTCCCATTGGCGTCACGTCACACTGATTTAATTTTTATGTAAGGTCTACCCCACGAAATTTTTGCTTAAAATAAAATCTTAATATCCAAAATATTTTTATAATTTTGTGACATCACAACCTCCCAAACCCCCCCCCCCCGGCTGTCACAAACTGTCACATTTTCGACGACCCCCCCTCCCCCCTAAGTGTGTGACATCATTTATGGACGGCCCCTAAGTATATGGGTCACCTTTATAAAGTATACATTACATTAATCATCCACTTTTAAATTTTTACAATGAAAAAATAGTATGGCAAGATGAGTATTAACAAAGGGTCCTAATAATTATATAAACTATTATATTAACTTTAACAACATTAATTATATAAAATTCCATTCTTACATCTAACTAACCTGAACACTGACCATTGTTCAACTTTTACGGAAGGAAGGGATGAAGGAAAGAAGGCAATCAGGCTTAAAAAGTTTCACTTCAAAAATTTTAATACTAAGATTTTTGATATATATTACCTAGATCTTAATAATTATTAAAGTTTTAAGTTTAAAAATTATATTAACCACCCGACAAAGTGTTAATAATAATATATAATTATTATGACTGCCAGATATTATTTTAAAAAGTGTAGGTATCATAAATATTATGCTATGTTTAATTTACAATACTAAAATTTAATAAGTTGTAACCGGTAATTGTGGTTTAAATAACTGTATTGTTATATAAATTTACTTAGAATTATAATAATTCTATATAAATAGTAGGGTGGAGCGAAATTTTTTTTTCCTTAGCCTGGGGGTGGAATTTGTAGCCTATAAAAAAAAATTTTTTGAAAAAAAAAAAATTTTACTCAACGTCTTGAGGTGGCCCACTGATTTTTTAAATTAAATTTAAGTTAAAATTCTTTTGAATAAAAAAAAATTTTTTTTGGCTTGTAATCTTCAAATTTATCTAAAAATAAACAAATTTGATCGTGTTCAACTCGAAATTCGCTCTATTCCTCAGAAAAGCATGTTACTATTTTGTAATTTTTTTAAAAACAACAATAATATATATTTATATATATATATATATAGTGGTATATAGTATACTATATATATTATATACTATAGGTTTTAAAACATTTTATTTTACAAAAAAGTTTCCCTTAAATCTATAAATAATATATTATTTCTAATTCTAATTCTATAGAATTGAGCATATATTATTAGGTATAATAAAAAATAATATTTTTTATAATAATTATTAAAATAAAAAATAACGTAATGATCTTCTAAAATTATTGTGTTGCCCTTGTAAAAGTAATAATATCAATTATTTTTATAATTGCAGCAACATGCGAGTGCGAATGAAAATCCACCACACAGGGTAAGTAAATTATAAAACTATTATCTATTTATTAAATCCTATAACTATTTTCCTCTCTCAGTATTTGAAATAATTTTTATTCAAACAAAGTCGAATTGTTACACTCTATTTCACTCTATTCCATATGTTCGTAGTTTTAAATGTTACATATTGGTTTTATTGCTGTCTATATATACAGGGTGAATAATTAAAAATCACTTATTTGTGAATTTTTAAGTTAAATTTTGAAAACAAACGTCTAAAGAATTTTGACGTCATCTTATTTTTTATATACACATTAAAATTAATATGGGTTAACATAAATTTAGGTCGAAAAAATTTGGTATACAAAAAATATGAAAATAATAAATATTATAGGAATAAATTTATTATAAAAAACTTATTAATAGATTGATAAAATTGATGCGATAAATTTAATCATTCAGCTAAATAAATTAATTTGATACACACTTATTACTTATCATACAGGGTGTTTCAGGTTTTAGTAGCAACCTTCAACTAGCAATACTTCACCAACTTATTTTAACTAAAAAAAAACTTTCAAGCTTTGTTAAAATATTGCGCCTTTTTAACATATAAGGTGTTGAAGTATTTTCTTTGGTATCTTAATTATTTAAATTAATTTTAAATTCATTAAAGCAGTGGCGTGCCAAATTTAAAAATCAGATATTTAAAGAAATGCAACACTGTATCTCGGAAAGGGAACCTTTTCGGTAACTAATTAATAGCAAGTTTTTTTATTTTCTTCCTCAAACAAGTTATAATTTAAAATTTATTTTATAATAAGTAGTGAAATACGTATTTTCATAAAAACTAGGATTTCAAAATTGGGACAAACCTCAAAAATTTTGGATCATTGGATGACATCATAATCGACGTAGAACATAACGATGGAGAAAAGGAAATGTTCGTTTGCCAGCTTAAACACAAGAATGACCCCAACTTGAATTTAAACAAATTTATTACGGATTATCGTTCGATAAAAAGACAACACGAAAATGTCAAAATATATATAATTATACATACAATCGTCCAAAAGATACTTATAACACAGCATAAAGCATTGGAAGATGTTAGTTTGACCAATTCAAAATTAAAAATGTTTAATACAAATGAAAGCAAAGCAACAAGGACGAACTTATAAACATAATAAGAAAAGAGTCCAAGGAAAGCGTAAAAGACGAACAGTTTCAGCTAATATTAACTTATTTCGATAGCTTTTATACATATATTAAAGGTAAACAATTTATTTCAAAAGAAGAAATTGTATGGATGTTGAAGGTTAAAATTTTGTACCCCTTCGTAGACCAGCTTCCTGAAAATGTTAATGATAATAATTGTATTGAAAACGACAATTTAATAATAGAAACATTAAATTTATTCCATCTTTCCACATTACCCGATGAATCGATTACTATAATGTTAAGAATTATAACTAAAATTATCGAAACTCGTTTCGACATCAAGAACTTCAGTAAAGAACTTTGGCATAAAAAATTACCAGAAAATATAACATTTGAAGAACCATATTATCAAGCTTTGAAATATATTAAGAATAATGAATTATTATACAAGGACTTGATCTTTCTTTTATGGCTGAAAGAAGAAGCGCCTCTTCCATTAATCTACACCAGCGAAAATAAACAACAAATAAATTTTGTGTTTAAACATTTTTTGCTCAACTTTTCTGTGGTATTACGAAATAAAACAAAATTTAACATTTCACTGGAAAATTTAAATATCTTTAACTTCAACATCATAAGAATGGACCTTAAAGAACAAAATTTGGATCTAATAAAAATTAAACTTTACTCCGAACAGTCAATTTCATTGAAAGAATTAAACTTTACGGATGGCATTACTTCTGACGTATACGTAGAGCTTTGTTCAGCAAAAGAAATTAGTTTCAATGCCAGCGACACCAAACCGTTTTATATTCCGAGAAGATTGGAACCTCTAATATTTAATGAAAACGTATTTAAAAACACAAATTTTCCATTTGTGGTCCATCCAAGCAGTTCTTCCCCATACAATGAAGAATATTGGAATAGATTATTTAAAAAAATTCGAAGCAAACTAGGGTCAATGGAATCAACATTTCAATTACACCAGGATAACTTATTAGAACTTTCAGATTTTTTGAAAATACGTTCTACATACATCCAGTTTAAGTATACGACAGTGTATTCCAAAGAGTCAATATGGAAAACAAGAACTGATTTAAAGGACAAATTTAGAGGATCATATTGTTGCCTGCTTGAATTTCATGGAAATTTCTTATGTCATGCTTATAATGGAGATATTGAAACTTTAAGCCAATTCAAGGTAAATGAAAGTATCAATGAAAATGAATTATTAGAGTTAAATCTTCCTATAAGTATAATTCATGGAAATTCTGGTATGGGCAAATCTTCCATGCTCCATAACATGGAATATATCCTTCCAACAGAGTATTGCGTAGTTAATTTGACCAACATTTGGGATGATAAAATTTTAAACGATAAGAAAATGTTAATAGAACATTTATTAATACACCAAGTTGGAACGGAAACGTTTAATCGTTTTAAACAATTTTTTACTGAACTATTCGAAAACAGAATAATAAATAAAAAAATGTATATAATTAAAGATGCTTTCGATGAAACGAATCAAAAAACGAATGTTGTAAATCAAATTTCTAAAATATTACAAGTTCCCATTGTCATTTCAACGAGACCAACGATGAAAAATATTTTGGAAAATGAACTTCATGCCCCGTCATTAAACGTAATTCAATTTTCAAGAGAAGATCAAATACAGTTTCTTCAACAGTCCAATTCATTATCTGCCGATTACATCGTTGGTGTCATTGACGAATTGAAAGTGGAAAAAAGTTTTCTTGGAGTTCCATTATTATTAAAATTTAATTTGTTGATTGTTTCGACCTTTACTTGATGAAACTCCATATTATTAATATATGAATGAAAACAACACTGTTTTAAAGTTTCACTAATTTATTTATGTTTTTAATAATTAACAATTGTTTCGCTACACTGTAGCTTCTTCAGAATTAGTACTTATTTTAACAAGTGGCGGTATGTTAATATAAATACCGCCACTTGTTAAAATAAGTACTAATTCTGAAGAAGCTACAGTGTAGCGAAACAATTGTTAATTATTAAAAACATAAATAAATTAGTGAAACTTTAAAACAGTGTTGTTTTCATTCATATATTAATAAAATTTAATTGTGTTATATGATGAATATTTAAAAAATATATATAAAAAACATTATAGGAACAGACATAAACACACCATAAAGTCTTTGGCGTTTCGAATATTTTTTAAGCAGCATTTTAGTATTTTTTTTAATGAAAAACAATTTAAAAGAGATTTCGAAGACTTTCAAAAAACAGTTCAAGAAACGAAAGATAATATCATAGGCGGATTTAATATTGAAGAAGAACCAATATTTATACACCGAACGTTTGTTATGTGCTCAGTATTTAAGAAAAATATGTCTGGAAAACAATTTTATAAATATTTTTTAAGAAATATTAAAGGATATAAATTTGGATCAAGTTAAATATTTCTTTGATTTAATCCTTTGTCAAGACTTGCCCTTGCATTTTGCTGCCTTAAGAAACGATGTCAAACATCTATCAATGATGAATGATGATGACAATATAATAAAAACAGATAGGTTGGGTAGGACTGTACTACATATTGTGGCCACTTATGGGAGTTATGATAATTTTATAAGGAATCCCAAGAATTTTATAAATAGTATATCTTTTACAAAGAAAAGTAATCCATTTATAAATGCAGATATTATAATGGACACACTCTTGAAAAACAATTTTTCAAAGAATGCAATTCTTGATAATTTTGATAAATTAAACAATAGTGTCATAAATTACATTTGGATAACAAAAGGTCTTAATATTCCACACATATGCATTAATGTTATTGATATTGATATTAATTTACCAACATCGTACAAAGATGAATTTCTATGCATTATTATGGCTTCTAATCGTTACGAATTACTTAATGTTTTAATGAATCAGCCTTATATTAAAGAAAAAATAATTAAAAATACCGTAAACTTTTTAGACCAAGAAATAAATTCTTCGTATTTATCAATAAATAACAATAGTGTTGGCATCACAAAACTTTTAATTCGTAATGGGATAAATATCAATAAAAAGAATAGGTATGGTTTATCGGCCTTATCATTAGCAGCTATAAATGGAGATTTTGAAATAGTCAAGGATTTAATAGAAAACGGTGCAGAAATAAATGCACAGGAAATAAATAATTTTTCGCCTATAAAGTTTGCTGTCAACGAAAATCACACAGAAACTGCAGCATTCCTTATTAACCAGGGTGTAGATGTAAATCTACATGATAGCAAACATTACAGAACGGCCCTGCATGTTGCAGCTGCAACTGGAAATGTTAAAATGGCCAATGTTTTAGTGAGCAACGGTGCAGATATAAATGCACAAGATATAAATGGAATTTCGCCTTTAATGTTTGCGGTCGATAAAAAACATACAGAAACTGCAGCATTCTTTATTAACCAGGGTGCAGATGTAAATCTACGTGGTAGAAAATATAACAGAACGGCCCTACATGTTGCAGCTGCAACTGGAAAAGTTTGAAATCGCCAAAGTTTTAGTGAGCAACGGTGCAGATATAAATGCACAAGATATAAATGAATTTTCGCCTTTAATGTTAGCCGTCAATAAAAATTACACAGAAACTGCAGAATTCCTTATTAACCATGGTGCAAATGTAAACGTGCGTTATTTAAAAAATAGGTATTTAATTGATTACTTTTAATTTCAGTATTTATTTCTCCTTTTGAAAAAATATCAAAATAAATATAACATTGTATATTTTACAATAATAATTTGTAGAAATAAAAAATCCTTTTGGAGTACAATGTAAAAATATTTTTTTAATTTTTTAAATACGTAGTACGAATATAAAAAACGTTTAGAGTCAATTTCATTATTTTTTATTTATAGCTAAAATAATTACTTTAAAAAATTTTATTTAACAAAAACGTGTCCCTTAAATCTATAAATAATATATTATTTCTAATTCTAATTCTATGGAATTACATAATAAGAAATAAAGGTCGGGTTTCCGAAATATTCACAAAAATAACGTTTTTCAAATAGGACACCCTGTATATTTTTACATATTTTAAAAGACAGAATTTGGAACAAAAAATTATAATTGCAAAACTTGAAAATAAACAATTAACAAGCCCTTAAACTGTCTTCAAAATATAGGGAAGGACAAAAAAATACAAGATAAATGAGCTCTACAAATTTATATACTTGACATTTTAAATAGTTTCAATCTAATAATTACATATATTTAAAGGAAAAAGGAAAAGGAAAAAGGATGTGAAACATTTTATCACTGATATGTTTATCAAGTTGATGATGTCATGAAATAAATATTACACTATTAGTTAAGACGTTGCAAAAATTACCATGGATTCATAACCTATTATTTTTGACGTTGTGATTTTTTTCTTAAACAAAATACAATGGTAAGTTTATTTTTTATATAATTCAAAATCAAAAATCTAATATTGTATTGTATGTATATTAGTATGGTTATTAGTATTTTGAATTGTGCCTTAACTTATGGTAATTTTTCGTAAAATAAATTAAAGCTACATGTTTAGTTTTTTTTTAATAATACCTCCAATAATTTGTAACTTTGATAAAGGAAAATTTTAGTTAATATATATGTGCAATAACACTAATATATTTTTAGGTTTAATAAAAAATAATATTTTTTTATAATAATTATAAAAATAAAAAATAACGTTATGATCTTCTAAAATTATTGTTGCCCTTGTAAAAGTAATAATAACAATTATTTTTATAATTGCAGCAACATGCGAGTGCGAATGAAAATCCACCACACAGGGTAAGTAAATTATAAAACTATTATCTATTTATTAAATCCTATAACTATTTTGCTCTCTCAGTATTTGAAATAATTTTTATTCAAACAAAGTCGAATTGTTACACTCTATTTCACTCTATTCCATATGTTCGTAGTTTTAAATGTTACATATTGGTTTTATTGCTGTCTATATATACAGGGTGAATAATTAAAAATCACTTATTTGTGAATTTTTAAGTTAAATTTTGAAAACAAACGTCTAAAGAATTTTGACGTCATCTTATTTTTTATATACACATTAAAAATAATGTTTAACATAAATTTAGGTCGAAAAAATTTGGTATACAAAAAATTTGAAAATAATAAATATTATAGGAATAAATTTATTATAAAAAACTTATTAATAGATTGATAAAATTGATGCGATAAATTTAATCATTTAGCTAAATAAATTAATTTGATACACACTCTTAGAACACACTTATTACTCATCATACAGGGTGTTTCAGGTTTTAGTAGCAACCTTCAACTAGCAATACTTCACCAACTTATTTTAACTAAAAAAAACTTTGAAGCTTTGTTAAAATATTGCGCCTTTTTAACATATAAAGTGTTGAAGTATTTTCTTTGGTATCTTAATTATTTAAATTAATTTTAAATTCATTGAAGCAGTGGTGTGCCAAATTTAAAAATCAGATATTTAAAGAAATGCAACACTGTATCTCGGAAAGGGAACCTTTTCGGTAACTAGTTAATAGCAAGTTTTTTATTTTCTTTCTCAAACAAGTTATAATTTAAAATTTATTTTATAGTGAAATACGTATTTTCATAATAACTACTTACCCACCTTTCATTTTGATTCTAAATTACAGGGCCCATTATCTGGATTCACCTATGAAAAGAATATTTTGTCCCTATTCGCAATTCGCTGCGCATTGGACAAAACCATTAAGGATTTCAAAATTGGAACAAACCTCAAAGATTTTAGATCATTGGACGACATTATAATCGACGTAGAACATAACGATGGAGAAAAGGAAATGTGTGTTTGTCAGCTTAAACACAAGAATGACCCCAACTTGAATTTAAACAAATTTATTACGGATTATCGTTCGATAAAAAGACAACACGAAAATGTCAAAATAAATATAATCATACATACAATCGTCCAAAAGAATCTCATAACACAGCATAAAGCATTGGAGGATGTTAGTTTGTCCAATTCAAAATTAAAAATGTTTAATACAAATGAAGAAGGATTACTGCATAAATACACAAGAAAAGGTTTAAATATCAGTGATAAAAGTATTACTGAAGATATGATACACGATTTTTTAACCAACTGCTTCGTTTTTTCAAAGCAAAGCAACAAGGACGAACTTATAGACATAATAAGAAAAGAGTTCAAAGAAAGCGTGAAAGACGAGCAGTTTCAGCTAATATTAACTTATTTCGATAGCTTTTATACATATATTAAAGGTAAAAAATTTATTTCAAAAGAAGAAATTGTGTGGATGTTGAAGGTTAAAATTTTGTACCCCTTCGTAGACCACCTTCCTGAAAATGTTAATGATAATAATTGTATTAAAAACGGCAATTTAATAATAGAAACATTAAATTTATTTCATCTTTCTACATTATCCGATGAATCGATTACTATAATGTTAAGAATTATAACTAAAATTATCGAAACTCGTTTCGACATCAAGAACTTCAGTAAAGAACTTTGGCATAAAAAATTACCGGAAAATATAACATTCGAAGAACCCTATTATCAAGCTTTGAAATATATTAAGAATAATGAATTATTATACAAGGACTTGATCTTTCTTTTATGGCTGAAAGAAGAAGCGCCTCTTCCATTAATCTACACCAGCGAAAATGAAGAACAAATAAATTTTGTGTTTAAAAATTTTTTGCCCAACTCTTCTGTGGTATTACGAAATAAAACTAAATTTAACATTTCCCTGGAAAATTTAAATATCTTTAACTTTAACAACATAAGAATGGACCTTAAAGAACAAAATTTGGATCTAATAAAAATTAAACTTCATCCCGAAGAGTCAATTTCATTGAAAGAATTAAACTTTACGGATGTCATTACTTCTGACGTATACGTAGAGCTTTGTTCAGCAAAAGAAATTAGTTTCAATGCCAGCGACACCAAACCGTTTTATATTCCGAGAAGATTGGAACCTCTAATATTTAATGAAAACGTATTTAAAAACACAAATTTTCTATTTGTGGTCCATCCAAGCAGTTCTTCTCGATACAATGAAGAATATTGGAATAGATTATTTACCTTTCAATTATTTACGGTTCGACATGAACACCAGGATAACTTATTAGAACTTTCAGATTTTTTGAAAATATGTTCTACAGACATCAAGTATACGACAGTGTATTCCAAAGAGTCAATATGGAAAACAAGAACTAATTTAAAGGATAAATTTAGAGGATCATATTGTTGCCTGCTTGAATTTCATGGACATTTCTTATGTCATGCTTATAATGGAGATATTGAAACTTTAAGCCAATTCAAGGTAAATAAAAGTATCAATGAAAAAGAATTATTAGAGTTAAATCTTCCTATAAGTATAATTTATGGTAATGCTGGTATGGGCAAATCTTCCATGCTCCATAACATGAAATATATCCTTCCAAAAGAGTATTGCGTGGTTAATTTGACCAACATTTGGGATGATAAAATTTTAAACGATAAGAAAATGTTAATAGAACATTTATTAATATACCAAGTTGGAACGGAAATGTTTAATCGTTTTAAACAATTTTTTACTGAACTATTCGAAAACAGAATAATAAATAAAAAATTGTATATAATTAAGGATGCTTTCGATGAAACGAATCAAAAAACTAATGTTGTAAATCAAATTTCTAACTTATTACAAGTTCCCATTGTCATTTCAACGAGACCAACGATGAAAAATATTTTGGAAAATGAACTTCATGTCCCGTCATTAAATGTAATTCAATTTTCAAAAGAAGATCAAATACAGTTTCTTCAACAGTCAAATTCATTATCTGCCGATTACATCGTTGGTGTCATTGGCGAATTGAAAGTGGAAAAAAGTTTTCTTGGAGTTCCATTATTATTAAAACTATTAGTGGAAATATTGCCTGACTTAAATGAAATTAAAAACATTAATTTAATTGTATTATATAAAGAATATTTAAAAAAATATATGAAACATTATAGGAACAACGATAAAAAAACCATAAAGTCTTTGGCGTTTCGAATATTTTTTAAGCAGCATTTTATTAATTTTTTTAATGAAGAAGAATTTAAAGAAAATTTCGAAGACTTTCAAAAAACAATTCAAGATACGAAAGATAATATCATAGGCGGATTTAATTTTGAAGAAGAACCAATATTTATACACCGAACGTTTGCAGAGTTTTTATGTGCTCAGTATTTAAGTGAAATATGTCTAGAAAACAATTTTGTAAATATTTTTGAGGAAATATTAAAGGATATAAATTTGGATCAAGTTAAATATTTTTTTGATTTAATCCTTTGTGAAGACTTGCCCTTGCATTTTGCTGCCTTAAGAAACGATGTCAAACATCTATCAATCATGGATGATGATGACAATATAATAAAACCAGATAGGTTGGGTAGGACTGTACTACATATTGTGGCTACTTATGGGAGTTATGATAATTTTATAAGGAATGCCGATGAATCTATAATTAATATATCTTTTACAAGGAAAATTAATCCTTTTATAAATGCGGATATTATAATGGACACACTCTTGAAAAAAAGTTTTGCAAAGAATATAATTTTTGACAAAGATAAATTAAACAATAATGTCATAAATTACATTTGGCTAACCAAAGGTCTTAATATTTTGAACACAATATGCATTTACGTTATTGATATTGATATTAATTTACCAAAATCTAACGAAGATGAATTTCTCTGCAATATTATAGCTTCTAATCGTTACAGATTACTTAATGTTTTAATGAATCAGCCTTATATAAAAGAAAAAATAATTAAAAATACTATAGAGTTTTTAGACCAACAAATAAATGCTTTGCATTTATCAGTATATAACAATAGTGTAGATATCACAAAACTTTTAATTCGTAATGGGGTAAATATCAACAAAAAGAATAGATATGGTTTATCGGCCTTATCATTAGCAGCTTTTAATGGATATTTGGAAATAGTCAAGGATTTAATAAGGAACCATGCAGATATAAATGCACAAGATATAGATGGATATTCGCCTTTAATTTTTGCCGTCGCTAATAATCATACAGAAACTGCAAATGCCCTTATTAAACAGCGTGCAGATGTTAATCTACGTGATAGCAAAGATAAAATAATGGCCCTGCATGTTGCAGCTGTAACTGGAAATGTTAAAATCGCCAAAGTTTTAGTGAGCAAAGGTGCAGATATAAATGCACAAGATATAAATGGAAATTCGCCTTTAGTGTTTGCCGTCGCTAATAATCACACAAAAACTGCAAAATCCCTTATTAAACAGCGTGCAGATGTTAATGTACGTGATAGCAAAGATAAAAGAATGGCCCTGCATGTTGCAGCTGTAACTGGAAATGTTAAAATCACCAAAGTTTTAGTGAGCAAGGGTGCAGATATAAATGCACAAGATATAGATGGATATTCGCCTTTAATTTTTGCCGTCGCTAATAATCACACAAAAACTGCAGAATTTCTTATTAACCAGGGTGCAGATGTAAATCTACGTGATAGCAAAGATAAAAGAATGGCCCTGCATGTTGCAGCTTTAACTGGAAATGTTGAAATCGCCAAAGTTTTAGTGAGCAAAGGTGCAGATATAAATGCACAAGATATAAATGGAAATTCGCCTTTAGTGTTTGCCGTCGCTAATAATCACACAGAAACTGCAGATGCCCTTATTAAACAGCGTGCAGATGTTAATCTACGTGATAGCAAACATTACAGAACAGCCCTGCATGTTGCAGCTGCAACTGGAAATGTTGAAATCGCCAAAGTTTTAGTGTGCAAGGGTCCAGATATAAATGCACAAGATGAAAATGGAAAGTCGCCTTTATTTACGGCAGTTTCCTTAAACCATGCGAAGATGGTTGAATTTTTATTAAAAATGGGCGCAAAAACGAGTCTTCGAGAAAAAGATTTTGGAAACACTGCTTTACATTTGGCGATATTAAAAAAAAACGAACAAATAAAAAATGAATTGCTTCGAAAAGGGGCCGATTTAAAAGCAAGAAACTATCTTGGATTTACTCCTATTGACATGGGATAGGTATTTAAAAAAAACTTTAGATTTAGCATTCTTTGTTTTAAGCATTAAAAGAATATATTTAATACATTGCGTTTTATATTTTGACCCATTTAAAAAATATTTAATTGATAATTAGATCTATGTACCTTTACTATCTCGAGGTAAGTAAAACTTTTAATTAATATATTTTGAATTTTGCAATTTAAAATCTGACTATACCTTCTTTTAATTTCATGATTTATTAGATAAAAAAAATATTTCTCCTTTTGCAAAACATCAAAATCAATATAAAATTGGTATACCTATTTTACAATAATAATTTGTAGACATCAAATTTCATTTTAGAGTAAAATGTTAAAAACTAATTAATTAAATAAATAAATATTTAAGAAAACACTTAAACGCACAATAACTTAAAACTGTAATTGGTAAATTTTTTTGTTTACTAAGTATAGCGTCCCCTTTTTTCTTTAATTATAATCGTTAGTCTTCTTCTTCTAGTAAGAAAATAATCACCTTCAAAACTTAACCCTGACCAAGGCCAAACTGATCAAACGGGCACAACACTAAAAATTGCAATTATTTACGTAGGCTATAGTAAAAAAGTTGTTTATAAACAACATAGAAAAGTAACTGCTTTAATTTTAGGGGTTTAAACCATATACCTATAAGTTATAGGTATATGCCCAGATAGCACACAACGTCTTGAAGATGTCTTTTGTATGTCTGTATTATGCCTGAACGTCTGAAGATCTAAAAAAGACGTCTAAAAGATGTCTTTTGATAGACGTCTTAAGGATATCTTCATTTAATGTCCTAAAGACATCTTATAAACGCCTGATAACGCTGCTTATTTTTTTTTTCATTTTTTTGGTAAAATATTAACCACTTAAGACAGCAAACAAAGTCTTGAATATCTAAAGATCTAAAAAAGACGTGTGGAAGACGTCTTTTGATAGACGTCTTAAAGATATCTTTATTTAATGTTCTCAAGACATCTTATAAATGCCTGATACCGCGGTTTTTTTATTTTTTTGATAAAATAGTAAATGTTGACAAATCAAAATCGAAATTATATCCCATAATCAGCGACTTCATTGTAATAGAAATAACTATAATGTAGGATTTTGAGTTTTGACAACGATGATGGGTAGGGTAACTGAATAAATATATATCTGACATTTTTGTAGATTGGTTTTAATATGTAATAATTTAATTTTTGTTTTATTTTAAATAGAAGTACCTACCTATACGTTATTTTTAGAAGTTAAAAAGTATTATTAGCTACATTTTAATTACTTAATAGTATTAAGTTAATACATTAGAAACGTTTTGGCGATGTAGCAATGCATAACCAAAACGTTTTCAATAGGTAATCATTAACATCTTAAAGACGTCTTAACGACGTTTAGCCACGACTTAATAATGCCGTTAAAAAGACATCTTAAAGACGGTGTGTTTTGTAACATTAGATATCTTAAAGACGTCTTAAAGATGACTTACGTCGTAAACTGGACGTCTTAAAGATGACTTACGTCGTAAACTGGACGTCTTAAAGATGTCATGAACGTCCGAGTCCGACATCTTTAAGATATCTTTAAGATCTCTCTGTGCTATCTGGGTGGTTTTTAACACGATTAATTTTTTTACAAACCCATTAATAATAATCATAATAAGATAGAACAGACCTTGTCGTGTGGTTGTGGTAGGTAATTAACAATTTAAGTATTAAAATATTTTTATCTGGTATTCATTATACCTAAGTGTTGAATTGTTAACTATTAATAAATAAATTGTGTTTTTATTTAACAATGTTTTATTTACCATGGTATATGCATATTCAGTTATTAAATGTTTTTAAATTCGATAAATAGGCGGGTCAAGATTTACGAATGAAGAATTAGCAAAAATAAAAATTTGACAGTTATAATTTTTTTAATTATTATAAAACCATTAGCAGCGTATGTAAGTGTAAAGTTCAATAAATTATTTTTAAAATTCACCCCTCTAGTATGTACTTTACCTCGATTTTCAAACGATTTAAATACTTTGAAGAATATTTACATAACCTAGAAACCACGGTATTTTGTACAAAATCGTGCTAGAAACAGATGTTCGATTCATTCGTTAAAAAGACCTCGAGTCGGCCCTGACTAGTTATAGTTTGGTAAACTTAGTAATTTTGTTATACCAATACACACCATAAATTCCCTCTAGGGAATTCCCTAGAGACGCTTTTTTGTTATGTTTTTTGCATACATTTTCTATTGTATTCTATAATATGGTTTTAAAGTCAGGTAGGAAGGGTTTTTACCTGTTTAAAGTATTTTTCTATGTAGGTATTTCTATACCTCGTCTTATAATTTAAACAGTTCTTTTTCTTTGTAATGTAGTATAACCTACAAAAATTATTGTCAGTTTGTGTTGTGCTTGTTTAAACAGGTTAAATAATCAGTCGTAAATTTTGTTGTTTTTGTTTTGAAGATGATTATTTTCTTAAATTTGTGGATTTAAATCATAAAGGTACCTATAAATTGTAATGTATTTTAACTTTAAACATGTTTGCAATTTTTGTTTTTAGGCATTGTACCAGCATTATGTTTTTTACAGAAAATAATCTCATGGAAGAGAAGAAGGTTAATTTGATTGAGGACTTTGTCACCAATGATAGTATTTACATCATAGACTCTAAAGATGTAAAAAGGGAAAACCAATCACTTTTAGATGCTCTGGTTACCTTTGAAAAAGCACAGAGTTCTGTTGTTCAAAAAAATACTGAAGGAGGAAATCACAATGAAGAACATAGAAAAGATTGTTGGGTTGGGTAAGTATTTTAGATTAAAAATGCATACACAAAGTATGGTTAAATATCTTTACATTGGGGAAAAACCATAGAACAAAAAACAATTAATACCAAAATTATTCTTTATTAATATTAAAAACGTGGCGTTAATCATACAATTGGTTTTATCCAGGAAAGATACGCTTTTGGAAAAACAATAGTTTGGAGCTGAAAAACCCCGTGACCCAGTGTGAAATTAAGTCCAAAACTAAACCAAATCAAACCAATTAACCTTACAATTTCACTGTCTCATGTAATTCTATTCAAGAAAACCAATGATACCACCACACCTGTTACCAAAACTAAAAAACCAAGGCTGTAAATATTTTTTTCTAAAACGCTCATTCAATTTACATTTTATTGAAGACAAACAGATTCCAAATTAATTATGTTTTTCACCTAAAAAGTAGCCATTTTGCAACAGTAAAAATATGGGTGTTTGTAACAAACCTCGCTTCAGACGCTTGCAAATTTTTAAAAACACTCTGTATAGGACCAAAATATATCAATTGAAAGTATAACGTGCACTCAAAAAATGGTAAAAATTGATCAACGCGTTCTCAAGTTATCAGAAAAAAAAATTAAGCTCTCTGGCGGCGGTTCAATGAAGAGGCTTTGAATATAGGTTAGGTGGGTTAAACAGTCTTATTTTGAATCTATGGTGTTGCGTCGTACGCGTATTTATCGAGCAATTCAAATAACGGCCCTTGGTTCTTATTCGTCGAAAAATAAACCGGTTTTCTAGCTTTTAACTCTAGATAAAAATTGTTTTAGCTGCGAAACCTCCGATACGCGTGTTTCCAATGATTTTATTGAGTTGAGTGATTCTGATGGAGGGTCTGGGCGTTACCAAGGCAATACAGACATTAAGGAAGAAGAAGAAGAAGAGAAGCATTGCCTGGATGATTTTTATGTTGAAACCGAGTAAGTTTTTTAATTCGCGCAATGAATGGCGGGTGAATCCTAACTTTGCCACAAATATTTTTAGATTTGAAATCAACAATAGTGTTGAAGATTGTGACAATTCTGATGATGGAGGTAAAAGTGAAGATTCTTCTTGCAATAACAAGGAAGAAAAAACGGGTGGCGACTTTTCCGAAGAAGACGATAAAAATTTGTCGCACAATGAAGATGATGATGGTGAAGGCACGTTTGAGATGAAAATCGAGGTGGAATATCACGGGGTTCAAAACGATGATACGACTGGCAAAGAAAATTTGTTTAAGTGCAACGTTTGTCCCAAGCAATACCAAAAAAAGGAGAGTTTAGCGTATCATAAAAAGTACATTCATAGAAAAGATCAACTGAAAAAATTTAAATGCAGCATATGCAAGTTCGAAACAGTAAACAATGGTTATTTAAAAAAACATTTAAAAATCCATGACAGAAGTAAATATTTGAAATGCAAATTTTGCGAGTATATTGCTGCCGAATTGAAGTGTTTAGATTGCCACCTTTTAAACAAACATAAATCAGAAATTAAAGAGAATAAAATAAAAATAGCAAGTAAAATTTATCAGTGCCCTAAATGTAAACTTTCAACTGTTATTAAATCAACTCATGATCAGCACATTAATGTATGTTTAAATTTAAAAAACGCCCAATGGTATAAATGTGAAGTTTGCCCCTATAAAAGTATTCATAAAAATTACTTAAGAACCCATAAACTAAGTCATAATAAAATAAAAAAAATTAAATGTTTATTCTGTGATCATAGCTGCAATGAAAAAAGAAGTTTGGGCAACCACATTTTAAAAAAACATAAGCATTTAGTAGACGAATCTGTTATAAGTTTAATGAAATTTAAAGTACATCTATGTGAACATTGTGACTATAAAACGACAAGATTGTATAGTTTGAGAAAACATAAAAATTATAATCACCCCAGATAGCATGATTTTAGTTCAAAATCACGCGTGATTTCACTTTGTCTTCGATATGAAATATGCAAATTAAAATTCCTAACTCTATAATTTACTTTCAAGTCTGATTATGAAGAAATTATTATAAATTTGTAAATTATTTTTTACTTACCCACTCAACAATAAAGACTACAAGAAAATCATTTTTTAAGTTACATTTGTTTTCACACGCCATTTTTATTCTGTATCTCGCGAGCTTGCTTTTGAGATTTTTTATAGAAAATTAACTATAATAATCTGCACAAGTGTTATTTTCCATAGATTCTCTATAATCTTGAACTGCTTAAAAAACATTTTTTAGAACTTCAAAATTGCCATTTCAAATTTCGTGCTGCCAACTTAAAAACTCAAAAATATTACAGTTTTAAACCTTAATTTTGCCATCATATCAACAAATTTACAATTTATATTGTTACTTATTTACTTCTTATGTTGTTTTTAGTTTTTAACGATACTTTAATTTGTAATAGAGTATTAATTTGTTAATTAAAATACAACGTTTTATTTTTACCAAATTGGCACCTCTGAATTGCTGTCGCATCCTACTGTTCTTATTTGCAGTTAAAATTTGTTGCCATTAATAATAATATTAATATAATAATTATAATAATATTATTATTATTATAATTATTATTATATAAATAATAATAATTATTATGATGATTTACCATTAGGAGATTTTTCAATAAAGAACAGGTAATTGTTTATATGCAAAGCATATTATTATTTAATAAATATGTGTGTAGGTACATTTTGAGGTTAACTTTTTTTTTACATGTTTTTAACACGATTAATTTCTTTACTTACAATGTTGACTCATTAATAATAATAGTATTAAAATATTTTTATTTGGTATTCATTAATAAATTTTAAGTGTTGAATTGTTAACTATTAATAAATAAATTGTGTTTTTATTTAACAATGTTTTATTTACCATATTCAGTTATTAAATGTTTTTAATCTACGATCTACGAATGAAGAATTAGCAAAAATAAAAATTCCGAACCTAACCAAATTATTTGACAGTTATAATTTTTTTAATTATTATAAAACCATTAGCAGCGTATGTAAGTGTAAAGTTCATTCAATTATTTTTAAAATTCACTCCTCTAGTATGTATTTATATAACCTAGAAACCACGGTCTTTTGTACAAGATCGTGCTAGAAACACATGTTGGATTGGGCAATTTTTTTTTAGGCATTGTATCTACATTATGTTTTTTACAGTAAATAATCCCATGGAAGAGAAGAAGGTAAATTTGATTGAGGACTTTGTCACAAATGATAGTATTTACATCATAGACTTTAAAGATGTAAAAAGGGAAAACTTTTAGATGCTCTGGTTACCTTTGAAGAAGTACTGAGTTCTGTTGTTCAAAAAAATACTGAAGAAGGAAATCATAATGAAGAACATAGAAACGATTGTTTGGTTGGGTAAGTATTTTATATTTAAAAATGCATACACAAAATTTGGTTAAATATCTTTACATTGGGGAAAAACCATAGAACAAAAAACAATTAATACCAAAATTATTCTTTATTAATATTAAAAACATAGCGTTAATCATCCAATTGATTTGGTTTTATTCGGGAAAGATACGCTTTTGGAAAAACAATATTTTGGAGTTGAAAAACCTCCTGACCCAGTGTGAAATTAAGTCCAAAATTAAAATTTTTTAATACAAATGAAGAAGGATTGCTGCATAAATACACTAGAAAAAGTTTAAATATCAGTGATAAAAGTATACTTTTATATATATTACTAAAGATATGATACACGATTTTTTAACCAACTGCTTCGTTTTTTCAAAGCAAAGCAACAAGGACAAACTTATAGACATAATAAGAAAAGAGTTCAAAGAAAGCGTGAAAGACGAGCAGTTTCAGCTAATATTAACTTATTTCGATAGCTTTTATACATATATTAAGGGTAAAAAATTTATTTCAAAAGAAGAAATTGTGTGGATGTTGAAGGTTAAAATTTTGTACCCCTTCGTAGACCAGCTTCCTGAAAATTTTAATGATAACAATTGTATTGAAAACGGCAATTTAATAATAGAAATATTAAATTTATTCCATCTTTCCACATTGTCCGATGAATCGATTACTATAATTTTAAGAATTATAACCAAAATTATCGAAACTCGTTTCGACATCAAGAACTTCAGAAAAGAACTTTGGCATAAAAAATTACCGTAAAATATAACATTCGAAGAACCCTATTATCAAGCATTGAAATATATTAAGAATAATGAATTATTATACAAGGACTTAATTTTTCTTTTATGGCTTAAAAAAGAAGCGCCTCTTCCATTAATCAACACCCATGAAAATAAACAACAAATAAATTTTGTGTTTGAACATTTTTTGCCCAACTCTTCTGTGGTATTACGAAATAAAACAAAATGTAACATTTCCATGGAAAATTTAAATATCTTCAACTTCAACAACATAAGAATGGACCTCAAAGAAAAAAAATTGGATCTAATAAAAATTAAACTTCATCCCGAGGAGTCAATTTCATTGAAAGAGTTAAACTTTACGGATGGCATTACTTCTGACGTATACGTAAAGCTTTGTTCAGCAAAAGAAATTTGTTTCAATGCCAGCGACACCAAACCGTTTTATATTCCGAGAAAATTGGAACCTCTAATATTTAATGAAAACGTATTTAAAAACACAAATTTTCTATTTGTGGTCCATCCAAGCAGTTCTTCCCCATACAATGAAGAATATTGGAATAGATTATTTAAAAAAATTCGAAGCAAACTAGGGTCAATGGAATCAACATTTCAATTACACCAGGATAACTTATTAGAACTTTTTTTGAAAATACGTTCTACATACATCCAGTTCAAGTATACGACAGTGTATTCCAAAGAGTCAATATGGAAAACAAAAACTGATTTAAAGGACAAATTTAGAGGATCATATTGTTGCCTGCTTGAATTTCATGGAAATTTCTTATGTCATGCTTATAATGGAGATATTGAAACTTTAAGCCAATTCAAGGTAAATGAAAGTATCAATGAAAATGAATTATTAGAGTTAAATCTTCCTATAAGTATAATTCATGGAAATGCTGGTATGGGCAAATCTTCCATGCTCCATAACATGGAATATATCCTTCCAACAGAGTATTGCGTAGTTAATTTGACCAACATTTGGGATGATAAAATTTTAAACGATAAGAAAATGTTAATACAACATTTATTAATACACCAAGTTGGAACGGAAACGTTTAATCGTTTTAAACAATTTTTTAATGAACTATTCGAAAACAGAATAATAAATAAAAAAATGTATATAATTAAAGATGCTTTCGATGAAACGAATCAAAAAACGAATGTTGTAAATCAAATTTCTAAAATATTACAAGTTCCCATTGTCATTTCAACGAGACCAACGATGAAAAATATTTTGGAAAATGAACTTCATGCCCCGTAATTAAACGTAATTCAATTTTCAAGAGAAGATCAAATACAGTTTCTTCAACAGTCCAATTCATTATCTACCGATTACATCGTTGGTGCCATTGACGAATTGAAAGTGGAAAAAAGTTTTCTTGGAGTTCCATTATTATTAAAATTTAATTGTGTTATATGATGAATATTTAAAAAATATATATAAAACACATTATAGGAACAGACATAAACATACCATAAAGTCTTTGGCGTTTCGAATATTTTTTAAGCAGCATTTTAGTAATTTTTTTAATGAAAAACAATTTAAAAGAGATTTCGAAGACTTTCAAAAAACAGTTCAAGAAACGAAAGATAATATCATAGGCGGATTTAATATTGAAGAAGAACCAATATTAATACACCGAACGTTTGTTATGTGCTCAGTATTTAAGAGAAATATGTCTGGAAAACAATTTTATAAATATTTTTGAAGAAATATTAAAGGATATAAATTTGGATCAAGTTAAATATTTCTTTGATTGACAATAGTGTCATAAATTACATTTGGATAACAAAAGGTCTTAATATTGCACACATATGCATTAATGTTATTGATATTGATATTAATTTACCAACATCGTACGAAGATGAATTTCTCTGCATTATTATGGCTTCTAATCGTTACGAATTACTTATATTAAAGAAAAAATAATTAAAAATACCGAGAAATAAATTCTTTGTATTTATCAATAAATAACAATAGTGTTGGCATCACAAAACTTTTAATTCGTAATGGGATAAATATCAATAAAAAGAATAGGTATGGTTTATCGGCCTTATCATTAGCAGCTATAAATGGAGATTTGGAAATAGTCAAGGATTTAATAAAAAACGGTGCAGAAATAAATGCACAGGAAATAAATAATTTTTCGCCTTTAAAGTTTGCTGTCAACGAAAATCACACAGAAACTGCAGCATTCCTTATTAACCAGGGTGCAGATGTAAATCTACGTGATAGCAAACATTACAGAACGGCCCTGCATGTTGCAGCTGCAACTGGAAATGTTAAAATGGCCAATGTTTTAATGAGCAACGGTGCAGATATAAATGCACAAGATATAAATGGAATTTCGCCTTTAATGTTTGCGGTCGATAAAAAACATACAGAAACTGCAGCATTCTTTATTAACCAGGGTGCAGATGTAAATCTACGTGGTAGAAAATATAACAGAACGGCCCTACATGTTGCAGCTGCAACTGGAAATGTTGAAATCGCCAAAGTTTTAGTGAGCAACGGTGCAGATATAAATGCACAAGATATAAATGAATTTTCGCCTTTAATGTTAGCCGTCAATAAAAATTACACAGAAATTGCAGAATTCCTTATTAACCATGGTGCAAATGTAAACGTGCGTTATTTAAAAAATAGGTATTTAATTGATTACTTTTAATTTCAGTATTTATTTCTCCTTTTGAAAAAATATCAATATAAATATAACATTGTATATTTTACAATAATAAATTGTAGAAATAAAAAATCCTTTTGGAGTACAATGTAAAAATATTTTTTTAATTTTTTAAATACGTAGTACGAATATAAAAAACGTTTAGAGTCAATTTCATTATTTTTTATTTATAGCTAAAATAATTACTTTAAAACATTTTATTTTACAAAAACGTGTCCCTTAAATTTATAAATAATATATTATTTCTAATTCTAATTCTATAGAATTACATAATAAGAAATAAACGTCGGGTTTCCGAAATATTCACAAAAATAACGTTTTTCAAATAGGACACCCTGTATATTTTTACATATTTTAAAAGACAGAATTTGGAACAAAAAATTATAATTGCAAAACTTGAAAATAAACAATTAACAAGCTCTTAAACTGTCTTCAAAATATAGGGAAGGACAAAAAATACAAGATAAATGAGCTCTACAAATTTATATACTTGACATTTTAAATATTTTGCATATTTAACAAGTTCCAATCTAATAATTACATATATTTAAAGGAAAAAGGAAAAGGAAAAAGGATGTGGAACATTTTATCACTGATGTGTTTATCAAGTTGATGATGTCATGGAATAAATATTACACTATTAGTTAAGACGTTGCAAAAATTACCATGGATACATAACCTATTAATTTTGACGTTGTGATTTTTTTCTTAAACAAAATACAATGGTAAGTTTATTTTTTATATAATTCAAAATCAAAAATCTAATTTGTACCATATTGTATTGTATGTATATTAGTATGGTTATTTGTATTTTGAATTGTGCCTTAACTTATGGTAATTTTTCGTAAAATAAATTAAAGCTACATGTTTAGTTTTTTTTAATAATACCTCCAATAATTTGTAACTTTGATAAAGGAAAATTTTAGTTATTATATATTGCAATAACACTCATATATTTTTAGGTTTAATAAAAAATAATATTTTTTTATAATAATTATAAAAATAAAAAATAACGTTATGATCTTCTAAAATTATTGTTGCCCTTGTAAAAGTAATAATAACAATTATTTTTAGAATTGCAGCAACATGCGAGTGCGAATGAAAATCCACCACACAGGGTAAGTAAATTATAAAACTATTATCTATTTATTAAATCCTATAACTATTTTGCTCTCTCAGTATTTGAAATAATTTTTATTCATAGTTTTAAATGTTACATATTGGTTTTATTGCTGTCTATATATACAGGGTGAATAATTAAAAATGACCTATTTGTGAATTTTTAAGTTAAATTTTGAAAAAAAACGTCTAAAGAATTTTGACGTCATCTTATTTTTTACATACACATTAAAATTAATGTTTAACATAAATTTAGGTCGAAAAAATTTGGTGTACATAAAATATAGAAATAATAAATATTATAGGAATAAATTTATTATAAAAAACTTATTAATAGATTGATAAAATTGATGCGATAAATTTAATCATTCAGCTAAATAAATTAATTTGATACACAATTATTACTCATCATACAGGGTGTTTCAGGTTTTAGTAGCAACCTTCAACTAGCAATACTTTACCAACTTATTTTAACTAAAAAAAACTTTGAAGCTTTGTTAAAATATTGCGCCTTTTTAACATATAAGGTGTTGAAGTATTTTCTTTGGTATCTTAATTATTTAAATTAATTTTAAATTCATTGAAGTAGTGGTGTGCCAAATTTAAAAATCAGATATTTAAAGAAATGCAACACTGTATCTCGGAAAGGGAACCTTTTCGGTAACTAGTTAATAGCAAGTTTTTTATTTTCTTCCTCAAACAAGTTATAATTTAAAATTTATTTTATAGTGAAATACGTATTTTCATAATAACTACTTACCCACCTTTCATTTTGATTCTAAATTACAGGGCCCATTATCTGGATTCACCTATGAAAAGAATATTTTGTCCCTATTCGCAATTCGCTGCGCATTGGACAAAACCATTAAGGATTTCAAAATTGGAACAAACCTCAAAGATTTTAGATCATTGGACGACATTATAATCGACGTAGAACATAACGATGGAGAAAAGGAAATGTTTGTTTGTCAGCTTAAACACAAGAATGACCCCAACTTGAATTTAAACAAATTTATTACGGATTATCGTTTAATAAAAAGACAACACGAAAATGTCAAAATAAATATAATCATACATACAATCGTCCAAAAGAATCTCATAACACAGCATAAAGCATTGGAGGATGTTAGTTTGTCCAATTCAAAATTAAAAATGTTTAATACAAATGAAGAAGGATTACTGCATAAATACACTAGAAAAGGTTTAAATATCAGTGATAAAAGTATTACTGAAGATATGATACACGATTTTTTAACCAACTGCTTCGTTTTTTCAAAGCAAAGCAACAAGGACAAACTTATAGACATAATAAGAAAAGAGTTCAAAGAAAGCGTGAAAGACGAGCAGTTTCAGCTAATATTAACTTATTTCGATAGCTTTTATACATATATTAAAGGTAAAAAATTTATTTCAAAAGAAGAAATTGTGTGGATGTTGAAGGTTAAAATTTTTTACCCCTTCGTAGACCAGCTTCCTGAAAATTTTAATGATAATAATTGTATTGAAAACGGCAATTTAATAATAGAAACATTAAATTTATTTCATCTTTCTACATTATCCGATGAATCGATTACTATAATGTTAAGAATTATAACTAAAATTATCGAAACTCGTTTCGGCATCAAGAACTTCAGTAAAGAACTTTGGCATAAAAAATTACCGGAAAATATAACATTCGAAGAACCCTATTATCAAGCTTTGAAATATATTAAGAATAATGAATTATTATACAAGGACTTAATCTTTCTTTTATGGCTGAAAGAAGAAGCGCCTCTTCCATTAATCTACACAAGCGAAAATGAAGAACAAATAAATTTTGTGTTTGAAAATTTTTTGCCAAACTCTTCTGTGGTATTACGAAATAAAACAAAATTTAACATTTCCCTGGAAAATTTAAATATCTTTAACTTTAACAACATAAGAATGGACCTTAAAGAACAAAATTTGGATCTAATAAAAATTAAACTTCATCCCGAAGAGTCAATTTCATTGAAAGAATTAAACTTTACGGATGTCATTACTTCTGACGTATACGTAGAACTTTGTTCAGCAAAAGAAATTAGTTTCAATGCCAGCGACACCAAACCGTTTTATATTCCGAGAAGATTGGAACCTCTAATATTTAATGAAAACGTATTTAAAAACACAAATTTTCTATTTGTGGTCCATCCAAGCAGTTCTTCTCGATACAATGAAGAATATTGGAATAGATTATTTACCTTTCAATTATTTACGGTTCGACATGAACACCAGGATAACTTATTAGAACTTTCAGATTTTTTGAAAATATGTTCTACAGACATCAAGTATACGACAGTGTATTCCAAAGAGTCAATATGGAAAACAAGAACTAATTTAAAGGATAAATTTAGAGGATCATATTGTTGCCTGCTTGAATTTCATGGACATTTCTTATGTCATGCTTATGATGGAGATATTGAAACTTTAAGCCAATTCAAGGTAAATAAAAGTATCAATGAAAAAGAATTATTAGAGTTACATCTTCCTATAAGTATAATTTATGGTAATGCTGGTATGGGCAAATCTTCCATGCTCCATAACATGAAATATATCCTTCCAAAAGAGTATTGCGTGGTTAATTTGACCAACATTTGGGATGATAATATTTTAAACGATAAGAAAATGTTAATAGAACATTTATTAATACACCAAGTTGGAACGGAAATGTTTAATCGTTTTAAACAATTTTTTACTGAACTATTCGAAAACAGAATAATAAATAAAAAATTGTATATAATTAAGGATGCTTTCGATGAAACGAATCAAAAAACTAATGTTGTAAATCAAATTTCTAACTTATTACAAGTTCCCATTGTCATTTCAACGAGACCAACGATGAAAAATATTTTGGAAAATGAACTTCATGTCCCGTCATTAAATGTAATTCAATTTTCAAAAGAAGATCAAATACAGTTTCTTCAACAGTCAAATTCATTATCTGCCGATTACATCGTTGGTGTCATTGGGGAATTGAAAGTGGAAAAAAGTTTTCTTGGAGTTCCATTATTATTAATGAAATGAAATATTGCCTGACTTAAATGAAATTAAAAACATTAATTTAATTGTATTATATAAAGAATATTTAAAAAAATATATGAAACATTATAGGAACAACGATAAAAAAACCATAAAGTCTTTGGCGTTTCGAATATTTTTTAAGCAGCATTTTATTAATTTTTTTAATGAAGAAGAATTTAAAGAAGATTTCGAAGACTTTCAAAAAACAATTCAAGATACGAAAGATAATATCATAGGCGGATTTAATTTTGAAGAAGAACCAATATTTATACACCGGACGTTTGCAGAGTTTTTATGTGCTCAGTATTTAAGTGAAATATGTCTAGAAAACAATTTTGTAAATATTTTTGAGGAAATATTAAAAGATATAAATTTGGATCAAGTTAAATATTTCTTTGATTTAATCCTTTGTGAAGACTTGCCCTTGCATTTTGCTGCCTTAAGAAACGATGTCAAACATATATCAATCATGGATGATGATGACAATATAATAAAACCAGATAGGTTGAGTAGGACTGTACTACATATTGTGGCCACTTATGGGAGTTATGATAATTTTATAAGGAATGCCGATGAATCTATAATTAATATATCTTTTACAAGGAAAATTAATCCTTTTATAAATGCGGATATTATAATGGACACACTCTTGAAAAAAAGTTTTGCAAAGAATATAATTTTTGACAAAGATAAATTAAACAATAATGTCATAAATTACATTTGGCTAACCAAAGGTCTTAATATTTTGAACACAATATGCATTTACGTTATTGATATTGATATTAATTTACCAAAATCTAACGAAGATGAATTTCTCTGCAATATTATGGCTTCTAATCGTTACAGCTTACTTAATGTTTTAATGAATCAGCCTTATATAAAAGAAAAAATAATTAAAAATACTATAGAGTTTTTAGACCAACAAATAAATGCTTTGCATTTATCAGTATATAACAATAGTGTAGATATCACAAAACTTTTAATTCGTAATGGGGTAAATATCAACAAAAAGAATAGATATGGTTTATCGGCCTTATCATTAGCAGCTTTTAATGGATATTTGGAAATAGTCAAGGATTTAATAAGGAACCATGCAGATATAAATGCACAAGATATAGATGGATATTCGCCTTTAATTTTTGCCGTCGCTAATAATCATACAGAAACTGCAGATGCCCTTATTAAACAGCGTGCAGATGTTAATCTACGTGATAGCAAAGATAAAAGAATGGCCCTGCATGTTGCAGCTGTAACTGGAAATGTTAAAATCACCAAAGTTTTAGTGAGCAAAGGTGCAGATATAAATGCACAAGATATAAATGGAAATTCGCCTTTAGTGTTTGCCGTCGCTAATAATCACACAAAAACTGCAAAATTCCTTATTAAACAGCGTGCAGATGTTAATGTACGTGATAGCAAAGATAAAAGAATGGCCCTGCATGTTGCAGCTGTAACTGGAAATGTTAAAATCACCAAAGTTTTAGTGAGCAAGGGTGCAGATATAAATGCACAAGATATAGATGGATATTCGCCTTTAATTTTTGCCGTCGCTAATAATCACACAAAAACTGCAGAATTTCTTATTAACCAGGGTGCAGATGTAAATCTACGTGATAGCAAAGATAAAAGAATGGCCCTGCATGTTGCAGCTTTAACTGGAAATGTTGAAATCGCCAAAGTTTTAGTGAGCAAAGGTGCAGATATAAATGCACAAGATATAAATGGAAATTCGCCTTTAGTGTTTGCCGTCGCTAATAATCACACAGAAACTGCAGATGCCCTTATTAAACAGCGTGCAGATGTTAATCTACGTGATAGCAAACATTACAGAACAGCCGTGCATGTTGCAGCTGCAACTGGAAATGTTGAAATCGCCAAAGTTTTAGTGTGCAAGGGTCCAGATATAAATGCACAAGATGAAAATGGAAAGTCGCCTTTATTTACGGCAGTTTCCTTAAACCATGCGAAGATGGTTGAATTTTTATTAAAAATGGGCGCAAAAACGAGTCTTCGAGAAAAAGATTTTGGAAACACTGCTTTACATTTGGCGATATTAAAAAAAAACGAACAAATAAAAAATGAATTGCTTCGAAAAGGGGCCGATTTAAAAGCAAGAAACTATCTTGGATTTACTCCTATTGACATGGGATAGGTATTTAAAAAAAACTTTAGATTTAGCATTCTTTGTTTTAAGCATTAAAAGAATATATTTAATACATTGCGTTTTATATTTTGACACATTTAAAAAATATTTAATTGATAATTAGATCTATGTACCTTTACTATCTCGAGGTAAGTAAAACTTTTAATTAATATATTTTGAATTTTGCAATTTAAAATCTGACTATACCTACTTTTAATTTCATGATTTATTAGATAAAAAAAATATTTCTCCTTTTGCAAAACATCAAAATCAATATAAAATTGGTATACCTATTTTACAATAATAATTTGTAGACATCAAATTTCATTTTAGAGTAAAATGTTAAAAACTAATTAATTAAATAAATAAATATTTAAGAAAACACTTAAACGCACAATAACTTAAAACTGTAATTGGTAAATATTTTTGTTTACTAAGTATAGCGTCCCCTTTTTTCTTTAATTATAATAGTTAGTCTTCTTCTTTTAGTAAGAAAATAATCACCTTCAAAACTTAACCCTGACCAAGGCCAAACTGATCAAACGGGCACAACACTAAAAATTGCAATTATTTACGTAGGCTATAGTAAAAAAGTTGTTTATAAACAACATAGAAAAGTAACTGCTTTAATTTTAGGGGTTTAAACCATATACCTATAAGTTATAGGTATATGGTTTTTAACACGATTAATTTTTTTACAAACCCATTAATAATAATCATAATAAGATAGAACAGACCTTGTCGTGTGGTTGTGGTAGGTAATTAACAATTTAAGTATTAAAATACTTTTATCTGGTATTCATTATACCTAAGTGTTGAATTGTTAACTATTAATAAATAAATTGTGTTTTTATTTAACAATGTTTTATTTACCATATTCAGTTATTAAATGTTTTTAAATTCGATAAATAGGCGAGTCAAGATTTACGAATGAAGAATTAGCAAAAATAAAAATTCCGAACATAACCAAATTATTTGACAGTTATAATTTTTTTTAATTATTATAAAACCATTAGCAGCGTATGTAAGTGTAAAGTTCATTAAATTATTTTTAAAATTCACCCCTCTAGTATGTACTTTACCTCGATTTTTAAACGATTTAAATACTTTGAAGAATATTTACATAACCTAGAAACCACGGTATTTTGTACAAAATCGTGCTAGAAACAGATGTTCGATTCATTCGTTAAAAAGACCTCGAGTCGGCCCTGACTAGTTATAGTTTGGTAAACTTAGTAATTTTGTTATACCAATACACACCATAAATTCCCCCTAGGGAATTCCCTAGAGACGCTTTTTTGTTATGTTTTTTGTATACATTTTCTATTGTATTCTATAATATGGTTTTAAAGTCAGGTAGGATTCCTACCGTAGGAAGGGTTTTTACCTGTTTAAAGTATTTTTCTATGTAGGTATTTCTATACCTCGTCTTATAATTTAAACAGTTCTTTTTCTTTGTAATGTAGTATAACCTACAAAAATTATTGTCAGTTTGTGTTGTGCTTGTTTAAACAGGTTAAATAATCAGTCGTAAATTTTGTTGTTTTTGTTTTGAAGATGATTATTTTCTTAAATTTGTGGATTTAAATCATAAAGGTACCTATAAATTGTAATGTATTTTAACTTTAAACATGTTGGCAATTTTTGTTTTTAGGCATTGTACCAGCATTATGTTTTTTACAGAAAATAATCTCATGGAAGAGAAGAAGGTTAATTTGATTGAGGACTTTGTCACCAATGATAGTATTTACATCATAGACTCTAAAGATGTTAAAAGGGAAAACCAATCACTTTTAGATGCTCTGGTTACTTTTGAAAAAGTACAAAGTTCTGTTGTTCAAAAAAATACTGAAGAAGAAAATCATAATGGAGAACATAGAAACGATTGTTTGGTTGGGTAAGTATTTCAGATTTAAAAATGCATAGACAAAGTATAGTTAAATATCTTTACATTGGGGAAAAACCATAAAACAAAAAACAATTAATACCAAAATTATTCTTTATTAATATTAATAACGTAGCGTTAATCATACAAGTGATTTGGTTTTATTCAGGAAAGATACGCTTTTGGAAAAACAATATTTTGGAGTTGAAAAACCTCCTGACCCAGTGTGAAATTAAGTCCAAAACTAAACCAAATCAAACAAATTAACCTTATAATTCCACTGCTTCATGTCATTCTATTCAGCCTGAATAATTCAGGAAAACCACACCTGTTACCAAAACAAAAAACCAAGGCTGTAAATATTTTTTTTCTAAACCGCTCATTCAATTTACATTTGATTAAAGACAAAAGCTTCCAAATAAATTATGTTGTTCACCTAAAAAGTAGCCATTTCACAACAGTAAAAATATGGGCGTTTGTAACAAACCTCGCTTCATACGCTTGCAAATTTTTAAAAACACTCTGTATAGCACCAAAATATATCAATTGAAAGTGTAACGTGCATTCAAAAAATGGTAAAAATTGATCAACGCGTTCTCAAGTTATCAGAAAAAAAGAAAATTAAGCCCTCTGGCGGGGGTTCAATGAAGCGGCTTTGGATATAGGTTAGGTGGGTTAAACGGTCTTATTTTGAATCTATGGTGTTGCGTTGTACGCGTATTTTCCGATTAATGATCGTTCTGATACTGAGATGCGATTCAAATAACGGCCCTTGGTTCTTATTCGTCGAAAAATAAACCGGTTTTCAAGCTTTTAACGCTGGATTAATCGTAAATATTTACGATTCTATAAGATTTTCTGTAAGCTACAGGAAGCGCAGAATTGCAAATTGTCTATAAGTTTATAGAAAATTACAGATTTGCTTATAGATGCCTACAGATGTGCGCAGAATTGACCTATTATAGGTCAATTCTGCGCACATCTGTAGGCATCTATAAGCAAATCTGTAATTTTCTATAAGCTTATAGACAATTTGCAATTCTGCGCTTCCTGTAGCTTACAGAAAATCTTATAGAATCGTAAATATTTACGATCGGGTGTTTCCCAATTGTTGCTAGTCACAGTTATTTTGTTAGGTTATGTCAAGCTATTTTAAAGATTAAAAACATTAATATTTTTAATAATGTCAATGTGGATATGATAATGGTAATATTTATCAATTAAGACAAGCAGCCTGGGCCAACTTCATTAGAAATACTTTCAATTTTGACTAAATAAAACAATAATTGTATTAATACAAAAACTTTATATTTTTATTTTACATATGAAAATAATATTCTTAAAAAAAATAAACCACAGCCTCGGTCAAAAAAGAAATAAACAACAAAATAAATAAATATTCTAACAAATCAAAATTTGGATTTAAAAATTTATTTTTTTTCATTTAAAATTGTTCTTCTTTCAACTTTATATAATTTTCTTAATAGGCTCAAAATGTTTTTTTATTCTGCTCCTTGTTCAAATTTATTAAGTTCCTGCCATGTTTGGCCCAATGCATAATCTCCATTCAATGCATCCAAATATACCTAGTTCAACTGTTGAGGAGTGGTGTTTTTTAAACTTAAAGTTTAGGTATAGGACATGGTATAGCCATTTTACAAGGAATGATGGTAGGAATTTAGAAATGTAAAAAAAATTGTGATGATCCATTTAAAATAACAAAGTTGATGTCGCTTCCGTTAAAACCGGAAGAGGTATTTTGTTCAAAATAATTTAGAAAAATAGTTTAAAGAATATTATAATTGCTATAAAAATTTCAATTCGAAATCTTTTGCCGTTCTCCATAAACGTCTAACCTACCATCGACCGTGATACATGCATAATCTCCATTCAATGCATCCAAATATACCTAGTTCAACTGTTGAGGAGTGGTGTTTTTTAAACTTAAAGTTTAGGTATAGGACATGGTATAGCCATTTTACAAGGAATGATGGTAGGAATTTAGAAATGTAAAAAAAATTGTGATGATCCATTTAAAATAACAAAGTTGATGTCGCTTCCGTTAAAACCGGAAGAGGTATTTTGTTCAAAATAATTTAGAAAAATAGTTTAAAGAATATTATAATTGCTATAAAAATTTCAATTCGAAATCTTTTGCCGTTCTCCATAAACGTCTAACCTACCATCGACCGTGATACACCCTGTATTAAATGTTCTTTTAAATGTAAAATTATCTTACCTCATTTTATTCCTCAATCAGTTTAAATTTCTTACTTTTTGTATTATATTATATGCTGATACATAAATGAAAACCGATAAACTGTGGATAAACCAAATAATACATATAAAAATATAGGTTATGTTTGATCGTAAGTAAATAGACTTGAAGTTGCAGTAGTTCGTTTATACTAGTTTAAATTAGACATTTACAGATAACATCCCAGAATTGCCACTTTTACGATTTTATAAGCATTATAGTTACAGATCATCGTAAGCTATAGATTTACGAATTTACAGAAATTTTACGAGAGAACCCAGAATTGACCTATAAAATTGTTTTAGCCGCGAAACCTCTGATACGCGTGTTTCCAATGATTTTATTGAGTTGAGTGATTCTGATGGAGGGTCTGGGCGTTACCAACGCAATACAGACATTAGGGAAGAAGAAGAAGAAGAAGAGAAGCATTGCCTGGATGATTTTTATGTTGAAACCGAGTAAGTTTTTTAATTCGCGCAATGATAAACAAAACCTGCGTTTTATAGATAAAAATTGAAAAAAATACATTTTGATTTTTTAATATTTAATTTAAAGCATTTAAAATCGGCAACATTGTGTGAATTAAAAACGATAATAATATTATGCTAGATGTCCATGCTATTTTTTGGCGGGCGAATCCTAACTGCCACAAATATTTTTAGATCTGAAATCAACAATAGTGATGAAGATTGTGACAATTCTGATGATGGAGGTAAAAGTGAAGATTTTTCTTGCAATATCAAGGAAGAAGAAAGGGGTGGCGACGATAAAAATTTGTCGCACAAGATGATGAAGAAGATGATGGTGAAGGCACGTTTGAGACGAAAATCGAGGTGGAATATCACGGGGTTCAAAACGACGATATGACCGGCAAAAAAAAGTCGTTTAAGTGCAAAGTTTGTCCCAAGCAATACCAAACAAAGGAGAGTTTATTGTACCATAAAAAGTACACTCATAGAAAAGACGGACTGGAAAAATTTAAATGCGGCAAATGCGATTACGAAACAGTGGACAATAGTAATTTAAAAAAACACTTAAAAATACACGACAAGAGTAAATATTTTAAATGCCATTTTTGCGAGTATATTGCCGCCGAATTGAAGTGTTTAAACTGCCACCTTTTAAAAACACATAAGTCGGAAATTAAAGGAGAGAATCCAATAAAAATAACAAATAAAATTTATCAATGCCCTAAATGTACACATACAACTGTTATTAAAACAGATTATGATCACCACATAAGAGGTTGTTTAAACTTAAAAAACCTTCAATGGTATAAATGTGAAGTTTGCCCTTATAAAAGTATTCATAAAAGTTACTTAGTTGATCATAAACAAAGTCACAATAAAATAAAAAAAATGAAATGTTTATTTTGTGATCATAGCTGCAATGAAAAAAGAAGTTTGGGCAACCACATTTTAACAAAACATACTCATTTAGTAGACGAATCTGTTATAAGTTTAATGAAATTTAAAGTACATCCATGCGAAAATTGTGACTATAAAACGACAAGATTGCATAGTTTGAGAAAACATAAAAATTATAATCACCCCAGGTAGCATGATTTTAGTTCGAAATCACGCGTGATTTCACTGTGTCTTCGATATGAAATATGCAAATTAAAATTCCTACTCTGTAATTTACTTTCAAGTCTGAATTTAACTATAATAATCTGCACAAGTGGTATTTTCCATAGATTCTCTCAAAAATTCGTTTATTATTATAATCTTGAATCGCTAAAAAAAACATTTTTTAGAACTTCAAAATTGTCATTTCAAATTTCGTGCTGCCAACTTAAAAAACACAAAAACATTACACTTTTAAACCTTAATTTTGCCATCATATTAACAAATTTACAATTTATATTGTTACTTATTTACTTCTTATGTTGTTTTTAGTTTTTAACGATACTTTAATTTGTAATAGAGTATTAATTTGTTAATTCAAATACAACGTTTTATTTTTACCAAATTGGCACCTCTGAATTGCTGTGGCAGCCTACTGCTCTTATTTGCAGTTAAAATTTTTTGCCATTAATAATAATATTATTATAAAAATTATAATAATATTATTTTTATTATAATAATAATTATTATAATATTAATAATAATAAATATTATGATGATTTACCATTAGGAGATTTTGCAATAAAGAACAGGTAATTGTTAATAAAGCATATTATTATTTAATAAACATGTGTGTACAATGTACACTGTACATTTTAAGGTAAACTTTTTTTTATATGTTTTTAACTCGATTAATTTTTTTACTTACAATGTTGACCCATTAATAATAATAGTATTAAAATATTTTTATTTGGTATTCATTAATAAATTTTAAGTGTTGAATTGTTAACTATTAATAAATAAATTGTGTTTTTATTTAACAATGTTTTATTTCCCATATTCAGTTAATAAATGTTTTTAATCTACGATCTACGAATGAAGAATTAGCAAAAATAAAAATTCCGAACCTAACCAAATTATTTGACAGTTATAATTTTTTTAATTATTATAAAACCATTAGCAGCGTATGTAAGTGTAAAGTTCATTCAATTATTTTTAAAATACACTCCTCTAGTATGTATTTATATAACCTAGAAACCACGGTCTTTTGTACAAGATCCTGCTAGAAACACATGTTGGATTCATTCGTTAAAAAGATTTCGAGTCGGCCCTGACTAGTTACAGTTTGATAACCTTAGTAACTTTGTTACCTATACCAATACACACTATAAATTCCCCCTAGAGACGCTTTTTTGTTATGTTTTTTGCATACATTCTCTATTGTATAATATGGTTTTAAAGTCAGGTAGGAAGGATTTTTACCTGTTTATAATTTTTTTTTAGGCATTGTATCTACATTATGTTTTTTACAGTAAATAATCCTATGGAAGAAAAGAAGGTAAATTTGATTGAGGACTTTGTCACAAATGATAGTATTTACATCATTGACTCTAAAGATGTAAACAGGGAAAACCAATCACTTTTAGATGCTCTGGTTACCTTTGAAGAAGTACAGAGTTCTGTTGTTAAATACTGAAGAAGGAAATCATAATGGAGAACATAGAAACGATTGTTGGGTTGGGTAAGTATGTTAGATTTAAAAATGCATACACAAAGTACTCTCTTAAAATGAATTAGTCAAAAATAACTAATTATAAGTCATATTTGACTAATTGTCATAGCGAAAAAGCAGTCACTAATAATTAGTCAAATTCCACTGAATGAAATAGTCCAATTAGTAAATTTAAATTTAAAAAAAGTTTTGACCCAGTCTGGGATTGAACTCAGGTCTGTCACTTGACAAGTTTGTCAAGCTAACCTCATAACGCATTCGGCTGTCAGCCGCTCTTATAAAAATCAATTTTATTTGTCAATATATTATATTGTTCATAATATTTTAAAGTTTAATATATTATTTGTGTTGCTGTTTTGAGCTAAACTTTTTGCATCTTTATTTGTTTTATGGGTCATTTAACCATGGAGGGGTATATGCATTTAATTCAAATAATACTTTGTTGTTGGCCGTAAACGATTAAAGAAATTAGTTACTTTTAACTGTCAGAAATAGTCAAATATGGTGACTAATCTTAAATTAGTCAAATTTTAACTATTTACGTAGTAAAAAATAACTATTTAAAATTGAAAACGACTATTTTATTAGTAAAAAATGCTGGTACTAATTCAAATAGTAGAATTTTGAGTATTTCATTTTTAGAGAGTATGGTTAAATATCTTTACATTGGGGAAAAAACATAGAACAAAAAACAGTTAATACCAAAATTATTCTTTATTAATATTAAAAACGTAGCGTTAATCATACAATTGATTTGGTTTTATTCAGGAAAGATACGGTTTTGGAAAAACAATATTTTGGAGTTGAAAAACCTCCTGACCCAGTGTGAAATTAAGTCCAAAACTAAACCAAATCAAACCACCCACACAGCACATATATCCATTGGACGTCCAGTGGACGGCCATTGTACATCCAAACGTCCAATGTAAATCCATTTGACGTCCATTGGACAACTTGTGCTGTATGGGCAATAAACCTTATAATTTTACTGCTTCATGTCATTCTATTCAGGAAAACCAGTGATACCACCACACCTGTTACCAAAACAAAAAAAACCAAGGCTGTAAATATTTTTTTCTAAAACGCTCATTCCATTTACATGTTATTGAAGACAAAAAGCTTCCAAATAAATTATGTTGTTCACCTAAAAAGCAGCCATTTCACAACAGTAAAAATATGGGCGTTTGTTACAAACCTCGCTTCAGATGCTTGCAAATTTTTAAAATCACTCTGTATAGCACCAAAATATATCAATTGAAAGTATAAACGTGCACTCAAAAAATGGTCAAAATTGATGAACGCGTTCTAAAGTTATCAGGCTTTGGATATAGGTTAGGTGGGTTAAACGCTCTATTTCAAATCTATGATGTTGCGTTGTACGCGTATTTTTCTGATACTGAGATGAGATTCAAATAACGGCCCTTGGTTTGTCAAAAAATAAACCGGTTTTCTAGCTTTTAACGCTGGATTAAAATTATTTTAGTCGCGAAACCTCTGATACGCGTGTTTCCAATGATTGTATTGAGTTGAGTAATTCTGATGGAGGGTCTGAGCGTTACCAAGGCAATATAGACATCATAGAAAAGACGGACTGGAAAAATTTAAATGCGGTAAATGCGATTACGAAACAGTGGACAATAGTAATTTTAAAAAACACTTAAAAATACACGACAAGAGTAAATATTTTAAATGCCATTTATGGGACTATATTGCCGCCGAATTGAAGTGTTTAAACTGCCACCTTTTAAAAACACATAAGTCGGAAATTAAAGGAGAGAATCAAATAAAAATAATAAATAAAATTTATCAATGCCCTAAATGTACACATACAACTGTTATTAAAACAGAATATGATCACCACATAAGAGGTTGTTTAAACTTAAAAAAACCCCAATGGTATAAATGTGAAGTTTGCCCCTATAAAAGTATTCATAAAAGTTACTTAGTTGATCATAAACAAAGCAACAATAAAATAAAAAAAAAATGAAATGTTTATTCTGTGATTATAGCTGCAATGATAAAAGAGGTTTGGGAAGCCACATTATCAGGAAAAATTCGCATTTGGAAAACGAATCTGTTATAAGTTTAATGAAATTTAAAGTACATGCATGTGAACATTGTGATTATAAAACAACAAAATTAAATTATTTAAAAAAACACAAAAATAATAAACACCCCAGATAGCTGTGCAGGCTCCATCCACATCGGGGCTTCTAAATATTCTCCCTCCTTCTTCGATGGACCCCGCTCAGGGGGACTCCATGGAGGCAATTGAGAAGCCCCTCTTCATCGGGTGAGCTTTGATTCTGAAATGGATCTGTCTACTTCTGAATTGGAGTTCATCCAGATTAATTTGCAACACTGTCGAGAGGCGACTGGTCTTCTAAGCCGCAAACTTGGCAGTAAGCAATATAAAATATGCTTAATACAGGAACCCTGGATTGTAAAATCTAGGATTGCTGGCCTGAGCAACAACTCTTCCTATAACAACTATATAGGAAGCCCATATAATTCACCTAGAACCTGCATATTAGTTCCTAGGAAACTCAACGCCATTCTTCTGTTACAGTTTTGCACCCGGGATCTCACTGCACAGAAAAAAAGGTTTAGTTAGCCCAACTATTATTTGTTTCATTTAACTAAATATGTTGTTTCAATAGAGCCAACCAAACATTTAGTTATTTTAACAACCGCATTTGGTTATATTTTACAACTATATATTTGGTTGAAACAAACATTTATATAGTTAAAGTGACCTTTACCTACCAGTCCAATGTACTAAATACATTTGGTTGAATTGACTAAATATAATTTGTTACCCTAACTAGGTTAACGGCTTGGTACAACTTACCCATATCGTTTGGCGCATTTATATACCTAACAATAAAAATAAGCCATTTTCTTATATTCTTCAAAAAACAGAAAGTTCCTTGACGCATTACTAGTATAATACCAGAGGTATTATTCCAGATAATTAAACCTTCACCTCGCTAGAGATAATGTTTTAGTGCGTTCCACCAACTTAATAAATTACTTCAAGTATTGACAGCTGTTTCCACCTATTCAAGGTCTCTTTAGTATTGAACAACTTGTAGTGTCACACCAAAGCAAAGAAGTACCTCACCTTATATACTCTTCATGTAAGTCAACAGAGGCGAGATTTAAGAACATCACGCGATCCACACCGCCTTTGCCGCGATCGGTACATACTATGCAACCAGGAATGCACGGCAAATGTTTTAATCATTTTAACAGAGTGCTTAAGGTTGAAGTAACTCTTATTTTACAAACAACATATTTAGTAAACTGAACCATACAATTTAACCAATTTAGAAAAATAAAATGACTATCTGGTTTAGTACCGTCCAACTAATCTTTGTTTATATTAACCTTCCCACGGTTGATTTAAATAAATATGGGTCAACTAAATTAATATAGTTAAATTAACCATTCCTTTTTTTCTGTGTGTAATTCAAATATCCTGGGAAGCAAACAATATAAAAGAAGACGTAATTATTGCTTCATGTTATCTTCCAATCGATGCTGAAATTCCACCTCCAAGTAATGAACTTGAAGCGGTGGTTGAGTACAGCAGAAGTAGGAAAATTAACATAATTATAGGATGTGACACCAATGCCCATCACTCAACATGGGGAAGTGCCGACATCAACAACAGAGGTAAGTGCCTATACGAGTACCTTGTAAGTACTAACCTAGAAATATTAAACAGAGGCAGCGAACCTACATTTGTAACCAGTAGGGGCCAATCAATTATTGATCTCACGCTAGCCTCTTTTAATATTTCAAACAGAATTTTAAATTGGACAGTGTCTAGTGAAATATCCTTGTCCGACCACAGATACATCCTTTTTAAAATAAAAACTGTTCAGTCGGAAAACAGCAGGTATAGGAACCCCAGAAGGACAGACATCGAGCTGTACAAAAGCACACTGTCTGAGGGCCTGGGGTCTCTGCTTATTCCGACTGAACTCAATGACAGGGAAGTTTTGGACGGAGCTGTTCTTGACATGCAAAATATTATTATTGCATCTTATGAGCAGTCCTGTCCAATTACATTAACTTCCAGTAAATCAAAAACAGCTCGGTGGTCCAAAGGACTCGCCAAGATGAAAAACAAACTGGGCAAGCTATTCAACAAAGCTAAGTCTTCCAGAAATGCTAATGATTGGCTTCTTTTCAAAGAACTTCAACGTTCGTACAAAAAGGAAGCCAGAAAAAGACAAAGATCACAATGGACAAAATTCTGTAACAGCATTGAATCCACCTCAGTGGCAGCAAGGCTCAAAAGAATGTTGTCCAAGGATCCCAATCAACAGCTCAGCTGTCTCAAACGCGAGGATGGGTCCTATACGGAAACCCTTTCAGAAACACATGAGCTACTTTTAAAGACGCATTTCCCAGGCTGTCAACTTAGTACACTTGCCAAATGGCCAGAGCTTCCTCGTACCCCTCCCTCTCGGGAGGAGGAGCTTGAAGCAACCTCTGTTGTGACTAAGAATAAAATAGCCTGGGCTGTCAAGCAATTTCAGCCTTTTTCTTCACCTGGAAGGGATGGCGTATTTCCAGCCCTACTACAATGGGGCTTGGAGGCACTGTCCACCCTTTTAGAAAGAATATTAAGGGCATGCCTATCCCTAAAACATGTTCCAAATGCATGGAGGGATATTAAGGTAGTATTTATACCTAAACCAGGGCGAGTGGATTACACCACCCCTAAAGCCTACAGACCCATAAGCCTCTCCTCTGTTCTTTTAAAAACATTGGAAAGGCTCTGTGATAGGCATATAAGAGATGCAATACAAATAACGAACCCTTTGCATCCAAACCAACATGCATACCTTCCAGGAAGATCTACCGAATCTGCCCTCCATTCGGTGGTGCGCAGAATCGAAAGATCCATGGACAACAATATGTCCACCCTGGGCGTATTCATAGACATAGAAGGAGCATTTGATAAAGCCTCCTTCAAATCCATAGAAGCAGCTCTGAGAAAGCACGGTGTTCATCCTATGCTCTGCACTTGGATTGGACATATGCTACAATGTAGAGCTGTCAGTGTAGGCGATGGAGACTCAACCAAAGTAGTGGTAATCAAAGGTTGCCCTCAAGGGGGAGTACTCTCGCCACTTCTATGGAACTTAGTTGTTGACAATCTTCTAGAGTCTCTCAACAACAATGGTTTTACCACCTTTGGCTACGCAGATGACATCACTATCACGCTAACGGGGAAAATTGAGAGCACCCTTTGTGATCTAATGCAAACAGCTCTAAACATACTTGAAAACTGGTGTAATAGGAATTTCCTCTCTGTAAATCCTGCAAAGACGGAATTAATTCTATTTACCAGAAAAAGAAAACTTGGCTTCAAAATGCCCAAGTTATTTGGAACCTGTCTGGAACTAACAAACCAAGTCAAGTACTTGGGAATAATTCTAGACAGCAAACTTAACTGGAGTAGTCATCTAAAGCACAAAATTCAGAAGGCCTCAGTGGCCTTCTGGCAGTGTAGAAGGACTGTCGAAAGGACGTGGGGACTATCCCCAAAGATAGTTCTCTGGTTATATACGGCAGTCATTCGACCAATGTTGTGCTATGGATCTGTCGTTTGGTGGCCCAAAATCAAACAAACTACTGCAGCAAAACAAATAGAGCATGTGCAACGGCTTGCATGTCTAGCTGTTACAGGCAGCATGCGCACAACTCCAACCGCAGCCATGGAAGCAATCCTGAACATCCCCTCTTTGGATCTGTTCGTAGAGGAGGATGCACTGAGATCATCTCTGAGGCTTTCGACCACTAAAATGTGGAAAGAAAATATCTCTAGCAAACGTCACACCTGCATCCTGGAAAAGAATGTCCGACAGACACCTATTCTGAGTGCAGTGCGCGACCAGATTGTGCGGAGCTATAATTTTAATACTCCCTATCAGGTGTGGATAAATGGACACCCAAATACCTCGCCTGATCTTTCTATCTTTACAGATGGATCCAGAACCGACTCAGGCTCTGGAGCTGGAGTATATTGTCAGAACCCATCCATACGCCTCAGTATATCATTGGGTGTCTATGCGACCATATTCCAGTGTGAAATCACAGGCATACTGGAGGCTGCTCGTAAAGTAATAGAGCTCCAAATACATGGAAAAACAATAAGAATCTCCTCAGATAGCAGGGCCTCCTTGCTGGCCTTGAGTCACAATATAGTTGACTCGGGACTGGTAGCGGAATGCATTGCTGCTTTGAAGCTGATAACGATTAATAATGTCCTAGAACTAGTATGGGTTAAAGGACATAATGAAGGAAATGAAAAGGCTGATGAACTGGCAAGACAGGGATCGGAAAAGCTGCCAGTGGGCCCTGAACCTGTCCTGCCACTTACGAACTCAACCTTAAAAGTCCAGTTAAAAAAACTAACCCATGAAAAACAACTAAGAAGATGGGTTAATCTAAGCTCATGTCGTCAGACCAAAAATATTATCACTAATCCATCTGACAAGCTGGCCAGGTACAGTCTACAGCTATCTCGTCAAAACCTCTCCGACCTTGTCGGAATTATAACGGGACACTGTAGACTAAACAAACATCTTCATACGATAAGAAAAGTAGACAGTCCTCTTTGCAGAGCCTGTAACTGGGGCGAAGAGAATGTAATACACATTATTTGTGAATGTCCTGCTCTTCTCGAATTCAGAAAATCCACTTTAGGAGAAGAATGGGTTGATGCAACCAACATTAGCTCCATCTATCCAGCCGTCTTTCTAGATTTCTTTCGGAAACTCGGATGGCTGGATTAAAAAAAAAATTTGAGCAAACACAAATGGGGAAATGGATCTCGGGGGCAGTACAAAGGGCCAACTGTGGCCTAAGTGCATGTAGCCACAATGTGGCTACCCTCCACCCAACAAATCCACAAATCCACAATCCACCCCAGATAGCATCTGTGATTTCGAAATCTAAAGTATCCCAACCGAAATTCCAAACTCTGTAATTTACTTACTAGTTGTTAATAAATAGTTATAAATTTTTAAAATATGTTTTATTTACCTTGTCAAACTCGTGTATTTAATTTGGGAAGCTTACAGTTTGTCACTTTTTAAAATTGTCAATTCGTGCTTCCAACTTAAGGAACACAAAAATATGACAGTTTTAAACCTTAATTTTGCCATGATAACAACAAATTTACAATTTATATTGTTACTTATTTACTTTTTATGTTGTTTTTAGTTTTTAATGATACTTTAATTTGTAATAAAGTATTAATTTCTTAATTAAAATACAACGTTTTATTTTTAACAAATTGGCACCCCTGAATTGCTGTCCCAGCCTACTGTTCTTATTTACAGTTAAAATATGTTGTTATTTTGCAATAAAGAGCAGTGTTGCTAACAGATAATTGTTTATATGCAAGGCATATTATTATTCAATAATTATGGTTGTACATTTTGAGGTTAACTTTTTGTATTTCCATGTTTTTATCACGATTAATTTTTTTACAAATAATGTTGATCCATTAATAATAATAATAATAAGATAGAACAGACCTTGTCGTGTGGTTGTGGTAGGTAATTAACAATTTAAAGCTTCATTCAGAACCTCGTAATTATTGGAAAAAATTAGTGGTTTCAATTATACTTATAATTAACACAAAACGATCATTCACAATGCGCAAAATTAACATCTAAAATTAATGGAATTTGCTAAAAGATTGTCCATTCTTCTTAACCTGACATAAACAATATTAATTATAATAAAATAATATTTTTTACAACCATTAGAATAATATTTATATAACCTTACCTTCACTGGCAAATATTTAAAACTTTTTGCTTTTGACATAAAATATCCGCGCACATGCGCAAAGCCGCTTTCCAATTATAATTAGTGGTAAATGTTTGGAGTTTGCAAACTTTTTCCACTAATTGAAAAGTACTACCACTAATTTTCTGGTTGTGAACAACACTGTGTATATTCATAAGACAAACTTTTACGTTAATTGAAACCACTAATTTATTCCACTAATTACGAGGTTCTGAATGAGGCATTAGTATTAAAATATTATTAAATTATTAATAAATAAATGTGTTTTTATTTAACAATGTTTTATTTACCATATTCAATTATTAAATGTCTTTAGATTCGATAAATAGGCGGGTCAAGATTTACGAATGAAGAATATGCAAAAATAAAAATTCCGAACATAACCAAATTATTTGACAGTTATAATTTTTGTAATTATTATAAAACCATTAGCAGCGTATGTAAGTGTAAAGTTCATTAAATTATTTTTAAAATTCACTCCTCTAGTATGTACTTTACCTCGATTTTCAAACGATTTAAATACTTTGAAGAATATTTACATAACCTAGAAACCACGGTATTTTGTACAAAATCGTGCTAGAAACAGATGTTGGATTCATTCGTTAAAAAGACCTCGAGTCGGTCCTGACTAGTTACAGTTTGGTAACCTTAGTAATTTTGTTATACCAATACACACTATAAATTCCCCCTAGGGAATTCCCTAGAGACGCTTTTTTGTTATGTTTTTTGCATACATTTTCTATTGTATAATATGGTTTTAAAGTCAGGTAGGAAGGATTTTTACCTGTTTATAGTATTTTGTTGTGTAGGTATTTCTATACCTCGTCTTATAATATAAACAGTTCTTTTTCCATGTAATATATATATATATATATATATATATATATGACCTACAAAAATTATTGTAAGTTTGTGTTGTGCTTGTTTAAACAGGTTAAATAATCAGTCGTTAATTTTTTTGTTTTTGTTTTGAGGATGACTATTTTCTTAAATTTGTGGATTTAAATCATATAGGTACCCATAAATTGTAATGTATTTTAATTTTAAACATGTTGGAAATTTTTTTTAGGCATTGTATCTACATTATGTTTTTTACAGTAAATAATCCCATGGAAGAGAAGAAGGTAAATTTGATTGAGGACTTTGTCACAAATGATAGTATTTACATCATGGACCCTAAAGATGTAAAAAGGGAAAACCAGTCACTTTTAGATGCTCTGGTTACCTTTGAAGAAGTACAGAGTTCTGTTGTTCAAAAAAATACTGAATAAGGAAATCATAATGAAGAACATAGAAACGATTGTTTGGTTGGGTAAGTATTTTAGATTTAAAAATGCATACACAAAGTTTGGTTAAATATCTTTACATTGGGGAAAAACCATAGAACAAAAAACAATTAATACCAAAATTATTCTTTATTCATATTAAAATCATAGCGTTAATCATACAATTGATTTGGTTTTATTCAGGAAAGATGCGCTTTTGGAAAAACAATATTTTGGAGTTAAAAAACCTTCTGACCCAGTGTGAAATTAAATCCAAAATTAAAAATATTTAATACAAATGAAGAAGGATTGCTGCATAAATACACTAGAAAAGGTTTAAATATCAGTGATAAAAGTTTTACTGAAGATATGATACACGATTTTTTAACCAACTGCTTAGTTTTTTCAAAGCAAAGCAACAAGGACGAACTTATAGACATAATAAGAAAAGAGTTCAAAGAAAGCGTGAAAGACGAGCAGTTTCAGCTAATATTAACTTATTTCGATAGCTTTTATTCATATATTAAAGGTAAAAAATTTATTTCAAAAGAAGAAATTGAATTGCCGGAATGCACAACCGACGCAGCGCGGGGCCAGTAGGCTACTGCACGGAGACCGTTCAATTTCAACAAAATTCTTTAAATTAAACTCGCGATAACTCCTTAACTAAACGTGCGATTTTTATGAAATTTGGACAGAATACTTAGATTGGTACTGCGATGCTATTAAAATAAAAAATACAAAATTTTAACCACAATTAATTAATAAATGCATCAATATTATTTAAGTCATAACTATGCTTAAACTAGTAGATGTTTATAAATTATATACATATATATATATATGGTTTTTTTTCTTGGTAAAATAAAGAAGTTTTTTTCGAATTTAACAATTATTAATAAATTATTATAGCCGTAATACTAATAAATAAGAGAGCCTGCGGCGGCGTAAAAAGCTTAATTACAACAAATCATTTATTATCAGTAATAATTACTAAATGTGTTTATATTGCACAATGTTCACTGTACAATATAAAACAGGAATTTTATTTTGAAATAAAATTATTACCATATCTTTTAACTTTTAGCAACATTTGCTTCCAATTATTATTCTTCGATGTTTTTCGTCCGAACAAATAATAATTTGTGGAAACCAAATGTATGTATCTATAGATACATATGATACCAAAAACCGGTATAAATTATATTCCTTACATGTAAATATCTAAGAAATCTTTTTTGTACTTTTTGAATGACATTACTATTACTTTCTGCTGTAGGTGACCAGATAATACAAGCATATTCAAGATGAAGCCTCACTAATGCATACAATATATACAATTTAGTAAGGGATGAAATATGTTTAAAATGTTTGGCATTTCTAAGTACAAAACCAAGTACCCGAAATGCCTTATTTAGGTACTATTGTATTGTAGGTAGTGTTGAATTTCATATTTAATTGCAATTTTACACCCAGATCTTTACATTAATAAATTCTACTTAAGCTAATGTTATTTAGATTATATGTAATATTAATAAATTTATATTTACGTGTGTGTTATAGTTGCACACTTTTCTACGTTAGGAAACATCTTATTTACTTGAAGCCATTCTGATACATAGTCTAGGTCTTTTTGTAACATTTCGTTATCTTTTTCGTTGTTAATCTGTTTATATATTTAAAAATCAAATCAAACAGTAGCCAAAATGAATATTTAACACTTAGCGGTCAATTATTGATAAAAATATATAGCAAACAGTAGCGGCCCTAGGTAATCATTTTATTTCAAAATAAAATTCGTGTTTTATATTGTAAAGTGTAAAGTGTTCAATGTAAACACATTTAGTTATAATAAGTAATAATAAATGATTTGTTGCAAATTAAGCTTTTAACGTGATAAATCGAGTTTAGTTTCGATTCTTGTGCACTTTGTTGTCTTTACGTCGCCGCAGCGCGCCGCGGGCTCTTTTATTTATTTGTATTACGGCTATAATAATTTATCAATAATTGTCAAATTTGGAGAAAAACTTCTTTATTTTACCAAGAAAAAAACCGTATATATATAATTTATAAACATCTACTAGTTTAAGCATAGTTATGACTTAAATAAAATTGATGCATTTATTAATTAATTGTGGTTAAAATTTTGTATTTTTTATTTTAATAGCATCGCTGTACCAATCTAAGTATTCTGTCCAAATTTCATAAAAATCGCACGTTTAGTTAAGGAGTTATCGCGAGTTTAATTTAAAGAATTTTGTTGAAATTGAACGGTCTCCGTGCAGTAGCCTACTGGCCCCGCGCTGCGTCGGTTGTGCATTCCGGCAATTCAATTGTGTGGATGTTGAAGGTTAAAATTTTGTACCCCTTCGTAGACCAGCTTCCTGAAAATTTTAATGATAACAATTGTATTGAAAATGACAATTTAATAATAGAAACATTAAATTTATTCCATCTTTCCACATTGTCCGATGAATCGATTACTATAATTTTAAGAATTATAACTAAAATTATCGAAACTCGTTTCGACATCAAGAACTTCAGTAAAGAACTTTGGCATAAAAAATTGCCAGAAAATATAACATTTGAAGAACCATATTATCAAGCTTTGAAATATATTAAGAATAATGAATTATTATACAAGGACTTAATCTTTCTTTTATGGCTGAAAAAAGAAGCGCCTCTTCCATTAATCTACACCCGCGAAAATAAACAACAAATAAATTTTGTGTTTGAACATTTTTTGCCAAACTCTTCTGTGGTATTACGAAATAAAACAAAATTTGATATTTCCCTGGAAAATTTAAATATCTTCAACTTTAACAACATAAGAAATATGGACCTTAAAGAAAAAAATTTGGATCTAATAAAAATTAAACTTCATCCCGAGGAGTCAATTTCATTGAAAGAATTAAACTTTACGGATTGCGTTACTTCTGACGTATACGTAAAGCTTTGTTCAGCAAAAGAAATTAGTTTCAATGCCAGCGACACCAAACCGTTTTATATTCCGAGTGAATTGGAACCTCTAATATTTAATGAAAACATATTTAAAAACACAAATGTTCTATTTGTGGTCCATCCAAGCAGTACTTCTCGATACAATGAAGAATATTGGAATAGATTATTTACCTTTCAATTATTTACGGTTCGACATGAACACCAGGATAACTTATTAGAACTTTCAGATTTTTTGAAAATATGTTCTACAGACATCAAGTATACGACAGTGTATTCCAAAGAGTCAATATGGAAAACAAGAACTGATTTAAAGGATAAATTTAGGGGATCGTATTGTTGCCTGCTTGAATTTCATGGAAATTTCTTATGTCATGCTTATAATGGAGATATTAAAACTTTAAGCCAATTCAAAGTAAATGAAAGTATCAATGAAAATGAATTATTAGAGTTAAATCTTCCTATAAGTATAATTCATGGAAATGCTGGAATGGGCAAACCTTCCATGCTCCATAACATGGAATATATCCTTCCAACAGAGTATTGCGTGGTTAATTTGACCAACAATATAATTTGGGATGAAATAATTTTAAACGATAAGAAAATGTTAATAGAACATTTATTAATACATCAAGTTGGAAAGGAAATGTTGAATCGTTTTAAGCAATTTTTTACTGAACTATTCGAAAACAGAATAATAAATAAAAAATTGTATATAATTAAAGATGCTTTCGATGAAATGTATCAAAAAACTAATGTTGTAAATCAAATTTCTAACTTAATACAAGTTCCCAACTAGACCAACGATGAAAAATATTTTGGAAAATGAACTTCATTAAATGTAATTCAATTTTCAAAAGAAGATTGACGAATTGAAAGTGGAAAAAAGTTTTCTTGGGAGTTACATTATTATTAAAACTATTAGTGGAAATATTGCCCGACTTAAATGAAATTAAAAACATTAATTTAATTGTGTTATATGATGAATATTTTAAAAAATATATGAAACATTATAAGAACAGAGATAAAGACACCATAAAGTCTTTGACGTTTCGAATTTTTTTTAAGCAGCATTTTAGTAATTTTTTTAATGAAAAACAATTTAAAAGAGATTTCGAAGACTTTCAAAGAACATTTTTTTTTTTTTTTTTTTAATTTGGAGATCCATTTTATAGCAGTAGTAATATATATTTAACTCAATGTTTATGAAATAATAGCACTTCTCTGCAGAGAAGTGCTATTATTTCATAAACATTGAGTTAAATTTCAAAGAACAGTTCAAGAAACGAAAGATAATATCATAGGCGGATTTAATATTGAAGAAGAACCAATATTTATACACCAAACGTTTGCAGAATTTTTATGTGCTCAGTATTTAAGTGATATATGTCGACATATATCACTTAAATACTGAGCACATAAAAATTCTAGATGAAAGTTCTAGATCTAGAAAACAATTTTATAAATATTTTTGAGGAAATATTAAAGGATATAAATTTGGATCAAGTTAAATATTTCTTTGATTTAATCCTTTGTCAAGACTTGCCCTTGCATTTTGCAGCCTTAAGAAACGATGTCAAACATCTATCAATCATGGATGATGATGACAATATAATAAAAACAGATAGGTTGGGTAGGACTGTCCTACATATTGTGGCCACTTATCGGAGTTATGATAATTTTATAAGGAATCCCAATAATTTTATAAATAGTAGGTATATCTTTTACAAAGAAAAGTAATCCATTTATAAATGCAGACATTATAATGGACACACTCTTAAAAAAATTGTTTGCAAAGAATGCAATTTTTGATAATTTTGATAAATTAAACAATAATGTCATGAATTACATTTGGCTAACAAAAGGTCTTAATATTCTGAACACAATATGCATTAATGTTATTGATATTGATATTAATTTACCAACATCGTACGAAGATGAATTTCTCTGCATTATTATGGCTTCTAATCGTTACGAATTACTTAATGTTTTAATGAATCAGCCTTATATTAAAGAAAAAATAATTAAAAATACCGTAAAGTTTTTAGACCAACAAATCAATTTTTTGTATTTATCAATAAATAACAAGAGTGTTGGTATCACAAAACTTTTAATTCGTAATGAGATAAATATCAATAAAAAGAATAGATATGGTTTATCTGCCTTATCATTAGCAGCTATAAATGGAGATTTGGAAATAGTCAAGGATTTAATAGAAAACGGTGCAGAAATAAATGCACAGGAAATAAATAATTTTTCGCCTTTAAAGTTTGCTGTCAACGAAAATCACACAGAAACTGCAGCATTCCTTATTAACCAGGGTGCAGATGTAAATCTACGTGATAGCAAACATTACAGAACGGCCCTGCATGTTGCAGCTGCAACTGGAAATGTTAAAATGGCCAATGTTTTAGTGAGCAACGGTGCAGATATAAATGAACAAGATATAAATGGAATTTCGCCTTTAATGTTTGCGGTCGATAAAAAAAATACAGAAACTGCAGCATTCTTTATTAACCAGGGTGCAGATGTAAATCTACGTGGTAGAAAATATAACAGAACGGCCCTACATGTTGCAGCTGCAACTGGAAATGTTGAAATCGCCAATGTTTTAGTGAGCAACGGTGCAGATATAAATGCACAAGATATAAATGAATTTTCGCCTTTAATGTTAGCCGTCAATAAAAATTACACAGAAACTGCAGAATTCCTTATTAACCATGGTGCAAATGTAAACGTGCGTTATTTAAAAAATAGGTATTTAATTGATTATGTGAGTAAAATTTTTAATTAATATATTTTGAATTTTGCAATTCTGACTACTTTTAATTTTATTTAAAAAATAGGTATTTAATTGATTATGTGAGTAAAATTTTTAATTAATATATTTTGAATTTTGCAATTCTGACTACTTTTAATTTCATTATTTATTTCTCCTTTTGAAAAAATAACAAAATAAATATAACATTGTATATTTTACAATAATAAATTGTATAAATAAAAAATCCTTTTGGAGTACAATGTAAAAATATTTTTTTAATTTTTTAAATACTTAGTAGGTACGAATATAAAAAAAGTTTTGAGTCAATTTCATTATTTTTTATTTATAGCTAAAATAATTACTTAGGCCCGGTTCTTCAATGTAAAGTTAAATTTCAAATTAACAAACCTTCACCTTGAAGTTAATTGTAAGTTAAAACAGCGCGTTTTTCAATATAAATTTTAACGGAGGTAAACTAAACATCGGTTAGCTATATATTTTGTCAGGTTGGTAGTAAAAAAACGTGAATTTGAACTACTGTATTGTGTTTAACCTCTAAAATCTGAAGTTTCGCTGTATTTTTAATAAAAATAATAATAAAAAAAATTATTCTACATTTGTAGAATATTAAAATATAAGTGCTGTTTGTATATTTTAATGAAACAGAAGAAATAACTCTAATTAACTTAGTAAATAAATATGAAGATATATTAGAAAATAAACAGAGTGGGGTAGTAACTTGGGGGCAAAAAAAAGAAACTTGGGATAAACTAGCTCAAGAATTTGATTTTTCTACGGGAATCCACAGGGAAGGAGATATTTTAAGAACAAAATATTTAAATTTAAAGAAAAAAAGTAATTTTAGGACGCCTTATAAGATCTAAATTAAGGGGATCAAAATTCATTTTCACCAGATAAATACTAAACACTAGTAAATACAGCTGTTTATAAATATATTTAGATTTTAAGGTTATGAATTGGAGTTTACCTCTGCTCTTAGTAGCGATTAACCTAACCGACAATAAACTTGTGATAATCTTTTAACTGATAATTCGAAAACACTTTTTTTACATAAACTACAGGTTAACTCAAGGTTGCAGGTAATCTTAAGTTTATCTGATATTGAAGAGCCGGCCCTAAGTCAATAATTTTTAATTAACAAAGTGTAAACGTAGCTTTAGCAGACGGGGTACACTCTCTTTCTAGAGTGGTCAATTTTAAGCATAGTTCATAGTCGGTGAAACTTACAAAGTGTAAACGTAGCTTTAGCAGACGGGGTACACTGTCTTTCTAGAGTGGTCAATTTTAAGCATAGTTCATAGTCGGTGAAAGGTACAAACGTGCAGCATATATGCTGCACATATATATATGTAGTCAGCGTTTACACTTGTGAATTAAAAATTATCGACTTACGACTTAAATGTAATACGAATTTGTTTGTGTTAAAAATGTGTTAATTTAAATTTGTTAAAAATAAAAGTTTTTTGTTTAAATTTCTTAGGGCCGGTTCTTCAATATAAGATAAACTTAAGATTACCTGCAACCTTGAGTTAACCTGTAGTTTATGTAAAAAAACTGTTTTTCAATTATCAGTTAAAAGATTATCACAAGTTTATTGTCGGTTAAGTTAATCGCTACTAAGAGCAGAGGTAAACTCCAATTCATAACCTCAAAATCTTAATATATTTATAAACAGCTGTATTTACTAGTGCTTAGAATTTTTCGTAAGTAATATCATACAGGGCATCTAATTTTTCCGAAAAAAATCGAAAAAACACGATTCTCTAGTTCGTTCGCAATAATGCGTATGCGACCATTTTCGATTGAAATGTTACGAATCGAAAATAAACAGCGTATTCCTGAATCATATTACACATCATTCGTAAATAATTTCATGCGAATTGGATTGAGTTAGAATATACATAAGGCAACACTGTAATAGTTCATTTGCTTCTGGCCAAGGTACTGAAACTAAGAAGATTATAATATAATCTTCTTAACTGAAACTCTCGTAGAATTGTCAATAAATTAGGGTTAGTTTAATTACGCTTAATTTTTCTGTAAAGTTAGGTGGAAAACAACAAATATATTTTACCAGTGACTTTTTTGTTTGCTACAAATGGAGGCAATTAAAACTAAAAGATTAGGCAATGTAAGCTCGGAACAAAAAGAAATGTTAGTGCATTTTATGGAAACAAATCCGAACGTAAGAACAGGAAAATTTTCAAATGGATTTACAAAACGAATGGGTCAGCAAAAATGGGACTGACTTATAGCAGCATTTATGTTTTGTCCAATGCTAAATTGGTAGCTGCCATATGCCAAAAAATTCAATGTTGTTAAAACCTTTGTCGTAACAGTCATAGCCGATGCTCGTGATGCTTCCGGAATATAAGTTCCCACAATATCGACTACTTTACGCACTATTTCTTTTGTGAGTCTGTAAGTCCTTATAAATTGTCTATCCGATAAAGTTTCAAAAGGATCATCTCTAACATGAAACATACGTCTCGGTGCTAAATTTGCAATTTCTGCCGCTTCTAATTCCTCCAAGGCAATATTATTAATTACCTCGTACATGACCATTAAATAAAACCCTTTGGTGAACACAAATATTTGACAAGTATTTGATAAATCACAAATTTGTCAAGTATTTGACGTTAAAACTGTAATTCTACTGCAAACAGCACTCGTAACATATCGAAGGAAACTTTGCGAGCGGGAATCGGTGCACGAATTCGAGAATGCCTTCATTCGAAATCTTGACACTTTCGCATGCGAAAACTGTTCGATTGAACTCGAGAATCGCAGCCCAGGGCATCTAATTTTTCCGAAAAAAATCGAAAAAACACGTTGCTAAGTAATATTGAACAAGAAGCATGAGTGCTGGTGGCAACAAAAATACGAGTCGAAGACGAGGATTTTTGCACCTGCACGAATGCATTTTGTTAAAAATATTACTTAGCATTGTGTTTTTTCGATTTTTTTCACAGGAAAAACTAGATGCCGAATGTTATTTGACAAGACTATTTTATGAGTAACAGTTCTGCATACATCCAAACATAATAAATATGTAGGTATTAATTTGAAAACTGAAAAATAGGTAGGTAATTTATTAAATCACAAAATACTATAAACTTAATTATTTATGGTACAATTCAAATATAAGTTGCAATTTTGGTGACAACAGCTGTCAAGTTTTGCCGCGGGTAAACTCGAAAAAACTGCTGACAGGCGCTGTCATACAGTTTTTCCACCTAGAAATCATTTGTAAAAGAATACGACGAAATTGACTTTATTATTCTACAAATGTAGAATAACATTTTTTATTATTATTTTTATTAAAAATACCGAAACTTCAGATTTTGGAGGTTAAACACAATAAAGTAGTTCAAATTCACGTTTTTTTACTGCCAACCTGACAAAATATATAGCTAACCGATGATTAGTTTACTACCGTTAAAATTTATATTGAAAAACGGTCGTAGTTTTAACTTACAATTAACTTCAAGGTGAAGGTTTGTTAATTTGAAGTTTAACTTTTTTTTTGAAGAACCGGACCTTAAGAGTAATTTTAATAATAGTCCAAAAATTACCACTTTAAAATGTAAAAGTAACATTTTAATGTAATGTGAAAATTTTTGTATTCAAAACTTATCGACTATTATTTAAACTAATAATTTTGAAAGACTAAAACTTTTACATTTCAAGAATCATTTTACTCCTCTTTTGTAAAAAATAAACCTTAATCTATCAAATGTCAATTTGAAAGTTAATTTGTGGGTTATAAACACAGGTCTGTGGTTATAAAATATCTTTAAATTAACCTTCAAATTGATATTTGACAGCCCTGATAGAAAAGGGTTTATTTTTTACAAAAGAGAAGTAAAATTATTGTTCTTACCACTTTGAGGTCTCTTTTAAGGCTTGCAAGTCTCTCTGTAAGAAACACAACGTTTAAAACGATTATTAATCTGTACAAACCCAAAGCACAAGAATTGTAAACAACAAGAATGGCCGCCATCGTATGATGTGCAGTGTTGCAGGGATTGTGGGTGACACAATTCTTATTGTGCCATTTAGGCGACATATTTGTTGTTGCTTTTATATTTAATCTTCAATCTGCATGGTCAAATCATATACATACCTCAAGGGACCTTAAACCCTAATAATAAATAATGTTATTTTCACTTGTCTCGATAAGTCAATTGAAAACACATATTAATCAAACTGTAAAACACAATAATAATACCAAATATAAAATTGATACAAATTTAGTTTAAGAGTGTGTAATTTAATAATTCCATAATAATGTTTAAAATTAGGTATTCTAATAATTTGTAATATTTGTAAACGTATGTTTATTATAGTATTTAAAATATAAATCAAATTTTAATTTAATATTTTTCTAAATAATAAATAATTGAGAAAAATAGGCATTTGTTTGAGGTCCATGAATACAAGCATTGTGTAATGGCAGCCGTTGGAGAAATTAAAACATATAAAACAATCATTTGCAACAAAATATGTAGGTAGTATAAATAATATCAAATACCAACCTGTATATTCTTCTAATATGAAAAAAACACAATGTACGAAGATCCCCCTATTCTTTTTTAAGTTATTCTATTTTTTTAACATTCGCCTCAAGTGTGTAGTCACCAATAGCCAACACCCTAATAATTCAATCAAACCTTTTTCGAGCCCACCATCATCAAATAATGGACTCGTCCAAAACAGTAGAAGCTTAAGCAACAATTTAAGTATTTGTTACGTATATGGGACTATTGAAGAAACTTCAAAGTGTTTTGCGACAGTCGCCGGTCTCTTTATATTACTCTTTCATTACTACGTTACGACTAAAGTGGGGAACAATTATTGAGTTCCAAAAAGGTAGCAAATATGTCACTAGCTACCAACCCTGCTACTATTTGGGACGTAGCTGCTACGTTACTAGAACGTTCCAATATCGTTGCTAGAGCGTTATAATTACTTTTATTATTTGTTTTTACTTCTATATTAACTGTCTTTGTCAAACTTATATTAGATTATACTATCCCTCCTTTTTTAAATGGAACCACTACGGACTTGGCTTTTCAATGTCGTCGTTTATTAAATATGTACTGGTAGTTTATAACTTCCAGAATAACAATATAATGTTTAATTAGACAGGTAGATTTATAAACCCTTTAAATTTTACTGTTGAACTTATGAATATAGTTTTTGTAAAATAAATGCGCTTCATCAATATTTAAGTATAAACAAATTATTTATTTAGTAATGTTTATAAATAAAAAAATCTTAATATTTATTATTATTTTTTTTATTTAATTATTAATACCGTCTATTACCAACAATATTTCTATTTATTAAAAAGTAAACAACCATTTACAAACAATTAAAATAATTTATTATTTACATTACCACGTGGTACTGTACAGTAAAAAATGGCCGATAAGAAGCATTTTCCTTTGAAGTAGTTTTCGCTACTTTAAAGTTTTTTTCCACTTTACGGTTGTTTTGCTTAGTACCATAAACGTTCCAAATACTAAAATAATAACTTTTAAGTTTTTAACTTTGTAGTTTTTAACTCATGTTCCAGTTTCGAGATTTTAACTTGCAAAGGGACTACAAAGTAAAAATAATTATAATGTAATCTTTAGGTAGCAACAGAAAGTAACTGCTACAAATTAAATTTACTTGAAAGTTTTTTTTACTTATAACATCTTTTTTAAAGTTGCAAAGTCTTCTTGGGGGCAACCAAGTTTTACTTAAATGTTTATTACTTTATAGTAACAATTTAAGGAAAAATTAAGTTTCTGTTACAAAATATTGCTATTTAAAAGTTAGAATTACTTTTAAGTAAAAATTAAAGTAGCTGTTTAGTATACTTAACTAATTTAAAGTTATCACCACTTTGGCAATGGTTTTTGGAACCAAAAATGCTGCCTGGGTTCTTTATGCATGCGCATTGTAGAACTTGTACTTTTCTTTAAGAATGAACAGCACGGCTTCAAATATAGATTAAGTACCCTATTTACGATAACTAGATAATTCACAATTATCTTTCAAACCCCATCATTACATTTTTATAAAAATAATAACGATTATAAAACCAAAATCGCACAACTGTACAAATAGTTGCCTATAACTAAAAGCCTAAAGTTGTAATTAAATAATAATATTCAATTAGGTAAATTTTAATATTACAAAAATATAAGAAAGATAAGTACAGAATTCGTCAAGACAAGTGATATTTTTCAGAGAATACTAAGGTCACCACCCTACAATAGTTAGGAATATTTTAAATTAATAAATGTAAACCTAAAATTTTTAGTTATGCAAATGTTAAACCAATAAAATTTTAAATTAAAAAATTATTTAATAAATGTTAAAACGGCGTGCCATAAAAATAGGTAGGAGAAAAGTAGTATTTCAGATAGCGTAACAAGTTTTAATTAAAAAAACATCCACTTTTAAAATGTAACAAAGCAAATTTGAGGTCGAAATCGGATTAAGCATAAAACCTTCACAAAAATTTAGTTATTGTTTAAACTTATTCTTGTAGAAAAGTGGAAAAACTGTTGGTACTTGTTTATTAGAAAATTATTTTTAATTTGAAATTTGTTTCACAAATTACTTGCTAACCCGTTTGTTATTTTTTTCTGGCAAAATTGTAAACACAAAAGGCAAATACTTTTTAATTTCCTTAAACTTGTTTTAAAACAATGAACATTAATTTTTTCTTGAATGATTTAAAATGGAAGTATATTTAAATTATATAGATGGAAAAAACTGTTTAAAAAATTTTAGAACTTATTTTTAAGATTGAAAAATACCGTTAAACAAATCACACATGTATGTGTATTGTCGGGATAAAGGGTAAAGTAATAATTAAATTGTGTATCAGAGGAGCGAAAAGCTTATAATATTAGTTGAAGTATACTTTAATAACTAAGGAAATTATATTATTGTAATAATAGATCCTAAATAAATAGAGAAATAAACCAAGTAGTAAAATGTTTGATTTACATTCTTTTTTGGCGCCCCACAGTGTTTCAATTATCGAAATTTTCGGCAAAATATCAAGGAGTAGTCGGATTCTCCTAAAAATCCGTATATAGAGATTTTTGGGGTCGCTGATAACGAATCTGGAATCAGATATCCAAAATTCAAAATGGCGAACACAGTTGTCTAAAAATTGACGGAATAAATTGAAAATCGCCATACAGGGGTTTTTGTGGTCGCTGATAACGAATCTGGAATCAGAACTTCAAAATTCAAAATGGTAGACCTAAAATGGCGGACATATTTGTCAAAACATTGACGGAATTAATTGAAAATCACCATACAGGGGTTTTTGTTGCCGCTGATAACGAATCTGGAATCAGAATTCCAAAATTCAAAATGGTGGACCTCAAATGGCGGACATTTTTATCAAATTGTCGAAATTAATTAAAAGCCCGTAGGAGGTTCTTTTTAAAATATAAATAAAACATCTTTTTATAAAATAGATTAATTTAGTTTATTATAATTACATTTATATGATATTATTTAATACTATTATTATATTAATATATTTACCAGTGGCGGCTGGTGAATTTGGGTACACCGCGATATATCATTTATTAGACATGGGACCCAAACCAAATTTATATTAGTTCATAATGACAAGTTCTGCGCAAGCAGAATTTGATTTAAAGTTTGCAAAAAAGTTAGTTTTTTAGCCTCCGGTTCCCCAAATTAAGATAAATCAAATTAAAGTGGTGCAATATTTAATTCACTGCAGTTTATCGACAAATTTCAAAATTTATTTATACAATTTTATACTAAGTATTTTAAATTTTTATTATTTCTTTTACTTATTATTTTATCAACGATTTCTAAATTCGCTAAAAATTTGTCAACACAAATAATCACAATTCAAATTTGACATTAACACACTACAATGTGCATGCGGAGTTGTTTTAACGCACCTACAAGAGGTGGGTTAAATAGGTAAAATCGGTGTTAAATATCTTAGTAGTCACGAACGATTTACGCAAGTGGAAGTCTAGACACCGCTGTTGTAATAAACGTTTTGAGTTAGATCCGAGTGAATCGAGTCATGAACGCAACCAAGAAATAAAAAAAAACTTATATTTTGTAAAGCAAAAACACAGATACGCGCGCTACATAGACTTAAAATCGCGAGGTTTTTTACTACAACCGTGCCTGAGCGCCCAAGAACATGTAGTTTTAAAGAGCCGGGGGCGAGTTGGGGCAGATAATTTATTGATGGCTTGATAGACAAAACTCAAAGCTATTCAACGGATCTTAAATTGATGTCTTACAATTCATTACAATTTTTGTAGCTCCAAAGTTTGCGATTTTAACAGACCGATCTTTTCGGTTACAATAACCCGTTGTACAAGCAAAATCTACGAAAAACAAATACATATCTGACCCTTCATCAATCCGCATAACAATCGGACACACCAAACACAATTTATTCACTTTTAAACAATAAACAATTTTCCACAGCGATCACGTGTAAAGTACCTTCAACTGAAAGCCTCAAGTTTAAAGTGATGTACAAGACAAAATATATGTATTTTATGTAATTTTTTTTCAATACAGGATGGAGACAGGTATTAACTACCCACCTAACTCAAAATTTACCTGAAAAAAAATGTCAATTTTTGAGGTTTTGCCGATATTTTCGAGAATTGAAACACTGTGCGCCCGGGCGCACACCTTGCACTTCCAAGTGGGGTCAGCCGTTATAAGTTATAGTAAACATACTTTACAGTTTTACTCAATTATTTATATCACTAAATTAACATAAATTTCTAAGAACATTCATTTAAGTTCCTTTTAATAATGATAAAACATTTAAGTCAAAATATAATCATCAAACACCATTCATTCAATTTTTACTTCCATTTTGCCTAGAACCCGGTCTATACTAATTTTGAAAACTCACCAAGTTTATAGAAGTCGGTCACTATTCAGCCAGGCTATTACCAGACCCAGTTAAGTGACACTTCTTTTGTTCTGCGAGAATAATGAATTTGATGCCGCTGCCGGATTATCAAGAGAGTCGGCGAGTTTTTAATTGTGTCGTCGTCCTTGTTTTTCCTTCCTTCGCGCACGGATAAAGAAATACCAGCTGACAAAAATAATGCTTACTTTGGGTTTTATTAAAATTTTTATTATTCTCCCTATCAACCATTCCTTTACTGTTTCTTTTATAATCACATAACTTCAGATTGTATCTTTTTTATGCTTTGACAAATATTTAAAAAATTAAATAAAAGCAAGACATAGTAATAAGGTTTTTGGAAAAAGGAAAAAAAACTAATATTAACAAAACTTGAGTTTTTGATTTAAAATTTTTATTTTAACAAAATAATGGGCCGAAGCTATTTTTTCCCAGAACTAAAATAATTTTTTTTTAATTTACCAATGTTTTTACGCCAGTAACAGTATCAGTTAATTAGTACATTGTTATAAAAATCAGATTTGTTAACATGAGTTTGTAGTTTGTTAATTTTATTTTCTAAAATTTTAACATAAGTTTTTGTCGAAAACCGGGGTTTGTAATTATTTTAACAAAGGAAAATATTTTACCTAAAGTTTTGTAAAGGTAATATGCAATTTTGTAAGCATTTTGTTAATTTAAAAGGTTGCAGATCATTTTTTAATGTTTAATAAATTATTTTGTTGAAAAAGTACACGTGGTTTCAGGCAGTCAATCAAAACATTTTTCACTGAAAATACGCATCAACAAGTTCAACTCGGTTATGTTCCTGCTTACTTTACAACTGTCCAGAGTGTTTATAATATATTACCAGAAATCTGTTATTATTGTTATTTGGATTCCTTTACCTATTTAACGAGTGTGCGAAGTAAACTTAACATAAGATTTCTTTTTGTTATGTACTGCTTTTTTTTTCTTCTTATGTGTCTGTCTCCTCTTAGGTATTTCGGTATTTAGAAGCTGGCTTTAAGGAAGATTTGACTTCTCATTCCACCCTAGTCTAGCCTTTCTAGGTTAATGTTTTTCAAACAGAGCCCACAAAAGTCAAGTTTATGACCATTTCTTTCGAACCCCAGTACACTCGAGGTATGGAAGGGATTTTTCGAAAACTGGACTTTAAAATTGCTTTTAGTTCAAGCAGTAACACACTTCAGACCCTTTAGGACAACCCAAAAGAGAATTGAAAAGTCCGGAATCTACGAAATAAACTGTCAAGATTGTGACAAGAAATATGTTGGAAAAACTAAACGATCCATACAAGTAAGGTTCAAAGAGCACTTGGACAGAAAAATCGAGCATATTAAAAATAATAAATCGAAATCGAGTACTAAACCAATCAAAGTTTATCGGTTTTAACTCAAACGGTTTAAACACAAATAACGTGAGCGGTTAAGCTGTGCAATTGCAACTTTGGGGAATTAATTTTTCTTTGTCAAAAACTACTTTATATAATAACGTATAATATGTATTATTATCTAATAATATGTCTAGAGCATTTCCGTTTACTTTATAACTGGATAGAATTATTTTTACTTGCTAAAAACACTTTCATTATTAATATTATATTCATAGTTTTTATTATAATAAAATCTAATAATATAATTATAATTAAGTTTTATAATGAAAAACTAATTAACAATATCGATTATAAATCTGTATAAAAATATACAAATGGTGTCGGTAGCAGTATAGTTGGTTGCCTAGTGAATAAACTTTATTCGTGCGCTTTCGTATCATTGCAACTGGATCGGCAGACGCTTGTTACGTAGGCTTCTTTTGAGGTTCCCTGGAACTAATTTTTCAATATTATAGGTAAATAAATAGATTTTTTGAATCACCCTTATAAGTACAAATACATAGCAGATGCCATATGGCCAAATAGTTTCAAAAGATATTTTTCGCATTATTATTTAACCAAAATTACAAGTCGGCCAAAATTTATAAAAAAAAATATCCTTATATTTACGTAAAAATTGTTAATTAACCTAATTTGTTCTAAAAATTATAATAAAAATTGTGAAAATGCATGAGATTTAAAGGGGTCACCCGATTTCAATTTAAATAATTTTAAATTAAATAATTTCGCAAAGTGCTTGGGGCAAAAATTTGAATAATAAAGCGATTAATAATAGACAAAGTGTGTGAGTGTTGTGTAGCGGTGTTTATTCACCGGACAACGTTTAATATGCACAATGCACATGTCAACTTGGGGCTTATGTTTCCAAAGTCTAATTCATATTCAAACACCACGAGATACCTCTACGCCACGCTCTGTAACCTCTATTATCCTTCAGAGTTGGTTCTTATTTAAGTCCTGCTAAATTTGTCTTGCTCGATTCATTTTGGAATTAAAAAAAAAAATTGAATTGGTTAAGTTGTACAGTAAACTATAGGTTTTTAGTCATTTTTTATTTTAATTCATCACAAACCTATGAGGTACCGTTTTATTTTTAATTCAGGGAATATTCTTATGTGTTAACACTACAATGATATTTTCACCCATAATATAGCAAGTGGTATGATTATCATCGATGATACTTTCGAATTAAAACCGAAGCTGCGGACTCGTGAAATGTGATGCTTCGGTTTCAATGAGTAAATATCATCGATAATTGCCCTCTTATATATGCCTACACGACAATTATCGGGGGTAATTACACAAGTGCTTAAAAATTATCGATAATTTTGCTTGAAAGCATATTGCCTAAAAAATGCATGAGTTCATTTTCATATTTTGGAAAGAGCCCGACACCGAAGGTGTAGTGAAAAAATATAATGATTTTTAGGATATAATGATTTTTAGGATTTAACGAATTGTTAGTTTGACATTTGCAATTAAAATGTGCTTTGAAATATGAAAAGACTTAAATAAACCTAATTTATTCAAACTTGCCTTAATTTCATTATCGTTTACACCAACCCATCGATCTTTTAGAGCTTATAATTATAATTCATTATTTTAATCCCATAACAAGCACAGGAATTAAATTTCAACAAATGTCAAATCAAGAAAAGTGTCAAAATCCTTAGTACCGTGTAAACAAGGTGATAATAATTATTTATGTATACATCAAGGCAGTAAAGTCGTATTTTTTATCATGAATGTGGAAATTAAATAACCACGTCAGTGATAAAAAATGACTTTAATGCCGAGGTGCATATTAAATTTTATCCGAAATCACATTTAATAATATTAATAATTAATATTGATGATTAAATCAAATGTCATTTGATGATCAAATCAAATGTCATTTGAATGTAGGAAGTGTCTAAGTATACTGTGGTTGCGACGGTTATTATATATTTGCCCGCCGCGGCGATTTTTTAATCTAATTAATACAATTAACATATTATGTTTATTAAACAACATCTCATCTCTATAATATACATATTAATGAAAAAAATTTAGGATTTATCATAAATCGCTACAGGAATGATTTCCTGGAGGTATGGACCTACCAGTAATACACCAATTATAATTATTTTAAACAAAGTGTAAAATGGAACTAAAACAATTTTACCACCACCAAAAACTGTTATTAGTTTAGTTATAAAAAAAATAGTAATTGTATATTAGGGTGATTAAAAAAAATCGAATATTTTTTTTTTAATTCCGACACTGAAAAATTGGTTCTTAGGCACTTCTAGAAAGTGCTCACCAAATTTGAAAATAAAATTATATACATATACTATTTTTTTTTAATAAATAAAAACTTTGATCTTGGATTTTTTTAAATGGTTATAGTAATAGCTTAAACACTAGTTCTTTTTTGTAGGGCATTCGATTTCCTATAAAAATATGTATAAAGATATGATTGAAAGATTGATTAATAATGAAATATGGTCTTTTTTATAAATGACTAAAAAAAATGGAAAACTGTGATGATAAGGAAGTATATTTTTGTAAAGTTTTATATGCAACCGTATTAAACGACAAACGTATACGGTTATTTATGAAACGACAAACAATTTAAAAATTTTCAAATAAAGTAGTGTCGACAATCAATAGTTCGTTTTTGCATGGTTTTTTAAATTACCACAATTTTTTTTAAGTTTTTTTTAACGCTTTAACCGAGCCACTGGGCCGAGCCGCGCCCCAATGGTACGGGCCCTGGTGCCACCGCACCACTGGCACCATTGTAGTTACGCCACTGGCTGTGATAAAATGCGTAACTATAGAATACTGGCATTTTATTGGTTCTAATATTAATGAATTGTATTGTAAATTAGTTACAAAATATCATGCATGAATTTTTATTCTGCGAACTAAAAATATCATGGGAGATATTTAAAAATTAAATTAAAAATATCTCCTATGATAATTTAATACATTTAAAAAATTCTCCTATAATATTTTTTTTTTGTAAATTAGTTACAAAATATCATGCATGAATTTTTATTCTGCGAACTAAAAATATCATGGGAGATATTTAAAAATTAAATTTAAAATATCTCCTATGATAATTTAATACATTTAAAAAATTCTCCTATAATATTTTTAATTTAGCGGACTAAAAATATGTGTTTAGCAAAAAATACAAATATAAGAAGCAAATATTTTATATTAACTAAATAAAAAATATCAGTTTGTCTTAAAAATTAAATCTAATTTTTGATTATGCGAATTAAAAATGTGTGTTTTACAAAAGAATAAAAATATTAAATTAAATTATTATTATATTAAAATATGAAAAGTATCATAATTTATTTAGGCAGGGTTAAACGACAAAATTGTTTTAGACCCAAGAGAATAAAGATTTTACATAATATGCATGTTATACCACTTTTTGCTTTATATAAAGCCTAAATTACAGACATTTTTGTAAGCTTAACCTTGGCAATGTAAGCAAATGATTTAGAAAAATTTGATATAAACTAAATTCTATTTAATTGACAATTCGTATCATACTTGGACGTATTAATTTCTCTATCTTATGTTCTGTGATGTCTATGGTATCAAATATTTTAAACTGACTATGCGCATAAGGCAAAATGATACGCCAAATCAGCAAATTTACCCTAAAAAAAGGAAACAAGGTCATCTACACAAAATATAGCGAATAAGCGGTATATGTGTGGAAGTATGTGGGTATTTTTTTTGTTAAACTCAACCATGCGTTAAATATCCAATAGCTGGCCATACACAGACGTTATTTCGCGCGGTTTATCATGTTATCTGCAAAAACATATGGAAAATCATGTACGTGAGTGAGTATCGCCGCGCGCAATGATAGAACGGGAAAGGATTTCAGACGTGCTTTTCCTCTGGAGTGTGGAGTGTCCACACGCCACATTCCGCGTCACGGTTTACCTTTGCTTGGCAAAATTTCACGTTGAAAATTTGTACATGATCACATGCAGTTTCAAACGACTCGATAAATGACACTTTTTGCCCACTCACATACGATTTTTCCTTTGAAACTGATATACCACGGGCAATCACTTGCTAAATCATTTGAATACTCTATCAAGTGTATGGAACATGGCGCTTTTTTTGCCATGCCGTTCTTTCGTGCATACTAACCGCTACATCCCAACACGCCACGATAAACCGCGCGAAATAACGCCTGTGTATGGCCAGCTAATGTCTGCTTGCAGATTTGTTTCCATATATATTATATCCATCCGTTATGGAGGATTCTTGTAAAATATTCAATCTGATGTAGATTTCAAATATATGATAATTACCAGCTTATTTTTGTGCTGAGAGTCCCATATTGTCCTCTCAAGGAAGGCCGTCTACCAACACAAAACTAGTAGCCCCTACTTTAACCCCACGAAAAGGAAACAGCCTGAATCCAAAATGATCTGTATATGTGTGGTAAGTATATGGGTATAAAGACTGGTGGCGACATCTCTGTGTTTAACATCTAACAAATTTAGACCGATCCAACCTCACTTTCTCCCAATTAAATTATCTTTCTATGGTAATTTTTGGAAACGTTAAAAAAGTATAGTCTGAAACAGGTTTGAAATTGCATATTCCGCTTTCGTGAAACCGTCAAACGCCTTCGACTCGTGTGACAAACTTTTCACTCGAGCGGAATATGCCGTATTCCAAACTTGTTACAGAATATATTATTATCTATATACAGTAGGGTGTTGAAAAATTAATAGTACATTAATAAACAAAAATTTGGGCGCATATTTGAGCCCTTAATATTAATATTAAGGTTTGCCTCAATTCATTTGCTGTTTTTCCATTTCAATAACACGGGAATTTTTATTTTTTAAATTTTGAATTCTTATAATTTTGGAATGGTTTGTTTTCGCAACACCCAAGAGAGAGGAGTTATAGACATTTTCACGCTCTACAAAAAGCATCTGAAGGTCAAAGTTCTTCAGGTCAACCGTTTCAAAGATATCAGCGATCAAAAATAACACTAATAAAATTTTTTAAATATTTTCAAATAAAATACAAAAAAATATCATATGCCATATTTATATTATTTTATATCATATGCCATATTTATATTATTTTTATAAACTTTATTTTTTACCATTCCCCAAAAATAAAAATCGAGGGGTGTAATATCGGGAGACCTCGAAGGCCATAGTTCAAAAGGACTATTTCTTCCTATCCAGCGCATTGTGAATTTTTGGTTCAACCATTGACAAACAATCCTTAAATTGTATTCAATGCGTATTCTCTTATACGGGGTTAGAATAATATTTTGAACAACTTTTTCCAATAATTTTTTTCGATATCTCTAACGCGAAGCTAAATATCGACAACTGGCCCTGTTTGTGAATTCGTAGTAGGCTGAGTTTAAAGTTCAGATTTCCGTTGAGTATCTTAAAAAATGTGACCCATCAATATGTACTACTGTGCAAAAATTTAAATCTGTATTTCTTCAAATATCAAAAATATAGGGGTCTTCATCTTAAATGCGACACACTGTACTCCTATTGCATAATATTGATAAACATTATAAATTCCCTGCCTAACAATAGGAATAATGAACAGATTTCATTATTCACTGTTATTTGAACCAATCGAGTTTTAAATTGGAAAAAATTTGTTATAATTTATAAATCATTTAAAATTGAGTAAAAATTTACCAAATGAGCCTACGATCTTTAAGTTGATAGAAAAATCTGGTAATAATTATTGGAAAATAATTTACACGTTAATATTTAGTCAAGTTATAAACATTTTATATAAAAGTTATAAACATTTTAGATACAAAATTTTAAAAAAAATGATATAAATTTTAGTGGATATTAAGAAATAAATGCAATGAGAACCTTCTTATTATCGTGCTATTTGTCATTGTTTCCCCACGAAGGGATTTGCGACATAAATTAAAGGTTTTTTTTTACAACAAAAAAACTAAAAGAAAAAATGACGAAATTTGAAAATTTCAATTTTTTTAACTGAAAAATGGCATATAATATAACTTTAAATATTATGTATACGGTTAAAAATAAAAATTAAAAAACACCGTCTCGATTAATTTACAAAAAGTTGTTAAAAAATATTAAACAAATTCCAGAATAGTACATTAGTACAAGTTGCAAAAGGCCACATATTTAAAACTTATGCAACATGTTTTTATAGTATTTTATCGATTTTAGCTTTTATTTAGAGTTGTATTACATTTTTTGTTGTCGTCGTTAGTTCGGGATTTTTCTGGCAAAATATGTCAATTGATAACTAATAGGTGAATATTATTTACCATAACAAAGCCTTATTATTTACTATTGCCAACTTAAAGATAAGTTTCGTGTCTACTCTTTTTAAATGTTTCACTTATATTTTTGTATAATTGTATACTTTTAGCAGCGTAAAATGTTACAAGAATTTTGGCTACATTTATTTGTCAATATTTGTTAAAAAATATATAAATAATCTTAAAAGTCACAAATTTAAGGTTAAATAACAGATTGAACTTTTTGAGGGTACCAAAAATCGTTTAAGAATGATCTTCATTTTACAACGATTTTTCGTGCAAGTTATGACATTATTACGCCAAAATCGAGAAACGTTTTTAGTACAAAAATTTTATGCAAATCAAAAGGAGTCGAGCTCAAAAGTGGTCGATTTCGCGTGGATAATATATGCTAAATAAAACAAACATTTGCGAATGACATTTAAAAAAACGCAAATCTAAACAAAATTATGCGGGTGATCCGTTAAAGAAATTTTTACCCGAGTACTAAGTAAAATGTAAAGAATCTTTATTATAGCTAAACAAAATACTGCTATTTTTACAATGTCAAAGTAAACATATCGAATCCAATTTCGATACGTAGGTAGTGAGATAAACCTAAATTGCATTTCAAAATCCACGACATATAAAATAACAAAGAAAATCTATTCCTTTAACAAGTAAACGTATTCTCCTTATTTGATATAAAATGTCTGATGTAATACCTTAATAAACTCATTATTAAACCCTATTCATGTTAAATAAATAATGTCTTTTGGATGCCTTTGGTTATATTTAATATTAATTAAGACTTAAATAATGCCCAAAAAAGGTAATAGAATTTTCCGCGTCTCTCGGCTTTAATTAACCACTGTTGACTTAAGATCCTTACAATCAATAACCAGGCAGTGTGCGGAAAACGATCCAATTAAATATCTTGTTATCAAAAGCAACTATACTTCTCCGATACCACCCATGTTCTTGACACGCAATTTCTGAAAGAATCTATAGAGTATACTCTCGAAAACTTTGGGATTCTCACAGTATTAAGATATTGGAGATGTCTGCTAAAATGTAGAATGCTTGAGATTTTATGAGTATGGAATTTATCTAATTAGATAAATCGTAGAAATACAAATAAATGAATTTGTCGCTGTATACTATAAAGTGTATAGTCCATAAAAAACAAATAATACAAGCAACACCTGGCTTAAATAATATGGTTCGTCGCTTTTGGCTACTATATCAGAAAAATAATAATAATAAATAATAATAATAATAAATAAATTTTTAACATTTTTCGGCTTTATCCTCCAAAACACTCGTTTGTAACATACGCGTTCGACAGCTAATTATTAAAAGTTGTAGTTTTGTTATCATGATAACAGCCACGGGGTGGCGCTACTAGCGATGCTTCTTTAGCGTATACAGTCTTTTTTAATGTTTTAAATTGCGTCATTTTAAAATGTCCAATACCTGCTATTTGATATATGTACGTCCGGCATATGTAAACAAGGAAAACAGCAAATTGTTATGTTTGGTTCACAAATTAATTAGTCAATGCAAAACAATTAAAAAAATAGACTGTATATTTGTAGGCATAACAGGCATGGCAAGATTAACGAATAAAGTTGATGCAACATAAATTAATCCCGAAACAATATCAAATAGTACTTATGTATGTAAGTAAACAACCAACATGGAATTTAAAAGAGTTTATAAACACAAAAATGTGTGTTCACCAAAACAATACTGATAAAGCCAATTATATTAACTACAGTTTAATTTGTACAGCAATAAATAACAATAACTTTTCTAATTTATTTTTATACTCATATTGCAGTAAAATTTCTAATGAATTATTCTATATAGTGTAGCGAGTACCGCTCTGGATCTCGGAATGATGATTCATCGCCGATGAGTCATCGCTGGTGAGTCAGCGCTCGAGCGATCGAGAGCGGTACGGAGCTCGCTGGAATGTTCGAAAAGGCGCTTGCGTGACTAGTGTCACGTAGGCACTAAATATATAAGGAACAGCGCAACATGAGGAGTCAGTCAAGTTTTGGTACTCGCGACGAAATCAATAAATATACGTGCAAATAAATAGACTCTTGAACAATAGTGATATATAAATAATTAGTTGTTAATTGTTTAGTTAGTTTTATAGTTTCTTAGTGTTCTGAGTGTAATTAAGTTATAAAATAAATCATTTAGTTCGTTAATAAACCAGTGCGTGTTGTAATTCACACTACGAACAGTAAAAACATTACAATATGAGAGCTTCTGTTTCAAATCAGCTTTCAAATTGTTAGAATTCTCTAACATATTTTCTTTTAAATTTTACAACATTAAATGCATATTACACTGGCCTTCAAATAAATACGAATCTGGATTTTCACCTTCCTGCTCCAACGCTTCTTGAAGCCGCTGCTGCAACACATTCTTTTTCCCAGTTGTATCACCCTTTCTTCTAGCTCCCGCTTAAGGTCCGCCACTTTTAAGTCCATTAACGAAACCATTTTCGCGAAGTTTCACACTAATCCCACTTTTGACACCAATTGTAACGTTTTTACTGTTCGTAGTATGAATTAAAACACACACTGGTTTATTAACGATTAGCGAGGAGTTATTATTCTGAGATCCAGAGCGGTACTCGCTTATATATATATAATAATACAAAAGTATACAAACGTGCTCTTTTAGTTCCATCCTTATTTCCTAAGAAGTCCCAGAAGCCAACTTAATGGCTAATAGCTTTAAATAACAATATTTGTACTAAAAAATACAATAAAAAATTTAGTTTTTAGTTTTATTTTATCTATTACATGTTTATTGGCATAATTATTTATTATTAATTATTTAGAATGGGCCTGAACCAAAAAAAGGTTGCATGAAAATGACACCAACATCGGGCTTAAGATCTTTGAAAAGTAAGAGTAAGGGAGTTGAGATCGAGAGAAAACAAAATCGCATGAGATGAATATAATAGCCAATTCTTTGTGGCGTTCATATTCCACTAAAAAAACTCGAACAACTCGTAAATAATAATTTTTAATTATTTAATGAAAAAAATATATAAATTTTAAAAATGTTTCTCGCGGTGAACCGATTCTCTTGCCTGTTCCGACCAAAGACCCAAACCGAAACTTTCATTTTTTATAAATGCAGCGAATGCTGTATATGTTTCAGACACACCTGAACTTTTAAGATCTTGGATATGCCCACAGCCTCAAACGCTTTTAGTAAAGCCGTAAACTACTCACCAATTTCAAGAGAGGCGATTTTGGTAGAAAATCAGCTTTCGACGACTATATTAATTGCTTTGAACGCTGACACCTTTTTCATAATTCCAAATACACCTAGTGGACCATAAATTTCTGGATAATATCTGCTTCTTTTAGAAGCTTACAGCATGCATTCCATTTAAAAGGTTTACCTTAATGGTTCTTTGCAACCAATTTTAGTTTCTTTGGCTCCTTAAGAGCCCGATCGCGACACAATAATGGCACTAACCCATCCCAAAATAAATGGTGAACGTATCCTTGCAAGATGTGTAGCTCTGGAATAACACATTTTTCTATGACGTAGACATCATCATTCTCTTGAAACAAAGGGGGATTTACTGTGCTATGGCAATCTCTGTCGATTTTTAATTTTTTTCTAAGTGATCTAAATTTCTCGTAGCTGTTTCTCAAGTTTTCAACTTGAAACATTTTGCTGATGTTTCTTGAACACTCAAAGCCTCATTACTTTCTATATAGCTTAGAAAAACATGTTTCTGTATGCATTTTTTCAGTTTCGACGGTAAGTTCCTCAATTCCTTAAAGAGATAAAACAGTACGGACAGGGATACGACAATGTTGCCGTTTCTGACCATTAACTATTAAAATAAGTTTAAAATCTGCGATGAATTTGAAGGAAATATTATTAAATTTTGTCAATTTTAAAAGCAAATCCATGTTTTCATAGGTCTCTTTTATCTGCGGCACAATACACAGCATTAATAATCTGTGCACCCCAGTCAATGTTCTTTCCCTGTTTACGCTTCCACCTTAGCTGTAAAGAGTTCTTTTTTTTCGGCTGTGGAATCCACTGTCATCAGGACTATAATTTTCAGGCATAATGTTAAGCAAATTTTGAAGAAACCCTGTCCACCATCAGCCATAACTTTAACAGCTACATATCCAGTTTAATTTCTTCGTTCAATAGCCTCCGCGTTTTTACCTTCTGTTTCAAACTCAAATTCATTGATTTTGTAGCTCTAAAGCGGTAGATCTCGTAGACAAGTTATTTTTGTAGCGGACAGCTACCAACTTACGGCTACCAACAGATCAGCGTATACAATTTGTAATTTCATCTGACTAGTAGAAGTTCCAGAAGCTACTTTATAATTGACAAACCTTTGGATAAAAAATAAATATTTTTTTTACCTCAAAATTTAAGTTGATCGTTATATTTTGCCAAAGTTTACCGCTGAAATTTTTGTATCAACAATTTTGTCGCTTATCAGTGAGGTGTTGACTTACTCCTTTTGCCTCTCTGCCACTTTTTCTCCCCAAGAAGGAAAAAATTTCCTCCCTCTTTTTTTTTAACAATTTTACATTATCAAGAGTTTTTGTACCTTGTCTAGTCCTATTTGATTTTGTAGGAAAAATATTTACTCCGCGCTTGTCCAACTATTCTTTTAACAAACTATAGGTATTCATTTTCATATCGCTCTTTCGATTTTTAAGGAAGGAAATTAATTGCAACTATTCTTGCCTGTTCAGCAAGATCTTGCTGCAGGTCTTCTTCGCTAGAACTCATTTTCAAAACGTAGGAAGAATTTCAAATTTATGATAAACATTCTGACAGCTTATAAAAACTGTTATTTTGTTATTACCAAAAATACCCTAGCAACAAAGCGTTGTCAACATAACGTCGCGACGCAACACCTACTTCATATTTTGTCATAATTTTATAGCCCTATACCGGGTTAGTAAAAGGAACCGGAACGCTTAATATGTCTTAAAACTGTTAAAAGGTAATAGAAAAAACTATATACATACCTCAGGAGGAAATGCGTTTCCTCCCTTGAATATTTAATGCCCTTCGCTTCGCGTCGGGCATCAAACTATTCGCGGGAGGAAAAGCACTATTTTCCTCCCATGGTATGTAAATAGCTATAAATTGGACATTTGTTTGACATTTATTTTTATGGTTTTTACATGAATTTAATCTAAAAGAATTTTGTAAACATAGTAAACAATAAAAAAACAATTAAACAAAAACTCAAAACAAGAATTGCATATTTTATACATTAAGGATTTGGGGCGATTTTGTTTTTATTTGATCTTAACTCCTTTAATGTAAGTCTTTAAATATCCGAAACCCGATTTTGGTGTCATTTCTATTCAAACTTTTTTTTGGTTCAGGCCCACTGTATATTATAATGATTTACCCTGGAAACACATTTTTGTGGATTCTCAAATCATTTTTTGTTCAATTATTTTTTTGAGATTTTGTTTTTAAGCACTTTTTAATTATTTTGTATTCCTTTAAAGCAGTTTTTTTATTATACGTACTTTACTCCTTCGAAGCATTTTTTTTAATTGTAACTGCTTTTTAATGATGTATTGCTACTTTAAAAGTAATGACAATGAATTCTTTGAAGCAATTTTGATTATGAAGTTCTTTTCATAATATTAACACATTTAATAATGTAGCACTGCCATATTATAGACTGAAAAAAAGTCAAACTGGAACAATCTTCCGGCCAAAAATTTAAAAAATAAAATTAGGGAAATTTTAATTCAAAATTCCTTTTATTCATTCGATGAATTTTTAAATTTCAATTTTAATATCACCTAGTTATAAGTTTTATCAACTTCTATTTTAGTTCTAAACTAATTTTATTAAGTTTGTAAATCTATTTTGTAAATTATTAATTATATTTTAAACCTGCTTTTGACTTGTGTAAATACTACTTGTATATAACATAAATAAAGAATAATATTATTAATATAATTATAATAACAAATTTATTAAACTATACAATAAATACATATTACGATATTTAATAAATATTATTAATTTAAAAGTTAGGTACGTTATAATTTATAACGTAAGTTTTAAAGAAATAATTTTCATTAAATTTCCAATATCTGTTTCTAGGTTATGTTCAATATTTTAAAAATATATTAATCGAGAATTTTAAATTTAAAACATAATTTTGAGAACTATACGTTCTCAAAAATTCTTTAAGAAACGATGGAAAAAATGTTTTATACTTACATTTAAGACAGGCAAGTGCACTTTTTAATTTTTTTACTTTTTTTTTCAAAAAAATGTGTTTAGCTAGCTTTATATACCTCCTGTGTTACCAATTTGAAATCCAAAATTTAACTCAATAAAAAAAGTTGTTATAAAAATAATTTGAAATAAAATTTACTTAGTTCACAAACTTTTTACTCCAATTTTTTATTTTATTTATTATTAAAAATTGTATGCTTTTTTTAAATATGTATGTTCGTTAATTTACTTTTTAAAAGAAACCATTCCGATTCTTTGTCAAAAAAACAATACCATTAATATTTTCTTTTAGTCACTGTATTAGTGAGTTAAACTCTAATTTATAAACACGTATTACCAAGTTACCAAAATCATTTTAAGTATATTTTTTAACAAAAAAAAGTAACGAAATAGATATTGGTATAACAACGGACTGGGGTAGACAAAGGACTTAATCAGATAACGTAAAAAAAACTATAAACGGTGGTACGATTTTAGAGTAATGCATAAACAAAATCCCTTGTAGTGGATCACTTGCAGAATAAGAACTTAGATTTCTAAATTGTAGACACCCTTTTTCTTTGACTATAAGCTGGTGAAGATCCCTTTTAGTACTTGTATATTGCGTGGAATTTTACCTTGGATGTAATCACAAATAATTTTAAATTGGTTTATCAAAAACTACTTTTAATAAAAGCGACGGTAAATATCCACTTTGTTGTCGAAAAATTCTATTGCGTTACCCTAAATTCCATTGCGTTACCATAAGGTAACATAATGGACTCGGTAACGCAGTGGAAAAAGTTTTGTGAAACCATATTAAAAAAATATTAATAAGACATTACAGTCATTAATTACTCTCAATGAGCTTTAGTGCCCTAAAATAAACATAAACATGAAAAATAGTATTTTTATTACCTTATTTTTATTATTTTTTTGAGTAACTTAGCAGACAAACAATTATTACATTCGCGTTACCCGCACCTGTTTCAACCGATATCTTCTTGATCTTCCTGATTGAATAAATAAATTTAGCTGGATAAATTTAAAAAAAGTAGATTAAAATTAATTATTTTATATATAAATTGTTTATTGTATTAACTAAGGATGTTATGGATTGATATAAAGCAACATAAAGTTCTGGTTATTTAATATTTAAAAAAAAACATGTATGTATGTTTTATAAAACGCTAATGGGACATGCAAAAATGTGTGTTTCACAAGTTTCAAAATTAAAAAAAATTATTCTGAAATAACTAAACAAACATTTTTTGAAAGAGTTTACTAAGGGCTTGTTAGGCTTTCACTTGGTTGTTAAATCAATAAGATCCGATCATTTTTAACAAAGTTATTGGAATTCAAACTTACGGACAGCGGAAGGCGGGTGTTTTTTGAAAACGACCCTTATACCTAAACTAAACTCTCGCTGGGTTTAGCTAGGTTTTTAATGATACTAAATTTGTTGCCTAAGTCTAATTAAAATTTTTACTAACAGGGTTTTCTTTTTTTCTCGTTATTTTCAAGCAAAACAACCCTTACTTATTATCGTAGAAAAATATTTAAATATAAAACATATTTTATATTTATATAAGTTTTTGGGTATAAAGAAATTAAAATTCGTAAAATTTAAATTTAGAAATACATAAACTTACAAACAACCCCTTTATATAAAACATGTAACCCTTATAAAACATTCTAGTTATTTTCACGTAAGGCCTATTAAAACTTCCTGAATAAATTAATTTAAGAAATGTCGGCAAATGTTTTAACAAAAACCCGACATTGCTGACATAAGAGTGAAAAGCTACTCGCAATGATTTAAAATATGGTAGAGATTTGAATATATAAATATTTATGAAGGGTTCACCGTGCTTAAGAATATCAAAGTAATGGAAAGGACAACTACATAATATTCCAATTAAAATTGTATTTTACGTATTTATTTATGAGCGTTTACACCTTTAACGCTTAAAAGCTTTAAAATTCAATTTTACAGGAACCAAACATCAACAAAGTTATTCATGTTTAAAAATACATTAACAGCTATATTTTACAAATTTTTACAAAAACCCATTTTTTTCTAAATGACATCGACTACTACATAAACACATGTGGGATAAAATATTCTATGTTATCAAAAAGAATTTATAAGAAACCTAAATTTAATAACAAAATCAAAATTGAATATTACTTTTCCTAACAGGATTTTTCATATTTTTTTCCATCGCATATGGAATTTTTATTTGAATTTACGCCGCAAGTCTCTCTTTTATAAGGATTTATTGTATAATACGCACTTTACGAGAAAATCTACCACTGTAAGACTGATTTAGTGAGTCGGCATGAACTTACCTTCTAAGAGAGACATTTTGGAAAATGCTTTAAAAATAAAATAAAATAAAGTCGGCAGGATGGAAATTCGTTTTATTTATAGTCACGTAGATTTCACCAGCCACGTTTTAAGAATGTTTTGTTTTATTTTTTTAAAGGATTATTTTTACTAATATTAATTTACGATTCGGGTTATAAAAACAAACCGGTTTAAACTTAATTTTTTTGCAATAACTAAAAAAATAATCCCGGCGCATTCGCCATTTTTGTTCTGTACTATCAAATTTGAGATGTGGATCAAGTCGTACATCAATTGAATGTTTTTTCATTCTGTTTCCAACCATGCTATAAAAAATTATTTGGCAAATACAATTAAAAATAAAAAACTCTTTTAATATTTTTAGGTCAAATGTTGAAAATGTCCTTGCATACAATAATAAAGCCTAGATTCAGGTCAGGTGATCGGGCAGGCCACTCTACAGGACCTCTTCGTCTAAACCAATGTTCTAGATATCGTCTTTTAGAAAATGCAAGTCCTATTTAGCGAGCAGGGGATCATTTTCCAAAGTTTAGCTTACCCAGGCATTAATTTTATTTTGCATCATATTTAGATAGGAACATTTCGCCGTTCAAGTTATTTAAAAAAAAACAGAGGCCCAATTAAATGGTCCCGCAAGATTCCTGCCCAAACATTCAACTTAGAGAAGCCTACCAACTCAACACATTCTTGTAATGTGTACACCATAATTATTTAAACAATTTTGCAAGGTAAGAATAGTACTGATTTACAATGCATCAAAGGTTTAAACTAGCCTTATAAAAAAAGTCTCCCCCTTCAAACTAAAATCAACGTGTTTCTTTGCTTTTGCCAATAATTTAAACAGCAGGGCTGAGTTATTTGAGGTGGTTCGTTTTAGATGGAACACACTGTATATAGAAAAAGGAAACGAACATAATATTATTTATATAGAAAATGGAACAACTTATTCTGTGCTAAAAAAAATTACAAGATTAGCAGTTTTGTCGTTTGAAAAAATAAGTATTTTATTATTTTAGTACAAAGACAATGTTTGAAAATGATTTAAACATAATAAGGCAGCGATTGCTTTATTTGTCGTACAGCACTTAGCACTTTAAACCGGCGCGTTTATACAATGCAAAAAAACACATATTTGTACATAGTAGGTAATTTACTTATTACGAATGCAAATAAAAAAAATAGAAATCCGTTCTCAGAGATATGTACATAAATTTACTTTTTTTAATTTTAATGGTAACTGGAAATTAAAACCCAAACCATGACATTGTATTACAACAAAAGTGCCTTAACACTTTTCTTACATGTGCATAACAAGCCTATTTTGTATTAAATAAATAAACTTTTTTTAAACCTAAAATATTAAATTTAATATAATTTATGCTTTAAACGTAAAACATTTTCAAATATGTACCTACTGAATATTAAAAAAATGTTGACACTATCCTTAATATAAGTTTATAAGCCGCAGCTAAGTTATTTAAGGTGGTTCATTTTAGATGAAACACACTCTATATATTTAAAAGATTCTTATTTTATGTATAAGAAGTTCTCATCGTATAACGAATTTTATTTCATAAGGGAGAACCAAACTTTATAAATATTGGAGAATGATAATGATAAAGAATGTTGGTTTTTATTTTTTTTTTATGGAAAATGAGTTTATTATACAGAAAATTTCATTGATATTGCAAAAAAATGCATAAGAATCCTTGGATAAAAATTAAGGTTAAAGTAGCTTTTGAACTTTTGTTCTTAAGTAAAACTCTAAAATTATTTTTTGTATATTTTATTTTAACAATAAATAAACACAATTTATTCATGCGTAATTAAATAAATATTTTACCCCGTACCCAATTGGGTTTCCTTTCCATATATAAAGTAAAGCATTTTTTCATTTATGCGCCATCTAGGTGGTATAGAGGAAACATGTTTTATTTAGGGTAAGTATTCTACTTTCAAAATATTAAGGGACGCAGAAATTCTTTAAGAAAAGTATTTAAAACTGCAACTGATTATATAGATGTCTTATGTAGCTTATTTTTAAAAATGTATTACAATTTTAAATAATTTTTTTAAATAGAATCAGTTGGTGTACTAACTTTTTTTATTATTTAGATCGACTAATTTTTCGATAAAAATTTTTATAACTAATTACTAGATTGCAACGTCTAAATGATATGAGTAATACACAATTTTGTATGAAACTTTTTCCTTATTCCAAAAAACTATGTTTTTTTTATTCTATAACATATTTAACTTAAACCTATTGTGTACTCAAAAATTCTCAAACAACACATAAAATTTCGTGTTTCAATATTTGCAATCAAATCGGCATATCAAAGGGCACATGCGCGGTTGCCAAGTTCACGATAGTAAAGTCGATATTAGTCGGTAGAGTGTTTATTTTGTTTTCATGAAAGTTCCTATGCTGTCACTGGGGAACATTTAACTTTATATTGTTTTCAATCTTAACATGCCCATTACACACTCAGCAGTAAATATGTGAGTACCTAATCCTTTAAATAAATACGAAGTTAGTTTTATTGTTTGTTTGGACAAGAGCTTTTAATTTGCTATACAAGTATTTTAAATCAAATTAACTATTTCTAAGACTCTATTCGTTTAAAATATAAATGACCTGTCACGCAATGTGTTAATACTTAATATTACTATATATTTTTAATTTGATAAACTATTTAATAAAATAAAACTTTCATTGGTTAAAAATTAATTCTTTATCTTATATTTAAATTAAAACAATCCTCATCTTAAAAAATATTTGATTTCTAGGGTGCGTTTCACGAATGGTTATAAGAATATAAATGAATATTGCCTGAAATTTAAGATTTCTTGCAAAACGTATATCCTAGTTTTTTATGCTTCAAATCTATTTTGTTAACGTAAAATCTGTTAAAATCAAATGTTTTATACTAAAGTGATTGATTATGGCCTATGCCTATAAGAATCATTATGAGCTGATAATTATCAGCTAATTACTAACAACACTAATTATAGTTAGTGTTGGCCGATTTTAATATTTACTGTTATTTAAACCAATCATAAAATTCGACTTTCGTCAGACGGCTTTAACCTTATTTTCTACTTTTAGAAATTGTACGGTTTATGTCTTTAACAAAAAATTTGGTTTTAAATTCTAAATAACATTACAACTTAGGAAATGTTGTATGGCATTTGATCCAGAAGGTCTGTTTGTGCTTCGCTTAATTGTAAGACTCTGCTACGCGTCGACCTTCAAACCACAATTATTATAATACTCACTTCTTGGCCTAATGACTTAAACAAGTATTATATTGCAGTAATAATTGGACTAAATAATATAATAAGTGCTTTTATTTAAATTTAATTTATTACATATTGTTAGAATGATTATAATAATAATTAATTAATGATCTTGGGTCCCTTTGAAAAACATGTTTGTGGAACTATATATATTAAAGATATTTCACCCCTTCTTATTACTTGTTTTCTAATTTTGTGTTTTCTCGAAGTACTTTTTAATTATTTTGTCTTCCTTCGAAGCATATTTTTAAATGTGAAATCCTAACTGCTTGTTTGTTACCCCTTTCATAGAACTTTTAAATAATATTGAACGCCTTTGAAGCATTTTTAATTATGAATTTTATTCCAAAATATAAACACATTCAAGGCATATTTCTTAACAGATTAAAACATCATGGGGTCCGACGTCACCGCAACATTTTATTTTTTGTTGCTTCACTCCACATGTTTTGGCTAAAATACTAACCGATCTCGGTATTCTCTAATCTCTAGTTAGATCGCATTGGCCTTATTTAAAAAAAAATATTTTTTTTATACAATGTCATTCTGAACCTCTACCTAAGTTTATCAAACAGGGTGGCCCATCGAAAAAAGTCCAGCATGGTTTACGGCTTTGTATGTGAAAATAAACAAAAATCTTCGGACCCGTACACTTTTATTTTTAGGGGGATATATTCAAAGATAATACCACCAATATATTGCAAACTCTCCCACCACTGCCCTCTACAGCAACAATCCCTAAACAATATCTATTTGTAAGTTGCAAACATCTGTACAATAGCTATTTGCAAATGTTAATGTCAATCATAATTATTGAATTATTAAATACATTTTTGCGCCTTAAAGTGAAAAAATGTGTTGTGAAATATATTGTTGTTATTTGCGGAAATGTAACCGAGAATTGACTATCCTGCCATCCTACACGGAGAGAAAAGTATAATATAATTTATATTACTATTTGGGACTATCTTGTATATTGCTAAATACTATGTATATTTAGTACTTTTTAAATATCCTTTTATGTTAAACCTTAAGGTAAAATATTATTATTCTCAACCAATACTCTTTTTTTATTCTTATTTTAATTAGATTTTTTCCATTATCATCACTCTCGACTCGATACTGTCGAGCAACTTATAGTAGTAGAACACAACCAAAACAAAGAAATACGTGAGCTTATATAATATGGTTGATAAACCAACAGAGGCGAGATGTAAGAACATCACGTGGCCTTTGCCGCAATCGGTACATACTATGCAACCAAGTAGGTTCAATTCTTTTTTATAAGTATTACCAGTAATGGGTCAAGAAAGTTTTTTGAAGAAACTAAGAAAATTGAATGTTTAAAATGTTATGAGTTACTATATTGTATATTATTTTTACATAATATATATTGTTTATTTACCTTAAACATAAAAGTATCTTTATTTTTACTAAATTTTTTTATTAATGTGTGATATATTATAATATTAGATGTACCTTACATTTGATTAAATCATATAGTAAATATTACTATTTGTAGATAGAAAAATCAATTTACTATACGAACATATTAAAAATTAAAATATTTATTATACATTTATGATTTAGTAATATTGGTGTTGGTATTGGTAAACTTTAATAAAATTGTATAATAAAAAATAGTATTTTGTATTACAATCTAAATATTGTATTGACGAATATATAATATTGTTACCCTAAACATTTGTTAAAGTAAATTTTACTATACATTTCTCTCCGTGTAAGCCAAAAAGACGCATCTCATTATTATTAACTTATTCTTTTAGCAAAAAGACGCATTTTAACTATACGCTATACATTTGGATAAAGACATATTCTAAATAAGCAAATTTAGTGAACCAGTGCATTTGGTGTATCTCTTTATACGTGAAAAAAATTAGAACACATATTTAAAATAAAAAATATTAGCGACAATTATTTTAAATTAATTTAATTCATTAATTTAAGTAATTGAAAAAAACCGGCACAATCGCACGCCAGACCACTTTAAATCAATAAGGCCATGAGTTCGATCACAATTTTTAAATGAAGAGTAAATTGACGTTTTCAAAAGTAATTGTAAAGTTGTACTTAAAAGTCCTGTAACTTTTAAAATGTTATATAAACTTGCAATCAGTTTTAATTTAGATCGCGCCATGTTTTATATAAAATACAGACTCATTTTTAATAGCCAAAGAAAAAATCATAATATTTAAAAATATGCACCTTTTATTCCTTCTAAATAACTGTAGAACGATGTGTCCAAACATGCAATTTAATAAAAAAAAGCATTTAGATTTTTGGATGTAAAATTAAATTTGACGATATTTTTAAAATATTTTTTAATATAAAAAAACATATTAATATATTTTGTCAGAAAAGTGCCACCTGTTTTTGAATATTTTACCATAATAGTTTGCATTTGAATATTTTTTATTATCTTATGTATAAAATATCTCCACGCTGCCATTAACTATTTCACACAAAAATTGTCCTACTTTAGTAAATAAAATAAAACCCTTTTAGGATTAATTATATTGATTCTTAGGGTAATTTAGTTTGCAGCAAATATATTTTAAATGCAAATAAGTTGTAACACATAAATTTAAAGTTGCCTTAAAGAACTTTTTATGAATATAAAATTAAAAACTAATGGTATTAATATACTTTTAAAATTTAGTCTTGAAGACCCTTTTCGGATGGACCCTTTTTGGCTAGAAGCTGCTTTATGATGGTCCTAAGGCTGTCTTGAAGATCATTAGGTTTTATTCAAGTTTTATTGTATAGTTTTAAAGCGACCTTGGAGATCGAAAATAAATAAATAAATAAAAAAAATTAACAATAATGTCTATATTTATAGAAACTATCTGTCTAAATAAATGAAATTATCTATCTAACTAACTGAATTTTAACCAGAGATTGAAAACCGACCCTATTTAAAATAAACATGGGTTAGACAGTATTATGTAGCTGTATTAATCTTTAGGTTAACCAATTTATCGTTGTGATGTCTAGGAATGTTGACAAAACCATCCACATCTTTCGATACTTTCACAGAACCGTTTTCAGATTATTGGCAAGTAAAATACCGTTTAACTATTTATTTTTCGTTTATTTACAGATGAATAAGCAATGGAAAGCTCACCGGAAAAATCACCTTATAGGCCTACGGTCGGCGCCGGTTCGCAGGATAATCCCGCAGGACTGCTGGGCCCCGAGTGGCAAAAAAGAGCGGAAGAAGAATTAAACGAGACTCCGGAGAATTACCGCGCGGAGCTCGATGCGCTACGTGGTATGGTTACCAGTAAGTTATATTTAAATTTAACCAGAAAAAAAGTCAAATTAGAAGAACTTGCAATAAACATAAATAAAATATTCATTAAAGCAAGTTTATATTTCTTTAAAGTTATTTTATAAAATATACAAAAAAACGAGTCATTCTATTATTTTTCACCAAATTTGACAAAAATTGAAAGCTGACCTTATTGGATTTTCTAGAAACTTTCAGGATGTGAAGACCAATGCCACAATTTATTTTTTTACCCTGAGAAAGTAGGCAGGACCATGTTGACCAGTTTGCATAAAAAATTACCAAATCGGTGTCTAAGAAAACCCTTTATAACTTAGTTGTTTATTAATATTTTGTATCGCGTAATATTTTGTTTTAACCTTAAAACAATGTAATTTTTAAATATATGCCTAAAATTATACAAATGTTTTACAAATGCAGTTTTTTAGTGCTAAATTTACGCTTCTTTTAACTGAAAATGTCAATTTTATACCATTGATATTATATAATGGAAATGATTTGGTGTATATTTTTATTTAAAGTAATTATAAAAATTAATTAAAATATAAAATGCGACATTATAAAAAAGTATCCAACTTGAAGGAAATACCATCTTAATTATGAAAATTTCCCATTTTTGGCGAAAAAAATGCATTTTTTTGTCCGGAGGGGCTGAACGAAAACTCTTCAAAAATTTAACAGAATGTTCTCCTCAATATAAACTAAAAACTGTAAAAAAAAATTGGTGTATTAACCTTGCTAGGAAGATACAACGGTTTAAAATACTCTAAATTGTATAGAATATGGAATTATTTTCTTGGTCTTTTTTGTCAAGATGGCTTTGATAAAAAAAATGATATTTAAAAGAGTTTAAAAAAGAAATATAAAATAGTAAACATTTAAGCTTCATAAACATTAAATAATTATTTTATAATTATGATAAACAAAATAACGGATATAGCGAATGTTTCAAATTGCGTCATCAAATTCTGAACTAAGCACATACATTACAATTATTGTTATTTTCTTTTACGTATAAAATCCAAGTAACCGCTAGGTTAAGTGTATGTCGAGAAATCGGTTTTTGACATTTGACATTAATGACGCAATTTGAAACATTCGCCGCGACGACTTTACATAATAATTAATATAAAATAAAACAAACAATATTTGTATTGTTATCTTAAGGTACAGAATGATTACATATTGGGTGCTATGATGGATCGCCTATGTTATTTTTATTACTGTTAAATGATTTCAACCAATCAGATTCACTTATTTAATTTAACACAAGAAAAATTTTGGGATTATGCCTGAGTGAATAAATATGAGTATTTTAGCAATACTTTTAACAGAGAACTTTTTTTTTATCGTGAACAATGCTTATATTAACGTGTTACTTCATTTATAATACAAAACTATGTTAAAGGTAACGTTTATATTGTTTTTCTACATGGAATCTTAAATTGATCTATTAATCTATTAAGGTAGTTGTTAATTTAAATTTAATAACATTAAAAAAGGTTACCTTAATAAAATTTAACATAATTAATAATGAATTCAAATTTTGTTCCTTTTATTTATAAAACAGTTTGATTCTGATGTACTTCGAACCTGAATAATTTGTAAATGTTTAGGCATAAATGAATGAAAACTTCTAGTATTTTTAGTACAAGGATTAATTTTTGTTGTTCTATTATTTTAGGTTTTATATAAAAAAATGTATTCCTTTTATATTTTCATTGCAAAATATGTCTAAAGGTAATACAATTTGATCCTTATATTGTCTTTGCAGGCTTGCTTTTGAAACCAATCTCTTAACGGTCCCTATTCCATCACAAGGTGCGATGTGGCAAAAAAATGCCACTCTGCCTCCAAACCAAAGTCATTTTTGTGATATGCCAAATTAATGAAATTATATTTATTTTTATATTGTCCCCACATCAATAAGTAAAATATATTATTTTTTTATTTGCGAAAAATTTAATTTTATGAAATTAAGTTCTTTAAGAAAAGTATAAACAACTTGTTTTACATAATTCATTATTTTCATCTTTATAACACATAAAAAAGGGATGTATAGTGGCCAGACTATTTACCCAGTGAAAATTTTGTATTTCAAATTGTACAACGGAGGAGAAATTTTTAACATGGGACGCAAATAATTTTTTTTAAGATGCATATTTTGAAATATACTGATTTTTAAAGAATCTATTGCTAATAATATTTCGTCAATGAAATCAGAAACTGGTAAATTAAAGGTAAGTAAATTAATAAATATTTATACACATATTTTTTTTAAATGATAGGGACACACTGTTTATCATTTACTGATTAAAGAATCTATTGCTAATAATATTTCGTCAATGAAATCAGAAACTGGTAAATTAAAGGTAAGTAAATTAATAAATATTTATACACATATTTTTTTTTAAATGATAGGGACACACTGTTTATCATTTACTCTTAGTTTTAAAAGAGTTTGAACTAGGTTCTTCGATATTTTGTAATAAAATATCACAATTCATCAGTTTTCGACACTTCTCATTCAGGAATTGTCCAACGGAGCACATTTTAAAACATGTAAAAATGTCAACATATCAACATGTAAATATTTTTTAAATGTAAAAAATATAGTTTGACTTTTCTATCAAAGCCTTCTTAAATAAATATCATATATAAATTTAGTGCCATTTTCTATAAAAATTGTCGCATTTTAAACCGTTGTATCTTCTTGGCAATGCAAATACACAATTTTTTTTTTACATTTTTTAGTATATATTGAGCAGAACATTCTGTTAAATTTTGAACAATTTTCGTTCAGTCCCTCTAGACGTAAAAATGCATTTTTTCGCCAAAAATGGGAAATTTTTATAATAAAAATGGTATTTCCCGTTATTTGGGTACTTTTTTATAATTTTGCATTTTATATTTTAATCGATATTTATAAGTACTTTAAAATATGCATCAAATCAAATTTCCAAAGCCTACTACATAATATCAATGGTATAAAATACACTTTTCAGTTAAAAGAAGCGCGAATTTAGCACTAAAAAAAACTGCACTTGTAAAAAAAATTGTATAATTTTAGGTATATATATTAAAAGTAAATTGTTTTATGGTTAAAACAAAATATTAAACTATAATAAATATTAATAAATAAAAAAGTTACAAAAGGATTTCTTGTAAACAGATTTGGTAATATTTTATGCAAACCAGTCAACATAGCCTCGCCTAATTTCTCAGGGTGTTTAAATAAAAAAATATTATTGTTATTTTAGTTCATTCCAAGCATTGATCTTCAAATCCTAAAACTTTTAGTAAAATCTGAGATGTCGAGCTTTTGTCATTAGGTGAAATTTCATTAAATGACTCAAACAAAATTTAGTCAGCAGTCTGATTAATGATTTGGTTATATTGGTATATTGTGTTGACTATTAGAATAAAATTTTATCAACAAAAAGTTATTCTCTTTTTAAGTTATTATACTTAGAAATCAAATTTTGTTAAAATTATAACTTTGTACAAAAATACCAACGATTTTATTTTTTTATGACTGAGATGTTTTTTAATTTGTCTATTTTATAATATAAATAAACTAAAACATTTTCAGCATAAAATAATATTATTTTTAGATGACACAAACTTAACCGTTCCAAATAAAGATGAGTTTTTAATACGTTTTCTTAGAGCGAGAAAGTACGACAATAAAAAGGCTTTTCACATGGTAAGTTATAAAGATGATACACAAAGTTAATGATGATTTAAGTTGGCTCGTTAAATTTAATTCGTGCAATAAAAATTTATATTTGATCATAACTTCTATCCTACTTATATTTATGATGAAATATAAAGTTATTCGTAATAAAAAAAAATATATATAAAAGTTGTATTAATATATAACTAGAATGTCATAAAATACTTTTTAGCTTCAAAGATATTACTTGATGAAACTGAAATGTCCTGAATTATTTGGATGTCCCATACCCTCGGAGTGTGAAAAAGTTTTTGAATTGCAAGCTCAAACAATGCTTCCTCAGAGGGATCAGCTAGGCAGAAGGATATATATCATAAGAGTTGGTAAGATTTTTATTATTTTAAATATGAGGCTTTCACGTCAGAAATTGTAAGCAGTGCCGACGAAACATTATAAATCCAGGTTAGTAAAACCTCGGGGTAGGGTCCCGGAATTGTTCAATAAGTTCATAAATAATAAGGCATGTTGGTATTAAAGACTAATTTATTGTTTATTCTTGACTTTTTTTACTTAAGCATAGCTAAAACTGAGCTTCGTTTGGGATTTCGCAAAATAAAATCATTTATAAGCACTTTCAAATCGAGCTTACCTATGGGTAAGAAAGCAAGATGATTTTGTGATTTAGCCGATCTTGCAACATTGTCGAACGCAAGTAATTTTTAACTCGACGCAAGGCAAAAAACTTCTCTCGTGATCAAGATGATCCTGGAATAGTCAGGACCAAGCGAAAATTCAAAATCCTTTGCATCAAACATTTTTGTGCAAGAATTGTTCAGAAACATTTAAAGTTGCTAAGTCATTTCCTTTTCGTTTCATAATACTTAAAGACATATCCGTAGAGTCACTAATCTAAATGAAAATATTCCTTATCCTTGTTTTACAACATGTTTTGCCAACAGCAAAATTTTCTAAATATTAAAATTGCCGTGATCCAAATTATTGAGTGTTTTTAAGGTACTCCAAAGCAGTGTTGCCGTTCTAGTACATTTGTACTAAATCTAGTACATTTTGAAGAACTCAGTACAAAAGTACATTTTCTTACAAATGTCCCTTAGTCTAGTACATTTTAACATTGTGAAAAATAAAGGAGAATTACCGAAAAAAACGACACCGGACTTTGAATAACGCGGCATCAAATTTTGTGTGGCAACATCGCATTGCTTACGTCAAGTTTAATTGACTTAAGAAGTGCAGCGTTGCCAGTGCAACCTGAACAAACCTAATGACTAGCATCGAATGTAACGAAATCGAATTTTGTGTGGCAACTTGCCAATCATTAGGTTTGTTTTCGCAACACCCAAGCAAGAGGAGTTATAGACAATTTTTTTTATTTATATAAAGGTACATATACTTATATATACAATGTATATTATATATACAGTATGTCTCAGTATCTTGGAATCATATGGAAAACTTTTTTATTATTAATTTTAGGAAAAAAGTTATTCCTTATAAAAAGTTTTGCATGGTGTAAAACTTAAAATGCAACCCACAAATATTAAATTGTTTTAGTCGTATACGGGGGTATGTCATAAAATAATAATTTGGCTCAAGAGTAAAGTACCTTTATATTTGACAATATCGAAAATTGTTATAAAGAAAAGTTAATCAGAACTAAAAACTACGTTAAATATGCAATTTCATTCATTTACATTAAAAAAATTAGGTTTTGTTAATTTTTTTAATATTTCTATTTAAATGAACATTTATCTGTTAAAATTGCAAAATTTTTAGAAAACATTTAGAAACGAAAAGGTTTTCATGTTTTTTGTAATCATAACACATAAATGTTAATTTAAATAGAAATATTAAAAAAATTAACAAAACCTAATTTTTTAATGTAAATGGATGAAATTGCATATTTAAACGTAGTTTTTAGTTCTGATTAACTTTTCTTTATAACAATTTTCGATATTGTCAAATATAAAGGTACTTTACTATTGAGTCAAATTCATATTTTAGGACATACCCTGTATACGACTAAAAAAATTTAATATTTGTGGGTTGCATTTTAAGTTGTACACCATGCAGAACTTTTTATAAAGAATATCTTTTTTTCCTAAAATTAATAATAAAAAAGTTTTCCATATGATTCCAAGATACTGAGACATACTGTATATATATACATATAATATGTCATATATATATAAAAAAAAGTTTACAGTCTCAGGTTAACAGAATTAAAGTGATTTTACATAAAAAATAATATAAATATGGCATATGATATTTTTTTGTATTTAATTTGAAAATATTTGAAATTTTTTATTAGTGTTATTTTTGATCGCTGATATCTTTGAAACGGTTGACCTGAAAAATTTGACCTTCAGATGTTTTTTGTAGAGCGTGAAATTGTCTATAACTCCTCTCGCTTGGGTGTTGCGAAAACGAACCATTCCAAAGTTATAAGAATTCAAAATTTAAAAAATAAAAATTCCCGTGTTATTGAAATGGAAAAACAACAAATGAATTGAGGCACACCTTAATATTAATATTAAGAGCTCAAATATGCGCCAAAATGTACTATTAATTTTTCAACACCATTAGAAAAAAAAATAATTTTAGTTTTTTTTTAAACACCCTAAGGTACATTCTATGAAAAACGGCAATGTTGCACTTTATTGTAAATCTAGTACAATCTAGTACATTTTATTGCTTCCGCTCAGTACATTTTAGAAATTCAGCGCGGCAACACTGCTCCAAAGTACTTTCTTTTTTAGAATACATAATTAGAAATAGAGAAAAACTCGTTATTTTTTTGAAGCAAGCATTCGGAAACACTATAGCACGCGCCCGCGGAGTATGTAATACACCTCGTTATATCAATTTTTAGGTTAGATATATCTTTTCTCTATAAAGTTATGTTATTAATAATTATGCTTGATTGTTTTAGTTATATATTTTTCTCTAATCATCGGACTGTAGAAAAAACGTAATTGGATGAAATTGTACTGATAAACAATTGAAAATCATCATTTATTAAAAGTTTGGTACGAAAATCCTAAAAATTTCATAAATTGTCAATGTAAACGGTTTATATCTCAACAAATATCAATCTTAGCGATTCAACTGAGAGGACCTTTTTTTAAAGAAAATTAAATTTTCTACAAGTTTGTCCTTTACATTTTTTCAAAGAATCCAGTCACTTTTGAAATATCTTAAAAAATATGAGAATTTTTCAATAAAATAAGATTTAGTGACCCGTACCATTCCACAGGTGCAGATTACAGCTATGGTACATAAAGCATTTTTGTAGAACTTTTTAAAACAATCCAATAGCATAAAATGCGGCTGAGATATAGATATTTAAAAAAAAATAATCAAATTTTACGTGTATTTTAAATGGGAATTCTTTATTAGCTTTGGTGGAGTACTTTGAGTTAGTATTAAGGGCTCAAATTTTCAGGCAATTTTTTTTTGAACATTTTCAACAAGATTTTAAGTTGGGAGCGATGGTAGGTTAGACGTTTATGGAGAACGGCAAAAGATATCGAATTGAAATTTTTATAGCAATTATAATATCATTTAAACTATTTTTCTAAATTATTTTGAACAAAATTCCTCTTCCGGTTTTAACGGAAGCGATATCAACTTTGTCATTTTAAATGGATCATCACATTTTTTTACATTTTTAAATTCTTACCATCATTCCTTATAAAATGGCTATACCATATAATTTTTTTGTAAAATTCGGTCAGTTTCACCCTCAACAAAAAAGCTTATAACTTTTTTAATATTAGGTTTACTGATTTCCGGTTGGATTTATTGGAATCCTGAAGAGATTCCATGTAATTTATTGTAATATTTCTAAAAAGATACTTGATAAAAAACAATGTGAATGTAGCTAACTTAAAACAGCAATAACTTTTTTATTTTTAATGAAACGCCCTGTATATTGTTACATAATTAAATATGAAATTATAATACCTTTTTATTAATATAACTATTCCCTATACCTAAATTTCAAATTTTAAAATTTTAAAATTAATAAACAATACAAGTGGAATGAGTTTTCAAAAACTGTATGTATTCATATGACAAGAAATAATATATTAATTTATTGATTGAACGCCCGGTACCTTCGTTAAAAGTATATTATTACTTATTTACTAATAAGATTAAAAAATCATTAAATAAATAAAAATAATGTTTTAAATTAACAAAAATTGTTAATAAAATCATTAAAATGGAGGAAAATCACTATTTAAATGAAGTTTTGATAAACTTGTTTATTCTTCATGGACAATATGAACTTATTGGCTAGAACATGCGGAAACTTGTTATAAAGGGTGATTTTTTTAGAGTGTCCGAACTTTAGATTTAAATTAAATAACAACCAAATTAAATATCTTAAAAATATTTATTTTATATGAAATAACATTCAATGACATTATTGTTTAAAAATAATTTCGGACACATGTCCTCCGCGGCTACTTGTAACAAAGCGAATTCTATTAATCCAATTTCCGACCACTTTATCAAGCAATTTAGGCCTTATTTACGCAATTGTCCGAGTTATGTTAGCTTCCAAGTCTTAAATAGTTGCTGGTTTATTTACATATGCCAAAGATTTAACATTACCCCAAAGATAATAAAGATATTTCCGCAAAATTTCCCACGTAGTCCAATAACAAAGCTCAACTTTCTGCGAATTGACAAATTTGGGTCTTTCTCATCACTGTCGGCAACAGCGATGATATTTTTTTGGAAACGCTCTGTTTCTGTTCTTGTATTTTAATATCTAAAAGCGTAAAATTCTTTCGAAATTTATTGATGATTCGGCGAATACATCGCTCGATTGGACGTATGGATACCATAAAATTCACGAAGAGCACGATAAGTTTGGCGCACAAAACAATGGTTTTGATGGTAAATTTCGATAATTTGTAAGCGTTAAACGTTCCATGATGATTTGTCAGACTATACTGAGTAACTTAGTTACTAGATGCATGAAATGGTTATCCATTAAGAATAAATATTTTTAAGTATTTATTTTCCTTTAATAAATATCGGGAAAGTTTTGTTATTCATACCAAATTAATACCTACACATGAGCAACATTTTATCAGTTTTTCTTCATATATTAGGGTAATTGTAAAATATCTTTCTTAATATTAACTTTAGGTATAGGGAATAGTTATATCAATGAAATGTATTATAATTTCATCTTAAATTATCTAAAAATATACAGGGCGTTCCATTGAGAATAAAAAAGTTATTGCTGTTTTAAGTTAGCTACCATCACATTGTTTTTTTTTTCAAATGTCTTTTTAGAAATATTACAATAATTTACATAGAATCTTTAAAACAATGCTTTAGAATTTCATAAATACAACCGAATATTAGCAAACCTAATATTAAAAAAGTTATAAGCTTTTTTTGGTTCAAAAAAAAAGTTTAGGTATAGGACATTATATAGCCAATTTATAAGGAATGATGGTAAGAATTTAAAATGATATCAAAAATGTAAACCAATTAGTTGGAAAAACAGATTTATATGTAAAGAACTTAACATTCTTCCTTCAAACCCTCTCGACAGTTACCTTAGATACTTTATAAAATTATTTGAAACCTGTCTATACTATAGTTTAGACATACAGTAAAACTTCCCTAACTTAAATCTAAAGGAAGAATGGAGTTGGAGGAAATAAACAAGAAAAGCAAATAAATAATTGGGATTATAGAGAAATTCTAGTTCTATAAATTTGACTTAGAGAGCCACATATACATGCAAAATTTCAGAATGTTGACATCAAAAAAGCAGTACCATTGATAAATAATTTCTCGTCATTTTATATTTATAATTAGAATTTATATCTTATTTTTAGATTATTTCGATGCATCCCGCGTGACCATAGAAGACATCTTCCGGGCCAATATCCTGGCCTTGGAGGACATAGTCCGGGAACCGGAAACACAAATATCCGGTATCGCTGTGATTTTGGACATGTCCGGACTGAGCTTGCAACATGCCAAATTTTTTACGCCTTATTACGCTAAACGAATGGTCGAGCTGGTCCAAGAAACGTTTCCATTGAGGTTCAAGGGTTTTCATGTTGTTAACGAACCGTTTTACTTTGACGCTGTTATGACGGTCCTCAAGCCGTTTTTAAAGGAAAAAATAAGAAAAAGGGTGAGTATAACTCTAGTAATATGTTTTAAAAGTTTTATTTTATTTTAAAATTAATGGTATCAATATTTTAAACTCATATCCTAAAATCTTAATTCAATTCCCAATTTATTTTTATACTAGCTACATTCTTTAGATAGTGGTCAACATAATACATTATGAATGCAATAATTTAATAATCTTAAATAATAAATTAAGTTTTTATTAAAACATTTCCTCTTAAATTTTTAATTAATATTTTTAGATGAATGTATATTGTTATGAAAAAATATATACCTTTTAAGTTAAAAAAATTTAACACGTTAACTGCCATGTGTATGAAAAAGTATACACGCGAGTTCGGTCTAGTGCGCCATGTGTACGATTTTGTATACACGCACAATAAAATTATTTCAGCTACGTATATGTGAAGAGAGGATGCTGTGGCGTTGATGTACACTGGTATTCACTTAGCCGAAATTTTTACTAACAATTTTTAAGATGGCAACCCTTCATTCAAAAATATATATTGTCAAAAAATAAAGCCAAAAATGAATCATTTTTAAAGTCACATGCATAATAAAAATGTCGATGATGAAAATGGAAAAAAGAATTTAATCCATTATTAATGATTTGACAGACAATATTTGTCAATATTTTTATAAAATTTGTATGTACCTATTTCAATTTATACACGTGGCGCAAATGTACATTTTTGCAATCCTACGCCGCGGCGCGCCGCGTGTATGTTATAGTCGCACGGGGGTAGATCGGAATAGTAAAAAAATGTGCTATTGTATTATAACACCGCGGTGCACCGGTGGCATATTTTTATTGGGAAAACATTGTGGCCCAGCTGACCCCACTTGAAAAAAACTCACGGCAGTTAACGTGTTAATAGAAGGTCATTTAATTTTTTGTTTTAAAGTTGTATTTAAAAATAAACCAATTTGCGGCCTTATTTTTATAATATTTTTTAAATTGAATAAATATTTCTTTAAAGTAATAGGTACTTTAAACTTATGGAAATTATTTGTGCTTGATAAGTTTCATTATTATTTTTTTTAATTGAGACTAAAATTATATAAATTTATCCACCTCCCCCAAAACTGCAGAATATTTTTTTGGGTTATTTCAAATTTATTAATATACAGAGTGTCTCAAATTTTAATCGATACAATTTAGTAGCCAAAAAATTTATTTGATCTTATATGTATATACTTTACGTATTCTTTAAAGCTTTGTTAATGTTAATAAAAAAATATAGTCCCGTCACTGCTTTTTTATGAGTTTGATATAATTTTTATATTAAGAAATTAAAAATACAATACAATACATTTTTGCTCTATCTTGCTTAATTTTCAAGAAACAAATTAAATTCGTTACCATAATTTTTCCAGGGGCTAGGAAATAAACAAAATTAATTTAATATGCATATAATCTTTTAAATATTTTCATAGAACAAGACTTTTTTTATGGTAAATAATTTTTTTGTGTACATTTTTCGTAAAAAATAAATATTCAATTCATAGGTTGCTAATGAAATTACCGTTAATACAATTTTCATCAAAGGTGAAATTTTTTAAATGTTTAAGCAACACAGCTTAAATTTAAATGAATATTTATTTTTTCAGACATCGCCCAAATTGGATTTAAAATTTTTGTAAAAACCAGGCTCAAATTATTTCTTAAAATCGCCAAATTTGCGATAAACCGCCCAATCGGGCGTAACGTAACGTAATGTTAATTTAATTTTAATGTTAAGTTTTGTTTTACTTCGTCCGCAAAAACCTCCACTTAAAAAATAATGTTTTTTTTTTAACTTTTTATATTTTTTAGATATTCTTACATGGCACTGATTTGAATGCGTTACACGCCTTTTTTAATCGTGATATTTTGCCTAATGAGTATGGTGGAAACGCTGGAAGCTTCGACAATAGACCCTGGAAAATGAAATTGTTATCTGCAGAAGTCTATTTTAATAATTTAAAGAATTATGGGTACAATACTAAAATAGACAAAGAAATTTAGAAAATATAGCTTTTAATGTAGGTTTATACGTAAACATTTATTACAAAAAAAAATAAAAGGTATAATATTTGTCAGGCAGGCCTGATAAAATATACTAATATGATTTCTTATAAAAAATAATATATTAATAAATTTAGCTTTAATAATTTAAGTTTTTATTTATATATTTCTTAACTGTGTGTTTAATTGTTAAATTTACTGTACTTAAAAAACTAGTAATAAATAATAAAAAATAATAATACTCAAGGAAAAGTATTTTTTTCTAAACAAAAGTAAATTTGCTCAGGTTATATAAAAGTATTATTTAGAAATACATAAAATTGTTGATTTGTAAAATATTTATTTAATAAACATATTACCTCTGTTAAGTTATTCAACCATTTTATTACCCCTTGAATAGTGACACAATAATAATCCTTAGGATTTAGTAATTTTTTTATTTGCTAATTTAATTAATTTAACCCCAAAATAATTAAACACTAAACTTAGGTTTCAGACGTTAATCCATCCGCCTATGTAGATTATAAATGTGATCTCTTCAATTTTAGACCAAAAAGGTTCTGCCTTTATTATGAATAATCCTAACTATAGTTTATGTATAAATTGGACATCACTCATATTTTGTAAATACTCTAATTTAAATTGGAAAGAAACTAAAAAGTTCTGTTAGCATATTTTGTCCAGTGAAATGCAAAATTAAGGTATTTCAGTTATTTTTAATATAAATATCTAAAGAAAATGCAGACAAATTATACGTAACTTACTTACCGATAAGACAACGCGTCGGTAAGTAAATTACTTACCAAAGGATTATTTCTAGCAACCAGTAAACACACCCTACCAATCTATAATAGATACGGTAAATCATTTAAGTGAATATAGGTGTTTTTTATGGTATTAGTTAATTTGAGGTTTTAACTTATTTAGTATCCGAAACCCATTTTTCTTATTTATGGGAAATATAATATTTTGGTTTCAGTATGTAATAAAAACATTGGTTCAACATTGGTACATTTACACTGTTAGTTTGTAATTATTTATATTAATTTTACCGAAAGTTTTGTAAAGGTTATATGCAACTTTTTAAGCATTTTGTTAATTTCAAAAGTTACAGATTATTTTGTCAATGTATAACAAATTATTTCTTTGTGAAAGTTGTGTTATTTAACTGTGTGTATGATATTTTCGTGTTCATTTATGAAGGTACCTATGTGTAAATTTTTTAATTTTTAATTTTCTTAAAATTTTCATTTAGTTCCCAATTTCCAACAAATACTTTTGCTACTGGGTCTACAAAAAGGTTGGTAAACATAAGGTCCTTTTTGAAAATTACAAGAATTATGGTTGAATTATTGATATAGAATTTTTTTATTAAATCTTCAAAATTTTTGGTATAATTAAAAACTACTTGTTTAATTAGTTTACAGATTACATAACTGCAGTTGGTTGTAAACTTAACATAAAGTTATGTGGATCTGGATTAATATAAAATCTGTTTGATTTCAAATTAAAAAAACATTCGACCAATTTTGAAAAATGTTTTATTGAAAAAAACTTGTTAAAATTTTTTTAAATGATATTATTTAAATAATGCCAATTTTTCTCCTAACATGCCAAAATTTGATCGACTTTTAAGATATTCCAATAGCAAAAGTTGGAGTTATATGGAGTTAAATACGGGCTTCGGGGGGGAAATTTATACCTCCTCTTCAGGAAATCAGTTTTCCGTGATAAAGCGCCTAAACAACGGGCAAAGACCGATTTAAAGTTGTGGCTCCTTTTTGTTGAAAACCGGTTTCTAGCTTAAATCCTATAAATTTTTGAAGATCATGTGTTAACAAACTACCATGTCAACATAACGTTCGGAATTCGCCATTATTACGTTAATTCCGGATGCTGAAATGGTGTCTCAAACTTTTTGTATATAAAAAAGCATTTGATGTTTTGTTTTGGGGTTCGTTTCACACCAGTAACGACAATTTTGTTTATTGACAAAGACATAGCTGAGCTAACTTGTCGGATCGTAGTGGCAAATTTTAAAGTCCGACAAGTGCCAGGACAAAAATGGGCAACATTTGGGCAATATTATTTAAAAGAACTTAAGTTTTCTTTTGAACTTAATAAAGAATTTGTCAAAATTGGTCGATTTTTTTGTATTTGAATTCAAAACTAAAAGGAACACCCTGTATTTTTAGGTTTATGCCAATTTTAGTATTTAATCAGGCCAAGTCACTAACATGAGTCGTTAACGTTAGCCACTAGAATTAGTGGATATCGTTATATTTAATCCGCCTCATTGGCCGAATTTGTTTTACTGTGGAAATTAGTTTTAAATCCATCTTCGAGTTTCATGTTGCTCTGGAATAGTGGAAAAATTAAACTTGATTTTTTGTTACTATTGACAGAAACACTTTTAATTGTGTTTAGAGAAATTCGCCACAAAGATTTTTTTAAGGTAGTTTGACCATTTGAAGAGTTTAATAAATAAATAACAGTTGCCCGTGACAGCAAATTCAGCGGTGCTATGGCAATGTACCTTGTAAAAATAAAACGCTGCATTTTAATTAACAAACTAAAAGTATTATATATAAGTATCATTAAAAACTAAAAACAACATTAAAAGTAAATGAGTAACAATATAAATTAATAATTTGTTGTTTTAATTTCAAAATTAATGTTTAAAATTCTCATATTTTTCTGTTTCTTAAGTGCAGTGCGAAATTTGAAATAACAGTTTTAAGTAAGTGTTTTTTTTATAAAAAATATACTGTAATAATCAATTTCTAAGCCATCAAATTGATCTTCTTTGGCTGCCTAAGTTCTTTTTTTATTCGCATCAACGCGTTGCAACGGTGGGTTATTCGCGATGGGTTTCAAAAAATTCTCTACAATTCGGTTTTTGTCACCTCTACTGCACAAGAATTACGGGCTAGGGTAATACAATTCTTCGCAGCCATTACTCCAGAACAAATATGAAAGTGGATTGAAATAAATGGTGGATTAGTAAAGTTGACGAAAAATTGTAGAGAATTTTTGGAATTCTCTATTTTTTGTTTCATTGTTGTTTTAAGTTTCTATTACATTTTTTATTTGTTAAAACTAAGCATAAGAATTTAATTTTATTCCAATATTTTTTTATAGATAACTTGACAGAATAAATGTTTGTAAATAGTTATTATTGTTCATTTTTAATTTGGCTAAAAAATCGTTCCAACTTAAAAATTTAGTATAGGGTCGTTTTGAGGGGTGGTAAATCCAGTGCCGTGCAATTCGCTAGTAAAAATTCTTAAAAAAATACTGTGAAAAACTGACATAGTTGGCCGTGTATTTTGTAAAAATGTGATAGTTTTGCTCCAAATATACAGTTTATCAGGATCTACACTTTAAAACAAATCCGGTTAAAATCGCACAATAAATAAAGATTTTACAGGGGTGAGTCGCAAACAAATGAGCCACACTTGAGGAGATCTGCAAATAACCCCCCCTACTAAACAATCCTTGGGTTAATACGATCCTAATTGTTTAAAATAAATGTATTTAAAAAGTCATGTATATAAATGTATTTGACGTACCGAGTGCCGAACGATTGGGTAGACGGGCACTCCTGTTTAGTGGGAAAAGGAAGGGGCGAAGAATGCCGGTAGTCAAGGTGGGAAAACTAAGAATAGAGACAGGGATTATTCCAGAAGAGCCCGTGCAGCGAACAAGAGGTGTAAATTTGGTGAATGTAAAAGTTAAATTTAATTTAAAATTTGTAGCTTTGTATATTTTAATAACTAAATTATTGCTGTATAAATATTTTGGAACATTTTGGTATAATTAGTTTACACAAATGCCTTGTGTAAATATTCGATCATTTGACTTGGCGTCATAGATTGACCAATTCTGCCCTGTTGGCTTGCCGTTATTATAATTTTGATTATAAATAATAAACAATTGGTACTTGATTTTATCTAATTAAAAGAGCAGGGTTTGACGGGATTTCATTTAATTTAATGGGCAGGGTCGTATTGGATTTTATCTAGCTAAATTGATTGATTGTACTTAAGTTTATTTAATTATTTTAATAAATATTTCTAAAAGAGAATTTTTCATAAACGATGTGTAAATTAAGTTTAATTAATATCGATTTTCTTGAATACGGAATTTATTAAATTGTACTGGCAGATTCACATTTATGTCCCGTAATTTGTTAAGTAATTTTTCGAGTCATTTTATATTATTTGGTATTACGTTTGGAGTGATTAGCAACAGTAATTGTGCGAATTTATCCCCACTGTCCGTGGAGTCCTGATACAACAAGCCCATTTTGAATTAGTATTCTGTAAATTTATTAGGTGCCGGCCGGTCTGGTTTCATCTGACTGCCCGACTCAAAATTATTAGAAGTTATGAAAAATTTAGCTTATTTTGGCATATACCCCTCGAAGCGATTTTTATTTTTAAAAAGTTTACCTTTTATTTTTAGCTTTTAAAAAAAGGCTAACTTTTTAACTTTTTTTTGTATGAGTAAAAAAGTTATAAATGGGCCCATTAAAAGAACATAAAATATTATACAAACCCTGAAAATTTGGTAAAAATTGTATGAATAATAAGAAAGTTATAACGATATATATATCTGCAAAATCTCCCGTTTCCTAAGAAAATTGCAAAAACTCTTTAAAAATAGCATTTTTAAATTATTTATACTTTTTTATAACTAATTTATTTTTTACCAAATTTTCAGGGTTTGTATATTATTTTATGATCTTTTTAATGGGTCCATTTATAACTTTTTTTAATCATACAAAAAAAAGTTTAAAAAAAGCCTTTTTTTAAAAGCTAAAAATAAAAGGTAACTTTTTTAAAAATAAAAATCGCTATAACTTTTAATAATTTTGAGATAGTATTCACGAAAAATATTTCTGTATAAATTATGAAGTGTCCGAACATTTTGTGGTTAGGGCTCGTATATATTACATGAAAAATTATGTAACAGTAATCTTAAATTCAACAGTAAATGATAATAAAAACTTTATTTGGATGATGGCCTAATGCAAATGAAATACTTGACGTATAAATTAAAATTTAAAATACAAAAATAGAGACTAAGACTCAATCAACTTTCACCCAATAAACTAAAAATAAGCAAACAAACAAAGAAACAAATTAAAAATTAAAACGAGGAACACATAGGACAGCTAAGCTCTAGTATGGTGTATTATTTATCAAATGGTTTATAAATATATTTATTTAATTATGTGGGTTGTGGTCGCAGTAAGGAGATATTGTGTAGTTTTAGGGATTTGTAGGATGTCCCTTTCTTTCAGAGTTTTCTTGCAAAAAATAAGTTAAATGTCGTTTGGGTTGCAGTTATTGTTGTTGCTCTATCCAAATAAATATCATTATTGTTTGTTATAAATTTTAAATATTTTTTACGTTTAACTTTCTCCCATAATCCCTCATTTTGGAACGTTTTATAAGCGATATTTATATAAAAATAAAAGGGAGCCTTTCGGGTATTTGACCTGGGTTGAAATAATTAATTGTCTTTTATTTACTGTATTTATAATTTCCCTTTTAATACTTTCCCCATGAACACCTCAAAAGTACCTTGGGTTACTAAATTAATAAGCTTTATTACCGTAAGAATTTATTTTATTTATTTGTCGTAATTTAATATAACATTAAATGGCAAATTTTGCCGTGGTGTTATATTTATTTTTATCACTTAAGGTGTAAGTAACTTCCCCAACCCAACCCATAGATTGTTTTAAAAATTTGTTTGTTGTCTCATAAGAGACCTAGTGAGATACAAAATAAAAACTACCGTATGAAAACAAATGTAACTAAAAAAATATTTTTTTGGAATCTGTGCTGTAAAAAAATATAAAATGATTTGTGAATCTCGTTCTAAAATCATTTTATTGAATTTTTTAAATGGAAAAACTAATTTAATTCGTGCCTGCTTATTTTATAGAAGCTAGGTAATTTTGATAAATTTTGTATATATTATTTTTGATTTCTAGTTGTAATATAAATCTTTTAAGATTTAATATGGTAGGTACCTACCCACTAATTAAAAATATTTTATTATGCAAACAAATAATTAATTTTGTCCTTTCTGCATAAAATTCCTATCTCCTTGATTTTCAACTGGTTATTAATATCATAGATAGATCATTTTACCTACGAATATATTAAATATTGATTATTATTAATGCTTGCTATTTTCAGTAGTTTCAGAAATTTTTTGATTGAAAACTATTACTTTTAGTATTATGTTAATAATATTTAACTTAATTAAATAATATTTCAATAAACATAACATAAATTTTAATTAAAATAAATGGCTTATTTTGTATTTTATTTATTTATTATATTTTAAGCTTTTATGAACCTTTTACAAAAATGTGTAGAGCTGTCTTATTTTACGAAAAACCATTTATATAATACATTGTTTGACTATTCCGCAATTTCTATGCTAAACTATTTAGCATAGACAAGACAGGCGCCGTTAGGACCACCGCTTACCGCAGAAACAACCCGTTACACGATTGCCATTTTGTTTCATGAAATATTGCCTCTATTGCAGCTTATTTATATTTCTTTTATTTACTTAGAGTGGCAGTTATTTTTCAAAATGTCTTTTTTTAACTGGTCATGGTCTAAATTAATTGTTTATAAAAAAACTAAAAAAAACCTGCTTAAATAATAATCCTTTATATTTTATTAACAAAAAGAATTATGACATGCTATTATTAAATAGACATTCCGCAATACACCAAATGATGTCAGACGTGAAAGTTTGGAATAAATAAAAAAAATATTTTTTTAATTTTATTATTTACTAACAAATAGGTTAAATGTATATTCTTGTAATAATTTTCCCGCACTGGTTCCAAACATGGTCTCAACATTTTTTCATAAATTCTACCATGGTCAAATTATTAGGGAATATAAAAGTATATAAAAAATCCAAAATTATAGCACCGTTTAATTGCATCATAAAATTTACTAAAACAATAAAAGATAAAAATAGGCATAAAACACCACTTATATCGCTTGCCTATAATATAAAACAACAAAATTCTCAACCTCGAGCTTACAATCAACACACAAATAACGATATTAAAGTTAAATAATCACCAATTATTTAAATTTAATTTTACGATAGAACTTAACACTGAAAAATTATTAAAACAGTTTTTTTTATTTACCTTAATAATATACTTTGACTGTATAATATACAGTGTATATATAATTTAAATGGTTTAATTTTGAATTTTTGACACTTTTTAGGGGTGGTTTTTAACATTTTTTCACAATTATTTTGAGTTTTATTCAACTGAAATATCACAAACGGGTAAAAACTACAGCCTGGCTAAATTAGTTTAGGACACCCTGTATATTAAATCCCACTAAATATAAAAAAAAAAGATTTATTAAAAACCATTATACTTAAGCGTTCTATAATTTAAACTCTATTATTGTCATAACTCACTACTATAGTAGTTCACTTTATAAAGTGAATGATTATCGCCTGGTCTTTAAAAATAATTTAGACCAATCTGGTAAAGTCCTAGTCTGTAAAAAACTCATTTAGATTAATCCAAATATTTGACAGTAACTGTCAGATCTCCTCACTTTCTACTTTAATTATGAACCGATATGGGGTATGTGAAAGGGATGCTGTAGCATTTGTATTTGTTGTAGTACTTTTAAGGTATGAAATTAGCCTTGTACTTTAACAGCGAAAGGTAACAAAAAATACTTACAATTAATTGTAGAAGAACAAATATTATCAAAAAATCAGCTCTGTTTATATCGGATATACAGTACGAGTTAGGGTACGGCAAAGAGAATATAACTTGCTATCTTTGAGTTATTTTCTAAAAAATTGAATTATACTTTACAATGGATTATCTGTCTTTTACATATAAAAAAATTGCCTGTAAGGCACCTGGTTTCAAACCTGGATGGTACGACATTTGGACCGACTTCCTATGCTTTTGAAAAATTACTGAAGAATTTATATAAAAAATAGTGTATTGTTTGATATTACTGCCATCAATGCCCTCAGTTGCCATCAGCGTTACTTTTACGATATTACATTAGAAATGATAAGACTTACCACTTAGTGGTAATTGTTCTTCCAATCTAGCAAATAGAGACTCATGAAAGATGTCGCTCGATGGTTGATGAAAGACAATAAAATATTGGGAGTTATTTATCGAAAAATCACAAACATCATGCGATGTTTGTTGTCAGAGTTTATGCATCTGTTTGCTTCGAAATTTAAATCGATGTTTCTTGTAAAGTCCATCAATTTTTGGAAATTCTTTGTTAATTTGTATTCCTGAACTCGCTGCTACAAGGATCTTAAAATTTGAATAGCTCACTTATGTTTTAAAGATACACGGAGAGAAATGTATAGTAAATTTTAGATAGTTAAAAAAATATATTAAAATTTACTTTAAAAAATGTTTAGTTTAACAATATTAAATATTCGTCAGTAAAATATAAAGATTGTAATACGAAATAGTATTTTTTATTATACAATTTTAGTAAAGATTACAACACCAATATTATTAGATCAAAAATGTATAATACGTATTTTAATTTTAAATATATTCGTATAGTAAATTGATTTTACTATCTACAAATAGTAATATTTATTATATGATTTAATTAAATGTATTATACAAAATAATAAAATACACTATTTAGTTTGTTATGGGTTACGTATCTATTATATTTATTTTTAAAATTTACTATCTAATTATAATAAGAATTAAAAACAAAATTGGTTGAGAATAATAACCTTAAGGTTTAATATACATGGATATTTAAAAATTACTAAATATGCATAGTAACTGGCAATATACAAGATAGTTGTCCCAAATAGTAATATATAATATAGTAAAGGGTATTATAATTATGGTAATCAGTATTATACTTTTCTCTCCGTGTAACTAAAATGAATCCTAATGCCAAATTATACATAGCCGTTATAGATTGAATACAAAAGTACTTGCAACCACCTATTCTTCCAGACGTCACAGATGAATACTTCAATACCTATTGAAGTCAAGGAGCAGTGACGAAATAACTTTTAGACTTACATCTCACACTCAGGCTGTTAAGTTTCCATGTATGAGAGAAGGTCTAATCAAAACAAAAATAAATTCAAGAAAGCTGATGCTAAAATTCTAGAACAAACGAGATTTTTACTGAATAATTTTATGTTTGGGTGTAACATTACTTCAATAAATAACCATTATTTAGAATTTAACAACAATGACTAGTCCAAATTTAACTTATATAAGAAGAAAAGTCAGATGATGCGTGGGTAAAAGATAAAAACTCATAAAATAAATTAATTTGCTTTTAAATATTCTAGGGATAGGTCATAAGTTGATAACTAAGAGCAAATAAAAATTGTTTTTCTATGCCAGTATTTATTTATTAAAACGTTTTTATTTTTAGTCCAAAAAACGAAATAAAATTCGATATAGATATAAATTTCTAAAACTGTACAAAACACCTTAAGCAAATCCTGTTTGAAATACGTTTAATGCGGATAAAATTATCATATACACCCTGAAAATTCCAGTAGGCTAAATTTCTCAAATTAAGAGAATATTCAACGCGTCTTAATTATAAAACGACCACGATATTTTAAAGATGAAATGAAGGAGTTAGGGATGAAAACGACCAAAGAAAAGAGAAGGAAGAAGAAGGACCGGGTTAAGTGGAATGGAAAGAATAAGCCGACTTGAGAGCGATACAGAAGCTTATGCAACCAGAATCAATAATTTCTTTAGATTTAGCTGTCATACTTAAGAGTAGGTAAGAGCACAATGCATAGGTATATACCATAAATAATATAAAGAGATTCATAAACTTGTTTCATAACTTTATAAAAAATTTTTTAAGTCGTGTCGTTAATAAATGAGAGTAATAGGGCAAACTTTAACAGGACAATAGCTTACTATAAAACGGTATCTGTTGGGTTGTGGCACAATTTTTCACCATATAGTTTCATCCCGAAAGCTAGATTTAGTTTGATAGGTGAGGGCGCGTGCGCGTGCTAAACTCGCCAAACGTCCAAAGCTCCGGGTAAATTCAAACTCCGGGCGGCAGTGAGCTTTTTCCAACGCCCGGACTCGGCAACCGCGTGTCTTGCTCTTAGTGCGATTTACACCGCGCACACCGAAATCGATCTGAATATCGTCGGCGGCAATGTGCTAGGTTATGTGGAAAATCTACTAAATCGCATGGTGTGTAGCGGGGAAATGTGAACCTTAAACGTTGCGGACCCACGGTTTGTTAAGTTTTATGGAAAATTTTACCGCTATTTTCTGTTTTGAGTTAATTTAAAAACAATAAGCATAAATATAAATATAAATAATAACAATTTTATTTTATAAAACTATTTTCTTTATTCAAAGTCTTATTCCTAATTTATTGTATTCTCAAAATGTTTTAACATTATTTTTCTGATAAAAATTAATTATTTTCCTTTTATTATATTTTGTATTAATGTCGGGCAAAAACTTTGGCGAGGTGTAGGTTTAATTCTTTCTTATTTGTATTATTTATGTGTTTTAATTATTTTTATAATATTTATAAATATATTATAATATTGTTATGTTTGCCAAACGCCTAAAAAACTTAAATATCATTAAAAAATAAATTGTTTGTATTTTAAAAAATATAACATTTTTTTTTACAAAAATTTATAACTTAATAAAAGTTATTCTAGTTTTGGTTTACTTATCAATACACTCTAAAAATAAATTGGTCAAAAATGACTACTACAGTTATTACTGACTGCTTTTTCACTTATACCATGGTTAACCATGGATACCATTGTATCCACAACATTTAATAGCAAATTCTTATGTAAAATTGTCTCCCGAATCCGAAAATGTCGTCAAAAGTTAAGTAGAACAGTTTTTGAGATAAAAACGGTATTTTCGTTCTCTAAAAATGAAATAGTCAAAATTCTACTATTTGAATTAGTACCAGCATTTTTTACTAATAAAATAGTCGTTTTCAATTTTAAATAGTTATTTTTTACCACGTAAATAGTTAAAGTTTGACTAATTTAAGATTAGTCACCATCTTTGACTATTTCCAAGAGTTAAAAGTAACTAATTTCTTAAATCGTTTGCGGCCAACAACAAAGTATTATTTGAATTAAATGCATATATCTAAATGACCCATAAAAACAAATAAAGATGCAAAAAGTTTAGCTCAAAACAGCAACACAAATAATATATTCAACTTTAAAATATTATGAACAATATTTAAATAAAATTGATTTTTATAAGAGCGGCTGATGGCCGAATGGGTTATGACAACAGCTTGACAAGCTTGACAAGTGACAGACCTGACTTCAATCCCTAGCTGGGTCAAAACTTTTTTAAATTTATATCCACTAATTTGACTATTTCATTCAGTAGAATTTGACTAATTATTAGTGACTGCTTTTTCGCTATGACAATTAGACAAATATGACTTATAATTAGTTATTTTTGACTAATTCGTTTTAAGAGAGCGGATTCATGGGACAATTTTACATACGAATTGGCTATTAAATGTTGGGTATACCATGGTATCCATAGTTAACCATGGTATAAGTGAAAAAGCAGTCACTAATAACTGTAGTAATTAGTCATTTTTTACTAATTCATTTTTAGAGAGTAGATATAGGATTTTAGTTTTATTACCTATTTGTCTACGCTTACCATAACTTAAGGGCAATGGAATATAATCCGTTTTGAAAAACAAGATTTCATTTGACCCCGATTTAATTTAACCTATTTTACCTATATAAATGGTCCTAATTAGTGGTTGTTATATCAACCACTAATTAGTATAATTAGTATACTAGGAATCGCGAACGACTCGAATGATGCGAGTTTTGCTTTTTTATGAGAAAGTATTTTTTTAAACTTTTCTATCACCATACATTTGAATTTTTAAGTCAGCAATTGTATGATCATTTACATAAACATTTTGTGCCGCTCCCTTTTTGTAAGATATATTAAGTAAGTTATTTTTCAAATTATAAAAATCTTGTTTAGTAAAATTAATATAATAATAATAAATTAAATAATTTTACCACCTTTTCTAATTTCTAATTTTTTAATTTTCTAAAGAAGTTTCTCACCTAAAACAAGAAATAAGTTTACGTATTTAGGTTCCTATTTTTATAAATAATGCAACCTAAAATCCCATGTATGGGATTCATCCATATATAAGATATATCTACTTATCAAAGTAACTAAAAAAACTTTTGATAAATTAAAATTTGCATTAATTTTTTAATATTTCCAGCCTCTTTAATTATTTATATAAAACGCTGCATCAAGCACTGCGGCTATAAGAGGTGGTATATTAAAATTTAATTAAATTGCATTATATTTTAAAATAAAGGGTAATTTATTTTAAAATTTGTATTATATTTTATTACATATTTGATGTATGCTTAAAAAAAAAGACTGTTTACTTGGTCATTTAATGGATATATTTCCATATTAAAATCCAAATTTTCAGTATTCCAGCACGAATTAACCTGATCTTTATATTTATATATTTTATATTATAATTAATAAAAATAACAAGATTATGATCAGTTTTTTAAATTTTGATGAAGTCGTATGAAGACATTTTTTAAATAGTTTGCAAACGTAAAAATTTCTTTTGTATTTTAAATTAATTTTTTAAACTAATAAAAACGTGTTTGCTCAAGTTGTTTATTTATAAATGAGAATAATAAATAGTATATTGTTGAACGATTGAGAAAGTTGGCATTTTCCCCATGAGGATGCATAATTGCGAACGAGTCTAAGGCGACTGGAGTAATCCATCCGAAAGGAAAACACTATACTTTTTCTAATTTTATTAAGAATTTAGTGCAATTTTGTACAATTATCACAAATCTTGTACAACTATCATAAAATCTGTAAAAAAGGGGACATATTTTGTGAATTTACATTAATTACAAAAATAAGACAATAATACAATGCTAATTGTAAATTTGACGTAACTTATTGTTGATTCTGGTACACAACTAAAGATTTGATGGCAAATGTCAAATCATTATAGTAATGATAAATAATATCCTGGAGAAAATCAAAATCTCGTCGTCTCATTGGACATTAACCCGTGGATACAGAGAGCAATTTTCTTCACAGTTTAAGACTGAGCCACTTTCTCAATACGCTAAATAAGTATCAGGTTTTCGCAACGCGCGCGCCATCTGGTGGACTTCGAATGCATTGCGTGAATTTAAGAATTGTCGACAATAAATTTAAAGCCATCATTTTTAAATAAATAGGTAGGTTTTTTTACAAAAGAGATGAAGGCAGAAGTCTTACTCGACAAATTTTGTTCAATTGCACAGCTAAATCGCGCGCGTTATTTGTGTTTTACGTTGCAAGGAAAAAATTAAAAAACTTTTTTAGTACTCGGATTATTGTGTTTTTAATTGTAAATAAAATTCAAAAACCAAAATCGTTGCATTTTCATGTTTTGCCAAAGGATCCAATTCGGTAAGTACATTTGTTGGTACAGAATTAACTAATGATAACTTTACCTAATATAATTTATATTTAAGTTTGGACATTTTTAAGAAATTGGTAAAAAATAATTTTTGCATAACATAACCTTGAAATCAATCATTTTTATATTTGAGTTCTCTAAAAAACGCCGACAACTGCATTTTAAACAACAAAATATACACAATATTATATACCTATACTACATAATATAATGGTATTTTACCGTTGAGTGGAGACTTTAAAGAATTCTTAATCAACGCTTTCAATAATGCTAAATGCTGTTTAAATTTAGACGACATTTGTTTGACGATTTTTAATGAACTGAAATGTTTACACTTTTTACGTTAATCACTACTAAAATGTGTATTTATTGTATCTAATAGGTACAATTTATATTTACAGAGACTGTATGCAATTTATTATTCATTCAGATTTACACTGTTTATTGGAAAACCGGTAAAAACTCAACACAGGATTTCCTCCCACCCAACAACTTAACAAATCGATCCACGGTTTTTTTTATATTTTTTAACAGCTTTTGACAGCTGATTATTAAAAGTTCTACTTTTGTTACGATGATAACAGCGATACTTCTTTAGCGTATTGAAAACGTCCTATGCGTTGAATGAACAAATTCTTTAATATGATTAGGTACAATATTTTTTACATTTATTTTTTAAACCCTTTAGTAAAAATTAAACAAGATTCAAATTAAAAAAAAATATTGCCCAAACTTAATTTTACAAACAAAATATTTAAAATAAAAAAATATTTTAATACTTTCTTAGTATATGTATACATATACTTTATCTATATATATATATATATATATATATATATATATATTAGAGTGTTATTATTATTTTTTTCTTCTAATGGTGTTGAAAAATTCATAGTACATTAAAAAACAAAAATATTGGCGCCTATTTGAGCCGTTAATAATAATATTAAGTTTTGCCTCAATTCATTTGTGGTTTTTCCATTTCAATAACAAGGGATTTTTTTTATTATTTTGAATTCTTATAACTTTGGAATGGTTTGTTTTTGCAACACCCAAGCGAAAGGATTTATAGGAAATTTTACGCTCTACAAAAAACATCTTCTTCAGATCAACCGTTTCAAAGATATCAGCGATCAAAAATAACACATAAATTTTAAATATTTTCCAATAAAACTATAAAAATATATCATATATATGCCATATTTATATTATTTTTTTTGTAAAATCACTTTAATTTTGTTAACCTGAGACTGTAAACTTTTTTTTGCTAATTAATTCAATACGTAACTCACAAAAAGCACAAATACATAAATATAAAGATTAAAAATATTATATAAATTATTATTATTAAATAAGAATTTAAAATAAAAAAAAATTTTCCTTGTTATTGAAATGGAAAAACAAGAAATGAATTAAGGCAAACCTTAATATTAATATTAAGGGCTCAAATAGGCGCCAAATTTTTTGTTTTTTAATGTACTATAAAATAATTGTTTTTTTAAACACCCTAATATATATAGATATATATATATTTATTTATTAAATGAAAAACATTACATTATACATAATATAATATAGTGTAAAAGTATAGACCTTAAATGTTTATCTGTATTTCTTAAATTAACAATATGTAACGTAGATAAATCAGAAATAAATACTAAAAATCGTATTAACTTATAATGGAATGCAGATAATAAACAATTAAAAATGTTAAAGTTTTGGGTGGAAAGTTAATTTATTTATTTTTAAGTATATAGAGTATTTAAGATATAATAGACTGTTATTATGTTTTAAATTATATAGTCATTACATAAAAATACATTTTTTATTAAAACACAATAATAATAAAAACAATATTTTATTATAGTTTCTATACCTACATAACTTTAATACCCAAGCATTTATACAAATAATTTGATTCAACAAACAGTAATATTAATGTATAATTATAATGTATTATTCAGTTATTAAAACTTACATTTAAAATTATTTAAAGCTTAGTTTTGATTTAGAGTTTCTGCGAACTAATAAATAATAATAATAATAGGCCATTAATATAGTAAAGTGTGTTTTATTAAAATACCCAGCAGGGGTGGATTTAGTAATGGGGCTCTTGAGATTAATAAATCAAGATCCTAAAAATACGTTCTAAATTATTTTTCGATAAAAAATAATATGTATGTACTAATATCACCACTTTACTTCAAAAATATAATATATTAGTTTTAAGAACGTTTATTTTTTACTTTTTTTAAATAATCCTTTTATATAATTTTCTTTTAGTTTTATTTATATTCAGGGAAAAAAATGCTCTAGCACAACAAGAATCAGATTATATAACATCACAATTATTATTTAGCTATGCCATCTGAAAGAACAAACCTTCTATGATGTAAAAACCCATTTTTAACAATACAATTTTGTACACTTAAATTACTTAAAGGTTTAAATACAAAAACAATAAATATTCATAAACAGTAACTTAAACCTAGTATAAGTAAGTTAAAATTTAAATGTTTTTGATGAATAACATTATAAAAAAAATATTTAAAAACTTAAAACTTGTGCATTTTAAAGGTCTCTTAAATTAGCACAACAATTGTAGCACACATAAAATAAGAAAATTGCTAAAATATATTACTATTTAAATAAAAGTAAAATAAAGAAAAATCGCGCGAAATTGTGCACTGAGCTAAGAAGTTATAATAAAATAAATAAAAGAAAAGCCAAAAAAGGTAAACTTTATTAATTAAACATAAATTTAATATACTTAATTTCATGTTTTTGCTATCGTTACCTGAAATCGATGCTTGAGGTTTATAATTTAAACTTTAAACAATGAATTAGTTAAGCTCCTTGAGAATAAGATTTAGTATCCTAAATAAACATTTATCCAGATTTGCATGTTTGGTTGATACAAGACTGAGGTTTAGTATTAAATGAGTATCGCGTGCTCACAGCCCCCTTATATACCCTAATGAAAATTTATAATAAAAACAGCTTTATTGGGTGTGTTACCTTAGGGTAAAAATAACCAGTCAAAATATTTTTATCTTTATGTAAAAGAATAAAGCCTTAAGCCTCTATTAAATGCCTTTAAACAATTCAAAACAGAAAATAGAACGGAGCGTGATATTTCATTTCCCTTTTGCGAATGTCCTAAGGATACAGAGAATTTCCACGGAAAGCCACATCTCAAGCGAAAAATGAAATAATAAATCAGTTTAAGACTGAATAATCCGGTAAAACAACGAAAATGGAAGAGCAAAAAGACATACAATCGTCTGGGAAAATGAAGGAGATGTGCTACTTCTTCAGTACGTTCACGGATCCATCATTGGAGAGATTGTATCAAAGTTTTAGTGTTAAACAGAAAAGGGCCGGACTAGAATGTTTCCTGATCACCGCTATCCTGTTTGACATCTACATGATTGTGGTAAGATATTTCTTTTAATGCTATTTTGTCACGCCCTATTATTATAATACGGGACTCATTTTTAATCAAAAAATAATTTTTTTAATTAATTTTGCATATTCGGTAAATAAATTTACGGGGGACCAACGTGTGAAGAGGTTTTAACTTTTTTTTTAAATATAAATTTTTTCAAATGTGAAACATCAAGTCGTACAAAACTCCTCAAAACTTAACCTCAAATTTGTTAAAACTCGGAGGAGTCCTTACTTGACTTCTTTTTATTTTTTTTGGGGTTTATACGGCAAACCACACTGAAAAAAATAAGCTGTTGAAACAACAAAAAAAATATTAATTCAACTCTTTATGCACTTTAAATACAAGCAATGGTTTTTGCACGTTTACTTAACCATCTAAAAATGTCAAATTGTATTGTTTAATTGAACAACAAATAACAGTCAAATGAACAAAATAAGAATATTTGTTCTAATCTGCTAATTTGGTTAATTTAACATTCTTAGGGTGTTAAGGTAAATTTCTTGAAATGTCCAGGTAACCTTTTTAGCATATTCACTTAACACCAATAAAATGTTAAATTAACATTCTGAAAATGTAAAATTCTTTAAAGGTTGGTATCCAAAACAAAATTATGGAAATAATATATTATTATATATAAATAGAAAGAATTAAACCTTCACCTCACCCAGAGTTTTTGTTTTGAGCGTGTTCCACCCATGATACATCTTTGTATCATGTGTTCCACCTACTTCAAATACCGACAGACTGTTTCGCCCTGTATTGAGGGTCTTAACAGTGTCGGGCAATATGGTGTAGTGAAAGTTCTACTGTGGAACACACCTTAAACAAACCGATATCTCATCTTATATACACCTAATCGTAAGCTAACTAAGGCGAGATGTAAGAAAACGTCATTGTCTAATGACGTGACGTGAGTGTTCGAAGCGCCATTCTCGGCAATTTTATGAATGCAAATTTTACATTTTAAATTTTAAAGTAACATTTTAAATTTGTTAAATGAACAAATTTAAAGTTTTGGATTAAAGAGCAACTAAACGTTAATTTAATAGTTTTTTTAGGTAATCCTAAAAATTTCAGTAGTTGATTCAAAAATTCCAGCTATTAAATCAAAGTACGATAAACATTTTAATTCAAAATATTAGTTTATGTTAAATTTATATTTAAACTGTCAAATGAACAAATAAACTTTGACAAACTCTGACTTTTGCTTTAACACCAAAATATAGATTAATCCAATAGGTTTTTTGTTGAAACAACATTTTTAAAAATGACATTTAGGCAAATGTTAACTCAACTACATTATTTTTTTCGGTGCAGTCACTATAGCCAAATTAAGAGAACATTTCCTTTGCGGAATTAGCGAGTTTGGTTTGGAGTTGTGGGTCTAGTTTTGAACAATTTGTAAACGGGATTATGTTATTTGCAGTAGTATTAATAGTTTTTTTCTGCTCCCACCATTAAAACGCCCATGATCGTACATGTTTCCATGAAACTAAGTGACTTTTTAAATACACATTGACAAGTTGTGGCTTTATTGTCCTTTAATCACGGACTGAAGTTAGCAACAGGCTTAAGTTAGTTGACAATTGTGAAATGTCATATAATCGTTAAAATAAAGTTCTTTTCTTGTAAAATAATAATAAATGTAAAAATTATTTTATTATCTCAATACAAAAATACAAAAGTTTATAAATAGGTTCTTGACGCCAATATTTAAAAAGATTATATGAACGTTTGTGACCTTTTGATTTCGCCGTAGTAGATTTAAGTGATAGAGCGTTAAAAATTTTGCTTAGAGTGCCCATAAAACATTATCTTCTTTTTTACTGTGAAAAACTGCTTCTATATCGATTGTTAGTCTATTTTCAAGGGATAATAAATTTTAATTTACACAGAAAAATTTGAGATTTTAACGCCGCGGCGTGGCGCGCCGGTAGATTAACATTTCCCGTGTAAGAATTTTTAAAAATTATTATATATATATATATTTATAATTTAAATAATAAAATTATATAATTGTTAAATTGCGAAAGAAATAATTTACTCCAATAACAAAAGTCTTGAAAATATTCCATACCTATTAATAATATATTATACCTGATAACCTATTAATAAGTAGCTACGTAAGCAAATGCTCTACTTCTTGTTTTACTAACGGAAAGGCTATAGAAAAATGTGTTTTGCTATTTTCTGAAAATTACCGTTTTTTCAACGCCTCTTTATGCAGGAACCATATTTTTTTGTCTTTATTTTAATATAGGATCAACTTTTATGTAAAAAGCTTAGTTTGCAAGTTGTTAAAACAAAAACCTTTTTAGTCGTCTACCTTTTTCTTCCTCGTAACTCGGTTCGAACGTATACCCGTACTTTTTTGTTGTGTTGTGGCATTCCTTTTGTCTTTAAACTTTCGCATTATTTCTGTCACTAATAAGTTGGTTAAATATTTTATTTCGTCAATATATTTATTTGGAGATCGTCCACGTTCTCTTCTTTAGTTCACTTTTCTGTAAACGCACATAAAATGATCGAAGATCAGTATTTGTATGGTTGGGAGTATGCGGTTGTGAGTGTGGATGTGCAGATCTTTAAGAATGGATACACTGAAAAAATAAATCAGTAACCTTTTGGTTACTGAACATCAATATTGATGTTCAGAACACTAATCCACTTAATATACAATGTCAACTTCAACGTCAATGTGAATGAACTATTTATTTTTTAATAAAACCTTACGGGTTACTTTGGCGATGGTTAATTTTGTCACATCAATAAGAAGTGCCAGGAACCATAGTGCACAATTAAGATTATTTACAATAGTTTATTAAGTGGATCACTGTTCTGTACACCAATGGTTACTGCCTGTTGCTTTGATGATGGTCCATGTTTCTGATCCATATGTGGCTATTGGGAAGACGAAGGCCTTGATTAGATAAAGCTTCCTTTATTCCAATTCGGTTTTTCACTTCACGATCACAGTCTCTGTTGTCTGATATCTTCGCTCCCAGATATATTGTGTAACCTTGTGTCTTAAAATCAGGAATCTGTTTGAATTGTACAGGTTATAATATATTATAATATATTATGTTTTTTTTTAGAGATGGGAATCGGAAAGTTTCCATTTTAAGGAAACTTTCCGTTTTGGAAAGTTTCCAATTGGGAATTTATTTTCATTTTGAAAGTTTCTTTTAAGCTACCGGAAACATTCCTTGGAAACATTCCTTGGAAACTTTCCTTGTTTTTTTCATTTAAATGTCAATTGTTTAACCGCTGATTTTCGTTAAGGCCATGATACAAGGCCAAGAAACTTTGAATAAAATTTAATGTGTGTTAATTTAAAGCAGAAGAAGAAGTATAAATAATGTAAGTTATGTTACATAACCTCAATGAAGCCAGCATCATCACAAAAAACTTTTTTAAAAAAAGGTAAACAAAATAAAAACAATAAACAAAGTTAAAATCATTCTTACATTTTTGTTGTTTATTTATAGGCATAGCATAATGAAAAGAGAAAAATCTAGTGTTTGGAATTATTTTTTACTTTACTTTTTACTTTTCAATATTCCTATAGGTATATTAGTTACTTTGTCCCTTTTAATTTTTTTTACGTAATATCTAGGATTTACTAGCAGTGTATTTCTAATAGTAAACATTTTATTTTTATTTTGTAAGTTTCAGTATACAATAGGAATATTCCAAAGTAAAAGATACTAAAAATAGTATTGCAGTTACATTCTTATAAACATTTTTTTTTATTTTTTTTCTTAATAAAATTTGACAAAAAGTTAATGCAAATCCCTGGCATAAAAAAAATATTTTCGCAATAAAAAAATTTTTTGAAACTTTCGGAAAATTTCGGGAATTTTCGATGGAAAGTTTCCGGGAATTTTCGTCAAATGGGAATTTTCCCATCTCTATTTTTTTTAACTACTACTAGTAGGATGCACTTTCCACGATTTAGCCTTAGCCCCGCTTCTTCGATGCACCTTTCAAGACTTTCTAGTAGCTCTGCTTGATCTTCTTCCACACTGACTAGAACAATTTTAGATTTGGTATTTTTCTTCCTTCTTTAGACTTTTATCTTAAAACCAGTCTATTTTAAAGTTTGTTGACAATGACAATATGTTTAATGTTTTCTTTTTTTAAGAGGATTTAAAACATCTTAAATTATTACAGGCATTATTTTGTAACTAAATAAATAAAATATTAGTAATTTTTATTAAAAAAAGAATTTATAAATTGTTAATTTCCAAACGCACTTTATACATACAAATGTAATATTGGAAATTATATTTTTACTAATTTAGAAATGATTTTTGCTTTTTAGTTAAAAAAATACTTGAATCTACGAACCATTACCCTTTAAATAAGGCTTTAATAGGGTTATCATTTATTTTAAACTAAACGAGGCATATTTAATTTTGTTTTCATAATTCTAAGTAATTATGCAAGTCTTGCATAATAATATTCTCAGGGACGTAGCAAAGGTTTCAATCATGGGGGGTTAATTTTAATAAAATGCCGAATTTTTTAAAGATTTTTGAAAGGTGTAAGTTTAAGAAAAAATTGTACTTATATCAAATAAGTTTTTGAGAGTCTGCATTAGATGCAGATACAGTCGGCAAAACTTTCGAAAATGCCGACCAGTATATTCACAAAAAAATAAGGATCCGAATTCATTTTTGTATATTTAACAACCTTTAACTAAATAATTATAAATAATAACTAATATATAGCCTATAGGCTGTAAAAATAATTAAGACCAATCGGGTTTTACCTTCTAATCTGTAAAGAACACGTTTGAACTAAGATAAAATGTTATATTTATTATTTCTTTTATTATACGTTAGTCCACTTCTTTTACGATCCTTAATAAATTTAATTTATGTTAAATTACTTTCCATAATTAATTCCATTAGCTTTAAAATATACTTTTAAAATTTATAAACAAAATTCAGTAAAAAAGTATACGGATTTTTCTCAAACAATATACTTTTAAAATTTATAAAAAAAATTCTTAAATATTCAGTAAAAAAGTATACGGATTTTTCTCAAACAATAAACTTTAAAACTTACGTATACTAAATTCTATATAAATTAAATAAAACTTCAACCAAAGGTTAAGAAGGGCGATTCGAAGGAAATATTAAGTTATCGACCTTTGGAAAAATATCCTTTAACAACTCTCCATCGGTCATTCCGCACCCTGCTGTTTATTACTCATGAGATCAAAACTTTTATACTCATAATTAAATAATGAGTAAAAAGTTCACTACGTTTATTATTAAAAAAGTTTTGCACGAAACTTTTTATAAAAAAAACGTATAATTAAAATGTGGTAGGTATCTATTAAGTGTAATTTAATTAAATGGATAGGTGAAAAACCAGTTAATTCAATTTTTTTTAATTTGTGAAAAATTAATACAAAAAATTTAAACTGTATTTGCTGATTTTTTGTATCAAAACATATTGGCAATTAAGTAATGGTGCTGGGCATTAATTTAATAACAAATTAAAAGATGATTTTTTCCTAGACACATTGGACAATTTTTTGGAAAAAAAATATTTGTTAATTATAACCAAATATTGACCTAATTTTATGTTAGAATAACTTTTAGGGGATGTTTTTAATTAAACAAAAAATATGCTGTTAAAGACCGTATTTTTGTTAGTATACCCTAAAAATTTTGTACAAATCAAACGAACAGTAACGAAGATACATCGCTTCAAAGTCGGTAAAAATGACCCCTTTTTGATTATTTTGCTGAAAAGTGGACTTTGAAGTGCTGTATTTTTGTTACTGTTTGTTTGATTTGTACAAAATTTTCAGGGTATACTAACAAAAATACGGTCTTTCACAACATATTTTTTATTTACTTAAAAAAAATTTCCCTATAAAAGTTTTTTTTCGTTTTTTATTATTAAATAAATGGGCTTTAAGAATATTTTCTCGAAAAACCCTCGAACACGTAAACTGAGATATAAGTTAAAATATTTTTATGCAAAATTTTATAAAGATTGGTAAAGGCGTTTTATATTTGGATTTTTTTAACTTGTTATGCGTTAATTATAACCCGCAGTGTATTTTGTAGACCATAATTCCTGTAATTTTAAAAAAGAACTTTATTTTAAAGTTTTTTGTAGACAAAAGTATTTGGTGGAAATTGGGAACTTAAATGAAAGGAATTTTATAAGAAATGTTGCTTTATTAATCAATTTAGCACAAAAATAACATACACGCAATTAAATAAAACTCCATTCTGAAATCATCAAATTATAAATAAATTTGGTACAATATAATTATCAGCACTATAACACTGATGTATTTCGTAACTTTAACCCGTTTAAAAACTAGTGATGGCATCTTTTTTCGGATACTTCGCACACTCGTTAAATAGGTATAAAGAATCCGAAGAACAATAATAACAGATTTTTGGTAATTTATTACACTGAACAGTGGTTACGAACACGTTACGAATTGGAATAAAGTAAGCAGAAACATAATAATAGTCCTTCGGAGGGGACTTTAAGCCGTCGGTCCGTTCCTACCCCTAACCCGCACAAGCCATTCAGTTGGCTTATGGGACATCTTAGTTTGGATGTAAGGGTGGAACTAAAAGAGCACTTTATAACTTTATAACTTTATAAGTTGCAGACGCTGAAGTCAGTTGAACTTGTTGATGCGTATTGTCAGTGGGAAATGTTTTGTTTGACTTTGCGTGTACTTTTTTAACAAAAAAATGTGTTAAGTATTAACAAAATAATCTGTAAGCTTTGAAATTTTTGGTAAAATATTTTCCTTTGATAAAATAATTAAAAATGCTGGTTTTCTACAAAAAATTATGTTAAAGTTTTACAAAATAGAATTTAGAAACTACAAAATTATGTTAACAAATCTGATTTTTATAACAGTGTACTATTAAGAAATATAAAACAAAAGCCAATTTTTATTGTTACAGATTACAAAAAAAAATAAAATACTGTGATAAAATTAAAAAAAAAACATGTTTTCGTCCTATGTCTTTTTTAGTATTGGTTGTATGTAGCTGATTCATGCACCAAAAGATGCACAAATTATTTGTTTTATATGATGCATAATTTTATATTATGTATCAAGTTTAATAAACGCCATTTTATACACGAATTTAATTTAGGCACGAGCGAGCTTGCGAGCGAGTGCTTAAATTAATGAGTGTATAGACAAGTTTATAAACGAGGTGCATACTATACTTTCTCTACGACAAATACATATTATCTTAAAATGATTTAAATCAAATATTTATATAGAGCGCCATCTATGAAACAATAGGGGAATCTGTGTGTCATCGTCAAATGTCCAATTTTTATATTTTATAAACACAGATTATTTCATAAAATAAACAATATGAAATAAATTATAAAGGTTATAAATCGAAATGTATTCCTTGAAAATGGACAGTTTTTCACAGTGAAAGTAAAGAAAATGTTTTATGAGCACTTTACAGTGGAGTCCGTGCCCAAATTTAGTTTACTGCCGGCGAAAATAAAAGGTCAGTACAATGTTCATATAAACTTTTCAAATATTGGCGTTGAGAAACTAATTAATACTTTTGTATTTTTGTATTGAGATAATAAAATAATGTTCACGTTTAGTATTATTTTACAAGTAAGGCACTTTATTTTAACGATTGTATGACATTAAACAACTGTCAACTAACTTAAAACTAACTAACTACAGCCCGTGACTAAAAACCTGTTGCTTTCAGCCCGTGACTAAAACGCCATAAAGCCACACTCTGTCAATGTGTATTTAAAAGGTGTGATGAAAACATGTACGATTTTGGGCGTTTTAAAGGTGGGAGTAGAAAAAATAACTTATTTTGAAAAAAAAATGGAGTTGACCTGTTTTTGCACAGAGCCCTTCAATTATGAATAATGTGTTTTATTTTTTACCTATATATATATAGGTAAAAAATAAAACTATAGTTATATCCCACAACATGTTTAATTTGTTGTCAATTTGTTATAATTAACAATTAAAACAGCTATATCATCATTTTAAACTCAATTTAAACAAATATTTCCAAATTAAAAAATAAAATAGCAGTTCGCTTTAAAGGTTAAACTTCTATAATTTTAATTGTATAATTAAGACGCCTTGGATCAACCAGGCTTTCATATTTAATCTTAAAAAATGTTTTTAATCCTTTTTAAGTAATTTTAAACCAATTAAAATAAATTTTCTAAAAATACGTCAAAAGGTAATTTTTGTTTTATACTGTCAAAAAAAAATTAGACGTGTATTGTACAAAACTTTACACTTTATATTTTGCAAACTAAGTAAGATCAAAGCAAAAAATTATAAACATTTCTGTCATTTTCCTATAATATTCTAACCCAACACCATGTATATTATTATTTAAATTTATGGGTTTTCCCTTGTGCAATGGATACCATATATGGTATTTGTGGTATGGTATAGTCTTTATAAAGATTGCACCTATATGTTTAATTTATGTTAAAAACCTGTGTATATAAAGATCTTACCAATTTAAACGCTTAACCTACTTGTGGGATTTTTTTTTTATACCTACATAATCCCTCTTTAGCGTGGTACTCCGACCAGACCATTAGCATTTAAGCCAGGTGATAAAATAAAAAATATCATTCATGTTTATTTTATTATCTTACCATTAATTAAACAATTTTTTTCAGGTTCCAAGTGGACAAGACATCCTTATCTACAGCTTTATGAGCGCGTTCCTTGTAACAAATCTCGCTCTTTTGCTCTGGTGTAAACGCGGTTTCGAATCGAAACTCCTCTGGTCCGCGATACCGCACGTGAGCTGGCACGTGGCCAACGCACAGGTCCTTGCGGCACTCTTCCTCAAAAAGAACGAGGTGACGTCACGCGACAGCCTCGGATGGGTCCTGCTGTTGGACTACTTGATTTTCGTCACGTTACCCCTAAGGCTGCGCTACTGTGTTATACTGAGTGTTGGAACTTGTGCGTCGTATATTGCCGCTGTTATAGGGCTTTCAAAGTCTGATCTTCATTTTACACAACAGGTAAGAAATTATTCGTTTTTATTATTCTAAAAAGTGATTTATACAAATTTATATAATAATAAGCAATCTTAAAACAATTTTAAAATAATGTATTAATAGTATATTATGTATCGTTTTATATATAAACGCCATTTTAGTTACGAGTTTTATAAGGCATAAGCGAAGCTTTCGAGCGAGTGTTTAATAAAAACGATTGTTATAAAACGAGTTGCATACTATACTTTTTCTCCCATCTTTAAAACGCCCTTTATCGTTCATGTTTATATAGTGATCTTTTAAATACACATTGACAAGTTGTGGCTTTATGGAGTTTTAGTCACGGAATGAAGTTAGCAACAGGTTTTTAGTCACGGGCTTAAATTAGATTTATATTAACAGTTGTCAAATGTCATACAATTGTTAAAATAATAAAGTACCCTTCTTGTGAAACAATAAGGAGGAAATTATTCTATTATCTTAATACAAAAATAAATTTTTTAAAATAGTTTCTCCACGCCAATACCTATTTGAAAAGTTTATATGCAAGTTTGTACCGACCTTTCGATTAGGCCAGCAGTAAACTAAATTTAACTAATAAAGCATTAAAAATTTTGAGGAGACCCCTTTAAACGGTTGTTAGTCCATTTTTAAGGGATACATTTTGATTTAAACATTAAAATTTGACATTTTTACCGGCGCGGTAATACAGATACAAATAAGTTAGAAATTCTTAAGCGAAATAATGTATTATAAATATTTTTAGGATAATAATAAGTATTTGTCATAGAAAAAAAATAGTATGCAACTAGTTAAAACTTTTTTAGGCACTCATTTAATTAAACACTCGCTCGCAAGCTCTCTCGTGTATATTTAAAATTCGTGACTAAAATGGACTTTATTAAACTTGATAGATAATATACTATTATCTACGACCAACGTAAATAATAATTTAAATTAATTAATGGCGTCAAAGAAAACAATACGAATGATACAAATAGATTTGTATAATTATAATTATGATTATTATAATAATAAGTTGAGGTCCACGCTTATCTTTGTCAAACTTGTATAAGCATTGACAATCATTGTAACATTATGTCTTATGCTAAGTATTATCTATCTAGAGGTAAATGGTCTCAGGATTATCGGTCTAGAGGTAAATCGTTTAGGAAGAAGTACAACTTAAATCGGAGCCATTTTAAGACTCTAAGAGTACAAACCCCTACCCCAGCAAAGAATCTGTAAAAGTTACACCACGGCAAATGTTGTATTAAATTACGACAAGTAAATAAAATAAATACTTAAGGTAATAAAGCTCATTAATTTAGTAACCCTTTTGGGGTGTTGTATTTATGGGCAAAGTATTAAAAGGAAAATAATAAATACAGTAAGACCTTCCAAAATGGGGGATTATGAGACTGATTTAAAACTATAAAATACTAAAATTTAGAACAATCAATAATCTAATTTATTTGCATAAAGCTACAACAGTAACCGTAAATCAAACGACATTTAACTTATTTTCTGAAAGAGAACTCTGAAAGAAAGGGACATCCTTTAACAACCCACACAATATCTCCATATTGCGACAACAACCCACATATAAAATAAATAAATATATAAATATATATAATTAGATAAATAATACATCATCCGAGAGTTCTTTGCTCAAGTTGATGCTCCTCGTTTTAAATTTTAGTTTATTTGTTTGTTTGTTGGTTGAGTAGATTAAGTCTTAGTCTCTATTTATGTATTTTAAATGTTACTTTATCCGTCCAGAATTTTACATTTTACTTTTGTATATCCGTCATCCGTACAAAATTTTTTTTATTATTAAATGTTGAATTTAAGTTTATTGTTCAGACTCAACCAACTGTTTAGTAAATAAATAATCGACTTCGAGATCGTTCCAATTGAGGGTTCGCAATCGTATATTATGCCCCATTTATCGGCAAGCTTTAATCAATTAATAATTACGATAAAATAGTAGGTTACAATTATGACACAAATAACAAAGACAATCAGGCCAATTCACTAACATAAGTTGTTATATTTAATAATAATAGTAATAATAATAATAATAATAATAATAATAATATTTTTTCGTGTTTTAAATACAAGGATTTTTCGGCTTGATTGGCCGGATTGCCCGATAACCACTGGTTCTAGTGGTTAACGTTAACGACTCATGTTAGTGAATTGGCCTGAATGTCTGTGTCTGCGCACTCAGATGATACCATACCTCTACGCACATCTTAAAATTTAGTAATTCAAAATGGGCTTCTTATGTCAGGAGACCACGGACAGTGGTCATAAATTAAATGTTGTTATCGCACAATCACCGTTGCTACTTACTCCAAATAATTTAATATGACTGACTATTTCCCTCGTCTTAATTTCCACCAATCACAAACGCGCAATTTTGAATTACAAATGGTTTCTAGGTGAAAAAACTGTGTGACAGCACCTGTCAGCAGTTTTTTCGAGTTTACCCGCGGCAAAACTTGACAGCTGTTGTCACCAAAAATTGCAATTTATATTTTAATTGTTAACTGTTACTCATGAAATAGTCTTGTCAAATACCATTCGGGTATCTAATTTTTCCTGTGAAAAAAATCGAAAAAACACAATGCTAAGTAATATTTTTTAACAAAATGCATTCGTGCAAAAATCCTCCTCTTCGACTCGGATTTTTGTTGCCACCAGCACTCATGCTTCTTGTTAAAATATTACTTAGCAACGTGTTTTTTCGATTTTTTTCGGAAAATTAGATGCCCTTATGATATTACTTACGATAATATCACTTTACTAATTACGGGACATAAATGTGAATCTAATAGTACAATTTATACCACAATAATTTAGTTATTAGAATGTACAAACCTGTCATTTAAACACTCTTTTCAATTCACCAAATTTTCACGCGTTGTTCTAGAAAAACCGGGGTAACAGGTTTTTCTAGAATGGCCGTTCTTCCCTTCCCGTCTTCCTTCCCGGCTACTTCCCCCTTCCTTTTGTCTTTCGGCATTCTACGCCAAGCGCTCGGCATCCCTGCTTCCAGCCAGATTTAAATGTTAGTTTATTTAAATAATTTTTTAAATACATTTTTATCAATTACAATCGTAATAACCCATGGATTGTTTAGTATGGGGGTATTTGCAGATCTTCTCAAGACATCAATTTTTTTTTTACTTTTTACCTAAGCAAGGCTATGGGCACTGCAGTGGCAACGCGTATCATATCAAAGGAAACAATAAGAATAGTAAAAATGGATTCGTATACGAATACGTCGAGGTCCACGCTTATCTTTGTATAACTTGTATACGCATTGACAATCATTGTGACATTATATCTTATGGCTTAAAAGCGAGTCACGAAAAGTCGACATATTAAGTAGGTAATCTATAATATAAATGGTCAAAGTTCTCTGTTTATGTTTTCATTAATAGACAATAGGAACTAGGCAAATCCTACCTCACTCAAACCAAACTTAAAAACGAACTATTTTTATTTATTGTAAAATTGCAGCTGATCTAAACCAATTGGTATTTAAATAATAAAAAAAAAGAAAATAAAATTTTATTTTGGCTTTTTAATAAAATAACACGTTTACTTTTTTGACAGAATATGTAGGTAAAAAAAGCAAAATCGTTTAAAAAATGATGAAACGCAAATGAGAAAAAAATAAAATCATGGATTTTTGGTAGCTGTGTTAATTGTCATAAAAAAATCTAGCAATCACCAAGTCTACATCATTTAAATCGTTACATAAAATACCAACAATATTTTGCAACTTGTCGCTGTCAAATGCAGTCTTTGATAAAGACTCTTTATAGAGGTCTGGATTTAACATTGTTTTATTTCATGAATATATTTTCATATTTAATTTTTACAAATAATATTTCTTAAACTAGGCAAATTAACAACAAAATAACATAACAAAATATAGTTTTAAAGAAGAATTTTGCTAATTAACTACTGACAGATAAACTAAACTTTTCTGGTGACTTTTTTAACAGGTGATAAACATTGCGAAAAATAACTCCTAATAATTCAGTTTTTTATGTAAAAAATGTCATCCTGGCTTAACCCGATTAGATACAGGTTTGTAGTATAATTGATATAAAGTTCGTCAATGACCTCTTCTCTAGCTGACTTAGGATTATTTTATTGTATTATGTTTGTGTAACATTTTTTTAAATATTTTGAAAAGTTTTACTATCTGGTTAGTTTATCGACACCCTTTTGTTAAATACAACATAACTTTTTTCATCACATGCGGGGGCCGAAAATATAATTATATAATTATTAAACTTTTAAGTAACATTTTTGAAAATTCTACCTTACATAAAAATATTTAAATTAATGAATATAGAAAAGCAAATAAGAGATCCAAACTTACAACAAAACCTGCTATTTTTCCCTGCGTATTAAAAAATCGTATTTAAAATTAGTGCGCTTGTTTTAAGCTTGCTAACGGATTTATCCCTGTCACGTATAAAACCAAATGTACATAAAATAAAAACGATTAAAAAAAACGTAAATCGAGCTGAATACAAAATTAATTTCCGCCGGTTTTAAAGCTTTGTTTTAAACAGATTTAAAAAAAAATTGTGCTTTATAAGTCATAAAAAAGCATATGAAAGTCAACGACGATTTCACTTTTGTAGCGTTAAAAATACCTTAAAATAGTGGGCACTTTTCAGAATGGAATAAATTAATCAAAATAATAACGTTTAATAAACTCATTAGTTAATTAATACATTACCAAAATAAAAGAAACGATTCCGTACTCGCGGGTGCAACATTTAGACTCACTCAAGGCTTCTTACTAAGAAAATAAAAACTCTTTTTAAAGAAATGACTGTTCGCAGGATTACATTGTAATCTGTTTTACAAAAATTAATATAAAAAAACATTTAATAAAATGTATAAATAGACACAGGAGAGGTTCAAAGTGCTATCGCGGGTGCAACGAAATCGGCCCACCATTAAAGGTCATAAAGCTAGAATGAAAAAAGTCTGTTAATTATGGAATATTTATTAAATTATTTTTACATTCTTTAAAAGAATACAAAACAATTATTAACTTAAATAAAATTATTAAAAGAAATAAATATTATAAATTATTCACTTTTTATCCAGTCGCGGGTGCAACGTAAAATTATCGCGGGTAGTGAATATAAACATTTCCATGTAACTTTAAATTAAATATATGAGATTATAGATGCTGTATCACTAATTAGCACTTTCCTATGTAACTTAAATAAATTATTTGTTTGGAATAGTCGGCGATTTATCAGCCTTAAGGTTTTCTTCAGAATCGCTGTAAACATCAGAAACGCGTAACTTTTGCGTAACTTTTTTTGTAACTTTTCTACGTTTTTTTTTAGTAGCAGTTGTCAAAACTAATTTGCTTTTCAAATTAGACTTCGACGTTCGGGCTCTTACCCTCCTCAACTTGAAAAAAATGTTTTGATTGAATGGCTGGTATATTTTTTAGTCCTTTCCATTTATCATCTAACATGGTTTTTCCTTCTTTAATTTGTTTTTGGGATACAAATATAAAAGAAATTTTTGGATAAAGGCGTCGAGCCAGATCATAAAATTCTTCAGCGTTGTTAACAATTGCTTTCCGAGCTCAATTCTTAACCGCGGTTACTGATTTGACATTTCATGCAGTTACCGGTTACTAGCTAAAATAGAATGGTTTTAACTTTTTATTACCGGTAACTCGCTAAAAATTCCGTAATCGTAAGAGTCATAACTGTTGCACCCGCGATTCTAATATTTTGATCGCGGGTGCAACTTATTTTAGTCAACGTTAATTTTAATTAAAATGACAACTTACGTTCTATTGCGACTGAATCAAGTTTTCCTTTTATTTCTTCTTAGTTCTACAAAGTTTCAAAAAAATACCAATTTATTTCTTCAAGAAAACCAAACTTTCATTTATTTTATATCGCGGGTGCAACTCAGCAACAATGGTTTCTTATTTAATCAATATTGTTAGAAAAATAATAATAAATATTTAATTTTTTTATATAAGGCAATAAACAAATGCTATGACTTCAATATTCGTCAGTGAAATATAACCTCAAACCACCGGTAATAGCGATTTCGTGGAAAAATTATCAAGTGTCGATGAATAGTTTGCATCAAGTCTTCAGGCGCCACCATTTCTGAGCGCGCCAAAAAATTCAAATAATAATTAAGTTCTTAAAAGTTTTTTTTATTATTAAATTTATATCTTTCTCTTTGTATTGGTATAAAAAAAAGTTACAAATACTGTGATTTAAAAATTTATGTCAAAAATCGTCTCCCGCGGAATCGCGTTACATAACTTTGTTTTAATTTACATAAAGATAATAAGTAATATTATATAATTTTCAACTTTATTTACTTATTTTTTACTAAAAAGAGGCGAAAGTAATTACGCCCTATTCCCAGCCACATCAAAGTACTTTAAAAGTATCTGTAAAATAAATGTAGAAATTTATTCAAGTCTAAAATGTTATAAATGGCATTAAATCTAGCACATGCTTAAAAATTGTTTAATACTGTTACGAGTGTACGAGTGCTTAAAAATTACTGATAATTTTCATAAAAGCGCAGTTGTTTATAATTTAGAATTTGTAGAACAAGTTTGAATAAAAATATCTGGTTTATTTTTAAGCACAATTAGTGCCATTTTCTTGAGTAAAAATATAACAAATATTTAATTTGATAGTTGTTCCAAAGTTTATACACTCACCTGCAAAAAAACCGGCCACCAAAATTTCACCACAATTTTAATGATGATTTCCTCGCAAACTGCCCATCTCACTTTGATGATTTTTTTAGTATTGGTTAAATGTGTCTGATTGATGCACCAAAGGATGCGCAATAATTTGTTTTATATTATGCATATAATAACTTAACGCGTTTTAATTTTTGCCTATATAGTATAATTAATATATCCCACAACCATGCATGTTTAATTATTTGTCAATTTGTTTTTAATTAACAATTTTAACAGCTACATATATTATATCATTATTTTCAATAAACTTAATTTAAAATATTATTTCAAAATTAAAAAATAATATAGCAGTTCGCTTTAAAGGTTAAACTTCTTATTATAATAAATTAAATACAAACTTTTATAAGATACTTGAAAAGGTAACTTGTTTTATACGGCCTAAAAAATTTCGGCACAATTTTCTGATTTCCTCTTACTTTGATGATTTTTTCAATGAATGTACCCTGTGGGGTGCTTCAGTAATAACAGCGCATGAAGTGTTTGTATGATTTCCTCGCGAACCACTTTTAGTAATAATGAAATAATATACAAATTTTCTGAGATTTTAGTTTGAGCATACACAGGGTGCTGAAATGGAATGAATTTTTACCGAAATTTCTGATTTTTGTGGGCAAGGATGTCAATTGTAATTTTACTGTAGCCCTACTCTCTAAAAATACAATTGGTCAAAAATGACTAGTTAATACGGTTATTAGTGGAATACCATAACATTTAATAACCAACTCTTATGTAAAATTGTCTCCTGAATCCGAAAATACCATTACAAATTATAAAAGTATAGCAGTTTTTGAGAAACAGTCAATTCCATATTATACAGAAAATTAACTAAACTGCGCACCACTTCGCGACCAAAAAGTTCGTTCTTTTTCAAAACGAAATAACTTTTTTGTTTCTTGAACTATTTTATTTTGGTCTTTGTTGTCTGCTAGCCTCATCCTCTGAAAATTCATGCTATAGATATGAAGCTCACGGTTCTTCAAGTAAATTTCCTACAGGGTGATATGTTAAACGGTGAAAAATTTCAATAATTTCATCCAAGCCCCGTTTGTAAAAAAATATTTTTTTTTTCGTTTTTACTTTGAAATATTATGAAGTATTATGTCTTATTTTGAAATATTTTTCAAATTTTTCGAATTGGAATCTTAGCAACGAAAGTATGATTTTTTTGTAGGCAAAAGAAGATAAGATGGAGAAAGACAAGCAACAAAGGCCACTTTTTCAAAATAACATTTTGGTGAAAATTTAAGAAAACTTAATCTAAATCGATATTTACGTTCGTGACATGTTTTCTTCATAATTTTGACCTCCTGATTTTGATTCAGATGTCAAATTTAAGTTTCAGATAAAACCCATATCACCAAGAATCAAGATTCGAAAACAAATCCCGGCTGTTAAATGTCTCAATAAAACACGATTGCTGGTTTTTACTATGTTTTCACTGTGTTTTGCATCTTTAGTACGTTATTATTATGTCGCTGAATGATCAAATCGAGGATCAAATGAAAATACATTTAAATCGCATTATGAGGGATATTCTTGATTTTTTCAGTTTGCTTGTGTTTTTCCAAATTTCTAAGTTTTTTAAATAAGTATTTAAGGGGACCACCATATTGAGAGGATGAATTGGCCAACTTTGTCTCCGGATATGAATCCTATTGAGCAGAATGAAACTGAAGATGAAAGAGAGGGAAGGACGCATGGAAAATTTGGATGAATTGGTAAATGCTATTTAGGAAGAATGGGATACCCCAGGAATTTATAAGGAACTTGGTCTAGGCCCAGGTGGGTTAACGAATTATTACGGGTTAGGGGAGGACCAACGAAATATTGAAAGTTATTATTGTTATTGTTTGTTACATTTTTCTGTTGAATGTTGTATTTTTGATTGTGATTATATCTTCGCATAAAATTTTCCAAAATTAACAAAAATATTTTTATTTAACTTTTTTACCAATTAGGTAGGTACTTATCAGTGATAGTTGTCACTAGTGCGCAATGTAAATGTAAGTTAAATGTAACATTATCCTAACCACTCAAACATATTTCGCCTAAAAAATGAATCCACAAATGACATTTTAATCATAAATATGCAAGAAACACGCCACCAATCGGATTTTATCAAGACATTTTACAGCCAGGAATTGTTTTCGAATTTTGATTCTTGGTGATTTCGGTTTTATCTGAAACTTAAATTTGACAATTGAATCACAATCAGGAGGTCAAAATTATAAATAAAACATGTCACGAACGTAAATATCGGTTTAGGTTTAGTTTTCTCAAATATTCACCAAAATGTTATTTTGAAAAAGTGGTCTTTGCTTAGGCGCCTCTATATATAATGGAAGTTTGTTGCTTGTTGCTTGTTTAAATTTATTTAAGGAACAATCTTTCACCATTTTATCTTCTTGTTCTTAAAAAAGACTGAGTGTATTGCCTACCAAAAACCCTTAAATGTACTCTTTTGAAAAAAACTCATATTTTCGTTGCTAAGATTCCAATTCGAACCTTTTCAAGGTAAGACATAATACTTTATTATTTCAAAGTAAAAACGAGACAAAATATTTTTTTTATACGGGGCTTGGATGAAGTTATTAAAATTTTTCACCATTTTACATATCACCCTGTACGAAATTTACTTGAAGAATCGTGAGCTTCATATCTATAGCATGAATTGCCCGAGGATGTGGCTAGCAGACATTACAGACCAAAATAAAATCGTTTAAGAAAAAAGTTATGTCGATTTGAAAAAGGACGAACTTTTTGGTCGCGACACATTGAAGTAGTGAGCAGTTTATATCTCAAAAACTGTTCTACTTTTCTAACTTTTGACATTTTCGGATTTAGGGGATAATTTTACATGAAAATTGACTGCTAAATTTTCGGGATACAAATTGCTATTGACGAGAATTATTCGTTGCTCCTTTTTCGCTTTTTTGACAATTAGTCATTTTTGAGTAATTCATTTTTGGAAAGTATCTTTTTTAAACAATATATTTTTTATTCGCTTTATTATATCTGTTAATAACGTAGATACACTGTTTTAAAGTAAACGCACCGGATAAAGTGTTCGCAAGTAGGTTACATAAATATGGCAAATAAGTTGTCTGATTTATTTCACCAAATATTTGTATTGGTGTGATATGATTGTGTTGATGTAGATGGTACAGCTGTGGCTTCGCAGGTTACTCAGCTAATTAGCTAATTAGCTAATTGGCTAAATTAATATTTATGATAATAATCAGCACAAACCTGACCGACTTAGATACAAATTCATGCTTATGACGTAAAGAACTCAACATTTTCTATTTAATTTTACATGTGAAGTGTTGGAAGATTTGTTTTCAGGTATTATGGATAAATAATTATAAAATTAAAATTTTGAACTTGCGTAAACAAATAAAATAGACGATGAGGACGCTCGTTTATTTGTAAGATACGCAATAAGCAAGTTAAATTCGTGCGATATTCGAAAAATATTGAATTTTTCAAGATTCCCGCCCCCATCGTCAAAAGCTTCTTTCGCCAAACCAAAAGGATTAAGCCGAGACAGTCCGTAGATAAGTCTATAAATTGTTCTAAAAACTGTACCATGTTAAAAATTTGTTGGCAGGGGTGGCTTGATTTCGTTACTACTTACTTAAAAAAATAAACACAGGCAAAATTATGCCGTATAGTGTAAAACAAACGCTTTTAACTTTATGATTGAAATATTTCCTAAAGGAAATAACATGAGCGATGTAGCGCAGCAATTTTAATTGAAATTGAAAATTCAGGATTTACGAAAATTGTCTCTGTAATATATTATTTAATAAAATAAAAAAGTATATTTAGGTACTATAAAAATTCAATTTAGTGCCAGCCTGTACTTCCTTGTCTATCGTTTTGTCCTACTAACCCTATAAGTCAATGACCTACTACATAAAAGGAAATAGGATTAAGAACTTTTCTATTGTAAATTTTTAAATATTTTTAGAATTTCATAATTTGTTTTCTCTACGTCTTTATTATTAATATTTGTAATATTTATAATAATAATTATAATTAAGGTGGTAACATTTTTATTTAAATATATTACATTTTCTTTTTTATTACGTAGCAGCATGCTTTATTTTACTGCAAAATAAACTTTACGAGATAAAATATACTTTTTTTATAAATAAACACTTTTGTTCACTTTTGACATAAAACAAAATCAAAAAATAAAAACCTAAAATTAAAATATTTTACAACAGCTGGGTCTAGAATTTCGTTTTAAGTGGTAACTAAAGAAGCTTTCAGCTCTTTTGTAAAATTGTTAAATTGTGTTAAAAATAACATAAATATAAAAAAGTATAAAACAAATGAAGTAATATAACCCTTTATTTATTTTGTTATTTGATTTCACACTACTTCTATGAACTGTTTCAATTAAATTTAATAATACTGTTATTTTGGTATCAAATAATAACCTCGAAGCCGTACAAGGAATTTAGTCTATACAGCAAAGAGAGAATTCGTCTAATCAATACTTGAACCATTTACCCAATTAAACGATAATTAACAGTCTTAGCAATAGAAACCACATTGAGATACCCACGTTTTAAAACGTTACTTGTATAAAAGTATATTAATTTAAAATTTAAATTAAAATTTGTTTTGTTTAGGTAAATTATTTTTATTTTGTTTGTTAATTTTAAATATTTTTCTAGGTATTTAAATAAATTATTCTAATTGTGTTTATTAATTTTAAATACTTTTGTGACTAGTCTGATAAATCCATTGTAGAATATCCTTTATATACAAATAAAAAGTATTATTATTTTTATTATTATTATTTTTAATAAATTAAGAATTTAATATTCGTTATAGTATGTATATTATGTATCAAGTTTGATTAACGCCATTTTAGTCTCGAATTTAATTTGGGGACCAGCGAGCTTGCGAGCGCTTAATTAAGTAAGTGTCTAGAAAAGTTTCTAAACATGTTGCATACTATACTTTTTCTACGACAAATATATCAGTGCTCGATTTCTAAAAATTGAGGTGCCGGAGCTGTATCCTTTCCAGGGGATTTGGTTATAAATTTTTATTTTATTTTGCAAAACAAGTAGGCACGGTGCGTTTCGCCTCAAATTGAGCCCTGCTTATTATTTTCTAAAAATGATTTAAATTAAATATTTATATAGAGCAACATTTATACAAAAAAAGTAGCCGTAAGAAAAAAAACCGTCAAATTTGTATGTTTAAATCGAAATGTATCTCTTGAAAATGGCCTAGCAACAGTTTTTTAAAGTAAAAGAAAATAAAATGTTTTATGTGCACTCCACAGTGAAGTCTCCACCCGAAATTAAGGTTAATCTAGTTTACTGTCTGCAAAATTAAAAGGTAAGTACAATGTCCTTATGAACTTTTCAAATATTGACATTGAGAAACTATGTAATACTTTCGTATTTTTGTATTAAGGTAATAAAGAAATTTTGACATTTAGTATTATTTTAACGATTGTATGACATTTGAGAACTGTCAACTAAGTTAAAAATAACTTCACTCCGTGACTAAAAACCTATTGCTAACTTCAGCCCGTGGCTAAAACGCTATAAAGCCACAACTTGTCAATGTGTATTTAAAAGGTCACTTAGTGTTATGAAAACATGTACGATAATGGTCGTTTTAATGGTGGGAGTAGAAAAGATAATTTACCTACAACAATAAAAATGTTATACATTCAAGTTTTTAGACATTTTGTTAAAACTAAATATAAATTTTAAGGATTTTTAGTTTAAAAATAATTTTAATACATAACACATTATTTTAATTAAATTGGTACATATATTACAAATAAATTTTAACCAGATAACCAATTAAGTAATACAATATTATTGGGTAATACATAAATAAAATTAAAACTAACCAACTAATCAACAAAGTTTTAGTCGGTTTAGGGCCAAACCTTTGGAAAAATTGTTTCCGTTCCGAGACTTAAAAAAAATGCGGCCGAGATATTATTATATAAAATATTATAACTTTTGACGGCGCGGCGGTCGTTAAAAGAAAGTTAAAGTTTCAAAGGAATTTTTACAAATAGAAATCCAATAGTTTTATGCACTACAAAGGTTTTCACATTTACTTTAAACGACAAAGGTGTTTTATACTTATTGAGACGCTGTTAAAGGAAAAAGAGCTAGCAAATACCTACTTGTTTTGCTTTAAAGGTTTTAGCTTTAAGAATAATAATATCTACGTTAGATTTCTATCAAACAAATTAACTAATTAAATTATTTTAATTAATTTATAAAAAATATTTAAATAATAAAGAATAATTAAAAAAATATTATTTCATCATATTTTTAGACACTGCAAACCTGCTTCAGTACTGTGCATTTAAAGCTCTATAAAGGAATGTTATATGCAAAATTGCTCTTTTAGGTTCATCCTTACTTAATAAGATGTCCCAGAAGACAACTGAATGACTTTTGCTGGTTAGGAGTAGGAACTCAAATAAACAACCATACCAATGTGGAATTTTAATCCATGACTACGCAGCTTGTAGTCAGCTGCAATAAATAAAAAATCAAAATAAGTATATTTAACAAGTTAAGGCGTCTAGATATGACAATGATATTAAAAGGCGTAAAATAATTTCAATATAACAATTTCACGCTGGTTGGCATCTTTCACAAAAAATATTTTTTAAATTATAGATAATTTTGACCTATTTTTGTCCAACTACTAATGGCCCTATGCACAAACTGGGATATATTTATATCAAATAATTTAAATTAATTTGATATTATCAGTCGATTTAGGTTTTTGCAAGACATGACAACGCTGAATTATTTCCTAAAAACGAGTTTAATTTTGAACTATTTTGCAAGTTTTACATTTTTTTATATGTCACATTAACTAAAAGTTTGATTGGTGATTTTATTTTTTAGTTTTTATATTTTTATTAATAAATCGTTACCTATTCTAAAATTAAAAAGATTTCGACCACAAAATTTTAAAATTTTTAAAATATGTTTAAAATTAAATGTTTTTAAAAAAATATTTTTTTTAAACTAACGACTATCATTTCGTCTATTGTAAGGTGGAGACCCCTGCCTCATCGTTTAATGAAAAAGGGTAATACAAAAAAAATAATAATAATATAAGGTTTAATTTAATTGGCCAAATAGCTGTAATCGTCTCGTTGTGAAATGTTTAACTAAAAACCTACATAGTAACTACAGTTCTTTTTCAAGGTATCATACTTACTTATTGTCAGGAATTGTCTAAATAAAACACTAGCATGCTCATTTTATGACTTATTTATTTATAAGATCAGAGGTGCCACTATTTCTCTGTGGTTTAAAAACCCGGTAAAACGTTGAGTAAAGAGTTAATTAATTTCATTTGTAATCTTGTCAATATTGTACACTTGTATGAACATATAAGTAATTTTGAATATTTCTTTGGTCCAGTACTTAAATAAATTATTTTACTACAACCCAATCAATGCTCGAAACAAGATCTAAATGTCTGCAATTCGCGTAGTTAAAATAAGGTTAGGATTATGGTCAATCGAAGGAGACCCTGATCCAAAACATAATAGTAGTCAAAATCATTCCAATTATACCGTGCCGTATTCGCGGAGTTAAAGTAAGGTTAGGATTATGGTCAATCCAAGGAGACCCTGATCCAAAACATAATAGTAGTCCAAATCATTCCAATTATACCGTGCCGTATTCGCGTAGTTAAAGTAGGTTAGGATTATGGTCAATCCAAGGAGACCCTGATCCAAAACATAATAGTAGTCAAAATCATTCCAATTATACCGTGCCGTATTCGCGTAGTTAAAGTAGTTTAGGATTATGGTCAATTCAAGGAGACCCTGATCCAAAACATAATAGTAGTCAAAATCATTCCAATTATACCGTGACGTAGAGTGGTGAACCAAGAATATATACTGAGACCCTGAACCTCGTTGATAAAAATAACGACGGTGTTAACAACTTATTGTGTGTAAAGCCATTTAGGCAAGTTTGTTATTGTTGAACCATTTCGGTATAATATTGTTGTATTTAAACTTTAGGTAATATACTTTTAATTGTGACACAGGTGATACATTTCTTATTGTGCCATTTAGGCGATATATTTGTTATTGTGCCATTTAGGCGACATATTTATTATTGTGCCATTTAGGCGATATATTTGTTATTGTGCCATTTAGGCGACATATTTATTATTGTGCCATTTAGGCGATATATTTGTTATTGTGCCATTTAGGCGACATATTTATTTGTTGTAACTTTTTATATTTAATCTTCAAGGAGCATGGTCAAATCATATACATAAATCAAGGGACCTTAAACCCTAATAATAAATAATGTTATTTTTCACTTGTCTCGATAAGTCAATTGAAAACACAGATATTAATCAAACTGTAAAACTGGACCAATCACAATAAAAATACTAAATATAATATTGATACAAATTTAGTTTAAGGGTGTGTAATTTAATAATTTCATAATAACGTTTAACATTATGTATTCTAATAATTTGTAATATTTGTAAACGTATGTTTACAAATAGTATTTAAAATATAAATCAAATGTAAATTCAATACTTTTCTAAATAATAAATAATTGAGAAAAATAGGCATTTGTTTGAGGTACGTGACTACAAGCATTGCGTAATGGCAGCCGTTGGAGAAATTAAAACATGTAAATCAATCATTTACAACAATATATGTAGTAAAAATAATATCAGACTAACCTGTATATTCTTCTAATATGAAACAACCACAATGTACGAAGATTACCATATTCTTTTAGAAGTTTTTCTGTTTATTAATATTCGCTTCAAGTGTGTAGTCACCAACAGCCAACACCCTAATAATCTAATCGAAAAACCTTTTTCGAGCTTCCTTCCCACCATCATCAAATAATGGACTCGTCCAAACACCGTAGAAACTTCTTTATGCATGCGCATCGTAGGTTTCTGTCAATTCTTTTTAAGGATTAACAGCACTACTTCAAATATTAATTAAATAAGTAACCTATTTACGATAACTAGATAATTCACAATAATCTTCTAAACCCAATTATTACATTATTATAAAATAATAATGATTATAAAACCAAAAATACACAGCTGTACAAACAGTTGCCTATAACTAAAAGCATAAAATTGTAATTAAATAATAATATTCAATTAGGGATATTTTAATATTACAAAAATATAAGTAAGATAAGTACAGAATTCTTCAAGACAAGTGACATTTTTCAGGGAATACTAAGGGTGGGTCACCACCCTACACTATTTCAATTTTGATAATATCAACAATTTTTGAAAACTTTTAAGGATTAAATTTTCTTGCAATCATCTTTTTTTATCTCAAAAAATAAAAGATTGAAATTATCAATAAGTCTACCTTTTGCCAAATTCTAGCAAGTCTTGATAATGATATAGCTTTGCTTATCAGTGAGTGATAGGTAGGTTATCACCATTTAACTTTTCTACAACTTTAAGTTTTTTTACTTGTTTAGTGCAAAAAATATTTCTAATTAAAGTAAAGTTATTAAGCAAAATTCTGTCCATATTTAAAATCAAACACGTTTCTGCGATCACATAGCCAGTTTGGTCAGTTCTAAAATTACAAATTTAGTGCATCAATGCATTACAATGAGCGAGACAAGCGTTGATAGAACCGTTTTCATTATAAATGTCAATCAGGAGGAATTGATTTCCGTGGCATGCTAGTGTTACTTTATTAATGGCGTATTCAGTATAATTTTTGTGAGGAATAATCTCAATTTTTATGGTATTTTTTTCTTTGTAGAAATCCCAAAATATTTTATAGGTAACACAAAAAGGTGTTTTCAAGATTATTAAATCTACAATATTAAATAAAAAATCTAAATATACTTACTTAATAAAGCTTTTTGGGGAAATAATTTTCTTATTTCTTTTTAATTTTGCTTCATCCCATCAGATTTCAAAAAATCAAGGTGATCAAATCTGCCTGGCAATATTTTTATGTTTACGATTGTTTTATTTGCACTTTAGTGGTGAGGGATAATAATAAGATAAAAACAAGGTTTTTATGATATTTTTATTTTTTATAACAACAAAAATGTTTTATAATACAAAAAATAATTTACTTTTTCACCAACTTAACATTCTACCAGATTTTTTCTAAAGTAAACTCTAGCTTTCAACAAAAATAATCCATTATTACTGATGATAACGTTTGTCTACAATATCATATAAAAAATACAAATAATCATATAATTATTTATGCTCTACAAAGACAATTTTCTTAAAATCCTAGATACGCCACTGTATATTGTGCTTCCGCATCATCAGATATACCTAGTACAAAAATCTCGGTTATTAAATCCGCCGATATATTGCGTTATTTTCATGTTTACGATCGTTTTATTTATGTTTTATGCTCCATCAATTTTACCGATATGCGTCGTTAATTATTTTTAAATTGGGTTATAAGCCCATGCTCCATACTTCCTTTTTATTGGATTGAAAGAAGGTTTAAACCTAAACCTAATAAAGTTCTTCAAGTCAATATTTTTGCCATTAAAGTGTATACACAATGTGTATACACATGTACAACAATAATAATTTCTCATTCAGTAAAAATATTTACACATACTTTTTGACCTTTAACCTTTGACCTTCGACTGACCCTTTATGATAGTTAATGTGAAGTCGCGGGTAACAGATATGACCTAAGTTATACTTAAGCTTTGGTCCTCATTTTATTTTATTTATTCCCTGTGTATTTGTTATTAAAATGTTGAATCTTTACAGCTTTCTTAAAGTTTTCGCCTCTTTTAAAGGACTTTTTAAAAATTGGACACCTTTGAAGCAATTTTAATTATGATGGTCTTTGTATAATATGTACGCATATTCCTAATTTTGGACTCTTCTAAAGAGATTAAAAATGTGCTTAACAATTGCCATTTTTATGCAAAAATGAACAGAGTTTTATTTTGATTATTATAAGATAAACTTACAATAAAGACCTAAGTTTATCTTAAATTAATCAAAATAAAACTATAATTTGCCTCAAGATATATTTGTTAAGACGGGGGAAATTAAAATAAGGTTGTGATTCCAAGTATACCTATTGATTATAATCAATAATTATTGATTAATAATGTTTTACGAAAATTAAATAAAGTAAATATTTAATCGTTTGTGAATTGCGGTAAAAAGGTTTGAACTGTCAACGGTTAGGTTTTTTTAGGATATATATTTTAAAATATAAAGATTGTTTTCGTAGGATGTACAGTGTACACTAAGTGTAATAAATAATTTAAACAATATTAACAAATACAAACAAAAATATGGATATCTTAATTTTTTAAATATGTACCTTTTACATTATATGCAATCTATCAATCAATAATAATTATAATTATCAATTAAATGTAAATTATTTGTATATTGATGTGATGTGTATTTTTTTAATAAATTATTTTGTAGAACCCCAGTAAAAAAACAGAAAATAGAAATAAAACATTATAATATGAAAATATATGTATTTAACAGTTGGGAAACTTTTCATTAAACATGATGTAAAGTTAAAATCATCTAAACGACTACAATAATTGTTAAATCCTTTAAACATAACTTTAACAGCCCTTCAGGCAATAAATTTAGTGTGGTACCGCTTTAAATATGTTTTTCAACATCATTAATGTAATGTTTGTGGTTTATTTAAAGTTTTTCTTTTTAAAATTAAACTGCTCTTCAAAAATTAGGTAACTCTGAATTTTTCGATCAACCCACTTATATAATGTTCTGAAACGTATGATTGTAAATAAATGCAGATCTTGATTAATTATATAAAAACCTAAAAGCAGTTTTTGTAAGATTTTTTGGTACTTGACTTGATTTTAACAAATAATCCACATTTCCTTTTTGTACTAACTAAAAATCGACATCTAAAGGCTAACATAGAACAAATTTAATTAAATCATGTTATTGATGCAAGAGGTGGTAACACAACTTATTAAAGTTAAAATTATTGTTTATTTTTATTGTGTTAAATCAGATTTTTTATTAATTTCACTTTTACCTATAAAATGTAAATATATGTATATATTAATTTAGGGCTTCACATTATTTTAATTATTCCCTAATATGCCACATTTTTTTTCGAAAATAGTTTATACATACTTATTTTTTCGGAGGTTACCTTAATTGTATAGAGCAGTTTTTATCATATCAGTTTACTCTTTAAAAATGAATAAGTTAAAAGTGACTAATTTAATAGTTATTAGTGGCTGGAATACCACGGTATTTTAAAATTGTCCCCTTAATACGAAAATGCTGTCAAAAATTATGAAAGTGAAGCAGTTTTTGAGATATAGTCAATTCCATATTAAATGGAAAAATGACTATATCTGAAAAACTGTTCTACTTTTTTAACTTTTGACGACATTTTCGGATTCAGGGGACAATTTTACATACTGTTAAAGACTGTTAAATTTTGGGATACCATGGTATTTCATGGTTACACATGGTACAAGTGAAAAAACAGCCAATAATAACTATTAAATTAGTCATATTTGACTAATTCATTTTTAGAGAGTAAATAGTTTAATTTCACATACCTCAAATATAACTTCATCCATTGTATTTAGATTTTTACAAGAATGGCGAATGCGCCGGGATTACAATTTTTCGTTAATCTAAATTTGCAAAATTTTTACAATTTTGTCGTAAGTCGAGATTATTTTCCAATTGACCTTTATCTATGTGCAATTCTTGCTGCAGGATTCTAAAAAAAGATCAATAAAATATTTTGTATTTTATAAGTATTTAATTTTTGTTTATTGTATATTTTATTTATAAAACTTTAAATTATAATTTTTCCATTGCAAATATAGCAGGGATAAATATACTCTTTTCTTTTGATTTAAATTTAAGATTATATTTCAAAATTTACCTAAAGAAAGTGGGTGGTGGTGTATTTAATGTGAACGTACATAAAATATTAAACCTAGACATGGTTTTTGTAAAAGAGTTATTGAATAAAATTGCAATAAAGAAACTACTTTATACATGTTCTAGATTTTCGATGTATCAAAAACTAAGTAAGCCAGAACCTATTACAGTGGAATGAGCGGAAAAATTTTGGCAAAAAATATTTAACGTGATTTTAAAAAAGTGGACTTAATAGTTTGTCTCTGGGGTACAGATATGAGTTTTTTTATTAAATAAATGAAAAAAAATATTTATAATATTGTATAATATATTTTTATACTGACCAACTATGTAAACTGCAAATTAAAGTGGTATATATATATATATATATATATATATATATATATATATATATATATATATATATATATATATGTCTGATACAGGTTGATGCAGTTGTGCAATTTAGTTTTTTTATAAGTTTTATTTATTACCCTGCAAATTTATTCTTCGTTGTACCTTTAGCTTTAGGCTTTTAGCTAGTGATACCAATGTTTTTGAGTTAATTGCTCTCCATAACATTCATAATATAATTTTTTCGGGTAAATATTACATATTCAATCACCCGAAAAAATTATATATTTAATGGATAAAAATTGCAACATCATAACAATTTATTGTAAGTTATATTTTTAGTGATTAATTTGATATAGAGTCGTCAGTTTGGTATCTAGTAGGCTCTCCTCGAGCTCTTGTCACAGCTGCAACTCGTCTAGGCATACAATTCATTAACTTATTGATTAAATGTTGGGGTATATCTTGCCATTCTGACAACAGCATTTGCAAGCTGCTTTAAATTTAGAAAATCCTCATTACAATCAAGTTATCTTTTTTTTTTTTAATAAGACCAAACATATGGATTGTAAATCTTGCAGGCCAGTCCAGTTGTATGATGTTTTGATTCAATATTGCCTTGTTTGCAATTTTTGACAAGCATTATCGTTCAATAAAACGTTATCCCTGCAATGTTGTTCAATAAATGGTGCAACAATACAAATAATAAAGAATAAATTTAAAAGAAATAGTTGGTGGTAAAATTTATTTACTAATATAAATTTACCTTAATTACCTACTAAAAAGCCTATTGGGCGTCTATAGTGTCGGACTAAGTAAATCGATGAAATCAATTTCCTATACTGCCCAACTATGGAGAAAGGCAGTAACTGCTAAACAAGAATTCTGTGGAAAATTGGCATAAACTAAATTTTTATAAAAAGCAGTAGATATTTAATTGATTTATTTAACTTATTACTGCATTTCTTAGTTGAATTAATATACAAAATGTCCATAGCTTTATTTTTTTGTAGTTACTGCCTTTCTCCATAGTAGGGCAGTATGCATTTTTAACTCAAATGTTATATTTTTTTAAAAACATTTTTACGGTATAAAATAATATTTATATTCGTAAAAATGCTTGTTAATAATTAAAAAAATTCCACTTACAATTGCTTAGGAAGTTGTTTTTAAATGCATCGATGCATCTTATTATAAATATAATTAACATTGCGTATATTGCGTTAACTGAGTTTAATCTTTTTTTGTAGTAGTTATAAGGATATTTTAAAATCTAAATTGGATCATGTTAAACTGAAAATTTTAGGAATAATTTAATCAATCACCTGGGGCGCAAACTAAATTATAACGCGCAAAATAATTAATATACAACAAGAGAGATTTACAACACCTTTATACCGGCTCGTAAACGAGTATTTAAATTAAGAAGCTAATTTGAAAAGAGCATTTTAATCTGTCACATTTTGGCACGTACCCTCATCGCAAAATTGCGCTTTAAATTTATATTACAATGTCATCAAAAATCAAGAAGGCGAATCTATCCCTTTGGAAATTTCAATTTTATGCAATATAGGAAAGAAGTAAAACACTAAAAATAAATAATAATATTTTTATTATTTTATAAATTTGTATTGTGATTTATAGTAGTGGTCAGAAGCATAAAAAATGTAATAATGTTAGTTTACTGAAATTCGGATATATTCTAATATATTCTGTAATTGTTCAAATTTAAAAAAACAAAGATGTTGTTATAAAGTATATTTTTGATTAAATATTTTAAAAAATGAATTAAAACCCGATTTTAAGGTTAAAAATAAAAAATAATTTGTGCACGCAACTAATAAAATTTTATTTTAAAGAGGTTGTATATAGGTTAATTTCAATTAAATTAATAATATTCTATTGCATTTCGCTTTTGATTATTTTTAATTTGTATTATCATTTAATTTGGTTTTGGTTTATAATTGAATAATTTTTAAATAAATACACAGGCTGTACCATAAGTCGCGCTCCAAAAAATTCTTAAAAAATGTCTAGCTTCATTATTAAAGAAAAAGGGGATACATATATATAATATAAATATATATATTATATATATTATATATTATATACAATGTACAAGAGTCTAATTTTACCACCTCCTTATAAAAATAAATATATAGGATATTTTTTATTTATAATTTATACTTGCTATGCAACTCAATTTATGCGACACTAAATACCATATAATTCCAAAGTTTAAAAAACAACTCTAAATTCTAAATCTAAATTTTTGCACACATTTTCGGGACATGATGTCCCCAAAAATGCTTGTATCGGCGTGGCCTACCACCCCATGAACTTTTTACCATTTTTTCTCTATACATATATGTTTAGATATTTTTTATGATTTTTATGGTTTTATTAATTCCTAACAGGAAATCCCTGCATTCTAAAAATGAATTAGTCAAAAATTAATAATTTAATAGCTATTAGTGGCTGCTTTTTCACTTGTACCATGGTTAACCATGGAATACCATGGTATCCCAAAATTTTACAGCCAATTCCTATGTAAAATTGTCCCCTGAATCCGAAAATACTGTTAAAAATTATGAAAATGAAGCAGTTTTTGAGATATAGTCAATTCCATATTAAATGTAAAATTGACTAGGTATATCTCAAAAATTGTTCTACTTTTTTAACTATTGACGACATTTTCGGATTCAGGGGACAAGTTTACATAAAAATTGGCTGTTAAATTTTGGGATTTCATGGTTAATCATGGTATAAGTGAAAAAACAGCCACTAATAACTATTAAATTAGTCATTTTTGACAAATTCATTTTTAGGGAGTGCATTTTCTGCTGTTTAGTCTAACGTAAAATCAATAATATTTAAGTACAAATTTGGATAATTAATTTTTAAAATTTTTAATTTTTGGTTTTAATAAATGATTAGGAATTAAACTAAAACCACTCAGTGGCAAATAAAGGGGGGCGGTATTAAGGAGGATCAACCCCTTCCCCTGAAATTTAATAAATTAAACAATTAATTTAGCTTACACTTATAATACTCCTAATAAACACAAACATAAACAATACAAAATATCAATATTCCAAATATAAAAATTTTAATATTTTTTTAATTAATGACATCTAAAATTTGGAGGTTGCCCATAATTAAATGAAAATTAGAAAAATCTTTAGAAAAATCTAAAATATCAAACACTAAAATAAAAAACTACGAATGTGTTTGAGGGCTCAGGAAACTGTTTTCGATTATTTGCGACTAGGCTGTTTTTCGGCCGTGGTCAGTGTATTTTTAAATAAGATTTATTTCCCGTTTAGTATCATTAACTACACTTTTAACAAAATTATAAGAAAACCGGATCTTATGGCCAATTTTAAGGTGGTACTTTACTTTACTTTTCCTTCAACAAAGAAGAAACTTGTTCATTCAGCTATAATACTGCAAATTGTGAGACGACTTTCCTTAGTTAAATTAAGGCGAAGAGGACAATGAGACAATTTTCGACACTTTAGGTTTTTAACCAATATTTCCTTAGTTTTTCTGGACATGCGTACAAAAACTAAAATAATAATTGTTAAGAATGTGACGACCGAGTGTCAAAAAAGGCAAAGAAATAAAATATACATAAGGATTGAGTATAATGCTTTATAACACAATTTTACATAAAATAAGCTCAAAAATAGAGCTATAGGGCCAGGACCGCAGAAGAAACAGAAGAAACCAGCTTAAAAATTCCTTATAATCGTCTGGCGGTTTCTGTTTGTTTAAGTTATTCTTTTTTTAAACTAATAAATAAACGATTCTAAAATATGCCAATATTAGCTACGTGGTTTAATCAATAGTTGGTAATGCTTTCTGAGAGCGGTTAAATAGTCCACTTCTGGACCATCGGTAGAGCCTAACATGAGAAAGCTGCCAAAATAAGCTCAAAGTCATAAATCACAAAATAATTTTAACACCGTGTATCTTAGAAAGGAGCAATAAAAATAGGTTTATAAGAACTTAATAGTTAAAACAACTTTATGCATACGCCAGTGTAATCCTACTACCAAAACCAAGGAGACTCTGTATAGTAAAAAAAAATTTCGTAAAAAATCAATTGTAAATAATAAAAACTGCTAAGTGCAAAAATAAAAGACTGCAAATACTTTAAAAACAGATAGGAAAAATTTCAATAGTTCATGAAAAACCTATTTCATTTAGCTTTATGCAAATGAATGGAAAGCATTTTTATGTTGAAAACGTACACATTTTTTACATTAAAGATGAATAAAAATTCAATTTAGATAGGTATTTCTGCTTTTAAATAAAATATATAACGACATATTATTTAGTTTCGTTTTATTAAGTTTATGTATTTTCTCGTACTTGCTTTTACATTTATTGCAAAACTTTTATAATTTTATTATAGATATCCCAGCGCAAAACTTATTTGTAATAAAGTATGCTTGGGAGAAAGCTTGGCATTAGTATAAAATTCCTTGCCACCAGTATTGTAGTAAATTTAAGTAAGTAAAAATATTATATTTATTTTTAAGATCTTTTTTTAATTAGATTATTCAGGTTAACGGTATAGTTATATTATTACAGAGATGGGTTGAAAATTGTTATCTCCTATAAATAAATCCATAAAAACATAAAAAAGACAAACTTGTGGTCTAAAATTTTACACATTTCTTTAAATTTAATAAATGTTTTTTAATTTCTTTTGTTGTCTATCGGTAAACTATCGTCTATGGGTAAACTATTATTATGTATTTGCAATTTTTAGTTTAAATGTTTACGCTGACAATTTAAAAAATTCTGTAATATCAACTTCAATTGTTAAGCAGTGTATATCATTTTACTCAGGTTGTCATATGATTTTAAAACATTTAAACCAAAAATAAGTTTTATTTACATATCCAGGTGACTAAAATTATATAATCAATAAACAATATACACACGTGTCAATAAAATAAATTTATAAAATGTAATTTATAATAATAATAGGTTAAAAGTATTTAGTATTTAATAATGAAATATAACAATAAACATATGTTAGATATGTTTTAAAATAATGTATGATTTTAAATAAAAATTACTAAATATAAACTTTTATATGAGTACCTTAGATGCAAAACTCGGTTTTTGCAAATTAAAAAATAAAATAAAATTGACTTTAAATTCTGTTTAGTGTTCGTCCTAGATAAATGGCGTTTATAAAACTTGATACATAATAATATATATAATATAATATTATTATGTATCAAGTTTTATGAACGCCATTTATCTAGGACGAACACTAAACAGAATTTAAAGTCAATTTTATTTTATTTTTTAATTTGCAAAAACCGAGTTTTGCATCTAAGGTACTCATATAACAGATAAACTTATTCTAAAATTCTTCTGGAATACACAATTATATATTGCCTGACAATATTTATTCGCTTAAAAAATGTACACCTGACCTGGCGTTTTGTGTTACAGCGTATTCTGTTTCAACCCTTAACCGTGCTAACCTAAAAACCAACTAATTACCCTTCAGGCCAATTTTTTTTTATTTGAGCTATTTGCTGTTTGCTTTTCCTTTTAAAGAATACTAATTGCTAAGGTAAAATAGCTGTTTAATTTTAATGGTTTATTTAATAATACTTTCTTTGTTCAATTTTATATTGTTAAATTAAAACAGTTTTATAATTTTATTTAAGTTGCTATTTTAAATTATTGATCAGTTTAGTTTTTTAAATTTTAATAGGTTTTTAATAACTAATATCCCACTGTTAGTATTAATTTAAAAAATAATTATTTTTTTAAAAGATAAATTATTTATTTCAATGCAATAAATGTTAAGTATAAAGAAAGTACAAAATATGTGTGTCCAACCAAGTTTTATTTTACGTAAAGAATGTACCTTTTTTTTTATTTATTTAATTTTTTTGCACCTAAATTACCTTTTTTTATACCAAAAAATATTTTTTTTATTATATTAATTACCTACCTGGTTTACTTTTTTGACCAAAATTGTATTTTTTTTACTATGATCCACATTCATAAGTCTCACCTTGCTAAACGAACTCTTTTGATAATTTGCGATTGAGGTTATGCATCTGTCAAAGTATAAAGGCTTCGATTAAATTTGTTCTACATCGAAAAATCATAATAGTCATCATAAGTGAACTAACTAACGGCCATACCCACAGTGTTGCCAACTAAGTGATTTTTTTCCTAGTTCTAAGAATATTTTACGACTATCGGAATTTTGAAAACACTTATTTTAAGATTTTGTTTTATTCGTATGGTCTTTTATTTTTATAATATATTTAAATGAGTACCTACCGTAAACACGGGTGGCTTTAGCTGACTTTCAAACTTAAGCTTAAACTTTTTGTGGTTTTAAAAATCATAAACATTAAATATTGTATACCAAAATTTGAGTCTTCAGTTGCTCTTTCATAATAACTATGTTATAATATTACATAGGGCTGAGTTTCAAAAATAAAAATTAAAAACTGGGTGTGCAAAGTTATCCCCTGGTTGCGGGCAACTTTGTCTCACAGTGTATTTTCCGTATAAAATTAACTCAATATTTTATTTTATTTTTATTAGACACATGTTAGCAGCGACATATAGCCATTGCAAGGGTTTACCGATAAAAAAAATCGATCTGTAGTTAACCAAGGATCATCATTCCAAAGGATGGCGCATAATATAGAAATTGTATTTTTAAGAGTTTTGCACTGATGCAATATATACAATTTTAAAGTTTAATAAATCCCATTTATTTCTTTAAAACACTGATTTTTCTGTAATATAAACTTAATAGAATCGGTCAATTGACAGGTTTAGACCAACAAATTATAAATGTTAATTTTATCGAGCGCGAAAATATTTTTCATAAAAGGGTTTAAGTCACCCGCGGGGTGCAAAGCCACCCGTGTTTACGGTACAGTTTGTTTTATTAATTTAGTAATTTAAATAAAAACATTTTTATTTATACTCTTTTGTATAATTATTGTTTAAACTAAGGAATTCTGGGGATTTTTTTTAACAAGTTTAGGGATTTTTAAACTGACTGCAACACTGTATAAAACCATAAAATATTAATATTTCTAGTAGGTACAAGGTAATACAAAACAACAAAGGTTTACAAAATTTACATTTTTTTAAATTATTATTTAAATTCGGAAAATTTAAAAATTATAATAAAATAGCTTATAAAACCATAAAATAATTATATTTTTAGTAGGTAATAAAAAAACAAAAAAGTTGGACTCCTTTGCAAAGGTATACAAAATTTACATTTTTTTAAATTATTGTTTAAATTTGGAAAATTTAAAAATAGCTTATTTTTATAAGTTAATTAAAAAAATGATTGACGTTTTATAACGCCAGTAATGCATAGGCGACTTAAAATTATAAAAAAGGCAACATTTCATCATTGAACTCAATTTTTTTTAACAATACTTTAATTTTTATTTATTCTTAAATAAAAACAAATAATATAAAGTGAAGGAGACTAAAGAAAGGGAAACATTTAAACATTAAACATCGAACATTAAGCCCACAAACAAAATTTTATTGCATTAAATATTTAAAATTTAAATTATTTTGAGATTAAAAACCTTTTCACAAAAAGTCGAAACGAGAAACATTAAGTAAGTTTGCCAAATTATTAAACGAAATTTAACGTATATCAGTATACAATAAATTACTCAAAAATCATAAGGTCATAAAAAAATAAAGCTAACTTTAACAAACCCACTGAAGGTTTTAATATTAAAATTGGTCACCCTTAATTTCTCGCACACTGTTATAGGTACCAAAAAGTTAAAAAATATAACAAAAAAAATTATATTTAATTCTTAAAAATGTTAAAAAAGGTATAAAAATAATAATAAACTTTAATTTAAATAATACGTCTAGAATGTAGTCCCTTCTAATTACTTTCAATATTTTTTTAAATATACCTGTATAATAATAAATCCACAAAAAATTTATGAAGAATGTTTTACAAACATTGTTTGGGTTTATTTAAAACAAAAATAACAAAAAGATAAAGTAAGGAAATTGTCTAAACATGTTAAAAACGCATTTTATTTTGTAAAATTTTAAAATTTAAGAAAAAGTATAAAATGCCAAAACATTTTTATTATGTAACATTTTAAAAACAATTCACCTTATTACTTTAATTGTTTTTCAGCACGTCTCCAACTGCATCCTCTTATTGACAAGCAACATATTGGGGCTCACGTCCTATTTGGTTGAAGACAAGCAACAGCGAAGAGCGTTTCTCGAAACAAGACAATCATTGGAAGTAAAGCTCGTTATTGAAGAACAAAGCACTGAGCAGGTATGACCCTAATTTCGTTTTCTTTGTGTAGACTATGCGGCACGATGTTTAATTTTATGTAGTGATTTAATTTATGTTATCTTTGAAATGTGCTAATTAAATTAAAGCTTTGTTTTTAAATTATAACCTTTGTTCTATAGTTTTCATTATATATATTTTAAATAAAAATACTTTAAGTTTTAAAAGTAAAAAATTTATATTCTTTTAAGGTTTGTTATATAGGAGCATTCATTAAACTTTGTCCATTTATAATTAAAGAAAATTAAAAGGCATTTAAAAATAAGCTGTAGAATATTAAAACTTCCTTAGACAACGATAAAAAATAAATTTCAATTCTTCTTAACAAACTATTTTTATTACATTTAATTAATAAAATAATATTAAATATAATTTTTAAAGTTTGTATTTAGTACTAGTACTAGTTAAAAATAGATTTTTTTTCGATAGTAATTAATTAATTAATTTTGAACTAATTTGAAGTCATCAAAATTTAAAATTTTAACAAAAATTATTTTTATTGATTATAATCATTATAATTATATTATAAATTTTAATTATTTTTTGAAACAATTTATTATAAGATTATATAAGTCAATTATTTTAAGATTAAATTTGTTTTCTTTGCCAAAAAGAATCTAATAGACCAAACCTATGATTGAATGGATTAATAAAAAAAATATAAGAAAAAAACACATAAAATGTAAAAAAAACATTTGAATTAAAAATTGTAGTAAAAAACTAAAAAACTAAAAAATAGCTAAATTTTTTTTTTTTCATGTTACATTTTTACTTAGTACTAGCAAATATACATATACATATTCTATACAAGGTATTTCATTATCCATATAATATAATTAATTATCTTTATTATTTTTTATTATAATTATTATTACTCATTTTGTGTATTTTTGTTCCCAATGTTCTCAGTAGTAGGGTTTTAAAGTGTCAAAAAAAACGGAAAAATTGGGAAAAAACTGTTTTTTTTCGTTTTTTTCCAGGCCTTGGGAAAATTGGCTTTTTTGGGAAGAAATGATTTTTTTTTAGAAAATATACACATTGGAAAAAAAGTGGCAATCAACAACTTAACATTATTTTAAATAAAAAAAAATCCTTTATTACAAAAAAAAACCTTTAAATTAAATTTAAGAAAATAAACGTTAACGTGAATTATACTGTCTGTTGGGTTTTTTGTTGCAAAAAGGAGTCCATTAAAAATATCTAACTATAAAATAATGAATGGTTTATAAGGTTAAATTAAAAAATTATAATTTTATAAATTATGTTTTTTTGCGGCCCGGTAGAATATTCTTACTGGATTAAAATAAAAGGAATAATTTTTATAATCATAATATTATATGATTATAATCATCGTTGGAAATTCACTTTTTTTCTCGATATCCGTGTGCGGATACTATCCGTAAAAATTTGAAAATTTTCAAAAAAATTGACTTTTGCATAAATAAAATTTTAAAATTTAAGTCAATTTTTGGGCGTTAGCGCTGTCAACGTAGAATTTTGCGCCATTATTTGGAAAGTTAATTATTTGTGTAATGAAGAATTCCTAGGTGGAATCCATGTCAATTCTTTTTTAACAAATTACCTGAGAAAAGTCAAGGGCAAATTAGGATAAATTGAAATGTTTAATTTAATATCCGGTATGATTTTACATATTCAAATAGTAAATTAAAAAACCTTTTGATTGATGTAACTATTGCCTATGCTTAAAGTTAACAGTTTCAAAGATATTTATAAATTTCTAAAATTTTAAATATTATTTTGCAACAAGAAACCTGTTGTTCAAAATTTAATGGCGTCAATTTTTCAGATAGTTTTAAACAAGTTTTTACTAATTTAATTTTTTTGTAAAATAAAAAATAGCAGTCAGTGACTTATAAAAACATTGACAAGCCAAACATTAAAAAAAATTTTTTTTTATTTCAAATCGATATTGTTTTCCGTTTTTTTAAAGGGTGTGACTCAACCCTTTAAAGTAAAATAGCAAATTAATTTATAAATAAAAGGTAACTCAAAAAATACCACCGTGGCATACGCGAGTCGAGTATTTCTGTAAGAAAATATAAACATAAAATAATTTTAAAGTTATCAAATGTGTTTTTTCTAAGCCGAAACGGTTATTATGAAATCAAAATTAACAGGACATCTGCAGTTAGCTTTAATCAGCTAACTAAACGTAACATGTTTGACAGATGGTTTTTCTGACAGTTTTTGTTAAAAACCAAACTTTAAATTATTATATTTATTTTTATATTTATTTGTATTTATTTATTATTACCAAATTCCTTACATTGCAAATGCCCCTTAAAACTATATATGTTATAATTTAACATAAATATAATTTATATACCTTATTAATTATTTGATTTGACAAATTAATAAACCCTAACTTTATTAAAAAAATATTTTTACTGTACATTTAAGTTTTTATCACCATCTCAGTTTTCTTTTTTATGGACTTACTTTCATTTAGATTTTTTATGTTGTTCTGTAATTGATTGTAATAATATATAGCATAATATTCATAGCCTCTTTGCACTATTGATAATGTGTGTCTTGGTAGTTGCAGACTCTTGTTTTTTGTGTTTGTGCTTTGTTTATCGTATTTGCTTTTTAATGTTTCGTATTGCCTCAATATAGCCTTTTCAACTAAAGTTTATTTTATGTCTAATGTCCTGATTATGTCATCTTGTTTTATACCAATTATTTTGAGTATTTTTTTTTGTAAAGTATCCAGTTGCTTGTATGCGTTTTCATAAACTCCTCCCCATCCTATGATACGCGTTGATATGCTGTTAAAAATATAGTTGGAGCAGTTGTTTGATGGATAATATTTTCTTTAGTTTATAAAATTAGATACTTTAGCTTATTTGTGATATAATTTATATGAGTCTTCCATCTTAAATGTTGATCATACATTAGGCTAAGGTATTTGCAGGTACTAACTTACTTCTATTTATCCATATATCTGCATATTGGTTGGTATAGTATCCACATAATTAGCAAAAGTCATACATACTGTTTTATTGAAATTTAAAACTAATATATTATTATATAACTAATAAAATAACGTTACCTAATTTAAAATATATATACGAGTATATCTACGAGTTCATGGCAACATAATATTATATCTGATACATAATTTAAGACCCGTTTTTGTTTTTTTACCGTTGAGTGGATACTTTCTCAATCAAAGCTTTTAATAATGCATAACGCTGTTTGAATTTAGACGACTCAATCGTTTTATTATTTTTACTAAATAGAAATGTTTACAATTTTCACGTAAATCATTACTAAAATCTGTATTTATTGTATATAATAGGTACATTTTATATACAGGGACTGTTTGTAATTTATTTTTTTATTCGGATTTGCACTGTTTATTGGGAAACCGATAAAAACTTAACCCAGGATTTACTTTCGAAAAACACCCAACAACACAACAAACACGGTGGGGCTGAAGCATGTTTAAATGACGAAAATTTGCACAAAAATTCTGTTTGCAGATTTAGAATCTGTGTATTAAAATGAGTCAAAATCCAATATTTCAGACTTTTTCCCCGAGCCGTTTTTGAGAAAACCTATTTTTAAGAGTGAAAATAACCAACAATCACTAGCGATATTTTATGGTTAGCTTTTGTTAATTTAGGTGGGTGTTTCTGTACAAAGATTGCAGATTAAGGATAAATTTGTTTATTTTTAATAAATTAAACACCAACAAAATAAATATATAAATATTATAAATAAAACATCAGTTTTAAAGTGATGGATATATGAAGAAGGCCTTAAATCAATATCATTGTTGCATAATCTGTAAAAAAAACCATGCCACTTTAAAAAACATTTAATAAATTAATACTGACATACCTACATATAACAAAACTTCATATTAATTACATGTGTCTAGCATTATATTCCTGTACTGCCCGAAGTAATCTATTTGCATATTCTGGATGCTCCTTCGAAATCTTGAAATTGTTCCAAATTTTCTTGAAGTCAGCATGTACAGATTCCATAGCTTGTTCGCTATAAGACCCCAGGCCTTGTTGTCTTTGTTTACAAAAATCAGGAACATGAAAAATCACGGCATGAACTTTAGGAGTGATAGAAATCCCTAAGTCACAATAGCTTTCTTTAAATTTTGAATTTACAACAGTATTAAAGTCTGAAAAGCATTGGACAAACTTTAGACATCCCACGGAACATGACCTACGTAAGCGATCAACTTTTCCAAGAAGTGATCTACACGCATTTCCTGCGAATGCAGGACCTCCATGAACGAATTGCTGGATTACATTGCATTCTTTAGCCCATTTCAAAGCATCTTTCTCAAACTCCTTAAGCATGTGGTTGTAGAGCGTGTTGACAACAAATGTAATTCCGGTGGGGGAATTATATCTATTATTTTTGTATCATTCCTACTTGCAATGATCGGTAGATGCATACAATTTTCAAAATTCTTTGCTCGTGCTCTTTGGCCACCACTTTCGCGCCAAGCTCTATATTTTCTTGAACAGATCTCTAAAGTTCTGTATTCTCCGCAAATATCTAATTTATCTTTGTGTGCAGAACACCATGTACAAGGGAAACAACTCGAATGGGACATAATTCCTGTGAGAATATTGGCTAATTTTAGGTCCGTTGCTATCGTCGCCTCATATTTATTTATTTGCAATAGAAACCACAACATCGCTACGTTTTCATAATTTTCTTCGGTATGAGCGACTATTCCGAGCAAAAATAGCTTTTTGACGCTACTGTCTTTAAATTTAGTTGTCCCGGTAGTCCTGATTGATTGACAAATTTTCAAGAATCCACCTCCACCGTCAATGCCGAATTTTAAATGCGTTTCAGTATTATTTCTTTTCTCATGAATTACTTTTAGAAGACCTTCGATATCATTGCAATAAACTAAAGCTTCTGTAGTCTCACTTTTCTTATTGCTCTTCTCTGTATGAATCACATTACAATCTTTAACAGTAAAATAATTGTCCAATGAATGTCTAATAGTACGTAATTTTTCCTTTAATTTCGGTTCAAACATTTGTCTACTTTTAGTGGAAATACGAAGGGCAGAAGCAATACCGACAACAGCATTATTCGAAAGCCCGAATTCCGTTCCAATTGTTAAAACATCTTCCGCAACAATTGGCTTAGGTGAAGTTTTAGCATCAACATTGAAGGCTACTTTCAGCGCTTTCCCGCATCTTCGAGACAAACTAACTTCAGCACCCGGTTTTTGAAGATTTATATTTGCATCTCTAGTAATATTTTTCATTAAATCGATTACTAAATGCTCTTGGGCTTTTGGAGCAAGCGCCGACATAACATGCTCCACCAAATTTTCATATTTCTGAGCAACACAAAAATGCGGTTTTCCTTTTCGCAACAAGGTCTTGCATTTTGGACACTTACGAGAACTTTTTTTTAAAACTCTTACCCTATTCTTCGCAAAGTTTTCATGTCCTGAAGTTCTTACAAGTTCACACAATTTACACTTGCAAATTGTTTTATCTTGAGCTCTGCTGTTCTTAGGTAAAACTAGAAATTCAGAATAATCGGGTAACTTAATATTAGATTTTTTACTTTTGTTTGCTCGATAAACTAGTATTGCGCAAGCAAGGTAAGCTTTGGTAAACGATCGTCTTCAGGATTGTACAAAACAATTTTTTCAACCGCATTTTTCATGGCCCCTTCAACCTTCCTCTACTTAATTTCTTGTTCAAACAAAACAAGCATATCTTTTTCCGGTTTTCGTCATGAGTCCCAGCATGATCTTTCTTTGAAACCATTTTTTTTTTAAATAATTCAACACAAACATAAAACTAGTGACGAATGTTAATTATTACAACTATCATAAAAGTCTTATACATATACAACTACACGTCAATTATCGTTTGACACACTATAAATCAATAATTGCATTGTACCATGGTAATTTATAAAAAAAACGTCAGGTTTTATTTGAATCTGACAGTTCGTAAAATGTCATGTTTTTGCAAGAAGCAGTTGAAAATAAATTATTTGCTCTGAACTAACAGAATCAATGCAATCAATTAAAGAAAATGTTATTCTTTGTTTTAATTAGTTTATTCGTGTATACATGTAAATATCTACCCAAATTATACTCGTGCATCAACATCATCAGATTATTTTGCATTTTAAAAACTGCCATCGGTCATTTTCATACTTTGAGAAAAAAGCCTTTCGGTGTCGGGCTCTTTCCAAAATATGAAATTGAAATTTTTTACTCAATATCAGTGGCGTGCAGGACGGGCCCCGCAGGGCCCGCGGTGCGGGGGGGCCCCCGACTTTAGGGGGCCCCGTAGAGAACCAAATTGGGTGGTATAAGTGACAAAGGGGCCCCAGCTCAAAATTTGCGGGGGGGCCCCCGATCACCTTTGCACGCTACTGCTCAATATGCTTTCAGGCAAAATTATTAATAATTTTAGTGCACTTTTTTAATTAGGTACCCCCCATAAGTGCCTAACCATTTCTTTTTATTTAAAAAAACAAATTTTTTTGTAAATTTTCTTGGAATTACAAAAACTTCTGTTTTCAACTTTAAAATTGGGTTTTCTCAAAAACGGCTCGGGGAAAAAGTCTGAAATATTGGATTTCGACTCGTTTTAATACACAGATTCTAAATCTGCAAAAAGAATTTTTGTGCAAATTTTCGTCATTTAAACATGCTTCAGCCCCACCGTGCAAATCGTTTGGCGGTTTTTTTCTGGATATTTTTAACATTTTCCGGCTTTATTTTCAAAAACACTTGTTTGAAACATACGCGATTAAGAGTTGATTTTTAAAAGTTGTAGTTTGGTAACGATGATAACGGCCACGTGGTGGTGCTACTAGCAATGCTTTTTTAGCGTATAGCAACCAACCAAAAAATCTATATTTGGTTTTGTTTAACAACTGCTCTGGGGCAGTCACCTCAAATGAATTCTGATTAGAGAAAATATTTCTGGTTCTGGTTTTTTGTCAGTAAAATATAACTTAAAACTCAGTGAGTTTAACTCACAATAGAGATTTTAAAATTTTCTTATAAGAAAATTTAAGCTTAACTTATTAAAGGTCCAGAATTTCATTTTATATTGCTATTTTGAAAAACGCGTCCTTCAGTAAATTAGGTATAATTTTTCTAGAAAGTCGGCATTTTCTTTAGATATTTATATTAAAAATAACTAAAATACCTCAGTTTTAAATATCTTTAAACAAAATATTCCAACATGATTTTTTTGTTTATGTTCTGTCCCTTCATTTCTTTAATTTCTCGATCTCTATATTTTTTTGAATTTTAGAATCACTTACAGTGTTTTTTCTTAGTAGATGATAATTTCTAACAGCTTGTCACGCGCTTCTGACAATAATGGTACATAATAACAATATAATTACAAATGTATCCATAAAAACATATTCAAAACTTGCCCAAAATAAAAATGCACAAGAAATTTGTATTTAATGTCTGCGTATAATATTTAGTATATACTATATACTATGTAGCATGTCGAACAGTAAGGAATTTACCGATCTCCTCCAATATTGGCGTTGACGTTATCGTCGATCCTTACTAAACTATCCTTACTGTTCTTATATGTAAATCATTCCTCGAAAGCTACTACATTTGAAAATAATGTAATTTTTGGGGTATTCTGCAGGTACTAAAAATATTTTTGTGTGAGCAATAATGTTTTAAAGTGGGGTGGATATATGTCAAGTATGTTTCTAGCCTTTCCAATATAAAAAGGTATATAATCATAAAAATAAATACAAGCAAACTATTATTATAATTCTTTTTTATTTATTTTTTATATCTGACAGGATAATGTTTTACAGATTTAAATAGTAAATTCATAAGGATTACAAAATTTATTTTTATTGAATACAGCAATTAATTTTATAATCCAATAAATTTTTAATCAAAACAAACAATCTCCAGACAAAATATTAATACACAAAAATAATAGGGATCATAAAAGAACTTTATAATAACTAAATTAGTAGAAATTACAATTCATATTATGAATTGTAATTTTTAGTAATTTAGTCATAATAAATTAAGGGCTTATTTGTAACATACATGTTTTTTATAAATATTTTTTACAAGCCCTGTTTATTAAGGCAAACCATAATTTTTGTTGATAAATCTCACACATAAATAAATATGACTATTGATCATGTGCAAAAGCATACCTACCTTGTTTGGAAAAACATAAATCCATAAGGCTTGAATAAAGCGCACGAATGCATAAAAGGGCTAAAATGATAAAACCATACCCTTTCAACTGTCGCTATACTTTTAAAATATTCCCAGGGATTTTAGATCCATTTACGTCAATCAAAATTGAGGGAAACCATTTTAAATCTGCTTTTCTTTTCTTTTATTGTGTTATAACACCAGATATTTGTTTTGTATTAAACCTAATTAAATAAAGGTAATCCTAAATAAATATTTACAAAATTTAAATAGCTTGGTTGGGACTAGAAAAAATTGATACAGTAATACATGTGTGTTTTGGGATTTTTTATATTAGCTCTAGATTTCAAGATATTTTATTTCTAATTTTAGTTCATTTCTATTTTTAAAATATATAAAAAATGTAGGTATATTTAGAAGAATAGACTTGGAAATAACTTTTTTATACGCCAAAACCAATATACAAGGTGTCCCTAAACTTTTGGCATAAATTTAGAAAAAGATTGAGCAACTTAAAATAAGACGAAAACCAAAATAAATATTTTTCCTAATCACTTATGTTTATGTCAAGATACAGGACCTGTACACCTGGTGTACTTATAATATCAGTTTTTTAATATAACTTTTGCTATGGTAGACTTGGAAAGGTGATATTTTGAGAACATTCACTCACTACCAATACACATATTCAGACATAATTACAATTGTTTCAGTGAACAGTATCGTAGGTTTGCTTTAAGCTTATTGTCCCATACAAACTTTAAGGTTAGGTTTTAATAAACATTTTATACAATTTTTGATTACTCAGTTCGGCTACTATTAAAAAGGTATACCTCTCAAACTTCAAAAAAATAAACTCTTTCCGAGAAATTCGTTAGTACAATAATTGAATCGGTGAGATTAAGAAAAATTAGTTTTATACTTCTAAATTCATTTTTGTGGGAATATTTTAACTATTTTATTAAATATAATGTTCCTATTCTGTAAAATCTTCTCACAAAAATGTATTTTGAACTTTAAGATTGATTTTAAAAACTGAATTTTTGGACTTGTACTGTTCTTATTCTCACCGATTTCATTGTTTTAAAGGATTAAAGATTAAAAGGTACAAATTTTGATAGTGACGTTTGGGACGAAAATTTCCGAGGCTCATGGAATGCCTTTTTTATTTTTTTTATTAAAAAAATAAAAATTGTTATCATATACCTTTTAATCCTTTAATGCGATATAACAATTATTGTAATCTTGAACTTCTCGAAAACAGTTTATTTTATCGAAATTTAAACCTTTTTATTAGTAGCCGATCTGAGAAATCGAAAATTGCATCAAATGTTATAAAAACCTAACCTCAAAGTTTGTATAGAACAATAAGCTAAGAGCAACCCCCGTTTCTTCGACACTGTGTTCACTCAAATAATTGTAATTTTGTGTGAATATGTGTAATGCTAGTGAGTGGATTTTCTTAAAATATTACCTTTCCAAGTCTACCATAGTAGAAGTTATATTAAAAAAGTACTTTATCACACTGTATCTTGGAAAAATATTTATTTAGGTTTTTGTCTTATTTTGACTTGCTCAATTTTTTCCTAAATTTATGCCACTAAGTTTAGAGACACCTTGTATTTTTTTAATTTTGATAATCTGATAAATTTTGCCCAACAAGTTACTTTACATTAAAAGCCACACTTTAATTTGTTAATGTAACGTGATACATGGTTTTGGCGATTAAAAAATCCATTTCTACGATATTTTTTTTTAAATAACAATGTTTTTTATTAAAAAACAATTAAATTAAAAACATCGTCAATTATATCTCATCAAAGTTTATCGCACAGTGTAATTAATTAAAACGATATTAAAAAAATGTCTTAAAATGTTATAAATTAAATTTATTTGTAAATGAATTGTATAAATTTTAATTTTTATAAAATATAATTTCCTTTATACATAATATGCATTACATATAATTACCTTAAAATACAAGTTTTGATATTACATTTACCTCTACCAATATACAGGGTGGCCCATTGAAAACGAAACAAGAATTTTTGGTTAGTAAGCAGTGATTTAAAAAAAACGTCATCAGTTTTTAGGAAGAGATCTTTTGCAAAGTTGCTTTACCTCTTCGTGCAGTGGTTACAACCCCTAAAATTTAAATAGTCATGATAGGACAAGTGATACCTCATTTAAAAGGTTTTGTTCCATTCAGTAAAAAAAATAGTCAAATTCTACTCATTCGTTTTCAAAATATTTAAAATTGAATTTGCAACAGCACATTTCGTTTCGTATTCAAATAAAAAAGTACAGATAAACATTTTTGATAGAAAAACAATGAACATTGTCTGCCACCAACTGTTATACAAAAGTAAAAATTTTCAAAATTTTAATAATAATAATAATAATAATAATAATCTTTATTAGTGCTAAACCAGTAGGTGTACAACGTCAATACAGATAAATAAACATTAGTAGATATAAATATAAATAAATTATAAATTGAATAGACATATGAAATAAAATTAACCCATAATATAAAAGCTGCCAATAACCTAATTCCAAATCTCACTCAAAAACTCATCTGTACTGTAATCTTAATTCATAAAAGTTTAAATTTTTTCTTTCATTTGAAAGATTATTGAAAAATTTTATTCCATGGTACTCTGGCCCATGTTGAGTTTTCGACAGTCTTGAAAACCTCACAATTAAATCATCTTTGTTTCTTGTATGATGCTGGTAAATAGTTGTGTGTGTTTTATAATTAGATACATGTTTTTTGACATGCAAGATATTTTAAAGAATAAATGCTGATGGGAATGTGAGTGTTCCCAGATCCCTGAAGGCAACCCTGCAATCTTCCCTATATCCAAGTCCGGCTACAATTCTAACCAGTAATGCAAAGATTATACCTAAACTGGTTGCATGACCCCATATTATAAGAGAATATGTCATAATTGAGTGGAAAAGTGCATGGTAACAAGACAACAGAACCTCCCGAGACACAACTGCTTTCAAGTTTCTTATTACGAATATATTTGTTGACAATTTTTTAGAGAGAAACTCGACATGCTTATCCTATTTTAGTTTATCATCTATGAGTACGCCCAAAAACTTTACCGCCTTTTGAGTTGCAATATTATTACTCCTTAAAGTAAACACGATTTTATTAGTTTTATCTTTATTTAAGACTAGGTTATTTGAAAGAAACCATTTCTCGGCATTTGACAGTGTGTCAGACGCACTTATCTCTAAAAGCTCAATATTTTTGCTTGATACAGATATAAAGAGTTGTATCATCCGCAAACAAAGTAAAGGCAACTTTGTCATTACTGTATGGCAGGTCATTTATAAAAATTAAGAAATTAAGAAAATTAAGAAATTAAGAAATTAAGTATTTGGGGAGTTATTTGATGGCATTCATACACGATACTTTATCGAAACTCTTGTAGAGACCCCGGCTCTGTTGCGTAAATTTTACTTTTTAAATGACCCAACATAAAAAGTCTATGCAAGTCAAATCAGGAGATCTGACTGGCCAATCCGCTTTGGACCAGGAGGAAATGGATTGGGTGCAGAGGAGCTCTTCCTCTGCAGCCAATCCATTTTCTCCTGGTCACTCGGTCCAAAAACTCTCTAACACGCAGTGCATAGTGTGGAGGTGCTCCATCTTGTTAAAACATTAAATGGTCTTCCAAGTATTAGTCATCATTTTATAATATTGACTATTATGTGATGCACAATATCTAGTAATTTTAAAAACGTTTCTCCTGTCAGGTTACCATAAAAAAGGGCTCCAACCAGACGATTTCTGAAAATACATGCCCAGAAATTGAGTTTTTAAGTGGTGTAAGTGTGGAGTTTGTGGAAAATTCTTGGATTTGCATAAGACCAGTAACGACAGTTATGATGATTGACAGTTCAGTTAATAAAAAATGAATACTCGTAAGAAAAACATATGTCGAAAAGCAAATTGTTATCATTTGCTATTTTTTTAGTCATAGTTTCGTAAAACTCGTCCTTTTTAATTCATGGACTAAATTAATCTTGTATACAAACGTAAGCGTTCTTCTTTATAAAGACGGAATTAGTAAGATCAAATCTGCTGAGATCCAGCTTCATTCCTAAACGTTTACGTTCAGATACAAAGATCTATTTTTTTATCCCACTGATCCTGTGGAAATTCTTTTCGCTATACTTTAAATGAAACTGAACTAATTGTGTGTACTCAAAAGACTGATGAACGCTTTTTTATAATTCGACTGTTTTTCTATAAGATTTTTCCTTTAATTCCTTATCTGTACTTTTTTATTTGAATAAGAAACAAATTACGCTCTTGCAACTTCAATTTAAAATTTCTCGAAAACGAATAGTTAAAATTTTATTCTTTTTTATAAATACTCGGTGGAACAAGACCTTTTAAATGAGGTATTATTTGCCCTATCGTAACATTTTTAAATCACTGCTAACTACCTTAAAATTCCTTCGTTGGCCACCCTTTAACATGGCTTATTTAAATACGAATTCAATACTATTACCTTTATAAATAACTTTTAAAATTTAAGTTTTTAAACTAAATACTTAAAAATACTTTATCTTCATAAAATATTTATATTTTAAATTAAGCTATACGTGCCCTTTTTAAAATTACCCATTCAAATGTATCACTGCTGCTAACCATTAGGTTTCAAAAGCCCTAAATAATTAAATATGTTCTCCTGCGGGCAATAAAATTTCTGCCGGTTTTATCGTTCGTAAAATGATGTTTGTTTTGTTCGTTTCAGGAAAATCTCCTGCTATCAGTGCTGCCCGAACACGTAGCGGTCGAGATGCGGCAGGACTTGGACCAAGCCGATAGCCAGTTCAAGAAAATTTATATGAACCGTCACGAGAACGTTAGGTGAGTTATATCTCCTAATTAGAGCCAGATTTATGGCCAAAGCTAAAATGTAACAAATATTAAAGCGTCAACGTTTTATATCGTTTTCTTTAATTAAGTTTTTAATAAGAAGGTATAGAGATATAAAATTTGATAAAAGACTTTGTTTGGATTCGTATTTATTTTTAATTTAGGACTAAAAATTAAAAAATGGGTAATTCCGTCTTAAATCGTAATTTTGTGGTCACCGTAATTTTGTGAAACAATGATTTTAATTATATAGTTTTTAATTTTACTTAATAACTCCTTTAAGTGTTTCTTATAAATGCCATTACAAAAAAATTTTTGCTCATTTTTCAAAAAAAATTACGTTCCAACAGTTTTATTATATTTTAAAATTAAATTGTACACACTATTAAAAAAATAGTATTTTTAAACTAAAAATACAAATTAATAATGTAGTATTTTCGTTTTAAAAGAGATTTTAACCTTAACATGATTTATTTTATGTATTTTTTTTTAGCTTTAGTTTAGTCACCCTGTTTTTGCTCCCATAAGTTACTTTCTACATTGCGGTAACATTTTTGGGACTTGGCAACATAGCAGTGAAGCCGGCTCCAGTCAAAGTGTCATATATTTTGTAATTTGTTTATTGGTTATTTTGTTATAACAATTAACATGAAATACTTAACGTGAAATCTGTGGTTATTGTTAAAATCAGAAGAGTATGTTTATTTAGTAGTCACATAAGTTATTACGTAAATCACGCAATTTTAATTATTTTTACAAATTGTTCGTAACATAATCTTAAAATAGGCTTGTTATTTAAATGTATGCAATCCGATTTATATCCCACGTTGCCGGCTTGTTTACAAAATTTAAAAAGCCAAGAAAAGTCACATAAATGACTGTCTCATAAGTTAACGCTAAGTGGAGAAAATACAAATACTTCAAAAAAAGCATTGGACGTAGAAGTGTTCCAAAACAATGGTATTGATATTTCGATAAACAAGTGGGTTGTGGTTAGATATGATAAGAATAGTTACCCAGCGTGACTCATATGTTACAGAGTACAGTTCTTTTGATTTATACATGTAGTTTTTATATTTTTTATTTTAAAATAACAGAAAATAGCATATAAGCTGTAAAATAATCTATTACCTATATTTTAGAGTGTAAAACTAGGATTTTTTTTTAAATAATCTATTTTTGCGTTTTTAGTAACATACGTGACAATCACATAAGTTACTAGTATTCCTTTTTCCTCAAAAAAACACACAAAAAATATGAAAAGGGTACGGCTCGCATTAGTAATTATTTAAGTCGGGTCTAATACTAAGTACATTACTATAAATTATGACTGTTTATAAAAAATAAATTTAAAAATATTTCCTCTTAAAATTGCGATTTAAGACGGAATTACCCAAAGGTAATTTGTATTATATACACAGTATAAAATTTCTGGTAATAAACAACACCAAAAGAGGTCTAAATAGGTTCACACTAGAAATGGTATATCTTACCACATACAATTTGGTAAATTATATCCTTTTTAATTGGTTAATAATCTACACGTACTATTCGTACAAAAAACTCGCAACAGTGTAAAAATTATCAAATATAATATACTCTTAGGGGTAAAATCAACATGCACTATTTCTAAAAGAACTCCATTCAAGAGTAAAAAATGCTTAATTTGGTGTAATTTACTACACAGGTGTTACGTGTAGGTGTTAAAATTGGTGGGGGTTTTAATATTAAACACAGCATGTAATGTAAAATAAAGTATATTTTATATTACTTACAAACTTTTAGATAGGAATACAAATAGGCTTTGGCATAAAATTAAAAAAAAAATGATCTACATTTCTAAGGTGTTAGTATTCTTATACCCATGGGTTCTTGCAAGAACTGTTCATAATTTTTTTTAATTGAATGAAAAGTAGTGATATTTTAAGTTTTTTTTTCAGTTTGTGCAAAACCATATTTAGCTTATATAGGTAGGTATATAAGTTAAATATGATTTTTTACTAGCTCAAAAAACTTAAAATATTACTAAATTTCATATTTCATTTAAAAATAACAGGTAAAAACAATGTTTTATCACAAACATAAATTGCATCCACTGTCACATTGCACCACTTCACCCAACCATGGTCTTAAATTAAAATAGCATGCATAGGTACACTACCATCAACTACACTCGGAATACTAATCGCGCCCTTGCCGTTAGCGAATGGTGATGACTACGTGCCTTTTTTAACACAATTTGTGTAGCTGTAAACATATAATAGTGTCAAATGTACACCGGGACGATTTATGTTAAAAATTAACACTAGATTGACACGGTGCTGTGATAGATGAATATAAATTAACACGGATGAATTTTACCACAATTTAAAATACACTTAATATTTTTGAACAATTTTAGTGTATATATTAACACCAAATGATTTTATCACTCCATTTGGTAACTTTAAACCGAAATATTTTATACTGTGTAGCAGGTATATAGCATATAGAAAGTAATTAGGAAAAAAATCATTGGGACAAAATTTAAAAATCTTTTTTAATGTTATGAATAAAATTTGAATAAAGTAAACAATACAAAATTGTGTAGAAATAAACAAATAATTTATCATACAAGGTATAATACCTTTCTGACAAAACAAACTAAAAATAAATATATAATTATCTAGGCAATCAAATGCCACTTGTTATGTTTCTAACATGAAAGTCTAATTCCAAAAATAAGATATCGATGCAATAGCAAGTTCTTTAAAAAAAATTATAATTTTTTAGGTCTTGACATACTATTTATTTTTTAAGTTTACCGGGTGACCTACTTCGACCAATTTTGTCTGTATACCGGAAATCGAAATTTGAGGAAAAGTTGCTTCGACGCTCATCAAATTCTGTTTCTTGAAGACGGGTCGGATTAAAAACTTTTCGAAAAGAAAATCGGGCAAACAAAAAACAAGAATTGAATGGTAAAATAATGCAGTTTAACGTAGGTACTAAAAGATAATCAACATCAAATTAAAACAAAACGTCGCGACATGTCAAGTCAATTTTTTTAATAAAGAAAAACTTAATGAGTTTAAATTTGTTTCTTTAAGGGCCCGTATATTATACAAATTTTGGTGAAAGGTGAATACACTGGCCCTGAATAAATTGAAATATGTTTTACTCAAAATGCTGATTTAACTTGATCCGTCAATAAAAATGTCAAAATATTTTCTTGTTACACGTAGGTAACTGCCAGGAATTATAAATCTGACAAAAAGTAATTTAATTAAATTTTTTCTATTGTCCCCATTAGCGACGCCCTATACATCTGTATCTTTTATTATAGTACAGGGTGACTCAGAGTAAGCTAGATAAAAGTGTCCTAAGAATGTCAAGTATCTAGCTGGTATCTAGCCTAAATTTCATAAAATTAAAAACTAAAATAACTATAAAATCAACTGCAAAACATAAATACTTATAGGGTAATTATTAATATACACTCTTAAACCAAATCACTCACTTCACAAACTTTTTACGTGGCAAAGAGTGTAAAAATATTCATTATGAGTAAAATTTATTAATTATGAGTGGTTTTTCACTCTTTCCCACGTAAAAAGTTTGTAAAGTGAGTGATTTGGTTTAAGAGTGTAATAATAGCTTTAAGCTATTAGCTTATATTAACGTTTATTTTAAACCAAGAAAATTCAAAATATTGCCAAATCAGCGACCGTTTTATTAACAATAAAATGTGTCAATTGATTTTTTAATAACCCAACAAACAGTCAAGCTAATTGAAAGGGATAACGAAATAAAATGGTAAACAACCGTTTTTCGAAAATCATTTACATATACTTACTCCAAAAAATTACGCCAAATATTCGGGTGTCTAATATCCGGCTATAAGGCTTAAAATCTTGCCCGGTAAAACAACTATCTTTATATCTAGTCTATATAGTTTGTCGCCGATTTCCATCCAAAAGTTTTAAAGGGGTGATTCTACATAAGGAAGGCAGGGACGAAAAAGACATAGAAAAAGCTTTTTGAAAATTGATTTGTCATAGAGATAATAAATTGTATGAGGGATCAAAAATGTATATTTTTTTTTAAATTTTTAAAATCCGCGCATCTGGGGGTTCATTTATTTTTTGAATTCATTAAATAATCGGTTTTTTCATGATTAATACACACTATTTTTTAAAAATTTAATTGACTTAATAAAATTAAAATTTTTATCATTGGGATAATTTTTAAAAATGCATATTTCTCCCACCCCGAGAAAATTATTTTACCGATGATTGCAGATGAAAGGGTATCGGAATCAGACGCATTTTGAAAGCAAGTCGGACACCAACCAGACTAAGAATATTTAGAGTTCATAAAATATTTTTTGAAATATTTGTAACTAAAGATAATGTTACCTCTGAGGAAGACTATACGTTACAACGATTTTTTACAGACAATTCAAAGAAAGTTCTTAATATTTCCCAAAAAATCAAGTTTTCATATCACACATAAAAAAATTTCTTTTCCATCGTTAGAATCCAAAACCAACCAATTTTGGGTAAGAAAGTTGATAAATTGATCTAAATCTATGAAAAGGGCGGAGAAATGGAAGGGGGTGGAACTTGACATACAGGTAAGTTCTGGATTAAAAAAGCAATGATTAAAAATTTATAAACAAATGAATAGGATATATCAAATAATCTGTTTTCCAAACAAAAAACATATATTCATGCTTGTCCACAGAGGCCCAATTAAACATTGAGATATTTTTTTATTCTGGATGTTCCTGAAGCATAAGTTTGAATTCGATATTTTGAAAAATTTAGGGGAACGGCGTGGCCAAAATTTTTATCTATGTACCGTTTCCTGGAAATCGCTTTAGAAAATTTTGGTTCTGCGTTGTGAAGTTGAGTGCCCTTTTTAAAGTGGGCCCATGTTCCGATTAACTTTTTTATAATTTCAGCTGAAGAATCAACCCGTAAAAGGTTTGGATGGAAATAGTTGACACCCTGTATAACTTTCCTAATAACTAGGACTAGACAATCTCTGGTAGACATAGACCATTTAAAAATGCTTTTTATATTGACTTAAACTAGGTGCAATTGTCTTAAGAATGTCAATTTAAGCTAGATATAAATTTGTTAAGAATATCAACTTTGACTAGATGAAATTTTAAGGATACAATACCGTAGCTTAAAGATAACAAAGTATTTTAGAGTGTAACTTAAAATACCTTAAATTAGCTTAGTCTACCAATTAAAATTAAAAATAAAAATACATATTTTTTTTTTAATTTCGCTTGTTCAAATTCATAAATTGTAACTCTAAAATCAAATAAATGGACCGTAAATTCAAAACAAAAGTCAAATAAATTTGGCCCGTTTTTTTCAGTGATACATTTTATCATTTATTTCGCATCGGCATTTCCAGAACACTCGAATGTTGCAAAGTGAATTTTAATAAATTTTTGTTTCAGCATTCTTTACGCTGATATTGTTGGATTCACGGCTATATCATCAACGTATTCCGCTCAGGAGCTGGTGAAAATGTTAAACGAATTGTTCGCTAGATTTGATAAACTCGCAGAGGTAAGAAAATTTTATGGTATTTAATGCAATTTGAAATTTATTAGAAGACTGCCAATTTAATTTTATACCTACTTAGATACATCGTATCTAAAAAGTTACTAGCTTCCTTTTTGTTTGCACAGTGATTTAGATTGCATTTGTGGGTGAACAAAAGTCTTAACACTTCATTAATAAATATTTAAATTTTAGATTATTATACCTAAAAAAGTAAGATTTTTTCAAATGTAATCAGTGTAGTGCACTATATATAGTGCAATATTACTGTATCTTGTACTAAAACTTACACGCTCGCTTAGTTTGGTTTACTTGTACGTTGTTTTTATAGATTTTATGTTTCGTTCTCTATGGTGGGTACATTTTAAAATCTTTTATTGGGGATAAATGGATTCTAGTAAAATGAGATTTTCTTCCCGATAAAAATTACGAACAAACTTTGGTAAACAAACAAAACTAAATTTATTAAAATTGTAACAAAAAAATTATACAAAAATTAAAATAATTTTGACTATGTCTAATAAATAATTCATAAAATCACGAACTTTCCTGTTTTTCTTTTCAATATTCATACAAAAACTAAACTTTCATAATTTAAAGGCAGACTGATTAAAACTTTTTAATTTAAAACTTATTTGTTGTTCTAACTTATGTATTTGGGGTTTTTTTGTTATTTTTAGAAATACCAACAGTTGAGAATAAAAATTTTGGGTGATTGTTATTACTGCATCAGTGGAGCGCCAAAAGAAAAACCGGACCATGCAGTTTTATGTGTCCATATGGGTCTTTCCATGGTTAAAGCAATAAAGTAAGTGTTTTTTTATTTTTATATGGGGCAGTCCACGCCAAATCGGCCAAGAGTAAGACTTCATGTCTCCGATTTGCTTTAAATTCTTATGGTCGATGGAGGAACTAAAGTGATGGATAAATCTAAAATTTTAACCTCTTTTATGCATTTTTGTAGGTTTTATAAAGTAAACAAAAAAAACATGTCACTTCTCTTATTTTTCGATTATTTAAATACCCGAAAGACAAAAAATTTCGAAAAAATCATATATTTTTTGACGTTCTTTAAGATAAAATAAAAATATTTTTTTTTTAAATTTTCAAAAAAAATCCAATTTTTTTTATTACAATTTAAATTCCCAAAAAAACTCCAACTCAAATTTAAAAAAAAACATGATGATAGCCCGAAGTTTTCCGCAAATTTTGACTACTTATTTTTGGGGGGACTCAAAAACTGTAAAAGTTATGAATTTTTTTGTAAAGAAATGCATGTCAAATCGACGCTAGAGATCCAAGTCTACGCGTAGCTACGCCGCGGAGCGCCGCGGCCCGCGGTTCCGATAGACGTGCGCTCGGTCTAACGGAGAAAAAATGGTTTAACGATTCTCTCTTTCTCTCTCGTTCTCTCATACGCACATTAATATTTTCAAACTATATTTTATTCAAACTCCAAATTATTTCTTTTTCTAATTTATTAAAAAATAAACAAAACAATCAAATAAAATATCGTCAATGGTCTAGCAATAACTTCTATGTGCAAATTAAAATTTTTTAACGGACTTAAGAAAAGCTTAACATTGTAAGGTGGGGACCCCTGCCTTATCAATTAATGAAAAAGTTTAATACAAAAAAAATAATAATAAAATAAGGTTTAATTTAATTGGCCAAATAGTTGTTATCGTCAAGTTGTGAAATGTTTAACTAAAAACCTACATAGTAACTACAGTTCTATTTCAAGGTATCATACTTAATTATTGTCAGGAATTGTTTAAATAAAAATTAAATAAAACACAAGCATGTTCATTTTATGGGTTATTTATTTATAAGGTCAGAGGTGCCACTATTTCTCACAATGTACGAAGATCCCTCTATTCTTTTAGAAGTTTTTCTGTTTATTAACATTCGCCTCACGTGTGCAGTCACCAACAGCCAACACCGGGTGTTAAACACCCTAATAATCCAATCTAAAAACCTTTTTTGAGCCTCCTTCCCACCATCATCAAATAATGGACTCGTCCAAAAACAGTAGAAGATTCTTTATGCATGCGCATCGTAGAACTTACAGTTTCTTTAATTCTTTTTAAGAATTAACAGCACTACTTCAAATATTGATTAAGTACCTACTAGGGTGCTTCATTTTAGAGCGACATTTTTTTTCAAAGTCCCACCTGAAAATCTTGTAACCGGTCAGAAAACAAAAATTCTGAGCTATTACAATGCTCTTAATGTTTATTTTAAGCCGTTGCTATTCAATTTTTAAATATTTCCCTTAAAAAACCATTAAAAAACAATGTTTTATTCTTTTCTTCTTCCGCTCGTACAGTAAGAATATTTTTTTCGAATTTCGGTTCAAAAATCTTTATATAGGATGAAATTATCTTCAAAAATGTCTATTTAAGCAAGTCTGTATGTTGAATATGTTCTTCACAAATTGCCGTTCTACTCGAAAATCTTCTAAAATAACAGTAAATCGTGTTATGAGACTAATAGGTCAATTCTGGGTTCTCTCGTAAAATTTCTGTAAATTCGTAAATCTATAGCTTACGATGATCTGTAACTATAATGCTTATAGAATCGTAAAAGTGGCAATTCTGGGATGTTATCTGTAAATGTATAATTTAAAGTAGTATAAACGAACTACTGCAACTTCACGCCTATTTACTTACGATCCAACATAACCTATATTTTTATATGTATTTTTTGGTTTATCCACAGTTGATCGGTTTTCATTTATGTATTAGCATATAATACAAAAAGTAAGACATTTAAACTGGTTGAGGAATAAAATGAGGTAAGATAATTTTACATTTATGAATGAATAAAATTGTTAGTGAGTTGAGTGAAGAAGTCAATTAATTAGGTTAGTGGTAACGCAAAAGCAACAAAGAGGAAAAGATAAAAAAACACCACTCCTCAACAGTTGAACAATATTTGGATGCAATGAATGGAGATTATCTATTGGGCCAACCAAGGCAGAATAAATTTGAACAAGGAGCAGAAAATCAAAAAAAAAACATTTTGAGCTTATTAAAAACTATTTAGAAAATTATATAAAGCTGAAAGAAGAACAATTAGAATTTGAAATGAAAAAAATTTTAAATCCAAATTTTGATATTTGACCTATTAATGTTGTCTAATCAGAATATTTATTTATTTTGTTGTTTATTTCTTTTTTGACCTAGTAGGCTGTGCTTTATTTTTTTAAGAATATTATTTTACTTTATTTTCATATGCAAAATAAAAATATAAAGTTTTTATTAATACAATTATTGTTTTATTTAGTCAAAATTGAAATTATTTCTAATGTAGTTGGCCCAGGCTGCTTGTCCCAATTGATAAATATTACCATTATCATATCCACATTGACATTATTAAAAATATTTATGTTTTTAATCTTTAAAATAGCTTTACATAACCTAACAAAAACAAACTGTAACTAGCAACGATTGGGAAACACCCGATCGTAAATATTTACGATTCTATAAGATTTTCTGTAAGCTACAGGAAGCGCAGAATTGCAAATTGTCTATAAGCTTATAGAAAGTTACAGATTTGCTTATAGATGCTTACAGATGTGCGCAGAATTGACCTATAAACTTTTAATTGTAGATAAAAAACGTAAATGACAATTTTGTAGGGAATTTTGTGCCCTACAACATATTAAAAAAAAACTTACTATAGTAATATATTATAATAACAAAGTTTTAGTTTAATTATGTACTTTTCTATGTATTCTAGGTACATTTTACTAAAAAATTCTTTGACAAATATTGTTCAGTTCACAGTTTTCATTAATATTTAAGCAGTTAAAGACATAAAATAATAATATAAAGATTTTTTAGGAAAAATGTTGAAGAAAATAGTTAAAAATAAAAAAAACTTAAAATGGAATTTTAACACAACCATAAATATATTTTCCACCAGTTTAAATTGTTTATGTAGCTAACTGCGACGTTTCTTGAGTGTCAATAAAAAAACGAACCGTAATTTTAAAGTTTACAATCTCCAATAATTAACAAAAAGAAAAAGATGGTGTAATTAAAGACCTCTGGAAAATAAAGTGACAAGCAAAAATTTAAATTTTAATGGTTAATAAAATTACTTTTACAGTTTAAGTTATGATATTTGGTAAAGTCGTGACTGTGGTATTTTAGACATTTAAAATTCCCTTCCCCCTAAAGGCCTTCAATTTTAGCTTTACATTAAAATAATCCATTTTTTTGTTTAATGCCATTAAGACGTGTACATATCTATATCTATGTAAGATTCAAATGCAATGAATATATATATAACTATAGTTATACGTATAAAATTAAAATAATTAATAACTAAACACATCAATAAAATTGGTATTTTATTTATTCAGAAAACTACAGTTAGTTCTATAAAACCAGGGTTCATGATTTGCATATTTTAATTTGCAATAACTGCAAATTTTAAAATATGTAGACAAATAACTATTTTCTTCTCAGTTAAAATAAAAACCTGTTTTCTTAAAACGAGAGGTAGAAGATTACCTAGAAAAATACCTAATTGACCATATGCAAGGAATGAGGTCGATGTTGCCAATGGTAAAAAAATAAAATTCCCTATTGGGAACATTCAATTATATTACGTTGGCTACATTGAATACATTGAAAATTTGAATTTCCCGCACAAACAAAATTAATTTACATCTTTTTTTTTTAATAATAATAAATAATAATAATTCCCACATTTGAAATTCGCACCTTAATTTATTATACAACATTGGAACTACCTTCTTTATCTCTGGGAACTACTAGAATGTATGTTAGTTTGTGCGGGAAATTCAAAATTTCAGTGTAGCCAACGTAATATAATTGAATGTTCCCAATAGGGAATTTTATTTTTTTACCATTGGCAACAACGACCGCATTCCTTGCATATGGTCAATTAACCGCGCGCCGCGGCGTTGCTACGCGTAGGCTAGGATCTGTAGCGACGATTTGACACGCATTTTTTTTACAAAAAAATTCAAAACTTTTATAGTTTTTGAGTCCCCCTCCAAAAATAAGTAGTCAAAATTTGCGGAAAACTTAGGGCTATCTTCACGATTTTTTTTTAAATTTGATTTAGGGTTTTTTGGGAAGTTAAATTTTAATAAAAAATATTTTGAAAATTTTTAAACAAAATAGTTTTAATTTTTATTTTATCTTAAAGAACGTCAAAAAATATGTTTATATGATTTTTTCGAAATTTTTTGACTTTCGGGGTTTTAAATAACCGAAAAATAAGAGAAGTGACATTTTTTTGTTTATTTTGTAAAACCTACAAAAATGCATAAAAGAGGTTGAAATTTTAGATTTCTCCATCACTTTAGTTCCTCCATCGACTCTGAAAATTTGAAGCAAATCGGAAACATGAAGTTTTACTCTTGGCCGATTTGCTGTGGACTGCCCCATAAATATTTTATAATTTATGCTTTATTATGATATACTTTTAATAAAAATATTAAATGGGGCATTTTTATAAATTGCATTAATTTATAAAACTTAAAGAATTTAAATCAAGTAAAAATATATTATTTTAAAATTTACCAAATGAATTTTTCAACCGTTTTTAATTTCCTTTAATAATAATAAAAACCTATAATTAAATGTTCGGCAATAAATTTTATTGATTATTTTTTTTGACAGTTCTCTGTATTGTTGGGACATTGTTGAGGCATTGTTGTTGAGGGAACCTACAGCGAATTACAGCGATAATTTTTTGAAAATTTTCTCTGGTAGTTGCTATATATAAAAAAGTCAAATTAACCACACGTCAAACTGACAGGTTGAATTCAATTGTGAAAATTGGAGATTTTGCATGAAAATGAGTCGATTTGGAGTTTGTTCTCTGTCCACCATCGATAAAAAAGTCAAAGGAAATGTTCCCATTAATACGGAGAAGTCAAAAAAAACAGTTTGGAACCAATTTACTACTTTTTGTACTGAGAGGGAATACACATTGAGTGCTGAAACGAGTGAAGCGCAATTGGCAAACATTATGAAAGATTACGCTTACAATATGAAGAAAATGGATGGAGAAGACTATAAGGAAGGTACAATAAAAACAATGTGGAATCAGACTGCCAAATTACTTCAAGAAAAGTATTTGAACGATTTCGACATCAAAATCAACCCATTTTCGGATGCTGCATTAAAGACCGCTCGAGGAGCTCGTGATGCCAAGCGTAAGGCTTTACAATCTATTCCGGAAAAACGGAGGGCAAGTGCAGCAGCGTTGGAGGAAAAAGATTGGGATGCAATGACCACTGTTTGGGACGAGGAAACTCCTGATGGCCTCCAGAAAAAATTATTCATGATAATATCAGTGGAATTGGCTTGGAGAGGTGGTGAGGGCAGCATACAGATACAGAGAACTGTCAAAAAAAATAATCCCCCGAATACCACACGAGCTTCAAAATTATCTGGCATTTCCCTCAAGGTTCCCTGCAAACAAATAAAGTCGTCAAGTTTTTCAGGAAAAATCACTCGCGCTTCGCGCTCGTGATTTTTTAACCTGAAAAACTTGACTCCTTCATTTGTTTGCAACGAACCTATCGGGAAATACCCGATAATTTTGAAGCTCTTGTGGTATTATATATGATAATTTATTATATGCTTAAAGATTATTAAAAATTCTAACACTTAGTATGTAAAAGGTGCAAATCTACATAATGGTAATATACATATGTCCCTTGAATGATTTTCTTTTGTTGGTACTATAGTTAGTATACTAACTTTATTATAATAATTATTTGTCGTAAAAAAGTATGGTATGCAACTCGTTTATAAACTTTGCTAAATATATATTTTATGAAACACTTGCTCGCAAGCTTCGCTCGTGTCTAATTAAAGTTAGTGGCTTGAAGGGCAACACAGGCTTCCTGGCTTTTTAGTCAAGGAATGAAGCTAACCTTAAATATAAAATCACAAAAAGTGGAGTTAAAAACGCCTAACAGATGTCAGATGTCAAATGTTTAGCAAACAAAATTATTGTGTTCGTCGCAGATAAAATAGTATTGTATGCAACTTGTTTAACGTAATGTATGGTAAAGCCTCGCCATCTTTACTGCCTTCAGCGCAAATTTATTCATTTCCACACTTCTCCACTCAAAAATCTCAAAAATTTTAATTAAAAGTTTAATTTAATTAGAAGTTTTGAAATCAAATTTTAAATTTATAGTTTAAAGTATTGTTGATAAAATGGTTTGAGGTATTGTTGATGAAACCCTATTTTTATATTTAAGATGGATTAACAAATAAACAAACACATTAGAAATAATACAAAATTTAAAAAAGTATTCGAAAAATATAAAACTTTTAAAGGAAACATTTTTGTTTGTTATTCTAGGTCTAATATAAAATTACCGAGGACTTACTTTAAAAATTTATTTTGTTTTAAAGTTTTTAACAAGATTTAAACAAATAAAAGATAAATAAAAAGAAACTTGAACTTTTTATCTTTCTACTGAATTTATTTATTGATTCTTCTGTTTAAGTTTAGAAAGGTTACATACAATGCTTATAATTTTTTATTTATTTTGCCGAAGGTAACATGGTTTTAACAAAGAAACGTTTATATTATGTTTAAATTTAATATTATATTAGACCTAAAAACAAGGAAACTGCGTTTTTAATTAAAAACTAAATTTATTTTTATATTTATTTGGCTGTAGTTGTATGTAAACCTTTTAGATACGTTTTTTCGACAAATCGATTTAAATTTATTTCCGAAACTGCAATAAATCTTATTTGCAGGATTTCTATTTAGTACTTTTTCTATTTCCTTAATTTTGCTGCAGGATTAATCCTTTGAAATATATCAACCGGAGTGTTAACATATTATTTTAGTCTAAAAATCCGCCTTATATATGTAGTTAGTTATTTATAAATAATTTATTCTACACCCACCTTTAAAACGCCTATTATAGTACATGTTTCCATGACACCAAGTGATCTTTTAAATACACATTGACAATCTATGGCTTTATGGCGCTTTAGTCACATGCTGAAGTTAGCAAGAGGTTTTAAGTCACAGGCTAAAGTTAGCTTTAAGTTAGTTGACAGTTGTCAAATGTCATACAATCATTAAAAAAGTGAACATCCTCTGAACTAATACTAAATGTGAACATTATTATATTATACAAAAATTCAAAAGTATTAATTACTTTCTCAACCTCAATATTTAAAAAGTTTGTACTTTGTTTGTCCATTTTTAAAGGATAAATTTCGATAATCACTAGCAATTCTTACGGTTCCTATATTTTTGTATAGGTATCCCTCTATACAAATATTTAATTTAAATCACTTTTAGATAATAATAAGTATTTTTCAAAGAAAAAGTATATTATGCAACACGTTTATAAACTTTTCTATACACTGATTTAATTAAACACTCGCTCGCAAGATCGCTCGGGCCTAATTTAAATTCGTGACTAAAATGACGTTTATCAAACTTTATAACTACATAATATACGTTTCTTGTAATTTTCATTGTATTTTAATATAGATTTTCCATGATGTAAAAATAAAATTCCAATCCCAACAAACCAAAAGTCTCGTTTCGTTATCCCTTAAAAAACAATATGAATGTAAAATCGTGATCCTCATTTTTAAAGTGGTTTAAAAGTGTAAGCTTTTTCATTTTATAATGCTTAACTTAGCTTAACAATATCAAACCATGTTAAAACAATCATTTCGTTCATTAAAGGACCTTTATTCGATCAATCAGAATACTACATCCTCGGTGGATTAAAATAAATACATTTGATTGCATTTATATGTTAAATTGCAGCTTTGTAGCTTGTGAATAGTAACTTTAACGTAATTAATTACATACAAATTAAACAATAGAAATCTAAACATTCATTTATTAAACGCTTTCGAAATAAACAAACTATTGTTTTGTTAGTGGGGATATGGATGTATACAGGGTCTACAACCAATAATAGGGCAATAAAATAGGAAGACAACTTTATATGAACATAGGTCAGCAAACACCTTTTAAAGGGCGCCCCTAAAGATGTTTTGTTTTTAATATTATTTCTGAAATTGTTTAAGTTACAAAAAATTTATTTTTAGAAAACATGTATATTTTTTGAATAGGTATTTCTAATATATTAAATTGACAAAGAAAATCGGCTTTTTTAATATGTTAATTTATTTTTATTCGTTATTTTTGACCTATAAAACTATTAATAATTATAAAACTACCTATAATTATAAAATAAATTGCCAACATAAAATTTGGGGCTAAAAATACCCTAGGCTGTCCCTGTTTAATACACTTATAAATGAAAAATATTTTTTTTGTAATTTTTAAATTCAGCATCAAAATTTAAGTTACCTTACTAAATTTTATTATTTTATCTAAGACCGTTCCGGAAATAGATAATATTATAAAAACCATCTTCAGGAAAGCTCCTTTAAGAGGCTGTAGCTTCCTTAGGGGCCATTTACCGACCTATGTTTATAAAAAGATGTCTTTCTATTATGACTTTAAAAACAACGTTTACAGTATTTTATACTATTTTTGGTACACCCTGTATATAAATTGTTGACCGTTGATGTATGAATGATTTCAGTAAAAGGTTTAATTTAAAAAATACTCTGCAAAATTTAACAGCAAAATTTGCCATATATATTAAATTTAATAGTAACGATTTTTGAAAAGAAATCACATGTAATTTGCCAGGGAATAAATATTACTGTGGCAACCAACATTTATAAACTTATCTGTCGCCCAGTCCTGGAATATGCATTTATCTTTTTAATAACTGCAGAAAACCCACCCTATTAAACATCGAGATAGGCGAGCGCACAAGCCTAAGGAAAATTACAAAAATCAGACATCCTCAAAATTCCTTATTTAACCCATCCAATGCATCTCTTTACCAGATCACTAGAATCCAACCCATACAAGAAAGACAGGAATACCTTGCAAGAAGATTTGCCAACAAACCCGAAAATCTTAATGTTGTAAGCGTACACACCCCCCCAGCAAAGAATCTGTAAAAAGTTACACCCCAAGTGATAAATGAAATATAACACCACGTAAATGTAATATTAAATTACGACAAATAAATAAAATATATACTTACGGTAATAAAGCTCATTAATTAAGTAACCCAAGGTACTTGTGGGGTGTTGTATTCATGGGGAAATTATTTAAAAGGAAAATAATAAATACAGTAAATAAAAGACAATAAATTAAGTTTGAACTTAGGTCAAACACCCGGAAGGCTCCTGTTTATTTTTTTTATTAATATCGATCATAAAACCTTCCAAAATAAGGGATTATGGGAGTGAGTTTCACGTATAAAATATTTAAAATTTATTACAAACAATAATGATATTTATTTGGATCGAGCAACAAAAATAACCGCAACCCAAACGATATTTAACTTAGTGAACTCTGAAAGAAAAGGACCTCCTACAACCCCTTTAAAACCACACAATATCTCCAAACTGCGACTACAACCCACATCTAATATAAATAATTATATAAATAACATTAGATAAATAATACATCATACTAGAGCTTTGCTGTCGTATGTGTTCCTCGTTTTCATTTTTTAATTTTTTAGTTTGTTTCTTCGCTTATTTGCTGGTTTGTTTGTTTGCTTATTTGCTTGTTTGTTTGGTGAAAGTTGATTGAGTCTTAGTCTCTATTTTGTATTTTAAATTTAACTTTATTCATTAAGCATTCCGTCTGCAATAGGCCTCCATCATCCAAATAAAGTTTTTATATCATTATTTACTGTTGAATATATTGTTTACTGTTACACAAATTTTCATGTAATATTTATTAGAGTTCAGGCTCAATAAACTGTTGGAAAAGGAGTAAATAATTATTAAGCCGAGATCGCTTTAACTGAGGGTCCGCAATTGTCTATTATGCCTCATTTGTCGGCAAACTTTAATAAATTAATAATTACCATAAAATACTAGGTAATCAAAATGACACAAATAACAAAAACAATGTAACCGTCGCCCAACGTTGATACCAGATGAAATCAACCGGTCGTCACCTAATAAAACTTTCAGGATTTCAGGATAGTAATTCAAAATGGGCTTGTTGTGTCAGGACTCCACGGACAGTGGGGATAAATCAAATGTCGCTATCGTACAATTACTGTTGCTACTCACTCCAAACGTAATACCAAATAATTTAATATGACTGGTAAAAATCACTTAACCAATTACGGGACATAAATGTGAATCTACGAGTACAATTTTATAAATCCCGTATTCAAGAACATCAATATTACATACACTTAATTTACACAGCGTTTATGGTAAATCCCCTTTTTGAAATATTTATTAAAATTAATTAAATAATCTTAAGTATAGACCTGACATTTAGCTAAATTAAATCAAATACGGCCCTGTCCTTTTAATTTGATAAAATACCCGTAAAACCCTAAAACGATGACGCCAAGTCAATTGATCGAATATTTATCTTTACACAAGGTATTTGTGTAAACTAATTATACCAAAATGCTCGGGAATATTTATGCTACAATAATTTAGTTATTTAAAATGTACAAACCTACAAATTTAAGCACTTTCCTGCAAAAAACAATTTAGCACCTCTAGTCGCTGCCGGCTCTTCTCGAATGTTCCTCTCTCTTCCCTGCCCATCTGCCTAATTGCATTCTTTCCCCCTACCTTTTCCCACCTAATCAGGAGAGTCTTTCTACCTAATGGCATGGTGCGTTTTATACGTCACTTGCATTTCCGTCGCGCTAAATTTAAATGTTAGTTTTATTTACATGGCTTTTTTGAATACATTTATTTTAAACAATTAGAATCGTAATAACCCACGGATTGTTTATTAGGGGGGGGTATTTGCAGATCTCCTCAATGTGATAGAACCTTTGATTCTCAAAATACACCTCGAGACAACACCAAGGAGAAAATACCCAGAGAAATCGTTGTATGACTCACTTAGGGAAATGACAGAAGAATGATAAAGATATTAATAACATATATAATTATAATATAACCATGTAACATTGTTTTATGTATAACAAGATTGTAATTGGGCAGGAAGACGTAAGTCGTTAGCAATTTGGATTTTCCAATAAAATATATTATAATTATTGTAATTTGCATACATAATATGCTGACACCTCTTTTAATACACCAAAATTAGGCTTTGTATTATGCTTTCCCGTGTGTGATAATTTTGTCCTATTTATGTAATATACAGGGTGTCCGGAAAACATACCGACAGGGGTCTTAATGGACACCCATTCAAAAATTATTTGTTCTATAACAAATATAAGCTGGTAAGGCTCTAGATTAATTAAAATTTTTAAATCATATCAAAATACTTTCGACGCTTTATAGAAAATTGCAAATATTCTGGTGGTTCTGGTCGTCCAAAAACAACCCGTACGATAGAATGTGGAGAATATTCCATCCACAAGTGTCTGCGCAGTTGCCCCCCATATAAACTCCTTCAAATCGGTGGTATGGGTATGATCATCTACTTTACCCTTATCATTTACATAAGTGCAAGCTTTAAACCATCCAGATTTACCATTTCGATTGGCGTTTTTCCAATGGTTTTTACGCTTGGAAAATAAAAATCCTCATGCTCATAATATCTAAAAAACACCTCTAATTGTTGGTTGGGCTGATATAATTGCATAAAAACTAATAGTTTATGTGCTGACTGGTCGTTTAAACTTAAACATTTACCTCAATTTTTTGCAAAATGTTTTGCCAGATTTATAAGAAAATGTTCCACACTTTGGTTTGAAGGTGCGCTAGTATCTGGACCATTAATTTTTCAACCAATTAATTGGAAAAGTATGCCCGCAGCCTTCCTTGCACGTTCACCAGATTTAAATATAGTAGATTTTTCCTTTGGGGTTGTCTAAAAAAATTTGTCTATACGACACCTATAATAGAATAATTCTTAATTCAGTACCTGTTACATTATTAAAAGATGCATGAGTGAACTATGCGATATAATTTTACTGTGATATTTTGTCTTTGTATATTTTGCATATAATCGTATATCGTTGCATGTTTATTATTCTTTATTTCTTTGCATAAATAAAATATAATGTAAAAACCCTTACTTATACCCGCATATAAACTGTAATTCTAGGAGGTTTTTTGGTTAAATATGACATGAGACCCAATTTACCCTTGTCTAAGGACTACAAAGAGGCTTTAAAGGACGTATTTGACTTAAAGCCCTGAGTCCACGTACATAATTCCTCTATATTTATCTTATATCCCTTTCCATTTGGCTATTTAGTCTTTAAACCGGTAATATTATTTCGGCTACTATTGATTAACTCCCCTTTATGAAATGGAAAAGCAGTTAGTAACTGAGATTAGTGGTTTTCCCTTAAGATAGAAGGGTTTCATGTAGCATTCAATTACACACTTGAATAATTGACTGGTTAATTTATGGTATTTTGCTAATGAATAAATTCTTGATTGTTTACGGCTAAATATCATATATCAGGGAAATTATGGCTTTAACTTTTATTATTGATCCTTTACGCAATAACAAATATTATACTGGTGTTTAATAAATAACATTTATTCCCATAATAAACGCTTAGACTTTTGGCAAAGCTACAATAATTTTGGAGTCAAAATGTCGGGAAACTTTTTACATTTATAGCAGTAAAAATACCAAAAATACATTCATTTTTATTAAGTTAAACAATGTTTAAAGTAAAAAGGTGACATATACCTAAAGTAGGTTAGGTAATGGTCAACTTACCTTTGTTAACATGTTTGTTTTAAAGTTTAAGTGTAAAAGCCTGCATGCTCAAGTAGATAGGACTCTAACGTTTGACTTTGCTTTATTAGTTTAGTGCGCAAAGCATGAAAATCGAATTGATTTTAAAGTATATAAAGCATTAAGGATAATATTTTAACTAAAAAAATAAGATTCACAAAAAATCAAACAACTTTAATGTGTTATATTTTTTTATAATTGAACACTTTTCCTATTTTATGGACGAATATAGGATTTCACTAATTAAAATGACAAATCTGTTTAAAAAGTTATACCTACTATTGAACTAAGTTTAAAATTTTTTATCTACTCTCACATTGATAAGCTATGACTTTTCGGCGTTTTAGTCAAGGACTGAAGTTAGTTTTGTTAAAAATTGGGAAAAAGTGAGGTTAAACCCGTTGACAGTTGTGAGATGTCAAATGTTTATAAAATTGGCTTTATATTCTTTTTTATGTTTTTTGTTGATAAATTATAATAGGTATGCAACTCTTTTTATAAACTTTCCTAGACATTCGTTTTTATTAAACACTCGCTCGGAAGCTTCGCTTGTGCCCACTAAAACTCGTAACTAAAATGGCGTTTAAAAAACTTGATCCCTAATGTACTATAACACAATGACAAGCTGTGCCTTTATGGCTTTTCTGCATTTTAATCACGGCCTTTAGTTAGCTTTATTATAAATTGGGAAAAAGTGAGGTTAAAACTCGTAACTTAAATTACTTTTATAAAACATAATATACTATTATCTACTTCCACATTGACAAGCTGTAACTTTATGGCGTTTTTTCACGGGTTGAAGTTAGCAGCAGTGGCTTTCGGTCTTTTTAGTCACGGGTTGACATACAATTATTAAAATAAAGTGCCTTATCTTGTGAAACAATACTAAATATGGAAATTAAATTATTATCACATCACAAACATAAAAAAATGTTAAATAGTTTGTTGCACGTTTGAACTGACCTTTTAATTTCGCCGGCAGAAAACTAGAAGTTTCCGATGCCACAGCTTTAATAATTTTGGTTGAAGTGCCCAAAATAACATCCTCTTCACTTTAATGGTAATAAACTGCTTCTATATCGAATTGAAAGAGTTTTCTAAAACCAATTTTAGTTACTCTATTTTTGAGTGGATGATTTAATTTAAAAAAATATTGCTCGTCGCGACGTAGATAAATTATAGTATGCAACTTATTTATAAACTTAATTTATATTATATATTTTTCTAATCCCACCTTTAAAACGTCCATTGTGGTACATGGTTTCATGACACTAGGTGACCTTTTAAATACACATTGACAAATTGTGGCTTTATGGCATTTTAGTCACGGGCTTAAGTTAGCAACATGTTTTTAGTCACTGGCTGAAGTTAGATTAAAGTTAGTTCACAATTGTCAAATGTCTTACAATCGTTAAAATACAGTGCCCTTCTTGTAAAATAATATTTAATGTGAAAATTATTTTATTATCTCAATACAAAAGCATTAAATAGTTTCTCAACGCCAATATATGCAAAGTTTATATGAACATTGTACTGACTTTTTAATTTCGCCGGCAGTAAACTAAATATAACTTAAAGTCGGGCTCCGACTTCATCGTGAAGTGCTAATAAAACATTTTCTTTACTTTCACAGTGAAAAACTGTTGTTTAATCCATTTTCAAGAGATAAATTTGGATTTATTATCTTATGTTTATATCATACAAATTTGACATTTGACGGTAACGAAGATTTCCCTATTGTATTATAGATGGCGCTCTATACAAAACTTAATTTAAATCATTTTTTGATAATAAAAAGTATTTGTCGTAGAAAAAGTATACGTAGTATGTACCTCGTTTATAATTTTTCTAGACACTATTAATTATTAATTAATATATTAAATTAAATTCGTGTTTAAAATGGCGTACAATATACTATTATATCTTGCTCTGAATGTCATAAAATAGTAAAAAGAATTTAAAGTTTTGAAAGCCAGAAATATAAATTTTTGCTACACCGAAGTGAAATTAACCTTATATTAACAGTATACGAACATTTTAAGACAGCGGTAATCTTTTATCTGTACAAGCATTAGTGGAACATGTTTATAAGGTTGCTCAGCAATTTCTTTATGAAGAGCGGATTACACCTAAGAACGCCTGTGTTATAAACGGCATAATACTCGCAGAATAATTTATGAGTTATCCTCGTTTATATGTGTCTGGAATTGTAATGCCAAATCCACTTCGAAAGATCCTTCATATCACTTGTTTTAAAGCAGTGTCAAAGATGAATCCACATTTTTTCTAGTAAACAGTTTACTTATGCCGCTTGAAAGCTTTGTGTTTGCGTTTGGTATTTGGTTTGTAAATATGCCAATCAAAAAAGTTGAATAATAACCAGACATGTCTGACACAACGTTTTTGATGTCATAAATCTTTTATAATTTAAATGATGGAAATTGTACTTAGCATCAGCGATATGTGATAGTGATAGCATATTTTTGAATAAATTAATACAATCCAATCCAACAATGTCGTATTGTATATTTATTATATATAAACCTGTTTTTAAGTTATTTTAAGATCTCCCAACCAGCATTTTAAGGATGTCAGGCATAAAAAGCGATAGGTACTTTGTCATTTTATTACATTTGATTTAAAACACGCATAATTTTTTAACTGGTTTTATAATTATACTTTAATTTAATACTTAAGGCACTATATATATTAACACCAGAAACTGAATAAAAAAACGTAAAAATAGGATTTAAACATTGTGCGTTATTGAAAGTTGGTTTTTATGGTAACACTTTTCGCTTTTGACTATTTTATGAAACAAAGTCCACTAACAAAAAAAAGTATTAAAAGAAGGTATGGGAAACCAAAATAAAGCAACAAAAAACATGCAGTATGTTGAATGCAGCGAAAGTCTCAAGAAGAGCAGAAATGAATTGGATTGTCTAATTAATAAAAAAAACTTATAATAAATACCAATAAAATCATGTTTTTTCAATAATTTACTTAACAAAATTTTGGTATAAATCAAACCAAATATCCCAAGATAATCACTTGTTCTATACGAAAATGCCGATTGATAATTTTGGATGGAAATAGTAAACATTGTCGTTTATTATTTCAAAACTATGCGTTGAAAGTTAACAAAAAATTATATGGCACTTCTACAGGAATAAGTGCATACGAAAAAAAAGTTAATTTTTCAATGTCACGTTAAAAGATATGCATTAATTAAAGATATGGGATGTATAGGAGATGTATGTAATTAACGCATAGCTTATAACATGACAATTAGAAATTGATTATTTTTTTTCTCGTATGCACTTATACTTGAAGAAGTGGAATATTCAGTTTTGTTAACATTCACAACACAGTTTAGCAATATTAAACGATAATATCCCGTCTCAGTGGTCCTGAACGAGTCATAGGTCACATAAAAATGATGCCAAAAACTGCAGTATTGGAAAAAGGATGTCCTCTGAAGTTTAAAAATATGTTTTTTAAGTTTTGCTTCATAATCCAAATATAAAACGTCATTTGGTGATTCATTTTAGGTTTTTGATATTGTCTTTTAATTTATCATACAATGATTTAAGACAACAATTGTAGATCATATAATTCTATAAAAAATGTCTTAATACTTTTTTTCCTAAATGCCACCGTTTCTGGGATATAACGATTCAAGAAGTTGGAAGAGTTGTAATCGTCATAATATGCACACGTTTCCACGCCACCTTTGAGCTAGTGTAGCGTTTTTTTAACGTGGTTTCCCCGGTAGGCCTATTCCACGGATCTGTTGTGATTCTGTTTAATTTGAAACTATTGAATAATAAAGGATATTGGCAAGGGTTAAACATGATAAAAGCGGTGTAAATAAACAAAGGGAAATTTATTCGTCTGATTCATAATTCTCTAATACTTTTACTTCCTCTTCTTCTTGTTCATCTTCTTCTCCTTGTTCATCCTGGGTGCAAGTAAATTGCCTCAATAGTAATACATTGCATGTCTCCTTGTTGGTTTTAAACGAATCCTCAACTGCTGGTGATTCAAAATTGGAGCACGACCAGCCTTGACAATTTGTACATACTACAGAAGAAAACAGTCCAACTTTTTTGCGACCACATTTAGCACTACATTTCTTTTTACTGTAGCAGTTTTTCCGGCGCGGGTAGGAGTAAAGTTTGAACTGGTTTTAATGTATTGTCGACCAACTACCAACTTCCAAAAACAAATTAAATAACATAAACATTTTTATTTCAGGTCTATTATTTTTTTCTTAACCTTCTAAACCTCTCTTTGTATATTTAATTTATATTTTAAAAATGTATACCTAAAGTAGGTAATAAAGTTAACTATAAAGTTAATTAATAAATTAATGCCCCCGAAATATTCTAGTGTTTTAAATAAATATATAATGTATGTACAAAATATTCTTAAACCACTTGAAACCCAGAAAAATAGCAATTAATTACGGTTTTATATATCCTATGAATAATAATTTAGTTTATACTAAAAATATTTACAATAAATTTTCCGTTGAAAATGCCTTAATATAAATTAACCTATAAGTAATTTTCTTTCGTGAAGATTAAGTTAAGATAGTGCGTCAAAAATTGTAAAAAATATTTACACAGACATTTTTATTTTCAGGAGAGATTATTTTTTTCAAAGTTTGTCTTTGTGGGCAAATATGTTAATAAAGTTTTATTTTTAATAAGAAATACATAACATGTCCTAATTTTGTAAGAATAAATGAATTGGACTTTTAAAGTTACTTTACTTTGCAGATTAATGGCATTTTAGCTTTATTTCTGTACGGGATATAATAATAATTTGATTGTTTGGTATTAATATAAAGTTTTATATAAAATGAAAATTATTGTACGTTTAAAAAATAGTATATCGTAGACCAGGCAAAGACAGCACAAACAATAAATTTTAATGTTGGTCAAACTAAAAGTTTACTTCACTTATGACTCATAAAATATTTATAGGAAACCTTCTCTTTACATAAAAACTTAATAAGTCGCATGTTTAGGATGTATAAGACTGACCATCCAATGTAAATAGCAGTATTACGGTGAAGGTCAGTGTTAATGAATGTAAACAAGAAGTGACACCGTTATAAATATTTGTAATTAACTACTGTAATGTTCTACAATGCGTAATGTTATGTTCTAAAATGCGTATGAATTATAAATATGGGAAAAATATTATCTCTTTAGTTAATCCCGACACATCCACCATTTTTTCAAAAGTTGCAAAAATGGCGTATGCGCCGGGATAGTAAGTTTTTAACAAGCTGTGACTTTATGGCGTTTTAGTCACGGAATGAAGTTAGAAACAGTGGCTTTTGAGCTTTTTAGTTACGGGCCGAAGTAAGCTTTATTTTAAATTGGTAAAAATTGAGGTTAAATCCGGGAGAGTTGCCAGATATCAATTTTTTAACAAATAAAATTGCCTTCAAATGATTTTTTGTGACAGCGTTTTATAACAGCATGTTTTTATTGTCACTTTGAATGCTAAATAACACTTTTAAGCACTAGTGTTTAAAAATAATAAATCCACAATTTTATTAATATATAGTAGGCCTTCCTACACGTCGGTCTTAAACTTTGAACTCAGCACTTCTTGACCTAAAAGGTTCATTCACACGGAATAATTTATCGTTCGAATTTCAGAAAAACTCTTCCTTATTGGTTAAATTGCTTAAATCGGTAGATAAATCGTTTCATGTATATGCACCTAAAAACATAAATAAACATTATGGTTTAATTGGCATTTTAAAACCGTTTCAAAAAGTGTATTTAGAATGTATCGTATTTATTGATCTTTATATATATATATATATATATATATATAGCTTTCCAAATAAATAAGTAAGGCTTTCACCATTACAGTAATTAAAAATTACTTGGTTTCATTTAGTTAATGTTTTTGAACGAATCAACATAAAAGCTTCTCCACTTAATTTTTGTAGACTGAGTAATTAAAGGACTTGAAAATTTTAAATTATTTACCTTCACCTTTAACTGATATTTAAGTTCATTTCTAAAATAAATATTATTATATATTGTATAAATTTTAACAAATCACATGTAAGTTAATATATCATTATTGTGCCAAAACTATTTAATGTATTATTTTTGATACATCTACTAATATATATTACACTTTCAAAAGTTTAATTAACTAAAAACTATGAAAGGTATTTGACCCTATTTTAACATGAATTTTATAGTTTTATTAATCACCAAGACTGTGAAAATAATGCATTTAAAATCATTAAATTATGCAGCATAATATGCAAAAGAATCCATACACTTTCCAAATAAGTCCATATATAATAATAATAATGTCTTTATTGATTGTAAAAAACATATTACAAACAAAAGGCGAAGTTCAGTACCCTACACTAGGTAGTTCACTGCTCTTGCACTTGTCCCAGAACTCGCGCCACAGAGAAAAAGGGGGCGTGCCGATAGCAATGGAGATGCCAAATTTAAAAATAAAAAATTTCTAGGTAATAGTGTAATCGAGTGAGAGCAAAAAAGCGGCAGCCAATACCGAGAGATCTCGCTTAGGTTAAACGTAGGAGCTTTAAAAATTGCTAGGAGACGATAGAACATTGTTGTCTTAAAAACATTTAAAAATCTTTTGGCCAACTGTATTTACTAAGTTGTCAAAAGCTTTCAAAAAATGAGGTTATTAATCTATGACTGATACTTCAGAACGCCAATGTTTTAAAGTAAAAAATCAAACCAGTTGTACTTTATTTAGCTTTTTTTGCGCCCACGCTCCCCATAAATAGTTATAATCATCCCCATAAATAGTTATAATCATCAAGGAAAACATTATTTATAATAACTTAATTTATTACCTAATATAATATTAATGACAGGAGTAAAGATTGACAGCAGTGTTACAATGAATTGGATTCCAGTGGACCAAATATTTTACATATTTTTTATTATCAACAATGCAACCTAAGTATCCTAGCAATTTAAAGAATTCCCTGTGGTGATCTATTGGGATTGGCTATCGTTTTTTATTCTTATCTCCCTTATCCTTTGCGTTGGACAATTTGAATTTTTAAATATGTTTTTCAAATTACTTTCGGTACGTGGCGCGAGTTCTGGGACACCCTGTATATATATATACATATAAAAAGAAAACATATCTTTACAAGTAGGTACATAAAAATTATAAAAAATCTAATTAAGAAAAAAAACAAATAAATAAATAAAACAAAATATGAGGATCTTTTAAATGTCGTACTTAAATATCACAATTCAAAATAATCGATAAGAATGAGTGAACGAATTTCTGCCCTAAATAGAGTAATTGACTTGGTTTTATTATTTGCGAGAACCATGTTATATAACTTAAAAATGTTATAGTAAACCGATCTTTCAAACATAGCAGTAGAATGCTGAAGAGGTGTTATCGTATTTTTATGTGGTATATTAAGACTATGAACATCCGTTCGAAATCCAATCTTATTGTACAAATAAGGTGGCGATTTAAAAACTATAATTTTATGATATAAAAGTAAAGCATTTAGAGTACAGCATGTTAAGCCAGGATATTTCCCTTAATTTATTCTTTATATCGTGATATATAGGGTGGGCAAAAAAAACCTTTAGTTACCATGAAAATATCGTCAAAAAAAAATCTGATAAAGTTTGAGCTGTTAATATTATTATTAAGGGAAAAAAACATTTTTTTGTTTGGAATTTTATTGCGTTTTAACGAATCAGTGAGTTGTAGAAATCAATAAATATTCTTGTAGGGAATTTAACGATTTACAAAAAAGATTTAATATGATTTTTTGCTTAGGCGACTCGTTTAAAAGTTATTTGGGGTTAAAGTTCATCCTCTATTACGAAATATTGGCTCAAAAACATAGTCCGAAGTCTGGATCCACAAGTGGAATGAATACACTACAATTACAAGTCAAACAAATTTTTAAATAATTTATAAAAATTAGAGGTACTACCACCAAACCCTGAGAGGGTTTCTTAGTCTGTTGGCTCACTTTCCTTTAGCATGGGCTTTATTAAGTCGGTCTCAGAGTTTCATTTTATTTAATGGCCTTTCTACGTGTTAAATTAACACTGTTAATAAACGGAAAGTTTTTAATATTTAATAAAAAACTTAAGAACAAAGAAGCTTCTTTACTTAATTTTCCCTGGCTGTATTTTTAACATATTATATTATATTGTAAATTTACAAACACAAGCTATTGCGACAAAATCATTAACAACTTCACACTATTAGTGCATTAACTAACAGAAACATGTAGAGTATCAATTTTAATATACAGGTTGGTTCAACGAGTTATTTCTTCCTTTTTGGTATTAAATATATCTCTGTTACAAGTAACGTATACCGTTACAGCCTCGCGACTGTGTAATATCTTATAATTAATATCTGCCCAAAAATGCAGAGGTCGGCTTTAAGAGTGCCCGGAAAAAAATTAGATAATGTTATTTTTAAGAAAACAATTTTCTTTGTTTTATATTTTAAATAAAAACTTGTTAAATTTGATCGGCTTGTTTTTTTTTAAATTTAATTTAAAAAAAGAAATAACTGGTTGAACCACCCTGTGTATTTTTAAGTTTTAAAGTTTCATAAGCTGATTTAATTTAAGTTTATTAATTACACATTTCGCAATGGCTATATTTTTAAATTTGCAAAATTTGTGAATTCTCCGGTATATTGTTATAAATTATTTTAAACTTTAAAAACCGTTTTATGAGGTCTATTTTGAAGGATTTATTTTATTTAATGTCCCTTAAACGTGTTATTACAGGTTTTACAGGATATTTCCAAGCCATATATGCTCTGAGCAGAAAAAGATTTCCAGTGTACTTTAAATATTTGCATAGAGCTCTATACAATTGTTTAAATCCAATGTAGAAGCAGTTTTTTACATTAATAGTGAAAAGAATGTGTTATAGGTATTCTATGCGAAATTTTTAATGCTTTATTGGAAAATACCGCCAGCAAAATAAAAGTCAGTACAAACGGGTATATAAAATAATGTTTTAATTTTCATCCAAAGCTAGTTCCTCATCCTTTTTTCTTTAATTTTCTTTGCATTTTTTTATCCAAAATTTCAAAATAAATAAAATAATACAATCTCTTTCTGATGAGATGAAGATTTTTATTGCTCCTTTTAATTTTAATTAACAGTACACTCGCTTAATGTTTTTTAGTATTTGGATCTCATAAATACCATGAATAAAAATAATTTCACCATATTCAGCCGTTGTGTAAACCATTTCGGAAAATAAACAATATGAATTAAAATATTAAAGACTGCATGTATAGCAATCTTTTTTAAAAACTTAATAAACCTGATACAATAAATCCACATTCCATTGAGAATATAAATTGTTAAAAAATGCCAATCTATATCGCGAAAAAAAAATTAAAATATTAAAAGCCCATTTAAAAATAAACTAAAAAAGAGCTAAAAATTAAAGTGTTTTGATTATTTTTAAACAATTTGTCTATTTTTGCTTTTTTGTTTATTTAACTTTTATTAAAATTATTTTTTGTTCTCAGTATTTCAATAAGGTTTTTACGATTTAAGTTGAAAAATAAAATTATAAACATTATTTTGCGTCTTTTTCAAAAAGTATTTTGTTTATTATTTTCAAATATAAATTTTTAAAAACTACCACAAAGGGCATGTTTCCATTTAAAAAAATGTCATACTGATTTTATATTTAAGAAACAGTTTTAAAAAATTTTTGTTATCTACTTTAGGTTCAGACATCCGGTATTTATAGTGTCTGACACTTGAATTATATATGTATGTTAAACTACCATAAATATAGATGCGTTTATAACATATTTAATACGGGTTTATAGTTTACCAAGGCTTTTACTTAGATATTAGAAATTACTTGGTTTAAATTAGTAAATGTTTTTGAACGTATACACATAAAAGGTTTTTTACATAATTTTAAGTGGCTGTGTTTTAATTTAGGGACTTAAAAATTCCAAATTGCATGCCATAAGCTTTAACGAATATTTAAGTACAGTTTTGGAATATTGTATTGTATTAGGAATAAATGAAAATCAAGAGGATCGTAGGCCACGCCAAGACAATCATTTTTTGTCCCGGGGCTGCAGTGTTTTAAAAAATTAAGGCATTTAAAAATTTAAAAAAAAAAATCAATCCACCGTGACACACACACCAACACAACCACCGTACTGTGCCTCCGCTACCTGCTAGAAATTCAAATAGCGCGAGTAGTTTTATTGAATTATTTTAATTAAGAACGATCTGACGAGAAAAACAAAGAGGCCGTTTCTATATAGAATTTATTAGGCTAATGAAAAAAACCGCATAAAACAATGTGGGTGTACTACTTATTTTTTGTAAAAAATATCAGAGAAAATGTTTGCAGAGACGCAGCTGGAAAAGCAATAGAATAAAAGTTGTATCCTAATACTGTTATTCATATTTCTATCCACTTTCCAGTTTCATTATTATTTTCACCAATAATTAAAACTTTTCCAGTATGTTAGTAATATATGTATTAGGGTGTGTCATTTTTAGGCGATATTTTTTTTTCGCTGTTATACCAGAAAATCTAATACTTTATAGAAAATAAAAAATTATGCCGCCGGGTAAAAGGTTCTAAGTGCAATAGCGGCTTAGCTCATTTAAAAATTCAATTTCCCATTGAAATAACACAGAAAATTTTTTTTGTTCGTTTTAATTAGATTTTTCGCTGTTAAAAACTTTTTTCCCTAAAAACTTTTTTAAAGCTTTTGTAGGAAATTAAATTCTCTACAAAATCATCCCTTTGCTCGAAGACCGTATAACCAGTAGTTTCAGAGTTATAGCGCTGGAAATATAAACTTTTATAAAAATAGACCTCAAATTCCATTTTATTTTTCTTCGAGCAAAGGGATGATTTTGTAGAGAATTTAATTTCCTACAAAAGCTATAAAAAAGTTTTTAGGGAAAAAAGTTTTTAACAGCGAAAAATCTAATTAAAACGAACAAAAAAAATTTTCTGTGTTATTTCAATGGGAAATTGAATTTTTAAATGAGCTAAGCCGCTATTGCACTTAGAACCTTTTACCCGGCGGCATAATTTTTTATTTTCTATAAAGTATTAGATTTTCTGGTATAACAGCGAAAAAAAAAATGTCACCTAAAAATGACACACCCTAATATGTATGTATTCTCAATACGACCAACATAATGATAATTAAAACAAAATTAAATCAAATTTTTATGCTATACATCATGGCCTACTTTATTTTTTATATCTTTAAAAAACATAACCTCAAAGTCGTCTAAATCTTTAATAAAATAGATTGCACAGGTCTGCAAAATAATTTTTTTTGTATTTGAGTTAATATTTATTATAATTGTTTTGAAAAGATTAAAAAACGATATTTAAGACTTAATGGTTTTAATATTATTGAATAGATATTTTGTCCTTTAAAATCCGTTTTATAAAGTCTATCTCAAAGGATATTTCATGACCCTTACACGTGTTATTAAAAGTTTTATAGGTTATGTCGAAAAAAGTTTTCCATGCAAAACTGTCGATATTGAATTAAAAAATGTATTTTCGCAAAAATTTATACAAACAGCCTTAAAAAGACATTGGGGCCATTCCACGCGTAACGGATAGGACAGTTGCCGTGTTTTTATTTACAAAATAATATTGTTCTATTATATTACCAATGTCAAATAGTTTTAAACTAAAGCTGTTTAACAAGGTTTTTATTTGGCAAAATTAGGTATTGTGGTTGACTGTTTAATTCCTTAAAAACTAACAATTTAAAGCGTAACGGACGGGACTTTGTAATAGTCAATCACGATACCTAATTTTGCCAAATAAAACCTTGTTAAACAGCTTTTGTTTAGAACCATTTATAAAAATTTTACATTGGTAATATAATAGAACAATATTATTTTGTAAATAAAAACACGGCAACTGTCCTATCCGTTAAGCGTGGAATGGCCTAATGACAAAAACCTTATTGTTTTTCTTGTTTTATGTCTTGGGTTTTACATGTGTAAATTATATATGCTTTGATGCACCATATATGCTTTGATGCTAAATGCTTTGATGAAATATTTGACACGGGTTAATAGTTCCAAGGAAACAAGTAAGGCTTCCACCATTACACAAATTGGAAATTACTTGGTTTCATTTATTTTATGTTTTTGAACGTATAAAAGCTTCTACATTTAATTTTTACTGGGTGTGTAAATTAAAGGGATGGATAATTTTAAATTATATATTATTATCTCATGTAAGTATAGATGTGGAATATTATTTAGAGGTTAGTTAGTTACAAGTTACAAGTCAAATATTATATTATTACTTTTAAAATTGTGTATAATAATAATTTTATTACAAACTTGAATTATTATTTTAACCAAAGCATCACAATATAACAACTTATGTTAATTGTCTTTTTTATTAGTACCGCTGCAGCGCGCTGGCCCTATTCGGATAGATGCATCATAGCATGTATTTTAAGGTGAAAATATTCTTAAATTTAATCTTTTCTAATTTATAATTTTATAACATATTTATTACCTCAATGTCGAAAAAGTATTATATATATTAAAGAGGTAATATCTGTTTTTTATATTTTATTTTGATTTCCCAGGGCGAATATTACTTTTGACCTTTGACCCTTGATATTTGACGACCCTTTATCATACCTTATGTAAATTACTAATTTCACGCTAATGAAGTTCCTGTTTACCAGTGGCGGCTCCTGGTCAGTCGAAGTAAGGAAGCTAATAAAACCCAAGGGTTTTCAATTTTTAAGATTCGTTCGTCATTAAAAAAACTAGACTAAAATTTTGGTGGCAACAAGAAAAGACTATTAATATAAGTAATACATAACGAAAAAACAAGCCATTCTTCCCACATTTTAATTTCTTCCAATTGTTTTATGTTTAACCAAAACAAAATAAATAAAACGACTAATAGAAAAGACTGATTTAAACTGTCAAATAGCCTGTCAAAGTAGCTTCATCATAGTGTTTTAATGATCTTGGTACAGATGTCGCTAAATGCTGTTATTTTCAAAGCTGGGTAATTATAACGATAATTACCCTCTTATACTATATGATTACAAGACATCTATCGCTTGATTACAGCGATAATTGTCTACTAGGAATCGATAATTTCATTTTATCCACGTATCCACGGCAATTAATAAAAATAACGTCAGTTTTTATTTTAATGTGACACGTATTTAATGAAAATGTGAAAAATAATGTACCGAAAAATATTGTGAACAACAAAAAATATGATTTAATTAGTTCGTGTACTATCGAAACAAATTACACTCGTGCATAAAAATAATCAGATTTTAAAAAATGCATTCGGTCATTTCATATTTTGAGGAAATATGAAAATGAACTTATGCATTTTTTAGGCAATATTCTTTCAAGCAAAATTATCGATAATTTTTAAGCACTTGTGTAATTACCCCCGATAACAAATAAATCAAGACAGGAATACTCATAATATACTACGCCCTCTATCATTGCATAATTGTTTATTCAACGCTTTTAAGCTCTTTAAGGTCTAATCTATTGATTTATCTTATTTTTTACTCGCCATCTATTAATTTTTCTACTAACACGGCCATTTTGAAATAAGCGCTTAGACGGTGACCGCTTTCGATCATTCCGTCATAAACTACGGCACAGTGTGGTTAGCCTCCACCGTTTGCTGTGTAATTGCTTATTGCATCCCGTGTCGAATCCAGTCGGTCGATGTCGTAAGAACTTAAATAATGGATTTTAAATAGCTACAAAATCTTCGTAGCCTCCTCTGTGATTTGATTATAAGTTCGTATTTTTAGTTTTTACGAAAATATATCATTGTAATAAAAATTATGATTGGAAATTGAATTAAAATTTCACAATTTAATCAATAAAATATAACACATATTTAAATAAAATAATTCAAATAAGAAAAATGCTTCAAAATTTTTAGGAGGCTAGGCCTCCTTTGCCTCATCTGACGAGCCGCCACTGCTGGTGCATATTAAATAGTTTGGATTGAAAAGTAAATAATGAATTACTTAAGAAGGCATCTATCCTGATTTTACCCTATACAATTTATTTGTCAGTACATATTATGTTTCCCTGATTCCATTTCGTTCCAAATGAAATTTAGAGAAGATTGCAGCATTTCCAAAGCTATTACCAATTTAAATTGTGCAATATCAATCTTATTAAGCCATGTTTATTAAATAAACAAAGTTATTTATTAATATTTATATATATATATATATATATATAAATATATATTGTAAGCGTTCACACCCCCCCCAGCAAAGAATCTGTAAAAAGTTACACCCCAAGTGATAAATGAAATATAACACCACGGCAAATGTTATATTAAATTATGACAAATAAATAAAATAAATACTTACGGTAATAAAGCTCATTAATTTAGTAACCCAAGGTACTTGTGAGGTGTTGTATTCATGGGGAAAGTATTTAAAAGGGAAATAAAAATTACAATAAATAAAAGGCAATAAGTTACCTTTGAACTCAGGTCAAAAACCCGGAAGGCTCCCGTTTATTTTTTATTTAATATCTCTCATAAAACCTTCCAAAATTAGGGATTATGGGAGTGAGTTACACGTATAAAATATTTACAATTTATAACAAACAATAATGATATTTATTTGGATAGAGCAACAAAAATAACCGCAACCCAAACGACATTTAACTTAGTGAACTCTGAAAGAAAAGGACTCCCTACAACCCCTTTAAAAACCACACAATATCTCCTTGATGCGACTACAACCCAAATATAAATAAATATATAAATATCATTAGATAAATAATACATCATAGTAGAGCTTAGCTCTCGTTTTTCATTTTTAATTTTTATCTTCGCTTTTTGCTGATTTGTTTGTTTATTTGTTTGTTTGTTTGTTTGTTTGTTTGGTGAAAGGAGATTGAGTCTATTTTTGTATTTTAAATTTAACTTTATTCATCAAGCATTCCGTCTGCAATAGGCCTCCATCATTCAAATAAAGTTTTTATTTTTATTATTTACTGTTGAATTTAAGTTTACCATTACATAATTTTTCATGTAATATTTATTAGAGTTCAGGCTCAATAAACTGTTGGAAAAGGAGTAAATATTTATCAAGGCCCGAGATCGCTTCAACTGCAGGTCCGCCATTGTCTATTATGCCTCATTTGTCGGCAAACTTTAATAGATTAACAAATACCATAAAACAATATATCATTTTATGGTAAAAATATACCATTCCATGGCAACTATTACCTATAGGTAATCAAAATGACACAAATAACAAAAACAATGTAACCGTGACCCAACCAGATAAATCCAACCGACCGGCCCCTGGTAAAATTTACAGGATAGTAATTCAAAATGGGCTTGTTGCATCATGGACTCCACGGGCAGTGGATAAATTAAATGTCGTTATCACACAATTACTGTTGCTACTCACTCCAAATCTAATACCAAATATTTAAATATGACTGGTAAAATTACTAATTACGGGACATAAATGTGAATCTGCGAGTACAATTTAACAAATCCCGTATTTAAGAAAATCGATATTAAATACACTTAATTTACACAGCGTTTATGATAAATCCCCTTTTTGAAATATTTATTTAAAATAATTAAATAATCCTAAGTACTGCCCTGACATTTAGCTAAATTAAATCGAATACGGTCCTGCCTATTTTAATTTGATAAAATCCCCATAAATTCTTGCTCTTTTAATTTGATAAATACTCGTTAAAAATCCCTGCATTTTATTAGATAAATTACACGTGCCATTTGTTTATAACTTAGAATATAAATTATAATACGAAATACCTAATTTAAAACGTAAATTTTACAGCGTGGTTTATTTTAAAACGTCAGCCATTATAGCGTAATAGATCGAACGATGACGCCAAGGGAGTTCGATTTTATCCTCGGTGAGAAGCGCATCGCTCCTGCATTGCTCCATGAAAAGTGTGAAATATAGTTGACTTTGACTCAGGGAGGACAAAATCGGATTCCAGTCCTAGATAATATTCCTCGTTTTGTCCTTTTTTAAAGGAATAGAGGAATTTATATAAACATTGAAATTTCAAGGTTACTTAACCTATTTGTGTCCACGTGTTCGTTAGTCAATCGTTGTCCAGTGGTTTTTGGTTCTTCGGAAATCATTGGACGTTAAAACTAGTAACTGGGCAGTAAGAGCCTAATCGGCTCAAGTCCAATTCTCTCGAAAGAGAGAATAAAAAGTATAGAAGAAGAAGAAGAAGATGACGCCAAGTCAATTGATCGATTATTTATCTTTACACAAGGTGTTTGTGTAAACTAATTATACCAAAATGCTCGGGAATATTTATACTACAATAATTTAGTTATTTAAAACGTACAAACCTACAAATTCCAACACTTTTCTGCACACACAATTTTTATAACCCTTGTCGCTGCTCGGCTCTGCTCCAATGCTCGAATCATACTATACTCTATGGCTCGAATGAATGTTCTCCCCTGCCCGTCACTTGCGTCTAGCATTCTTCCCCCCTACCTTTTCCCACTTAATCAGGAGAGTCTTTCTAACCAATGGCAAGCTACCTCTTATGTCATTCGTATTTCCGTTGCGCTAAATTTAAATGTTAGTTTTATTTACATGGCTTTTTGGATGCATTTATTTTAAACAATTAGGATCGTAATAATCCACGGATTGTTTATTAGGGGGGGTATTTGCAGATCTCCTCAATATATATATATATATATATATATATACAGGGTGGCTCAAAAGTATGGAATATTGACTTTTAAAATAAAAAATTTAAAAAAATTATTTTGATAAAAGTTGTTTAATAGTTTATTTTAGATTTTGCAGTGACATTACCAACTTAAAAAAATACGTATATATATATATATATATATATATATATATATATATATTTATATATTTTTATATACAAGGTAATGTAATTATTAAGATTTGGTAGTATTTTAAATAACCCCAACAGTACCAAACCTTAATAATTACATAAGTTTATATTATTAGATCGATGCCTATAAAACATTCAGCTGAGATAGATGATATAGGTACCCATGACATATTAAATGTGCTTTGAAACTGGGATTTTTCCGGATAAGTTAAAAATTGCCTACCTCAACCAAAAAAACGAAAAATTAATTTTGTAGCGAGTACCGCTCTGGATCTCGGAATTATGACTCATTGCCGATGACTCATCGTCGGTGAGTCAGCGCTCGAATAATCGAGAGCGGTGTGGAGCTCGCTGGAATATTCGGGAATTGACGTAGGCACTGAATATATAAGGAACGGAGCAGCATGGAGCAGTCAGTCAAGTTTTGGTACTCGCGACGAAATAAATAAATATACGTGCAAATAAATAGACTCTTGAACAGTAGTGATATATAAATAATTAGTAGTTAATGTTTTAGTTAGTTTTATAGTTTCTTAGTGTTTTAAGTGTTATTAAGTTATAAAATAAATAGTTTTGTTCGGTAATCTCAAAAGTATTATCTGCCGAAATTTAATATTTTGTCACCAACCCAATTCGGTTTCTTGCCCAAAATATTGACAACAGATGCTATTTATACATCAATTAAATATACCATAAAATACTTGTTGCAGAAATATATTTTGACCTTACTAAGGCCTTTGATTGTTTGAGCTATAAAATTCTTCTAAAAAAATGGAATCATACGGCACTCGTGGAGTGGCACTAGATTTGATGACATCATATCTGACAAATAGAAAACAGGTCGTTGCAATTAGATCAGTCCAAAATGGATGCAGTTCACTTACCTTTTCAGATAAAGTTAACCTTACATTGGGTGTTCCACAAGGATCAATTTTGGGTCCTACACTTTTTTTAATATATGTGAACGATCTTAACAACCATCTGAGCAATCTCTGTCAGTTTGCTGATGATAGGCACATCAATTATCGATGTATCTGTAAAATCAAGTAATGTAATTCAAATTATGTCAGAATGGTGTTTATCAAACGCACTATTACTTAATGCATGCAAAACTAACTTGTTGGTTTCAATAAAAACTATAATCGTAAGACGCAAAGTTTATTAGCGTTCGCAAAAGGAAATTCGATTCCAAATTGTGAATATACAAAATGTTTAGGTCTTCATATTGACTCAAGCCTTAGCTGGGAGCAACATATTTAGTCAGTTAAAACAATTTCTTTGTATTGTATGCAACCCATTATACATTTTAAGATACTACTGCTCCTCAGCAGCAACTAAATAATATTTAAAAAAGCACCGTCGCGGAGGTCGATTGGACCCTTTCATAAAATGTTGTTTAATAAAAATAATAAGTTAATTTTAATAATTAGATTAAAAAATCGCCGCGGCGGGCAAATATATAATAACCGTCGCAACAAACAGTATACGTAGACATTTGATTTGATCATCAAATGACATTTGATTTAATCATCAATATTAATTATTAGCAAAGACCGGATTTTAGGCAAAATGCCTTTTTGTTTCTATTTTAGGCATTTGTTTGGGACCTTAAAATTAATCCTAAACTTAAAAAAAAACAAAGCGTTTGACACCCAAGTAAATTATTTTTAATTTGACCCTGCTTTCATGTTTTTATTTCGCCTAGACGCCGAGGACCACAAATTACAAAACTAGTGAAAATATAATAAAAAAGAAATTTTTGCTATCTAAATATTTATTATAAATAATTATGGATAATATTAAGTTAGTAAAATAATGGTTGATAATTATTATTTACTTTGTTTTCATAGGTTTTACTGTAATTTCCATATATTTATTACACATACATATACCATATGGTAATTTCAGACTTTTAACAGTTTTTATTAATATAATTTGTCGCCAGCTTAGTAAAATAATGGTTGATAATTATTATTTACTTTGTTTTAATAGGTTTTACTGTAATTTCCATATATTTGTTACACATACATATACCATATGGTAATTTCAGACTTTTAACAGTTTTTATTAATATAATTTGTCGCCATCTATAGCATAATTAAATAACTCTCCACAATTAACAGGTGGTAAATAGTTTTTCTATAAAGACAATAGATGGCTAAAGCCAACTTTGACAACCGTTGGAATCAACGTATCGTGCTTTTATTTGTTTTTGTTTATATTTTTTGTTTAGCGACCTGAATAAATGTTATGTTTAATCGTGTTGTTTTTATTTCATATCGCCTACTTTAGGCACTTTCAGCCTAAAACTGCCTAAAAAGTAGGTTTTTATTGCCTATTTATGTGTCCTAATTTCCAATTTTTAGGAGCCTAAAATCCGGTCTTTGATTATTAGTATTATTAAATGTGAATTCGGATAAAATTTAATATGCACCTCGGCATTAAAGTAATTTTTTATCACTCACGTGGTTATTTAATTTCCACATTCGTGATAAAAAATACGACTTTAGTGCCTTGATACATAAATAACTATTCTATGTCAATTAAAATTTTTAAACACGATGAGAAACCTCTTAAAATTAAAAGAGAAACCTTTAAAAATTAAGAGTTCGGACTTACTTAATTAACATAAACTAAAGTAACTTTAATGATAGCGATAAGAATACATAACAGTATATTTTGAGGATTTTTACAAATAGAATTGATTGTTTCAATTTAGTATTTTTGAACAAAAACGCAGTTTAAAAAAAATAAAATGCCGGTATTTTTATGGTAACTTCCATTTTTGCCTTTAAAAACCAATTAAGTGATTTTTACATTGTTTTTATTCTTTTTTTATTAATCCACGCGCCAATCACCTGGGCAAAGGGACAGTAAAATGCTTGAGCTGGTTTTCAGGTGGGATTTAAAGCGTTAAATCTAAAAAACCATTTGGGTTAAAAGGCAATAGAAAATCTTCGACCCGTGAATTGACGATTTCCTGTTCTATTCATTCCGTATAACTATGTCGAACAGATAGTCCGCATTTCCATTTCACAATTTACTTTCAATTAAACCTTTGTGATTAATCCAGAATTCCATTAAATTATTTTGAATTTTTTTTAATGAATACTTACTTTAATAGTTTACAAAACGTAGAAGGTCTGTCCTAGGATCCTAAGACCAAAATAAGTTTGCTAAAATCTGACAGTTTGACACTTTTAAGGGACAAAGAAATCAATTTTAAAATTATATCATAGACAATACAATTCATTAATATTAGAACCAATAAAATGCCAGCATTCCATAGTTACGCATTTTATCTCAGCGGCAATATATTTTATCATCTTGATTTAACATTGGATTGGTGTAAACGATAATGAAATTAAGGTAAGTTTGAATAAATAAGGTTTATTAAAGTCTTTTTATATTTTAAAGCACATTTTAATTTTAAATGGCAATCTGACAATTTTTTAAATCCTGCGGACTCGTGAAATCTGCAGCTCGGTTTCAATTCGAAAATATTATCGATGATACCACTTGTTATTTTATGGGTGATAATAAATTATATTTATTATTATTTCATAACGGTGGAATTTGTAAAATCTTATTAAAAGCAAAACAAATCTGGTGCATTTAATTTTAAATTATTCTTAGTAACCTAATGTTCTTGCGAACCTAACTGTAAATAATTAAAATACAAATTTTGTAAAAACCACGAAAGTAATTAACTTTTATCTGAAGTAACTACCTTTTTTTTGTTAGAAAACTAAATTTTAGGTGGGCCTATGAATTAATATTGAACATAATGGGTTGAGACATGCAATTTTTTATTGCATATTTGAATCCACGCATACGAGTCTGTCTTTAAAACATTCCTACGATTTTTGAAAAGACTAAAGCGTTTTCAAAAACGCAACATTTAAAACTCTTCGCTTTGGAATAAGAGCGTGACTTCACGATGTTATATGTCATTTCAATACAAAGACAAAAACAAATTAATTTTGTTGACTGTTAAAATCCCTTTACTTATTAAAAAAACATTATCTATTTTTATTTACTTACTTAATAATCATCTGCGCGATTTTTAATCAATTTAAATACTTTAAAAACTATTGAACATAACTTGTAAATATATATTTGTGTTTAAAATTTATATTATAACAAAGTTTGACTTTGAATTTTAATAATAATAATTTCCTATCATTTTTTTAATCTCTTTAAAATGTTCCATAATTATAAATTTACTTTAAATGTATTTATATTATATAATTCCATATGGAACGTACTTTATAATCAATTAATATCTTTAAAAAATCCTTTAAAAGGGGCAATAAAAAGCAGTAAGGATTCCACAATTTGAAAAAATGTGCTTCGAATGAGTAAATTATAATATATAGTGCTTTAAAGAAATCTTAAAATAATTAAAAACTGCTTGAAAAGAACACAAAATAACAAAAAAGTGCCTTAAACGAGTTCAGAATCATAAAAGATGTACAAAATAATATAAAATGCTTTGTGGGATCCACAAAAATGTGTATCGAAGGAGCCCAAAATCATTATTAATAAATAATTGTTTTTTTACTCCCACCTTTAAAACGACCATTATCGTACATGTTGGAATGGCACTAAGTAATCTTTTAAATATACATTGACAAACTATGGCGCTTTAGTCACGGGCTAAACCGGTTTTTAGTCACGCTTAGCTTTAAGTTAGTTGACGGTTGTCAAAGGCCATACAATCGTTAAAATCCAGTCCTTATTCTGTGAAATAATACTAAATGTAAAAATTATTTAATTATCTTAATAAAAAAATTTAAAAGTATTAATTATTTTCTCAACGTCCAAATTTAAAAAGTTTGTAGTGACCATTTGATTTCGCCGGCAGTACGGACTTATATAAGACTGCGGCCGGCAGTAAACTATACTTGATAAGTCATGAAAAAACATGAAAATATGTAATCAATTTTTTTAAACCTTTAAGTACTCATATTTCTTGTAAACTATTTAAAAAAATCCAATTATTGGTATCATGCAAATCATAACTGAATTTAAAATTCTTCTTATTTTCAGATATGTTCAGCAAACAGCGAATTCTCCAGTCGACATGAGAGTGGGGATACACACAGGCGCCGTTCTTGCAGGGGTGCTTGGCCAAAGACAATGGCAATTCGATGTTTATTCCAAGGATGTCGAACTTGCCAATAAAATGGAAAGTAGTGGACTTGCCGGGTGAGTAAAAAATCGATTCGAGGTTTCAATTTAAAACAGAAGGCAAAATCAATAGATGCCTTAAACAAAGTGCTTCAAAAAGTTATTTTATATATTAAACATTTAAAAAAGTAATACTGTAATAGATTTTTGTCATTATACACTCTGTTTGTTTTTAACACAAATTTAGTTTATTAACATTTTTTCAGCAAAAAACTTTTTTAACTTATATAATTGTAAATTTAAGAAACCCTTATCCCAATCAATTGGCTACAAAATATTTTACTTCGTTTGATTAATTTTTTCATAATGAGGCGTTTATTTAAGACATTTTTCCTTAAACTGACTTAATGATGAAACTAATACTGGTTTTACTATAACAATGTCTGATGTTTGAGTATAAACATTGAGGAGGAATTCTACGATGCTTCCTAAAGCAGCTTAATTTTGCACGCCATCCTTATGAATGTTTTAGACAGGAAACGCTCCAGTTATTGAACCAACTTCCCAATTGACCCGTTTCTCGCACCTTACCTCGGGGAAATATTTTCGATGTGGCTCATAGATTGTAATTCTAGCTAATAAAAACTTTTTAACCAAACTCAAGTTTAATAATAAAATATAATCAATAGACATCTGACTTTTAGGTACCTTAAAATTTAAAATGGACTTAAAATAGACTTAATTAGCAAGTAAAAAGCAAAAGATATTTTAAGGTTTTAAGTGTTTTAAACAACTACTAAAAAATGGTATCCCCAGTTATAACTCTTTTAATTTTATTTTATTTAAAACACTTAAATTATAAAAAGGTTCTTATTGTGATATCCAAGGTCGCTTTAAAACTATACAATAAACTTTGAATAAAACCAAATTATCTTTTAGACAACCTTAGCACCATCATAAAGCAGCTTCTAGCCAAAAAGGGCCCATCCTTAAAGGGACTAAATTTTAAACTATATTAAAACCATTTAGATTTAATTTTATATTCTTAAAAAAAATTTCAAGCCAACTCTAAATTTATGTATTAAAACTTATTTGCATTTAAAATATACTAACATAATGCCATATACATACTCGTATAAAGCATATCATAAAAAATATTCAAATACAAACTATTTTGGTAAAAATTTAACAACGGATGGCACTTTTCTGACAAAATATAATTAAAATACTTCTACTTAACTCGACTGCCATCAATTTATAATTTTTTTTATTGTTGATATAATATTTTAAAAACATTGTCAAATTTTATTTTGCATCTAAACATATGAATGCTTTTCTTAGTTATTTAAGGCGCATATTTTTTGTAATATTATTTTTTCTTTGGCTATTGAAATAATGACGGCGTCTGTATTTTATATAAACCATGGCGCGATCTAGATTAAAACTGTTATAAATTATTTGAAATCTTATAAGACTTAAAACAGCATCTTATTTACCACTTTAAATACAATTATTCTCGCAAACGTCTATTTACTCTTCATTTTAAAATTGAGTTGCTTTAATATGTTCAAACTCATGGCCTTCCGTTTTTTTAAATTACCACTTCCTTTTAATTTAAAATTATTCTTGCCAATATTTTCCATTTTAAATATGTGTTATAATTTTCTTTCACGTATAAAGTAGATACACAAACTGCACTGGTTCAATAAATTAGCTTATTAAGAAGATGGCTTTATCAAAATGTGAAGGGGTAGAATTAGTTTTAATAAAGTAGTCCAAATTTACAAAATTAAAACCTTTGATTTTAAAATGTTCTCAATGTACTCTTTAAAACGTAACAACTATGTTTTTGGATTTAAAGTGGAATTTTATTGAGCATATAGGCCTAAGATAAAATAGTTTTCTTAATGGGTTTTAATGAGTTCATCAAGGGAACTTATAAATATCTAACTTCATTAAAACTATTTGTTCCAAAATGGATGGTTTTAAAACCAACTTATTCTTTAAAAAATAATTAGAAGAACAAAATAAACGATTAAAAACAAGATAGACCATTTTATTTTTTGTTTGAGTAAAATATTAACAATTACGAGCCCTAACCACATAATGTTCGGACACTTCATAATTTATACAGAAATTTTTTTCGTGAATACTATCTCAAAATTATTAGAAGTTATGAAAAATTCAGCTTATTTTGGCATATACCCCTCGAAGCGATTTTTATTTTTAAAAAGTTTACCTTTTATTTTTAGCTTTTAAAAAAAGGCTAACTTTTTAACTTTTTTTTGTATGAGTAAAAAAAGTTATAAATGGACCCATTAAAAAGAGCATAAAATATTATACAAACCCTGAAAATTTGGTAAAAAATAAATAAGTTATAAAAAAGTATAAGTAATTTAAAAATGCTATTTTTAAAGAGTTTTTGCAATTTTCTTAGGAAACGGGAGATTTTGCAGATATATATATCGCTATAACTTTCTTATTATTTATACAATTTTTACCAAATTTTCAGGGTTTGTATAATATTTTATGTTCTTTTTAATGGGCCCATTTATAACTTTTTTTACTCATGCAAAAAAAAGTTAAAAAGTTAGCCTTTTTTTAAAAGCTAAAAATAAAAGGTAAACTTTTTAAAAATAAAAATCGCTTCGAGGGGTATATGCCAAAATAAGCTGAATTTTTCATAACTTCTAATAATTTTGAGATAGTATTCACGAAAAAAATTTCTGTATAAATTATGAAGTGTCCGAACATTATGTGGTTAGGGCTCGTACTATCTTCGAATTCAAAATTTTTTGAATTAGTAATGAAAAATCGTCTAGTTGCATTTTTTAATAAACACAACTTATTTAGTGAGGGTCAGCATGGCTATTTGAGAGGTAGGTCTCTCGAAATATTATCAAGTTTGGACAAAAATTATGACTATATGTGTATATTTTTAGATCTATCAAAAGCCTATGATTGCCTTAATCATAAATTATTTTTAAATAAACTTGAGAAATATGCATTGCTGTGGATGCAGTCACACCTCTTAAATAGAAGTCAACGGGTCTCGATAGAAAGAGATGGTAAATCTGTCATTTCAAACCCTCAAACCATTGAAGTTGGAATACCTCAGAGCAGTGTAATTGGCCCTGTCATTTTTGTAATATATTTAAATGGTTTGAATTATACAGTGACAAAGCCGGGTCAAACGATTATAAATTTTGCTGACGAAACAAATTTACTTGTAAGGTCAAAAAATGCAGATGTACTAATTAGAGTTGGTTTGCCAAAAATGGACTCATACTCAAAAAGGATAAAACTCAATGTATTTGTTTTAAAAATATAGAATCAAGATTGGAAAATATAAATAGTTACAGTGCTTAACACAAAATTTTTGGGAGTTCACATTGATGAAAATTTAAACTGGAACGTACATGTTGAACAACTGCACACAATGTTTGGACTAGGACAGATCGACTCATGTAGAGGTATTTTAAAATAAATCAAAATTTTAACCATTTATGGTCTTTATGCTTGTGAACTTGTCTTATTTATGTATAAAAACAAAATTTTATTTCAAGATCTTAAATCTTTAAGTACAAGACATAAGTATTATTATTACCCTTATCATGGGTTATATATGAAAAGGGCTGTTTTTATGCAAGTGTAAAAATATTTAATAGTTCACCAACTGATATTAAGGAAATTAAGAACTTAAATTTACTAAAGAAGAAATTGTTTTTCTTTTTTGTATATATAATTGTAGGTTCTCTTGTAATTTTATGTGCAACTTTTTTCGGGGTTGCAAATTGCATTACAAAGAGTTTTGCTTTGTGAAAATATCCATTGTTGACAGTTAAAATTTTTTTTAATATATTTTTTTATTATATTTTTTTAGTTTTTATAGTTTATTTAGAGACTAATCTATGTGTTATGTTATCACAAAATAAACGTTAAAAATATTATTTTATTTTCTTCTTACAAAATACTTAGATAATAAATATATTCAAAAATGTTCCTATAAACACATTTTATTACCAAATTTTTCCTTTTAAAAGTATTAATAAAAATACTAATATTAAAAAGGTACCTTTATGAAAAATAACACTGGTTTATAGTCAAAATGTCCCTTTTATGCCAATATTTCTTATTATGTAATCTGCGAAACTCCAAAATCACATAAAAAAATTGTATATAAAATATATACCTATATAATATATAGTTTTTATTTTTTTTCCCATTTGTTTTTCGAAGGCAGCTGTACAATTTGGGATATATAACGAATTAGAAATGGCCAATTTGGTTGCAAAAGGTATTAAATTATACATAACCGAATCACCAACCAATATCGCTCTCTTAATGCTAATTTAATTAAGTGGTTAGATCAAATATTAAAAAGTTGTTTTTTTGGACAGAAATAAGAACGCAACATTTACCTTTTTGTCAAAAATTAATACAAATTGGCCATTTTCAAATTGTCTCAAAGCCTTACAAAGAGTTCACACTTTTGTGAAGAAAACATGGTATTTACATAAAAAATCAAAAAATTAATTAGTCAAAGTGACTATAGTTACTACAGTTATTAGTACAGTTTTTCAATTATACCATGGTTAACCATAGAATACCATGGTAACAACATGGTAACAAGGTATTTACATAAAAAATCAAAAAATGAATTAGTCAAAAATGACTAGTTACTACAGTTATTAGTACATGGCTGCTTTTTCAATTATACCATGGTTAACCATAGAATACCATGGTATCCCCAACATTTAACAGCCAATTCTTATGTAAAATTGTCCCCTGAATCCGAAAATATAATAATAATTCCATATTATATGGAAAATTGACTATACCTCAAAAACTGTTCTACTCTTTTAACTTTTAACATTTTCGGATTCAGGGGACAATTTTACATGAAAATTGACTGCTAAATATTCAGGATACAAATTGCTATTGACGAGAATTATTAGTGGCTGCTTATTCGCTATGACAATTAGTCATTTTTGACTAATTCATTTTGTAGAGAGCATGAATATGTACTAAAGTTATGACCGTTTATGTAGCAAAAGTCAACTTTTTGTTCATTTTTGGAGTACGTTATTCAAAGGGGATATTGTAGTTTTATGCAATTAATCAGGGGCGCACAGAGGAGGAAGGCGTAATTTGCCCCGGGTCCTGCGTTTGGGGGGACACAGAGGCTTATTTGAATAAATTTTTTTTTAATGTAGGTCTTATTGCTATATTTTTAAAATACCTAAAATTCTGTGTATTTTACTTAACATCTTTTTTTTATAAAGAAGTACACACAATATTAAAATCAGCAATATTTTAATTTAAAAAAGCTTTGCTTTAAATTAAACGACTGTGTAGTATTTTCAACAGCTACTTCCGAGGGCCCGAACTTCGGAATGCGGCCGAAGCGGCCGGATAAGTCGATAAAGCGAAAAGTATCTTTTACCCTTCTCCGAGTTTTTATTTGCCTCGTTTTTAGTTTCAAACATCTGCTCGCCTGCGATGGAATTTTACTCTCATATCCACGACATGAATGCGAATGGAAAAGTTCAGTTAAATTAAATTGAATATATTCTGATTAATATATAAATTCCTGTACTGTATATATAAATATATATATATATATATATATTAGTGTGGCCCAAAAAAAAAAGATTTTTTTTTCTCGTCTCTTGTGAAAATTTGTTGGTTTGTCATGTTTTAAGAGCCCTGTCAAAAGATCAGCTCCATTAATTTTTTTTAGGGGTCGCTCAAGATTTTTAAAAATTTTCAAAATCGATTTTTTTTATTTTAATTCTCGTTTCGATATTATTTTTTAATTTGAAAATAATAATGATTCTGAAAAATTCAAATCGGTATTTTTGATTTCTAAAGGTCGCTCAAGATTTTTTTAACTTTCAAAGTAGAGTATTTTGAATGTTTTGAATGTTTTCGAGCGACCTCTGAATATAAATATCAACGAACTTTTAGCGACCTTTAGAAATCAAAATATTGATTTTAAATTTACAGAATTTTTATAATTTTTAACCTAAAAAATATTGAGACGAGAAAAAAAATAAAACAAAAATTCAATTTTGAAAATTTTTAAAAATCCTGAGCGACCCCTAAAATTTTTTTAATCGAGCTGATGTTTTGACAGGGCTCTAAAATAATAGTTTTTTTACAGCATGATAAACTAACATATTATTACAAGAGAAATATTCTTTTTTTTTTGGGCCCCCTAATATACGAGGTGTGTTCAGAAAATAACGGGAATTGTTAAATTTCGCGGGTTCGGAGAGTCCGGTTGTCATAAAATTTTCTTTATTATGTTGGTATACATGCCCCCGAAGTATAATAAAAACTTTAGCTGTTTTCATTGTTTACTTTGTCTGTGGCAGCCGCTAAGGTTAGACGTGTTTTATGAACTCGGCGTTTTTCGTTCGTTCGAAAGAAATGGATCAAATAATTTGTATCCAATTTTGCTTAAAAAATTAAATAAATTCTGTGAAATGTTAAAAAAGGCCTATAGTGAGTCTGCTATAATTAAACAAGAGTTTACAAGTGGTATAAGAGTTTCCAAGATGGCCGTGAAGACGTTGAAGATGACGAACGCCCCGAAGGCACAAGCACATTAACAACCGATAAAAACATGTAAAAAGTGGAAGAAATGGTTATAAACCATCAAAAAAGTCGCTGATGATGTTGGTATATCGATTGGCTCATCCCATTAAATTTTTTCGAATGTTTTGGGTATGAAACGCCTGGCATCAAAATTTGTTCCAAAATTGTTAAATTTTGAACAAAATTTTTGGCCAAAAACAATACTGTAATGATGTCCCAGCCTCCATATTCGACAGACATGCCTCTGTCTGAGTTTTTCCTATTCCCGAAAATAAAGAGAACCTTAAAGGGCCGTCGTTTTGCAAGCATAGATGACATTAAAAGCGCATCGCTGAAAAAACTAAAGGCTATCCCAAAGATTGAGGTTTAGAAGTGTTTCGAGTATTGTAAGAAGAGCTGGCACATGTGCATAATATCCTATGGGGACTATTTTGAAGGCGACAACATTAATGTAGACGAATAAATAAATATTTGTTTCAAAAAACGAAAATTCCCGATATTTTATGAACACACCTCGTATATATACTACTTACTTTATAAAATGTTAAACAATTGTCGTGTATTTGTTTATTCCACCTGTCAAAGAGATGTATAAAAAAAGTATAGTAATTTTTGGAACTGAATTCATGAACACATTTTCCAACATTTGCGCAACTGTACATGGATTTAGCGATTGCATTGCAATTCCATTATTATATGCATTGTTGCCCAATAAAACAGAAACAACGTACCGGGAACTTTTACGTGCTATTAAGGAATTAAATCCAAATGTTAACCCATTATCTGTAATGATTGACTTGAGAGTGCGATGATTGCAGCTTTATCCGTTGAATTTCCTAATACAGTTATAAGGGGGTGTTTTTTCCATTTTTGTCAATGTATATATAGGCAAATTCAATCTTCAGGACTTAAGCAAACATATGACACTGATGCAAATTTTGCATTAAAAATGAGGATGTTAACAGCACTGGCATTTGTCCCTACTGAGCAAGTGAAAACAGCCTTTGAAATGCTTCAAGACAACGAAGTATTGCCAGGACAATTGGATTGGACGTACGATTCGCCGATAACAACGCCGTGCACCACGATTTCCGATTGCGTTGTGGAATTGTTTCCAGTCGGTAACCGAAAATCTCCCGAAGACAAATAATGCTCTGGAAGGATGGCATCGCGGTTTCCAGGCACAGATTGGAGCAGAGCATCCGACAGTTTGTAAGTTCATTACCGCCTTAAAACGAGAACAATCTATTAATGAACTTCGCATTGAACAGGCTATAGCTGGTCGAGCAATTGAAAATAAAAAAAATATATATAAAGATGCTGCTGCAAGACTTCTAAATGTTATAAATAATTATGACCCTCAAGGCGATATCCTAGCATATTTAAGAGGTGTTGCTCACAACATTTCGTACTAATTTATTATATATTTGAACTTTTCTAGTGATTAATAAAATATTTTTCTCTCGATATTTTGGCTTTCTTTCGAACAAATTTCGGTCGAACAAATTTTTATTCGAACAAATTTCTTTCGAATACATTTCTTTCGAACAAATTTCCTTCGAACAAATTTCCTTCGAACAAATTTTTTTCGAACAAATTTCCTAGAACCCTTCTGACGTAGTCATCTTCGCAGAGTTGCTAGCACATTTGAACTTTATAAGGTATTTTTAGCACCTTATGAACTAAACCAACATACATATTTGTTAAAGCATCTACTTTTGGAATGGATGTGGATTCCACAGCAAAATGACCGAGAACTTTAATTTCTTCAGCTTCATCCAGTACCCTCGATCTTGTGTGTTTTCTGTTGCACACTGAAGCAGTTTTCCTAAAAATGTTCATCACTGGCGTATTGATGGCCCACAAACGAAGCAAATAAAGCAGTTATTTATAAAACTCTTTTTTATGAAAATCTGTGTTTATATCAAACCTTTTTTTTGTGCTACAATACTCAAATTCGTAATCGAATATTAATTTTTAACAAACTCAAAAGTTATTAAGGGTGGCTAGTTTTTATCTAAAATAGTATTTTTAAAGAGCAACGCAACGAAAATAAACAAAAATAAATTGAATTATCATCCTGCTTCAAAGTGTTTTTTATTAGATATTTTGTTGTAAACGCGCTTACTTATTTGACAGAGTGTTTTTATTTTAATTTTTGCTTTTACATGGTGAACCTACTACTTCAAACCTTTGTCGTGCTATTAATTAAATTTTATCGCAGCCCTTTGAGTATATTATTTGATATTCATATGTTTTTATACTCACTTTTTAATTTTATATACGTACTTTATTCATCGTTTTTAATAAAAAAACTCATTACCAACAAGTAAGTTAGGTTAATGTTAGTTTGTAATTAATTAAAAATAAATATTTTTCTACTTATATTGCATATTATTGACATTGTTTTTTTCCGTAAATAATGGTAACCAATATAACTTCCCTACCTAACAACGTGAATAATGAACTCAATATTCACAATGTTAGGCATCAGTGATTGACTGATTTCAAAATTCACTGTTATTTAAACCAATCGGGTTTTGAATTGGAAAAAAGTAAGGTTAACAGATGTCAGATATTTTATATATCACTCGGCTCGCCTGACGCTTCGAGACGAAAACCTCATCCTTTTGAATAGCCTGTATTATCTCTCGTATAATAATATATTATTTATATACTATTAATCGTCCAAAATACAAAAAATCCATTACGTCAAAATTTACAGAAATAATAAATATACCACCGACAATAATTTGATCACAATTATTCTAAGCATTGTAAAAAAAATAATTAAATTTATTTAGGTACTTATTTCTTAATAAGTATATATAATTTTTTGAAATATATATTTATTTATATTTATTATTTATTTTCGTAAATTTTAACAACAAATATTTATCCTACAACCGAGCGAAAAGTACAAGTTAGTTTTAAGTTAGTTGACAGTTGCCAAATGTTACAATCATTAAAACAAAGTTCCCTTCTTGTGAAATTATAATGTAGAAATTATTTTATTATCTTAAAACAAAAATAACAAGTATGAAATAGTTTATCTAAGCCTATTTGTAAAGTTTATATGCAAGTTTGTATCGACCTTTTGATTTTGCCTGCAGTAAACTAGATTTATAAAATTTCGGGTGGATACTTTACCGTGAAGTGCCCATAAAAAATTCTCTTTACTTTTACAGTATAAAACTGCTTCAATATATCATCATTTAAACGGTTGTTAGTCCATTTTCAAAGGATAATAAATTTATATATACAAATTTTACATTTTGACTGATGTTACGTTTTAAGTTGTTGCTCTATACAAATATTTAGTTTAAATAATTTTTAAGATAATAATAATATTAAGTATTTGTCGTAGAAAAAGTAAAGTAAGCATGTAGTTTATAATCTTTTCTAGACACTCATTTAATTAAGATTAAATTCGTGACTAAAATAGCATCTATCAAACTTGATATGTAATATAATATTAATTAAACTAAATATTTATTAGACACTTATAATTTAAACTTGTTATTTAAACTTGCAGTTCTGCGTGATATTTAATATAAACTTAACATAATTGGCAACTGCATTGTTTTAGAAATAATAGATTGTTAATTTTACTTTGCTGCTTTGTTGAAAACAATTATCCACCCACCTGGGATTTGAAATTTACCTAGTAAAGGGATTACTACGATGTTCTGTAATAAAGTTTCGGAAACAACAAGGATATATGCTAAATCGCACTTGTGTTTGGAACGTAGCTCTATGTTTGTATTTACTTAAATATTAGTTTATTGTTCGAATTAATTTTAAATTATATAGAGGGGGTAAACTTAAGCTTATAAATTTAAAAAGTATTATCCTTACTGTTGTAAATTTTAAACACAACTTTAAGGGTTTTGCTTAGGTTATTCTAGATGTACGATTATAATATAGCACATTATAATACAATTTAAGCTTTAAAATATTTTGTAATTTACATTATGGTACTTTGATAATCGCCATTTTAGCGAGTGTTTTATTAAATGAGTGTCTACAAAAGTTTATAAACGAGTTGCATACAATACTTGTTTTACGACAAATACTTATTATTATCTGAAAATTATTTAAAATAAATATTTGTAAAGAATAACATCTATAAAAAAATAGAGAGTAGGTAACCATTGGCGTGTAAATCAAAATTTATCCATTAAAAATGGACTAACAACCCTTTAAATCCGATATAGAAGCAGTTTTCTTCATTTCACAATTGTATGGCATTTGACAACTGAAGTGTTTTTATATAATATGAAAATTGTCATGCGCTTAAAAATAAGTTTTTTAATACTCTCAAGCATATTTTTGCTCTAAAAATTAAAAATTTTCCAAAACTTCATTGTCCCAAAATCTTTTTTGTTTATTTATAAATTTTTATACAAAATTAAAAATTATTTAAAAAATGTACGAAGCTTTAAAACTTGATATTCTTAAATATAAAATTTAATTAAAGTTTGTTTTATAGGATTTTAATGAATTGATTTGCATCGCTCAGATACACCACTTGGGAGGAAAAAGCATTTATAAATTACTATGATTAAATTAAATTAAATGTTAAAGTTTTATAGGTCTATATTCAGACTTTTAAAATTACCAAAGTATCAAAAAATCATTCTCTTTAGACTCTCTTCATGAGGCATTTTTCAATAAATGTTTATAAAACAAATTAGTGTTTTTTTCTATGCAAATTTTACTATTTAAGTTTGGTCCCCTAAATAAATTAAAACCTTATGGGGTTTTAAAATTTTATTTTTATTTTTTTAATGTTTATAAAATTAAATAATAGTTAATAGATATATTGTAGACTAATATTTACGAAAAGAAACAAACAAAAATAAAGGAGAAATAAAAAATAAGGTTTGATCATTTAACTGATGTCAGTTTTAATTACGCATACCAGGGACTACGATGTGACCCGATTGGTCCAAATCAAAGTGTATAATGAAATCGGCCAATCACTGATTCCTAATAATAGGAAATTCCCAGGATTTCATTATTCCTATTAGGAATAATGAAATCCTTATTTCCGTTACTAGGCGGAGCGGAAATAAATAAATAATGGTTATCATTATGTAAAAAAACAAATAATTTTAATATTATGCAATAGGAGAAGAAAATAACAATTTTTTGTCGAGTGGTTGATAATGCGCCGATTGTATTCGCAATTATTAATAATTAATGATATTCATTTCTCCCGCTACACCGAAATAAGATTCACAGCGCGCTGTGAACAATATTACTCCTTCGCCTGTATATATTTTCATTTCCTCCCGCTAATCAGGTAAGAAATGAGGAGGTCCATTCCAAAACTCAGCTTATCAACTTTTTAATAAAAATGAGTTAGTGGTGTCTGTACATTTAACATGTATCCCCCTATACCCTGAAAAGTTTATAATATCCTAAAACTCAGCTTATTCTATTAAAAATTCTTTTACAAATTGACTGTCGTTCCAAAACTTGCCTTATCTATTATATCATTATATCATGCAGAACTCGGCTTATACGTATGTAATTTAAAATTGGAGCTATACCTTTTTAATCAAGGTAGGTATATAAATGTTTTACTTATGCCTATATATTTCGTTTATAGTATTCTGTTGGCCTGATATGCGTTAGTACTCACGTGTAAGGTTTTTTACATTTTGCTCAAAAATACCTAATATGGACAATGTGTGCCTGAACGAAGTTTCGGCATAAAAATTCCGCCAAAAACTGATTGCAGTTTCTTGTTCGGGACCCTTTGGTGACTTAAAAATGATATTTACCAAAATCCTAGCTGCTCTTCTTTTCGATATTTTTTGAAAATACATGATTTTTTTTTAAATTTTTAAAGTCTACCTTTGACAGAGTACACATTTGTACATCGATTTTTATAATATTGGAGTATATTGTTAAGGAGATTTGGAGAATACTTTTTTATACTGTGCACATCATTTAATATATACAGGGTTTGTCAAAAATAGCTTCTTTTAATAAAGCAAAAGCGTAAATTCATGATTTTGGCATAACACGCAAAAAAGATATATACCCACCCATGTTTTTTTAGATATTTTTATGTTTATCAGGCTACAAAATGGGATTCTTATCAAGACTTTATAGGAAAAATTGATTTTGAATAAAATTAAATAAAATAACATTTTTTGGAGATAATTATTTTTTGTGCATTATGCTTTTTACTATTTAAAAAAGTGATTTTTGGCCAACCCTGTATAAATCAAATGATGTGCTCAGTATGAAAACAGTATTCTCGTTAACAATATACTCCAATATTATAATAATCGGTGTACAAATGTGTACTCTGTCAAAGGTAAGATAAATAAAAATTTTTAAAAAATTTCGATAATAGGAGTTAGGATTTTGGTAAATTTCATTTTTAAGTTACCAAAGGGTCCCGAACAAGAAACTGCAATCAATAAAAATCGGTGTACAAATGTGTACTCTGGCAAAGGTAGACTTTGCGATAAACAAATAATTAATAAAAAATTTTTTTAACAAATTTTAAAAAAGCAGTTAGAATTTTGGTAAATATCGTTTTTAAATCTCCAGAGTGCCGATCAAAAAACTTTAACCAGTTTTTCGTTCAAAATTTAAAACTACTAAAAAGCCTAAATTAAACAACATTTTAAATATTCTCTAAGCGATATTTTATTTAATTAAAAATCAATTTTTTTTATAAAAGGTTAATAAAAATGCCATTTTGTGACCTGATAAACGTAGAAATATCTAAAAAAATGGGGATAAATCTTTTTTTGCGTGTTATGTCAAAATCATGAATTTACGCTTAAGCGATTTTTGGCTCACCCTGTATATATCAAATGATGTGAACAGTATTAAAAAGTATTCTTTAAGTCTTCTTAATAATTTACTCTAATTTTATTAAAGTCGGTGTATAAATGTGTACTCTGTCAAAGGTAGACTTTGAAATAAACAAAAATCAGTTTTTGGCGGCATTTTTATGTGACTTAAACTTCGTTTAGGCGCACCGTGTGGAATGCACCTCCTCAAATATTCCATTCCTTACCTCTACCATGCCGACGCTACAGTGTGATGATTGACTTTGAATGTAAACGTCAGAATTAAATTAAACGTCAGATTTATATAATTTTGACACAAGTTTTTTTGCGGGTACCTACCTAAATTGGGTATTTTTAAATTATAGAGTTTAGCTAAAATAACTTGAAGTAGGTAAGCATACTAACTAAATTGAAACCACTTTAGGAGTGTAAACGTCCGTTTTTAATTAAACGTTACTTTTTTAATTTTTCAAAAATTAATTAATAATTAGCACCACTCGACTAAAAAGTGTTTGCCTCGCGTGAAATAGCAATTACTCCCTCAATGAATTCCTTCACTTGCCTATCGGCACGCTCGAAAACTTTTATCATCGGGAGTAATTGCTGTGATTCCACGCTCGGTAAACAATATACTATTTCTTACGATGTTTCAAAAATAGAAAACCTAAACTTGGTCAGTACCCTGCTTAAAATACCCTATAGAGACCTATATAAAATAATCTATCGGGCGCTATCGGATTCAATATGTGCATTTGTCCATGGTTTTTTCCAGGTACAGCCCGATAGAAAATGTATAGAAAATTACCTATAGGCACACCATAACTTTTACATTTTCCCTATTGAGACCGATAGCAAAACTCAATGAAGGATATATAGTTATATCCCTATAGAACAACCATAAAACATTTGACAAAATTTTATTAAAACCTATGGGGTCCTATGGGGGAAAAACTTATTTCTACATTTATGTGTATTTTCCCCATTGAAACCAATAGCAAATAAATCAAGGGTGGATATCCCTATAGAACAACCATAAATCCCAACTAGGGGTCCTATACATACCGATACACCCTATAGAAACACCATACATTCCGATACAAATATCTATCGATTTGAACAGGGTCTCTATGGGGTATTTTAAGCAGGGTAATAACAAAGTAAATTTAATCTGTAACTACTGGTCGAATAATAATAAGCGATAAAATTAAACTAAATAATTTAAAAAAGGAACATTATATATAGCCTCCAAAGCCTTCCGGCTAAAGATTGCAAGGTACGAGCAGTAAAATTGCAGTATCCTGATTATCTCCTGTCCCCTACTTACAAAGCCGTTATTTCTAAGTCGGTCTAATAATTATTGTTATTATTGATATTATAATTATTAATATTTATAGTTATTTTTGACTTAAAAATCCCACTAATTATAATCCAGCCGATTTTTATTTAAAGGTACTTTTGATAGTTAAAATAGGTTAAAATTAATTTTTTTATACAGCCAATTTTGATTTGGAGTGACTTATGACATTTAAAATGAACGACCGTAGGTACGGGTTAAAGTATAAATTTAAAACTTTTCATTTTCTAACACAAACTATCAAAAAGTAAACTACAGTTTCTTTATTTTATTTATTGCCATAAGAACCGTTAGTAGATGTTGAATATTTTAGCTTATGAGACACACTGTGTGGCCGGGTAAACTTAATTCATTAATTGATTGATTAATACTTGCATGGTTTTTTGTTAGTTAGTTGCAATATTTCGAGGAAACCCGTATATTAATATTAATAACCGGAACCCAAAACCTAGTGTATTCAAATTCAAGCTGGACTAAACAAAAACGCCCAGACGCATGATAACTCGTTCTTATTGGTGTGACTCGGATTGTGAGTTCTTATTGGTCGATTCGAAGGATTGTGTTTACATTTAGTCCAGCTTGGATTTGAATAGACTTTATAAATTTATAATATCGTCTTTTTTCCTTAAAAAAAAACGTTACGTAAGGTGTAATGTGTTGGTGTAATTATTATTATTATTCGTTATTTAAAATTAATTTTATGTATTAAAAAGGTTTTGTTTTTATTTGTAATTTTACATGAATTTTGATTTGTAAGGACATTACATAAAATAGCTTTTACCGATAGCCTTAAAACGGCTATTTAAGGGTATATCATAAACTCTTTGATTTATTTGTATGAATAATTTATAAAATAAATTTTCTTTTTTTTCAGTCGAGTTCACATATCAGCGACCACGCTTTCTTTTCTAAGTGGCGAATTCGAAGTCGAGGCAGCGTTCGGGGAGAAGAGGGACGAGGCCTTAAGAATAGCCGGTCTAAAGACATATTTCATTGTGAAGGTCCTCAAACCAGTAAGTACTTACAGTAAACAAAACGAAGGAGAGTTGGCAATCCTTGAAAGAAACTCTTGTATTGTGTCTTGTTATTTCCACAGCAACTCAGAGAGAAAATATAAAAATACGGCACGGCATGTGTTCTTGATTAAGAATTACGGTGAAAATATTGACAAAACAGACGCTGCTCGTAAATATATGAAATAAAAAGCAAAATTAAAAAATAAAACCATTATTTAAAAATTTGACTATTTGGTCTGATTGATTAAAGCCTCTTCAGGCGGTAAACCCCCTTTTGGCGGAGCTCTGCCTTATCTTAGGAGCCCGCAGCTTTTAAGACCCGCTCTAGTTTGGCAAACTGTATTTCCTCCTGTTCTAGATCCTGTACTTGAGGTGTCTTAGCCTGCAATTTACTAGAGCGTCGCATTCTCAGACTAGGTAGTTTCGTCTACTTCGCTGCAGTACCTACAATCCGTCTCGTTGATGAGTCCTGTTTTGTGCAGGTGATATTTGACTATTCAGTTCCCTTTAGGACTTCTATGATGGCTCTTAGTTAGTTCTTGTTTAGTTTTATAAATCTGTTTATTCTTTTGCAGTTTGTAGGATCCTTTATAAAGACCCTTGACTGTCTGTGGCCTTGATGTTCTTCAGTGGCGGCCCATGACATTTCATTTTGGGGAGGCAGAGGCATGGTTTTGCCCTCATTTAAAGGCAAAGAAATTTTTTTAAACCCAACTGACGTCGCAGTTCACAACCTATACTTAAAACTAAGTAAAAAACTTAGACTGTGGGAAAGGAATCCCCTGCTTTGTCAATGAAATATATTTTATTGTAAAAATGACGTTTATTTTAAATAAACCTCATTTTTGTCTAATTAATATTTCATTATTCATCAAGAACTACGTGAAGGTGTAGAGGTAAAGTGCAGCATTATTAATATAATCATTAGGTTTAAGCCCTAATTTTTAAATTAATAATAGTACACCATCCACAATTGTATTAATATCGGTACAATTTCTCACCGTAATATCCATAATGACTAAATTCCCATAAATCACCAACTTCAATTAACTAAACCCACAGAATAAACCTTTTACAAAAGAATCATAAAATAGTCAAACTCATAGAAAAAGAATAAACAAAATATTGCGTAAATAACCACAGATTTGTTCTTTAAACAGTTCAGAATTTTATAACCAAAACAAACCTAAAGAAGGAATCTGTATTTATTTTATTGGTTACTGTTATGGCTACAAAATGGCGATAGTGTTAAAATATGTTTATTTTGGAATAGAAATATAATTTCCATAAATCGATTTATTATAAGAAAAATAATACCATTTATTATTGACGTGTGAAGTATAATTTATCTAAAATTCGGCAACAGTGTTACCACAATACCTGCTTATTTTCTTGGATGTAGGCGTGCCTGCCTCGCGTATGCTAATACGAGAGAAGGAGACAACTATGATATCGCATTGTAATAGAACGAGACAACAAGGCTAACGCCAATCGTGAGTCTAAATTAGTTCAGGCATGCTTCTGAGCCAATCATCTAGCTATAAATATTAGTTTAAATTGCGGTCGTTTCAAATTCAAATAATTTAAATTTTGCTGGGTATTCCACGTATAAAATCAATCAGTTTTATTGACTATTTCACAATTCATGTAATCCAAATATTAAAAATTTATAGTATATTATAGAAAGTAAAACATTTAAATTATACTTAATTTTTTAATTCTCTATGATGAGGCACTGCCTCCCCTGACGGGCCGCCACTGATGTTCTTGCCATTCGTTCTGGAACTAGTTGTTAGTCCAGTTCCTGATCGTGACAGGAGGCAACCTTCTGGCACTTTAATGGCGGTGTTGTTAAAACTGTAAAGCGATTAAAACGTAGTGTTAATCAACCAGTGATAATTTAACTTATTTTGACAAAAAATGCATTATTTTTAAAACTCACAATTGTCGTTATTTCTGTGGCACAGCTTCTTGTTGGATAGAATAATTTGTTAATTAATTTTATAATGACCACACCCAGTCGTCCCTTAACAAAAATCCCTATAGAAGTTTTGTTTCCAAACTTGGATTTAGTACCCACACCACCTACACAAAAACCTAATATGGATATTTTCCTACTAATTTTTTCATCATTCGGTTTACAGTTTGACTTTACCAATGTTAAAGTTATTAGATTTACATTTGCCACATCTTTTATGTTAGTATTATTTGATAAAATTACCTCAATCCGTATTTAGTTAAATGCTTAACCACAATACCAAATTATTTCAGTCTCCCAATTAAGCCTGATTTATTTGGCTTTCATGAGAAATGTTTATGCAGTTTGGTAATTATATTATTTGTTCTGAAAATATGTATGTCGCAAGTAACGTTTATTTACTTCGCACAGACATATTAAACCTAATAACCCCGGAGTTTTATTCTTAAAAATACTAAATTTGGTTCAGCAAAGTTTTCTTAATAAAACGAGGCACACGATGTCTTAAAACTGACGTATAAATCAAGTCATTTATTAAATAAAAAGTAATTAAACATTTTTAATAAATTAAAATTAAAAATGTTTAACCTTATACCTATAACAATTTTATACAACTGTCAGTCGTAGCAACTGGGAGTTTACTCTTAAGTAATATCATAAGGGCATCTAATTTTTTCGAAAAAAAAAACAAAAAAACACGTTATTAAGTAATATTTTAACAAGAAGCATGAGTTCTGGTGGCAACAAAAATCCGAGTCAAAGACGAGGATTTTTGCACCTGCACGAATGCATTTTGTTAAAAAATATTACTTAGCATTGTGTTTTTTAGATTTTTTTTCACAGGAAAAATTAGATGCCCGAATGGTATTTGACAAGACTATTTCATGAGTAACAGTTATTCTGCATACACATAGCATACAAAATATATTACCTATCATACATGCATTCATAATAAATATGTAGGTATTAATTTGAAAATTTAATCACAAAATACTACAATCTTAATTATTTATGGTACAATTAAAATATAAATTGCAATTTTCTCATCTGTCAAGTTTTGCCGCGGGTAAACTCAAAAAAATTGCTGACAGGTGCTGTCATACAGTTTTTCCACCTAGAAACTATTTGTAATTCAAAATTGCGCGTTTTTGATTGGTGGAAATTAAGACGGAGGGAATAGTCACACAAAAATCCTATTTCATTATTACTTATACAGAACAATTATCAAAATGTAAAGCTGTCTGTAATGGCTAATATAACAATATTTGTATATTTTTATATTTGTATTTCCAATTATACCAAGAAATTTATATATTTTTTCAGTTTGAACCTGAAAAATCGGAAGTTCAAAACGGAGGAGGAATAATCCCTGAAGACGATAGTTGTGTTATAGCTGACATTACTGCAGATGTTAAAGAAGTTGAAGCAAATGTAAGTTAATAACATTTTTTTTAATAAATATATCTTTCTTTGTTTTTAGGGCACCAATACAAATAGATGTAGGACTGATTCAGCAGACTTTAAAATTAGGTTAAGAAAAGAACTAGTTAATAGGGACGGGCACAAGTAAGAAAATAACACTTTCTTGTTTAATAGTATTAACAATAATTTTATTTTTAATTTCAGGGAGTTGTCCAAGAACACCAAATTCTTGAGTTTAGCATTCACAGACCCACAAAAAGAAAAATCATATCATCAGCACATAGAAACTTTCAGCAGTTTCTTTCTGCTTATGTTTTTAATAGTGAAAATAGCAATAGGTTCGACTATATTTATAGTGCTACCCAGGTGAGTTTTTACGATTTTTTATTAAAAAATTAAAAATCAAATTAATTTTGAACTATCAGAATTATCTTTTGTGGTTTTTGCTCTGCGTTAAAGCATCATAAGCGTATAATTTTTTGTAGATTAAAAAAAGCGTGAGAAATAAATTTTAATTTAACAGCAGTCGACTTAATTTTTTCATTAAAACTAAAAAGAGGTTTGGTGTACAATTTTTGTTAATTAAATTTTAATTTTGGCGTCGAGAGTGTTTTGTAAAGATATAAAATAATGATTGAAATTTGAACTTTGATTCATAAAATGAATATATATCTTTTTGATATTTCTAGACGTAATAACTAATTATAAGTATTGGTCAAAAGGTCTTTCCTCAAAATACATATAATATACATTTTCATTAATAAATATTTTAGATATTTCTCCTCTAAAAATTTTAGGCTTTCTTATAAAAACTACTCGTATTAAGAGCTTTGCTTTTTCTTTGGAAATTGTAATTAGTTAAACATTTATCAGTTTTTTTAAAGCGTTTTACTTTATCTTTGTCATCATTAAATCTCGAATTCAAAAAGCTGTCTTAGTTAAGCTTGTACTTAATAATTTAATGTTTATTTATTATGCGTTCTTAATAAATTTTTAAATATAAAATGATAACAAAATAATTAAAACAAATACACATACAGGGTGTCCCAGAACTCGCGCCACAGAGAAAAAGGGGGCGTGCCGATAGCAATGGAGATGCCAAATTTAAAAATAAAAAATTTCTAGGTAATAGTGTAATCGAATGAGAGCAAAAAAGCGGCTAGGTTAAACGTAAGAGCTTTAAAAATTGCTAGGAGACGATAGAACATTGTTGTATAAAAAACATTTAAAAATCTTTTGGCCAACTGTATTTACTAAGTTGTCAAAAGCTTTCAAAAATAAGGTTATTAATCTATGACTTATACTTCAGAACGCCAATGTTTTAAAATAACGATTAGGAAAGGGCTGGGAAAAAACTCGCGTTGTCTCCCTGGCGTTGCGCCCACACTAAATAAATAAATAATTATCATTTCAGTATAATCATCTAAGGAAAACATTATTTATAATAACTTAATTTATAACCTAATATAATATTAATGACAGGAGTTTGACAGCAGTGTCACAATGAATTGGATTCCAGTGGACCAAATATTTTACATATTTTTTATTATCAACAATGCAACCTAAGTATCCTAGCAATTTAAAGAATTCCCTATGGCCATCTATTGGGATTGGCTATCGTTTTTTATTCTTATCTCGCTTATCCTTTGCGTTAGACAATTTTAATTTTCAAATATGTGTTTCACGTTACTTTCGGCACGTTCCGGTTTTCTATGTGGCGCGAGTTCTGGGACACCCTGTATATAGAATTTAATTAAACTCTATAATTATTAACTTTAAATTATAAAAATTATCAATTTATTTAGTTCGAAGAAAAACTTCCGTTTTAACAAAATAATTACACTATTTTTTCATGTTTAAGCCTTAAACTTCAAGGCGATTATGGACATATGCAAATATTACCAGCTTGTTGGTTTTTTTTTAGCGAAGGGCGAAGGATATCGCCCTAAAAACCGAAAAAGTCTAAATTATTAACCAGGGAACAAATCGACAACTAGATTATTTTGTTTGTATTTTCACACCAGTGTTAAAAGTAATCACGTGATGCAGTAGCGTAGCTAGCCTCGGGGGGCCCCGTATCAAAAATCTGGTAGGGGCCCTTATACGGGAAAAGCTGCTGGCAAAAAAAATTCTGGGTGTCACGCACAAAGTCTATTTTGGGCAAACAAAAAATTTTTTTGCATTTACCAATTTTTTATAATTTAATAAATAATATATGTATACTTATAGCTTATTAGCTTTTCATGTACAGGCAAATTTTAAAATTTGGTCTGGTTTTGGACATTTAGCGTTCTTCAACATGTTTTAAAAGGTTTCTATTTTAAAATAAAGGCAAGTAATTTGAAATAATTGTAACGCTTATAATTATTTCTAATTTGATATTAATATACCAAGATAATAACACGCAAAGCAGACTCAGAATGCGACGCAGAGCACAGAACAATATGCGCAGACTGCGCCGCAGACAACGCATGGCGGAAAAGTGCGGGCAGAAACAATTCGTATGAGTTGACGGCCTCGTTGGAACAGGAGGGAATTCAGGAAAATTTTAATTTAATATATCGAAGTATAAACAATTAAATAATAATATTATTTATTTATTTAATTTCATGTCCCAATACTTTAATATGTGGGTAATAGGTTTTTTGCTTACGCATGTCGAAGCCAATCGGGCCCCCCCAGCCGTATCATTGATACGGCTGATACCGCGATAGCTACGCCCCTGACGTCATGCTTAAAGTAAATTACTCTTAACACCAGTGCCTCAAAATGACATTTATTGACGTTTGAGGAAATAGGTATTTTGATGCTAATTGCGAAATGCCATTTTTGATTTCCAGGATATTTTTTTTCGTAAATTCAAAAGAATTTTGCAATCGAGTTTCAAACAACAATTTTTCGGTGGTTGCTATCTATAAAAACCTTTTGTTTTACAAAAAAGTAAAAATGTAATTTTAATTTATATTTATGTTACTAAAAACATTTTTGAAAATATTTGAGATTTTCCAGGCTGCTATCCATCATTTTTTCTCGTATATAATATCACAAGAGAACAAATTTTGCCGGCAAAATTTTCGACTGGTATGAAAGTTTGTTGCTTGGCAATTTTAGAGAATGAAATTTTGACAAAATCCCGAGACGTCAGTCGAGGGATTTTGTCAAAATTTCATGAGCGAAAATTGCCAAAAAGCAACAAACTTGAATGAAACCAGAAGAAAATTTTGCCGGTAAAAATTTTCTCTCGAGTGATATTCGACAAGACTATTTCACGAGAAAAAAACGAGACAATTAATGCATCATATTAACGAAACATGTAATCTTAATTTATTTGTTAATATTAAATGTACCATTATTATATGTTATGGTAGTTTGCCCATTCTTTTCTACCAAAGCACGATTTTGTGTATTATTGACCTGTAGCATGTGGGAACTCGAAGGTCCAGCTTCATTTGTTGTTCGGAGATTTTCGATCAACTTCTGGTGGTGACTAGAATCCAGCTGCAGGTATGGTTTTAGGGAGCTGAGTGAGTGACCCGTTAATTTAATTAACTCCTATTCAGCAACACCTTGCTTAAACAAGGCTGACACAGCTGAAGATCGATGCGAATGGTTTGTTATTTTATGTTTTTTTGTGTCTATTCCAATTTTTTCAGCTGACATCTTTGTCCACTTAGATACGATGTTGATTCCAAGTGGACAGTTTTTGAACCAAGATCCATTCTTCCAGTTGGGGTAAACGGTAAGAAAAAGTCTGTCTGATAAAATATTTGGTCCTCTTTTTTCCATTAATTTCAAGAATAATCTAACTGGGCATAAATCTTCGTTTGATAAATTTCTTACCAACCATTTGCTGCTTGCCAAACTTTTCGACCCGCCTTGAGTTGTTTTCGAAAAAATGCTGTTGTATTCAATTCTGCTCGTAAATTCTCCCATATTATTAAATTCCTTCTGGAAAAAGTGCATCTTGCAGTTTACGGCCTCATTGCCTCTCCAAGCAAGTTCATATGAGCAGAGGTGAAAAAACTTTATTTGTGGTCCATCGGGGGTTTCTTCGTCGTAGCTTTGGATCATTTTTAAAAGTTCTTCGGTGGATAATGCTTTTGAACTAAGTTTTCTTTTTTCTGGACAACTTTGAAGCTGCCTTCGCTTGGTATCTCTGGCCAATCTTGAACATTTGAAAGATATATCCGTGAATGGATCGATTTTTATGCCGTATTCCGTAAAATATTTTTCTTGTACCATTTTTGCAGTTGAATTCAACATAGACTTTACAGACGACTCTTTATAGTCTTCGCCATTGAATTTTTTCATATTAAAGGCGTAATCTTCCAGAATTTTTGCTAGTTCCATCGCGGTAGTACATTTTTCCAGTGTAAAATTTCTCACCCGTAGGAATTCTGAGAATTGGGTCCAAATAGAGCTTCTGGACCTCTGAGTATTTAATGGGATATTTTCTGAAACCAATTTTTTTATTTGTTCATCTGAATGGCACCCAAATCGTGAATTTGCGCGTGGATTCATTATTTCACAATGACGTTTGTCAAACTGGCAACAATAGAAGTATAAAACACCTTGGATTTGTAATAATATCACTTTAATATCAACTTAATTTTATTGTTTGTCAAACTGACAACAATAGAAGTACCAAACCATAATTTTGTCGCTGAGAAATCACGGGCAGGAGTTTTATCATATATTATATCACGAGAACTATGAATTTAATCGGTTAAACTAGGCTCATTAGTTTTTTGTTTGGTTTTTTTTGGAAAATGTTGAATGCAAAATAATTTAACGACTTGTCTAATCGTCCGATCATCGGATGAATAAAATATATTAATCGTCCGAACATACGGACGACTAATATATATTATTCGTCCGGTAATAACATAACGTTAGTTACGTCATAATTATAATTCGCTTTTGTTCACCGACCGTTTAATATTTGACAACAAGCTAGATAGCTTATATGGTAGGGCGTTCGCTTGTCATGCGAGAGGTCCCGGGTTCGATACTAAGAAGCTGTCGAATTTTTTTATTTCATAAATTTGTTGTTTCTTTGTTAAACAGTGTTCGGTTGGGTTGGGTTGGTTGGTTTGTTTTAGTTTTATCGTAACATAAAATCTACTAGAAGTTGTCGAACTTTTTTTATTTCATAAATTTGTTGTTGCTTTGTTAAAAAGTGTTTTATTTTTATCGTAACATAAATTTGCCCATTTTAGTTGGGTTTTTTGTTCAATGGGGCGGGGGGGGGGCCAATGGGGCGGGGTCGGTTGGGTTGTGTTGTTGAGTTTGAGTCCGATAATCTTTTTATTATTTATTTATGTTATTACCGGACGATTAATATATTTTATTCGTCCGATTATACGGACGACTAGCAACGGCCTTTCGACTTGTCTAATCGTCCGATCATCGGATGAATAAAATATATTAATCGTCCGAATATACGGACGACTAGCAACGGCCATAATTTAATAAAATCACGAGACCGCGTAGCGGTCGAGGGGTTTTATTTTTAATTATTTTGCATGAAACTATTTTCCAAAAAGAAAAATCAAATAAAAAACTTACTGAGCATAGTTTGACAGATTAAATTTATAGGTTGAGTGATATACGTCTAGATTATTTCTCAAATTAAAGGAAACTATTTGACAATTCATAAAACCTGACGTATGTGTCAAAATTTATAAATATTTTTTTAAAGAAAATTCCATTAATTTAAGGTATGTAATAAGTAATACTTGATATTTCGTAAACTAGATAACTTATTTTTTATTGTTTTTAAAAAAATGTTTGTTAAAACTTGTAAATAACACCATAAAATCGTAAACAAAAATCCAATATGGAGGCTGAAATTTAATCGCTGTTAAATAGTTCTAGTGATTTAATCGCTTATTTAAACAAAATTTATTCGAAAATTCAAGGCTTTTGATTGGTTCATATTATAATGAGGGAAATAATCAGTAGAAAACGTGCCGTTACTAAGACATTTTATTACTTAAAAATAGTCTAGTGAAATAGTCTTTATAAATACATGTAAATGGTTAAACTTTTATACCCCTGTTGCTATGGATTTTCTTTCAGCATAAAAAATGACTTCACCACCTTAATAAATACAAATTTGTGTAATTTCCATAAATATAGATTTAAAGACAAATGTCAGTGTGAATTAATTTTTAAGAAAATAATGAACTACAGTATAATTGTCATAATTATCAATTGATAAAGGACCTTGAGCATTCATTTCCTGTCTAGTTTTTGTTAATTTGAATGTGTTCGCGAAATGAGAAATTCGTCTGGAAAAGTAATTATTAGCCTTTTAAATGTCGTCTGTTTTAAAGGGTACTTGAACGAAATTACTTATTCGCACCATGAAAATAGACTACCGCTGGGCCACAGCTGGCGTCATCTCGTTGACATTTCAATTTCATCCTGCATAGATCCGTAGAGTTTGTGGGTGAATTTTACTCAGCGATTTATCAAATTTTTAAAAGAATCCTTGATTCATTTTTGTTTTTAATGCAAAAGTATTTCTTAACAAAAAAAATCACTTTAAAAATTTAAAAATGTCCAATTCAGTGTTATAAAGTTGAGTGTCATTTTTTATATTTTGCGCTAAATTGTTGGATAAAATTTGGAATCACCATGTATAAGCTAAACCCTTATTAATAGTTGCATAAAACCATTATCGAATTAGTGCAATTAGATAAATTTTAGCCAACTAAATACGATTTACATGCATAAAGAATGAAATAATTTAAAATAAATTTAACATAAAATCAATACCAATCATCAAGCATCGACAATGGATTTAGCAAACAAATTTATAATTTTCGAAATTTTAGAATCTTGTTTAACCCTGGTTTATTTATTTGTAAAAAAAATGTATTTGTTGTTTCATTTATTCCCATTAGCCTTAAAAAATTAAATGTTAAATTACCTAAAGTTTCGAATAATATTATTATATTACTTCATTAGTAATTAATGCATGTACTGTATAATTTGACAATATTGGTTTCGTTATTATAATTATTTTAAAATAAACCGTTACTAAATCCATTTCAAATCAAACTTTGCCAAAAACGTTTTTTTATTAATTTTTATAATGTTGCCTATATCAAATTTTTTTATAAAACCCACGACCTGTATTTTTACGAATAAATATAATTGGGGGCCCGGAAAGCATAATCAGCTTAGCGCTCGAACAGCACGCAAAATAATAGGCGTCACCGTGCAAAGAACTTGTCAATTAAAAATTATGATTCAAATGAATTTAAAAAATGCCACGTCATGGATTTAATACGCGCCATGATGTGACGTATTTTTTTCATGCTCTCGTAACCATATCGTAAAAAAGTGATTAACAAAATTTCATATTTTTGAATTTTTGTAAATAGGCTTATTTTGTATAGCTTAAGGAAACTTTTCGGAAAATTTTACTTTAATTGATAAATAATTATAGCTGTGGTATAAATAAACATATCAAGTAACACTAATGCTCTGCGACCTCCAAGGTCGCTTTAAAACTATACAATAAATTTTGAAATAAAACCAAAATCTTTAAGATAGCCTTAGGACCATCATAAAGAAGCTTCTAGCCAAAAATAGCCTATCCTAAAAGGGTCTTCAAGACTTAAAACTATTTTTAAATCATTTCGTTTTCATTTTATATTTTTAAAAAGTTTTTCAAGGCAACTTTAAATTTATGTATAAAACTTATTTGAATTTCAAATATACTTGCAGCATACAAAAAGGGTTTTATTTTGTTTACCAAAGTGGAAAAATTTTGTTTATAATAGTTAATGGCAAAGTGGTAATATTTTAAACCTAATGCCATATACATATAAGCAGATCATAAAATATATTCAAATGCAAACTATTCTGGTAAAATATTTAACAACGGTTGTCACTTTTTTGACAAATATAAAAAAAAACTTCTAAGCTTCTACATAACTCGAGCGCCATCAATTTAATGATTTTTTATTATTTAAAAAAATATCATCAAACTTTATTTTGCACCTAAACATCTAAATGCTTTTCTTTATCAAATTGCATGTTTGGACGTCTATTTACTCTTTATTTTAAAATTGAATTGCTTAAATATCTTTACTCATGACCTTATTGATTTAAAGTGGTCTATTTACTCTTCATTTAAAAATTGAATTGCTTAAATATCTTTACTCATGACCTTATTGATTTAAAGTGGTCTGGCGCGCGATGGAAATCCTAACCTTACAAATTGTTTTAATTTAAAATATTTGTCGCTAATATTTTTCATTTTAAATATGTGTTTGTATGTTCTTTAACGTATAAAGTATTTAGATACACAATCTGCACTGGTTTACTAAACTAGCTTATGGAGAAGATCCGAATGTGGAGGGGGTAGAATTAGTTTTAATAAAGTAGTTAAACATCTAACAGGCATTTCTTTCAACCAAACTGACTAAATTAAAACCTTTAATCATTAAAATATTCTTAATGGACTCTTTAAAACGTAAAAATTATGATTTTGGATTAAAAGTGGAATTTTATTAACATAAAAAAAATAGTTTTCTTACAAAATGCATTGTTTTAAAACCAGCTTGCTATTTCATTCTTTAAAAAAGTAAATAAGTTTTAAAATAGCCAATGTCGAGGGTATTATAAAACCATTAAAAGATCAATAGAGCATTAAGAGCAAATAGTTCTTTTATTTTAATTTAAAGAGTACCTACATCAAATTATTTGCAAAAATAAGTGGCTTTTAAGAAGAACATATAGTTTATGTCAACCTTAACACCAATATCGTTTTATGGAACATATTAAAGCACTTTTAAACCCAAAATAAATCAAAAGTATCTTACAATTGTTATTTGGGATGTTTGTTATTAAAACTTTTCTTTTCAAAATATCGCCCTTTTTGGTTTACATAAAACTTTTTATCTCCGTTATTTATTGTCGTATTTTAAAAAATAAAAGAAGTTTTTTGGAATTTGCAGTTTAGTGGGTATCTACAATTTTAACAAAAACATCAACCAACAAAGATAAAGAGGTTTATATACAAACAAAAGAAGGTGGATTTCATTTATTACAAATAATACAAAAATTAACACAATTAAAAACATTTAATTGTGCCTTTTGTTTATTCTTCTTCTCCAAGTGTATATTCTTTATTTTAAAAAGTTTTCCAAAGTCAATTTAGCTCCAACTGACCAGATACATGTTTTAACGTTCATTGACTTCAGCGAGATGAATTCGCCATTGGACAATTTTCACGGAAAATTTCAAATATTGTTAATTTATGAAGTTATCGCGAGTTAAGTTTTAAAAAATATATATATTTTCTTAATTTTTCATTTTTTCGTTTTTATTTTTTATCTCGGTAATTAATTAAAAACATCGAATGGTATATTCTGTAACAAGAACGGTCATATTTCGTAATAGTGGTAGAAAAAAAAAGATAACACTACATTATGAAGCATTATTTTGCCTAATGTCCGAACGCGTTCGAGAGCTAATGTTATGCTTTCTGGGCGCCTTAATTTTACTGCAAATTATTTAGTAAAAAATTATAAATTATAAATTACAATAATAAACTTTTAGTTTTCTGGCAAATGTATTATGGCCACTTGCACCGTTTTCTCTAACTGATAAGTGCAGTTAAATAAACTGCCAAGTTAAAAGGTAACAGGAGATTAGTGTCTAAAATCTTGCACCGTGATTTTTTCACTATGGTTTAAAATTTAACTAGTGATCTAGGGAATTTGACTAAAAAATGGAAAATATTGGTGCTAATAACTAACTTCACACTTATTTGTTAGATTTGTTAGAGTTCGATTCTTTATAATCTGTGATTCGATTCTATTTCATGTACGACGGATTCAGTTGATGGTAAGAGAGAATAATATAGATACAGAACCTAAAAAAAAGAGAGCTCGCTTCTCAAATTTTTCAGAAAATAAAAAAATTATTTAATTAATCTCGTGGATACAAGGGTATCATTGAAAACAAAGAGACAGATAGAGCTAAAACAATTAGAGCAGGAAATTAACAATAAAAAGGATGAAAAAGAAATGACTCTTTCGGATTTAAAAATTTTAGAAGAAAAGAAAAACTTAATATATTATAATAATAAACAGAAAGTGACTATTTATTTTATTTTAATTTTAAATAAGTATAAATTAAATAAAACATTAAAAATATTATTCACATTAAATTTTATAAATTCGCAAAATAATCTTGTATTAATTGATTTTGAAACATAATGCGATCTTGTGGATGAGTAACAACAGGGAACTCCAGTTCATGGCATTAATCAGCAGGCAATGGCGGCTCTGGTTTATTCATGTCCCTAGCAATATTATGTAGTAAGGTTGCAGCCGGAATAATGGACAAAACTATCTAGTTTTAATCTTAAGCCATATGCCAACACTGAAAACCTTCTTTTCCAAATTCCAAATACTCTTTCTATTATATTTCTGGTTCTTAGTAGTGACTCATTATAGAGTTGCTGACCTCTATACCTATAACTATAGTTATTGGATTTGCTAAAAATGTCAATAAATTATATCTTTGGAAAAAACATCTTGAATACCGATGACTATTACTTTTGAGGTTATAAATCGTTAACGTTGGATTAAATATATGGGATTTTTTATAGGCAAATCATCTTAACTAATTTTGACAAGAATTAAGATATGATGTTTTTATTTGCTAGTGTCGATTTGTGCAGATAAAACAAAACAAAACATTATGGTTTCTGTTTAAAGTTAAAAAAATAATAATATAAATTTTGATAAATATATAGTATGTACTTTATACTTTTAATTAAAAACTTATGAAGTTGACGTCTTGTTAATGTAATATAATTAATATCTATTAAGGATAACTAATACCTAAGTTATAAGGACTTTACCAATAAACATAACTTTACTAAAATAACACTGAGCAACATTAATTTTCGTTTAATGTAAATTATCTAAAAAAGTATATCGGTGAATATAAATAAATGGTACATATTATACTATATAGTAACATTATATATTATATTATTTTTCTATTAAGAGAAATAATTTAAAAGTCCTTTTAGTTTTATATTATTAATTTCAGTAAATTATATTACAGACTATATTTCCAAACGTTTTTGAAGTGTCGAATTCAAAATTTAACTTAAAATTTACCCATCACGTCAGGTTTTTGACGAAGTATAAACCAAAGATGGAAAAACATAGAAATCACGAAATATTTTTTTTACAAAACTCGTTACGTCATCTGAAAGTTTTACTCCTTTACTTCAAACTCTTTTTCCTCTTCGACAAATCGTCAGTTGAAGTTTATGGTTAAGGGTTTAGGTTAAAATTTGATTTATCGTTTTGATCATAAAATTCAAATGCGAAGTTTCTAAAGAGAGTGAGCAATTGAGGTCGACGTTAAATTCAGCGCATCAAAAACTTTTTAAAATGCATTTTGGTTATGTTCTGGCAAAAAATAATAAAAGTTGGTTAATGGGTAATTACTCTTTTTTTGGATTATTAAAGATAATTACAAATATCTTAAATTTTCAAAATGATTTATTTTTTATTAGTAAAATCTATTACTTATTTGACTAGGTTTTAGACAGCTGGACTAGTTTAATTGTTCAAAAAATTTATTTGTTTAGGAGTTTCGTTTTTCTTTAAAAACTTAGTATTTTAAATATAGATCGCTTACCAGTGCTTACTTTTATATAAAGCAAGCAAAATATTAAATCTTGTTTTTCAGTGTATTAATTTTGATCTTGTTTTAGCGACTTGACGATCGATATATCCTATTGCACGGAAAACGTGGTGTTCGTAGTCTTAGTCATTATTGCGATAGCCGAGGAATTTCCGGCGTTGGTAAGTAATTAATTGCTTGGAAAGTTGTCGTTTTCGATGAAGCGAAATAATGCCTTTAACTTTTCCCGTTTACTTTTTAGTCGAGGTGCTGGAAAGCGTTTAAGGAATCGATGACTATTAGGCGAGTCCTGTCAACTTTGTGCGTTATACTGCTGGGATCAGCCAATATTGTGGATACGGTAAGAAAAAAATTATAAAATCAGTTTTATTACAAAAATGTTTTGTATTAAAATAAAGTAAATTTAAAAGGAAACGACGTACACGTCATCGATGACGTCATAATTTTGCGCAATGGTACCATTACTAAATGTATAAAACGAAGTCTGTAATTGAATATTTTAATGCATTTTAAACAACTTTAGTTGGCAGCAATTGCAATCCCAAGCAGCATTTTTAGTTAAAATAACTACAAATTTACTACTAAGTCAACTTTAAACTATTTTTTACGGTTTTAATCCTTTTTTAATAACTAAAACTTTCCTTATTATATTTTAGAAAAAAAATTTTGAAAAAATATTATATAAATGTTTAGATAAGTAATGGATGCCATCTTAAAAAAATCATTATGGCGAAATGAAAAAAATTTTCCCTTAAAGTTTTATTTTTCACTTTAAGCTTATTTTTCCTTGTTTAGTCAATACTAATAGTATTTATTACCACTAATAACCCTAAAAAATACCAGGCAAATAGGTATTATTTACGGTTATAAAGTAGTCTTAATATCGTAAAATTATGACTTATGAGTAATATTTACCATTAAGTAAAAATTCTGAGGTTAAAATTACCGTTAAATTTTCCTTTAGATGAAATACACTTATAAGTAATTTTCTTTCGTAAAAATTACGTCCCTCATAATACTTTAAAGTGTTGAAACTTAAGGGTTGTTAAAATAGGTAAAAATAACATAAATAAAACTTATTAAATAACTTTAAAAAAAGTTTTACCTCAAACTATTTTTTTAAAGTTAATTTAACAAAATATTTACTTAAATTAAGTAATATTGCCTCAAAGCTCTACGATTTTACTTAAAATGCTGCTTGGGATGTTGTCATGTTTAGATTTAAATCTGGCTTAATAAAATGACGCATAGAAAAAGAAATTGACGTTTTAGAATTTCGAAGCTGTCAGCTGTGTTTTTGAATAATTCGTGTATAATTTAGTTTATTTTGTTTGTTGTTGGTGTTATTTTATATCGTTTAAGTTTTTATTGCCGTTTTTGTGTTTGTTATATATCATTTTTTTTTGTTTTTCCTGTATTTAAAATCTGAATAATTTAAATAGACGGAGTCAAGAGTTGGTATTATCCTTAATACGCTATTTTGAGGCAGAACGGGATAATAATGGACCTTTGTTACCTTTAACAGCTCTTAGAGAGGTAAATAGGATTATTATTAATTATATATTAGAATATTTAACAAAATATACTATATTCTGTTGGATCCATAAAATAAGATTATATATATAAAATAAGATTATATATATATACCAGATACTGACTTTAGATGGCAAAATTTCTGGATTTTATAGCTGAAAGTCTTTAAAAATGGCTAAAAACATACTCTGACTTTTGACATGTATTATAAGGTCCCAAATCTAGGGACCCTGTGTATTATTTATGTAAACGCCATCTATCGCCCTGTAGTTCCACTACCACTTTTACTTGATGCAATGATTAGCATCACATTGACAACCGTGCCAAATCAACTGATTGATGACGTGCACGTCGTTTCCTTTTAAATTTGAAAAAAATGTGAAAGGTATTTCTTTATTATATACAGGGTGAGTCTTTTAACTTAAAATTTTGAAATATTTCAGTAATTGGGTATTTACTCTGTATACCATTCTGAAATAATTTTTCATTGGGGAAATAATTATGTTATTAAATTAAATTAAGTACTAATAACTAAGTTTCCTAAAGTTAAAGTTTCATACATGATTTCATTTAATTAGAATTAATCAGTTTAATACTCGTTTAATTTTTTTTATTCTTGTTTTTGTTTGTTATTTGTTGTTATCCTCGTGTTGAAAATAAAAAGAGTCCGGCTTCAAACAACCTTTAGAAACAACTGAAATAAATTTTATTTAGTTTGAAGATTAATTTGCGAACAAAAAGACTTGTTTTCGTTAGACAGTTAGGTTCTTAATGGATGTTTTAACAGTGGACGAAAAAATAGAAATGGTTTTGATTTATGGAGAAGCAGGCAGAAATCTTGATGATGTTGTTAATATCTACTCTCTTAAAATGAAATAGTCAAAATTTTACTATTTAAATTAGTACCAGCATTTTTTATTAATAAAATAGTCCTTTTCACTTTTAAATAGTTATTTTGAACTACTTAAATAGTTAAAGTTGGACTAATAATAAGTCACCATCCTTGAATATTTCTGAGAGTTAAAAGTAACTAATTTCTTTAATCGTTTGCGGCCAACAACAAGTTATTGTTTAAGTTAAATGCATATAGGCTCCATGGTTAAATGACCCTTAAAAACAAATAAAGATGTAAAAAGTTTAGCTTAAAAACAGCAACACAAAAAATATATTCAACAATATTAAAGACAGATAAAACTGTTTTTGTAAAAGTGACTGATGGCTCATTAGTTATCACATCCGGTTGATAATCTGCTAATTTAACTATTTCATTTAGTAGAATTTGACCAATTATTAGTGACTGCTTTTTCACTATGACAATTAATCAAATATGACTTATAATTCATTTTAAGAGAGTACATTCAGCGTTTTCCGGAAAAAAACTGATCGCGTGTTTCATTTCAACGTAAAATCAAACAGTTTACTACAAACGGAAATGTTAAACCGAAAAAAAGGGTTCGTTGAGCAACAGTCACTGATGAAATAATGAAATTAATTTATTAGCAGCCGTTGCTGCTAATTCCCATGCAAGCACACGAAAATTATCTCGCGATTCCAGAATATTCCAGAGCAGTGTTATCAGAATATTAAAACGAAATAAATACCATCCTTATATTTCGTTACATCAGGAGCTTCATGGTTTGGATTTTCTAAATCGGGCAACTTTTGTCATAGGGGGCGTGAACAAATACAACAAAATCCAATTTTTTATCATTTTGTATTGTTTTTGGACAAGTCGTCCTTTACGAACCACGGAACGGTAAATCGGGATCGGCATTACTGTAGTGTTGAAAATCTGCGTTGGCTCCATCAAGTTGAACATCAGCGTCCTTCGACTGTCAACGTGTGGTGTAGAATGGTTGGCAACAAATTCATCGGTCCCTTTATCATTGAAGGGAACTTAAACTTAAATGTCAAAATTTACCGAGATATTTTGGAAAATATACTGCCCACTACATAACATAAAATTAACACTGATAAAATGTTACTATCAAACAAGTGAAATATGTGATAATGAAAAAGAATATAAAAATGTGTAAACTTAGCGGATGTGAAAATTATTTATCCAAAGGCCCCAATTAATGTCTTTATTATTTCCGGTTACCTGAAACGAATTATTATGTATTAACATAATAAATTTGGTCGCTTACTAACCAGAATTATTTGTTTAAAACTACCCACACATTTATTTTCTTACAATGGAGACTATTTTTTAACATGTCTACTTTTGCAGAATGGAACTTTAAAGTGGTAATAATATGGGATGTAACAAAACGTGGCAATGACCACCGCAAATAAATATATAATGAAGTTTTGTCACATTCAAGATTTGTGCAAAGTTCCGAAAACGTTGGCCCTTTACACTAAAAGAAATTTGTTGCTAAAAGTAAATACAAATTTATACTAAAAATTTTATACTAGTGCTTTACACATTTATACTACTGTTTATTATGAATGTATGGTAAATTTTGTAATACATTTATTGTAAAGAAGATATGTTAGATCTAAATAAAAATAAACTTACCCTTACTATAAAATGTAAACTATAAGTGAATTACAGCAAAAAAATATTGCTAGAAACACCATTTATATTGCTAGGGCAGCAATAGGCTGCTAACCAAACGAATATATTTGTTTTAGCAATGTATGTGGTAGTCTATATATGAAACATAAAATATATTTGCCCTAATTATTTTTTTATTTAACTTTAGTATATATTTCTTTCAGTGTACTACTACTCCCACTTCCAAGTAATACTTAGGTGATGTGGTTTGGTTGTCGTTACTATTTATAATTCACTTTAGACAACTTTAAGGTGGTGTCAAAAGTGGTCATAACATAACATAACATACACCAAAAAGTTATTAAACTATAAAGTGTCTTCTGCTAGTGCAAATTACATGATTACAACTATGCTTATATACTATGAAGATATTTCAACTGTGTCGTGGTAGATTTTAACGTTATATCAGTTTTTGTCACTATGCTACTTGGGGTTGCTATGTTAACAAAATAAACAAGGCATTTAGCATCTTTGAAGTTAATATGGTTGATAAATCTATTTTTACAGTTTATGTCAGAAGTCCAAGACTATAGTATACTAATATTACTTCTAGTATTATATAAATTCAAATAATATTAAAAACAAAGTCCTAAATAAAAAAATTTCAAAAGGAGTTTTTAAATTTATTTATTATTTTAAAACTTTTATTTGGTTCAAGTAACTGCGGCACTTTTTAAATAATTATTCACAACATTACTGAGAAAATTTATAGTGTTTTAAAAGTTATGATGGGAAAACTACTTTTTATCCAAGTTTGACGGCCATTATTTATTTTAGGATACATTTTTAATGTTTGTTAATAACAGTCTACCTTATTTTCGCATGCTCATATCGAAAATTATGATATTTCAACTGGACCATACTTTATATTTAAATGATTATATATCGAACATTTTTTTGCAATATTGCGAAAACAAACGCTGGTTGAGCAAAATAATGGTCAATTTTGGATTCCGCTTGGACAAATTAAACCTTCCTAATCTGCAGCAAAATGGCTGTGCAAGTATAATAATACCTTCAAGTTTTTTTTTATAAAGTTAATTTATCAATATGATATACATTTAAAGCTTAACAATACTTGTTTCTGTATAAGGTACTACAAAATATTTAATAAATATTCATATAGTCCAGGATTTAATAAATTTTTATTGTATCACAACCAAATTTCTTTATAAACACAGCATAATCTCAAATGATTTATAATGACATATTTCGTAATGCTATTCCAGAAAACCCCTTTCTGGGTAGCTACTGAAAATATATCTTGTTATATAAAATGAAATTTGACAACCAAATACGTCTCATTCTTTATTTATTATTCTGCAAAGAGTTTTGTAGAAATTATTTACTTTATATTTTGTATTCAAAGAAAATATATTTTCCTAAATTCCCCATGGCACGTGATGCGTAACAAAACTCCAGGTATTAAGTAGACTTGTCCAACATTAAATATTTATTAAATACCATTTTGATTTTCCGTCGCTCCTAAAATATGTTAGGATGTTATGTTAGGATTTTAATTTTGTAAAATTTAAACGCTGTAAGTTTGAGTCCGCAACGTCATCGCTCGACAACGACCCAGTAGCACAAAATATTGGTCCTATATGGGGCGCGTCTATGCCCAATATTTTATCTGGGGCCATTATTGGATTTATTTATCCGATGTTCGCCCTATATTGGCATAAAATGATAATTTAATATATCTTGCCAATGTTTATTTAAGGTTGGTCCTATATTGGCATATTATTTTAGGCCAATATATCACTAACTATAGTCAATGATGCTTTCGGATTTCTAAAAGTGATATGTTACGACACACGTTGGGGGGTGGCGCAACCGACTACCATCCTTATTGTTTAGCACCAAATGGGTGAAAATAATAAAGGCCATTCTTGCATATTACCGTAAGAATAACAAGCCCGATACAAACGATTTTAGCATTTCATCGTAATTAAGAATAACATAGACGGTACACGACTTATCTTTTTGGTAGATTTTTTCAAAGAATTTGGAGGGTACATTTTATATCAAGTAACCCCCCTCTCCCCCTTATCATGTGGGTGGGCATTGTCACTCGCCCACCCGCTTCTTCGCCCCTAAGTACCTACTATAAGCATTTTCTGAAAACAAACGTTAGTCGACACAATCGTGACATATCACTTTTAGAAATCCTACTACTTAGTAAGTACTAGGTGGCTATCTGTTTTTTCTTTCAATTTCTCCCTCAACTTTCCTAAAATATAATGTAAAACAACTTCGGGCCAATGCGGATTTCCAATATCGGTTACATAATTTCAAACAACTTCGGGCCAATGTTGGGTTTCAATATTGGACCATGCTAGAAAAAATCTGACGAAAGATATATTGGCCCAATATTATTACGAATATTGGGCCAATATCTTTGTGCTACTAGGGCGGGGGTCTAATGACGTTGCAATTTTTAACTTACAACTTACAAGGTACCTAATGTAAAGAATTATCATTTAAATTTTTTTTTTAATAAATATATTTAGGTTTATTATGATTATAATGGTTTATAAAATAATTAAGAAATATGTATTAATTTTTTATGAAATTTGCAGTTTTTTAATTTATTATCTATAACAATGATTTTTCTATTTTAAAAATTTAAGTACCTGACGATTTTTAACGCATAATTTTTACCATTTTTATAAAAAAAATATGATGTAAAAATTTATTTTATGAAAACAAATTAAAACTAAAATCAATAAAAAATACAAGTAAATGCTTAAAAATCCAAATTTTGCAATAACGAAAGGTTGTCAATAGATTTCTCATGTGGAATAAATTCTTATAATAATAAAAAGTCCCCCCCTTAAAAGTCCGTCTCTAAAAATTATTTTTCCTGAATATTTTTAAAACCTTGAAAACTAAAAGAGTAATATTTGGTATAAATAACTTATATTTTATGCAAAAATTACTAAAAATAGAAGTTATGCTGTATAAGTTGGTCAATTTTAAACTTAGACCTAAGTTTTCATAAACTTTTTTCCTAAAAATCACACCATGCATATTATTACATTTAAAGGGGCTCTAGCTAACTTATGAGTCATTTCTCGCATGCTTATATTACATTTTTTTAAATGTTTTGTAAAGTTCCTGGTAAATTTTATGACAACCATTCATAAATACAACACGTGTATACGTGGGGTATAAGGTTATCCAAGTGTACACTTGGATAACCTTATACCCCACTTAATATATTTATTAAAATATGCTTCAGTCAAAAATTAATATAAACTGCATAAAAAACCTTTATCTACGACCACCGTGTAAAACTCCAAATTTTGTTTAATTACGCAAAATTACGCACTTGCCCCTGCGTAAATTCCTATTTACCACTCTTGTTATGTAAACTACTAGTGCCATTTTTTCAAAATTTTACAAAAAAACTTTTAAGTTTGCAATGTATTTATATTAACAAAACAATGATTTTTTTACTCCCACAACCATAGTGGGCCACGTCCGACTGGACCGGTAGACGGTGGCTGATTACATATCACCGCTGTCGCTGTACTTGTTTGCCCGTCTTTCGAGCGTGCAATACCACAGCTATCCGGCACTGATGAGTTCTAATAAGATTCTTAAGACGAAAACAGGCTGTCTGTTGGTGCCTGGTTCTGTAGCACGCTTAAAACAAAAGCACGAATCCGAAGTATTTGTACACTAAGTAGAAAACCATTTTTTGAAACCAAATTAAAATTGTTTTTCTTCCTGGCATGCCGTTGCAATGTTATCAAAAAGTAGAAAATCTCTTGATTATTTATTTTTATGATTATAAAGAGGATTTGGGTAAACTGTACAATTAATTCCAAAAGGGTCTGTTTTTGTTTAAATTAGAAATAATTTATTATATTATAAACCAAGTAAATTTTTTAAATTAAAAAAACAATTACTTTTAAACTAAGTTTTATTTTAAAGTAATAAAAGTTATTTCCCTGAAACGACCAATAAGTTAGATTTCAATATCGCCTCGGGAATTAAATAAACATTTTTTTTATATCTTTTTAGATTTCTTGCGTGCAAATTCAAAAGGCCCCGGAGAATTGCTCAACAACGGAAGATATAAACGCGGCTTGTTTGTATCCGTCTTATTTCTCCTACTTCGCGGTCTTAATTCTGGTCGCCTCGTCGCTTCCGGCTTGTCTATCCTATCTCTGGAAGAGTCTGCTTATGATTTTAATTGCGTGCGCTCAATGTCTTGTCAACATTGTAATTTTAGGACCTGCGCTCGACTGCGAGGAGTCCAGAAAACATTGGACAAGGTAAGTACATATTTATATTTCAAATGTTTGTATTATTTAAGTAATATTTTTCTTTCGCAACACAACTTTAAATAGTTTATTATAATTAATGTTATAAGTCTAAGAGAAGGCCTACAATTTAGCAAAGCACAAAAATACACTTCTCAGCAAAAAGGAATACAACATTTTATCTTCAGTTTTATTTGTTAAACAATACATTACATGTACATACAATTATAATAACAATTATTAAAAGTCCAAAAACAAGTTAAATAGCAGTTATCGAATTTACAGACCAGGATGTAAAAAACTTTATCTACGCCAGTGAGATAAGAACTTCTTATCCCACTCATTTTGAGTGAGATAAGAAGTTCATTAACGCACGCGTTTTTCTCTGCTTTTAACCAATCAAATAAAAAAGTCAAAATGTCAAAATAACCCTAAACTAAGTCTTAGACAAAAATAATTACCGTTTATTTTTTCATTTAGAGGCGTAGATAAAAATTTGTACAATATACGTGTGATAACGCTTTATTAACGTACTTTTGCGATTGCCCAATTTGTATAGAGCGCCACCGTCAAATGTAAAATTTGTATGTGTTATAAACACAGATTATAAAGGTTATAAATCGAAATGTATTCCTTGAAAATGGATTAAAAGTTTTACACAGTGAAAGTAAAGAAAATGTTTTATGAGCCCGAATTTAAGTTATAGTTTACTGCCGGCGAAATTATAAAGACAATAAAATAAAAACTTTTAAAATATTGGCGTTGAGGAACTATTTAATACTTTTGTATTTTTGTATTGAGATAATAAAATAATTTTTTCATTTAGTATTATTTTACAAGAAAGGTATTATTTTACAAGAAACTTCATCCCGTAACTAAAAGGCCATAAAGCCACAACTTTTCAATGTGTATTTAAAAGGTCACTTGGTGTCATGGAAACATGTACGATAATGGGCGTTTTAAACGTGGTAGTGGAAAAAAATATTATTTTTTTTCAAGCGGCCATGATATACAACCTTATATGCATGTATAGAGATAGTTGAAGTGCGTCTTTTTCATTAGCGGCAGACAAAAAACTCAAAAAAGCCTAGGGATAGAAGTAAATCCATAGGTGACTCAATAGACGTCAAATAATAAAATTAATTTAGCATTTCATACTAAGCAATCACGATGTATTAATTATATTAATTATAATCGCACGGAATATTTAGTGATTATTTATTAAATTTTAATTGAACGAAATAAAGAACAACTAGTTTATTAGTATAATATTATGATGATAGACGAGTCGCCAATGTCGGAATTTCAAACAAATGTCAGTACGTCAAAATTAATTCAAGCGCAGCATTTTGACAGAGCTGTGTTTATTTTTAGTTTAGGATATTTATCGGCATTGTAAGTAAGGGTTATAAGTTTTTTTAGTTTTTATCAATAATTTCTAATGATTTTAGCCAAAATTTTATCCCACATGATTTAATTGAAGAGCTGCAGTGCGTGTAATTGTACATTTAATGTAAATTTTGCTTATTATATTTATATTACGCCCTTGAAAAAAAATAGTATATGTTATTTGGAGTAGAAGCTCTTTTTGTGGTGAGTACAGAGATTGACGGCCGAAGCGTAGCTGAGGCAGGCAACTGTACGAAGCACAAAAAGAGTCACTTCTACTCCTTATGACATAATCTACTATTTACGTCCCCGCTTTTAATAACCTACTTAATAAATTAGTCAAAAATGACTACAGTAATAAGTGGCTCTTACACCATGGTTTACCATAAAATTGTCCCCTGAATCCGAAAATACCGTCAAAAATTATGAAAGAGGAGCAGATATAGTCAATTCCATATTATATGGAAAATTGACTATATCTCTCTCGACGACATTTTCGGATTCAGTGGACAATTTTACATGGAAATTGACTGCTAAATGTTCGGTATATAAATTGCTATTGACGAGAATTAGTCTGCTTTTTCGACACTTAATCATTTTTGACTAATTCATGTTTAGAGAGCATTACATCAAAATTTAACCATCTAAATTAACCATAAGAGGTGTGATTTTTAAAGTGATTGTTTCAAATATTTGGTAAAAATGTTATCGTGAACTGATGAACAGGTGCGATTTGGCGTTATTTTTTTTTAATACACTGATTTTGATTTTTTATAGACGATCACCTCGCCACTTTTAGCAATAAATTTAAAGCGTTTGATTCGTCGCTAAACATTTTCGGAACAATTTTAGTTAACAGTCATATTCAAATTATACTTCAAAATCGTCTGAACACTAGTTAATCAGCAATCATCAAAGGTTGTTAAAGATTTTGAGGGCTCTTTTATAATTTCTTAAACACTCTACAAAGCATACAGGTCTACAAACTGATCAGTATTAACGTATTAAGAAAAAATTGTTCAACGATTTCCACGTATCATTATGAAACTTTATATCACCCTAGAATAATTTTTTTTATCTACAATTTACATATTACAAGAGCATAAATGTTATAACACACCAGTGTTTTATGATAATTAAAAAAACGAACAAAGTCAGGTTCACAGACAAAATAGACTTGCCTTAGGGAGAAAATGATACGGCCGGACGGGTGCCTGAACGGGTGCCTGTTTTCCAGTTCGCATCATTCATATTTGAGCAGTTGACCTGTGAGGATATATTATTTATGTAAAATTCTTTGAACATTATGGGTAAATGTGTTGTCAAAGTGTGTCCTAGTCGTAGTGAAACTAGTTCCAGCCAATTCCAACCAATTTATTTTTTCCAGTAAGTAGTAATTACGAGATAAATTTTAAGCGATTTTATTAATTTTGCATGTCAATACCTTGCGTGCGCACACAGATGTTGTGTTGTTCTCTCCTTTGCACAGAGCCGTACGTCGTTCATTCTGGAGCGTAAAAGTAGATGAATTTCTTTGATAATCCACTAGGAATATTTTAAATAAAATATAATATTAAAATAATACTTTTTTCACTTTTAGTGGAAATTTATTTCATTTGGAGTTATTTATTCTGACTTTTTAGCGAAATTGGTCTGTTTTGTTCAGTTTTTTATTTTAAAATTTTCAGAATTTTAATTTTTTTTTATTTTAAGAGCTTAATTTGCCTTTTTTTGATTAGAGAATTTATAATTTATTCTATTTTTTTTATTTTTTTTTATTAAAGATTACATTAAAATTTGTTTAAATACATAATTTATTTAATTATTTTTACGTTTTTTCGTGTTTAAAATCTATAACGAATTTATGTACTTACAAATATATAAATGTAAAACAAAATAAATTTAATACTTTTTAAAAAGATACCGCTCGTACGAAATTATTTAATACGGGCCTGGCAGAATACATATCTTCTCTTATATAATATATAATATAATGTATACATTCCCTTGCCCCCCTTCCCCGATTTATGGCACGCTGGTTTCATGTTAGCGATACTGAACAGGGCAAGTCTATTTTGTCTGTGGTCAGGTTTCACTATTTATTTTGATTTAAATTTACATTAGTATTAAATTTGAACACCCTATTGGCCTAGTCTAATAATAGTCCTAAATATGCCCTCTGATACGGTGGTGTACTTCTACTCGCCCTGGCAGTTGATGGTAGAAATATCACCCCCTGCATTAGCCAATAGTGGGGGATTCTATGTACATTTGGTAGTTTTAAGAAAAAACACTATTTATGGAATTTTTAACAAGGTGTTGATAACAACAGGTTGCGCATATTTTGTCCACAATATACAAAGAAAATGACGCATTTATTATAATAACGAAATATGCCAGCAGCACATCCTCTGTTATTGCTAACGTTACCTTCTTTGGTTATATCATTAGAATTAAAATCTTTTTTGACTTCTTCCATATGGACATTTTGGTTTAGGTATTAGTTATATTTTATTTTTAAAAATCTGAAACTATGTTTCTTTTAAACTTAACAAGCAATATCCGTTTGAAATGTTTACATAAACAACAACAAACACTGAATAAATACAGTAAGCTGACAAATAACTTCTTTTATTTTTAATGTTTATAAATTTTTTTACTATAATTTATTTGTACTTACCCTGATAAAATTTGTATAAACCTAAATCTTGTTGATCGTGATTACATGATACATGGGAAATCACGACCAAATGCATGTTATAGTTTATATTGCATATAATCTACCCTATTACATAAATATTTTACAAAAATTTAATATTACCTACAATTCATTTTATAACCAATCTCGCTTAGGTGGTCGCCATTCCCCCACTCTACCCTATAGTAATAATGTGTTGACATACAATGTTTTCCGCAATATTACAATTCTGTGGTAGTGATCTACATAATTAATCCCCTAGTAATATTTAAATTGTCGATAAAACGTTGCATTGTACTTGCGGATTAACAAGCAATAACAAACATTTCAGCGTGTTTTATTTACTTCTTATTTCACACATATAATAAATATCTAGTATAGCATTAATTATAAACTTGTGGTGTTTATTGCCATATATTCGCTTCACGAATCACTAAATTATAAGGATGTAAATTTGACCGATTGGCATAAAGGCTAAGATAGTAATTGCTCAGAGAAACCAAAGCCTAGAGACAAAGGGTTGAAATGTCTTGGACTTTGATACTCAATGAACCTGATTTGCATTAACAAAGACACCTTAATTACCAGCAGAGGAACTGATGACCCTGGTCAAAACTTAGCTTTTAGTCGACAAATTACTATTTAAAGTTGGTTAATATGTTGACTTATCAATTTGTGGTTCCAAATTATAGTAATTTGTAAGTTGAGCTCATGTTTATAAATAGTTGGGATTTAGTAGCACGTTCTAAAGTTTGTTGATATTTTAACTACATTAAGTCTATTCTATTCAAACTCATTCCTCAAATTATATTTGTACAGTTTTATTGCATATAAATATATACGAGTATAAAATATCTAAACTAACAACACACCATGTTTTCTAGTTATTTGATAGTGATAGAATTTATTATTAGTCTCTTAATCTTTAAAAAGGCTGGTACATTTTTGTTGCTCTATTTATAAAAAGATCTTTACAATCAAAAACAAATTTACTTTTTTAATTTAATTTTAATTTATTTAGGCATTGTTGACGTACCTCCATACACCCTCTATAAATATTTGATCCTTTATTAATGGTGTTTTCTCTTTTTAGCCTAACAAAAGGTAAATACACCCTATCAGGCCTACTGTTGACTGCCACATTGGCTTTGGCGTTCCTGGCAAGACACGTAAGTATAGACAAAAAACTATTGAGCAAAATACGAGGGTGGTTCAAATATAAACCGGAATTTTTGAATAAACGGGCGAAAAATTTAGTGTCGTAAAAGTGTCTGCACTGGATGTTAGACTGGTCTGTTACGAAGCGTAGAGAACAGCCGGGACTCCGTAACCTCGCTTTTCAGTGTAGTTATAGCCATGAGCGAGAAGGATGTACCAGTGTCTGTTGCGCAACGCATCATTATTCGTATTTTGGTCAAAGATAATGTAAAATCCGCGAAAATTTTATCAAAAATTACTTGAGCAGTTCAGGGATGAGTGCCTCTCCAAGACTCAAGTGTATGAATGGTGTTCCGCTTTCCGAAAAGGCCGAGAAGTGGTGGCACTTGCCATATGCGCGGCGCTCCAAAACAAGTGTTACAGATGAGAACGTCAGCGCTGTAGAAAAACTCATTTTGGAAGACCGACGCAGTACTGTACGCGACATGGCTGAAGAATTGGGCATCAGCGTAGGTAGTATTAAGCAAATAATTCATAAACGGATCGGTTACCGCAAAATTTCAGCCAGATGGGTGCCAAGACTTCTGAATTTTGAGCAGAAATTCACACGCTGGGAAGTTTGATGAAAACATTGAACGAATTGGATTGGGAAACACTGGAACACCCTTCTTATAGTCCCGATTTGTCGCCATGCGACTAGTATTTGTTCGGTCCATTGAAAGAGGCACTTGGCGGACTGCGATTCGAAAGAAATGCGGAGGTAGAATCCTTCGTGCGCGAATGGTTACGTGACAAGCCGAGAGATTTTTACGAACAAGGCATCCGAAAGCTTCCGGAGAGGTGGCAAAAGTGTGTAGAGTGTGACGGAGACTATCTAGAAAAATTGTAAAAAATTTCAGCTCTGTAACTTAATAATAAAAAATTTTATAGCAAAATTCCGGTTTATATTTGAACCACCCTCGTACTTGACCGAGAACTGAATTTTAAAATGCAAATATAGTGCATTTACACGACTTGCTTTCGTTTTATTCTAAAGAACGTAAAACGGAATATAGATTTAAACGAGGGTAGCCTTGTATAAAGGACGTTTAAAAGAAGTTACATTAAGATGTTTTCTAGTCGACTGCGTTGTTTTATATTTACATTAACCATTTGATAATAATTATAAGTTAGCTGTGTGTATAGTTTAGATGTAAGTAAGCTTTGACTAAATACAAGCAGCGATCAATTCATTAAAACAAATCGGTTTTTAAATGTAAAATCGATATCTTACCCTAATAAAGCTTAATTACAAAGTCAAAATTGGATTTTTATCACTAATTAAATATGTAATGAAATGTCCCATAATGTATATTACAGTTTTATTTTTGGGCCTTTTAGTCGTAGTTTTTTTTAGTTTATTAAATTTAATCAATATTCTTTAAAAAATTTAAAGAAATAAGACAGAACAAGTTACATTTTAAAAATTGAAGAAAAATCAATTAAAAAAGGAAAAGTAGTTTATTATAATTATTATTAAAATTACGATAAATTATTTTATGTCGCAAAAAAAAATTTAAAGAATTTCGAAAAAAAATTCCTATTTGGATAATTTTTACAAAGTTTATAATATTTTTAAGAATTATGACAAAAAATTAATAATTTTGGCTTAATATACAGTGTTTCCGCATATGGAATACACAATAGGAAAAAATCTTTATCTACTCCTATTGTATAATTTTGTTTTTGTTTTCGTGAATATTGATAAACATTATAAATTTCCTTCCTAACAACGTGAATAATAAACTCATTATTCACATCGTTAGACATCAGTGATTGGCCTATTTCAATATTCACTGTGATTTGAACCAATCGGTTTTTATTGGCCGATTGATTGGCCGATTTCAATATTCACTGTGATTTGAACCAATCGGTTTTTATGAAAGGCGACTATAATAACATTAAAAAATTGGTAAAAAGTAAAGTTACCCATTTAACAAATGTCAGATTTTATTTATTTTTTAAAAACATTTAATTATCTACTTATTGAAGTAGATAAAGTACATTTAGTATTAAACTCGAAATTATGCGCTTTATTCATTTGGATGATTTGAGTATCTCATCTCTCGTATAATAATACACAGAAAAAACGCTAGCCTAGCATGAATGGGTGTGCCATTAAACCAATGGGATCTTGTAATCCGTATTCCTGAATAACAGTTCCTATAATACCAATAGGTAGTTAGCACTTGGTTTATAATCGTTTCCTGTTTTTAAATTAACAACAAAAGTAATCGCTCCTAAATCTATTGATATTAATATTGATATTTATTTGTTAGAATGGTAGAATGTTATTGCATTAAATTCTAATTTGATTTATTTAATAACGTTACTATTGTATGTATACTATGTATACATTTAACGCAATAAATTCTTTGACATTTGGGCAAAATATTTCCCTATTTTGGTTTAATAGTAATTAATTGAGAAAATAACAATTTAGATTGCTTCAATTTTAATGCATTCAATGACAGAGCTGTTCTTGGTACTATGTTAGATTTTTTTCTGTGTATACTATTATTTTTAATTTAACGTCAAAAAGCATTTCTTTATAAAAAGTCCTGCTTAGAGCCATTCCACGCGTAACGGATAGGACATTTGCCGTGTTTTTATTTACAAAATAATATTGTTCTATTATATTACCAATGTCAAATTTTTATAAATTGTTCTAAACTAAAGCTGTTTAACAAGGTTTTTATTTCGCAAAATTAGGTATCGTGGTTGACTGTTTAATTCCTTAAAAACTAATAATTTAAAGCGTAACGGACGGGACTTTGTAATAGTCCCGTCCGTTATAATTAAATTATTAATTTTTAAGGAATTAAACAGTCAATCACGATACCTAATTTTGCCAAATAAAAACCTTGTTAAAAAGCTTTTGTTTAGAACTATTTATAAAAATTTGACATTGGTAATAAAGTTATAAAGTTATAAAGTGCTCTTTTAGTTCCACCCTTACATCCAAACTAAGATGTCCCATAAGCCAACTGAATGGCTTGTGCGGGTTAGGGGTAGGAACGGACCGACGGCTTAAAGTCCCCTCCGAAGGACTATAATAGAACAATATTATTTTGTAAATAAAAACACGGCAACTGTCCTATCCGTTAAGCGTGGAATTGCCCCTTATTAAGAAAATATATTAAAAATAAGAAAAATTTTATAATAACTAACAAATAAGAAAAAAATTTAAAATAAAAATTCCAATATTTATAAATATTTAACATAACCTCCCACGTAACTTATGCCGTTCACTACGAATAATTTTCGGCTTATTCAGTTTATGTATTGCTTTTTGCTCTCGTTTATTTCCGGTTTTAATGTCATTGTAAAAATGTTAAGTAAAAAAGAGCCTTCACGTAATCGAAATACTAATAAATTAGATGTTAACGTTATATTGACAAAATAAATAATTGTAAATATTAAAACTTATATTTAAAAATTTGTATTTAAACTTTGTGTTAGTTTATAAACAACTTTATTTCATAAATTTTTTTGTAAAAAAGAATAAATAATAATACTTTTCTTGAAGCATTTCAAAGTTTTTTCTTATTAATTAACCCTGTACTTAATCGCGGACATATACATATTACCCTAAAAAATATTATGATAAAACATAATTGCTCAGAAAAAATAATTGTAGGTTAACTCTTAATTTGACCATATACAGGGTGCAAAAGGCTTAACTTAAAATTTACTAATTCTTTTGGTATACAAGAGCTCTACGTTTGATACAAAGTAACGTAAGTTTAAATACGACCGTTCTGGGTTGTATTAGGGTGAGGTATCCCAAATTTTTTAAATATAAAGTAATTTAAAAAAAACATATAATATGTCTTTTTATATTAAAAAGCACATTGTTTACAAAACAAAGCTACATAGCTTTTTTATAGATGGAGCAGGTGGCTAGAGTACTTTTCCTATGGAGATCTGAAGTGGAGGAGCAAAGAGACTGCGCTGAAGATATGCGAAGAAGAAACGAAGCATTAGTCTACAATATTCTGCCCCCGCACGTTGCCGCTCACTTTATGGGCAACAAAAATAGAAATCATGACGAATTGTACTCCCAAAGTTACGCAGAAGTTGGAGTTCTGTTTGCATCCATGCCTAATTTTTCAGGTAAAAATTTACTTATTTAAAATGTATGTACTTTAAATATAATTACCTACATACCCTATCATCATTTTTCATTAAAGTTAAAAATGTGTGAACTATTCATAAAGTTATTCAATCGATAATGTTTAATTAAATTTACAGCATTTATGCACATAATTCAGCATCGGGAATTTCAGTGGTATTTTGCTTTGGTATTGATTGGACATGTTAAAATTTATCAAGGGATGGTCATCATGAGTTTTTGTTTGTTTGCATGTTTTATGGTAATTGGTTCAGTTTTGTCATTCTATTAACAAAACAAAATGTTTTAAAACAATGTTTCAGAGTTATATGTTGGAGGATTCCATTACTATTCAGTTTACCATATCCAATCGATTGTCACAGATATGGCTGATTAAACTTTCCAACAAATTAAAATAGACGTTGTGTGAATTTTTTGCAAAACCTTATTAAAAATTCACTAAAAGTTAACTTACTTAACTCATCATCCAGAAATGTTTTTTTACATATATGGTATGTAAAAAACATTTCTGCTATAGCTATAGATTACATTTTTGTTATATTTGTTTTCAGCAGTCAATATTTCGGGTAAAATTGACCATGGTAAACTGTAAATTGTAAATTGGGTCGGTGCTTAAAAAATAGGTGGCGCTTAGTATGCAAAAATAGTGTTTTATCGCTTTTTGACCTCGAATTTTTTTTAACGCAGCACTGTAATAAACAACTTTATCTCGAAAAATCAAACAAAATTCATATTATCTTTTTTTAATATATGAATAAAAACAACACTGTTTTAAAGTTTCACTAATTTATTTATGTTTTTAATAATTAACAATTGTTTCGCTACACTGTAGCTTCTTCAGAATTAGTACTTATTTTAACAAGTGGCGGTATTTATATTAACAACAGGCAGGTAATTTGAGAAGATAAATGTTATATAAACATTGTACCTGAAGGTAAAATTTATATAATTACATAATTTTGGAAAAACTGAGGGTTTGGGAAATCCTATCTAATATAATATTAATAAATATTACTTTTTAGTACTACAAGTACACACTCTAAAATAAATTTAGCAAAGGAGAGCTGTTAGTTTCAATTTGGTCATTAAGAACAATATCAGATTTTTTCTTTAATTTATTAATTTCCAAAGACTCTAAAAGATTTAGTTTGGTACCTTTATTGGCTACATGTAATATTTTAAAGTTATCATCAAATGTGTGGTTCTCTTGTATTAAATGGTTAGCGTATGAAGAATCCTGTTTAAGGTTTATATAGGATAACTTGTGTTCTTTAATTCGTGTATTAAAATTTCTACCCGTTTGGCCTATATATGTTTTCGGACAGTCTCTGCAATTTAGTTGGTAAACGCCAGATTTTGAAGATTTTGATGTTTTATCTTTGTTGTTTTTGATAAACTTACTAAGATTGTTGTTGGTTTTAAATGCTAAATTACTATTGATTTTATTAAAGAAATTAGATACATGTCTCATCTTAGCACCTAGATATGTACAACTATTGTATGTATTCATGGTAATCTTAGATATTGGAAAAACGTTGTTAATGGCTATTTTCTCTTTTTTGTGGTTTAAGATTTTATTAATTAGTTGTGCATCATAGCCGTTGTTAACTGCTATTTGTTTAATTAAGTTTAATTCGTAATTATAATCTTTTTCTGATAATGGAACGTTTAAGAGTCTGTGGACCATAGAGTTAAATGCGGCTATTTTGTGTGAAAAGGGGTGAGAAGAGCTTTTATGTATAACTATATCAGTGTAGCTGGGTTTGTGAAAAATTTTGAATGTGTGGTGTCTATTATTTTTTTGAATTGTTAGATCTAAATAATTAATAGAGTTATTTATTTCTTCTTCCATTGTGAATTTAATTTTCGGGTGTAAGTTATTTATAAAATTCAAGAAAATGTTTAGTTGTCGTTTTGTACCTGTGAAACACGTTAGGATATCGTCTACATATCGGTACCAATATAGGATATGATTAATATATGGATGTTTGTGTATAATTATCTCCAATTGGTTCACAAAGATATCCGCTAACAATGGGCTAAGAGGATTACCCATGATTAGGCCATTATGACTCGTATATATTTTATTATTGAATTGAAAGTAATTTTGTTTTAAACAAGTTTCTAGTGTGTTTATGATGTCGTTTTTAATAACTGGGTGTTAATTATTAAAAACATAAATAAATTAGTGAAACTTTAAAACAGTGTTGTTTTTATTCATATATTAATAATATGGAGTTTCATCAAGTAAAGGTCGAAACAATCAACAAGTTATCTTTTTTTTCCACAATATACTGTTTAGAAGTTATGTATGTCGTGCATAATTTAAAGAACTATATTAACCCCCTTGAAAAAATTTTTAGTGTATGGTTTGGTACTACGAAAAAGTGGATATTGATTTTGTGGGTTTATACAAGATAAACAATTTTAACAGTTTACAAACGCAGCTTTAAAAACCCAATAACATAAATCCTAGGAAACAATACTTAATACTACAAAACTTCTATGTTTTCTAAATAAATTCAATCCAAAAAAAATAAGACCTTTTTTCGCAGGGCTTTTCTTATGAGTTCAAAACTATTCGTGCAAAAATTTGGTCAGTTTTTTCAATAATGTTTGTTTAGAATCAGTTTAAAGTTATTTTTTGCAAAAAAGACCAAGAGGGGTGTATTTTTGCTTTATGGCGCTGATTTTCACAATACCTTTATCGAAAGATATAGAATACACAAATTGAAACAACTAATGATACATTTTTGACGAATTAGCGTTAATTCATCGCACGACAATTCATCGTGCGACAATTCATCGCCGACAATTCATCGCGGCGACAATTTATCGCGCGACAATTTATCGCGTTTAAAATTATATACCATAAATATTTTTAAAATTTATTTTATTATATACAATATTACATTTGTAACTTAAAATTGTAGGCAATTTCTTTTAGATAATCATAAAGTTATTAAGATCGTAGTTCTCCGTTATACGTTGTAGACGTTTAGCTGAATCTTTATATACTTTTGTTTGGGGTCTCTCAATACCAGCAATGAGTTGTTCAATTTTCAATTGATTAAGGCTTTTCTCCTTTTTAAGTGAACTCATTAACCTCCAAATATTGGGATGTGCAGTAGACACGATGGAACTAAAACTATTGTGTTAACTCCATTGTTGGTTTTCGGAGTCCCATCTTTCGCTGAGGTATAGCAATTCCATATGTGAATGGGAAATTTTGGCTGTTGTCTTTTACCTCTCCAGGTGTCTTCATAATAATTTACAATTTCAGCTAGAAGATCCCCATTCACTGTGAAAAATTCGTTATCCAAAAATGCTATAAATGCCTGTTTCACATCATTTTCAGGGACATATGCAAGGGCTGCTAAAAGGCGCAGGTGCAATGCGAAGTCGCTGTCTTCTGAATATCGTTTTTGGAACCCACAGCTTTGTATTTTTCTCTATAAACACTGACTAAAATGGAAAAAAACATCCACGTATTTGGGCATTGGGAAACTCGATTAAATCCCCTTTTAGAAAGGCAATAAATACTTTAAATTATTTTTTAAACATTTTACCTTGAAAATTAGTTAAATTATAACTTTTAAAAACACTATTTGTAATTTTAATGTTAATTACAAATATTGAAACACTTAATAATTATTATTGGAATGGAGAAATTGCAAATTTCATTTTAGCACTTAGAGTTAATCAGATTGCGCGATAAATTGTCGCGCGATGAATTGTCGGCGATGAATTGTCGCGCGATGAAATGTCGCGCGATTAATTGACGGGACACCATCTTTGACAACTGAGTAATTTTTCTAGGTTAGACGCTTAAAATTGGCTGCAATGGGCACTTGGTTTTGGACCAATTACGCCTCACTTTTTCCCCGCTACGTCTTTACTTTTTTCTCCCCAGAGTTCCAAAAATAATTCTACTTTTGCCTCGCTATGCATTGAAAATTGACTTTTTGATAAAGGTATTGTCAAATTCATTTCGTAACAATTCGTCACCCTAATATAACACGGTTGTATGTTAAAAAACTAAAAATTTAAGTCTATGTTTCTACATGATTATACGTGGCCTATGCTTCACATACCACTTAAAAATAATTCTATAGAATGTATATATTTTATGTATATATATAAAGAGTTATTTTCAAGTTGTATGTCAAGGGTGGATTCCATAAAAGTTTGTAGAAGCATAAACTCAAATTTTTCGGTTTTTTAACATACAACCTTATTTTATTAGGGTGACGATGTTTAAAATTCATTTAAATAAAAAATTAAATACTTTAGCCATCAATCAATTTTGTTTGTGTCAAAAATGCTAAACAAAATTGGATTATCAAAGTAGATTCAGCATGTTAAAGTATTAATTTATTTTCTGATAAATGTATTTTATTTAGATGATATATATATAGTTTTAGGTTTTAGGTTGTCATAAATGCATGAAAAAAAAAAACAGATAATTTCAATAAATGCATAAAAATCTATAATATTGGAAACGTTTAATAATTAATTTATTCATGAAAGTTGTTGTTAATAAAATAATTTTCACAACAAACATTTCATGAACTAATCACATCTTCACGTTTCGCACTTTAAAACCATATTTTTGGAGGAGCCGACAAAAAAGTTTGTTCTGTAACGTTAATATGATTTGTTTGTCATTTTTTCGGTACTTCGTTTAGTGACGTCACGCCTTTAATAGGAGTGTGAATGGTTAATTCAATCCTGACATATATATATATATATATTTATGACATATGACATATGACATAAGACATATATGACATATTGCCTTTCAGGCAACAACGAAGCAAAGGATCGACGTGATTTTTTTCAGAGATAGTATATGTAGCGGAGAGTAACATACACGAAGAAAATAAAACAGTAACCATTTATGCTAGAACAATAATACACTCAATAAACTATTGGAAATTATCTTTTATGTGCATAATATTGCTTGCTATAATTACTACCATTTCATTAATGTTACAAGTTTTTTTAACTTCATCCTGCTCATACAGGAATATGTAACTAAAAAATTGTGGGCAAAATGCATTTTCAACTAATATTGTATAACCTGTATATGAAAATGATATTTAAACAATTTAAATTGGTTTCGAACAGTCCTTTTTAAAATCTATTAGCAATCAATTATAATAAAATCAGTTTATTGAGCTATTGATTTGTTTTTTAATCTTTTACCTGTTTTAAGACTTTTTTATATTTCAGACTTTTATTCAGAAGAAACCGTGAACAATCAAGGACTAGAATGCCTAAGATTTCTGAACGAAGTTATTTCAGACTTTGATGCTGTAAGTATTTTTTAATAAAACCCCCTTTATTTAAAAATATTGGCAAAGTCTCAAAGCCAGGTGAAACAAAGGGTCAGTTATATATAATATAATATATGTTGACGTTTTTTACTGCTGATAGTAAAAATTTTTTGTCTCTTATAGCTTCTCGAATGGCCTCAGTTCCAAGATGTAATAAAGATAAAGACAATCGGATCGACGTACATGGCCGCCAGCGGTTTAAACCCCACTCGGCAAGTCAAGGTAAGAAGAAAATTTCCTTTCCGTATTTACCCAGGTAATAATTTAGGTTAACACAAAGTCTTGTATCACCATAAGCAATGCTTATGACATAAAAGAAGTATTTTAGCAACTTTGTATTTAATTATTTAATAATAAGAAAATATATTTTATAATATTTATGAAATATTAATGAATTAAAAAAATACTAAACTAAAATTTGATTAATAGAATCGGCCGTTAAAAAACTATTAGTGAAATTATTCTTTATTCTTTATTTTTTATTTTATTAAATAGTTCCTAAATCTTACCTAAAATAAAAAATTAATGCTTTTTAATAATTTTATTTTATATATCTATAATTTTATTTTTAATGTTTTAACAGTAAAATTTATAAGTAAATTTGTGTTTATAAAATTTTAAGTCCAGGTTTCAAAGTTTTTTTTATAAAACATTACTCGTTTTTTTATAAAAACATATTTTTATAATATTTTTTTAATAATACTAGGGTTAAAACTGTGTATCATGTATGCCAATTTTATATAGTCTTAGGTTTATATTATACACTGTTTAAAATATCTGTGGTGTAAAGAGTAATCTTAAAATGCACTCAAAATCCAACACCAAGTGATGTTAATATAAATACCATGAATTATGGTTGAAAATGTTATATACATCAAACACCAAAACGGTGTTTATCTAAAAATATTTGAAGTGCACCTACACAGAAAAAAAGGAATAGTTCATTTAACTACATTAATTTAGTTGACCCATAAGTATTTATTTAAATCAACTGTGGGAAGGTTAATATAAACAAAGATTAGTTTGACGGTACTAAACCAGATAGGTATTTTTTTTTTAATTGATTAAATTAACCCAGAAAACTTTAGTGAAACCAGCCCGCTGTATGTTTCAGTTTACTAAATATGTTGTTTGTAAAATAAGAGTTACTTTAACTTAAAGCAATCTGTTAAAACGATTAAAACAATTTGCCCTGCATTCCTGGCCACGTTAAATTTTGCCTCTGTTGACTTAAATAAAGAGTATATAAGTTCAGGTAGTCATTTGCTTTGGTGTAACACTACAAGTTGTTCGATACTAAAGGGACCTTAAATAGGTGGAAACACCTGTCAACTCTCTTAAAATGAATTAGTCAAAAATAACTAATTATAAGTCATATTTGACTAATTGTCATAGCGAAAAAGCAGTCACTAATAATTAGTAAAATTCCACTGAATGAAATAGTCAAATTAGTAAATTTAAATTTAAAAAAAGTTTTGACCCATCCTGGGATTGAACTCAGGTCTGTCACTTGACAAGTTTGTCAAGCTAACCTCATAACGCATTCGGCTGTCAGCTGCTCTTATAAAAATCAATTTTATTTGTCAATAAATATTGTTCATAATATTTTAAAGTTTAATATATTATTTGTGTTGTTGTTTTGAGCTAAACTTTTTGCATCTTTATTTGTTTTATGGCATTTAACCATGGAGAGGTATATGCATTTAATTCAAATAATACTTTGTTGTTGGCCGTAAACGATTAAAGAAATTAGTTACCTACTTTTAACTGTCAGAAATAGTCAAATATGGTGACTAATCTTAAATTAGTCAAACTTTAACTATTTTAATAGTAAAAAATAACTATTTAAAAGTGAAAACGACTATTTTATTAGTAAAAAATGCTGGTACTAATTCAAATAGTAGAATTTTGACTATTTTATTTTTTATTTTTTATTAATATAATGAGTATTTTAAGTTGGTGGAACGCACTAAAAACATTATCTCTAGCGAGTTGAAGGTTCAATTTTCTGGAATAATACCACTGGTAATATACTAGTAATGCGTCAAGGAACTTTCTGTGTCCTTTTTTTTTCTTTTGTTTTTTCTGTGTAGCATGATTTAATTTGACCAAAAACTTATAATATTTAACACTGAAAAGGAGTTCAATTTACACCAGGAAAAATTTATGTTAATACTGTGTGAAAGTTAAATTTACACTATTTTAGTATTTGAATTTACACCGGACCAACGAACCATATTTAACACCATTTTGGTTTTTATTGATATAGACCATGAATGGTGTTAATTTGGTGTTAAAATGGTCATGAAATTTTGAACAGTGTAACAATCATAAACCTATACAGAATTTAGGAAAAAGGATGGTAAAATTATGGTTGTTTATTTATAAATAACACTGCAAAAAGGTCAAAATATCACAGCTTAACGCTCGTACATGAAAATTAATTTTTGGTGGTAGATTACAAATCCGCTAAACCGGCATAGGAAAAAATCAAAGATATTTAATCTTTAAGTTTTGGAGCATCCCATGAAGAATCACCCGGTATAAATTTAAAAAAAAACTAAACTGGGCTGGCCCCCACATCGGTTAAACCCCTGAGGGTTTTTTTATAATTAAATTAATTGAAGGTGTTTATTTGCTGATTTTTTTTTAATGAAGTATTATACTTTTATAATAATTAAGGATATTATATTATATTAAACGAAATAAAAAGCATGGGAATATTGGCACATGAGGTGAAATATTTTATTTTATAAATTATAATGTATAATACCAGTGTGTCCCTAAATCGGATTAATAAAAGGAAAAACTTGTTTCTACGACCAATAATTATGTTTTTCTATTCTTACCTTTAAAACGCCCTTTATCGTACATGTTTCCATGACACTAAGTGACCCTTTAAATACACATTGACAAGTTGTGGCTTTATGGTGCTTTAGTCACGGGCTGAAGTTAGTTTTAAGTTAGTTGACAGCTGTCAAATGTCATACAATCGTTAAAATAGAGTGCCTTTCTTGTAAAATAATACTAAATGTGAAAATTATTTTAGTATATCAATACAAAAATACAAAAGTATTAAATAGTTTTCTGACGCCAATATTTTTTTTTTTTTTATTTATTTCTGACCCCAAAACAGTATAGCCATATTGATAACAGGGCCTACAAAAGTTTTACAATGTAATATGTTAAATAAGTTTTGTTAGTATAAAAATATGTTTGTCTATAAATAGATATAATTAATGTAAAGCAAAATAAAAATTAAATAGGATTAAGGAATAATATCACAATTAAATAAATAGTTTTGTAGTTTTTTGCACATTATCACAGTTTTTTTGTTTTTTGTAACGTCTTCAGGTAGCATATTGTATGTTTGGATACTTCTAAATACTGGAGAGTCTTGTGTTTTTTTTGTTCGTCTTTTTTCGTTTCTATAATCATTATTTTGTCTTGTATTATATTCATGCACATGTTTTCCTTGTACCAGATTGATGTTTGTTTTGATGCTCTTGTTTTTGATGTTGTTAATTAGTTTAGCTTGTTCCAATTGTATTAGTTGCCTAATTTGTAGTATTTTTGTTTGCTTATAGACCTCCTCTGTAGCGGTATATTTGCTTTATCCATATATAGTTTTCACAGCCTTATTTTGTACTCGTTGGAGTTTATTCAATACATATTCGGCAGCATTTCCCCAGCACGGTGTTAAATATCGTAGGTGTGGCATAATGAAACTGTTGTAGAGGATATCTCTTGCATTTTTATTTAAATATCCTGAGCATCTTCTAATTGCACCTATCATAGGAACTATTTTATCTATTATGCTTTTAACATGATTTTTCCAACTAAGATTTTCATCTATTATAAGTCCCAGCTATTTAATAGTATGTGCCTGTTTTATAGAGATGTTATTAATTTTTATGTCCAGATTTATAACAGGTTTATTTTGAAAACATTATATGAACGTTTGCACTGACCTTTTGATTTTGCCGTAGTAGTGCAGTTAACTAGATTTAACTGGTAGAGAGTTACAAATTTTGCGTACAGTGCCCATAAAACTGCTTTATATCGATTGTTAGTCTATTTTCAAGGGATAAATTTTGATTTACACAGACAAATTTTAAATTTTAACGTGAATTTTTAATACTTTGTTATAATATTTTGCGACTAAAGGGATAAAACAAATTAAAGGATAACGTATTTGCTTAACATAATCATATTTTGAAGTTATTATAATATTTTAATATAATTTTTTTTTAAGATTAATTAAAATAACAACGGGCGATGTTAATGGTGGAAATAACGTCAAAAATGTTTTGGGATGGTTACTTTATGTTCGTATAGATACAAATATTTAATTTTAATCACTTTTTAGATGCTATTAAGTATTTGTCATATAAAAAATATGGTATGCAACTCGTTTATTAACTTCTCTAGGCACTTATTTAATTAAGCACTCGCTGGCGTTTATCAAACTTTATACATAATATACTATTAAGTGTCCGAGCGTTAAGCTGTGATATTTTAAAAGTTAAAATTTTATCTATTGTGTAATTTATAAAAAAAATATGATATAAGTCGAATTTTAAATTGAAAAAAATCTGGATATTAAAAACACATTTGCAAATAAAATTTTTCTTTGAAAATCCGCAAGGATATTATGCGGGTGGTCCGTTTAAGAAATGTTTACTTAATGATAAAAAATATTGTTATTAAAGTGGGATTAAACTTTTATAAATCTTAAGAAGTTTTTCTTTATGCTTTGTAACACAAAGTTTTATAAAAGTCTTTAGAAATAACTTTAATACCGACATATTTTCAATTTGTCGTCGACTTGTTAATAAATTGTATTCAACTAAAAAGAAAACTTACTTTTGCAAACTGTGATTTAATTTTTTTACAATTTACACAGGAAAATAAAAATATTGATTTCCAAATTTTTAACTAAAGCTAAAAGAAAAACTATGATTTGTATACAATTTAGTTTTATTTACTCTAATAACACAAGTTTACAAATTCCGGTCGACTTTTGGACCCGAGCAGATTTCAACGATTTTTGACGTTATTTGATGCGCTGAATTTGAATCTTAAATCCGTTTGGCAACATTGGTTCTAGTTTTTCAGTTCTCGCAGGTGAAGGGCAGGCTTTTCAGTACTTAATCAAGTTGTTTCCTAATTTGTCGTACGCAAAAATCAAAGAAGGAATATTTGTCGGACCTGATATTCGAAAATTAATGACTAACGGAAACTATACAAAATGTTTGACGCCCAATGAGGCGGCAGCATGGACCTCTTTTCTCGGATGTCTCTCAAGATGCATTTCCTCCATTCCCACCTCGATTTTTTTCCCTGAAAACTACACCAAGATCTCGCAAACATTGAAAGGAGGTACCAAGAATTTTGGGATGAACGCATGATGAGCGAGTACTGTTGGACTCTAATGCGTGAAACGGATCCAAAACAATAATAATAATAATAATAATAATTTTATTAATCCAATTGACAAAGATAACATTCATATGTATAGGACAAGTCACAGAAATACAATACACGAACTACAATTAAAGATTAATTTGTAGGTATCTCCGAGTATATTTAATATACTCGGAGATACCTACAAATTTATTCTAAAAACTTATTCAGTTCATAAGGACATTCCTCAATTAAAAAGTCTTTCAGTTTTGTTTTAAAAACATTATAATTTTTTGTTTCCTTAATATAATTGGGCAAATTGTTAAAAATTTTGATGCCAGAAAAATAGGGTGACTTTTTAAACAAAGAAGTTGTGTGTCTCGGTACACATAGTCTTGAGCCACTTCTTGTGGAATATGAGTGAAAATTACTATTAGTTGGGAATTTTCCTAAGTTATTAAAAACAAACTTCTTAATACTATAATCTTAGTTCCACGGCTCTTCATTTCTAATTTATTACTTTTAATTGCCATTAAATAAATATAATTGCCAAAGTTCGTACAAATTTAATTTATTTACTATCTCGAAGACTAGAGCCAATCTTAAAAAACGGAGTGAAGATTTGGATTCAGCGCCCCAAGTTACCTTAAAAACAACTTTTGGTTGCTCAGGTCCAAAACCGTGTATACTTGTGTAATTATTATAATCACTCTAATAACATACTTTTTCAGCCTGAAGATCCAATAACAGTTCGATGGGCCCACTTGGCTCTTTTAGTAGAGTTTGCATTGGAACTCAAAAAGGCTCTTCAAAGTATCAACGAACAATCCTTTAATCATTTTGTGCTTAAATTGGGAATTAACCATGGGCCAATCACAGCAGGTGTTATTGGTGCTAGGAAACCCCACTATGACATTTGGGGAAACACTGTTAATGTCGCCTCCAGGATGGAGAGCACTGGAAAAGCTGGATGTATTCAAGTATGAAATAGTCTTCTAAGTATATTATACATTTTGTATATTATCGTAGCTATATGAGCTTTTAAAAGAAAAATACTAAAGAACCTCATGATGATGTATAAAACGATAGATGTGCATTACAGGTTATACTATTAAACCAAACAATAATACTATTGCATTGACAATAATATATAAATTCTTTTCTTAGAACTTAAATTATCTGGTCTATTACAAAGTTTCACTATAAAGTTAACCTAGTTTATTAAAATTTAATTAAGGTACTTTCATGCACATAAAACTTTATTATCAAAGTAAATTCGGAAAATTTTAATAATAAAATATATATTTTCGTAAAGTAAAAAGTTTTATGATCCATTACAAACTTGCTTACTAAGTATTTTCTTTGTTAGGTAACTGAAGAAACTTGCGAGATCCTGCAGTGTTTCGGGTATCAGTTCGAGCAGCGCGGCCTAGTGGCGGTAAAAGGAAAAGGACAATTGATGACCTACTATTTGCTGGGAAAAGCAGGAAAAATAACCCCACCTACAGCTCCTGTTTCGCCGATAAATGGTAGGTAGCTTTTTAAACGAGCGCCATCTATCGTATAGTGGACGGGGTGTTTTATTGATTTTAGTTTTAGTTTGTGCGTTTGAAAGAATCAATATTTAAAGCAATTTTAGAGTGTTTTTTAAATAAATTTATTCGTAAGAAGAATAATATAAGACAATATTAAATCAAAATATTAATACATCAGGGTTAAAAGAGAAATAAAAAAATAATTTTGAGGAAAAAATAAAATTTAGTTGTTTAGTTGTTTGTAAAAATATTTTTCTATTTACGGGTACAACAAAGTTAAGTTAATTTAGTAATATGCAAGCATTCCTTTGCCTAGGAAAACTTGTCATGGGATTTTTAAAATGTTTTATCCAATAACTCTTTTTATTGTTGTCATACACACAATTTTACCTTATATTGGTGACACTCCTGATTTCCACGTAAATAAATCCAAAATCTGTATTGAATTAATTCAGGGGAATATACAAGGTGTCCCTAAACTTATTGGCATAAATTTAGAAAAAGATTGAGCAAGTCAAAATAAGACGAAAACCTAAATAAATATTTTTCCTAATTACTTATGCTTCCAAGACACAATTGTTTGAGTGAACACAGTGTCGTAGAAACGGGGGCTGCTTTAAGCTTATTGTCCCATACAAACTTTGAGGTTAGGTTTTTATAACATTTGATACAATTTTTCGATTACACAGTTTGGCTACCATTAAAAAGGTGTACATCTCAAACTTCGATAAAATAAATCGTTTTCCATATATTCGAGATTACAATAATTGTTATATCGCAATATTTAAAAGGATTAAAAGGTATATGATAACAAATTTTATTTTTTAATTGAAAAAACTAAAAAGGGCATTCCATGAGCCTCGACACTTTTTGCCCTGACCGTCACATTAAAAAAAAATTGTAGTTTTTTCAATTAAAAAATTTGTTTAGTCCTTTAATGCGATATAACAATTATTGTAATCTCGAATATTAATCTAATAATAGCCGAACTGAGTAATCGAAAAATTGTATGGGACAATAAGCTTAAGCAACCCCTGTTTCTACGACACTGCGTTCACTCGAACAATTGTAATTATGTGTGAATATGTGTTTTGGTAGTAAGTAACTGTTCGCAAAATATCACCTTTCCAAGTCTACCATAGTGGAAATTATATTAAAAAAACTGATATGATAAGTAACACTTTATCACCCTGTATCTTTTAAACATACCTAATTAGGAAAAATATTTATTTATATTTTCGTCTTACTTTGACTTACTTAATCTGCTCCTAAATTTATGAAACTAAGTTTAGGAACACCTTGAATAAAAATATGATTTAAAGTATGTAGGTTACCTGTTTTATCAGATAAATTTTTGCTTAACAAGACCAATATTAATCATGAGGATGATAATAAAATTTATAGATCTAAGGACAGGATGAAAATGGCGTATAACCAAAAATTTAGCGGTAAAATAATTAAGTAAATTAGGACTTGTTACCAACTTTACAATAATTTTATAATAAATCATCACAATAACTAATTAGCAAAACAATACAGCATCCTATGACATACCGCACTTCTATAATTTACCTTAACTTTTTTAAGCCAAGTATATCAATCTAAAGAAAAATCCTTATTTACGTCAAGTTAATATTAAAGTTATTGGGATCAACTATTATAAGATGATTTGAAATTTTTCACATTGACAAGCTATGACTTAATGTCGTTTTAGTCACGGGCTAAAATTAGCAAACAATGGTTTTCGATCTTTTTAGTCACGGGCTGAAGTTAGCTTTATTATAAATCGGGAAAAAGTAAGGTTATATTGGGTTAAATTGGCTTTAAATTGTTCTCTGTGTTTGTAGTGGATAAAGTATAATAATAATAATAATAATAATATCTTTATTTACGGTTAAACCATTACAAAATATGGGTTCAATTTTAATTACAAAAATTACATATAATTACTACTAAACAAATTGTTGACATTACTTTTAAACTTGGTTAGAGAGTTACAGAAGAGATCCACAACATACTTATTCGCCACTGCACACACTCTATCAATAGGCATGGATTGCCCATAGTTGCTATTATGGGTTTTTATATAGAATAAACTGTATTGTCTAGTATGCCGTATAGGTACATGGAAGTTAATTCTGCTTAGCAATGCACTACAGTTTATAGAATTATTGAGGAGTTTATATAAAAACACTAGTTGGGCTTTTTCCCTCCTGACGGACAATGGATCTAGACCCAATAAGTGCCTTATCTGAAAATACACTATTTCCTCAGTAGGAATATTGAGTCTGAAAGCACAATGACGAAGAAACTTGTTTTGAACTCTCTCAATTAAATTACTATGGCATGCGTAATATGGGGTCCATATGACACAACAATATTCAAGGACACTTCGGACAAATGACATATACACATATTTTATACAGGTAACATTGAATTTTTTCATATTTCTGCTTATGAAACCTAAAGTTTTTAAGGCTCTATTTGCAGTCAAATTTATATGCTGATTAAAAGATACTTTTGAATCAAAATACACACCCAAGTCCTTAATGAGCAACACATTATCAAGGGTAAAATTTTTTAAACTATATGGAAATTTAATACATTTTTTAGATCTACAAAAGTTGATAACTTTGCATTTAGCTACATTAAGTTCCATATAGTTAATATCACACCATCGTTCCAAGCTGTGCAAATCATCTTGAATTAAGAAACAGTCATCAATTGATTTTACTTCCTTGTATAATTTTAAATCATCAGCGAATAAGAGGCAGTTACTAAATTTAATATTAAAAAGTATATCGTTTATAAAACAATTAAAAAGTAAGGGAGAGAGATGTCCACCTTGGGGAACTCCAGATGTGACAGAAATAACCTTAGATTTAAACTGATTATTTAAAAGAATTATTTGTGTTCTAGAGTTTAAATAACTTTTTAACCAGGCGTGAAGTTTACCATCCACACCCAAAGCTTTTAGTTTTGCCAGCAAAAGTTGATGTTCAACCTTATCAAATGCCTTGGAAAAATCTGTATAGATGGCATCCATCTGAGTGTGACTTTCCAAGGCACTCAACAAAGCCTGTTGATAGACCATTAGGTTAGTAGCTGTAGATCTTCCCTTACAAAAACCATGTTGTTGCTCGATAATAATATTCTTAAAAAGGGGTGTTATTTTACAAGTTAATATTTTTTCCATTAGCTTGGGAATATGAGATATTTTGCATATTGGTCTATAGTTAATAACTTGGCTTTTGTCACCGCTTTTAAATAATGGTAAAATAAAGCTGGTTTTCCATAACTCCGGATAAACACAGTTATCTAAAGATAAGTTAAACAACATAGTCAATGGTTTTGCAAGGGAAAATCTACAGTGCCTTAAGATCAGAGGGGATACATTGTCTGGTCCTGAACCCTTATAAATATTCAGCTTACTGAGTTCACCAAAAACATCACACTCACTTAACAAACAATTGCTAATATCAACTGTGTTACTGTAACAAAAATCTGGTATATTTATATCACCATTATTTGTAAAAACAGAGGAAAATTGATCAGCAAAAAAATTTGCAATCTCTATAGGATCTTCAGATTCTAGATTATTGTAAAACATTTTACTTGGTAATGTGTTGCTAGATTTTTTGCTATTAACATATTTCCAAAAATATTTAGGGTTATCATTTATATTATGTTCTAATGTTTCAATGTAATTTTTATAACAATCATTGGATAATTTAGTACAGACATTTCTTAGGTCGTGAAATTTTAAATAATTACCCTGAGTAGGACATTGTTTATAAGTTTTGTGGGCAATTTTTTTATCAAATATTTTACTTTTTAGTTCGGATGAGAACCAAATTGGAAATTTAGATTTAACACATTTTTTCATAGGAACATACAATTCAAAAAAATAATACAAAATCTCATAAAATGATGATAAACAAATATTAATATCGTTACTTGAAAAAACTAAGTTCCAATCTACAAAACTTAAATGATTATTTAGCGAATAAAAATCGGCATTTTTGAAATCAAAGTAAAAGTGCTCTAACTTCATTTCGTCATGTTTTTTTGGTATGTTAAGTCTAATATAAAGAGCCGGATGATATGCATCACAAGGTGTATCATTAGCTATCTCGGTAACGACACTAATATTGCTTGAAAAAACTAGATCTAAAATTTTATTAAAGGAGTTGGTTACTGTATTCACTTGATAATAATTGCAATGAGCAACACAATCCGACACTATTTGTCCATTAATTGGGATATTTTCACCAGTAGCACTAGCACCTAAGTCACAATTTACCCAGTTTATATTTGGTAAATTATAATCACCGCAGAGTACTGTTGTAACATCTTCATCAAGAATGCTGTTAATAGATTCGATACTTAAGCAATGGGCTTCGTAGATATTATTGGATGCATTGGGTGGAATGTAGACAGTGCCTATTATAATAGTTTTATTGTTGATTTTTACTTTTACAAATAAATGTTCAACACAATTGTTAACATCGGGAATAATACTTGATATCAAAGACCTTTTCACTGCAATAAGTACGCCACCACCACGCTTGAAATTGCTAGTAAGGGGGTTTCTGTCCAATCTGTACACAGTATATGCATTTAATTGAAGTTCATTAGTTGAAATATCATCGTTTAGCCAGGTTTCAGAAAAACAAATTATGTCATAGTTAGTGAGAGAAATTGATTTTTCAAGATTCACAAGTTTTGTTCTAAGACCTCTGACATTTTGGTAATAAATATTTAGTTTGTTGAATTGACTAACTGTTATATGACTGGTTTTATGTTTTTCCTTGGGTGAAAAAACCTATTTAAGTACGCTCCCTGTGGCCACAAATCAGGGTTCATAACTTTTTCAAAATTTGTTAGATCCACAGTTAATTTGAAAGATGAATAGTGATTAGGAAATTTTGATTCAATAACATCACATGAAACCTCCGGAAACTGATCTTTCAGGTAATTAACCAAATCGTCCTTATTGGTTGTTGGGTCGAGCCTTGAGACATAAACAAAAGACTTTTTTGGGATAACCTTTAGAATACAATTGGAATTTTTTAGGTTGCCCACAATACTGGTCTTATTGTTCGACGACTTATTATGTTTTTTCTTAACAGCCTCTGTCCAATCAGAGTTATTAGTTGGGGTGGAAGATTTGTTTATATTGATGAATTTATCACATGCACTTTTTGTTGCTTCCTCCAATGTTTTTAGCGTTGTAGAGGGAGTTGGTGTAGTGCCTTCTTTTGATTTAGGTGCTTTATTTTTAATTGTGACGGATTTATTATCTATAGAATGCACTTGTTTTATAAACCTCTTTAGACACTCGTTGTTTTTAAACACTCACTCGCAAGAACATGAAAACAAACTTTACAAACCAAATTCCTTTTTTAAATACGAGTTTGTCAATTGCTACAAATTGGTTTAAAATGTTAAAACTGTTCACATTTACAAAAATCTTTCATTGTCTAAGATAATTTTATTTATTACATTACATCATTTTCCTTGGCAATTTAAAAAAAAACTGTTATAATTTTTATTACTGATTTCACTGCTTCAAACGGTAACGAACATAATTTAAGAAAGGTTTTTTAACAATGTACCGTAAACACGGGTGGCTTTGCACCCCGCGGGTGACTTTAACCTTTTTATGAAAAATCTGTTCGCGCTCTATAAAATTAACATTTATAATTTGTTGGTCTAAACCTGTCAATTGAGCAAATCTATATAACAAGAAAATCAGTGTTTTAAAGAAATAAATGGAATTTCTATATTAGGCGCAATCCTTTGCAATGATGATCCTTGGTTAAAGTTAACTACAAGTCCATTTTATATCGATGCTAACATGGTTCTAATAAAAATAAAATAAAATATTGTATACGGAAAATACACTGTGAGACAAAGTTAACTTTGTAAAGAGCAACTTAGGACTCAAATTTTGGTATACAATATTTAATTTTTATGATTGTTAAAACTACAAAAATTTTAACCGTGTTTACGGTATAAGAAGTATGAAAATATAATGAAAAATCTTTTTTATAATATAAAAATTTATATATTTTTTATGGATGGGTAAAATTCCAAAATAAATAAAATAGCGGGCACCCTTGTAAAAAAATGTAGGTACTAATTAAATATAATGATCAATGCATAAATTTAAAATTAATATAAAAAAATGTTTTTGTTTATGGGTTCGTTTATCAAAGAGTACACTAAAATTATTTTAAATGAGAAAAATCCTTGCCAATATATTTAGCTAAATAGCTAAACAAATTACAAAACCTCAAACATAATAATCCCGGCGCATTCGCCATTTTTAAAAGCCTGCTTTTTATAGTTTTACATGAAATATTTTATACATGTAATACAATTTGTTAGTATTAACTCATTATCATTATATTTTTATTAATATATCATATGGGTATATTTTTAATTATTTTTTTGAATTTTATGAAGGTTCAGGTGGTTGTAGTACTCCTCTTAAAAGCCAATTACAAAGTTTTAGAAAGATTCTGGTTTACGAGTAAAAATTATTAAAGTTGCCAAGACTACACAAGATATTATCGTTAAACTGTTGTGAATGTTGACAAAAATTTAAATTCCAATTTTACAGGTATACCTGTATACCACTTGTATAAGTGGATAAGAGAAAAAAATAATCGATTTCTTATTGTCTTGTTATGCGTTAATTAAATATATTTTTCTACGCTTATTACGGAATTTGACAGTTCTTATATGACTTTTTAATCTGGAATTACGTATATTCCATAAAGTGTTACACATGTTCTAATGATGGAATGAGCACTGGGGGCGACATCTCTATGTTTATTTTATAACTCACTTGTATTCCTACCAAATCTATTTTTTTCAGAAAGGCCCGGTAGAAAATATTAACCGGTAGTATACAATAGGATTTAAAACAGTTTGCGTTAAATAAAAAATACCCAAAATATATCTTCTTTACAAGCTAGTTGTAATTCTGTTTGGCCGATTTAGTAGGATTCTATTAGAATATTTAGGTTTGACTTAGTCCCAAAGAGATGGCAGCACTGGTTAATTGTTTACGTTTGTCATTAGTTAATTCAAAATTTGAAATTCAAATAATAACTTATTTGTCATTCCTTACGATTTGTCCATTTATTTACTTAAAATGTGTCTATATTTATCTCTGAATAATATATCGTCGTTAAATAATATGTCCATGTCTACTGATGAAGAAGAAACGCGTTTGAAAACACTCCTCCAGAACTAACTGAAAAGGCCAATCAAACAACGCCAGATTTACTACCTGCGTCCAAAGTCCAAAGTCCAAAGAAGTTTATCTGCAAATTTATAAACAATTTATGGACTGGCGTAAAAGAAAAATACGACTTCTCTTTCTGAGAATGTTATATTGACAATTCTTTATCCAGTAGATTAGATGTGTCTAATAAACTAATGTCTCAATCTTCAACTGCAGCTTTGAATTCCTTAGTAAATAAAGAAAACTTAAATATTGCCCCAAATTTAACCTTTCAAAACTGTAGTATTGATTATATTACAATACATGTAAATAATAAAGAATAAAAAAAGTTTATTACTTCTTTATACTTCCTAATTTAGGTTCTGCAAAATTATGTAAGTAGTTTTTATAAGCTTATTTAAAAATTATCTTATTTACTACCATCATAAAATCTAACATCTGTCAAAAGATAACCTAACTTTTTTCCAATTAAATTATTTCTCTGGTATTTTTTATAAGCGTAGAAAAAGTATAGTCTGAAACACGTTTGGAATTGCATATTCCGCTCTCGTGAAACCGTCACACTCGCCTTCGGCTCGTGTGACAAACTTTTCACTCGAGCGGAATATGCTGTATTCCAAACTTGTTACAGAATATACTATTCCTTTACAGCCCATGCCTTTAACTAATGCATATCTTTTAACGTGACATTGAAAAATAAAGATTTTTTTCTCGTATGCACTTACATATGCCCGTAGAAGTGCAATTAAAATTTCAAATACAGTCTCTCGTATTTACTGGGTTGGGTTGTGTGCACATTATAATATGTAGATGATAATAATTATTATCATTTAAATAGGTTATTTATTTCAACTCAATGACCGCAGAATCAACAATAACTTTTTAGGGTTTTATAATTTAAAATATATGTGCAAAAACGTCTTTTATATATTTTGTTTATTTTGTAATACAGTACAATTCTCGGAAAAACATCATTAGTCCAATATCGTCGAAATTTAGATATTAGCACCAACTGTTTCCTAACCTCCATATACGTATACAAATAAGTGTTTCTCGTAAAAATGTCATAGGTTCCATAATAATTAAATATGAAATTTAGCTTGTTCTTCTAAAAACATCACAAGTCCACTCCGTTTCGTCTAAGAAAGTCACATGTGCATAACATGTGACGTTTTTGGACACTCTAGAAAAGCTTCTACCTCTTTTACATGACCACAGCAATAGAAAATTTTATGATAACTCGATAAAAGACCAGAAGACCATAGCACCTGACAGTCCTGATAACACGGTCGACACGATGATAACAGCAGTGGATGCGAATACTGAGTGTGGCCATAATACAGTTTTTAGTTTTTTCATTTATTTTGTTGCTCAGAGTTAATATTTAGTTTGTAGTGTTTGTAGTAAGGAGAATTGTTCGTTTTTTTCTTCTAAAAACCTCACATGTTCATGTATTTTTTGTGTTTTTTTCATATTCGTTTGAAAAAAAAAACATGAGGAATTCTGGACAAAGTATCTTACATTTTTTTACATGTAGTAAATAGGTCAATAAAGTACTTTGGTCAAAAATGGGAATGTCGGAGAGTTTTTTCATTTTCCCAAATATGTTAATTTTGGACTAATGATGTTTTTCCGAGAAACGCGTCAATTGTTTTTTTTTTTAAATTTATAAAATTTTATGACAACTGTTGATTATTGTTGATTATTATCAATTCTTGTTTTTGTATAAAATATTATAAAAACTACTTGTAATATATTAAAAAAGACAAAAAAAAACTCAATGTACATATATAAACGATTTATTTTTGCAGGATTATCCACCATGGAAACTCTAAACGAAGAGGACGAATCTCACGACAGCCCGACATCAAAATCAGACGACAAAACTGTCATCGAGTGCTCGGATTCCAAGATGGATGATGATGTGTTCGCCGATAACGACGCTTTATCGACAACGGATCAGCCCTTCCTCAACAAAGAAGTCGAGCCGAAAGATTCCACGGAAAATACTCTTTTGTTAAGTCATTGTGATGCCTAAATTTATCGTTTTACTTGTTTTCATTGGCGTGTTGATTTTTCTGTGATACTGAGATAAATATAAGCGAAACGGGACAACTTTTTTTCGGTTGTCCTGTGATATTACCAGGGTGGTGGAAGTTAACAAAACCTATCTTTTATTACACAGCCACACAAAAAAAAAGTGTCGTGATCTGGGGATGCCACATATGCTTTGCTATGGATTTTGACGCGCTGAATCCGAATCCGATGTCAAAATTTGTCCTCCAGGTCCGCGTTTCAACCTAACCTCAAAAAACGTGAAAAAATTAGTATTTTTTGTTCTGGGGATGAGGCATGTCGATTCTTATGTTTTTCGATGCATTGAATGTAAATAATCTCTCAGAATCGATCGCACACGTTGTTATTTTGACTCTAACCTCGAAAAAACGCAATGAAATGAAATATACTGAAATTGTGATATACTGCCTTGAAGGCTAGTTTTTTTTTGAAAGCCTATATCATCGGAGTCTCATTCTAACAGTTGACGTAAACTAACTTTAACTCACCTAACCTAACCTTAAATCACCTAATTTAACCTAAACTGGCCTTATATAACCCTTATCTTCTATCGCAGATTTTACTATTCTGTAAAAAGGTAAATTTTAACACGATAAGCAATGTCTTTACAACGAAATGAATATGAAATTTACTGTTTTATTCTCTCTATTTTTGGATTTCTAGAAGAATGGGTAAACATGATATCGCTGACCATTTTAGCATTTTTCGCTTGTGCCTGTAACCAGGGCACCTCCACGTGGTGACGGTGGGCAACGGATCCATACCATAAAAAGAAATTATGAGCTTCAGGTAGTAAACTACAACGCTAAGAACATTGACAGCTTCAGAATGAAAACACTGTAACCACGTGTACTTATTGTGATTGCCAAAGAATCAACTTAAAACATCGAATTCCTCGAAGTAACAATGAAATATGAAAATGTTTAAGACTCAAGTTATTAGGTAAGCTTCACAAATGATAACGCAAAAACCAAATGATGAATGTTAATTTGAATTTTCAGACATTGATACCAATAATTTCTGTGTTTTAATTTACCATGAAGGAATATAATCTGAAAAATCTGCGATGCTGATATAGGCTTTAAAAAAAAACAGCCTTCAAGGCAGTATATCACAATTTACTATCATTTCCATTTACCATTTTTCGAGGTTAGAGTCAAAAGAACAACGTGTGTGATCGATTCTGAGAGCTTATTTACATTCAGTACATCGAGAAACATAAGAATCGACATGCCTCATCCCCAGAACAGGAAATACTAACTTGTTCACGTTTTTTGAGGTTAAGTTGAAACGCTGACCTGGAGGAGAAATTCTGACATCGGATTCGGATTCAGGGCGTCAAAATCCATAGGAAAGCATATGTCGCATGCCCAGATCACGACACTTTTTTTTTGTGTGGCTGTGTTATTAATCCGCGAAATAAAACTAAATCAAATTTGATACCTTTTTTTAATAGTTACATAAATATTAAAAAGTTCTCATAGTAGCGTATTATACAGGCTGCTATTTTAAGTAATTTTAAATTTTCTGACAATCTAATACAGATTTTTTTATAAAATATAATTTTTATTTTAATTTAGGTTAGAATTTTTTTATATGTATTTTTTAGGCCTTGGCACCAGTTTTTAAAACTGAATTTTGGGCCAGTAATAAATAATAACTTAAGACATATATTGAAAATATTTCCACATAGTTTGACATTTTGTAAACACCCTAGACAATAAAATAAAGTTGACACGAAATCAGATTATTGGAAATGCTGGAAAGTGTGAACCAAGCTGTGGACAGTTTCATGCATAATTTAATTTTAAATGTTATTAATTTAAATAAATGACCGAATATTTGTTTCTATAAAAACTGGTTTAACATATATTCATTAAAATAAATAGATTTACCACTTTTACAAGCAAATATTAAGTTTTGTATCACCATTATATTTTAATATTTAATCCATGGACATATTAAAAGAATTTTCTATACTTTCAGCGTTAAGTTCACAACTTTGTTTTGTGTTTTTCTTGAAAAAGGAATTAAAAACGTCGGTGCCAACTTACAGTAAGATTAACATTAATTGTATTAAATTTTAATTTGTTTTATTTCGGGGTTTATAAATAAAAACCGGTGCTGATAATATGAACCCCCTAAAGAGTTGGTGATGGCCGGATGTTTATTTTTTTTCTCTATTGACTTTTATAAGACATAGGCAATAGAGTACTAAACATCTGTAGAATATTTTTAGAAAATGTACACGTAGATATGATTGTTTTTTTTTATTATTTGATAAAATAAAATAAATGAATAAATAAATTTTAATAAACAAAAACATAATGTTCGTTTCGGTTTATAAATATAAAATAACTGGTTAATAGAAATATAAATGTATAGATTTTAGATAAATATGTGTTAAAACAATCATAATAAAAAATAGAAAGTTTCGAGTTTATTCATCAACAATAAATGGGTATTAACTTTATAATTATTTAAAATCTATTATGTTCAATAAATTACGCACATTTATTTATTTCACAATGAAATTAATTTATTTACTAAAAAATTATTATGTATGTTTTTTTTAAGGAAGAACATTTATAACTACTTAATTTTAAAAACAATGGGATCACGATTATTTAAATCCAAGTAACTTAGAACCTAGTTATTTTAGATCATTCCAATATCATCTAGATAAATTAGAAAGGCTTCTTAGCATTAAAAACATAATTTACCTGTAAATCATATCACGTTTATTGAGCTATATAATTCTTTTAAAAGTACAAATAAATTTCCAAAGGGTAATTTCTGTGAAATAAAAATAAATAAAAAGTTTAGATTATAAGCTCAAATATTTCTTCTACGTAAAAACATTCAATGGGATCAAGTAGACGAACTTGATGATTTTTCTAATTTAAGTTAGCTTGTTATCTATTGATTTTTTATATTTTTTTGTACATTAAACCTTATACTAGACTAATATTTTAGCGATGTTAGTCGATATATTAAATATAAATTAGAAAAAAATGGCTTTTATTTAAAATCCCAAACTCCAAGCTTAATGTCAACAAATCTTGCCCAAGAAGTTGTTTCTTGATATTTACTTTTTATGCAAAATGTTTTCTCATTTAATTGGTTTGTTGCTTTCTTTACGGATAAAATGAAACAGTAACCATTAATGCGCTTAACAGTAATGCAGTCATTATACTATTTGAAATCATATAATTTTTAATAAAACAGCAATAGTTACTCTTGAACATTTCGGCAAAAGGACTTTATTAACATCAATAGCTTGTATACCATTACTCTAAACATGCATTTCTTTATATTGCTGCAACGTCATAAGTAGGGATGGCAACGATATATCAATTTTTTTTATATCAATATATTTAAGAATATATCAAAAAATATATTAATATATTTTTTTAATATTTCGGTATAATTTTCAATCAATAATCTTTTATTTTACCGTATTTGTTTGTAATTTAATTTTTAATAGTCAACTTGCTTTTAAAAATGTAATTAAAACAAAGGTTTAGTAATAGCGTTGATTGAAAATTTTATTGGATAAATATCTTTTTTGTTATATATTAATGTGTAAATCTTTAACATTTACTTCTTCATGCCAATATTTAAGGGGTTACATACATATGAGCTCGTAAAAATTAACGTTTTTGGTGATTTTTTTGGTATTTAATAATAATTATATTGAAACGAACTATAAAGCATCGAATAGGGTATGTTTCGAAGTATTTGTAAAAAAAATGTATGCGAAAATATGGAAAATTATGGAAAATGCAGCCCTTGTCCCGAAATGTCTTTTTTTCAAGCGTTTGCGGTGAGCATAAAATATCGAAAATCGTCAGATATTAATAAAAAACAATCCATATTAGAACATAGTATCACCCCATCCGTAAACGAAGGGTTTTGTAAAAAAAATGTTCACGCAAATGGCGGTGATTTTCCCAAAATAATCGATATTCGAGGGTACAAAAATTTAGTTTTCCGGTCGAAAAAAATAGAAATTTTAGTCCGAATGAAAATCCCTTCATTCAGGAGGGGCTATTGTAATAGGGTCAGAATTTCTCAAACGGGCCACCTGAATTAGGTCAAAATTAGTTTTTGTTTGTAGATACATTTTTTTGATAGTATTTTACATCACTAACACAAATCCTAAAGGATTTTGTAAAAAAAAAATTTTCAATTGATATATTCATGATATTAAAAGTCAAAGTTTTTAATAATTAAAAAATAAAAAAATTCATTATGGCTGAACTAATTATCCGATTCCAACGATATAACTAGCGTTGGAATCTTGTTTTGACATAGATTCTTTGTTATTTTTTTCAATTGTCCTATTTTCATTTAGGTCGATTTTTTTTTGTTTTTTTTATACCAAATTCGGAAATAATTGCCTTCTGCGCCAGCTATCGACTCGAGAAAAAAAACACATATACTCCAATCATTTCTCGAAATTATGCTGCTGAGAAAAAAAATGGCCCGCAGGTTGACAAAAAGTTATTCGTCCTTTTGTGGCCGCGCGCGGTGTCAGCTCACGCTCCGAACCGTATAGGCTGTACGCGCTTGTGACGCGACGTCTTACGGTGGTCTGGAACCTGCGGGCCATTTTTTTTCTCAGCAGCATAATTTCGAAAAATGATTGTAGTATATGTGTTTTTTTTTTCGAGTCGATAGCTGGCGCAGAAGCCAATTATTTCCGAATTTGTTATAAAAAAAACAAAAAAAAATCGACCTAAATGAAAATTGTACAATTGAAAAAAATAACAAAGAATCTATGTCAAAACAAGATTCCAACGCTAGTTAAATCGTTGGAATCGGATAATTAGTTTAGCCATAATGATTTTTTTTTATTTTTTAATTACTAAAAACTTTTACTTTTAATATCATGAATATGTCAATTGAAAATTTTTTTTTTACAAAATCCTTTAGGATTTGTGTTAGTGATGTAAAATACTATCGAAAAAATGTATCTACAATCAAAAACTAATTTTGACCTAATTCAGGTGGCCCGTTTGAGAAATTCTGACCCAATAAGTAACAGCACTTCCAAATTTCAGATCGATCGGTAAATTGGTTTTAGAGAAATCATGCTCACGGCAACGGCAGTTCCGAGATAAACGAGTTAAAGTTTTAAGTTCATTCAATGTCTGAGGTAGCGCATTATAAATTGCTATAACATAAGTTCTAGTGCTCCGATTTTGATGAAATATTAAGTACATATTCTTAAAAGTATATATTGTAAAAATAGTCAATAAAAAAAATTGATTTTTTATACCGCAAGGTATCATTGCTGTAACTCTCTGATTTTTTAGACTGTTAACAAATAATTTAGATGATACCCAACCGAAAAAGTCAACAACGAAAAATTCAGAGAGAAAATATAGGTTGTAAGCGTACAAACCCTTAGCAAACGAAAAACAAACATTTTTTTAGATTGTAAAAAAAATAATTTACCCAATTAAAAAAAGCCAACTTAGGACACCATAGTGTATAGAGAAAATTTTCTATAGAAAGTCGCTATTTCAGAAATGTAAAACAAGAAGTAGTTTTTATAAATCTTGTTAGTACAGTCAAATTAGTGCACTATTTATTAAAATATTAATATATATTTTGTTAAAATAGGCAGTAAAGTTTGGTAATGGCCTTAAGGGGTCTTGCCGCGAATAGGAACATTTTCCAAATAATTTTAGGGTAACTTACGCAATTATGATAAAAACTCTCAATCAAATTTGCCACATTCGTGATTTTATCCTATAAAAATTAATCTTTTTTATTTTATGATAATTTTATTAAAATACAATTTTATTTATAACAGGACATTACACTTTTCATGAAGGTTAATGTCCTTCGTTTATAATTAATAAAGTTTCTGAAGGTTATTCGATTATAATCATAATAAACCGCTTAACAATGTATGTAAAAGCTTTATTTCTATTATATTTTGTGCATATAAACATTAAAATATTTGATTGTCATGTAACAAGAATATATCTTTGTTATTTTAACATTAACTAAATATTGAAAATATCGATGAGTTATTTATTTAAATTATTTACACTGCTTACACAAGATATCAGATTAACAAACATTTATATAATATAAGTACCAAAATTTTGCTTCAGTCGTTAGTCAATAAGTTATATAACAATATTTACAAAATTTAAAAATGATACAAATTATACGTAAATAGATATAACATGGCGATATAGAAATTGTACAAAAATATATAAAAGATTATTACCTTATAAATACTGTTAGTGCCAATTTGTACATTTATCTAAATTAAAAATTAATATACGATCGTATAAGTTACTATTTACATTATAAGCTTGATATTGTTTATTGCCCTACAAGAATTAATGGCACAATAATATATGTTTGATTGAATATAAATAAAATCCACTATATTTTGCCCCACACAACAGCTAAAGTTTAATTTAATTTTATATCAAATAAATTTAAATATTTTAGTTTAATTATATAAAATCACATTAAATTTGTAAAAATATTTTTAATTTATTATGTTTATTTTTGATATTTTTATACTTAAATTAGCATAAAATTTTAAAGTCTAAAACCTATTCAATAATGTCTAAAAACAATTTAATACTATTTTATTTAAATGGTAATAATATAATAAACCCTTTTTTTATTTAATATTTTTTTATATCATTTATATAACAAAAAACGTTTTAAGGGAATTAGCCATAATTCACGTATATCTTTTTTTGACAAAATTATATTAAAAGTGTTTCTTACAGCTTTAAATAAAATAAAATAGTTAACACGTTGAATATTTCACTAAAATTATATACATATTTAGTATCACCACTTTCTTTTACTTCTAACAATTTTGATTTTTTTTTATTTTTATCATTACAATGCAGCCGTGGCTTCGGGCTTTTTATTCAAGGGTTGAAGTAAGTTTTAAGTTAGTTGATAGTTGTCAAATGTCAAACAATCACAAATAAAGTAAAATAATATTAAAATGTAAAAATTATATTATAATCTCAATACAAACATATTAAATAGATTTATGATGCCATTCTTGGCACGTTTGTACTGACCTTTTGATTTTGCCGGCAGAAAACTAGTATTTGCCCATGAAGTAGAGATGGTAAAAAACGGGTTTTTTGTTTTTTTTTCAAATCCGCTACAATAAAGCACATTCTGTCAATAAATAACATCAATCTTAAAAATTGGATTAATTTTTCAAAATGAAATTTTGAGTAAAATGTATATTAATAATAAAGTGAAATGTAGAATATATTTACAATTTTGACCGAGACAAAAAAATCTGATTTCATATTATTTGGTAGTTTCCACATAAGAAACCAATAGCAATGTAAAACTTCTACACTAATAGGAAAAATTAAAGGATAAAAAGAAATCCAAATTTTTTGCGATTTTACGGATAGTTGTATCTTCAAAAAAAATGGTCGTATTGGAGCAATTTGAAGCTTAAAGTTTCTAGTTTTTATCCTAACGAATACCGTAATAAAAAAATTTGAAATTTGTTTGGCTTTGCTATTAAATCAAAATTTTTGAAAAAAAATTCCATACTCTACATGAATTTGAAAAATCATGAAAAAAGTGCTTTTGGTAGCTTTTTAAAAAATCAAGCGCTGAATCAAAAATATTATGGGTAGTTAATTTTTTTAGGATAAAATCAAAACTAGCGCGGCCCTTATTGGTCAATTCGGTGGTGGTGGTGGTGGTCGTGCATAGCGCGACACTGTATTTACATTTACTAAATGTCATTTAGTGGCTAATTTTAGTCCATGAACTGGACTGAAAACATAAAAAATTAGGTAAATGAGACTAATCTTGAAAACAAACCTAAAATATGAAAAAAACCATTTGAAAAAAAACAATGAAAAAAACCTGAAAAAAAAAGAAAAAAAACGGATCGTTTTTTATCAAGTCGCATCACTACGATGAAGCATTAATAATTTAGTATGAAGTACTTATAAAAACATCCTCCCTGATTTTTACTTGAAATTTTGTCAAACTGAAATATTTAAATTGAGAAATTATTTTGTATAATATTAAATTTTGCCATAGAAAAAGTATAGTATGCAACTCGTTTATAAACTTTTTTAGGCACATATTTTTATTAAACACTCATTTGCAAGCTTCGCTACTTATCCAATTTAATCTCGTGACTAAAATGCCGTTGATACATAATATACTATTAGAACCACCACCACCAACAAGGCTTGATAATAATTTTCTTTTTGAGATTACATTTTTACATTTAAAAAATTTTTTCAGTGCCTTAAAAAAAATACATATTTCGCTGACTTTTAGTATTTTAAAAAACTATTATTTTACGGTAATTGAGTTAACAATCTTTGTATTAATATTATGTACAAAATATAAAAAAATATATAAATATAAATAAACGTTTATTTTTTGTTAAAACCATACTATGTGCACCAAGTATTCTATGTTTATTTAAAAAAAAAAACTGAAAACATGTCAAAACCAAATATCGTTATAACTGTTATTCCTGGGAATTTAAAAAAAAGTAATTTTTACATGTAGATAAACACTTTTAAAAATGAATTAGTCAAAAATGACTACTTTAATAGTTATTAGTGACTGCTTTTTCACTTGTACCATGGTTAACCATACCTTGTTATCACAAAATTTAACAGCCAATTATTTTGTAAAATTGTCCCCTGAATACGAAAATGTCCTCAAAAGTTAAAAAAGTAGAACAGTTTTTGAGATATAGTCAATTTTCCATTTAATATGGAATGTGCTATATCTCAAAAACCGCTTCACTTTTATAATTTTTGACGGTATTTTCGGATTCAGGGGACAATTGTACATATAAATTGGTTGTTAAATTTTGGGATACCATGGTATTCCATGGATAACCATGGTACAAGTGAAAAAGCAGCCACTAATAACAATTAAATTAGTCATTTTTGACTAATTAATTTTTAGAGAGCATACTTATTTTGTTACATTTTGTACAATTTTTTCGCTACTAAACTTTGAGTAACATTTACATCTAAAACAATTTTTTTTTTTAATTCCTAGAAATAACAATATTTGTTTTTCTTCAGGTTTTTTAAGATACATTTTTTTTAATTTTCAAATTTTATTTGAATGAGTGTAATGATGGAATTTTTATTTGATATAACCGACCTTGTAGTTTTTTAAATAAAAAATAAATAATAATAAAATAATAATGTATAATTATATACTACCACCTATAGTAGGATAATCGGTGCACCTGTAAATTACAAAAGGTTATTAGTTTATGAAAAATAGTTATGAAAACGTTTTGACTTGCTGACTTAAGTATAAAAATACCTTATAATTAATATATTAATTATTATACCCTATCTAATGGAAATCAATTCCATTACAAGAAATCCCCCAGAAACACATCATGTTATATCACCGGGATTTTTATGCATACTAGAATTCCTGCCGACGATAAATCTGTTTATTCTAGCCCCGCCTGGAGCTAGAAGCAACCCTCACGTTTTCACAAACTTGTAGACCACCGCGAACACTAAAACGCTCACCAGCACTAAAACGAGGGCCGTAACGACTTTCGCGAAAATGTTTAGTCCGCTTTCCGATGGGTCGATGGGTCTGCTGGTGTTGTTTGTCTGCGATCTTCTGCGTTTGCCGGCCAGGCCGCGCGCCAAGGCTGGAAAAGCCAAGCTTTGCGTGAAGGTGAGCTTGTGGAGGCTTTCGCTCAGGGAGTAGGGACCGACGCTGCCCCGCGCTGCTGCTCGAAGGAGAGCGTATTCAAGGTCCAGGGCGTCGAAGAGAGAGTACCTAAAATTTTAAATAAAACAATTATTATAGGGTCCTTTGACCCTGTGAACAAAACAAATTTAAGCACAGTATAAATTATTTCGGTGTAAAGTTACCAAATGGAGTGGTAAAATCATTTGGTGTTAATATATACAATAAAATTGGTCAAAAATATTAAGTGTTTATTTTAAATTGTGGTAAAATTCATTCGTGTTAATTTAAATTCATTTATTACAGCAACGGGTCAATCTATAGACCAGGGTCGATAATTTTTGAAACCAAAAAAAATAACAGTACGATGAAACCCATTGGAAAAGGAGAAGAATATAATAAAAATGAAAGGAAAAATAAATTACGGGCGATCTGACTTCGGGAAGTGGGAGGGGGGGGTTTTAAAGGTAAAAAATGGTTTATCTCGATTTCCGGCAAAACTACAAGTCCTATGGAAAAAAGTTAAATGGCAAAGTTGTAGGTAATAAAAGGATCTACAACTTTTGTGATTACAATTTTTTTACATAACCTCAAAATTTATGTGAAAAATTCAAAAAACCAAGTTTTTGGTTTTTTATTTTTATCTTTTTCAAAAAAAAATTTTTTTTCACGAAATTTGGTGAAAACTTACCTTTTTATGTCCCAAATACACTGTAATTTATTTGATTTGAAATATTTATTATTTCGCCTTATTTTGACTTAATATCAAAAAAGCACCCTAATTTTCAATCGAAAATTCTCGCGTCAAAATATCAGCTTTTTTCAAAAAGTCGGTGTGCTTTTTGTTCGTTGAAATCTCTACTTTCTGATGGTGTAAAAAAAATATACATTTCTATGGTAAATGTTCTCAGAAAATGCAAAAAATATTATAATGAATAACGTAATCAGAATGAAGTATCTAAATTCAATAGTATGATTTACATGTATTTTTATATTTTATGAGATTGTACATTTGACACTATTATGTGTTGACATCCACCCGAATTATGGTAAAAAAGGCACGTAGTCATCACCATTCGCTAACGGCAAGGGCGCGATTAGTACTCGGAGTGCAGTTGATGGTAGTGTACCTATGCATGTTATTTTAATTTAAGATCATAGTTTTTAAATTAAAATTCAGTGGTTGGGTGAAGTGCTGCCATGTGACAGTGGATGCAACTTAAGTTTGTTATAAAACATGTTTTTTTACCTGCAATTTTTAAGTGAAATATGAAATTTAGTAATATTTTAAGTTTTTTGAGCTGATGAAAAATCTTATTTAACTTATATAACTATATAAGCTAAAAATATCACTACTTTTCATTCAATTAAAAATAATTATTAAAACTTATAAGAATACTTACACCTTAGTAGTGTTAATCATTTTTTTTTATTTTATGCCAAAGTCTATTTGTAATCATATCTAAAAGTTTGTAAGTAATATAAAATATACTTTATTTTACATTACATGCTGTGTTTAATATTAAAACCCCCACCATTTTTAACACCTACACGTAACACCTACCTGTGTAGTAAATTATACCAAATTGAGCATTTTTTACTCTTGAATGGAATTCTTTTACCAATAGTGCGTGTTGATTTTACCCCTAAGAGTTTATTATATTTGATAATTTTTACACTGTTATGAGTTTTTTATACGAATAGTACGTATAGATTATTAACCAATTAAAAAGGGTAAAATTTACCAAATTGTATGTGTTAGATATACCATTTCTAGTGTGGACCTATAATAATAATAATAATAATAATAATTTATTCATCAGTAAAACAAAATTACAAAATAAATTTTGCCTATATGACTAGTCACACAAAAATAAGTAAAAATAATGACACTTAATATTAAATACTATAACATATACAAGAATAAAATTTAGTGATAAAATTAAAAAGAATCCTTAAAAAATTCTTCAACAGAATAGTACATTTTATTTAAAAAAATAGTGTGTAATTTTTTCTTTAAAATATTAATATTTTTACAAGATAAAATAACATTTGACACATGATTATGACATTTTATTCCCTGATAAGCAAAGGCTTGAGAGACTGACAATCTGGAATAAGGCAAATATAGGTTGTTATTACCTCTTGTACCATAACTATGCATATCCTTTGTTTTTATAAATAAACCTTTATTTTCTTCAATGTATATAATTAAATTGTAAATAAATAAACAGGGTAGTGTTAAAAATGAATATTTTTTAAATAACGGTTTACACGAATATGATGGACTTTTACTATCTAGACATCTAATAAGTTTTTTTTGTAATAAAAATACTCTTTCAAAATGAGCTGAAACACCCCAAAAAATAATACCATATAACAATACAGATTGAATTACGCCAAAATACATTAATCTCAATACAGGAAAGGACACTGTGTCTCTAAGAGACCTTATTAAAAAACATAAGGAGCTTAATCTCTTACATAAAGAATTTATATGTGGTTCCCAAGTCAATTTTGGGTCCAATGTTATCCCCAAGAATTTTACTGAATCGCAGGCTGGAATTGATGAACTATTAATGTTTATGTATAGGCTAGAATCAAGCCTTGCATTTTTTGGAAAAAATTGCATAAAGTTTGTTTTATTAACATTTAAAAGTAATCCATTTTGTTGACACCATTTACTAAACTGATTTGACACCAAGGAAGAGTTTGTGGAAAGATTTTTCACTTCTTTATCCCTAAGCAAAACATTTGTATCATCAGCATACAATACAAATTTAGCATGTTCATTAAATAAGACAGATATGTCATTAATAAACATAACAAAAAACAAAGGACCCAGAATTGACCCCTGTGGAACCCCAAGTAAGACTTTTTCACACCTTGATTGTGCATTTTTTAAAAAAACAATCTGAGTTCTGTCGGATAAATAAGAGGAGACCCACTTAAGCGGTGGACCCCGTACACCTACGGATTCAAGTTTTTTGAGCAAAAGTTTATGATTAACCATATCAAATGCTCGACTTAGGTCAAAAAATAAGCCCACCATTTGCTGCTTATTATTGAGACCTTCATATATAAAATTAAGGGCATCAGCTATAGCGGTATGTGTGGATTTTCCTTGTCGAAAACCATTTTGATTTTCAATAACAAGGTAATTATTTTCTAGGAAATCTCGCAGTCTTTTATAATCTAAAACCTTGCCAAATTGACTTGATAGGCAAATTGATCTATAATTGGTTGGATCATTTTTGCAACCCTTCCCCTTATACACCGGAATACACTTAGACTTCTTTAATGAGCTGGGATACACTCCATCAAAAAAGGACAAGTTTACAAGGTGCGCCAGAGGAATAGCTACAATTTCTCCCACCAAGTTTGAGATTTTACCGTCGATATTGTCAAATCCAGCTGCATGTTTCTTAGTAGTTTTTTTAATTGTTTCAATAATTTCAAAATGAGTTACAGGATGAAGAAAAAAACTTTTCCGACCAGGTACCAAAATTAATTTTGTCAAATTCAGGTACTAAAGTATTGTTTATATTATTAATAAAATGATTGTTAAAAATTTCACACATATCTTTTGGATCATTAAAGGAAGTATTATTTACTATTATTTCAGATATGGAATGCCTTATGGCTTTAGACTTATTAATTATCTTCCAACTTTCCTTTGAGATGTTAGTAGCATTTTGAATTCTAGAATTATTTATTGTTTTTTTGGCATTAATTATAGAGTTTTCATAAATTCCCCTAAATTCTTTATATCGTTTCGTATATGTCGGGTTATTAAGAGTCCTAGAAAGGGTTTTCATTTCGCATAATTGTTGATGCATTTGCTTTAGATTTCTAGTAAACCATTCTTTATTTTTTATTGACAAAGTTTTTTTACACAATGGAAATGCACAGTTATAATAAAAAAGAAACCTATTAAGAAAAAATTCAAATTTAGCACTAGAATCGCCTTCCCCATAGATATCAGACCACGATTCCTCAGATAAAAGTTTACAGAATCTATTAATATTTTCTACAGAAAAATCCCTTCTGAATATACATCTTTTTTCAGTCCGACTGGATTCCTCAAGAAAAAAATTACACAACTGATAGCAATGATCCGTAAAGTATATATCCTTAACTTGAGTATTATTTACATCTAAGTTTGAAAATATATTATCAATGCAAGTACTTGAATTACTTGTTATACGGGTAGGAACATTTATGTGAGGTTTTATGTTAAACTCACGTAAGACATTTAACAAAGAATGTTTTTGATGCGAATCTAATAAGATATTTATATTTAAGTCGCCACACACAATATAAAAATAATTGTTTTTAAAAAATTTGTACATAAATTCTTGAAATTTTTCAATAAATACATTAAAATCACTATTGGGTGAACGATATACACAAATAATGTAGATTTTTAACTTGCCACTATTGTATTCACTAACACACACTTTAAAATGCTTCTCAATTGATTTATTATAAACCAGGGTTCTTAAATTTAAATTAGCCTTTGCAAAAATACAAACACCACCACGTATAAAAGTTTCTCTACAGTAAAAGCTTATTAGATTAAAATTGTCCAGTTTTATAAAATCAATGTCTGATTTTGTTAACCAGTGCTCACTAAGGCAAACTACATCCGCCTTTATTTCTGATAATAATTGAGCAAGAACATCAAGTTTTTTCTCAACACCCTGCATATTACAATGAAATACTTTTAAATTATTTTCTACTCTCATTTCTATTGATGGCACCTCGAAAAAACTTATAGTCCTTAATAATAATACCTTGCGGCCACTTGGATTCATTAAACAAAATTTCTTTATTTTTAAGATCTAGACTTACTTTAAAGCTACTGTTGTTACCTTTTGAGTCCAGTTTTTTTACTTGGAAGCTGTTATTAGGAAAATTTTCATTTAAGTATTCCATCATTTCATATATGGACCTATATGGACCTATATGGACCACTTTTGGTGTTGTTTTGTACCAGAAATTTTATACTGTGCGGGTTTCATCGATTTCGGTAAAGAAACTGGACTCCTTTCATCTCAAATCGACTAGGCCGTTATTTTTCAACAATTTTTTTTTACAGTTTTTCTACCGAAATCGATGAGACCCGTATTTTTCTTTTTGCTTAAATTTGTTTTGTTCACCCGTAGACATTTTTTTAAAAATGGACAAATCATCGATTTTTCTGTGACCTTTTTTCTTAAAATTGCGATAACTTGGCCAAAAATGTTTCGATCGTTACATTTTTTTTTAATTGTAGGTTAATGTTTACTTCATACAAAAAAAAATAAGTAAATATACAAAAAAATTGTTTTTTCTACAAAAGAAAAAAAACAAAATTGAGGTTAAATTTTGATATGGTTATTTTTATTTTATTATTTTTTCAGTCCCGAGTTGGCTAAATTCATCGTTTCTAAATTATTTTTTTTAATGAAAATGTCATTTTCTAGTAAATTTGTGGTTCATAGCTATCTAGGGTCATGAAACTGGATTGACCTTATAAAGTGTAATTTAGAACTTTTTGACATATTTAACATATTTTTGGTTTCACCGGAAATGCTAAGTAAATTAAATTATTAAAGATTTTAGAGTAAAATGTAAATTCTTAATATTTTGGCATTTGTTAAAATATGTAAAAAGTATATGTATATCAGTTTGATTTGGTTAATATAATAAAATACACATTGGGATATGGATTTTTGTAGATCGTTAAATTTCCTACAAAAATATGTCATACTCATTTGAGTTACAAAATTAATAAAAAAATATTTTTTTAATAAATTCTTCGATCTTAAATATCTTTTAAATGGTTACAGAAATCGCTTAAAAACATGTGTCCTTTTTTGTAGAACATTCAATTTTCTACAAAAATATGTATAAATATTTAATTAAACGATTGATTAAAATAAAATATGTTTTTTTTTTTGTAAGGGACTAAAGAAAAAATGTAAAACTTTGATGAGGAGGATCGCCTTCCTCAAATTTGGTGAGCACTTTCTGCCTAAAAACCAATTTTTAATGACATTGTTAACAACTTTTTACACAATTTTTTTCAATTACGGCTTGTTTGTATTATACGTACATACATTTAGATTTTTAAAAGAAGTAACTTTCATCATTAATTTACGGATCAAACTCAGACATTGTTTTGTATTTCCACGCCCAGGCGCGCTAGCCATGGAGCGATGACATACAGTGTGATACGTATGTCGAAAAACAGTTTTTAAATCTATAACGACAATTACTTCTTTTAAAAATCGAACTGTATCTAAAAAGTTAATTGAAAATTAAATGATTTTTCATCTTTGATACGAAGTCTGTCAAAAATACAAAGCCACTAAGTTTCCTTAACATAGCAAGAATGGTAAAAGAGAATATAAAATTAAATGTTATAATTTTTTTACTAATAAAATAAAAACGAACCAAGAAATACAAGATTTTGTAGATTCTTAATCGTCATAAAATGGCACAAATTTTCTCTAATTAAACCTTGTCCCCATATTTCATAGTTTCCAAGATAGCAATGGTGAGCCACGAAATTTTTACCACTCCGTATAGTGTCTTTTGTAATAAAATAACAAAATAATAAAATAATAATATAAATTAAATAATAATTGTATTAAATACAATAAACCAAATATAAACATCAGAATTTGGATGATAAATAAACGTGAATCGAATAAAAAGTATACAATAACAAACTATTTTTACATTTAACACAAACTTATCCAACAAAAAGTTTCTTATAGGTTCAGGATGTTTATTATACTGCATGGCCCCTATATAATAGGGATTATTTACATACAGTTCAAGCGGTATCCGGAATTTTGTTCGAAATAAATTTGTTCGAAAGAAAATTATTGGAAGGAAATTTGTTCGAAAAAATTTGATCGAATGAAAATTTGTTCGAAAGAAATTTGTTCGAACGTAAATTTTTCGAACGGAAATTTGTTCGAAGATTGTTTAATTTAAGCTCATTTAATAAAATAAAAACAATTGTAATCCTTTTTGAAAAGATATTCTATTCGCAAGGTAATTTATTATTAAAAATATTAAAATAATTGTAATCCTTATTTACCTCTACATGTACAGTTACGGAAAAAAGTAATGTCCATTTGAATGCTCCATTAATGCCTCCGAACAATTACAATTGTAATTACAATTGTAATTGTTCGGAGGCATTCGGGTTTTGCTAATAAAATTAACATATCTATTTTTAAACTCAATAATTCTACCTACCTGCTATTTACCATTCTTTCTACGCACATTTCATTTGACTTTTAAGCTTTTATGCAATAATTAAATATTTAAGGAATAACATTGATTCTGAAATAATTTAAATATAATATATGTTCTATAACGTATTAAATAAACTATATATTATTTAATAAGTCGTTATTAATAAAATAATATATTTAAATGAAATATAGACATTTAATATTAAAATAATTATAAACTTTTGCATAATTTTGCAAATAAAATTGTTAATGTATTTACCTTTTTATGTGACTTTTTGTTTCCTGGGCAATTTAAATTAAAATATTTATTCTTACTACCTATGTAAATTAAAGCCATTAAAATTTTAAACTAAAATGCATTTTGTGCTTATAAAAAGAAATGCACTATTAATACGTTTTTCTACTTCTATTGCATATTATTGACATTTTTAGGTTTTTTTTTCGTAAATAATGGTAATCAATATGACCGCCCGGCCTATCAACATGAATAATGAACTCATTATTCACGTTGTTAGGCATCAGTTGGCTTATTTCAATATTCACTGTTATTTGAACAAATCGGGTTTAGAAAAAAGTAAGGTTGAAAGATGTCAGATATATTTATATATACGAGGGGCGACTATAATGACCTTTAAAATCGGAGAAAAGTGAGGTTATAATAAATTTTATTATCAATGAAAATTAGTTAATTGGAGTAGAAAAAACATAGTATTACACAAAATTGTGAGAAATCAATGAAAATCCATCCATCTTTAAAATACAAAAATAATATGGAGAATATTTGACCAAATTGGATCCAAACACTTTGGGAATATCATGCTTTAACTATAATTATTAATTTAATTATTTACCATTTCCTTTTAAATAAAAAGGCCGCTTTCTTTGCTCATGGTTTTGGATAATATTTTCCTAAAAAAGGGTCCTACTAAATTTTACCATAAATTTTGTTTCGCTGAAAAAGTTTGAAAATCTTGAACATTTCTATAAATTCAACTTTTACCTTGAATATCTTTTAAAAAAGCCATACCAAAATTTGTTTTAGTTTTATTGGTCCACTAATCCGTTAACGAGTTATACAATTTTAAAGCATTTTAAAAAATCTCATATTATTTTAATGGGAAATAAAAATTCCCGATGCGGGACCTGTAAATGTAATATTAAGAGCTTACATTTTAACAGGACCATTTTTTTGAGATTCTGAAGAATATTTATGAAAAAATAAATATTCGATTTTTTTTTGTTTAACTCTAATAATTAAATAATATTTTAATAAAAATAAACACAAATAAAAATACACATTAATCTACACATAATAAAAGGAGCAATAAATAAATATGAAGAAATATATAATATATATTTTAAAGTTTTATAAAATTTATATATTTATATAATATATATTATATAGTTTTATACCTATTTAAATTACGTTACGATAGTGCCCGAAAGAGTTTTTAAAAACAATTTATTTTTATTTAATAATAACTTTTGTTTTGGAATGAAATATAATTTAATTAAAATAAGTTTATTGTGTGATAGCTAATTACAGACTGAGAAATTATAATGATTAATTTAGTAAGGTAAAAATGCTGACAACTGAGTTAGCGAAATAAATGAGGTTGTGCATGATGTCCTTATAAGGAGTGACTTCGTCACGTAACTCCTCCCTCCTCAAAATGAAGCACCCCCCGGAAGATTGACTCTCCTGGTTGGGACTGGGTTGAGTTTTTCTTCTTCTTCTTCTTTTCTTTCATTATCTGCTTTGGTTCTATTGTTCTTTCTTCTCTTTGTAATTTTTATGGCAAGATATATTAGGTAGATTGCTATCGTAACATACAGGATAATTGTCATGATGCTGGGTGTGACAATATTGAATGTTGAATGCTGGTGTTGATCAGTTGTTGTGAAAACATTTTCTGGGATTTCTTTTAGTTTTAGCGTTTTCAATTTAACTTGGAGATTTTGGATCTGCTTTTCTTCTATTGCGAGGTTGATGTTATTAAGTAAAGTGGGGCTGCCAAAAGAGGTTTCTTCAAATAGTAGTTCTTTACCTCTGAAGATGATTTTACAATTTCCTTGTTCTATAAGGTAGACTCCGGTTAATGATTTGACTTGGTTTTCTTTTTGACATCTTAAACTTATTTTTTCATTGAAGGGAAAAACTGCCAGGTATTGGTTTATTTCTGGGATTGTTTCCAAATGATTTTCTGTTATTTCCAGTTTGATATAGGAGCAGGAGTTGATGCTTTCCCGAAGGACAATATTTTCTTCACAAGTGATATTGTGGTTTGTAGACAGGTGCTTCGCGCATTGATATTTTATACCTTTTTTACATACGTCATTCAATGGAATAAGATTGTTGTTTTCTTTTGATTTAAGTACGTATTGAGCTTTTGGGATAATAGTGACAAATTTATTTTCGAACAAAGTTGGAATAGGAATAATATGAAAAAGTTCAAAATCAGTTTCATAATCAATAGGAAGGGAAAGGAAAAATGTAATTCTACCAGGTTCTGTTCTACAATTAACTTCTACAATATCCTCAAACTCCAAAATATTTTCAAATTTTACTTCTATCGGAAGTTGCTTTTTATAATTGTTTTCAATTTTTTGTATTTCAGCAAAAAGATCTCTACCTGTTAAAATACTAGGGTGTAATACTTTTATTTTGCAAAATGTTAATGAAGTTTCCACGTCTTTTAAAATATTTAGTATAGTGGTATATATAAGTAAAATTTGGTTATGCAAATCTTGTGCAAACAAGATAAAAATTTGATTTTGTATTTGTTCATTTACAAATTTATTTAATTGTATAATTTTATCTTTTAAAGTATTTTCATTGTGTTGGACATCTTGAAGAGTGTCATTAAAATTTTTTATTATTTTATGATTAATTGAATACTGCAGTTTTACTTGCGATTTGATATTTGAGCTATCTTGCTGTATGTCTGCTAATATTTTTGAAAATTTTTCGCCATCGTTATTATCTAAGTTACCGGTTATTCCCTTAATTACCGTACCAAAACCGTTGATAAGCCCTCTTCTATTTCTATAACTACTTTTATCAAAACTTAAATCTATTTGTTTAATTTTTTGTTTAATTTTATTTTGTGTAAACTTTATTATTTTATCGTAATTTTCTAATTCCCTATTATACATGGATTTATTATGACTAATTAAACTTAACCTATCATATTGAAAATTTAAATTGTTATATTGTTCGTAAAGGGGTTCTAAATTATAATAGTGTACAAAGGTATGCTCGGAACGTTGAAGTTTCGCCGCTCCCAACCTTATAGGTAGTATGCCCAAATTTTTTGTTATGTTGAAGATGTCTGCTGCTCGGACGAACGTGAGCAACCTGCAAATAATAGATTTTGCTGGTTATTTTTATCTATATTTCTTGGGCGTTTGATATTTGACAGATGAATTTTATCAATCGTGTTAAAATGAGTTGGGTCGATGTTGGCCGTTTTTAAGTTCCGATTAATGAATTTTAATGTTTCTGGTTTATATTTATTTTTTGTTTTTGACTGTTTCTGCTTATTTTTTACAAACACCTTTTTAGGAATTACTTTTGGAATATCTTCCCTATTTTTATTTGCTTTATTTATAACTTTTACCTTTGATTTAATTGCCTTTTCGTTTATACTTTTATAGAGTAACTGAGTTTTTTCTTTATGATTAAAAATATAATTATTTAAAAGTTGTTTTTCTAGTTCTAGGTTAAATGGTGAGTTTGTGCCTAAGTGTCCCGTTATTATTTCTGATGGTTTTAATTTAGTTGACGTGTGTATAGTATTATTATATGCTAAAACAGCGTAGTTAACTTTTATTTCAATGGGTTCTTTTTTAAAGGTGTCTTGGTTGTTTAGTAATCTGATATGTTCTATTAATGTAGAGTGGAAACGCTCAATTGGGGAATTTGATTCGGGATGTTGAGAACTTATAAAATGAATTTTGATTTTATGAAGTTGCAAAAGCTCTTTTAACATGCCGTTGTTAAACTCACTACCATTGTCCGAGATAATTTGTTCCGGAATTGCGTGGTGTGTAAAATATTTAATCAGATTATTTATAACTTCTATACTGGAAGCTGAGTTAAGTTTATATGCTTGGCTATATTTAGAAAAAGTGTCTATTATTGTTAGAAATTTACATTTTTCAAGGGAAATACTATCCATGTGTAGTATTTGAAATGGCCTTGTAGCCGTAGGTGTTATATTAAATTTCAGGTTCAATGGGTTTCTATCATACTTGGTAAGTTGACAGATTTCGCAGTTATTTATATAATTTTGGATTGTATTTCTTTGGTTTGGAAAATAGTAATGTTCTTTATGAATTCGTTTTTCTGTTTCCTCTATGCCGCGGTGGTTTGTTTTTCCCTCGTGATAATTAATAATTGTTTGCTTGATTTCGTCTTCACCTATAACGTCTGTAAGATATTTTGTACATCTTATTAAATTAATTTGTGAATTTTTAAAAAATGTTTGCAATACACAGCAAAATTTTTCGTAAATTGGGTCTTCGAAGTAGACATAATACTTAATTTTTGGCGCGATATAGTCTTTAATTAACTTAATCACGTCTTGTTCAAAATTATTTTTTGAAAGTTGTACTAACAGTCTTTGTTTTGTTCTATATAAAATTATTCTGGATGGTTCCGCAGGAGCATACTCGACAAGAGAAATTATTATTTGGTTTTTTCCGTAATTTACTGGACATGATACTATGGGTATACTTACAATAGGGTTTTCGGAATTAGAGTGTATTGTGTTTAGGTCACTGTCTTCCGTTTGTTTTGTCGGTTCAATGTCTTGACTACGTTCTTTGTCATCAATGTCGTCGGTTTCTACAATTACAGATGTGTTGTCCGTATCTTTAACCGCGGAAAAGATGTCGTTGAATTTTTGCATGTAGTGCATTAAAGGTTCGTTGACGGTATTTCCGGTATCAGGTTTGTTTTGACTGTTATTTAACTCTTCACAAAAATCATCTATGAAAGAGGAAATTGCGTTTTTTGTTTCTTTATGGTCAGTAATATTTAAATTAGGACAGGGTTCAATATCATATATAAATATTTTAATATTTGTGTTTTGAAAAATAAGTTTTATTAAGTTAAATATTATATTCCAATTTAATTTATCTAATCCTGAGCCAATTTTTGGCATCGCGACTGAGTAATTTTTAAAATTTAAACAGAGTCTTTTTAGGGTAATTAGGGCACTTATAATTGAAAAGTATGTGGGTTTGTCCCTAATTGACCTTTTTGTAATAAGATAATAAATGTTTCTTTTAGGATGATTAAGATATGCTACTTCACCTACTGGTTTATTTTGTGACTTTAGGGTATTTATGCAATTAAATTTTTCTTTGAATTTACGAGCAATTCCTTTATTCATACTTAGGGCCGGTTTTTCAATCATAGTTTAAACTTGGTTCAGCATTTGAACTTCGTTCAAACAAAATATGCCGTTTTTCAATCAAAGTTCAAGCTTGAACTTGGTTTAAACTAAATCAAAAGATGAACCGTCACTGTTGGCCGTTTAAACGAAGTTCAACTTGACATAACTTATTTTTTCTCTGCTTTATTGTGTATTACGTTGTTTATGTCTTGTTTTGTGATCTGCTGTTATAATAAACCAATGGATATGTTTGAGGTAGTTAGTGAGGATGATGAGGAAATTGGCGAATTCCTAAATAATATTCAACTTCGTGTGCACAGGCCAGGAATTTTTTGCCAGATTTCGGTTTTCCAAACCTTTTTTACGTAGGATAATGGATTTAATTAGACCAGTTATTGCAAATCCGACCAATAGGTTAGTTATAAAAATAATTACTGAATAGGTTATAGATTTTAGTGAAATTGATCACATGTAACAAAAAACGACAAATTCAATTTATACTATAAAACGAAATACATACAAATAATTCCTCCTTAAAAGAGGTAAAGTTGGCAGCACGATTTTTATACATAATAAATAATAATTATTGTTCTTTAACAATACTAAATTGTTTTAAAGGAACCTTTCGCACAGATTAGAACTTTTTAAAACAGCACAGATAAACAAAACTCCAAAAGTAAACACAAAATCCTTTTGTCAAAATGACAGTTTTAACTACTATTAATGTAGGCGTATACTAAATTCGGTTGTACCAACTTAACGTTGACACCGCTGATCTAAGTTCAACAGAACTGCTGTTGAGTCGACATTGAAAAACTCATTTGACTGTGAACTGAGTTCATTAACTGATCTAAGTTCCCCTGAACTAAGGTTTAAACCCTAATTGAAAAACCGGCCCTTAGACATTGCGATACACAGTGTGCAAGTGATGTCTCATCTTGACAATTAAATAGATCGTCATAAACTATTTTAACATTTGGGTTGGTTATTTGGAGATTGTTATAGAGTATTTCGTTAAGGGTTTTATTTTGTTTTACTGCGTTTTCAAATTCGATTAAGTTAATTTCGTGTTTAGGTATGTTTTGGTTGTCTCTAATGTAGTCCGAATCTTTATTGTCTTGTATAGTATTGTCTTTTAGGACTTGTGCGTAACTTAAATTATTTGTCGTCTTATTTTTGTTAGTGGTTTCCTTATATAGGTTTTCTGGAGTATTTTTATTATTATCCGATAAGTCTGAGGGTATTCTTGATAATGCGTCTGCGTTAGAATTTAAGATACCTTTTTTATAAACTATTTCATACTCGTATTGTTCCAAATATAGGCGCCACCTACTTAATTTAGAGTTTGGTTCCTTCATTGATATTAACCCTTGTAACGGTTTATGGTCTGAGACAATTTTGAACTTTTTTCCGTAAAGATAAGGTCTAAAGTATTTGACTGCCCAGATAATCGCTAAAAATTCCTTATGAGTCGTGCTATAGTTTATTTCTGAGTCGTTAAGTGTTCGACTTGCGTAAGCAATTGGTAAATCAGAGCCGATTTTACCTTGGGAAAGTACAGCACCCAGTGCATAGTTAGAGGCATCCGTCGTCAATATAAAAGGTTGAGTAAAGTCAGGGTATTGAAGGATTGGTTCGTTAATTAAAAGGTTTTTGCAGTGGTTAAAGCAATTTTGTACTCGATGTTGTTAACATCTATTTTATTATTTTTCTTTAAACAGTTTGTCATGGGTTTAGTTAACTTAGCAAAATCCTTAATAAACTTCCTATAATATCCTAATAAACCTAGAAAAGCTTTAATTTGTTTGGTTGTTTTTGGTATGGGGTAGTTTTGGATAGCTCTAATTTTTTTCAGGATTAGGTTTAACGCCGTGTGGTGTTACAACATGACCTAGAAATGCGACTTCCCTTTTGAAAAATTCACACTTATCGATTTGTAATTTTAAGTTCGCAGAACGTAATCTATTAAAAATTTCTTTGAGGCTAAGTATATGTTCCTGTAACCCTGTGCTAAAACATATTATATCATCAAGATATACACAACAATTTTTATTTAAAATACCGCGAAGAAGGTTATCCATAATTCTCTGGAATGTGGCTGGGGCGTTTTTGAGCCCGAATGGCATACGTAGAAATTCGTAGTGACCGTTTTCTGTGCTGAAAGCGGTTTTCTGAATATCTGTTTGTGCCATTTCAATTTGGTGGTAGCCACTGGCAAGGTCGAGGGTACTGAAATACATACATCGCCCTAATTTGTCAAGCAAATCCGTTATGTTTGGTAACGGATATCGATCATCGATAGTTTTTTCATTTAACTTTCGATAGTCGATAACTATGCGCCATTTGCGTTGGCCAGAAGAGTCTGCTTTCTTTGGCACAACCCAAATAGGTGAACTCCACGGACTATATGAAGGCCTTATAATTTTTTGTTCTAACATTTTCTTAATTTGTTTTTCCACCTCCTGTTTATGGATTTGTGGAAACCGATAAGATTTTGCATAAACAGGAATTTCGTCTTTAGTAATTATTTTATGTTTAATTTTACTTGAAAAACTTAAGGGTTTATTTTCAGTATGAAAAATGTCAGAATATTCGCGTAACAGTTTTTCTATTACACTTTTTTCTTCATCGTTCATGTGGTTAATTTTTATTTTCGATAGATCAATTGTTGTATCACCACAATAAACGTTTATGTTATTAAAATTTGTTGCTTTTTGTTCCCTAAATTCATTAAACAATTTAACATGAATTGGACTAATTTTAGCGGGAATGTCTTTATTTGTAGGGTTAACAACACTACAATAAGTAGTAAAATTTTTTACAGTAGCTACACTTTCTGGGATTTCCAAATCGCCAGATTTCATATAGGGTATAATGACGTCTCCGTCTTTAACATTTTTAACATTAATTTTTATTATTTGTTCGGTTCTAGCTGGGACTACTATGCTGACAGGCCCACTAGACAGTTTTAAATAGTGAATTTTAATTCTACAGTTCGGTGTGATTAATACGTCGTTTTGTAGGTCAATCACCGCGTTAATTTTCTTTAAATTGTCTAACCCTAATAAACAATCAAAGTCTTTATGAAAATTAAATAAATGAAATTTTAAATTTATATTATTTTTAAATAATGCTCCACAAGGAATCTCTGTACTGTACTTTTTCAAGGAGGTACCGTGTGCGCTTGATATAAGGAAAGGGTTGTATTTTATGTTTTTTGAAAATAACCTATTTGCAATATCTGGTTTAACAAATGATTTTGTGCTTCCATTGTCTATCAAAATTTTTAAATTTAACTTTGGAAAGATTATATAAGAAAGTTCACTTTTATCATTTGTCAAACTCATTATTTGTATTCTTCCGAGGCTCAATTTCCTAAAAAATCCGCGCCGTCGTCAATTTTTTCGCTTTCTCTTGGGAAATCAACGTGTGGATCGCTATGCAAATTAAACAGTTCCTCTATTTGAACATTTGGCGAAGATCTGTTTTGATTATTAAAATTATTAGTTGTAAAATTTTGCCTACCCTGTGACATATTAGTATTAGGTGTAGAGATACTCATAGGGGTTGGTTTGGGCACTCTTACGTTGGGATTTGGATTAAAAACGTCATTTCTATAACTTGGACCCGGTTGGTTTTGATAATTGTTGTTATTATTAAAGTTATTTCTATTACTAAAATTGTTACTAGTATTATTTGATTGGGTGTTCATATTTCTTGGTTTTGGTTGATAATTATGGGGATAATTCGTTAAGGGTAATGGTTTTGGGAAAATTTGGTGCTGTTTGTGCATTTGCAAATTTCCTTTATAGTTGTTAAATTTCGATTTAGGTTGCGAAATATGATTTTTACTATTTTGATTATTTATTTCTAACTGAAAATCGTTAGTTAGCATATTAAGTGCGGTATTTAAATCTGCAGGGTTTTTGGTACGCATAAGTGAACCTATAGGTTCGCGAAGACCTCTTAAAAGAACACGCAGAGCGTATTTTCTTAAATATGCTGTTAAAACTGCAGTTTCGTTTGCATTTTCAAGATGGATAGTTAAGTAAGCAATTTGTAAATTAAGTAAAGTAAGAATATTATTATAAAAATCGAAAACTGATTCTCTAAATCCTTGTTTCAGTTCGGTCATTTCGATACCTAAACTAAAAACATCTCTTTTATCGCTATATGTATTATGTAGAGCAGTTTTTAGTTCTGCCCAATTGGTAATTAAACAAGATGAAATTTTGATGGCGGCATCGCCTGTTACTTTTGCTAAAATACTAGACATTAAATATTCATTTTGAAAATCTGTTGGGTCTTGGACATTATAGAATTTTGTGACTATTTTTTCACAAATTTCAATAAATCGTGGTAAAAGTTCGGATTCTCCGGAAAATTCTGGGATCATTTTAAGGTATTCGGGTTTAAGGACGTTAGCCATGTTTGGGTTAGGGGTATTTGTTTCGGAAATATTTAAATTAGCAAGATTAATGTCAGGGGTTTGATTTAAAATATTTTCAATAATGGTGTCGTCTAAATCGACGCTGCTATCTGTTTCGGAACTTGAGTCTGATTTGGGGTCGTTAGGGAACAATCTATATTCATTAAATGACATAAGTACTTACAGGCAAATTATCGTTGCTGGTACCGTCTGCATCTGTGATGTCCTCTCACTTGCGACGGGTGTGGTGATGGTTTCTTGTGTCTGCTCACTTGAAATTTCACCTGGTTCAATCACCAATTAATCGTAGGGACGATAACAATTTCTTGCCAAATTGTCTTGGTGAAACTCCGACTGCGCCAATTACGTTACGATAGTGCCCGAAAGAGTTTTTAAAAACAATTTATTTTTATTTAATAATAACTTTTGTTTTGGAATGAAATATAATTTAATTATAATAAGTTTATTGAGTGATAGCTAATTACAGACTGAGAAATTATAATGATTAATTTAGTAAGGTAAAAATGCTGACAACTGCAGTTGTCACTCCTTATAAGGACATCATGCACAACCTCATTTATTTCGCTAACTCATGAGTTAGCGAAATATATGAGGTTGTGCATGATGTCCTTATAAGGAGTGACTTCGTCACGTAACTTTTATGTTTATGTTTTATAGTTTTTATATGTATGTTATAGTTTTATAGGTATGTTAACTTTTACATTATAATTTTATTAACCATTTTTTGATAAATCCTAGTATATTTAATTTAAAAATATACCAAATATAAAATTTTTAAATATAGGTATGTTTTTAATTTTAACACATAAAAGTGCAACAAATAATAAAATGTGTTTTTTACTCCTTTGATGTGGAATAGTGTATTGAATCATTGCTAGTTCTGAAAAATGTAAAGTAAGTTTTAAGGAACTATGACTTGATAATATTATTTATAGCCTAAAAAATTGTTATTAAAAGTTTTTTCATAGAATAAATGTTTATAAAACTATACAAAAATTAACGATTTAATAAAAATACAGTTAAATATGTAATATACCCAAAATAATTAATTCAATACGAGCAGGTAGTAAATTCTAAATATAGACATATTTTTAAATAAATTTTAAGAGGCAGATGTTGACTATTTCCGAACGCCTCCGAACAATTACAATGGAGCATTAAAATGGACATTACTTCTTTCCGTAACTGTACCTAAATTAGTATAAATTCCCTTACAACAATGGACAGCCTTAATTTATTATTCAAAATATTAAAATAATTTTAATCCTTTTCGGAAGGTATTGTATTGCAAGGTAATTTATTATTAAAAATATTAAAATAATTGTAATCCTTATTTACCTCTGCATGTACCTAAATTAGTATACATTCCCTTACAACAATTGACAGCCTTAATTTATCTTGCTATTTCTTCGATTGAATATGGCTCTAAATTTTATTAAAAGTTCGAAAGGCAAAAATCTTTTGTCTCTCAACGGTTTCATATACACTTCCGACAAAGTAAGTGAAGACAGAATTTATTGGAAGTGTGAACATTTTAAAAAAAATTCCTGTAAAGGACGTGCAATTACATCAGATGAAACAGTCATCAAAGAAAATAACTTGCATAATCATTCAGGAGATGCAGCAGGTATTGAGGTCAGAATTGTATATGGATCCATGAAGCAAGAAGCAGAAACCGGCCGTGATCCTCCTCATTACATTATTTCTAATATTTCTACTCAATTGAGTCGAGCCGCTGCCACTCAACTTCCTAGTGTTGAAACAATGAAGAGAACGATACGAAATGTAAGGAACAAGATAGAAGCTGGCCCTGTTACTCCAAGACACCGAGCCGATATTACTTTTTCCGATGAATACAAGCAGACAAGCAGTGGTGAAAACTTCCTGTTGTACGATTCTGGAATGACACCCGACAGGATTTTAATTTTTGGCACCCGAAAAAATCTGGAACTTCTCGAGTCTTCCCTACACTGGTATGCTGACGGAACATTTAAAACAGTGCCAACACACAATATACGGTTTAGAAGATAAAATTGACATAAGTGCAAAACAGTTTTTGGATATTTTCTTACAAACCTCAGACACATGATAGTCCCATCTTAAATTTGAATCAAGATTGATACCTTAAAGCTTAAGTTGTTAAATTTTTGAATAGATTTGTCATTAAATTAAATGAGTGAACTACATGGATTTTTCGAAGAAAAAAATAATAAATGTCGTATCTTGATTTAAACACAAATAAGAGATATCAAAATAATTTGAAAAAGTTGTTAAATTTGTAATCCTTTCTAAACTTTTGTTCAAAAGCAATATATTTATATTTTGAAATTTCATTGAAATATAATAAAAACAGTAACAGACCAAGAACACTTCCTTGCGGCACACCGGCTTGTAACGATTTGTTTTCACCGTATAAAACAAATTCTTTTTTATTGATAAGATAACTTCTAAGAATTTTAACTAAGGTAATAAGTTAATGGGCACTCCATAATTTACTCCAAAATTATGTTTGCAATTTAAGGTAATATAACTTAAGTATATTAGGTAAGATTTATTTACTTTTACCCACCTAGCCGTCATTGTAGACGATCTTCTTCTACCTTCACTCGAATCACTTGCTCTGGAATGATTAGCAGCCGCCACTGAAGTCAACGATGACGTAGTAGAGGAAGAACCCGAAGTCACCTGCTATGAATTAAAAAATACATGTTTTAACATTACAAAAACAAACACAAATAATAATATACCATGTGGTTATTTGGAATTTCGGACACGTCCTCCATGCTGGTGTGTTCTGGGGATGATATGGGGTACATTCTGAGAAATCTTGCATGGTCTGGATGAAGGAGGGCGCTACTGGGTCTCCGCATACTTGGAGTCGGTGAGTGTACAGGGGATGTAGATGTGCAAGCAATTGGCGAAGGAGAAACCTTTAAATTTTAAAATATTACTAAAGGAATAACTAAAATATAAAAATCATTCCTGTAAAACTATAATTAATCAATATAAGTAAAACGTAATTTAAACAAATAGGTTTTTTTTTTACCTTTTTTTTTATTAAATTTGTTGGTTTTTAGTTTATGAAAAGTGTAAGCAATAGAACCTAAAGTATATTATAAAACCTTAAACAATACCTATTATGTTTGCTATTACTAAACATATTATACACTCAGAGAAATATCAAGTTATGAAAAGCATATGAAATTATATTAATTTAAATAATCGGGTAAATTTGATTCAAATAGAAAAAATTTTAGTTTTACATTCATTTACCAACAGTTTTACAATGTTTTGAAACACTTTTAAAGTGTACCCTCTTTAAAATATATATACAAAAAGAAATCCATTTATTTCATTGCCTTTCTCAAAGTTGTTTAAAAAAGATATGTATTATACAATTGTTATGCACCTATTAATTTAATGGGAAACACCAATGACGCCAAAACATATTTGAATCCCTAATAATTCAAAGGGATTCAAATATGTTTTGGCGTCATTGGTGTTTCTCATTAAATTAAAAGGTGTATAACAATTGTATAATACATATATTTTTAAAATAACGTTGAGAAAGGCAATGAAATAAATAGATTTCTTTTTGTATATATATTTTAAAAAGAGTACACTTTAAAAGTGTTTAAAAACATTGTAAAACTGTTGGTAAATGAATATAAAACTACATTTTTTTCTATTTGAATCAAATTTACCCGATTATTTAAATTAATATCATTTCATATGCTTTTCATGACATAATATTTCTCTGAGTGTAATATTATAATATTTTTATTAATACTAGTATAATATACATGACATTTACTAAGTTTTCATGTAATTTCAAAACTATTGGATTAATACGGTTGACCTTTGTAATAATCATACAAAATTTATTTTTTGTTTACCTGTGTGGATTCAATTCCAGAATCGTTGTGCGTATTACTTTCGAAACAAGTTGAATTTTGCGATGTTTCATCTTCTGCACACGGTGGAAATACGAAACTTTGACCATCAGCTTCGCCTCGGGGAGAGTCCGAACTAGGCCAAACCTTAAAAATTAAAGATATTAAAATATTTATTTAGTAAGGGGTTTGCTTTTTGATCCTTGTTTAAGTACGTTGCGACAAAATTAGGTTAAAGTTGAAGTTATTTTTGCTTTAATGAGTAAACTTTAATTGAATGATGTGCTAAAACAATGTTGTAAACACCAATGTGGCAAAATTTTGTATGTTGTTTCGTGGAACAATATTGTATGTATTGGGGTGTTTCAAAAAAATTGACTTTTTCTTTTTCTTCAAATGGTCAGCAAATTCTTTCAGAGAATGTCAAAACAAAGACCTCGTTAAAATTTGAGCTTTTAATTTGAAGATTTAGAGGTCGCGGATCGCAATTTTCTATTTCCCATTTAAATAACATAGGAATTTTTTTTTAACTTTGGAATTTTATACGTCTATATCGAATCAACTTATAGCAAGGAGCATCTTAGATTTTTATAGTAAATTTAACGCTCTATAAAAAATGTCTAATAAAAAATAATTTTTCTTTAAATTGATTTCTTCCAGAGTTATTCGAGGCCAAAGTTTGATTTCCATCGAATATTCTCGTTTTTTCAACTTTTAGCATCATGTAGTAAAAAAATCACATATTTATATCTGAAACAAAAAAACAAAAAAAACGTCACTTTTTTCCAAAGCCTACTACAAAGTTTTAATGAAAATATGAGATGTGTATAATATGCAGAGTAATTTATATATAAATGCAATTTTCTCGAAAATGGTGCATCTGAGCAAATTCAAATCAAGAGTAAATATTTTTCGTAAAAAACTATAAATTCTCATAATCTCATAAAAAAAATTAAATTATTAACCCAGAAAAAAGTTGGGGCTATTTTTGTAACTTTGCCCCCTCCAAATGTTACGCCTATGATTAAATTTTAACAGTTTTGATCATAGATCTAGATTCAGCATGTCAAAATTACCAAAGTACCGAAAATTCATTTGTTCATGTTCAACCCTCTAGGAATAGTTTTAAAAAAATTATCCTCGTAGGCTCCTATTCAGGGGGCCGCAGCTCCTTTAGGGAGCATTTTTTGATACATGTTTATAAAACAAAAAAAGTGTTATTTTTATACGAATAATGCACTGTTTAAGTTTGGCCCCCTAATTTCGGGACACCCGTATAATGATAATTGTACCATAAATGTTAAAAAAAACGCGAAAATTCGATGGAAATCAAACTTTGGCCTCGAATAACTCTGGAAGGAATCAATTTATAGAAAAATGATAGAAGATTTTTTTTGTAGAGCGTTAAATTTACTATGAAAATCCTTGACATAAGTTGATTCGACTCAGACGTATAAAATTTCAAAGTTAAAAAAAAATGCCCATGTTATTTAAATGGGAAATAGAAAATTGCGATCCGAGACCTCTAAATCTTCAAATTAAAAGCTCAAATTTTGACGAGGTCTTTGTGTTGACATCCTCTAAAAGAATTTGCCGACCATTTGAAGAAAAAGAAAAAGTCGATTTTTTTGAAACACCCTAGTATGTATTTGTATATACCGTAATAAATAGGCAAAATGAAGTTTTTACATTTTAAAGCATTTTTTTGAGCAACGTTTTTCAGCATATCATTTAATTTAATTACACCAGTTGACAAATTAAAATTCTTTGTTTGCCACAAGCAGTTAATTTAAGATAAATTTTGGAAAACTATTTTGAATTTTGAAAAATTAACCCGTGGATCCTTATATAAAAAATTATTTTTGCGAGATTACTAACAATCAAGGGACCACTTGATGAATTTCCACTCAATTCGTATTCGTATTTCTAGTACGACTACACTCCATAAGAAGAGTTTGGTAAACATAGTTTTCAATACAGTTTCAAGAGTTTTTTGTGTTGTGGCTTTCGCTATTTAGCTATTTATGTTTTTTCGCTCAGTTATTGTTAGTTATTCTACATTGCATCTGTGTATTTTTCTTAATGCCGTTTTTCTGTGCGTCCCGTTTGCATTTTTTACATTATTTAAATATTTATTATTGGTAAAACCATTTACGCTTTACTTTTTAAAGTATTTTTTTATCCTCTTAATAAAATTACAATAATTTGTTCTTAATGCTGTAACACCTAATATTTTAGTTCAAAAATGCGATACTTAACAGAAACTCTGCAAATAGAAATATGAATTATGATTGTTAATAGTGATATGTTCAGATCTTAAGACCAAGTTGCAAACCTTTTTAATGAAAAACACCCAGACTTACCACAATTTTTTTAGGCAACTGTGTCCTAAATTAGCTTTTCAAAAAGATCAGGTTGCACGTAAAATAGACGTTAGTCATTCGACTTTTTTTTAGGGTAATTCTGATAGAAGATTGCAATTTTTGAGCAAATGCTGAATATGTTAAACAGGAATATTATTCTTCTTTTAGATATATCCTTTTTTATAAATCAACATTTCTTTAGAGGACGAGGTAATAAGGAAGAATTGCAGATACTGTGCAGAAGAAAACCCCCACTGGATGCGACATCTGAAAATGCTTCCAAACTCATTAAAACCTAACCTTCCCGAAAGGATATGGCTTCAACAATACGGTGCACCACGCCACTATACTCTTCCTGTACGAAAAAAACAGGATTCATAGAATGGTCAGCAATATCACCAGATCTAACACCTCTAGACTTTTTTCTATGGGGACATTTAAAAAACAGAGTGTTTAAAACACAATAGGCTAATTTATATGAATTGTTTCTTAATTATAAGTATTGCAGAACTTAGGAACATAACACCGGAGGTTTTAAACAGAGTGCGGAAACAATTTCTCAGTGGATTACTTAATTTTCAGAACCTTTTGAACATTTATAAGATTTATTATTTAATTCATATTTTTTAATTTTTAATTAATTTTAAAATAAAACGTTTTACATTTCCACCCTGTATTGAAAACTATGTTTTCTAAACCCTACTTATAGGGTATCATCGTACTAAATAAAATGTGCATCAATTTGTTGATGAAAAAAGTGGGGTTGTTATTTAAGATAAATGTGCATAATGTGGTGGTGGCAAAAAAATTAAAATTATTATTATAAGTTTTAAAATAAAAAAACTAAAGTTTACGTGTTTGGGAGTTTTTCATAAAAATCTTTTCTTATCGATTAACGAAATTTATCCCATAAGTAAGTATATATATATATTTTGTTAATTAAATACTTTAACCAAAGATCATTAATAATGTACCTAAATATAAATATAAATTGATAAATAATTTAAAAAAATTATCCTTGTCATTTTTTAATTTATTTTAGTTACTTATGCAAGAAAATTTTGTATGCTTTTGTAACATTTTGTTAAAGAATATTCCCGAGTCAAAATTTAGATCGTAATTTAAACCTACTTTGACCTACGAAAACTGATTTAAAACCTGTTCAGTCTGTTAACTCCAATTTAGCACTAAAACAACCAAATTAATCTTCATTTGAACCGATTTAAACCTCTAATAAAATTTTTGGTCAGATTATAAACCAAGTAAATCATTTTAAGTCAAAAATAAAATTTTACCATTGATAAATTCCATTTTTTAATTTTACTGCAAATAATGCATGTAAAGAATTCATCCGTTTATTTTAGAAATATAAATTATTCAACAGTTTGTACCAAGTTTTCAACCCAACCCGAACCAGCATTTACAATGCACTCTACCTATACTTCTACTGAACTCAAGCTATTAAGTATTAACTATTAAATCGTAAAATTCACTCATTTAGGTTTTTTCTTAACTACGTATAAATACGTATAAATGATTTTAGGTACCTTAAATTATTTATATATTGTCGCTGCGCATTTTAACAAATTTTACAGGAGAAGAAAAACATTTTACTACCAGATAAAACTGTTATGAAAGTATGTTAATATTATTTCAGTACTTAATTATACTGAAAAATATAAGGAAATACTTTCATCAAAGTTTTATCTGGTAGTGAAAAAGTTAAAATGCACATATATGTTTTTTCAGGGGCAGCAACGATATTTAAATTTAAATATTGTCGCGCTTTTATTAATCGACATGCGCAGTGGCCTGGGCTTTTTCGGACTGTAGGTTGTAAACGGTCACAATTTGGTTCAAATTTAAACGTAATTAGAACCGAAAAATCGGGAAAATGGACTTATCTGCCATGTTTTAGGTTAAAAGTTGGTTATCTTTAGACGAAAATAAAACAGTTAAGACGGAAATTGTTCAGACATTAGGTTTAAATTACGATCTAAATTTAGACTCTGGTTATTTTGATTAACTAAAATTCGTATTAATACTTATTTTAATTTTCGAACACATAAATTGCATGTTCCCCGAGTCAAAATTAAGATCGTAATTTAAACCTTATTAAGTCTGACAATTTCCGTCTTAAACGGTTTTATATTCGCCTAAAGATAACCAACTTATGACCTACAACATGGCAGATAAGTCCATTTTCCCGATTTTTCGGTTCTAATTACGTATAAATTTAAACCAAACATTTTATTAGAGGTTTAAATCGGTTTAAATCGGTTCAAATGAAGATTAATTCGGTTGTTCTAGTGCTAAAGTGGAGTAAAGAGACTGAACAGGTTTTAAATCAGTTTTGGTAGGTCAAAGTAGGTTTAAATTACGATTTAAATTTTGACTCGGGTGGGTGCCTATTTGTCAATTTTTATTTTATTGGGTTATAATTTTAACACAATAAAGTAAATAAATAAAGCTATACAATTTTAAAAACTTTATTAAAATGGGACAAAATTCTTGTTGTTCATTTTGAATTCTTAATTTTATCAAATTTTGGAAAAAAATAAATTTATTTTGTTAAAAACAGGATTTTTTTTATTATTAATACTTGGTTAAAATAATTGATTAAAAATACATGATAAATATACAATATGTAGGTACACATTTACATGTTTTAATGTTTGCATGTCGAAAAAAAAAGTAATTTGCAATATATTAAAAACTAGAGCCAATTAAGAAAAATAAGTTCAAAAAATCATGCAACCAAAACATCCTGAAAAAAGTTGGACACCATATGGCTAAGAAATATTAAATACTATATTAATTAGGTAAATGGAATTTAAACTCATACAAATTTAATTGAATTTCAATATCAGCTGTATATTTCAAATCAAATATATGCCGATTTCCTATATTGATTTAAACTAAATTAAAATCATGTAAATCATTACCAACTGAAATGCAAAATATTAATCGTACAATGACAACATAATAAAATAAGAATATTATTTATAGGGTGATTTAAATGTAATTGTATTTTAAATTTGTATAACGGTGCACCCATTTTTAAAATGTATACTTTTCTTTAAACATTATAAACGTTTTTATCATATAATATGTTGTATTGCTACTGTTACTTCGGGCCGACGAATTCATTAAAACATTATTTTGTTTACTCTCATTGCATGGTATTGGATTTTTTAGTATATAATGATGATAACGGAAATATTGAACTCAATATTTAAGTTGTTGAACATCACAGTAAATTTTGAAATTGATGAAGCCATCAGTAATTTCAATATTTACTGTGATTTGAACCAAATAAATTGAAAAAAAAAGCGACTATAATGTTAAATATCATGTATTTGTAAAAAGTGAGGTTAACCATCTGATATATCTCAGATTATATTTATTTATTTTTAAATTATATACTATTTGAAGTAAATAAATTATACGCTAAAGAAGTATCGGATTTTCGCAACGCGCGCCCCATCTGGTGGACTTCGATAGCATTGGGTGATATTAAGAATTGTCAACAATACATTTAAAGCATACGAACTGTCCATCTTTTTAAACAAATTGGTAGCTAAATCGCGCACGTTATTTGTGTTTTACGTTGCAAGGAAAAAAATAAAAAAACTGGTTTAATTATTCCTTATATCATTGATTAAGAAACTTAAGGCTTAAATGCTTATACCTATACTATATAGTTACGTTAGTGTGTGTATTTTATCTGGTGAATGATTTTGTTTTGAATTGTAAATAAAATTCAAGAATTAAATCGTTGCATTTTCATGTTTTGCCAAAGGATCCAATTCGATAAGTACATTTGTTAGTGCAGAATTAACTAATGATAAGTTTACCTAATATAATTTATATTTAAGTATGGACATTTTAAGAAATTAGTAAAAAATAATTGTTGCACAAACATAACCTTAAAATCGAACATTTTTATATTTGAGTTCTCTTAAAAACGCCGACAACTGCATTTTAAACAACAAAATATATCTACGAATTCATGGCAACATAATATTATATATTATACATAATATAATGGCATTCTACCGTTGAGTAAAGGCTTTCTTAATCAACGCTTTTAATAATGCTAAATGCTTTTGAATTTAGACGACTTACTTGTTTGACGATTTTTACTGAATTAAATGTTTAGACTTTTCACGTTAATCATTACTAAAATGTGTATTTATTGTATCTAATAGATACAATTTATATTTACAGCTATCATTCGGATTAACACTGTTTATTGGAAAACCGGTAAAAACTCAACCTGGGATTTCCTCTCGAAATACACTCAATAACACAACAAATCGTTCCACGGTTTTTTTCCAATATTTTTTTTAACATTTTCTGGCTTTATACTCAAAAACATTCGTTTGTAACATAAGCGTTTAACAGCTGATTGTTAAAAGTTGTAGATTTGTTACGATGATAGCGGCCTAGTGGTCTTTCTTTAGCGTATAGCAATAAAGTTGAGATTATGCACATAATTCATTCGGATGATTTTCGTCTCTCGTCTGGCGTAAGTAATTAATAGCCTGCATTATATCCCATAAATATTACAATATAACCCAAAAAATTAATTAGTAATTTTAACACCATATGGTTATGGCTAGGATCTTTTTCAAAGGCTATCCCATAATCAAAAATTAAATCGTTAGTGATTAGGAAAAATATTTAATTAATAAAAAAATACCCTTACGTTAGTTTATTACAAATATATTTTCTTTTATTTAATAAAACATGAAATATAAAAATCGATGAAAAATTTCGCACACTTCATATTGAAATGTCTATAAAAAATTAAATTTATGGGATTTATGCTTTAGTTTATATATTTATTTAAATTGACATGTCGAATAATATATTATACTTTTTTATAAAATTTGTATAAAATTGTAAAACAAAAATGCTTCTAAATACTAAAGCTTATTATTTTGTAAATTTGTAGGCTATGTATTAAGGATTACAATTATTATGATCCGAAAATAGCAATTTTTTTACAAACATATCATGAAAGAGTTTTGTTTTAGAATACAATATATTATTTTTATAAAAAGAAATATCAAATCCATAACACGTTATAACTAAATTAGCCAACAAGTAGAAGCAACTCCTTTAGAAATATTCTTTTGTTATTAGAAAGGTTAAGGAAGAGTCAAACAATAGTCATCCAATTATTGTCCATTGTATTTACAAGAATAATAAGTAATAATTACATACCTGCAAGAGTGGCAAGGAGCAATTAGGTCCCGGTTTGGTCTCCTCTAATGGAGAATCGCCCCCTTGTTGGGAGCTTGAGCTGCTGTTTGACGACCTTACAGCTGACCAAAACCGTTTTAAACCCAACTCTCGAAATGGTTTCTGAAAAAGATTAAAAAACACTTAAAATTACTACATTTTAAAATTTAAGAAATATTTATGTATCTTATAATTAGATCAACATTCGTAAAATTATTTAATGTAAAGTTGACAAAGATAAATAAAATTAGATGCGTAATAAAGATTTTTGGTTTAATTTAGTTCACCTTTTTGAACTTTTTGTTAAATTCTAAACTAAATTTTCTAATTATATTTTATTTTATGTATTAAATGTTTAACTAAACTTAATTTAATAATATATATCCCTAAGAGTTTAAAATTTATCAAAATATAAATTAAAAACTAAAGTTTTTTTGTAAAGTATATACAGGGTTGTATAGAAAGTTATTTAAGTCATTTTTAAATCATAAAGGTTTAAAAATGAAATTTTATTTTTGTTATTTTATCGTTTTAAGAATATTTATTCATAAATTTATTTATTTATGATGGTATACTAAGTATCAGGAACAGTAAGGGTAGTTTACGACGAAGTTTGAGATGCTTATACTATTTTTTGTACGATTATTATAAGCCAAAATTTAATAAAAATTATTTTTTTTTATTTTGGGATTTTTTGTCAAAAAACTTTTTGAATTCGTTGTTACGTATCCATTTCAATTATATTTCTTAACATCACGTTATTGTAAACGTGCGTGGCAAGGTGAAATAATCTTTTACGTATAAAAAAACGTTGTTCACATCAAATAGCTGCAAGATGAATTGTTTATTTTTAACAACTCTTTGTAGATGAAATATATTCATGGCAGTAAGTTAACAGCGTTGGCATAAAAAATACTCGTTAGAAAAATGTTTAATAATTAAAATATCCCCTATTGCGTAGTGGGAAATTGTGCGCCATATAATTAAGTATGTAATTATTTAAAAGTTGTAAAACCTGTTTAATATTTTTATAATCAACATTTTTACGTTTTAAAGAAAAACGCTTATTACGTTTTATTTTTTATTTTTTCTATCTGAAGAGTAAAGTGAGTAAAGTTTTTTTCTTAATTTAACTTCCTTTTATACTTAAGTTGTTTTTGCCTTTTAATTAGAATATAAACGCCTTTTTAGGGTATTTTATGGATTTCTTTAAATATTTATTATGAACAGTATTTAACCAAAGCATAATAAAAGAATGTGAAATGAATTATTGACTTTATTATTAACATGCCAATTGTTTAAACCGTATTTTCACGCGATTTGTATTTTGAAATTGCTATACTGTACTGTACTAAGGGTTAAGACAAATGGTTGCGTTTTGGGATGTACATATCAGTTTTAATAGTAAATTATAAATATTATTATTATAAATATTAATTAATTACTTATAATGTTTAAAATTATTGTTTTGCGTTTAACTAAAAAACGTTTAAACATTATGTAAATATAAAAAACGCCATTTTATATACGAATCTAATTAAATAAGTGTCTAGAAGAGTTTATGAACGAGTTGCATTCTACATTTTATTATATATTATTTATTATATACTATATCCAAAAATATTAAAAATCAAAAATTCGTATAGAGCGACATCTATAAAACAACCAAATTGGGAATCTGTATTACCGGCTTTTCGGTGAAAATGTCAAATTTATGGGTGTAAATCAAAATGTATCCCTTAAAAAGGGACCGTTTAATCCGTTAAAGAAGCAGTTTTTCACGGTGAAAGCAAAAAAAATATTTTATTGGCACTTCACAGTGAAGCTTCACCCGAAATTTAGTTAAATTTGGTTTACCGCCGGCAAAATTTAAAGGTCAGTACAATGTTCAAATAAACTTTTTAAGTATTGGTGTTAAAAAACTATTTAACTTTTGTATTTTTGTATTGAAATAATAAAATATTTTTTAAATTTATTATTATTTTATAAAAAGGGCACTTTATTTAAACAATTCAATGACATTTGACAACTGTCGACTAACTTAAAAATTACTTTAGCCAGTGACTAAAAACCTGTTGCTAACTTTAGCCCGTGACTCAAAAACCATAAGGCCACAACTTGTAATGGGCGTTTTCAAGGTGGGAATACAACAAATTTTTGTTATATAAAAACAAAAATGCAAAACTTCATAAAATAAATTAATTTGTTTATGAAAATACGGAATATAATATAATATATGTAATTAACAGAACTTTTTAAGGCATAAATCCTTATCCCTTTATAAAGCTTTAAAAAGTTTAACAGGAAGTGCCCTTCAAAACAACGCAGCTTTTATGATTGATGGGCTAATAATGTGACAAACTAAAAATACCGAAATAATAACCTTAGATGTGCGGCCTCGTGATTTCGAGTCAATTTCTTAACTTTATAGTGACATTGACCTGTAAAAAATCCACAATAACGGCAGCGGGCAAACTTATATTACAACCTGTCGTAAGGGACGATCTTCGCACCGTGAGTCAGATTTTAATAATTCTAAGCATTTTATACAAGAAAATGCGCATGTCTTGTATTGATAAATTGTTTAATTTATAGGTCTTAAAAATTTGCTTATACTTTCTTATTCCATTAAATTTTTTTGTAGTTATAATTATTATATAAAGAACCCTTATATAGGTTAAAATAAGTCTAAAAAATAAAAAATAAAAAATGTTTATATAAAACCATATTTTTTAAAATAAAAATGTTAAAACGATATTAGAAAAAAAAATAGTTATGAGGATATAGTTTCTTTTAAGAAATTAATTTAAAATATATTTATATGCATAATTTAAAAAAATTAATAATCGAATAAACAGTAATAAAAAATAGTTAATAAAAATGAATTTTAAAACTTAAAAAAAAATACTTTGTCTTTAAAATTTAGTTTTTCAATGTGAATCACTGTGCTTACAATCGAACTGTAAGGGTCAGGGCGGCCTTGGATTGCAATAGGCCTGCCCTTGATGCACAACCTGTCACGTGAGAATTAAATTAGTTGATTAGATCGTGGCTACGCACATAAATCTAACAGTGTGCACCTTGGCCTAACTAAATATCACTAAAGTAACTTTTTAAAAGGTTTATGTAACCTTAACATGTTTAATTATTATTAAATATTTTTATACAATTAGCTGCATATTTTATTTTTATAAAAAATTTGGTATTTAGTTTTTATAGTATGCATTTTATGTATTTTTTTTAATTAACTAAATATTGTAAAAAATGGCGAATGATCCGGGATATTATGTTAATTAAAATTTCCCGGTGCATTCGCCATTTTTGTAATTATTGACATTACTTTTTACGATTTAACATTTCTTTATGCATTAAAAATTCCCAAAAGCTTGAATTTATTATTTAATGTAAATAAATTATTTTTCAAAATAATTATATATATATATATATATATATATATATATATATTATTAAGGCAAAATAAGTACAAAAGGACAAAATTAAAAAATAAACGCCTTTATTTTAATAAATTTATAAAAAAATAATTTAACAAAATAACATTGCATTTTTTATGCTTTCGTTGGTTTATTTGTCATGAAAGTAAAGTAAATTTTTGACATTTTCTTTTGTTAAATTATGTAGTTTGTACTAAAATATTTTTTTAAAGAAAAAAGAAAGTCAGCGCCATTGCAATGCATTGCTCTGATCATAGTAATGCACACTAGCTCCACTTAAAAAACATTTAAATGTTGGTTAGTTGATTTGTTGGTCGGCCCCTCGGTTGTGTTGCGATTTAGCTTACTATTTTCTTTAAAAAATCAATTATTTTATTAAAAAAATTAAAATATTAAAAAGGCATTATGTTTTCTATTTTAGACAAGCAATTAGACATTTTAGGTTTTTTTTAGAAAAAAAAGGGCATGTTGTTAAATTGTACTAATGTCCAAAACACATTTTGCACTAAGAATTTTTAACAGCCTATCAAAATTGGCGATAAGCATTTTGCCTTGAATCCGGTTCTATACAAGGTGTCCGGAAATAAAGTTAATATTTATCGGTGGTTGATTCTATACCTAAACATAAACCCTTTTGGGGTGCTACAGGTATTTTAAACTGTTTCACAAAATCAGGTTTTTACCATTATTTCAGAAACGCTTAGTGATAAAATAATGATACTTTATTTCTGGGGTAATTCTTGGGCAAGAAATCATCAGGTGGTGTCAAATCGGATAAATGTTGACCATTTCGCGGGGATTTGTTGAATTTTTGATCATGGAACATAATTTTTTCAGATAATTTTACTAAAAAGTTATGGAGCCGTTTTCGAGAAAAACGACATTAAAAATGTCTCACCACAAAAATTCATAAAATCTAGTTATTAAACGCAATAAATGAAATACAACAATAACGAAATTTATTTTCAATTTTTAACAATTCTTACTGTAGTAAATGCTCAAAATGACGGCAGTTCTCTTCTAAACAATGTTTTCGAAAAATCCAGGTTTAATTCATTTGGATTTCTTAAGGTTAGGAATTGGAACCTTCTAATCTCATCCAGCGACAGAATTTTAGTCTACGTGGAAGATCTTAAGGATTTAAAACTTGTACTATCTGTAAATGATAGGGATATAGCATTTGTTTGTGCATTATTTTTCAAACTGTACTTTTTAAAACTACTTCCAGGACTTTTTCTTCGTTTTCCACAGTTCAATTTGTTCGTTTTCTCCCCCAATCATCATTGTTTGCTTTTCCAAAAAAATATCGTCTCTGAAATAAGTAATAAAAACCTAATTTTGCGAAACAGTTTAAAATGCCTATAGCGTCCCCAGGAGGCATTATCGGACATATGTTAAAAGGATTTTTACGTGTAAAATCATCCCCCAAAATATATTAATGTTACTTCTAGATACCCTGTATATTACGTGCGTAAAGTTTTGCCAAACATTTTAGTTCCACTTGTTTGATTTTTAGTTCTGTTTAATGACCAAAGCAACGGCTTCAAACAGTTTTTTTTTAATTTATTTTTTCTACCACCACCTTTAAAACGCCCTTTATCGTACATGTTTCCATGACACTAAGTGACCTTTTAAATACACATTGACAAGTTGTGGCTTTATGGCGCTTTAGTCACGGGATGAAGTTAGCAACAGGATTTTAGTCACGGACTGTTGGAAGTTAGTTTTAAGTTAGTTGATAGTTGTCAAATGTCATACAATCGTTAAAATAAAGTGCCTTTCTTGTAAAATAATACTAAATGTGAAAATTATTTTATTATCTCAATACAAAAATACAAAAGTATTGAATAGTTTCTCAACGCCAATATTTGAAAAGTTTATATGAACATTGTACTGACCTTTTAATTTCGCCGGAAGTAAACTATAACTTAAATTCGGGCACGGACTCCACTGTAAAGTGCTCATAAAACATTTTTTTTACTTTCACTGTGAAAAACTGTCAATTTTCAACAAATACATTTCGATTTATAACCTTTATAATCTGTGTTTATAAAATATAAAAATTTGACATTTGACGGTGACACACAGATTCCCCTATTGTTTCATAGATGGCGCTCTATACAAATTTTTAAATTAAATCATTTTAAGATAATAATAAGTATTTGTCGTAGAAAAAGTAAAGTATGCACCTCGTTTATAAACTTTTCTATACACTCATTAATTTAAGCACTCGCTTCTGCCTGAATTAAATTCGTGTATAAAATGGCGTTTATCATACTTGATGGATAATATACTATTACATACATAATTGAGACTTTTTTTTAATAGTTTGCGCATTTTACACATTTATAAAAGTCAAGGTTAAGGACATTTTTAACCAGTATTTATACTGGAATATATTAGATATTAAACAGTTTTTGGTCATTTTAGACAATTCTTAATATAGTTTTAATTCATTTTAAGCAATTCAAAATTTTGGTCTGGAATTTTAGAACATTTTTAAACGAAAGTATTTGGTCATTTCAGAATTTTAAATACTTACTACAGGTTTTCTTAGAACGTTCAGGAACAATATTAGTCTCGATAGGTAAACCTTAAAACAATTATAAAAAAAACATTTCGAGTAAAAAAATATTAAAGTTGCTAAAAATTGTGATATAGACATGTTTTTGATTAATTCGTGTCTAAAAACGTAACAATAATAAATCAATAAAAAAATTCTTGCATGCACTTGCCTTGCATGCCTTTAGAATTTGCATATATACATATATTCTGGTTTACAAAATTTACAACACAGTTTTGCAATAATAAAGGAAAATTTTAGATTGTCCAATAAATAATATTAATCTGTCATTCTAGTTTCGAAGCGGCGAAATCACCGAATACACAAATATGTAGAAATACTAAAGTTTTTTCAACAATAATAAACAAATATGTATTTTAAGGAAGTTTAATAGTTTTTTACTCAAAAACTGGTCATACAATCTTACCACAACTTATACATTTTTTTCGTGACTAATATTGTAACCGAACCATCTTTAGTTCAGCTTTATGGTAATATATCTAATAACATTAAATATACATTTTAAGGTATGACTGACTAAAATGTATGAATTGCATTAGGACTTATTTCTTTTAATGTACATTAAGAGTTTAAGCTTAAATTAAGCTTAAATTTTATACAGTGCCTAAAATGCTCGTATATGCATACAGCAGGTAGGATTAAATACATATCTGCTTTACAATGTTTAGGAAACACAGTTTCCTTATTTTTTTTTGTCCCAACGTAAACTTTGCTTACTTTTCATCTAAAACTTTGATAAGAAGAACGCGAATTGACAATGTAAATATTTAACAATGAGCCTTTTTTCGTTATGTAGACAAGTTTTATGTTTATCCAGCTTGTTTATGGACACTTTTAGTAACGCAAAATAATAATTATGTTAGGTAATCTTAAGTTTTAAGGTAAAATTGGTTACGGCAGTTTTATTATTGTTTGCTAGATAAGAGTAAAGCTCAAAAATAAAAGTTATTGGTATTAAAATGTAAAAGTTTTAACACGTATACTTTTTTACTTAATATTTTACTTTTATACATTTTTTACTTAAAACTATATGCAACCTATCAATAGGTAATAAACAAGTAAAAAAGTCACTTTTTTACAATTTTTAGTCAATTTGGTTATGCTTTCAATTTTAATGGAACTTAAGTATTATTTATTGTTGATAAACGACATTTAAGTCATGAATTTTAATTAGGCACGAGCGAGCTTGCAACCGAGTGCTTAATTAATTGAGTTTATACTCGATATACTTTTTTAATGACAAATACTTATATACTTAACAAATAATTAAATTTTAAATTAAATATTTGCATAGAGCAATTCTTGGGAATCTGTATTACTGGCGCGCCGGTGAAAAGGTCAAATTTGTATGTGTAAATCGAAATGATTCCTTTGAAAGTGGACTAACAAAAGTTTTTCGCAGTGAAAGTGAAGAAAAATAAAACTCCACGGTGGATTTTTCATCCAAAATTAAGATAAGTCCAGTTTACTGCTGGCGAAATTAAAAGGTCAGTACAATGTTCATATAAACTTTTGAAATATTGGCGTTGAGAAACTATTTAATACTTTTGTATTTTTGTATTGAGATTTATTTTTCTACAATTGGACTATTTATTAACATGTATGCTTTTGAAAAAGGGAACTTTAAAGTGGTAATCTTATGCGAAACTTGTAAATCACCTAAGCATGTAGCAAAACGTGGCAATGACCATGGCAATTATATAATGATGTTTTGCCACATTTAATATTTGGGAAAAGTTCCGAAATCGTTACCAAGACTGGTATACCCCCTATACTACTACTCCCACTTCCAAGTAATACTTACTATGACGTTTACAATACTTGTTACCGAAATGACAGTTTGTTCTCTTACCAAAACTTAAAATACAAAATAAACCGCACATTGTTCTGCTATTAATAGCATAAAATTGCTTTTAAGCTTGACAAATTTTTAAGGATTTTATGGTCCTTAAATGACGTGACATTACTCACAAATTTCCTTTGATCTAGGTACTCTCAACTTGTGCGTGAGCTGCATTTAGCCTTTTGGGATTATAATTTGTCTTGTTTGTTGCGGTTTGCAAATCAATATTTTAGCAGGATGCAAACAAAGGGCTCTATGAACTGGGTATATAAATCACGGTATGAAAAATCCGTCATTTTTTTCATCTAAAAAAAGAAAAACAAAAGTTATTTTTTCGGTGCCAACGACTTTAACAATATTGATATTGACAGAAAATTTAAGGAGATTTTCGGTAAATCTTTCGTTGACAGACTTTTTTAAAATTGTGTGTCTTATATATTATATAATAAATATATTAATTTTAGTGGTTTTAACGAAAATTAAAAAATCCCATCCTAAATATTTGAATAAATCAAAAAAAGTTGTTTTGCATATTTTTTAAATAATAAACTTTTAAATATTAATAGTAGGAATTTTACAAAAAATTAAATTGAAATGTTAAATACATGTTTTTAAAGTTCAACGATACAATTTTAAAGATAGCCTTAAAACAGGTAGGTTAACATTGCTGATTTTATAATAAGCCTTTACAATGTATTGAGGATTATTTCACTTTCTTAGAGGTCGACGGAAACAGCAATGATAATTGATATTACTGTCACTATACAGGGTGTCCCAAAATTCAACAATATCCTTTGGGGATTGATAGGCCAACTCATGACAAATCAAAATCAAAACACGACCTTAGTAAAAGAATCGTTAGTTTTTGAGATATTGTCATTTTTATGAATTTTATAAAACTTGATACCTTGTTTGTTTTCAAAAGATAAAAACTACTATTGGTTTTATTTAAACTGTAAACAATAGCAGGCCATTTAGGGTTGCGAAACATAAAATAAAATCTTAGAATATGTTATTTTGTAGCTGTGACGAAAACTGATATCGCAACTTCAAATTAGTGAAAATTACGTTAAAATAACTAAATCTACCAGGATACAGTTAAAATATCTTTGTGATTTTTACCAGTTAAATATAGTTCATAGTTTCTTATCATTTTGGTTTATTAGTCTTGTTTTTTGTATCTAAAATTGTATGACCACTTTTGACACCCCCTTAAAGTTGTCTAAACTTTAGAGTAGATTATGAATAGTAACTGCAACCAAACCAAAAAAAAAGTAAGAATGCAAAGATATAAATTAAATGTAAACGGAATAAACACTAATTTAACAATAAAACAAATAAAAAATATACAAGGTCGGTAGCCGGTACTCGGCATGAGAAATATCCACAAAGGCAGAGGGCACTTACGGCGGGTCGTGGCCGTCAACACTTCGGTACTAAAGACAAGATTCAGTACCTCACAGGGGGCAAACAATTCTTAAGAGGTTAGCAGGAACCGGAAACAGACTAGGACAGAGATTAGAAGTTTACCAACAAGGACAGGTTCTAGCAGCGTTCTAACACCCTGACCCCCATTCATGAATCCCAATTGAAAGGGGTTATTACCAAGACCCAGGTTGAGGAGTAGTGATGCCGCCGATACGAGAGATTCTCGCCTCTCGTCTCGTCTCGTCTCGACGAGACGAGAGGGCGATTTTCTCTCGAAAAAAGGCTCGAGACGAGACGAGAGAATGCCCTCTCTCGCTCGAGAATTTCTCGTTTCTCTCGATCTCTCTCGTTCTCTCGATTATAAAGAACAATTTTTTTTACATAAAAATTATAATTTTGCACATAAATGACGATATTTATTTAGACCAATGAGAACATTATTCGCATTTCATAATAAACAAAATTTGTCGTTCGGCTTTAATGGTTTGGGTAAAATTTAGTATTCAGATATTTATGGGGTCCCTGATTCAGAATTTGATATCCATTAAAAAAAAACAAAATTGCGAATTCAAAATGACGGACATGCGCAGTAGGTACAATATGGTTGGATCTATGTGGAGTAGTTACATCATATATGCGCAGTAGTTTTCAGATGGATGGATCAAATGATTTGATCCATTGAAAACTACTGCGCCGATACAGGCTGTTTCTTTTAACTTGAGACAGCTCAATATCTCGAGAAATACGCATTTCACGGAAATTTTTTTTAAATAAAAGGTTAATGTGACCAAAGGAGACATTATTTAGTGCTACCGCTAGCCACCCCCTACCCCTCCTTAAGGGTGAAACGGGGGGTAACTTTGGAGAGTCAAATGGGATAACCCTTTTTTTTACAGATTTTGGTAGTACATAAAAAAATTAATAACTTTTTTTAACACTTTTTTCAATTTATCAACAGATGGCGCTGTAATTCAAAATTTAAGAAAAATGGGTTTTCCTGTAAAATGTATTATTTGAAACGTTTGAAAAACAAAAATTAACATTAAATCAACAATAGTCGGCTCTGAAAACAATTTATAACAAATGTTCGAAATGTCGTCCTTCCATTTCGACACCAGCGTCCCTGGTCGGTAAACGTTTGGTGCGGTACCTTTGGCGAACGGCATTAAATGGTGAAAATTACCGGAATTTTTTAGAAAACGATCTGCCAGACTTCTTCCTGTGGGGTTACTTGAAAGAAAAAGTTTACGCTGCAATTCCTACAACTCGGGAGGACATGGTGGAGCCAGAATTCATTACCCGCATTCAAAAATGTGTCGAAATGAAAGGATGACATTTTGAACATTTGTTATAAATTGTTTTCAGAGCCGACTATTGTTGATTTAATGTTAATTTTTGTTTTTCAAACGTTTCAAATAATACATTTTACAAGGAAACCCAATTTTCTTAAATTTTGAATTACAGCGCCATCTGTTGATAAATTGAAAAAAAAGTTTCAAATAAAAGTTATTCATTTTTTTATGTACTACCAAAATCTGTGAAAAAATCGGGTCATTCCATTTGACTTTCTAAAGTTACCCCCCGTTTCACCCTTAAGGAGGGGTAGGGGATGGCTAGCGGTAGCACCAAATAATGTTTCCTTTGGTCACATTAACATTTTATTTAAGACATTTTTCTGTGAAATGCGTATTTCACGAGATATTGAGCTGTCTCAAGTTAAAAGAAACACCTATTATAGACCTGTGTATAATACTAGATGTAACTACTCCACATAGATCCAACCATTTGACTCAAATGCGCAACATTGTCGGCGTAAAAAGTCTTACTTTATTAGTGTGCTCTTGGCACACATTTTTTTTATTTCCAGTTTAAATTTCTATATAAAAAAATATAAACGAATTTGTATTTCATTCCAAATAATTTTTGTATTCATACTTAGGTACTTTTACCACGAGAGAAACGAGACGAGACGAGAGAAAGGCACTCTCGAGCGAGAAAAGAGTATTCTCGACGAGACGAGAGACCCATTTTCTCTCGCTGCACGAGACGAGACGAGAGAAGGACTTTTCTCGTCTCGTCTCGTCTCGCGGCATCACTATTGAGGAGGATTCCGGATTGTACTTAGTTTTGGGTCAGTTCAATGTCCTCCAAAAACCACCACTAGCCCTCCTTATCCCACACTCCTCTAGCCTAAATTGGACGTATGGCCAGACCTGGCTGACAAAAATCCGGGAGTGGCCTTAACCATAGACACTGTCATCCACGACCTCCTAGGGTGGATCTACCAGCCGGCGTAAAAACTTCGGATCCAACAAACACAGGTAATGCTGTGATTGGCGGAATACGTATACGTATAGGAGAACGGAAAGGATGTAAAATAACCCTGGGAGATTAGTGTAAGATAATGTCGATGAGGCCTACCCTACGTTCCCATACTCATACTCAAACACAATCACATGCTCAAACTCAAACACGATCACAAAAGTTTCTGTCTCGGTTTCTTAATAAATTGTTTTTTAATGTTAAATTATTAATTTATCAACAATAGGTTTATTTTAATTAACAAATTGATTGAAAAAATATTACTTGGACAATAGAATACTAAATTTATACATTTTTAAAATTTTGTAATAACATATTAAATTTTCAGGAACTAAAAATTTAAAATGAATTACAAAATGTCACAACATGAAAATTTTATATTCTTGTTTTACATTCCAAATAACATATGATACATGGAAATTATAAATAGCATTTGTGCAAGGTTTTCCTAAAAAAATAAAAAAACATTTTTAGCCAAGACTTGTACATATTTAGGAGTTTATAAGTTTTTATTTATTAATTAATCGAATAAAAGTTTCAAACATTTACTAAAATTATCGGTTGTGGCTATTTTTCATGGCATTTATTTACTTATTGATTAAAAAAAATTACAAATCGCATACGAATTAACAGCTAAAGGAATTTCTTATTAAGTATGGGATCCTTAGGCCCGTATTGCAGTCTGCAATTTAACATGCAATAAGCAATACTTTTGCAGGAAGGCATGCGCATAGTTTATTGCCGTTTCAAAATATCGGTCTTGCTCGATTTTTATTACCAGTTTCATGCAAGTCTGGGGAAAAAGTTAGTAACTTTTTTATACAATTCCACACTTTAAATACCCTAGAGGTGCTGGTTTGTTTTTTGAAGTTATTTGTGTGTTGTTGCCTTGTATTCTACATTCTATTATATAATATAAAGGGTGGCCCATCGAAAATAGTCCAGCAAGGTTTACAACTTTTGTATGTGAAAATAAAAAAAATCTTCGGACCCGTATACTTTTGTTTTTGGGGGACATATTTACACATTAATTTTATCACTGTAACTTCAACCCTTATTTTTTCCAATGGGAAATTTTCTTTAATATGTCTCAACGTTTTTTAATTTGTGCTGCAGGTTACCCAAATTAAATTTAATTTTATTCATTAGTACAAACGTAATGTCCGCCGTTCACCTCCATACAATAGTACAGCAACTGTTCAAATTGTTCCCTAACATTGCGAAGAATATCGGGTGTAATTTGTTGAAATTCATTAGTTATACGATTTCGTAAAGCTTCTAAGGATTAGGCTGGATGGCATAATTTTTGGATTTTAGATGTCTCCACAACAAAAAATCAAGGAAAGATAAATCTGGTGATCTCGCGGGCTATTTGATAGCACCCCTTCTCCCAATTAATTTAACAGGAAACGTTTTATCCAGAAACTTCTACTCTAAGGCTACTTCTACTGCCTCATCACCGGATTTTCAATATCTAGTTTTTTATTTGCCACTAAACCAGTTTGCCGAAATTTTGCTACTAATTCTATGATGTAATCGTGATGACGTACGTCTATTTAAATGCCTATCATTAACTAAGTTTCTGTTACTATTTTAGATTGATTGTTTATAAAATACAATTCAAAAATTTCCACTCTCTCCGCAAGAAATAACAAACTATCTACATCAACTACTTTACTGAAGATAGTCGATTTTCGCTGAATTTTAGGGTTGTTTGCCCCTTGATATTAACACCCCAAAATATCTAGTTGACAAATAAATGAAAGAAAAGTGGCACAGGGTAGCCATGGTATCTAGTACTTACCCTCAAATGTTTTCATTTAATGCAGACCTTGTGCCCATTTCCGTACCGTTTGATTCGACTATTAATATAATATAAAGTTTGGAAACAGTATGTTATCAATAAAACAAATAAAAAAATATCTGCACGATTTAACTAATAAATTATAAATACATAACATTTTGAAATGTAGGCCAACCCTCAAACGTAACACTGAAAATAAATTGCGTGTTAAGTCCAATTTAACTCACTCAAAATATAAAACGTGTTTTTATATACACACACTCACAAGCCAAACAAATAAAATTTACACATCATTACCTAAAACGTTGGATTAAATTAGTTTGAGCTTAAACTAAGAATATTATGAGGCACTAGAGATTTTAAAATGTACTTAAAAGCGTATGTAAAGTTTTAAATTTAGTAGTTTTCTTTGTTACAATGTGGGTGCAAGATATTTTAAGAACTATATTTTTCATCTAAAAAATATTTAACACTTTCATTTTATTTAAAGAAAAATTTACTTAAAAAAATTAATATTGCAATACTTTACAAGTAAATGTTATAAAAAAATATTGCAAAAACAAAAAGGAAGTGAGAAGGATATAGGCGATTTTATAAGTATAACAAAAAGGGTGGATAACGCAAGAAAAAAATCTAGTAAAAAAGTATGCGATTTTCCCAAATATACAATATACATTAAAAACTATCAAAAATCTACCTCGGATTTTCGCTCGAGAAACAAATAGTTCAACGGTTTTTTATTTACGTATTTTTAACATTTTTAAAAACACTTTTTTTTTAACAATACGCGTTTGACAGCTGCTTAATAAATAAAATTAAATAAAAATTTTGCTTTATAAGTTTTTTATCATTAAAAATTTATTTTAGTATGTACTTATAAATAACCTTGTAGGTTTTGCCACAAAAATAAATAAAATTTAACATTGAAAACAAAACAAAATATTATTTTTCACAATTTCGCGAAAAAAGTATAAAAACAAACAAAAATATTATTTCACACAATTTCTCAAAAAAAAAGTATACAAACAGCAAATTTTATCCGAAAAACTTAAATTTATTGAAGATGTTGGCAAGATACTACAATAAAATTGAACATTTGAACGCCTATTAAAATAATTTATATGTTATTGTATGTTTAATGTTTATTTAATACTGCAGGTCTAAAATTAGTTTGGTTTTATCGATGAAATTCAACAGTAAGTTTTATTTGCCATTGTGTTTTAAGTATCTTATTGTAATTCAATAATAAAAGTTTAAAAAAAGAATATTCTTTTTATTATCCAATTCTTTATTATACTGCAAGAAAAAAATTGCAATGTGGTATTTTTAACAATATAATCTTTTTTTTTTGTTTATTAAACTTGTTATATCTATTTGTTTATTATATTCTAAAAACATTGATAATTTAATTAAAAATATTCTTTGCATACATTTAATACAAAATTTTACAGTGATAAATGCATATTTGTAATTAATTTAGCCTTTATAAACCTTAATATTTTAATAAGGATTTATAATTACTTTACTATACCGTTAAAGGTTATTTTCAAAATTAAATTTATAATTACTACACGGTTAAAGGTTATTTTCAAAATTAAATTTATAGAAAATGAGTGAGTTTCATAGACTTTAGTTGCATTTGCTTTTAGAGTACAGATCAATTAATTTAGTTATGCATTTGGGAATAAATAAATTGTACTATTTGTGTATTCTGTTTTTACTAATTCGTAAAACAAAAATACAGTTTAACTAATGAAATGATAAAAAACAAAGGTGTTTTAAAAGTAATTATAAAAAATGTCACTGCCTAGAGCAACAATTTTTTTATGTTTATGTTTTTATTTATTTATGGAATTTTAATGTTGTTGATTTTGATTTTGTTTAAAGAGAACTTAATTTAAACAATATTATATTTATCTTTTTGTACAGGGTAATTGTTTTATATAAATTTTTAGTCATACAACAATTATCATTCTGAAAACATGCTATTCTATTTAAGTCGAATCTGAGTTATGGTGTCATAGATGATTACCGGTCACTTTTCCGAAAGTCATTTTCCCGACAGACCAATTTCCCGACAGACCATTTTCCCGACACACCATTTTCCCGACAAGATTTTTCCCGACACCATTTTCCCGAAAGTCGTTTTCCCGAAAGTCGTTTTCCCGACAAGCCATTTTCCTGACAAGCCATTTTCCCGACAAGTCATTTTTAAGACAAATAATTTTTACCACAAACGACACAATATATTTTAACAGAGTGACGTCATCCAATGACGCAATCTTAGGACGAGAAGCAGATCTTTTTTCCTTAACCAACGTCCCGAGTCCGCCCGCTTCAAAACCAACCCAAACCCAACAACCCAACCCAACCGACCCCGCCCCATTGGCCCTTACAGAATTCCAGAAGGAACAAGCGGATACCGAAATCATTTTTGACCAGGTATGTTTTTCTTTACTAGATAATAAAACTTTTGTCGTGAACATAATCTTTCGGGAAAAGGGCTATCGGGAAAAACGTTTCTTAAGTGGATAATAAGATTTTTGTCGTGAACATAGTCTGTCGGGAAGAGTGCTGTCGGGAAAAACGTCGTCGGGAAAATGGTTTGTCGGGAAAATGGTCTATCGGGAAATTGGTCAGTCGGGAAATTGCATTCGGGAAAGTGACCGGGAACCGTCATAGATACCATAAAAAAAAATTCGCCTACAGAAGAGAGTTAAATAAAGACATTTTATTATTATTATTATTATTATTATTCGCATACTGGCTTATGCCATTCTCTACTTACTTGTGGAGGTTCACAAAAATCGACCTCGCTATACACATAACTCCCTTTTTCATAAGCATAAAAATTAAATTGCTAATAAATTAAGGCCTGTCAAATTTAGATTAACAAAAATTTAAAAAAAAATGTAAATTGTAATTTGTATAATCATTTACCAGACAACTTAAAAAATCTTTAATCGCAAAAATTCAAAATAAAAGTTTCTAAAAGAGTTTTTAAACTGTGTTTTGCTACCCTGTATTATATTACAATATTTTTAATTTTTTTTATTGTATTTTTCGAATCTTTTATAATTTAAATTGTTGTGTTATATATTTATTTCCATATATAATATTTTGAGATTTGAAATGTTACTTGATCAAATAAACATTATTATTATTATTATTATATCATATCCAGCTTTATGCCATTACGCACAGTGTTGTGATCCATATTCAGATTCAGATTCCATTAAAAAAATTAGTATTGCAGTTAAATAGTCGTACTTGAAAAAAACAGAGAAAAACTATGTATGCTTATGCTATAGATAAGTGTTACAAAAATATAAGTACATAACCATAAATCTAAAATATAAAGTAGGTAGTTAAAAGTATTAAACCTAAACTCCTAAATTTGTAAGTAAGCTTGTTTACAATTTTTAAGCATTTCAAAAAAGGTAATAATGATATCAAATAATTACTCTAGTAAAATGAATCTCTTAAAATGAATTAGTCAAAAATAACTAATTATAAGTCATATTTGACTAATTGTCATAGCGAAAAAGAAGTCACTAATAATTATAATTAGTCAAATTCCACTGAATGAAATAGTTAAATTAGTAAATTTAAATTTAAAAAAAGTTTTGACCCAGCGTGGGATTGAACTCACGTCTGTCACTTGAGAAGCTTGTCAACCTAACCTCATAACCAGTCGGCTGTCATCCGCTCTTATAAAAATAAATTTTATTTGTCAATAAATATTGTTCATAATATTTTAAATTTTAATATATTATTTGTGTTACTGTTTTGAGCTAAACTTTTTGCATCTTTATTTTTTTATGGGTCATTTAACCATGGAGAGGTATATGCATTTAATTCAAATAATACTTTGTTGTTGGCCGTAAACGATTAAAGAAATTAGTTACTTTTAACTGTCAGAAATAGTCAAATATGGTGACTAATCTTAAATTAGTCAAACTTTAACTATTTAGGTAGTAAAAAATAACTATTTAAAAGTGAAAACGACTATTTTATTAGTAAAAAATGCTGGTACTAATTCAAATAGTAGAATTTTGACTATTTCATTTTTAGAGAGTACCCTTACCTTCATAGATTATAAATGTATGATCAGTTCCTTACATGCATTTTTTTATTTTTGATTTTTTTAGATAATGTATGCTCGTCCCAAACGAGGTTTTTTTGCTTTAACTAAAAAATACGATCGTCGAATACCTTCTTTCCATCGAAGCAAGTCAGCCCAGCTAAACAATTTTAAAAATAAACAACAATTTAAAAATGACAAATAACAAATATTTTTAATTCTAAAAATTGTTTGGCTGGGCTGAATTAATTGCTCAAATGAATAGAGAATATTTGGACTATTATGTTTTCTTTGTGCAGTATTGTTTTTGAAAGAGTCAAATTAAAATATTAACCTAAATAAATCTGATTTATATTCAAAATGTGTCACTGTTTTAAAATGTTTATTTTTATTACATTTTGTATCCAATAGAATAAAAAAGTATTATTTAAAAACCCTAGGATTTTTGTCCCGAAATGACCCTTCCGGCAGCACTGTGCTACGTGTCAAATGTTGGCTTTGGGGACATTAAGCATCGTGGGATTGTCGCTATAAACTTGTTTTTGTGTATCCCCAAAAAAGTAGTTAAGTAGATCAAACAAAAACAAATTTTAATAATAGGTTTGAACGGTTCCCGGTCACTTTCCCGAATGCAATTTCCCGACTGACCAATTTCCCGATAGACCATTTTCCCGACAAACCATTTTCCCGACGACGTTTTTCCCGACAGCACTCTTCCCGACAGACTATGTTCACGACAAAAATCTTATTATCCAGTTAAGAAACGTTTTTCCCGATAGCCCTTTTCCCGAAAGATTATGTTCACGACAAAAGTTTTATTATCTAGTAAAGTAAAAGATACCTGGTCAAAAATGATTTCGGTATCCGCTTGTTCCTTCTGGAATTCTGTAAGGGCCAATGGGGCGGGGTCGGTTGGGTTGGGTTGTTGGGTTTGGGTTGGTTTTGAAGCGGGCGGACTCGGGACGTTGGTTAAGGAAAAAAGATCTGCTTCTCGTCCTAAGATTGCGTCATTGGATGACGTCACTCTGTTAAAATATATTGTGTCGTTTGTGGTAAAAATTATTTGTCTTAAAAATGACTTGTCGGGAAAATGGCTTGTCAGAAAAATGGCTTGTCGGGAAAACGACTTTCGGGAAAACGACTTTCGGGAAAATGGTGTCGGGAAAAATCTTGTCGGGAAAATGGTGTGTCGGAAAAATGGTCTGTCGGGAAATTGGTCTGTCGGGAAAATGACTTTCGGAAAAGTGACCGGTAATCGGTTTGAACAATTTTAACCTTAACCTTACCGAACACAAATAGCAGCAAATGTGTAAAAATATATTTTATACATTTATAATTTTCTGCTTTATTTCTACACTGAAAGAAATATATACTAAAGTTAAATAAAAAAATAATTAGGGCAAATATATTTTATGTTTCATATATAGACTACCACATACATTGCTAAAACAAATATATTCGTTTGGTTAGCAGCCTATTGCTGCCCTAGCAATATAAATGGTGTTTCTAGCAATATTTTTTTGCTGTAATTCACTTATAGTTTACATTTTATAGTAAGGGTAAGTTTATTTTTATTTAGATCTAACATATCTTCTTTACAATAAATGTATTACAAAATTTACCATACATTCATAATAAACAGTAGTATAAATGTGTAAAGCACTAGTATAAAATTTTTAGTATAAATTTGTATTTACTTTTAGCAACAAATTTCTTTCAGTGTATAAATTAATTTTGCGACCAAATTTCTGCATCATATCCGATCAGCTCAATATTTTTTAAATTTTCTTTTTTTATTCAAAAATAATGTATAGCTTGTTAAACTTGCCCGCCCGATAAACCGTTATAAATTATGTCCGATGTTTCAAAACTTTACAACAATTTAAAACCGATTAAAAATGTAATTAAAACTTTAAAAAATTATCGCAGAAAATTTGCTACAATCATAATAAAGTAGGTAAAAGTTGTAAAAATTGTTAAAACTTTAAACCAAATTAAAATTTCATCAACCGCCGCTTCGTCTGGAGAAAATAGGAAAATAAAACTCTATTGAATTCGGTTTTTTCAAATAACGGCATAAATATGTTCTTAATCTTAAAAGAGACAATAAGTTTTTTGTTTGGTAGACATTTTGCCCTAAGCTATAAAAAAGCGAATGAAAGTGTAATTTAAAAATCTTAAAAAGAAAATATTATTGTATAAAAATATATTTACATATTCTTATTAATTTGCTTGGCTAATGTATTTATTTGTCTTCATATTTTTTATTTTGTTTATAATAACCCTTGTCCATGTCAAGGTCAAGCCTATTTTAATCAATATTATGTTTCATTTTGTATTGACTAAGATACTACACATACGTATATTATTTCTTTAAAATTTTTAGCTTATATAAATATATACATATGGGTCATTGCACACCTAGTATACATTTTTTGTTTATGTCACAAAACAACAAAAATTAGAGATAATTTAAAATTTTACAAATGCAAAACCTCAATTATTTGAAAAAAATATATCAAGTTTTAATTAAAAATTGCCGCATTTTTTATCTTAATTGAATTTTGAAGGTTCTTCCGTTACTTATAATATTGGATGCAAATTTTCATTGAAAATCTGTACCCACTGCAGTGCACTGTTTGTATTTCTATATAACGTTATTTACATAAAAAATAATGCCTCCTGGGGGCACTATATGCATTTTAAACTGTATCGTAAAATCAGGATTCTATTATATTATTTCTATTATAAACGGTTACTGTTAAAATAATAATACTTTATTTTTGGGGTAATCTTTGGACAAGAAATCATCTGGTGTCAAATTGGATAAATAATGACCATAGGCGTACGAAACAGAGGCTACTCGGGAAAAAAGCCTCCAAACTTTTTTTGTATGGTTTTGTTGAATTCTTAATCTTGAAATGCAATTTTCCAGATAATTTTAGGTAAAAAAGCTACATGTTAAGTCATAAAGCAAACTGTTTTCGAGAAAAGCGCTATTAAAAATGTCTCGAAACAAAAATTCATAAATTATAGTTATTAAACACAGTAAATGAACTATAGTCCTTGGATTATATACCTACGTAAAAAAAAACACTAATTGTAATGTCTGTGCTTGGTTCAGAATTTCATGACGCAATTTGAAACATTCGACGTGACAGCTATACAACAATAATGCAATTTATTTCCAATTTATAACAATTCTTATTTTAGTAAATGCTAAAAATGACCTCCGTCCTCTTCTACATATCTCCTAACGCGTTTCTTCATAGATCTTTTAATGTTTTCGAAAAATCCAGTTTTTTTCTCATGGAATCACAAGCATTTACAACCCACGTTATTAATTCCTTAATGTTATAAATTGAGACTGCATACACCAATGATTTTAAATATCCTCATTTCGCTGTTTAAAGATTTATTTCTATTCTTATAGATGTATAAACCTTAATAACTATCTAGCAGACTTAGTTCCCTAGCTTCCTTAATAAGTTTAAGGTTGTCAAATTCAATTCCATGACCATCATCAAGTATATGTTGGGCAACACACGATTTCTTTGCCCTACCAAATCTAGCATGGGCCAAGTGATCTTTGAACTTAACTTGAATGGATCTTACATAGCTAATCTTCTAGTGCTTCACGGAAAAGTATAATGCTGATTACCATAATTATAATACCCTTTACTATAATTTATATTACTATTTGGGACAACTATCTTGTATATTGCCAGATACTATGCATATTTAGTAATTTTTAAATATCCATGTATGTTAAAACTTAAGGTAAAATATTATTATTCTCAACCAATTTTGTTTTTAATTCTTATTATTATTTTTTCCATTACTAATAAGTATAGAAAATTTTAAAATATTATATTGCCATTTTAAATATAAAATATTTTAAAATCGAATATTTTTATGTGTTAACAATTATTTATTTATTTATTTATTTATTTATTTAGTAAATATAACACTGTATCATAGTTTAACAATACAGTTTTATAACTGGTACCGTCAAAGACATATTAATTTTATAAGTAGTTCTTCTTAATCGTCCATTTCATTATAATTCTTATTATTTTCAATAATCATTTCCACATGTCCATTTTAAAAACTTTGCTTTAAAATAACTTAAATTTATATTTTTAAACAGAAAATTTTCATTGATGTTTCTGACATTTAAATTTAATTAAAAATTGTAACATATTTAATGTACTTTTTAATATACAAAAATGTTATGAGAAGGAATTGAACCTACACCTCGCCAAAGTTTTTTGTTTTGAGTGCGTTCCATCAACTTCAAATACCGACAGTGTCGACACGACACTGTCGAGCAACTTGTAGTAGTTGAACACACCCAAAAGAAAGAAATACCTGAGCTTATATAACATGGTTGGTAAGCCAATTATTATAGAGGCGGGATGTAAGAACATCACGTGATCCACACGACGTGGCCTTTGCCGCAATCGGTACATACTATGCAACCAAATAGGTTCATTTCTTTCTTATAAGTATTACCAGTAATGGGTCAAGAAAGTTTATTGAAGAAACTAAGAAAATTGAATGTTTAAAATGTCATGAGTTACTATATTGTATATTAAATTTAAATATATTGTTTATTTACATAAAAGTATCTTTATTTTTACTATATTTTTTATTAATGTGTAATATATTATAATATTAGATGTACACCTTACATTTGATTAAATCATATATATATATATATACTATAGTAAATATTAATATTAGATATACACCTTACATTTGATTAAATAATATATATATACTATAGTAAATATTATTATTTGTAGATAGTAAAATCAATTTACTATACGAACATATTAAAAATTAAAATATATATTATACATTTATGATTTAGTAATATTGGTGTTGTAATCTCTACTAAAATTGTATAATAAAAAATAGTATTTTGTATTACAATCCCAATATTGCATTGACGAATATATAATATTGTTACCCTAACAATTTGTTAAAGTAAATTTTACTGTAATTTTTTTACTATCTAAAATTTACTATACATTTCTCTCCGTGTTGTCCCAGGATTAGCGGCAACTACTTTTAGGGCCAGTTTTTCAATAGGCTAGTTAAATCCAGAGTTGAATAACTCTGGCTTATCTCTGACTTAAGTCAACTCCGAGTTTAGGTCGCGTTTGGGGTTTTCAATTACAATAATAGTGAGGATTTATCAACTCTAGGTTTGTATAAAATTTGTAAGGTTGGTAATGCGTTGTCATGGTAACGGCTGCATGCCAACGTCATTTTTGACTCTGTTTTGCGGTTTTAACAAAAAAAAGAATATCCGAAGGTAGTGTGCTCATTAATATAAAATTATTAAATTTATTGATTACAATTTTAAAATTACGGTGAGTTAATTTTTTGCTTTAGTGGAAAATCTGCTGCAATTTATTGGGTATATTGAAGGCAGTGATGTCCTGTAATAAAACTGCTAAGGCTCGATCTACAATTTTTTTTTCGGCTAAACATAAAGTAAAATGCATAAAAAATTAGGAAATCGCCGTTGACGTAAACCTGTCCGGCTAAACGAACAGCTTATTCAAGACAAAATTGGTTTTGTTAAACTGCAGAAAGAAAATTGTTTTAAAAATGAAAGTGTTGCGGCTTGATTATAAAATTTTAACCCGTGGCGTAAAACCGTAGGGTAAGCAACAATTGGTCATTTAAAGCGTCATTTCTTCTTCTTCATAAGCTAAGAGCCGTCTTGGAATACTTTTTGCTAAATAAACTTTTTACCTGTTTGTAGGGTTGGGTTGGGTTGGGTTGGGTTGCATTACATCAACAATTTCTTCTAAAATATTTTCTACCTTTCTTGGAGACAACCGAAATCTGGTTAGAAAATCAATATTGTCCCACATTTCAAAATGATTTATTCTTGGACAAATAACTTTTGGTCTTCTAAAGTTCTTTTTATCATTATTATAGGAATTTACATCACAGTCCCACATAATCACTTTACACAACACTCACAACAGAATGATATATAACCTCTTTTTATTTTAATTCTTACTTAACTCATACCCTTTCTGGGAATTAAAGTAACTCTGAGTTTAATATAAACTCGGGGATCAAAATGAATTGAAAAACGCGAATTAAGTTAACTCCAAATTTAACTCGGGGTTTGAAGTTAAACCTCGGATTAAATCACATTGAAAAACTGGCCCTAAGTTTTAGTACATGTACGGTACTGCAGTACCGTTTCTTCCTTTTTCACACTATTCAAAATTTCATGACCATTTTAACACCAAATTAACACCATATTTGGTCTATATCGATACAAACCAAAATGGTGTTAAATATGGTTCGTTGGTCCGGTGTAAATTCAAATACTAAAATGGTGTTAATTTAACTTTCACACAGTATTAAAATAAATTTTCCCTGGTGTAAATTGAACTCCTTTTCAGTGTTAAATATTATGTGTTTGTGGTCAAATTAAATCATACTACACAGGAAACAGGAAGTTCCTTGTCACATTACTAGTATATTACCAGTGGTATTATTCCAGAAAATGGAACCTTCAACTCGCTAGAGATAATGTTTTTAGTTCGCTCGACTAACTTAAAATACTTCAAGTAGTTTCCACCTATTTAAGGTCTAGTATCGAACAACTTGTAGTGTCACACCAAAGCAAAATCTTATATATTCTTTATGTGAGTCAACAGAGGCGAGATTTAAGAACATCATGTAATCCACACAAAAATAAATACTTATGGGTCAACTAAATTAATATAGTTAAATGAACTATTCCTTTTTTTCTGTGTAGGTGCACTTCTCAAATATTTTTAGATAAACACCGTTTTGGTGTTCATTTTCAACCATAATTCATGGTGTTATATTAACACCACTTTGTTGGATTTTGACACCATTTTAGGATTACTCTTTACACCACAGATATTTTAAACAGTGCACTGTTTGAGTTGTTCGGTTCCTCCTGCAATTACCTTTGTTTACTTTAGAAGTTCCAGTTTCACAAAGTCATTGATGTAAACTGGTAAACGTCCGATCACATGGGGGTATACTCGAGCAGCCAATGGTGCCTTACCGTACATTGAATGCTTGTTAGCCATAAAGTGTAATTTACCATTTTTGTTAGAAATTACAGTTTGTTTTGATTTATGTTATGACATAATAACTATATTTGCGAAGAAGGGTAACTTAATGTTTTTCTATTGCTTACTTATTCTCTTGATATTTTTTTTATGGAAGACTTTGTAACAAGAGCACATGTTTTACGTAAAATTATCTGGAGAATTTTATTCAAAAATCGAGAATTCAACAAAACTCCATAAAAAAGTTTCTTGCTCGAGTAACCCCGGTTTAGCACGCCTATGATCATCATTTATACGATTTGACACTACCCGATGATTTCTTACCAAAAAATACCCAATAAATAAAGCATCATCATTTTCGCACCAACCTTTTATGAAATAATTAATAAAAAAAATTATTGGTTGGAATGACCCATACATAGTAAAAACAAACATTTTAAAAATATTATAATTAGTTTAAATAATATGATCCATACATATACAAAAACTATTTTTTTTAAATAATAGAATTAGTTTAAATATTATTATAAAACGTAAAAAATTTTTAGGTGACATATTTTTATTTTGGAATTACGGTGACATTAAAAATTTATAAAAACTGTAACACATAATATTGGATTATATTTTAAATAAGTTTAAAATATTAAATACTTCACATTTTTGCCTTAAATGTGGCTAGAGCTGTTTTTAGTTCATGTTAAGCTGAAAAATGTTGTATTTAAACCTTGAATATCTTAAATATCTTAAATCGTGCGAAACATTTTTAAAGGGCAAAATTATGTTAAGTTGATATAAATTATATAGAGTGTTTTTAAGTATGTTCAGAAATAAAATCTTTAATTAATGTTAAGTACCTAGTCGGCGCTAGACCTAGGTTCGGGTGTTATTTATATTAATACAAAAATAATGAATGGGGCCAGGTGTGACAAAATTAACAAAATTTAAGTAATGAAATAAATTACAATCATTTTAATACCAATATTTATTAACAAAATTCAATTATTCTTTATTTCCGTCCAACAAACTAATAACTAATTCTGGCAACACTGCCAACACGTCAGTAGTATACTACACTCTATAGAGTGCTATTAATTAATGTTCTCATGGCGGATGACCTTGGGTGCGCAAAAGTCTCAAATCCGTCAAATCGCGCTATTACTCGCCGACCTAAAAACATACTACATAGGGTAAACAATGCTGATATTTATTGACATATTTAGAAAAATTTCTGGGCTAGAAATTTTATTATATTTGTTATAATATTATAGCGTCTCTCAAGGTCAACCGCCATGAGATATTAATATCACTCTAACAGTGACAACACTATGGTGTTAGAACTACTATAGAACTTCTATAGAATTAAATTTAATTAATTAATTAAAACTTAATCTATTTCTTAAATTTTTTAAATTAAATTGGTATCGTCAAGTTGAAAAGACTGCTTCCAACATCCTATTACAGAAAGAGGCCAGCATAACATGACATGATTTTAATTAGCTGGTTTTCACTACTAGAGTTATTCTTAAATCAATTATATCCTTACATACAAATAGGGCAACTTCCGACACCACTTATAAGTCAAAGAACAGCAAATGCTAGACGAATTGGGTAATTAACCGAGCCAACCAAAAGTTAGGGTGCACCAAGACAGTATCCTTCTATGGGTATTTTTTATTTGAAAAGCTACAATGTGGGTTAAATTAAACAAAAGTTGCGTTATTACCTCTATCAAAATATAAAAAACCTAAAAATATTTTAAAAATAGTTATGAGGAATTTATAAAAAAAAGTAGATCTAATATGCTCTCTTAAAATGAATTAGTCAAAAATAACTAATTATAAGTCATATTTGACTAATTGTCATAGCGAAAAAGCAGTCACTAATAATTAGTCAAATTCTACTGAATGAAATAGTCAAATTAGTAGATTTAAATTTAAAAAAAGTTTTGACCCATCAGAAGATTGAAATCAGGTCTGTCACTTGTCAAGCTGTTGTCATAACCCATTCGGCTGTCAGCCGCTCTTATAAAAATCAATTTTATTTGTATTGTTCATACTATTTTAAAGTTGAATATATTATTTGTGTTGCTGTTTTGAGCTAAACTTTTTGCATCTTTGTTTGTTTTTATGGGTCATTTAACCATGGAGCTTAGGTATAAACATTTAATTCAAATAATACTTTGTTGTTGGCCGCAAACGAGTAAAGAAATTAGTTACTTTTAACTCTTACAAATAGTCAAAGATGGTAACTAATCTTAAATTAGTCAAACTTTAACTATTTACGTAGTAAAAAATAACTATTTAAAAGTAAAAACGACTATTTTATTAGTAACAAATGCTGGTACTAATTCAAATAGTAGAATTTTGACTATTCCATTTTTAGACAGTGGAAACATACACATTTATCTACATTTTAATCTAATTTATGATTTTTTTACCACTAGATTTTAAGTTACCAGCACCATCTTTTGTTTTTCCTTTGGCCGCTATATTATCATTATAAAAACAAAACATGATACTGTTAACTCAAAATAAGGTAGCGAATTACATGTTTACATGTAAATTTTTTTTTTAATTCTCAGGAAAAACGAAGTTAAAACGATTTTTGTATTTAAAAGGTTTTTGGTTGTATCAAATATTTTAAAAATTTTAAAAACCGTTGGATTTTTTTCCAATATTCAAGTTTCATTTTAATAGCCTTGTAATTATATTTATTATAGCAATTATAAAGGGTTTTTTAATAAAAGTGATATGTTTTCTTTTTTAAATGAAACAAAATCGAAATTGGTTAAAGCAACAATTTTTTTTTAAAGTATAATCTATGCAATTATGTTCTAAAAAGGACATCATGCAAATGGCTGCCTCTGATTCTCCTACAGAGCTAGCTGAATACGGTGAGTCCAATTTTCGATCACTTTATTTAATAAATTAGGGCCTATTTGTCGAATTTGGTGCTCAATATTTAATTTTAATGCCTCAATTGGTGCTGGTTTATTAGCATAGACCATTCTTGCGTCATAACAATTTTGTAAGGATGCAAGTCCAAATTGTACCATAAAATACGCCATGTTGTTGTGGTAGGCAGTCCCAATTGTTGAGAACGTCTTGGAATTGATAAATTAGGGTCTTTATCAACACTTGCCCCAACGTCAGCAACATTCTCTTCACTTCGACCGAAACTTTGTCGCACTGGCATGCAAACATTTTGTAAAGAAAGATTGCGTTCAAAATTTTTTACAGTTCGACGAATAGCGAGCACACTAGGCCGATTATGACGACCATAATTTGGAAGTTCACGATAAGTTGCAATATAAGAAAGATTATTTCCCTTATTATAATATGAACCAATTAAAAGCCTTGAATTTTCGAATAAATTTCGTTTAAATAAGCGATTAAATCACTAGAACTATTTAACAGCGACTATTTCCCTCGTCTTAATTTCGACCAATCACAAACGCGCAATTTTGAATTACAAATGGTTTCTAGGTGAAAAAACTGTGTGACAGCACCTGTCAGCAGTTTTTTCGAGTTTACCCGCGGCAAAACTTGACAGCTGCTGTCACCAAAAATTGTAATTTATATTTTAATTGTTAACTGTTACTCATGAAATAGTCTTGTCAAATACCATTCGGGCATCTAATTTTTCCTGTGAAAAAAATCGAAAAAACACAATGCTAAGTAATATTTTTTAACAAAAAGCATTCGTGCAGGTGCAAAAATCCTCCTCTTCGACTCGGATTTTTGTTGCCACCAGCACTCATGCTTTTTGTTAAAATATCACTTAGCAACGTGTTTTTTCGATTCTTTTCGGAAAAATTAAATGCCCTTATGATATTACTTACGATTAAATTTTATCCTCCATATTGGATTTTTGTTTACGATTTTATGGTGTTATTTACAAGTTTTAACAAACATTTTTTAAAAAACAATAAAAAATAAGTTATCTAGTTTACGAAATATCAATTATTACTTATTACATACCTTAAATTAATGAAATTTGATAAAAAAATTGGATTATTTCCAAACTTTGTTGAGGAGTGTATCTTTCCATGATTAAATTGCACACCTTCCTTAATATAACTGACAGTGACAGAAGATTTTGACATATCAAATACGGCCACACTCTTGCTTTAAAAACATATCACCTCTATTGAAAAACCCTTTAATTCAACAAATGTCAAAGCAACTGTATTGCTAGCACACAGCTTACAATGACAATAAACTATAGTTTTTGATAATTACGTGAAGGGTGTTTTAATAAGAAGTTTCGATGTTAAAAGTATAAAATACAATACAAAATTATTTCTCTATTGAATTATGTTATTTGGTACATGGAAATTATGTGTGAAAGATAATATTTTTTGCCAAGGCTTTGGCGGCACACCTTTACTAGATGGTCCAAATTTTTGATGACATAATTGCTATCTTACCCGTCCTTTAGCTGTTAAATTGTTGTTGGCTTGTTGGCATATACCTTACTCTTAAGATAACCCCAAAGGAAAAAGTTCAAGGCACGATCTAATGGGCTAATTGAGATCGCTTTGTCAAGAGATAATTCGACCTGCATACTAATGATTTAATAAAAATATTTTTGCATTGGTTGTGAGGCTTGTGGCACCATTATGTTGGAACCAGAAATCGTGAATATCAATAGCATTTAATTCCGGCCATAAAAATGCATCATTCCACGTTCACGTTCACCATTCACCGTAACAAAATTCTCCAAAAAGTTGTCTTCTTAACTTTCGGTAGTGTTGACAAACATTTGGCTAATATTATTTTTCAAACATAATTTAACAAAAAACACTTTTTATAAATAACGTGTTATTCAATGTTAAAATGTTCCATAGAAAACGATTTATGTTAAAATATTTAAATACGCTTTTTTAGCCAAAAAGGCCTGATATCGGAAAAGAGACGATACATTTTGCAAGACGGAATAAAATTTACAATTACCTAGATCTTATAAACCTAAATAAAAAAATCACCTTATGCCTTCGGAAATAATGGATTTGGTACAGTTCGAGAAAACAAATCCTCTGAGGCCAAAATAAAGGTGTGTATTCGCAAGGCACATTTAAGTTTAAGAAAATGAAAAATAATAAAAAAGAATATCAACCCCAAATCAAAGAACAAAATTATAACCCCAATATTATGGCAATTTAAAAAGCTATGATTATGAAAATACCTTAGAATAATGTCATAATATTACATGTAAATGCTACAGTTTTTTTTTGGGTAAACACAAAATTATTATTTCCCAAGAATATATGTAGGTGCAATTAAAATTTACAATTGAAAAACCAATAAAACTTTAAGAACACGAAGAGTATTATTTGTGTTACAATGATTAATAATCATTGATTATATTTTACAATTTCAGGAAGAAATTCATGGTAAGAGGGTATTTGAAAAAAAATTATTAATGACTAATACCTAATATCAACCTAAACGATTTTTAAAATAAAATTTAATCCCCAAACTAATTCGTTGCAATATAATTAAATACGGAATTATTATTTTAAACTTGAGCTTCTATTTCAAGTACACCAAAATATTTTTAAAAATATTTATTTATAATGAAAATAATTTAAAAAAATTACTTTTTTTTTAATTATTATTGTCATTAATTTAAGTCTAAATTTTTCCAATTTGACAAGTTCTTAATTAATAATACACTGCTTTACAAAAATAAAAAAATTGTTGGCAATAATCCGAAATCCCTTTTGGCCAAAAATAAATAAAACACAATAACCCTGGCTTTAACATTTGTTTACCTACAACCCCAGTAATTTTCAAGCAATTTAAATTTAAGTTATTGATGAAAATTTAAAAATTCCATTAGATTTTATTGAACGTAAAAACCTTTAGTTCCCATCGTAATTTTCTTACGAATGGACGTGTGGCAACCTTTAACAAAATTGATTATATTTATCAAATTGCCTGCAATTTATCCTTTTTATGTTTATGTCTGATATGTGATATTTTTTCCACCGTTTTAGTGAGATGCGCACTAAAGGTATTTGTCAACTTAAATAATACCATTTTTCGTTGTGTGTTATTTAAAATAATACGTTTTATGAATATACAATTTTCACTGAGGATAAATATGTTGTTTGGATAAGCCAAGTAACCACAATTTTTAAATTGTTGTTTATTAAAATTGTAATATTTTTAGATTTGTATGTACGAGAAACGCAAAATTCCATCACGATGTTTTATTATTTATTATAAAGCTTGGAAGCTAATGTTTAATAAACAAGTATCTAGAGATATTTATAAAACGAGTTAAATACTATAGTATATATAGGGCGATTCCGTACTCGCGGGTGCAACATTTAGACTCACTCAAGGCTTCTTACTAAGAAAATAAAAACTCCTTTTAAAGAAATGACTGGTCGCAGGATTACATTGTAATATGTTTTACAAAAATTAATATAAAAAACATTTAATAAAATGTATAAATAGACACAGGAGAGGTTCAAAGTGCTATCGCGGGTGCAACGAAATCGGCCCACCATTAAAGGTCATGAAGCTAGAATGAAAAAAGTCTGTTAATTATGGAATATTTATTAAATTATTTTTACATTCTTTAAAAGAATACAAAATAAACTAATTATTAACTAAACTAAAATTATTAAAAGAAATAAATATTATAAATTATTCACTTTTTATCCAGTCGCGGGTGCAACGTAAAATTATCGCGGGTGCAACACGTCTCACTGTAGTGAATATAAACATTTACATGTAACTTTAAATTAAAGATATGAGATCATAGATACTGTATCACTAATTAGCACTTTCCTATATATGTAACTTAAATAAATTATTTGTTTGGAATAGTCGGCGATTTATCAGCCTTAAGGTTCATCTTCAGAATCGCTGTAAACATCAGAAACGCGTAACTTTTGCGTAACTTATGTTATAACTTTTCTACGTTTTTTTTTTTTTTAGTAGCAGTTGTCAAAACTAATTTGCTTTTGTCAAACTTTTTGACATAAATGTTAAAAAGTTTGACATAACCTTAAATCTTGTTTACCTTTAGTTTAGTTTGCTATTTTATGAAATTTAATGGATATAAAAGAACAAAGTATTATATAGCAAAAATTATAAAAAATATACAAAATAAATAAATTTGTATCTAGTAAAAACTGTAAATATTTACCTACCATTTAACAATACATTCGCCGTTTCCTCATCTACTTCCAAATTTATATCCCTTCCCTGATGATTAAGGCTTATATTTACCATTCGAATTTTACTCATTTTTTAATTTTAAAATTAACTGAACCGTTGGTTCAATCCAAAAACCCGGTAAAATTAACTAAACTCAAAAGCTCGGTATCGAGAACTGTCAAACATAACCTCCAAATAGTAAAAATAAACAAAAAACTTGCATTAAAAAGAGAGAAGAATATTTACCGCTACCAGTAACACTACTCAACATCTGTGTTACTCAATTCTTAACCGCGGTTACTGATTTTACATTTCATGCAGTTACCGGTTACTCGCTAAAATATAATGGTTTTAACTTTTTATTACCGGTAACTCGCTAAAAATTCCCTAATGTAATCGTAAGAGTCATAACTGTTGCACCCGCGATTCTAATATTTTGATCGCGGGTGCAACTTATTTTAGTCAACGTTAATTTTAATTAAAATGACAACATTCCTTCTATTAGGACTGAATCAAGTTTTCCTTTTATTTCTTCTTACTTCTACAAAGTTTCAAAAAAATACCAATTTATTTCTTCAAGAAAACCACACTTTCATTTATTTTATATCGCGGGTGCAACTGACCAACAATGGTTTCTTATTTAATCAATATTGTTAGAAAAATAATAATAAATATTTAATTTTTTTATATAAGGCAATAAACAAATGTTATGACTTCAATATTCATCAGTGAAATATAACCATAAACCACCGGTAATAGCGATTTCGTGGAAAAATTATCAAGTGTCGATGAATGGTTTGCATCAAGTCTTCAGGCGCCACCATTTCTTAGCGCGCCAAAAAATTTAAATAATAACTTAAGTTCTTAAAAGTTTTTTTATTATTAAATTTATATCTTTCTCTTTGTATTGGTATAAAAAAAAGTAACAAATACTGTGATTTAAAAATGTATGTAAAAAATCGTCTCCCGCGGAAACGCCCTATACTAAACAACATCTGTCTGACTGTTCTAACCTTACTTTATAGTCGGTTTATTTTGATGATTGTATGACATTTGACAACTGCAACTAACTTCATCCCGTTATCTAAAAGCCACTGCTGCTAACTTCAGGCTATGACTAAAACCCCACTTAACGGCATGGAAACGTACGATAATGTTAAAAGTGGAAGTAGAAAAAATAGTTAAAAAAATTGTGGAAATATCTTAAGTCTTTTAATATGGGTAATATTTATAACAAAAACATTTACCCTTATTATGATAATTTTCGTATAACATTTTTTAAGGCTCTTTAGAAAACACTTTATTTAGATCTTATCCTAAAATATGGCTTATATTAAGGAGAAGGCGATAAAGAATAAAAAGCTTATACTTAAAATTGTTTTTTTAATATTTTGTTTTCTGGTTAAATTTACAGGCTGATTCTTAACCTTAATCTAATTTAATATAATTTGATTCGTTTTGCAGCATTATTTTCTTCTCCATATTTAATCCCATTGTATCGAAATATTATAAAGTAAAACATCCCAATTTGTTTTTAATAATTTAATAAGTTTATTTATAAATATATAGGGTATAAAAGTAGTACCTACTAAATAAATTTGCAATTTGGCGCAGGAATAACTAAATATAAACAATACATCTACTCTGCAAAACGCAGAATTAAAGATCTCAATTTTTTAATTTTTAAATATTTTACCAAAAACTCTAATTTGTTGATTGAGTGTATAGTTAGGTTTCCTTTATCCTGAAAATAATATTTTGCATTTTGCAGAGTAGCCCCTTATATAAACCAAAAAGCACTTGTTTAGTAAGGTGGTAGATTTTTTGATATTTAAGCTTTAAGAAGAATACATTAATCTTACAGAATTATTCAGTGATCATTAAAAAAAAACAACAAATTTAAAATATTATTCTAATACAAAATATCTTTTGATTTTTTAAATATATTTAAAAAATAATTTATTTAAAATTAATCCTTATTTGCAGAATTTCTAGATATAATAAAATCTGCTTCCACTGTGGTGTGGTAACTTAGGTATTGTTAAATTGTTTTATAGCAGGTAAGTTGAATTTACCCGGAAAGGCTGGTTGCTATTGACGACCGGAGGTAAATGAGATATTTACCTTCCATGGGTAAACAACGTCTTAATAACGACTACATCCTTTAATGTCAAAATAAATTGACCAAACAGTATTTTTATCTACTCCTACAGCTAGCTGTGATTGAAGTTAAAAACAGTGGCTTTTGGGCATTTTAGTCAGGGGATGAAGTTAGCTTTATTATAAATTGCTAAAAATGGTCGTTACATTCGTCAGATGTCAAATATTTAAGAATTAAAATTGGCTTAAAATTCTTATTTCTTTTTGTCGTAGATACTTTCCAAAAAGGAATTAGTCAAAAGGACTAATTGTCATAGCAAAAAAGCAGCCATTAATAACTGTAGTAACTAGTCATTTTTGGCTGATTTATTTTTAGATAGTAATGTTTTATAAACTTCTCTAGACACTCGTTTTTATTAAACACTCGCACGCAAGCTTCGCTCGTATCTAATAAAACTTGTAACTAAAATGGCGTTTATAAAAGATACATAATATACTATTATTACATTAAACCTAGCTGTAGGACCGAATACACCGTTATACACAACGAAGAAGGACTCTATTGCAAGCTCTCTCACGCTTGGTCGCAAACTCGTCCTCGACAGTTAAAATCTACTTACCTCCTTTTTAGTGTAATACACTATTTAGTTTATTATGAATAATTGTACCAGCGTACCCTATAGTAACCAAAATTAAAATAAAAGTATATTATGTATCAACTTTGATAAACGCCATTTTAGTCACGAATTTAATTAAATGAGTGTCTAGAAAAGTTAATAAACGAGTAACAATGTCTAGCTTGGGAATCTGTATTACGCGCGCCAGTCAAAATGTCAAATTTGTATGTGTAAATCGTAATTTATCCCTTGAAAATGAACAAACAACTGTTTAAATTATGATATAGAAGCAGTTTTTCACAGTAAAAGCGAAGATAATGTTTTATGGGCACTTCAGTCTTCACTGCCAGCAAAATCAAAAGGTCAGTACAAACTTACATACAGGGTGTTTCATAATATATGCGCAGGACTTCAGGATGTGATAGCTCATCCAAAAAGATGAAAAAAGTCGCTATTAACCTACGCTCTAAAATGCACAATTTTCGAGATACAGGGTGTTGAAATTTTAGAAAAAAAATCGTTTTTTTCGAATATCTCCGGAACCCTTTATCGTAAAAAAAACAGCTTTTGTAAGCATTTTCTACTCAAAATAAGCTATGTTTTGTGCCAGAAAAAATTTTTTTTCCTCATAATTGGTGGAGATTTTGAAGGGGTAGCGGGTGTTTTTCTCCTCAACTTCTACGTCCCTTAAAAAAGTACGGTTTTGAGAAGCTCATTCAAACCGCTAATGTTTTCTAGACAAAAAAGGTACTCTTGGTCACAAGCTCTAAGGTTGACCGTTTTCGAGAAAAATAAACTTTTATGTTTAAAAACATGGTCAATTTAAAAAAAATATATTTTTTTTTACTAATTAAACAAAATTTATTTTAACGTTAGAACAAGTAACAAAACCAAACCATAATTGCAAAATAAAAAATGATTCAAAAGTTGCCTTTGCTAAATTCTCCAAACCGTAAAGGTAACGCATTTCGCACATTTCAGCATTTGTGTAAAAAATCATTTTTTATTTTTTTTTAATTTTGCAATTATCGTTTGGTTTTGTTATTTTTTCTAACGTTAAAATAAATTTTGTTTAATTAATAATAAAAAAATTTTTTCAAAAAATTTACCATGTTTTTAAACATAAAAGTTCATTTTTCTTGAAAACGGTCAACTTTAGAGCTTATAACCAAGAGTACCTTTTTGTGTAGAAAATATTGGCGGTTCGAATGGGCCTCTCAAAACCGTACTTTTTTCAGGGGCGTTGAAGTTGAGGAAAAAAACACCCGCTACCCCTTCAAAATCTCCACCAATTATGAGTAAAAAAAAATTTTTTTCTGGCACAAATCATAGCTTATTATGAGTAGAAAATGCTTACAAAAGCTGTTTTTTGTACGATAAACGGTTCCAGAGATAATCGAAAAAAACGATTTTTTTTCTAAAATTTCAACACCCTGTATCTAGAAAATTGTGCATTTTAGAGGGTAAGTTAATAGCGACTTTTTTCATCTTTTTGGATGAACTATCACATCCTGAAGTCCTGCGCATATATTATGAAACACCCTGTATGTAAGTTTGTACTGACCTTTTGATTTTGCTGGCAGTGAAGACTGAAGTGCCCATAAAACATTAGTCCTGCGCATATATTATGAAACACCCTGTATAATCTTTTCAAATAGATATTGGCGTTGAGAAACTATATTATACTTTTTATTTTTGTATTCAGATAATAAACTAATTTCCACATTATTTTTTCATTTTACAACTGCCAATTAACTTAAACCTAACTTTAGCTTGTGATTAAAACCTGTTGCAAACTTCAGCCCGTGACTAAAATGCCATAAAGCCCCATATTGGAAATAAATCCAGTATATTTAAAAAAGTCCAATATATTGAAAATAAATTCAATATATTGAAAATTTGGGTCTTTTTTTACCACCAGCGACGTTGATTTCATTTTGTACTGACATCTGCTGTGTTGGTGCGGTTTATTAATTATTATTGAATTTATTTAGGCATATTTATAGTTATAACTTATATTATCATTGGCGGATTAAAAAAAAGACCGGGAGGCAAAGTTTTTATGTTCATTGAAATTTATGGTTAAAGAAATTATAACATTTCAGTTGGGGGGTCCTAGCCTTTCTTTTGAGGGGGCAGGCGGCAACAGCGCATTTACCGCCTGTTAAATCCGCCACTGAATATTATGCAATAAACTGTGTTGCCGCGTCAAGCTAAACCAATACCTATTTAATATTGTTTATATAATATTATAATAATATAATATTAATCAAATAATAAATCTAAAAACCGTACTAGTAATATTGTGATTTGTGATCGTTTTAAGTACTGTTTTCAGATTAATTATAATTAGTCTGAAAACCGTACTTGAAACGAAAATATCGAGGATAACACTGCCCTGCTAAGCCAAACTTCCATGTCTGCAATAAAAGTAATAACGGACAAAAGATCATTTTAATTTGGTTTGCTTGAAAAAGTTAACTACCAGTATGGTGTGGTGGTCAGATTTTCGGCCTCCCACAAAGCAGAATCAAACTCTCGATGGAGAGCTCAAAAATACTTAATTTTAGAAAAAATAGCATTTTTATTGTTAAATTAACTTATTACAATGTGGCACTACTTAAAAAAAATACTCCATTTTATAAAAATATGTTTTTTATTGGCAAAATAACTTAATACAAGGAGACACTAAATTTTATTATAAATAATAGTATACAATTTTAAGAGAATTAATGCAGGGTATTTTTTACGAGGAGGAAAATAAAATCAAATGCGCATTGTCGAGTGTAATACTATGCTTTTTCCACCATAATTGCATAAATTTTTTTGCAAGAAATAAAAACAAATAAAGAAGAAATTAAAAAGTGAGGTTAGTTGATTTGACAGATGTCAGATTTTATTTATTACACCAGGGGTGACTATGACGTTTTCAATTTTAGAATTTTCACTTTCGTAAAAAAAATTTTGAAAATTTGTGTAAATCATAATAACTTTTTATATCCCAAATTTTATTTTTGAAACAAGAAGAAGATTGTTTTATATTTTTTTCATGCAATTCATGTACGGTAGCACAAACTAGGTTTTGGTAACCTAGTAACTTTGAATCTTAGGTTAGGTCATCTGTCAAAATAATCTTTTCTGATATAAATAACTCCGCTTCTTGATAACATTTTCAAACTTTTCTCCAAAATTTTATGGAAAGCTTAGAGAATGTTTCAGTTTTAAATGGCTGCCATTAAACTGTAAAATTAAATGAAATACCAACTTTGTAAAAAAATAAATACAAACAAACGCGTTAGTTGTCATTGTTAGTCACAGTTAGTTTGGGCTACCGTACGTAATATTTATTTTAAATTAAAATATCCTATGTTTAACAAAAACACATTTCGTTTAATAAATATGGTAATTTTGTAAATTGTTAAATTATTGTTTAAAAAGTATTTTTACAAAACATAAAAGTGATTATTTTTTGTATTATTTACTTTATTTGCACAACCCCAAAATTGACTTAGTAAAAACAACCTAATGCAATTTAATATTTTATTCGTTACCGGTTCATTTTCAAAAGGGCGCCTAGGTGATACAAGCAATAAAACAAATAAATGATATTAAAGTGGGTCAACTGACAGGCATATACAGAGGTATGTATATATTACAACGTGCACTTTCATCTGTACTCCAAGCTTTTTATTAAAATGGCAAATAATTTATTACGTAGCAGAAATATCGCGTCAAAAAGGGTTTATTTTTATAATTTAATTTAATAAGTTAAATGGGCCCCATTTAAATAACTTTATTAAAAAAGTTAAAGCTTTCATAAACACCAATTTAAAGTTTTACAAACAAGTTTATAAATTAAAGTTATGGGTACAAATAAAGTATTACTTTATTTTTATTAAAGATTATTTAATTATACAAATAGTAATTTTTTTAACCTTTGTAAGTAAAAAACTGGGTCAAAAAATACCCAGATACCTATTTTTGAAGATATTTAATTGTTTTCCATGATGTAAAAGGCGGAGGTTGGGTAATGGTGGACGTCAAATTGTAAATTACTTCGGAAATTTTTTTTCATCGTAGATAATGCGCTTTTTAGTAGGTGCATTTTACCAAAACAATACTTTTATCGATACATACAACTTGAAATTAAATCCAGATGTTTGATCTCTTAGAACATACAGTGTATTTTTAAACTGTGACAAGACTAAACTTAACGACAACAGTTAAGATAACTCTTATAAAAGCTTTAGTTCTTTGAAAGTTTTTTGTTTACCAATGCTCAACATGCATATGAAGACTTTTACAAGGGTCATGTTAATAGGTAATGTTACGAGAGTGGTTTATTGTTTCTTTTTAAATTCACGTTTAGAGAAAGTGTAAAAAATTGTAAAAAGTAAATGGCACACAAATCCCTTTTCTGTCTCGACGCATCCCCACAAGTGTCGATTCAAGCATTGTCAAGTTTCATACCTTTTAACATTACTAACCTGTCAAAAATAAATCCTAATGCAAATCAGGCTTAAATAATTCCAGGAAAAACTTTGCCGCATCCTTTTTAACTCAAATAATACTACGTCATTAGATGTTGGTAAAACTTTGTATGACTTTTAGACCAGTCAAATATCAATACCCTTCTGTGGAGGAAGTTATCCTATTTTACCAATAATCTGCATGTTATTCCTTTTGATTTCGTTATCTAAATTATATACAGATCTTTCGTAGATTTCCGTTTCAAGTTTCTACTAGTACCAATATTCCTCAGCTTCAATTGGTTTAGTGTTAAAAGTAATATTGTATAATTTTAAACAAGTTTTATCTAGCTTAGGATTTACTTATACCTAGTTTTGTCAAACTAAAAAAAGCCACCCAATTCATTTAAAAGGTTTAATTATTTGTTTGAATTCTTAATTATTTAATTTAAATTCTTTAAAGTTCTATTTAACAATTAGTTCTTAATAATTTAATTTACTTGAATCTCAAGCTTGTAAGCGTACACACCCCCCCCCCCAGAATCTGTAAAAAGTTACACCCCAAGTGATAAATGAAATATAACACCACGGCAAATGTTATATTAAATTACGACAAATAAATAAAATAAATACTTACGGTAATAAAGCTCATTAATTTAGTAACTCAAGGTACTTGTGAGGTGTTGTATTCATAGGGAAAGTATTAAAAAGGGAAATAAAAATACAGTAAATAAAAGGCAATAAGTTACGTTTGAACTCAGGTCAAAAACCCGGAAGGCTCCCGTTTATTTTTTTATTTAATATCTCTCATAAAACCTTCCAAAATGAGGGATTATGGGAGTGAGTTTCACGTATAAAATATTTACAATTTATAACAAACAATAATGATATTTATTTGGATAGAGCAACAAAAATAACCGCAACCCAAACGACATTTAACTTAGTGAACTCTGAAAGAAAAGGACCTCCTACAACCGTTAAAAACCACACAATATCTCCTTACTGCGACTACAACCCAAATATAAATAAATATATAAATACCATTAGATAAATAATACATCATATTAGAGCTTAGCTCTCGTTTTTCATTTTTAATTTTTATCTTCGCTTTTTGCTGATTTGTTTGTTTATTTGTTTGTTTGTTTGTTTGGTGAAAGTAGATTGAGTCTTAGTCTCTAATTTTGTATTTTAATTTAACTTTATTCATCAAGCATTCCGTCTGCAATAGGCCTCCATCATCCAAATAAAGTTTTTATATTTATTTACTGTTGAATTTAAGTTTACTGTTACACGAAATTTTCATGTAATATTTATTAGAGTTCAGGCTCAACCAACTGTTGGAAAAGGAGTAAATAATTATCAGGCTCGACTCGGGCTTCAGCTGAGGGTTCGGAATTGTCTATTTTGCCTCATTTGTCGGCAAACTTTAATAAATTAATAATTACCATAAAATACTAGGTAATCAAAATGACACAAATAACAATGACAAAGTCTACGTCACCAGTCAGATGAAATCAAACCGCTCGGCACCTAATAAAATTTACAGGATAGTAATTCAAAATGGGCTTGTTGTGTCATGGACTCCACGGACAGTGGGGATAAATCAAATGTCGCTATCGTACAATTACTGTTGCTACTCACTCCAAATGTAATACCAAATATTTAAATATGACTGGTAAAATTACTAGTTACGTGACATAAATGTGAATCCGCGAGTACAATTTTATAAATCCCGTATTTAAGAAAATCGATAATTAATACACTTAATTTACACAGCGTTTATAGAAAATCCCCTTTTGAAATATTTATTTAAATTAATTAAATAATCCTAAGTACCGTCCTGACATTTAGCCTAATTAAATCGAATACGGTCCTGCCTATTTTAATTGGATAAAATCCCCGTAAATTCTTGCTCTTTTAATTTGATAAATACTCGTTAAAAATCCCTGCCTTTTATTAGATAAAATACACGTACCAATTGTTTATAACATAGAATATAAATTATAATACGAAATACCAAATTTTAAACGTAAATTTTACAGCGTGGTTTCTTTTAAACGGCAGCCATTACAGCGTAATAGATCGAACGATGACGCCAAGTCAATTGATCGAATATTTATCTTTACACAAGGTGTTTGTGTAAACTAATTATACCAAAATGCTCAGGAATATTTATACTACAATAATTTAGTTATTTAAAATGTACAAACCTACAATTTCCAACACTTTTCTGCACACACAATTTTTAAAACCCTGGTCGCTGCTCGGCTCGGCTCCAATGCTCGAATGAATGTTCTCCCCTATCTTCCCTGCCCATCTGACTACTTGCATTCTTTCCCCCTACCTTTTCCCACTTAATCAGGAGAGTCTTTCTAACCAATGGCACGCTACCTTTTATATGTCACTTGTATTTCCGTTGCGCTAAATTTAAATGTTAGTTTTATTTACATGGCTTTTTGAATGCATTTATTTTAAGCAATTAGGATCGTAATAACCCACGGATTGTTTATTAGGGGGGGTATTTGCAGATCTCCTCAAGCTTAACTTTAATTTACCCTGATTCGAATTTAATTTAATTTTCATTATTACCACCATTTTATTTAATTTATTATGTTAATATGTTAATTTACTTTTAATATATTGTTTTCAACTCCCACCTATTATACATATTGACAAGTTGCGCCTTTATGACGTTTTAGTCACAGGCTGAAGTTATTTTTATGTTAGTTGACAATCGCTACAATCGTTAAAATAAAGTGTGAAATAATAATTTGAAAATAAAAAGTATTAAACAGTTTTTCGACCCCAATTTTTATTTAAAAAGTTTATTTGCTAGTTTGTACCGACCTTTAGTTTTCGCCATAAACTAGATTTAACTGAAATTACTAAAAATTTCCTAAAATGCCCATAAAACATTTTTTTTACTTTCACTATGACAAACTGCATCTATATCAATATTTAAACGGGTGTTAGTCCATTTTCAAGTGATAAATTTCGATTTACACATACAAATTTGACGTTTTGACTGGCGCACCGGTAATACAGATTCCCAACTCTATACACTCATTTAATTAAACACTCGGTAGCAAGCTCGCTCGTGCCCAATTAAAATTCATGACTTAAATGACGTTTATTAAATTTGATATATACCTAATAAACAACATAAAAGTTCCAAACATAACCAAATTCTTTAACAGTTCTTTTTACTTGTTGTAAAACGATTTAGAGCGTATTTTAGTATTAATTTCATATAATTATAGTTAAAATTTAAAATCGATCAAAGAATATTGATTTTAACCTAAACCTGTTGAATTCATTTCTAATTTCTCCGTTTTAAATCTTGCGACTTCTAGTATACTATAGTGTTTCTAAAAATTGTGGGAAAAATAAACTTAAACATTAAACAACTTAACATAATATGTTACATATATAAAAAAATTTAAAACTCATTTTATTACGGTTAGAGCTTAAAATAAATCATGATGATTTTATAACATTTTATTTTGAAACTACATTTATTTTTTTAATTCCTAAAATTGATTCCTTCTACGTATTTATTGATTAAAATTATATTTGTATTTAAAAAATGTAGTAATATTTAAAACAAGTAAGAACAAAAAACACCCAGTAGTATTTTATTAAATTACTTTACATAGCAACTTTATTTTCTAAAATAGTATGATATAAATCTACGTTTTAAATTTTAATACTTTATCTGGATCCAAATTCAGCTTATCTGGAACTCCTTTTGCAGTTCACTGCTGGGAAATAAATTATAATAAACAGTCAACTGACAGACATGTATTTTTTAACACAATCACCTTCATTTGTTTTATTTGAAAGCCAGATTAAAGCTTTATTATTTAATTTTGGTGGATATTATTATGATATTATTTAAACAATTATTATGATTATAATATATATATATATATATATATATATATATATATATATATATTATTATTATTATATTATAAGTATTAATATAATTATACATGGTTTAACATATTTTATTTATTTGTATGCCTCAATTTAACGGTATAAAGGGTTTAAATAAATATTGTTTATTTAATACAATTTGCTCTTTGTTATTTCAGCATTTTAAAATTATACATGTGTTATCGATATAGTTGCATTTTAACCAATGCAATTAAAATAAATACTTTACATATCCATTATTTATACATATAAAAATACACAACTAAATTAATATATTAATTTAGTTGTGTATTTTTTAATATTGCAAATTGTTAACAAATTACACCCCAATACACATACATTTAACCAAGTAAATATTTTTTTGTAATTTTAAAAATTTTCGTATTGGTCGATCCATTTTAATATTTTGTAACCTTTTTATAAAATACATTAATAAACAAATAAAAATAATCCCTATCTACTCCTATTGCATAATATATTTTTTTCGTGAATAATGATAAACATTTTAAATTTTCTGCCTAACAACGGGAATAATGAACTCATTATTCACGTTCTTAGGCATCAGTGATTGGCCGATTTTAATATTTACTGTGATTTGAACCAATCTGGTTTAAAATTGGGAGAAGGCGACTATAATTGCATTTAAAATTGGTAAAAAACTGAGGTTAACCATTTAACAAGTGTCACACTAATTGAAGTAGATAAAGTATAGTATTACACTCGAGATTGGGCGTCTAGCGACAAGACGCAAACCTCGTGACTAATCAATACTTATAAAGAATAATCTATGACATTATCTTTTGAACAAGATTTCAGGCATATGGCCTCGGCTTTTTTTAACAAACGGCATATCGAATATTTAATTTTGGTCAACAAATAACGCACTGAATATAGGCATCTCAGTTTTATAATTTATCAACATTAACAAATACTTTGCATAATTCTACAAGAAGTAATCATGTGGCGTCAAAGTCCGATAATTGTCCGGTAATGTTCACTTCCTTAAAGCAAATAGGTACATACCTAAGATTACACCGCTAAAAATCACAGGAAACAATGCGTAATTGAGTATCATAAGTTTTAAAAGCAAATGTGTAAAATTTATCCCCACGACAAAATGCGAGCTTTGTTGGTTCTTTATGTGGATCATAAAAGTCACGTTATCTCCTATGCGTTTTGCGAATTCAAGACCAATTTTAAAAATAAGAAAAATACCGAAGCGTGTTTCCTGTAAATGTATGCGAAATAATTTGTCCCAATTAAATTTATTTAATAAAAGATGTTTAATAGGAGTAAAATTGTGTTCCGAATCTGTCAAAAATATTTTAATTCATATTACATTACATATATACAGCCTGTTCAGAATAAAACCGAATATATCTATATATACATATATGGGGCGTGGCCTCGCCTCCCTCCAAGGCGCGTCACAGTTGCTTGTGTGATAAACGACATGACGAAAGGTCGAGCAGGTAAGGACTTAAAAAATTAAATGATAATAATGCAAAAAATCTCATTAGCGATGCAGTCTATTTGCTTAGCTACTGTGTCGCGCGTTGGAGGGAGGCGAGGCCACGCCCCATATATATATAGATATATTCGGTTTTAGTCTGAACGAGCTGTATATTCAATATGTGAAAATAGCTGTGATTTATTGTTTACAACTATTTTCTTCCTTTTTTTATTGTTTCACTGGTGGAACAATGTTTTCAATGTCTCAATTCCAAATGAGTGATGGACAGCAGTAACGGCTCGTGGGTGAGGCTATATAAGTTTAATTTTGTCTAAATACGAATAAATTTCCACGTCACCCGGGAGGTATTATTCGGCGACGCGTTGAACTTTTTTAAAATGGGCGATAGATAAACTAAAAAAAAACAAAACAAAAAAATATCAAAGCAATCTTAACCCAAATTGCGAAACATAAATTCGTTTTTTAAAACTTTAAAATATAACTCTGGAACCAAAAAATATATTTATATGGATTTATAAAAATATATATATAAAACAAATAAAATGTCAGAGCAATCGGAATACCCACCCCTTGAACTTCAATTGTTTTTGACGCGGCCTAAGAAAATACAATGCCAACAGCTTTGTTTATAAATACTTCCGCAAAGCAATTTGCGGTTTTGTACCAAGATATTTGAAAAGTTCGTGAATATTACTTACCCAGCCTCTTATTGTTAAATATTGCTGAAATTTTGTTCAGTTTCGTTTCTTTAAAAAAAAGGCGTTTCAATTATTGGAAGAATAACGTCATGGATTCATTTTTAAAAAATCTGTAAAATTTTACTAAAGAAAACTTACCGGAATTTTGAAAACCTAACCTTAATTAAAACTCAATACAACTTGTTGCTTAATAAAAACTGCTAAATCTACCATATTTGTGTAGTGTGTTCCCCAGGGCTCCAAACTACACCAATCGAGACTAAAACTTTAAAAGATCAGTCAAAAGTTTTAAATAATTTAATCTGAGTCAAAACAAGAACACCCACCCTAAACAAGCTGGGAAGCACACTTAAACCTGGGGGTTTAAGTGTGCTTCGTGCTTCGTGCACTGCACATCTACGGATAAACCACCAATAAGAACAACCATTAATATTTTGACTTAAAGCAACAGATAAAGGCGTAGCGAACTTAGCCAATTGGCTGATATAATATTTCGCATTTAAATAGGAGGTTCCCAAGCTGTGAATAATTCGCCTCTGTCCTGCCGACTCTCAACGATGTAGTGGATTTGACCGCGTCAACTTGCGCTTAGTATAATTGATTGGTTTTTTACTTTTTATTGGGTAGAACTGTTGTGAAAACACACTTGTATTAGGAAAAAATCTTACTTCAAAATGTGGTTCGTTCCTCAAAGGCCTACCCTGACGAGCCGCCACTGGTGGGACAAAACTTTTTTCAGAATTAAAAGCCAATTTTATTTGACATTTAACCTAACTTTTTACCAATCTTCAGTAGCTGCCGTTTTCATTTTCTTAACGACGCCATATTTAAATGTGACTTTTACATAGCGGTGGTATAAAAAATCCTTTACAATATTTGTAAAGATATTGTAAAAAATTGACTTGATGTGACAATGTTGTTACATAATCTTTATTTTTTGAAGTACAATCCCTAAAACCAGTGGCGTAGCCAGCCTCGAGGGGACCCCGCATCAAAATCTAGTAGGGGCCCTTATACGGGAAAAGCTGCTGGCAAAAAAATTCTGGGTGTCACACCCAAAATCTATTTTGGACCAAACAAAAAAATTTTTTAGGGTATCATTTTTGCATTTACCAATTTTTATAATGTAATAAAAAATATATGTATACATAGCTTTTTATGTACAGGCAAATTTTAAAATTTGGTCTGGTTTTAGACATTTGCCGTTCTTCAACATCTTTTAAAAGGTTTCTATTTTAAAATAAAGGCAAGTCATTTGAAATAATTGTAACGCTAATAATTATTTCTAAATTGCTATTAATATAACCTATGATAATAACACGCAAATCAGACTCAGTCTGCGGCGCAGAACACAAAACCGTTGAGTTTAGAATTAATCAATGACCGAACAATATGCGCAGAATGCGCCGCAGACAACGCCTAGCGGAAAAGTGCGGGCAGAAACAATTCGTATGAGTTCACGGCCTCGTTTGGGACAGGAGGGTATTCAGGTAAATTTTAATTTAATAAATCGAAGTATAAACAATTAAATAATAATATTATATATATATATTTATTTATTTAATTTCATGCCTCAACTTTTTTAACATGTGGGTATACCCACATTATAATATTATAATAATATTATAATATGTTTTTGCTTACGCATGTCGAAGCCAATCGGGGGCCCCCCTAGCCGGGGGCCCCGTATCATTTATACGGCTGATATCGCCTAAAACCTTTAAATGATTTTAAATTTAATCAAAAACCAATAATTTACATTGTTAAATATTTTTTTCCTTTCATTTTATATTATTATATTTTAAATTTTAAATGGAATCACCCTTATGTTAAATATATTTTTAAATATATATTTTTTTTAATTTAAGACTCAAAAACAATTTTTAAAAAATTGGTAATTTTTAACGTTATATTTTTACTTTTTCACTGTAATATTCACTATTTTATCTAAAAAAAGTTAATTCAATGTTTTAAAAATCTTATATTTGGTTAGATTTTAAATAGCAGCATTTTTTATATAATTACATTTAGTTGATGCATATTGTGGTCGTGTAGAATTCCAGCCATTTTCCTTTAAATTATTCTCCTTGAAAAATGAGCGGTTACATTAGACAATCTGGCACACATTTACTTGAAGTTAAGCATGTCATTAATCATGAAAAAGCCGTATTATATTCAGGTTTTCATCAGAATAAAAACTTGAGTAGGCTGCCAGATATATTTATAAAATTGTTGATCTTTATTTCTCCAAAATAATGGAGTAATTTATTTTAAAATAATTTAAATATACCTGCATAATCAATTTGGTGTAAAATAATGGTTTATATTATTTCAGTCTGCAAAATATCAAATCAATATAAGTTGCTATTTATATTGAAATAATTGCCAAAATTAGTCCCCAGTAACACATGACTCTTGGATTTTACCTAAATATTATATCAAAGCTTTATCACAATCTTTGAAAAGATGTTTGGGTTTATGGAACTCACCACAAATGTTAATTCATCTTAAAACCATATTACTTTAACTTTGCTTTATTATGAGATGTCATTTATACCTTTATAAAACCATATTTACTTTAGAGTTTCTTAAGGCCTATTTAGCATTATGGCAGATATTGGTTTTAAGGGTTCTTAAAAAGTATGTTTTATTGAAGCACTTAAAACCAAATTTCTGGAGAAAAATGTCCTAAGACTTTTTGGTTGTGCTGTAAGAACTTTTTATAGCTAATACTTTAATCTGCTTTATTTTACTCCTGTGTGCTAGCTTTTCAAGAGCAGTTTGTCTCGATCGCAATAGCGCCGCAATTATAAGTTGTGTCGTATTCAGAGAACTCTAATTAGCCCATGGAAGATGTCATCATTATTTGATAAGTGGGTTAAAGTAAAAAGCAGTGGCAACGTTTTTATAGAAAAGTAAAAAAGTTCGTTGCAGAAAACTGCTTTAAGCGTCGTAATCCTAATAATACTTCGATTAAAATACTACAAAACAAAGCGCGCTGGAGACCGAATAAGTTAAGTATATTATGGATTAAGTTTTATAAACGCCATTTTAGTTACGAGTTTTATTAGGCACGAGCAAAGCTTGCGAGCAAGTGATTAATAAAAACAAGAAGTTTATAAAACGAGTTGCATACTTTATCTACGACGAACACAAAGAAGAATTTAAAGCCAATTTTATTTTTTAAAGATTTGACATTTTAACTTTTAACGGATTTAACCTCACATTTTTCTAATTTATAATAAAGTGTCAGAGCAATCGGAACCTTCAGCCTAAAACTAAAACGATATAAAGTAACAGCTCGTCAATGTAGGAGTATACAAAATAAATTATAGGTTATAATAAAACCTTTATTCTATGAGGTGCAGGCACTACTTCCCCCTTTGTTTCTAGAAAAGAAATGTTGCTTTAAATTTAAATAAACACTTTAGTGACCCTACCTTCTTAACTTACTTTTTCGGTTTTAATAAAATAAATAGGTTTTATTTTCCTTTTGCAGGAGATACTGTTCTTAAAGGCGTATCACCACCATTTTTTCCATCATCCATATTTTTGTACTTAAAAATGATTTGCTAAAATGATTCTAAAAAATAGCTCATGTTAATTAAAATTAATTATAAAAACTAATATGAATTAATTAAACTCTAATATATATTATATTAAAATGTATTTTTTTAATTATTTAAGCAAAGCATTTTTTACAAAAAAACAAATTCTTGAAACTTTGATAAAAATGCCCTTTTTTAGGAGAGAATTTCAATTATTCATGTAATACCATATGTTGCGAAGGTCCATTTGTTTTAAATAAGTATTTCATGTGAGGGTGGAATTAAAATTTTAACCCATAATGAAGAAATATTGCTTTTAAATATTATTGCAAATATACTTGCAAGCCTATTTAATTTAAAGTTGTACTTGTCTTCATAAAATATTAAAGTCTTTATTCGAGAGATAATAGTTTTAATATTATTTTAAACCAAAGCATTATTGTATATACTAAGCCAAAAATTTTTTAAAATAATACTGCTTACATGCTAACTAGCTTTATCGACCTAGGCTCACTTAACTACCATTTAGTTTTATGGAGATCAGAGGACCTTTATAAACCTATAGGTTTTATTATCGATGCAAAAATTATCCTTGATAATAAAAGGATTCTCCTTTTGGTTCTAAGAAAGTCTTAAGCTTGCTGTAACAGCGCATTAAAGTTCAAATAGCTTTGAGGTGTAATTTTAAAATTGGCTGTTACAGCAATAATAAAACCTAATGTGTTACTTGGGGTGCTACTACGTGAAATCTAACATGTGCATCTTAAAGTTTGATATTTTTTAAATTAAAAGTAAATTTTAGCATACAAGATCTTTTTGTGTATGTTAAAATGGCAATCATCTCGACCAATAATGAAAATAACTTCTGAAAATCTACATGTGACTTTTTTCCAACTTTTTACGTGGATTATCTTAATGAATCACCATCCCAATACACTGTATATAAGTGGTACACTCTTAGAAAAGACCTGGTATTTGTAACTAACTTATTATCGTTGGGGTAAAACTGTTGCAGAAAATAACATTTTTTGTTTTTTGTAATCAGTACCTTTATATGTGTAACTGCTTGCATCATTACCTGAAAAGATTTAGTTTTGTTGTGGAGTATTATTTACTGCAAAAAGGCGATTAAGTTATTTTAACTGAAACTTTGTGTTGGCTAGAAGTATTGACAACATTATCTCAAAAAAATCATTTCGGCGGTAAAATGTTTTTGTTGGACCAAATTTTTAAGTAACATTCTCAACTGACTGAAATTAGTCCGTGGAACTAACGGTTCGGTTGTATAAACTATGCGTCACTTTTCATACAGCTAAGACACCAGCGGTGTGAAACAAAGTGTCAGTTGGGGATGTTGTCTCTGTAGGTTAATGCAACTGCAAACTTTGTGCATTTCGCGCGCGATTTGTCCAGCCCGGCGCGTGTTTTACTTTTAACCTGTAAACAAACGGTGTTGCACGGCGTCCAGACGGTGGTGTTTGTTCTTTTGTATTTGTGTATCAGCTCGTGTGTTGTGTATATTTTAGGTAAGAAACTAGTTTATTACAATTAGTCATTTGCCCCTGTAAATTCAGTGGCGACATAATTTTTAACTATTCATATATATAAGAATATATTCTTATGTGTTGGTTACTTATAGATATCTCGAACAAATAATATGGATAAGCGGACTGAAGTACCTAGCAGATTTATTAGGAACATGGGGTTTACCTGAATTGGTTCCAGTTTTTAAAGGTTAGGTATTATTATTGCACTCCTTTAATTACACTATTGTAGTTTTGGAGTCCGAAAAAAAATTCAAAAATGTGAAAATGCCATACCGACTGAAAATGGCCTCCTGAATCCAATGGTGCCCACCAAAAGTCTCCATCACGTCGGAATTTCGAATTCTTACCCCTGTTATCATGCAAGTATGTTACGTTGTACCTAAGAATCATTGTTAAGTTGTTAAACAAAGGCTTGCACTTCACGTAAACATCACGGTTTATTGAAGAAGTATAGTTAACTTTCATCTTAATGTAGCTATCTGTGTATATTTACCAAAGAATCGTTTTTGTTTTATTGTTAAAATATTTATAAATGTTTTCTTATAGTAATTATTAATTTTTGTTATAATGTTTAAACCAAAATTTGGTGTTTTCAGTTATATTGTTATTTTTTAATTTATAATAAATATTTATAAAACGAACGGGCATGAATTTCCTTTCTCTATTTTTTATAATATTTACACAAAAAGTGTTATATTTACTAAGCAGGTATGTACTGTGGAATAATACCAATTTGTTGTTGCTATAGCATACTAATGCAAGCATTTAATATTAAATATAACTTAGTTACAATACAAAAGAAATTTATATTATATCAACTATTAAATTCTTTAAATGTACCTTTTTTCATGTAATTTCAATTAAAAAATAAATTCCTGCATGATACAATGTTTGTTGCGATAAATAGCAAGTGCAGTTGTTACAACTTAGACGCTGCTAAAATGACAGACTAATGTGATTGCATTAAATATCAATATATATATATATATATATATATTGGCTGTTCCGACAACAAACTGTAAAAACAAATTTGTATTAGTTCCCACAACATATTTTTTTGTTGTGCCTATTTTCACTAATAAAATTGGTTCTGGGAACTAAATTTTCATTGCAAATACCAGGTCTTTTCTAAGAGTGTATAAGAATTCCCTACGATTAGATCTATTATTTATTATTTTACAAGCCTTTGTGACTTTAGAAAATTATAAAAAAAGTTAATTTCTTGTCTTTATGGACGTTTAAGACCATCATCCCAGAAATCATCCATCATCCCAGAAATCATACGCAAATCTGCAAAATTCTATTGAAAGATCAAAGGGTAAATGTGTGAGATTCATAAGACTGTAGGCATCTTAACCAGATCGGCTATCACGATTTTCCATAAACATTTACATATAAAAAACTTTCTCATTTCATAATTCTTTAGCTAATAAAACCGCTACAAACATAAAAAAACGAGGAATTAGGCTCTTCCGTATTCTCCAGATTTGGCTTCGTGTGTGTGTTCTAGAACTAAAAAAATCGTTGGCTTGGAAAATATATGCCTCAAATGCTAAAAATGCATTTTTTGATGAAACAAGCAAGAAATCGTTATATTATGAAAAAGTTAGAGTATCGTTGAAATAAATGTATCGAGCTAAATGAACATTATGTGGAAATTATTGCATTTTTATACCCATTCTAAGGACAAAAATAACAACGTGGTGACGTATCCTAAATCAATGCATAAGAACCCGATTGTAAAAGTAGTCGATTGTATGGGTTAAGTCCTCAGTAATATAGAAAAACTCGTACAGACTTTGGAAAAAAGTAACTTCAATTTAAAGGATCTTGTTAAACTGCATTATCCTAGTAAAATTTATATTTTCTAAAAATAGCTTTACTGAAAATGTCTGCATTAAATTTGACATTTAATCTTAAATTACTTACTTACTTAAATATATAGTGCAATATATATGTACATTGTACACTCTATAGACACTAATGGCACCAAGCTTAATGAATTTTTAAGCAATTTTTGGCAAAGTTTCAAGGACTTGTCCACACTGCTCGTATTTTTTGTTTTGATTAATGCGATGCGTTGTTCTAGGTCAGAAACAAAATGACGAGATGGATAACAACAAAAAACAACTTCACTTAAATAAATGCAAATCTTTCCTCAAGAATAAAACTCACTCCTTCGTGAAGTTTTAATTAAAATAGTTTTGAAGGATTTTGTAGTAAAAAAGTTATTCATTTTAAACAAATATTCAAGAACGTACGTATACTTTTTTAAATATGAAAAATAATTTTAGACAAATATTATTTTAAATATAAATATTCTTGGTTGTTAAAAAATATTTTTTTACGACCAGTAAGTAAAAGTCACATTTCGTAGTGGCATCGTTGCTTAGGAAATGAATCTTTTCATTGGCAAGGCAAAACACGAATGTAAAGTAACATTTCTGTGTGAAAAGTGATAGGTCTGTGTGAAAAGAAATTGATAGCATCGTTTGACATTTGTTTCAAAATTTGTATGGTATAAGTATATGTATGTCTAAATATCCTTTATAACACAATTAATTGTGTTTGTAAAATAAATTCTACTTTTTGCCTTTATTAAGGTATGTTTATTGATTTTAAGTAACTTATATACCTTAAAAATTAAAATATTAGGATGAAAGTAATTTTAACAGCTGTCAAACGCGTTTTTTGGTTATTTTGTTTTGTATTTGAATATAATAAAAAATAAAAGGGTCGTAGAAAAAACATTTTGTTTCACTTGTAAGAAAAGCTCGTGTGAAAAAGTCACTTTTCAACACTTTTAAAACAAATAACTATTTTCTACTCTCAACTTTAAAACGCCCATTATCTTATATGTTTCCATGACACTAAGTAACATTTTAAATACACATTGACAAGTTGTGGCTTTATGGAGTTTTAGTCACGGGCTGAAGTTAGTTTTAAGTTAGTTGACAGTTGTCAAATATCATAAAATCGTTAAAATAAAGCCCTTCTTTTAAAATAATACCATTGATAGTACCAAATGTAAAAATTATTTTATTATCTCAATACAAAAATACAAAAGTATTAATTAATTTCTCAACGCCAAGTGTATATGATTATAGATTCTCATTTTATTTATTCTCATTTTATAGATGACGCTCTACAAATATTAAATTTAAATCATTTTTAGATAATATTCAGTATTTGTATGCCACTTTATTTCGTCACCTTTAACCGGTACTACTTTGCTTTTGACTTTTAAGACATTATTGCTAGTGTCCATATATAGTAGTAAAACCCAAATGTGACTAAAAATACTGTGGTGAAATTTTACCTGATAATTTAAAAACAAATTCTCTAAACTCTAATGTAATGGAGCAATTTCGTAGTCAAAAATCTTTGTAAAAATATAGTCCGGTTTCTAATATTATTATTTTAAATTTTTTATATTGCTTACATTGTCAGTACCAGACAAATAATCATTTTGTTTGTTAAAATCAAAAAAAAAATTAAATTACAGATGTATATTTTATCACTATAAATTATTTTCGTTAATGATGATTGCATCAAATTACTAAAAATAATGTTTGTTTACTTTACAAACATTAATTAAACGATTCATTACAACAGTTTTTGCAAACACAATGTTACTAATCTTTACAAAACTAATAAAAAACTTTATATCGACCATCATAAAATTAATTTCGTCATTATTGGTTCCATCATGTTTCATACTAATTGAAAAAGTTGTCGCTTAATTAAAGGACAATGAAAAAAGTATCTTCTTACAGAAATTTTATATAAATTAATAAAGCTCTAATTAAATACAAGCACCTTGTTAGTGAACTTAAAAAATATATATTTTTTGTTTAATTAATTTCGCACTACAAAAAATACATTTTGTCGTATTTATAAAGTGTGTTTTCTTTAATTGTTATTATGAAATATACAAAACAGATAATTAAAGAATATTTTTGTATTATGTGCAAAATAACAAGTTTATTTAAATAAAAATTGTAATTGTATAAATCTATTTTAAAAATTATAGCTAAAGTCTGGTTGCAGGTTGGCAAACTTTATAACAAATGGCCCTTTATTGTCTGAAAGTTAGCTCAATAAACTAAAACGTGATCGTAAGTTAAGATTTATGCAAAAGGAAAGCAACAGAAAGTCAGATTTTAATTGAAGTTATAAAGTATTATTGTAGTGCTCATGTACTGTAACTAAAATAATATATTATTATATATTAAGTTTAATAATTTCCATTTTAGTCAATAATTTTAATTATGCACGAGTAATTCTTTTTTTTTCACGCCGAATATTACACTCACAGGCAAAATAATCGATCCACACAAATTTTTGATGAATTTCAATCGCAAATAACTTTTTTTTATGTCGGATTTAAACGAATAATAAAGAATATTGTAGATAAATTAATGCAGAAACACTCACATTTTAAATTATTACTAAAAAATAGAGGTACGTTTATAATATACAGGTTTAAATAAAAAAAAGGTTTTTACCATAACTTTAAGACACTCTATACGGCTAAACCGTATATTGTTCTAAATTAATTTAATTATCAACTCACATCTTTTCTTAATAATTTTGTTTTTGATTTACCTCGATATATTTATTTTTGTGGAAAATATGGGTTTTTTAAAAAAACATTGCAATTACCAACATTTTTCTGTACGAAGAACTAAGGTTGCTATGGTCCATCCATAGGCTATGGAGGATGACAGTGACAGTTTTGTTGAATCATCCCATACTTGGATATGCCATATATGGCTTTCAAAAGCTATCAAATTGTTTTTTGCAAATTAATGTCTTACTTTTGAGGTGTCTTCTTACTTTTAAAAATGGATATGTCTCCGACTGATGTTGCCAGAGCCATTGATTTAATTCACAGTATTACGTGGCAAGTGTTTTAAACGTCACAAGAAGTAAAGTATAAAGGGCAACATCAGTCGGAGACATATTCATTTTTAAAAGTAAGAAGACACCACAAAATTAACACATTAATTTACAAAACACAATTTGATAGCTTTTGAAAGCCGTATATAACATGTCCAAGTATGAGATGATTCAACAAAACTGTCACTGTCATCCTCGATAGCCTATGGATGGACCATAGCAACCTTAGTTCTTCGTACAGAAAAAATATTGGAAATTGCAATATTTTTTTTTAAATCTATATTTTCCACAAAAATAAATATATCAAGGTGAACCAAAAACAAAACTGTTAAAAATAGATGTGACTTGATAATTAAAACTTAATTTAGAACAATATATGGTTTTGCCACTCTACAGAGTGTCTTAAACTTGTGGTAAAAAACATCTTTTTGTTTAAACCTGTATATTATAAACCTAGGTCTATTTTTTAATGTGAGCGATTCTCCATTAATTTATCTACAATATTCTTTAACATTTGTTTAAATCCGAAATTAATTAAGAAAGTTATTTGCGATTGAAATTCATCGACAATTTGAGTATATCGATTATGTTGCCTGTGAGTGTATTATTAATATTTCTAAAAAAAAATCTTTAAAAATCAAAATTTATGCCTTAAAAATGGACTAACAACCATTTTATTTCGATATTAAAGCAGTTTTTCACAGTAAAAGTTATCAAAATATATTTTATAGGTATTTTTAATGCCTTATCGGCAAATCCTACTTTATTACTGGCGAAATCTTAAGGTTAAGTTTGGCGTCAAAAATTAATAATTTTGTTTATTTAGATAGTAAAATAATGTTCACATTTAGTATTATTTCACAAGGCACTTTATTTTGACGGTTGTAAGACATTTTACTAACTTAAAGCTAACTTCATCCCGTGACTAAAAACCTGTTGCTAATTTCAGCCCGTGACTAAAACGCCATAAAGCCACAACTCGTCAATGTGTATTTAAAATATTACTTAGTGTCATGGAAAATGTACGATAATAGGCGTTTTAACTTAAAAAACAATTTTAAAAATTGGTTTTACGTTAACATATTAAAGTTTTATTGCAATCAATGTTTTTAATAAAAAATATTTGATTTATGTTGGCGATAATTTTTTTTCTACTTTCACCCTTAAAACTTTTAAGGGTGAAAGTAGAAAAAAAATTATCGCCAACATAAATCAAATATTTTTTATTAAAAACATTGATTGCAATAAAACTTTAATATGTTAACGTAAAACCAATTTTTAAAATTGTTTTTTAAAAATGTTTAATCTAAATTTGATCAAATATCAAATATTTAACAATTATAATTATCGATTAAAATTAAAAACAACAACCAGCCAAATTTGTCATAAATTTGGATTACGAAGCAAATATTAACTTATTTGCTTTCGATTTATTCCAGCACTGCTCTTAAACAGTGTTTGTAAAGTTTTAACTATAAATATTATCGTCATGGAGTTTCAAAAACTTTACACTGTCTAAATAATTAGATTTATGTTAACATAAATCACAATTTGGTCTATAAATTTAATCATTTTGTATTAATAATAATTTGGAATAAAACCGAAACAAGACGAAGCTCTTAATAAAACTCCCCATTTTAAGGCTGTGTTAACGTACTTTGCTGGTTTGAACAATAATTAAAAATAAATTTTCCATACCCTACAACATTTTTTGTTGGGAATCCCAACTTGGGATGTAAAGCATTCGTCATTTTCTTAAATGACTCGAAATAAATTGCCTTCTTATATGTGAATTTTACATGACGGTGGCAAAACTCGGGGCACCTAAATATAAAAGTTTAAAAAAGGCTGACTGGAGACAAATCTTACGGAGTTTATCACTTCTGGAAAGAAGTTTAGTGGATTTAAAGCAGAATGGAATATAGAAAAATTCAGAATTACTCTTAATGAAATTTAATACATATGTTATTTATATTTATATAAGAGTTTTGAGGCCCTGGGGCCGAATTTGGTGGGGGCCCTAAATATTTCTAAAATTTTTGACTCATGGTAAATTTTTAAGCTAGAGGAACTTTACGTGATTTTTTATTATCCTTGAATCATTTATTATTTAATAAATTTTAATAAAATCGGCCAAAGCAATTTTAAGCTATAAATAAAAAACTCATTTTTTTTAATGAAATACCCTTATCTCGATAATGAAGCATTTTTGGACACGTGTTTATAGGAAATTTTTTTCATATTTTGATGAGAGGAATTTTCTCTGAGCTTTTGTCACCACAAGTCTGAATCACCCTGTATATTTTGAATAATACGAACACAACCTTATATATATTTTACCCAAGTCTAAGAAATTATAAATTCGTATGCAAAACTATAAAAACGTAGATAGTAGAATAGAATTGTGAATGAAAGTGTTTTTTTATACTTTATATATTTTGAATAATACGAACATAACCTTATACATATTGTACTCAAGTAAAATATAAATTGATCTATGTTTCGTTTGTATTTTTAATACTACACTAAAAAAGTGCATCAAAAGTCGTATTATTTGTCTGTTTTTCATACAAAATCAAACAATAAAACAAGCTTTTGTCCAAAGAAAAGCACGAAACAGTTTTTCGCAAACACCGGAAAATATTCCACAACACTCCAATGTAACAATAAAAATCTGGGACAAAAACTAACTTTAATATTAGATTATAAGTAATTAACTGTTTGCCTGTATTTACTAAAACGTTACGACAAGCACTAAAGGAGCAACTGCTTAAAATTGTTATGAGTCATAACTTATGACTATAGACTATATAAAAACGTCTTTACGCGCCAAAACTTTGAGTGTAATAATTTACATTCTGATCAGGCGGATAAGCGATAAAAAATCCGCGAAAAATTAGAGTTAGATCTACGAAAAATTAATTTAAAATTACAGGATTCGCGCGGTATAACCGCGTGGTTTTTCGACAATTTTTTTTTTATATTCGTTTCATTAAAGGTACATATTGCATTGGTGGAGGCCCCTAAATGGTGGGCCCTAAGTTAATTATTTTAGCATAAATGCAATCACAGGCTCACATACAGGTAGGTCTAAAAAGACAAAAGCCGGACTATTTAAATACCTTAAAACTGCGGTTGTAAAGGGTGTCTTAATAGAAACGCCGGATTTAAATTTCCTTATGTTCTTATTTTGTACAAAGTGCAACCTTGAAAATATGATTTCTGTAATGTAAAAACATTCAGATTAAATAAGTCAGGAAGCGGTATTTTCCAAAACAACTTGTTACTATTTTTAAAATTACTTCTAATTTTCGGTCGTGCTGCTGCTCCAAATGAGACGACATTGTGAAGGTTAGTGATTAAATTTGAGAAAAGTGGTTCGGTTGGGGACATAAAAATACCAGTGCATCGTCGTACTAGCCGGTCTGCTAAAAATATTAAAGCAGTACGGAATAGTGTTACCGAAAATCCTGGAACCTCAATTCGTCATCGTTTCCAACAAGTTACTATTTCAATTAACACAGGAGCTAATCCCAGTAGTTCATGCAATGCGCCGGGAATTTGTTAATTGGATTCTCACAAGGCAACAAGATGTTGAATTTGCAAAGACAATTTGTTTAGCGATGAAGCGCACTTTTATCTCAGTAGCTATGTCAACAAACAAAGTTGCAGAATTTGAGTCAACAAACCAGCAACAATTCATCAACTTAAAGACAATATTCGACGAGTCATTGGCGAAATTCAGCCGCACATGCTAAGATGTTATAAACAAATTTCAAAAAAGGAGTGTGTGTCAGAAAAGTTGTGGTGGGCATTTTTCGGATATTTTGTTTTATGCCTAATCAAAATATTTGTACTTTGTGTCAAAATAAAAATAAAAATTATTTTTAAATTTTTAAAGTATTTAATTAACATATTAAATCCTGCGTTCCTATTAAGACACCCTTTATAAGGCATTAAAGAGGATCAACCTCAAGTCCTATCATATTTTAAAAGCCACAACTTTCATAAATTACAGACAGTGTAATTAATCTTGCTATAAAAATAATACCATAGGGAAATAATGCTTAATATGCAAATTATATGTGTTGGGGTGTTTCTTAGGTTAAGATGAAATACAAATTTAGTGAAATACCCAATAATAATTTTAATTTTAAGAGGTTATTCAACAATTTCAAATATTTCTCATTAAAAATTAACATAATTTCCTGCAATAAACCTAGGCTTTTTTATAAAAAAATACTGCTGATCATTTCTTAATACAATTTTATCAATTTTTTAATTATAATGGGTAAACTAATTACTGTAATCCCATTGCAGGTTATTTAATTTTTTAGTAAGTATAATAATTTATGTTATAAATATTTTCCTTTATTTTAGTAGGATTTTTCAAAAAAGGTTCATATTGCATTACCTATATAAATATATCTATTAGATATAAAAAATTGTTTTAAACAATAATTGAAAAAGACAAAGTGCTTAAAGTACTTTTCGCCAACGTTGTTGGCATGTTCAGACGTACTTTAAGCAGTTTGTATTTTCTTTTGGGGTTTGGAAATATTTCTAATATTTGTTTGTTTTAAACAAATTTACAGGGAACTCTAAACTACAAATTTAATTTTTTATTAACTATTAAGTCTTATAAAACAAGTAATTTAAAAAAATATTTTACCTACCGAAATATTAGGGATAGAAACTTGATCAATTGGAATATTTTTCAAAGAATTAAATTTTTCTAAATTATCTTTACACATACACCGCCATATAATAATGAAAATACATTAAAATTATATAGGAAAAGTGGTTCCATCTATCGCGTTTAGCTCGAAATCAGCAGAGAATGTAAACTTACAGGTCACTGTAGAATAAATTCATGTACATAACCTATCATATAACATATGTCAAACGTCGAACCTGACAAAATGTTGCACTCGATAATTTTAATTTAAGTACATAATAGGGTACTATTATATATGTATAATAATCAGTGGCGGATTGTGGATTTTGGGTATACCGATATCTCAGTTAGTAGACATGGGACCCACACCAAACTTATATGAGTTTATAATGACATTAAATAGACTAGTTCTGCGCAGACATAATTCAAATTGAAGTTTGCAAAAAAAGTTAGTTTTTTAGCGCGCCTCACCAGCCCCCTGCCACCCCTAATTAAGATTATTCAAATTTAAGTTGTGCAATTTATAATTCACTACATTTTATCACCAAATTTTAAAATTTATTTAAAAAATAAAAGAATTAAAGATTTTATACCATTTTAAATTTTAATTATTCCTTTAATTAAAATAACAAAATTTGAAATTTGTCGATAAACTTTGGTGAATTATAAATAATTCTAATTAGGGGTGGCCTGTGGCTGGTGAGGAGCGCAGAAAAACTATTTTCAGTTCTACTACCTAGGTAAATTGGAGAACCTTTCATGCCAAATCGTCCATATTAACCAAACCCCTTTTAATTTTGCTAAAATGTGTACAGTACGTTCTAAATACTGTATTGTGATTTTTTTTAAATCATCATTAAAGTCATCTTATAATATGTTATAGTTTTTTTTATTTACAAAAACAATTAATAATAAATAAGATCAAATTTTTGTCATTTTTATATTTTTAAAGAAAAATTCGCTTATGAACTCTTTAATTTTAGTTTTTATTTAATATGAGAACAAAGTTAAATTGCAGAAAAAGTTGGAATATTACCAACAACAAAAAAAATACGACCAAATGGAAAAAATATGATCTTTATCCATCATCAATTAAACACTGGACTTGTTTATAGAAGGGGATATACTGAGATCATCTCTAAAGGTTTACGACTACTAAACTGTGAAAAGAAAATAACTCTAGCAAACGTCACAACTGTATCCTAGACCAGAGTGTCCGGAATACACCTCTTTTAATTGCCATTTTGCTGGACTTGACCAATAATATTGTTGACTTGGGGCTGGTACCGGAATGCATTGCTGCCTTGAAACTGATAACAATAAACAATTTCCCAGAACTAGTATGGGTTAAAGGACATAATATTAATGAAGGATATAAATCTGTCCTGTCTCTTACAAAATAAACCTTAAAAGTGTAGATAAAAGACATACCTATGAAAAACAACTAAGAAGAGGTTAATTTTAGTTTATGTCGTCAAACCAAAACTAATCACTAATCACCAAGCTGGCCAAATACAGTCTACATCTATCTCGTCAAAACCTGACCTTGTCGGAATTATAAAGGTACACTGTAGACTAAATAAACATTATACACGAAGAAGACAGTCTTCTTTGCAGTGCATATAACTGGGGGAAGAGAATGTGATTATTTTTGAATATCCTGCTCTTCTTACATTCAGATAACCCAATATTAGCTTTATTTAACATTAAACCATTTAACTTAGATGGCTGGAATAACTGAGTAAACACAGTAGGAAAAATGGATCTCGGGGACAGTACAAAGGGCCAACCCAACGCTCCCATAGTAAAACCAAAACTGACAAATTAATCATCAATTTTTCTATTACTTTATAAATTGAGACAAATGCCAATTTTAACCTAAAACCAAAAAATTTTTTTTATAACATTTGTTATATTATTTTATAAATGTAGGTTTTAAAATGGGTAACTCATTAATAAATCTACAAAACTAGAACTTAACCTAATGATATGTGTCTTATTTAGAGCGAAGCTTGGGTACGCCGTAATTATTAGAAATTAATGATCTTACTCGTTGTTTTGAGGCTAATGCATAACTTAATCCTTGCCTGTTTGTACCATGAATTTTGCATATAAAGTGGTAACGATACTAGCGCCTTAAACACATTAATTATTATAATGGTTTTGTATAATTATAAATTGTAATATTTTAGGGTATTATTACAAAAAATATTAAGAAACTATACTAACTTGTAACGAACGGGGAAAGGGGGGTCTACGTTAATAATTAGAAACGAATATTAAAACCACAGAAAACTACCTTTGGACAAAACACGTGATCGTCTAATTTAAAGAAATTAATTTAGGTCCCCTTTTGTTGTGAACACGGTTCTGGATACGTAAGTACTTGAGCAATTGAAAAGATATTTTAAAAGCAAATAAATAAAATATTAACAGTTTATTAATAAAGGAAATTAATACAAAAGTTAATATTATTGCAACTATACATTAATAATATGCATATGTGTCGCACATCTAAACAATATAAATAATGTAACAAAATCAAAGTAATCAAGTATAATATCATCAATCATATTGATTATTCACTTACATACATAAATAGGCTTGGACGGTGTTTTAATAGCAAATACTAATTGAAACTATCATCAATGTACAGCAACAAACAAAAACAATGTGTAGAATCAAATAGCATGTAACTTAAGTCACAGAGAACATAATAAATAGTAGTGGTAAATAAATTATGTAAATAACAAGTGGTATAGCGGTGGACAACCGTAATGCAATACAAATTTTTGTACAGTCATAAATAATAAATACATTTAGTTGTATAACATCATAAAAAAATATCAATAAAACACAGGCCAGTTAAATATACAATATAATAGTTTGAAAAATAGTAGCGTAAAAGATCGATCAAAGTAACTAAAAACTGAGACTATGAGACAAAACTTAGCCCTAACTCAATTCACTTGATACTCTTGCACATACACATGCTTCTTTCATTACAAACATCCTATATTCATATATCATAGCTAAATTGGCCAACCACAATAAAACATGTTTTGTTAATAAATTAAGGGGCTAAGACTTAGCGCACATCATAGTGTCTACTCCCTTAGTAGGTCCTCAAAGATCGATTAACAAAATTAAATAAATAGCAAGATCGCGAAACACACAACGAAATAAATATATTTTACATCCTAGGACGAACTATACATGGCTCAGAATTGGCAGCAAAGTCTTAACATATTAAATAAAGAATTGAAATCAATTTTTTAAATAAACAAAATAATGTAAGCTGTACAAAACAAAGTAAGTAAAAGTAAAATGTAAATATTAAAAACGGTAAACATAAAATAATAATTATAATATATACGTAATTAAGTTTGTTCAACCACAACCCAAAATATAAAAATTTTAGCTTTTTTCTTTTCTTACAAAGAAAAGACAAATAAAAAATATAGTTTAAATTAAATATTAATTAATTAACTACCTACTTATTATGATATTTGTGACTTTAAATTATTATAATTAATTATAGAAAAGACATACCTATATAAATAAACAACACTAAAAAAAACTGAATTTATATAAAATTAATGGATTAATGAAGAGTCAAAAATGAACTTGCTTATTCAAACGTTAAAACAATATCTCCTACATAAATTAAATAATTTACCTATTCTCTTCAAACAGCAAAACGTAACTTCCCCTTTTTCCCTTTTTTGAATACCTAGTTTTCTTCCCTTCTTAAAATTTGTTAATTTTATCAAAGCCACAACAAGACCTATCGATATATTTAATTTGGAGCATAATCGCCCGATCTATGTACCGATACCACTCAGACATACGTGTGGTTTTGGCACGTCTCCCGAGTGCATCATAAAATTCTTAAAGACATCAACCCGTAGGTCTACCACTAAAGCTCTTTAGATTTATTTAAAATATCTTTCCAATTAAAACATACTATACACTATTCTGCTAACTTGCTGACGTCTCTATCTCTTAAAATTCTTAGGTTAAAATGTGGCCCTAATAAATTATTTAATATAAACAGAATGGGTCCAAATATTAAGTTACTAATGCACACTTAATATAATTTTAAAACAAATAATTAAAATTTATTCCCATATTTTGTAAAGCTTAAAAATAAATAAAGAAATTTTAAAAAATAACTCCCCATATATCGTGCCCATTACAAACTTTAAAAATTTAAATGTTAATATACAGCGCAATGCGACATTTATAAATAGTTAGTTAAAAACACATAAAATTTGCTGTGCTACTGTAATATAAATTAAAAAATATTTAAACTTCCCTGTCAAAACTAAATAATACTTAAAAACATATAAACCAAAATGCCAATCCATTCGTTATTTTTATTTTATAGAGACGATATTTTACCATTAATAAATTAAAGTATTTTGTGATATCGTAAAAATAATGAAAAGTTATATGTTTGCGTGTCAGCTTTACGTTTTTTTGTACCTATTTCTGTTGTAATTTCGCATTGTCTGTATTGGGAGTTTAAAAACTTTTGTAATATTACCAATGCAGACCAACTACCTTTTTATGGAGCATTGTTTACCACTTGAAATAAATTATGTTGATAATTAATAAAAGTACCCAAATATTCAATACATCATACTTGTGTTTTTCGTCCTTCAAATCAGCTATCTGGTAATGAATTTTAATTTTTATTGTTTATGAAAAACTGGTTGTTACCCATGACTTCGTTTGCGTGGAATTAATATTTTACATTACCTATGATAAAAGGTCAGTCAAAGGGCAAAGGTCAAGGGTCAAAAGTCAAAAAGTGGAAAAGTTTGCATTTATAGTATGTATAGACAAATGTATTAACAAAAACGTAGTACTTTATAGCTATAATAATTTTTGTGAATAAATTAATAACAAGTAAAACTAGAAAATTGACCTTAACTTTTTTTCTTGGTAGTTGCTTATAAATTATAGTTATAATTGAAGATGGAATTTTAGTATTTTTGCCTATTTGTCTACCCTAATCATAACTTTAGAATGAAATTAAAATCGTTTAAAAAACTAATTTTCATTTTTAAGAGAAATGAACTTTATTTCTAAATTTTACTCCCTAAAATAGTGTGTAAGTAGGTAATTTCACCTTAACACTAATTTTTTATAAAACAAACCAAATTTTTAAGTTTTACTATTAAAAACATGCTTTTTAATCTTGGGGTTAGTTTTGTTGTACCAGGTTGGTAATGTGGTTGGTTGGCAGTGGTTGACAGTGGTTGGTACTGGGAACAGCGACGCGAATGTGACATTCCTTTGGAATGTTTCCAGGTGTTATGCTTTTTCATGAGATATTAAGTTTTTCTAATCAATCTCATTTTTTAAGATTTTATTTAAAAACCTCATGCTTTTTCACAAATTCTATCAAATTTGTGCTTTTTCATTAATGTATTTTTTTAAATGTTTGTTATACTAACAATTGTCAGCAGTTGTATGCCTATTTACAAAAACATTTTAAATTTCGTACCAAATTTAAGATTTTTCTAGGTACTTATTTTTTTATATTTCCCATCTCTAGTTAATATTAATTTACTCATAGGTATGAAAAAAAAATTAAAACAAAAAATTTGTCCAAAGAGCTAACTGTCCTCAGTCGGGCATTAGGATAAGGTGAGGCTAACTTTTACATTGATTAAAGGAAAAAAAACTTTTGTATTTAGTCTGAAATATACAAATTGAAAATTAAATGTAATATTTAATCGTTATAAAAACGCACAGAAAAAACGCTAGCATAGTATGAATGGGTGAGCCATTAAACCAATGGGATCTTGTAATTCGTATTCCTGAATAACAGTTCCTATAATACCAATAGGTAGTTAGCACTTGGTTTATAATCGTTTACTTTTTTAAATTAACAACAAAAGTTATCGCTCCTAAATCTATTGATATTTATATTGATATTTATTTGTTAGAATGTTAGAATGTTATTGCATTAAATACTAATTTGATTTACTTAATAACGTTACTATAGTATTTATAATATGTATACATTTAATGCAATAAATTCTTTGACATTTAGGCAAAATGTTTCCCTATTTTGGTTTAATAGTAATTAATTAAGCAAATAACAATTGCTTCAATTTTAATGCATTCAATGACAGCGCTGTTCTTGGTACTATGTTAGATTTTTTTATGTGCAAAAACAAAATAAAAACAAAGTATGAACTGTGGTTCAAATTTAAAAAAAAAACATAACTTAAACTAAATATTCACTAACTAGACCTCCCGTTCTTAAAATTGCTCACTTACCACCTAGGCAAAATAGTTTACTGGATCCCTTGCTACCAAAGAAAAACTGTATGCTTGCTACCAAATTAAAATGGCCTACTCGCTCCCAAAGCAAAGGCAAAGTGCCCCCCTTGCTTCTAAAGCAAAATAATGTTAGGTCCTCCAAAATAAAACTGTATGCTCACTACCAAAGAAAAATAATTTACGGCCTTCAAAGTAAAACATTTGAGTAGGTACGTGTAAGTACCAAAACCAAAAGAATAAATGTATATTATAGCAATACACACCCTATGTAGAGGTTTTCCCGGACTGATTACAGAATCTTCAAATAAAAATTACTAATCACACTCTTTTCAGAACCAAACAAAACTATTAGTACAGCGTTAAGTAAGCGTAATCTTGGTCGTTTATTAGTACGGTGAGTAAAATGACAAACAAGGGTGCTATGATTTTTAATCGAATGAGAACCTTTCAATAGTACTAACCAACTAACAATGTCAACTACTTTTTAGTTAAAGACGATACACTTCGTCCAGTCGGCGACCAACCAATAACAATGTACCCTAGATGTTGCTACTGTACGCCAAGATTATTTCTATTTTATGGACTAACACTTCGCACACCCAGTTCAAGACCACCGTAACTCAAAAACATTGAAGTGAGATAATCCAGTTTAAAGTTTTGCAAAGGTTAAAGGAATTTATTAAAGAGAGTAAGGACGGCAATAACGCCCTTTTGCAAGCTCTACATAGTAAATCCAATGGTTCAGTATATTTTGTAAACTTCTATATTTTTTAGAAAGATTTTATTTAATTATTTAAAAAAATATGTTGGTATTGCACTAAAAATTGGTCTCAAATTTTCTAATTTTGTTGTATTAATAAGGTTTATGGCATTATGACTTTTTTTTGTTAAACTAAATAAAACATATAATAAGTAATATAATGTATTTTAGTTAAACAAATAAATAACCAAAATAATACATACAAAAGTTTATATACAAAGTGCTCTTTTAGTTTCACCCTTACTTCCTAAAAAGTCCTAGAAGCCAACTGAATGGCTTGTGCGGATTAGGGGTAGGAACGGACCGCGAGCTTAAAGTCCCCTCCAAAGGACTATTTATTAAATTAAGAATTAACGAAAGTGACAAAACTTCTTAAGAGTAGGTACCTTTACTTTATTTTTTTTTCGGTTTTGGTTGAGACGACTCCAGTAAATTATAAAAATCATGATAGGGTTCTTTTACAGCCATTGTTTTGTAAAGAAATAAAAGTCCCTCTTTTTTTATAACTTATTACATAAAATTGCGTTGGTCTTGCACACAACATTAAGATAAATTAGAATAATTTAAGCACCATATATTTTTTTGTATGGTGAGTGTGCACTTGGACTACACAGATATTTTAGTTCAATATAAATGTATGTGTAATAAAGTTCTTAAAAATAGGACTTTAGCTATGAAGGTTGTTAAAGTATTTAAAAACCACAATAACTCAAAACTGCTTATTTTTGAGTTATGGTATTTTTGAACTGGATGTGCGACTTGTCTACAAAAAACTAAACAAAAAAATGAGAACCAAATGCTCCAGCGCGCTGGTGTGATTACAAAGATTTCATATTTATAGAAAAATAAATATTTTAGGTATACCATTTAGGTTTGGTTTTCAAATATTTTTGAGAAAAGAAGAACTTTTTATATAATTTTTAACATATTATTGTTTACTTTTTTAGTGAATTCATTCAAAAAAATATATTTAAATTACCGCCAGGTAGAAGAACATAATATTACATAATTAAGGGCAAGCCCAAAAGTCAGTCAGTTTCTATAGTTATAAGGCCTTCAAGTTTTTCTGGAGGTATAATGCACGTAGGCTTGGTTTTGATGTAAAAGTACGTTGGGGCATACACTTTCATGATAAAAGTAGCCAATTCTTTTAGGTTTGCCGATGGATTTGCTGTCACCACATATAAACGAATAATCCTATTAGTACACGTAAGCCATAGGGAATGTCCTAGCTTCAAAATCCACTACTTGAAAATCCACTACTTAATGTTCAGGCACTTCTCCAGTTCTTTACCAATAACACCTGAAAAACTTTTCGGCCCTGTTGTTGTACTATCGTTGTAAGTACCATCGAGGTATGTGAAGTAAATACACAAACCACTGTAGAGGGCGACCAAGTTATTTTTCCAGTAAAACGATGATAAACGATGTCCTCTATTTACCGCGGTTCCATCACATCCTATTAATATTGGTTTTAATTTATTGACATAATAATTATCAATATATTGATAAAAATCCGCGCCTAAAACAGAATTTGTTTTTTTTCCTTCTGCGTGCGCCACCTAAAGATTAAGTCCTAGAGTCAAAATTTTTTGCATAGTTAATGTACTCATATGTGGTCAACAATAAATAATACAGGAAAGAAGAAATACGAATAAAATTTTTTTTTCAACCTTTTCACTCCACCCTAATGTACGTTCGGTTACACCCTAGAATTAGTAGCAAAATTACGGCAAACTGATTCAGTGGCAAATAAAAAACAAGATATTGGAAATCCGGTGGGAAATGAAGCAGTAAAAGAAGCTGTTCTGGGTCAAATTACTTTTGACCCTACATTAAGTATTACAAAACTTTCTAATGTAACGGAAAGTTTCGCGGGAACCGTACAGAAAATTTTGAAACATAATAGATGGCACCCATATAAAATTCAACTTCTTCAAAATAGTTATAAGTACTCGACGAATATTCATTTCATCTCAATGGCATTCTCAATTGTCATAATTGCCTTTATTGGTCTGATACGAATTCATCAATATTCTCAGAAATTTGGGCTGGAATTTTTGGTGATCACATTTTTTTTACCGGGAAATATAAATTGAGATACTTATTTAGACTTGTTGGAGAATGCCGTCAACCCAGCGCTGATCAAAATTATGGAAAACGATCAACGTTATCATGAATAAAATCCGTTATCCTGAATAAAACATTTCCTGGTAGATGAATTGGGAGAAGGGGTGCTATCAATTGGCCCGCGAGATCACCTTATTTATCTCCCTTTGATTTATTTTTGTGAGGACATCTAAAATCTAAAATTTATGCCAGCATGAATCCATGGAAGATTTATGGAACCGCATCACTAATGAATGCCAACAAATTATACCCGATATTCTTCTCAATGTCCGGGAAAACTTTGAACAGATGCTGTATGGAGGTGAACGGTGGACATGTTTAACAGTTAATAAGATAATACTAAAATACTAATCAATAAAATTAAATTAAATTTCTCGGCAAGACGCAGCACAAATTTAAAAAACGAAGTCATTTTAAAGAAAATGTAATACCCTTTCAAAAGATGTATGACAACATACCCCTTCCTATTTGAAAAAATAGGAAGGGGTACGCTAAGGAGTTGAAAGTATAGTGATGAAATTAATGTGTAAATATGTCCCCCTGAAAACAAAAGTATACGGTTCCCAAGATTTTTTTATTTTCACATACAAAGCCGTAAACCTTGCTGGACTGTATTCGATGGGCCCCCTGTATGATAAATTATTTCTTGTATTATTGTATTTTCATGATATTATAAGAAAAATCTAAAATAAATATGATTTGACTCACCTGCATGGTAGATTGAAAGCATTCCTTTCTGTAGTTCTTTGTATTTCTTTTATGTCCTTTTCCACAAAATTACGCCTTTTACATAAAGTCTATGTTATTCCAAAGCTAAGCCCTGCTAAACACAAACAAACCAACAAATTAACTTTACACACAAATTAACACAAGAGAGTTTCATTTTATAATTAATTCAAGCTTTGTTTATGATGGTGAGAATATATTAAAAAAGTTGCAATTAACCATAAAATTCTATTCAACTAAAAACTTTGTTTAATAAAGGATGTATCAATTAAGAAATGTAAAATTTATCATAGTATATATTTGATATATTAAAATAATTCGATTTTTAAAATACCCACTGCTTGTTAATTTAAAACAATGTAAAACATGTTACCGAAGAATTATAAATTTTGTTTATCTTCGCTTAAAACTTTCCAACTAATCTGTATGCCTTTGAGAATTGAAATTTTTATGTGTTTACTTTTAACATTGGAAAATGTTTAGGTTTGAATTTATAGAGATAAGGTATATTTTATATTTATATTATACTAAATTATAAATGTGATTAAAAAAATGTAAGCTTGCAATAACAAATAAATAAGTTTTTTTAATATTTTAATTGTCTTTGGGGTGGTACCGAATTTATCAAAGGTATACCATCTAACATAAAATTCATTTATTTCCTAAAAATCCTAAATGGTCACCAAATTTTGTTTTGCATTTAATTCTAAACATGATAACCAAATATTTAATTTTCGTTATTGGGTAGTATTTAACAGAGAACTCAAATTACACAACCCAAGCAATACTGACGAAAATTTTAAATCAGTTTATTATGTTTAAATTCGGGATACAATTTGGGAATATTTTTCGCGAACTAAAGAATTTTCTATAAATAAATTTAGTAAATTTGGTTGTTAAATAATTTGGTGAAAATTGTATTTTATTGCTTTTCATTTATTGAAAATATTATTTAAAAAAAATTATCTATTTTTAGTAAAATGTACAAGAATTTGGCACAGACTGAATTTATAATGAAATTTTGAAATTTGAATAAAATATAAAAGTTATTACAGCCCTAAAATTTGTAATTTATTATTTTATTTTATTCAATCCTAAGAAGTCAACTTTGAATTAAAGGAAGAATAATTTGAACCATGAAAATTTAAATTTTACGAAAAAAAATTAACATATTATTTTATATAAAAATCTTTTGGAAAATTTATGTACATATTTTTATGGGACATCAATAAATTTACAATAACTTCTTTAGGGGTGTAAAATGTATTACAAAAGAATATATTTTTTTCAAGCGTAAAATAATTTTCATTTATATGACTCTTAAGTCTATATAGAAAGACATATTATAATATACTTGTTTAAAAGTCAAATTATTATTAAACTCTAAACAGAAATTAAGGTAAAATTTTATTATGTCAGTTGAACTTAAGATAAAAATAATGTGACAGAATCTTAAAAAATTATTTAATTAAATGCTAAAAAAAAGTATATAAAACACGGCGGAAAAAGCTGTGCCATGCACACAATCTACTGAGTGAAATGTATGCTTGGCGATAATATGTGCTTTATTCGCCTGGTCTATAATGTACTATTACTAATAAATTTTTTATTTTACCTGTGAAAAAGTTATTATATTTTAACAACCGATAAAAATATCATTTATAAATTCTAACACAAACTAACATTAATTACATTTTTAAAGGATCTTATTTTGTTAGGTCTAATTTTTTTTTTTATTTCTTAAAACGCTATATAGCATATTAACAATTTGAAGACCTACTACTTTACCATTGTTTTTCTCTAAGTATATTAAAAACTTATTTTTTTAAGCATATCTTAATTTTTATATAATATAACACTCATAATTACTGTGTTTCATACAGGCTCGTTAGTGTTATTCGAGAAGACGGCTTTTAGTATTTTATTTATTTTTTATTTAAAGTTTTTAAGAAAATTCATGTTATGGTTTTATATTTTATACATTATTATTTGTCTTTTAAAGCTACAAGGTCGGTTAAATTAGACGAAAAAATAAAAAAATTGAAAAAATTTAAATAAAAGTGTATGTTTGCATGTTAGACTCACATTTTTTTCAAAATTCCCACGAAAAAACAATTTCCACGAAAAAACAATTTTTAGTTTTAACAGGTTTTTAGTTTATTCAAATTATATAAGAACCGCTGATTTTAAATTTTAATAGACTGCGAGTTAGACGTCTCTAACTAGCAGCAGAGCAGCAACAGCAGCCCATCAGATAAGACCTGAAGATGGTACATGAGATTGTACCGAAACGTCGTCAGACATACGGTTCTTTTAAGAACCAAAAACCGTCAACACGGAGCAGATCCCGGAAAACCATTAATACATATAACGCCCGTTGAAACCTAGAGCAGAACATATATATATATATATATATAATCACAAAACTTGAAATTATTAAATCCTACTTTAATATTCGAATATAAAACTATTATTAATTTTATTTTGAAATTTAACTGTCAGAACATTGAAATTTGTTTTTCATTGTTTCCCGAAGTTCAGGAATTTTGCCATTCAATCAATTATGGAAAATTGAAAACACGATTCTTATTACGCTTTCATGATTTTAATATAAATTTTGAGGTTTAATGAGGTTTCAATAATACAAATTAAAAAACGGATTGTTTTAAATATACCTACTTTGTATTTTTTGAATGCATGTATTTTGTATTTTAAATATTTTGAATTAACTCAAAGAGGATAATCGCGAATATTGTTTTGGAAATGTTAAGCTAACTGGTCACCTTGTAATGTTATCATTAAAAATATATACCAGTTTTTTTAAAGTTAGGTTAAAAAGTGACAATAAAAAATATACATTCTGGTATTTATTCCCAAAAGGTTAATTTTATAGTTTTTTTAATAGTTTAAAATAAATAATTGTTTTCAAATCCAAATTTCCCGTTAAAATAAAAAATTATGAATGAAATAGAAGTTTTTATAAATAGCAAATGCTTTAGAATGAATAATATAATAATAATAAACAAGTAATAAATAATAATGACTATAACTATAATATAGCGGTCTGACAGTGATGTTTGAAAATTTAAATTCGCCTTCCAATTTTAAATAATTAAACATTTTAAAGTTTAAATTTGGTAAAAAATGTTAGTACAAAATAAACTGTAGTTACAGTGAAAACGAGATGAGCTTAAAGGGTTTGAAGACAACAGACCATTTCATGGAAAGTACATTTCCCAATAAATCAAAAATAAAAAAAATCCCCTTTGTAACTGTGTCAAAAAATCAGGATGATTTTTTTGCAGTTATTAAAATATTTAATATTGTCAAAAATGGCGAATGCACCGGGATTAATAATTTTGTAAATTATTGAATGTACAATGTATTATTTATTAATTAATTAAGGTTTTTGTGGTTTGAAAATTTATAAAAATAAATATTAAATTAAAACTTGTATTTATAGGGCATTTCGCAAAAAAATCGACAAAGCGAAATGGAAGGGGTCGGGATTTTTTTCCTGTAGGCATTTGGGTTTTGAACATTGCGGTACTGCGAATACAGACACAAAACAAAAAAAACAAAAATATTTACTATTTTTTACCTCCTGAAAATACGCAAAAAAAATTAAATTAATCTTAATTCTACACTGTTTCACAAATAAAATCTACGAAAATATTACTTTTTTACTTTTTCTGCAACATTACCCTTTCTATATCGTGATTTTTGGTAAATAACTTGCTGAACAGTTTGTGATTAAGCTTCTTATGAAAATAATGCCAATAAAAATATGGAATAAATTCCCAACCCATTTATTTAGCTTTGTCGATTTTTTAAGAAATACACACATTAAAACTTGGTATTTTTAATCTTAAAAACTTTCTATATTTTAATGAAATGAAAATCCATTCAAATATTTAATAACATAAAAATGTTAAGTTTATAAAGTAAAAAAGGATATACAAGTAAGAATATCAGTTGTTAATAAATAAAATATTTAATGTTAAATTAATAATAATAAAAATAATTATTACCTATTATAAATATTATTTTTATAAATATGGTCATAAAACTACTTTAAATTTCAATTAATAAAATATTAAAAAGTACCAAAAAGTATGAATCTTCTTAAGCAATTTACCATTTTAAAATTTAACAATGTATTAAATTTTATCCCCCAAAACCATACATTAGTTTTATGAATGGTTTTCCTTGCAATCCATTAGTTAAAAGTTTACTTTACATTACATTGAAGTTATTACTTTCTTTCTTGTAAACTTACATAACTTTTTCGGAGTTTTATTTGGAAAATTGCCTCTATTTTAACATTTTTCGAACTTTATTTAAAGTTTAAAAAACTTTGTATATAACTGGATTGCAACATTTAATGACTCACTTTGTCTGAAAAAATTCAAAACATCACACACAATTTTTATAAGAAGAATGAAAAACAATAATTCACAATTTTTTCAGGATGCGTATCAAGAGCGCGTTACACCTGAGGCGTTCCGACGCGCGGTTGTTTCAGCGGTTTTCAGCAACAGTTTGACCGACCCAAGCCTGAAGTTTCAGGAGGCAAAGTCGTGCAGACGGTTGATGGGCGCGCGCGCATCCCGTCGTGACCCTACCAATGGGTCAAGGTTCAATGTTAATTTCATTGTCACGTGACCGAAAATGCATTTTACAACCACGGCTATCCTAAGAGCTTCAGACGGGAAAGGCGTTATTTATTTATTGTTATTAAACAAACACATAAAGTAACACAAAATATAAGGAAATAAAAAGTGCAATAACTTAGTGCTAACAGTAAAATAATTAAAGATTTTTTTTTTCAAAAAGTTTATTATGTACCTTTCTTTATTTAAAAATTTAAAACTGGATTGTATTTTAGGCATTTCTTTAACATATGTATATTTTTGTCCCACACATTTGGAATTAAGACATGATGTGCTTGAAAAAAATAACAAAGCTATTGTTACTAAATTTAACAATAAAAGTATTGTGTAACAATGAAAAATAAGAAGAAGAGGACAATAATAAATATTATAATTATTAAAAACAATAACTTAAATATACTTTTAAATTTTATTTTTGTTTAATTTAAACGTTTGAAAGTGATCATGTATTTATTGTTAATGTTAAGCTAAGTATATTGATTTACGTTTATTTAATTATGGAACAATAATATGTGCAACTCTTGAAAAATGGTCGATTCTTGCTTCGCTCGCACATTAAAAAATGCTTTTTCTTAATCGACAATTTCCCCCACTGGTTGTACAATAAAGTATTAGGTATTAATAATACTTTGCACAGGTTATATTCACTCCTTTCTTTTTACTAAAATGCCTAAAAAATTTAAGTTTATTTTCTTTATTTTTTAATTTAATTGTTTAATTTAAGAAATTTTGTTCTGAAAATTATAACATTGTGTAAAGTTAAAACATAAAGCTACTAGTATATTTTTTCTCTTGATAATAATAGTAATATATTTTATAAAAATTGTAATATAAAACCTACAATTCATCCTATTACAGATTACTTTAATAATAAATGCTGTAGATTTGTAAATAACTTCTGTCCTATACCTCTCTTTTTTAGAATTTTTATTTTACTTAAAACACGATTATAACAAATTTAATAGTATATTATGTATCAAGTTTATAAATGCCATTTTAGTTACGAGTTTTATTAGGCACGAACGAAGCTTGCTAGCAAGTGATTAATAAAAATGAGTGTCTAGAGAAGTTTATAAAACAAGTTGCATACAATACTTTATCTGCGAAGAACACAAAGAAGAATTTAAAGCCAATTTTATTTGTTAAACATTTGACATCTGTCAACTTTAAACGGATTTAACCTTACTTTTCCTTAATTTATAATAAAGATTTAGCCCTTGACTAAAATGATAAAAAGCCACTATTGCTAGCTTCAGCCCGTGACTTAAACTCTATAAAGTCACTTCTCGTCAATGTAGGAGCAGATAAAATATTTTTTCTAATCTCACCTTTATGGAGTTTTAGTCACGGGCTGAAGTAAGCAACAGGTTTTTAGTCACGGACTGAAGTTAGTATTAATTTAGTTGATAGTTGTCAAATGTCCTAAAATCGTTAAAATAAAGTACCTTTCTTGAAAAATACTAAATGTGAACATTATTTTATTATCTCAATACAAAAATACAAAAGTATTAAATATTTTTTCAACGCCAATATTTGAAAAGTTTATATAAATATTGTACTGACCTTTTAATTTCGCCGCCACTAAACTATATATAACTTAAATTCGGGCTCGGACTTCCCTGTAAAGTGCTCATAAAACATTTTCTTTAATTTCACTGTGAGAAACCGGTGTTAATCCATTTTCAATTAATATATTTCGATTTAACAGATTCCCCTATTGTTTCATAGATGGCGCTCTATAAAAATAAAGAAATATTAAATGTGCCTAAATTAAATTCGTGTCTAAAATGGAGTTTATCAAACTTGATACATAATATACCAATAAAAATCATTCGATTTTAAAATTATTTGGTTAAATATTATTTTTTAATGGTGACCTAAAATGATTTTTTTTTTAAATTGATAGGAAAAAAATAAAAGTTAATTTTCTTGTTGATTTTAATAGTCTAATTATTTTAGGTATCTAGGGTGGCAATTTTTTTAGAGCTCAAATAAAAAAAGAGGTTGCTCAAGAAAGTTATAAATTTCAGAAATCAATTTTTTTTAAATATGTATGCTGTAGATCCTATAGAAAAATACTGAAATTTTAAGTCAAGATATTAATTTTTAAGGTCACTCAATTTTTTTGGAAATAAATTTTTCGAATTTTTTCATCATTTTTTGCGATCATTAAATACTATTAATATTGATCTCGTTACCTTTTTTACTTGAACCCACGACCTCTCGACCTTCGGCGGTGGATACACTTTAGATTTCCTTATTTTTTTTTCATCCAACCATCCAACCATTTTTTATATCCAACCATGTAAATTTCAACATGGCGACCATAAAAAAACAAAGGATGGTTGTGGTAATTCAAAATCTAGTATGATAAATGCGTATGTTTACAAATAAAACTAACATTTTTACTAATTTTTAACACACTTGTAATTAAGCATGCATTAATAAAGGATACTTGGTGCACCCTGTATATAAATATATATGGGTGTGAAACCAAGAGTTTCTTAAGACAAATTGCTTTGCGTTCTGCGATACAAAATTAAGTGCCATCTTCAAAGGGGTCATTTTTTACCCCATGTTTTTGGAAGTTTTTTTTATATTTTGAATTCGTTAAGTGTATAATTTATTTTTAATGTATCCTAGATATTGTATCAGTTTATTTAGTTGCACTTTACTATATGCCCAATCGGGATGCTTAGTAGAGTGTTTAATACAAGACACCTGTAGGCTTTTAGTAGTATTACAAAGTTTTTGTAAACAAGCATAAAATATTAAATGCCTACATCTGAAATCCTAGGTCGTTAAAAGCAATCATTTCCCGAGGGAATGGCAAGGAATTTCAATAAAAAGCGTCAAGTAGATCCCTACATTTGTTTGTCATCAGCTGAAATCGATAGTGTTCGACTTACTTTTTTATTATAAATTATGTTTTTGTTGACTTTTTGTAAAGAAAGTAAGATATCTTTGTCAAAATGCCACAGCATGTCAGATAAAGGTTTTAATAAAATTAATCACAGTTTCGTTCATGACGGAATTTAATTCCGTACCTGTAATATCAAAACTGGGAAACTGTTAAACCTCTAAATTGAATAGGCATGTCTAAAACAAAGTTTTCAAACTAAATAAAACAAATACATTAATCTTTGATTGCCCAGATAATACACGGGCATATTCAGTTTAGTTTAAAACCAAAATGCGATTTAATTATAGTGAAATACAAACAATAGAACTACTTATAAATAACTTTATTTAAGTATTTAAATCATGTTTTTTTGGACGAATCGTATCTGTTTCCGGACGAATCCTAAAAAACTTATTTTTGGTACTTTTTACAAACAACATTTTTGTTAAATTCAAATTTTTGTTCAAAGCAAATATTTCTCGAAAATAGTTAAATTGAACAAACAAATTTTGATACGTTTTTTTGCACAGGATAAAATGTAGAAATTATATTTATAATTTTATCCTGTGCAAAAAAACTTATCAAAATTTGTTGGTTCAATTTAAAGCTCATGGAAAAGCGAACAAAATTGTGTTAGATTTACTTCCAGGGAAATCTCGTCAAATTTATGACCGATTTTTGTCATTTAAAATTGATGACGCAACGGAAAACATTAATATGAAGTCTTTTAATAATATAGAGTTTTTTTAAATATATACTTTTTAAAATATAGACTTATTAGTCTTATTATATGAAAATTACTGCACGCTTAAAAAAATAGAAATTTGTCATTAGGCTAAGATGTGGGTTTTTTGTACCAAGCTAAAAGTTTAAAGGCCGACGTGTAGCGAGGGGCAAAAATTAAACGAAGCACAAAAATACACTTCTCAGCCGACACATTTTATCACAATTCATAATTTTATTGGTTAAACGATACATATAACGTAGAATTATAATAAAAATTATTACTTAGAAGTAAGGTTATGTAGATCTGACAGTAGTAGAATTTTTTAATTTTTTTTAGACTAGGTAAAAACCTACCCGATTGGTCCTAATTATTTTCACAGCCTAGGCGATAGTTGTGTTGACAATAATAAAGTTTAAAATATAGAACGCTTGAAGGTAAACAAATTTTTATAAAAAAAAATTAATTAGAAAAGTTATACTCGTAGTAGGTACAAATTTTTTTAAACATACTTTTACTTTATAAAAAATTTAATTTTTTTATAAAAACGGATTTTTAGGCATAACATTTATTTTTGCAATAGGACTAATAACTATGAAAAATAATTATATTTTTTAAAATAGTCCATTGATCTTCTTACAAAAACCCACAAGTTTTATCAGTATTAAGAAACGTTACCAATGGTAACTAACCATGGTAACGTTTCTCAATCTTTGTTACTTACTGTTTAATTAAAAATAAAACAGAAAAAAATTATTAATATAATTTGAGTTTAAAAAAGGTTACTATCAAAAATGCAGGAATGTGCAAGGTTGCCTATAACAGCAGGTGATTAAACGAGAACACCTTACGCAGCATTGCACCAATTGCGTCAACTAGCAGTTCCACAACAAAGATGCATATGTTTTTTGGTTATTGTTGTTTAATTTTATATATTGTTTTATTTTAAATGTTTAGAACTACTGTTTTGTTTATATTGTAAATTTGTAAATAGCTCAATAAGTTTTTAATAAAAATCAGTTCCAAAACGAATTCCAATTGGTTTTTATTTGGTAAACTCAACATTGTTCATTAGGAACTGGGAAGTGAGAAAGATCAAGGACCATCCTTGTACTCGCCCAGTAATTGGTGAACAAACACAAAATTTTTAAAATTCTTAGGAAAATACTCCAAATTTAAACAAATAAAGTTGATTTAGATTTTGATTTTCAATAAGCCATTTATGAGTTGTACGTAGTTGGGGTCCTTGTTAAGAAATCTATTAAAGCTTTTGAACCCATATTTTTATAACTTTATATTTAGGAAACAATGCCTTCACAATCTGTTTTATTTATTACTGTTATAATTTCACAACAAACCCTTGTTTAGTTATCTACATGTAATTTAGCTTTATACAATGGATGTTTAATAAAAATATAGATAAAAATAATAATTAGGATATATTTTTTTTAACCAAAGTAATTAAAAAAACATTTAATGCAATTATCATAAAATAATCTTTATTGTAAAAACTAAAATTTAAAATATCTTAATATTCCAATATTAAATAATAAAACTGGTAACATATGAAGAATTAATTTTCCACATTCAACCGTTCATAATTACAAAAAGGTTTTAATTAACGCCACAAGTGTTACAAAATCAATAAAAATGTATGGTATAATACACCCTACAGACCACTCTCTCGTGCAATAAAATTTTATAGGATAATTTTGTAGGAGAATTGTAACAAATATTGCCCACAGTAACTTGTATATTACTAAAAATACACCTACCGGTAAAATTTGAAATATCCAATTTTAACCCAAAATACAAAACTTCTAAAGTTAAAAATGATAAAAAGTACAAATAAATGTTATTCTCACAATAAATTTCTTATTTAGGTTTAAAAACAATTGCTTATTTTATTCGAGATCCTAATAGGCCAAAAAAGTTTTAATACCAATTTAAATTTAATACCAATTTTTCTTAAACTGTTTTTACATGAGGAAATCAGTTATTTCATTCGGGAAATATGCTTTTGAAATATAAATTATTCTAATTTAAAACAACATCAAGTCGTTTGAGTCAAAATATTATTAATTTTAATAATTGATATTTTAATTTGCCCTTTAATACTAAATTATAGTTTGACCTCTGTGGCGAGTATTGAATAATTTAGAATCATGTGTATATTTGCTTATAAATATGAAATGTTTTGGTATATTAAGTTAATAAATATTAACGACATTTAATTATTAAACACGCATAGTTATATTTTTAATACCGACAAATTTATTTTAGGCACGTGCCAATATACTTTTGTATTTAAATTTGTGTATTTTGGCCCGGAAATAGTTTTTTGTTTTGTTCGTAAAAGGTAGGAAACATTTATTGAGAAGGAAATTAGGTCATATTTTAGATACCCTTCCAATATCTGTTTGTTCAGTGATTGAAAATATACACTGGATTTTAGGCCGTGATACCTTCCTAAATATTTTGACTAAATGCTAAGGAAATTTCCAAATTTAAACTGATATTCAGATAAATAAATATGTAAGCATGTAATGTTAAATCGTTTTTCTACTCCCACGTTGAAAACGTAGAAAAACATGTTTCCATGACACTCAGTGATCTTTTAAAAACACATCGACAAGTTGTGGCTTTATGGCGTATTAGTCACGGGCTGAAGTTAGCAACAGATTTTTAGTCACGGGCTGAAAATTTAAGTTAGTTGACAGTTTTTAAATGTGATACAATCGTTAAAGTGCCCTTTTTAATAATAATTTTATTATTTTAATACAATAACAACAGGTATAATAGTATATTCTGTAAAAAGTTTGGAATAAGTATAAATTTTGTTAGACGAGCCGAAGGCGAGTTTGACGGTTTCACGAGAGCGGAATATGCAATTCCAAACGTGTATATGTAGACTAAACTAGATTTAATTGAAAGCAATAAAAATGTTGGGTGGGGAGTACACTGTAAAAAACAGCTTCTATCATTATTTAAACGGTTGTATGTCCATTTTCAATGGATAAATTTCGATTAACACATACACATTTGACATATTGACTGGCGCGCCGGTAATACAGATTCCCAAGTTAAAAATTGTTACTCGTGTTACTCTATTTTTTTTTATAGATGTCGCTTTATACAAATAATTAATTCAAATCATTTTAAGATAATAATAAGAATTTGTCGTAGAAAAAGTTTAGCAATCCACTTGTTTAAAAAATTTATAGACAATAATTTAATTAAGAACTCGCTTTCAAGCTCGCTCGTGCCCATTATATTTAATACAAAATATTTAAAATTTTATAAATTAACTTATGTTAATAAAAGGTTTTTATAATTTTAACGAGTTGTTTTTGATAAATCGGCGCTATGCCTACGTTTTTATAGTTTTACCTAAAGGTACATTATAGACCAAGCGGAGATTTCAAATATTACCGCCAAGCATACACTTCAGATTGTGTGCGAGGCAATTAATAAACTTTCGCTGCAGGGTTCTATAAACTATTTATTTTTCAATCATGTAATTAAATAATTTCTTAAGATTCTGTCACATCATGACATTTTGGGTTTATTTATGTACAGAGATTAATAATAATTTTACTTTTAAACTAGTATTAATATGAAATCTTTCTATACAGACTTATGAGTTAATATTAAAATTATTGTACGCTTTAAAGCAATTATTTAAACACCTTATTATTATAGCTATTTTAAATATTAATGTCATTAAAAAACCCTATTTTTATCTAAGCCTTGAAATAACCATATAAAAACAAACAAACCAGGAAAAGGGTGCCGGTCAAATTTAAAATTAAAATATTGCACCGTAAAAGTGTATATAAGTAGTTATTTATTTTATTAGGCCAAGAAGTAAGTCTTGCTGTATTGAGCTTAAAGTTTAAATAAAGCGAAGCACAAAAAGAACTTCTCGGTCGAATGGCATAAAACATTTTATCTTAAATGTTTTTCAGAAATTAAAGCCAATTTTATTTTTTAAACAATACAATTATTAAAAGAAGAAAGTAAGGTAAGAACCTTTAAATAAAGAAATCGGCCAATCATTTACGCCTGACAACTAATTGCTAGACCATAATGATTTTTTGGGCCTAGGCTCAATTTATAAACTGCTTGAAGATAAAATATATTATAACGTTTAAGTAGGAGATATATTCCTGATTAAATTAGTTTTTGCCAGAAATTCCAATCGATATTTAGGGTTTGTTAATTAGTCGACATAACAAAGACTCTGCAAAAAGTCAGGGTTGGTGCAAAAAATCACGGCCGTATTTTAAACTTTGCAACAATAGCCCTTATGTAAAAATACTATTTTAAAAGGGCATCTTTTTAAATTATAATTTAATATCAAGTATATTCTACTATCATTATAAACTTGTTTTTATTTCACATTTGAATGAAATAAAATTGCTCTTTATAACAACTGGACTATATATTTTTATGAAAAATGTATTCACTGAATAAATGGACAACCATTAAAATTATTTATTTATTTTAAAATTATTTTAATTATATACAGGGAGTTGCACATTTACGAAATAAAGGTGTTTCACGTTAGTGGTCAATTGAAGGTTTCTTAGGAACGGCAAAAATTTTAAAGCGTTTATAATCCAATTAAGCCTATTTAAAATTTTTTTAAATAGAACACCCCATAGGGTCAAGAGGGGTAAATGTAAACGAATCTGACAAATTTAAAAAAAATTAGTTTTTAAATGTGTGGCAAAATTTTTCTATATTAAATATATTACCAAGAACTTATTTACTATTTTGTATGGGCCTTTTATTTTTGAAAATACCAAAAAAAATATTTAAAATATCAATCAAAAAACAAAAGAAAGTCAATTAAAAAAAAAGTTGTCACTGTTTACTTTTACCCCTATTGTATTGGGGTAATTGTAAACGGCAACTATGAAAACCACGTGAACAAATGAGAAAATTTGTGGGGGAATAGTATACATTTAAATTACTGAATTATAAAATGCGATCCTATGCATTTTAGGCGGATGTTTACATTTACCCCTAAAAATAGAAGACGTTATTTTATTATTGCTTTTTATTTAGCTATTCATTAAAACTGCAATTGGGATACAAAAAAAAAATCTTTTTACTTTAAAAAAATAAACTAAAACATTTAGATGTATTTTAACACTTAAAAACCTAGGTAAAAACATCGGTAACTTTTTATTATTGGTAAAGGAAAAAACAGGTTGATCTATTGCAAAAAAGTATTTTCTAAAACTGGGATATGTTTTTCAAATTGATAATAGATCCTTTCTCCTTTCATTTTTATTGTGGGAAAAGGCAAAACACCTAAAATTTGATCATGATTGACAAAACTTATATCGCTTGAATTGACGGCAATAAATTTTTTAGTTTCATCTAGGTGTTAAGCCTACGACTTCAACATCATTATCTATAATATTTTCAACAGAACAAACATATTTATATACCGTTGTGTTCCTTTTTCCACCTTTAAATTGAACCAGTCTTAATCTTGGTATTACTTGTTTTACTATTGTAGTAACGTTTTCATTTTTTTCTGGGGACTTAAAAAACAACTTGGTAAGTTTATGTGGTGCATCTAGTATATTAGTCGCCATACAACTAGATGTACAAGTTTCAGTGGTATGGTGTTTACAAGATTGGTTTCTTTGTTCATCTGTTGGAGTAACCACTCTCACCTCTTGAGACCTGATTGATTCGGCGTGGAGTTATGAGTTATGAGTTATAAAACTCTTTGTAAACCAGGTGAAGAATTGGGGCTCTTCCATCCAACCATTTTTTGATACTGCATACAGGGTTCCAGGATATGCTTTATAAGACACCCAGCGGGCTTGCACACCAGCGCCCTTAAATACAATGAGAGGAGGAAGCACTGACCCATCTGCTCCCACACATGCGAGGACCGTAGTGGATTCTCGACCCGATCCCCCAGAAACGCGGCTTAAAGGCTTTCCCTTCTGCCCAATAGCTTTTAATCGACTTGGGTCGTTTTTGAAGCCTGTCTCATCTGCAATAAAAACAAAACATGCTTGTTCCAGAGACGTTATTCCGAATCGATCAAATGTGCTGCTTAAATCTTCATAGAATTGTAAATAAATAAATAAATAAATAAAAACGACTTTATTAATTCCTTAACCAAAAATTACATAAACCAAACGAATATGCTTCAGTATGGCGAAGTCTAGCTTTAAGCTATTCTACTCAACCACTAGAAGCCAAAAGAAAAAAAGTACATGACGGCAGGTCGAACATAAATTGTCAACAATTATGTAAGTACATATACATATATATAGATAGTTATCATATAGATAAGGAAACAAAAAAAAACGTACAAGGAGCACACAATATTTCAAAAATCAGTTCACAATTATGTTGCAAATAGGTATTCTTTCAGTTCTTTCTTAAATTTTTTCATTGTTAGATTTTTAAATGTACTGGGCAGCGAGTTATATGATGCTATTGCATTATAAACATAGCTTCTTTTAAAAAGCGCAGTTCGATATTTAGGGATTGACAATAGGTTATCACTCCTTAAATTAATACATGAACGGGTATTTTGACGAGTTATAAATTTAGATTTTAGAGGGGTAGAGTGGGGACTTTGCAAAAGCTGATGGGTAAAATTCATCAAATGAAGTTTCATACGCTTGTCCATTTTTAACCAAGATAATTCCTTTATTTTTTCAGAGACATGATCGTATTTTCTAAGGTTAAAAATAAGTCTACAGCAGTTATTTTGAATTTTTTGTATTCGAGTTTTGCACGCAACATCTAAGCATGTGCCGTAAACAAAATCACAGTAGTTAAAATTTGATAAGACTAAACTTTCACATAAATTGCGTTTCAATGTTTTATTAAGAAAATGTTTGTTTGAGTAAAGAAGTTTAAGGCTTAGAAACGATTTTTGTATTAATTTTTTAACATGCTCACGAAATCTTAGCTCAGTATCTAGTATGATTCCAAGATTTCTAGCGGAGTCGACGACTTTTAGAGGAGTGTTATCAATTTGCAAAGTAAGCTGCTGTTTTAAAGTAGATACTTTATCTTTTGTACCAAACAAGAGGACATATGACTTACTGGCGTTTAATTTAAGGTTATGTTCTAGTGAAAGCTTGTTAATTTTATTTAGATCATCATTAATTAGTAGTTCGGCATTGTTTGCGTTTTTTATATCAAAATGACCATAGAGCTGGCTATCATCGGCGTAGGCCTGGGCCTTGCAGTGTTCTATCGCCTTTAAAATACTTGTTGTGTAAAGCAAGAAGAAGAGAGGCCCCAGAACGCTACCCTGAGGAACGCCAGACAGTATGTTCATTTTAGAGGACGTTTTTCCATTGCAAGTGATACGTTGAGATCTGTCGTTCAAGTAAGTCCTTGATAGTTTTAAGGCAAGTTCGTCAAACCCATAATATTTAAATTTGGCCAGCATAAGTCTGTGGTCAATGGTGTCGAACGCTTTGGAAAAATCTAACAAAATTAGCGCTGTAACTTCACCCTTATCGTAAGCCTCCATCACATCACTTATTACTGTTGCAAGGGCTGTTGCTGTGGAAAATCCCTTTCTAAAACCGCACTGAAAATTAGGAAGAATTTTTTTCACCGTTAAGTAGTCATAGATTTGCTTGTATAAAACTTTTTCAAGAATTTTTGAGATAGCCGGTAAGATACTGATTATACGTAGGTCTGAGAATTCTTCCGGGTTATTTTTTTTCGGCAGAGGTCTCCCCACAGCAACTCGCCATATTTGAGGAAAATAGCCTTGCTCAATACAAGAGTTAATTATATTCGCAATATAAGGAATAATAAAAGGACAACAGTATTTTATCATTTGTACTGAGATTTCATCCACGCCACAGGCATTGGAGCGAAGACTACGCAAAATTAAAGCTACTTCTTCGACAGTGGTCATGATAAAACTAAAAGAGTTTGAGTTTTCAAAGTAATTTGATTCAAAAAAATCAATTTGATTTTGTCCATTATTAGATGAGGTCTGCAAAAAACTCGCAAAATAATTATTAATGTCTTGAGGGTTAGATAGATGATAGGGAATTTCACTTGATTTCTTTGTTTTTAAATTAAAGTCACTTAATGCCGACCACAGCTTTTTTGGATTTTTTTTGTCAGCTAGTAAGTCAAGGTAAGCTTTTTTTTCTCTTCGTAGACAAGTAAGGGCGAAGTTATGGAGGTCTTTATACTTACTGTAGTCATTTTCACGTTTAGTTTGTTTAAACTTCCGCAAAGCTCTATCACGTTCTTTCATTATTAATTTTAAGTTCGGTGTTAGCCAAGGTGCTTTAGGTTTACTAATTCTTATTTCTTTTATGGGGGCGTGACGATCAAATAATGATATGATAAAATTATTAAAAATATTAACTTTTTCGTCAATGTTATTTTCATTTAATAATAAGTGCCAAGAAATTTGCCTCAAGTCGCGGTCAAACTCCTCCTGGCTAAAGCTATCAAAAGATCTTACTTTAATGAATTTTTGAGAAATTCTCGGTTTTATTAATGAAAGATCACAGTAAGTAAGGCTGTGATCTGATATATGATCAGTGTTTATGACTCCACTAGAGGCTACTAATTCTTTTGTTGACACAAAAATGGGGTCCAGCAACTTGCTTGAACTTTTAGTGACTCTAGTTGGTTCATTAATAATTTGATATAAGTTATAAGATTCCAAACAAAAACTTACTGGGTTATTTAAATTTAAAAAATCGGTATTAAAATCCCCCAAGCATATGACCTCATCAAAAGTTGGACACAAAAAAGAAAATATATTTTCACAATCTTCTAAAAAATTACTCATATTTTTGTCTTTAGGTCTGTATAACGTTCCAATAGCAATATTTTGTAAGTTGGTGTTAATTTTTAGGAATAAATACTCTAGGTTTTCATTGACAGAAAATTCGAGTTGAATCATTTGACAAGCGTATTGATTCTTGACATAAGCACCCACTCCCCCTCCCCTTCCTACTCTGTCGTTTCTAAAAAATGTGTAACCAGGTATATTAATGACATTTGAGCTAATATTTACGTCTAACCACGTTTCACTAAGCATAAGAACATCAAAGTTGTGTTCTTGAACCAAAAATTTAAAGTCAGTAAAGCCCGTGAATACAGATCTAATATTTAAATGACCAATTTTCATTATGAAAGTTAATTTAAAATAAAAGAACTAAAGGAAGAAAACCAAATTAAGAATAGAATACAAATAAAGTATGCTCAAGTTTTTGATTCCTATTAAGTAAATGTGTTTTTATTATATAATATGAGAAAAACTAACAATATCTATCAAAAAGGTTGATAAACAAAATACAAATAAAATATACTTAAGTTTTGATTCCTATTATTAAATGAATGTGTTTTTTTTTATTGTATTTACAATATAACAATATATATATATGTAACGATAAACAAAAAGGTTGATAAACAGAGCAGAACAGTTGCGTGCATAGGTGTTAACCAGTAGAAAAAAAAGTTAAATATTTAATAAAAAGTTGTGACCAAGTTAAAATAACCTAGTAAATTATGTTAGCATAGTTGCAATATTCATAACATACAAATAATATACTGGAGAAATAGTTGTTGAAAAATAACAGCAGGAATATAACATCATGTAGGTAACTTACATTTAATGCCGCAATAGAAAATTTACTATTATGACTATTCATCACTATTTTGGTTGATATCACTAATATTATTGTCAGCACTATTTCGGTTTGTATCACCATTATTACCACTACCCCCAGGATTGGATAATTTGTATAAATCACTCTCTGAACTAATAAGCATTTTCTTATTTTGCACACTTGCGTAAATACGCCCATTAAAGGTCCAAGACGATTTTCCCATTACTTCCCTTACTTTTTTAAAAAGATCTAGGCTTTCCTGGGTTAACATTTCCGTAATGAAAATTTGCGAGCCTTTTAGGTGTTTCTTATTAAAGAACACCTGATCTCGAATCCACTTAGTACAAAACTGAACGGCTAGTGGCCTTGGTTTTTTATTTTGGCTGTTTTTAAAACCAATGCGATAACAGTAATTGATGTCCCGTTTATTTATATCTGTGATTTTCAATTTATTATTAAAAATATCTAGTAAACAATCGTAAAGATCGTTTACGTTTTCATTGATTCCGCGCATTACAATGACGTTTGACAATTGCCTGGCCTGACTGCGCTTGCTCTCTCTCTCAATTAACTCAACATTTTCTTTTAAGGACTTCATTTCACCCTGTAAAACAGCAAGGGATGAGTTAATCATGGATTCAAACATCTGGAACTTCACTATAAAATCCCCGGGAACCGCTGATGTAACAGGAGTTGGAGAAATTGCTGCAATTTCGTTTTTAAAACTATCAAGGCCGGTCTTGAACTCAAGCGCCAACTGTTCGACACGTGCACTTACTTCTTTCACCGTCGGATTTTTAGACATTTTGGCAGTATTTCACAGATATTCCACGTTCCAACAATTAAACACTAATTAACTATTAGCTGCTTCAAAAATTATACTTTTCTGGGCACTGTAAATTACTATTTTTTACTATTTCTCTGGAGCCACCGCAAACAACAGCCTACTCGCCCAACAGCGCCATCTACTTTTACATCGGGCCTTCTGGCGTCTTTGCGACATTTTTGTAGGTGTTCGGGATTTTTTAAAGATAAAAGATTTTTATGCCGTTTTGAAAACTAGTAATACCAATCCACACCTGGGCGGTCATTAACAAACGGGGTTGACATGTTATTAGATTTTACATACTCCTGAATGAGATCCAAAAGTTCGCCCTTATCACACGGAAATCCAAATTTTGCGCGAGCCAACAAACAATCGGCGATTTTCTTTTCTGTGTCATAAGTAAATGCTGTTTTACGACCTCTCCCTGAAGAATCCATGGCAGTTTTTCTTCCATTCAGCCGTTGGGAAATAACGGCAATTGGTACATTGTAGTGTTGTGCCTGCCGGTAAGACATATTTCTGTTCTGCACATCTCGAACGGCATTTTCAAGGTCTTCTTTGGAATAATTTGGCCCATTAGTTTTGGGAATATACTTTCAAGGCATCTAAAATAAATTTATTGACTAAAACTTACGTTTACATTTACCCCAAAAGTCGGTTTACATTTACCCCAATCACGTGTTTACATTTACCCCCTATACACTTTTATTAGGGGTAAAAGTAAACACTCTTTAAAAATTATTAAAGTAAGATATCCAGTTTATAAGCATTATTTGGCACAATAGTTAAGGTATTTGCAACCCTTCCAAAGATATTTTATAGTACTTACCTTTAGAATTAAATTTTCACCTGAATATTTACACAGTAGCCACAAATGAAAAAAAAGGATTATTGTTATGGTGACAATAAGAACACAAAACAAACTGAAGACGCTTGCGTAAACACCTGTTTTTTTGAATAGTATGAGAGGAGGGGATGGTTCTGGCGGCAAATTTAAAAAGAAAATTTGTGGTGTTTACAATTACCCCTGTTTACATTTACCCCTCTTGACCCTATATTTTTACATTTTAAAATTCTGAGTAAAATTACTGTACCATGTCCTATACCTAAAGTGAATAGTTTTCGAGTTATTATTTTTTTTAGTTAAAATTTGACAAATGCGCGTCAATAAAAAATAGCCTTTTTTGCTATTTGGTTTGCGGGAATGGAGGTGTAATTTTTGGAATCTTAAAAAAATGTTTAAAAGATTTTATATTTATAAATAACCCAAGAAAACCCAGGGCAAATTAGGATAACTTAAAACGTTAATAACTTTTTAATTTAAATGAAACACCCTGTATGTTTTTACATAATTAAATAAAAAATTAAAAAACATTTCGATTGATGTAATTATTCCCTATAAATAAATTTAATAATTTTAAAGATATTTAACAATTTCTAATATTAGACCCAGAATAGTCAAGAAGAGCAACGTCTATAGACTTCATTACAATGTAGAAGTAAGGATTAAGAAATGCTTGAATGTAAATAAAGGACACTTTTAACATTTAGTAATAAAATAGTACTAAAAATTGTTGATTTATTAAAATATTTCATTTAATAAATTTTATATTTTATTGTCTCCAATGAGGTGGTGCTTTATCCAGTTTACATTCTATGATTTGTTGATTTTTTTTTTCAAAATTAGCAAATAATGTTTGTATTACTTTTAAATTTTAAAAACGTTTGGATTGTCAATGTTTTTTAAAATTCACTGACTGATTTTTTATCAGTAATTTTGTTTACAAAACACATTAAGTGTCAACAAATTGTTTATAACAACCTAAAAAATGAACGCCATTAAATTTTGTACAATGACAGATTACGTGGTAACCACAGACACACTCGTCTCAGGTTACTTGATACAAAATAATATTTAAAATTTTAAAATTGTTAAATATCTCTGAAATTATTAACTTTGGGTATAAAAGGTCGTCGATAAGGTGGGTAATGGGGGTAATTACCTCCCAAAGATAGAAGAACTAAGAAAAAAAATTACTACAAATATAATTTATGAATGCAAGTCCCTCTATGAATAGTTTTTAAAGTGTGGCATAATAAAAGCCCTATTTTATTACTATTACACTATAGTGTAATAAAAAATTTAAAAAATAATTAACACAACTTTACACGCCCCAACACCAAACTGTGTTATTCCAAGTCTACACGAAATCGTGTAAAATTTTAAAACAGCATCAGTGTGTTGATTTGTTTTTTATATCGTGTAATAATTTACACGAAGAATAATTAAACTTTAACACATTGTTTGTGTAATTTTTACACAACTTTAGATATTAAATGTAACACTAGTTGGTGTTGTTTAATATTTTAATGTGTTAGATTTAACACTAAATTGGGTGGAAAAATAAAAATTACGTTTAAAAAAATACTTTTATTTAAAAAAAATATTTTATAATTTTAATTAGACATAATATTATATAATAATATATTTATATAAAACAAATTATTAAAAACATTAAAAAACAACTTATATTATTGTAGAGTTAACTGTTCTGAGTTAAAAACAAATACTGCCCTGCTTAGCTAAAAGGCATCTACTATATAAAGACTTTTCTTTATTACTTAGTAATAAAGAAAACAAGATCATTTTAATTGTTTAAAACTTGCTTACCTAAAGAAGATAAAATGTCATGTGTTACTGGCAAATTTGCCATTACCCACTATGTTTCCTGAAGTCAAACATTTCATATTACATATAAAGGGGTAAGAAGCAAAAGGTTACAAGTGCAAAAAAGTTATAAGTTTTTGCTATATTGTTTTAATATTGTTGTGTGCATTAATTAAGATGCAGAACTCATATATGAAGATATGAGAAAATTAAAAAAAAAATAGACTAAACTACTCAATTCTGCACTTAACTTATTTTCATGCTAAAATGCACTTGTACCATTTTGCTTCTTACCCCTTCATATGAATATGGATGTGTTTATTAACGTTGTATCACAAAATAAGAAAAACACCAGCACAATATACGCACAGAAGGCAAGACACGCATAAAACAAGAAAACACACACAATGGCGATTAGCTTCGGCACTAAGGGTGGGGCAAATTTTACACGATATAAATTTTAACAAATTTGTTAAAATTTACACAAATTTGTGTACACGATATTTTTTAAATATGAGTTTATAACACATTAACGTGTAAATTAACAACTGGTTACACGTTTTAGTGTTGATTCCCAATTTAGGAACATTCGGGTAAAAGTATTTACACAATTTTTTTACACAAAATTTACACAAAAATTTTAACACAAAAAGAGAATTTACACACTGATATTTTTGCCGTGTAGATGGTGGTAAGGTAGATAGTGAATTTAATTCGGAAAATCGCAATGATTTCGCATCTTGTGCGCATCATCTAGATTAATAATCTCTCGCATCTTGATCGCATCTTGATCGCATCTCTGATGTACTAAAGTCTAGTTAAATATTGATAAGGTTTTCGATCGTTTTGTAAAATGAAAAAAAAACATTATAATTTTATAATTTGAATTTTATATTTAAAAAGATTAACTAGGTAGGTACTTAAAAAAAAAGATATGTTTATGTTAATGAGATATTTAGTTTTGGTACCTTATAATCATTTTCCCTAATGTACAAAAGCAAATAAACAATAGAAGTTTTGCGAAATTATTTTCCTTTTCCTTTTCATTCACAAAAGAAAAAAATATCGACGCCCTTGTAGGTATATGTAACTAAAGTTAATAATTTCATAGATATATATTCCCTAGAGGAAAAAGTTATGTTTTTTTAATTTGTTATTTGATTATGTAAAAACATACCGGGTGTTACATTTAAAATAAAAAAGTTATTAACGTTTCAAGTTTGCCCTGGGTTTTCTCGGGTACTTTGCTGAACAATGTTAAAGAATTGACATAGAATCTTTTAAACAATGTTTTAAGATTCCAAACATTTTACCAGTAAACCTAATATTAAACATCTAGAAAACTATTTACTTTAGGCCTAGGACATGGTAAAGTAATTTTACTTAGAATTGTATGTAGAATTTAAAAATGTTAAAATATTTCAAACAACAAAGTGTCGGCCAAACCAGAAGTGGAATTTTCTATTTCTATTTAAAAAAAAATAGACTTAAAGGATTATAAACGCTTTAAAATTTTGAATCGATATCTTTTTCCGTTCCCTTAAAACTTCCAATAAACCACGAATGTGAAACACCCTGTACATCAAGTGGTGTTTTTAGGTTGTAATACCATTATAGATTCTAAAGTAGTGTATAATCGTCAAACTAAAAAAACAAGATTTGTTTCCAACATATATTTAATATAAGATAAATACAAATCTGTTGTTTTATTAAAAAAAATCAAAAATTAAAACCAGATATATTTTTTTTACTTAAACAAAATTAAAATTATTATCAGCTTTAAGTATCATTCTTGTATTCTGAATGATTTATAACAAAATAGAGAATTAAACTAATAAGAATGGCTGTATAAAAAATTTAAATGACGTGATTTCGTGAAACGGTGAGACACGGGTACGTTTTTTAACCTTTATTTTTAAAATCTGTTAAAATTTTTCATAGGAAAAAAATTGCGTTGAACGGTATAATAATTTTAGAAAAATGGAGTTTCATGCATAGCTATTTATGCGTTAATTTTGCTCTGTTTAAAGTTTATAATTAAAATCAGTGCTCCAGTGATTAGTTAATTGGAAAATTAGAAAATTTGACGCGACCGCTTTCACCCTCATTCAGAAAGAAGCTTACAATATTTATATAAGGAAAATAAGAACCAATGACGGCCAAAAGTTTTTACCGGTACACAACCATGTTGCATGAAAGCTGCAACAACAGGACATAGTTTTAACAAAATAGGTCAACATGCCACACTCCTATAGAATCTTTGGTTGTAGTAAATGAAACTCAATTTACGTAAAGGGGATATTTTATGGCGTCCAGCAGTCCTGATTTGAGTACTTATGACTTCTTGGAGTAAAATTTCTTTAGCGAGGTAGTGAGTTCTAAAACATGTAACGAAAATTAAATTTTATTATGAAATAATAAAACGCTTGGATGGTATGGATGAGTGTAGTGGGGATGCGTGAAGGTAGATGGGATCATATTGGCTTGAGTTTTCCTAGCGTAAAAAATAAATGGCATACAATAAATAAATAAATAAAATACCACTTGTTTTATAGTAAATCGAGGTGACTGCATTTTTTATAAAGGACTTTAAGAAAATGAGTGACCACTCGTTTTATAGTAAATTGAAATGCTTGACCTAAAGAGTCTTACAAAAATATTAATAGATTGTAACAGAAAATTATGAAATAAATCATTAATACAATAACAACATCACTACACTAAAACTCGGTTTTTAAAATCTCCTTAAGAAGTTTTACTTCAATAGTGTGCTTATAAAGGTGAGGCGATGTAGTTTTTTTTGGGATACTTGATAAGTTTATTTTACGACAACAAACCAGTCACTACAGGACACATAAAATAAAATTTAAAATCCACTAGTAAAGAGTTTCCAATTCACATTTTAATTACAATGTACATCTAAATAATTTTATTTATTTATTCATTATGTATATTTTAAAAATTCGTTACCGAAATGACCGGTTGAATCGGATAGGCTTTAAAATAATGTAAAAAGTAATGTTATTGGTGATCCTTTTACAAAACTAATAAATATTATATGGATATTTATTACAATCGCTTAATTCAAAGCGTTACCGAAATGACGATTTAAAGAGTAACATTTTTATGTTAATTATCTGTTGGCACATCTGCCAAGATTTTTTTTTAATAATTGAAATCTAAAATTGTTCCATTTCAAAAACCTACTCTCTAAAAATTAATTAGTCAAAAATGACAAATTGTTATAGCAGAAAAGCAGCCACTAATAATAGCAATTAGCATTTAGCAGTTAATTTTCATGTTAAATGTCCTCTGAATTCGTAAAAAGTAAGAAAAGTAGAACAGTTTTTGAGATATACTCAATTTTCCATATAATACGGAATTTATATATTGGCGGTTAAATGTTGGGGATACCATAGTCATTTTTGACCAATTCATTTTTAGAGAGTAATAAAATGATATTGTTTTGTTTATTAAAAAACAACTAGTCTACAATTACGAATTACTAAAACATATCCATCTAATTAAACAGGACAAATTCCCATTGTGGTTTATAGTAAATTAAAGTACAACAGTATACTTAATTAAATTAAAACGTTTACCTAATATAAGTGTTTTATTTTGTTTTACAGTTCAAAGACCCAACCTAACTCTAAAAACTCGATTGACATACTTGGCAAGAGCATATCAAAAGTTGAATCTCATCCAAGATACTTGCTTTGTTTAAATATTTCGCTTCGGATTTAAAAATAATAAAAATAAATCAGTTTAAAAATTACTTAAATTTAAAAAAACTGCTTTACTCAACGCATTAGAGATAATTCTATAAATTTAAAAACCATTCCTTTCCTAGACTTGTGTATGTCAGAAATATGTTTTATATTGTTATAATAAAAAATTGTATGTAATAAATAAATAAACTGTAATATAACTGCAGTTCACCATGGTGATAATCATTGTTCGAAACTTGAAACAGGCTTTATACGGTTTTTATGACTTTCTTAAATTAATAGACACTACTGCTTGAAATAACATGATTTATGTAAATTTTATTCATTTCAATTCTAATTATTTTTCAAGTTGTCCATTAAACTCGCAGTTTTGTCCACAAATCTAATTTGAATCATGATAAAACACCAGCTCGATTGCATGTTTTACATTTCAGAATTTTCAGGGCCGAAATGATCCTATCCTATCCTAACTTTTTACTGAAATATGAGACCTTTCAGGATGTCTTCGGCTAAACGACAATGGACAGAAATTTTTAAAAGTGGCATCTTTGCTTAGAAAATGAATCTTTTCATTGGCAAAGCAAAACTCTAATGTAAAGTGACATTTATGTGTGAAAAGTGACAGGTCTGTGTGAAAAGAAATTAATTATTTTGTTTTGTAGGTATTTTAAAATAATAAACAATAAAAGGGTCGTAGAAAAAACATTGTATTTCACTTGTGAGAAAAGCTTTCTTCAAGCTCGTGTTAATGCACACTTGGCCTAACGGCCTTGTGAACAACCTAAATACTCGCATGAAAAAGTCGCTTTTTAACACATATAAAACAAATAACTATTTATTCGGTATGATATTTAAAAAAATAACATTACAAAGTACGTCAAGTACAAAAATGCAATAAATAAAAAAGTTGTGTAAATTGTTCATGACAGTGACCATAATGCAGTTATTTGGCGAGCCTTTTTTTAATATAACAATAAAAAAATAAATAAATTTAAAACCAATACCAGGCTATCTAACTCTACGCGTTAGAAATAAAGTACCAGTTATTGTCATAAATATTCATTAGATTCGGTAATACATTTTATTAACTACATTTTAATCCGAGCATGATGTAGTGGATTTAGTGTTTAATTAACAAAGAGATTTTGAAACAATTTATCTAAGAGTTTTGTGTACCTAAACATTGTAAGATCTTATATATCCTATAAAGTTGCATAAAATGAAGTGAATATTTATATTAAAAATGCTTGTTTTTTTAGTATTATCTTAATTTTCCAATCTATAATTTCCATGAAAAGGTTTATGAAAGTGTAAAAAATGGCGAATTAGCCGGGATCATTCTTTTGTATGTTTTTATTTGTTTGTATTAAGTAAAAAAAACCTGTATAAAATTTATAAAAAGCTACTAACTTTAAAGGTTTTATGTTTGTAAACATAATTAAGATGTAAATTTAAAGGTAAATAAATACTTAAAGCTTCAAAATACAATACATTTTATAAAACAAATATCATTTATAGAGACCTAACTTTTATGCATTTAAATTTTATAAAAAGGCTTCCGAAAGGTATTTTATTCTATATAGAAACAATATCATTATACCATATTTTAAATTTTTAAATTTTTAACACGGGGTTAGAACGGCAAAATTTTAGTCGTATTTAGTAAAATAGTCATTGAGACATATTGGTAGTCGCCGTCTGGAGCTGGTCTGGGATATTGAAAGGGCCTCATTTCATTGAGGGTTTATCAGCTTTAGTCCAAAAAATAACGATTGCTATTTTAGCAATCGTCATTTCGTTGGACTAAAGCTGATAATATAACATTAATGGATAATTTTTTGGTTTTGGCACTGAGATGGATGGATGGATTACAAGATGATTTGGCTTCTTAAAATGTTTAAATACACTCGGTAAAATACGGTAATTATAACTTTTCTAATCCAATAATAGCCATCTACGATATTTATTACTTCTATGGTGTAATGACAACATAGTTACAAATTAAGTGTTTTTAACATGATTTATGTATATATAAGTTTTTGAATAACTTTTGCTTTTATTTTACTTACTACTTTTTTGTAATAAAGAAGTGTAGATTACTAAATTATTGTATTGCTGTTTTTGTAATTGTAAACTAAATCACGACTAATTCACATAATCATTTAAAATCGTTTTTAATTTTGAATTTGTTTCTTTACTTTTAATAGTCCCTGAAATCAACTAAATAATATTAAAGTTAGTCCTATCTTGACATAATGCCTGACTGAGAACAGCTAGCCTTTAGAACTACTTTATTAAAAGTCCCAGGATAACATTTAAGGAATTACTTAATAGAGCTCAACGTAAACAAATTTTAGAAGTAACAATAGTGTAGTCAACAAAAAGCTTTAAAACCATTTTTAAGAAATACAATAATAAAAATATATATATATATATATATGTAAAAGTAAAGATTCTACTTTTAAACTATCCTAGTTTCTGGTGAGAACATTGTTGGGGTTGTTTTGTCAAAGTGACAGAATATTTATTTAATTTATTTTTGTGTTTGTGAATTTGCCAACAGAGTGAATTAAAGACTATTAAAACCGATTTTCTTTTAAGGTAATTGTAATATTGTATTATTATGCTGTTTGTTTTAATAAAATGTATTCTTTTAAGGAGAAACAACGGTCTATAGTCATTTAAGTTTAATCTATCCTGTATTCCAACTTATAAATCGGTTTTTGGTCTTCCTGTGATTACGACTTGATGATGCAGTCGGTGCAGGTCAGAATCCATTTGGAACGGAATAGAGATCAGGAGTCAGGAAAGATAATGCTTACTACAATTCGGTTACTTACGAACGATATAACATATGCATTTGCACATAAACACCAAGATATTCACAATCATATAGAACTTTTTGAACTACCAGTGGTCAAAAATGCGTCCAATGCTTTGACAGAACGAGGTCGTTATAGAAATGTAACAGTTAGTTTACCATCTTCTATTATTCCATTATATTTTGATGAAGAGAAAAATTTTGTTTTTAAAGAGGATTATCTAGAAGAAGTAATTCAAGATCATACTCTTGAATCTTCAGTTTTATTGGAAAATCCATTAGATAACCAAATCGTATTGCTTTAGCTCATAGAAAAGCTGACTACTAGATTGGATGCTAGGGAACATAAATCGTTCAACGTATCTCAGATTCAAAAGCAATTTGTTATAGATAAATTTCAAGGGACAGGAAACGCCAGAGATTGGATAGAGATATTCGAGAAAGAATGTGAACGACATGAGGTAGTCAATGATGAAAATAAAATACGTATTTTGCGTTTGTTTTTGGAAAAGAATGCATCGGAGTGGTATGCTTCAACTCTATGCAAGCTTTCTTTAGAAAGAGAATGGATAACCTGGCGTGAGAACTTTTTAGAGACTTATAGTGATAAGAGTTGGCGGTCAGTGCACCTTGCTTATACTTTCAGATACATGAGCGGTTCGCTGATTGATTATGCATTGAAAAAGGAGCGTCTTTTATTACAAACCGAGCCGTTGATGTCAGATACATCTCGAATAAATCATATAGTTGTTGGTCTTCCTTTTAACATCCAAGACCGTTTAGACAAAGAAGAGATATTAACAACTGAAAAACTTATGAATCAGCTTCGTAAGTATGTTTATACTTATCCTAAAGTAAAGAGGGACAATGTTTGGTCCTCGAGTGCAGTATTGGAAGATAAGACTCAGAAATTGAAAGATAAGAAGGCATGCACTATTTGTGAGTCTCATGGGTATCCAGGTCGTTTCCATAAAGTTGAATATTGTAGATATAAGGAACGCAGTACGGATAATAGAAAAGTGAACCTAACAGAGGTTGCAGACATTTCGATTAATACTCAAGAAGAACAAAAAAACTAGATTATACACCACTAATTAGATTATCTGTTACAATAATTATTAATGATCATAAAGTTACCGGAATTTATGACAGTGGTTCCAATATCACACTTGTAAATTCAAAAATTATAGAAGATGTTAAGAACAAGATGTGGAGGAGTGAAAATACATTTAAGACAATTAGTGGTGTGCAAAAAAGTTTTAATAAAATTAAGTTACCAATAAATATTCACAAAATCAAACATGAAATGGATGTACATGTCATAAAGAATGATAATTTCTCTTATGATGTATTATTGGGGTTGGATGCAATAAAAAAGTTTAAGCTAATACAAAATGAGCAATTGGATATCCTTCAACGTGTACAGGATGATCTTGTAGAGAGAGTCGAACATTTAGGAGACAATATGCCAGGCAAAGTGAATTACTTTGAAGAATATTCCCCAATTAATTTAGATAAACTGAAACATTTAGATAATGAAAAAAAAAACTTAATCTCTAAAATATTGAATGAAAACTTATTAATATTTGCTAAACATAAATATGATGTTGGACAAGTACAACATTCAGAGGCTCATATTAAACTTTCAGAAAATAAATATATTTCAAAGAAACCTTATAGATGCTCCATTTTGGATGAAAGGGAAATAGAGAATCAAATAACTAAGTTGCTTGAAGCTGAATTAATAGAAGAATCAGAATCACCATATGCAGCACCAGTGACTTTAGCGTTTAAGAAAGAAGAAGGTCGTCGTTCTAGACTTTGTGTGGATTACCGTGAACTAAATAAAATTTTGGTGCCGGAATCACAACCTTTTCCACGAATTGAAGACATAATAGTGAAAACTAGAAATTGTAGATGGTATTCAGTTTTTGATATAAATTCGGCTTTCTGGAATATACCAGTGAGATCAAAAGATAGATTTAAAACGGGCTTTGTTACCCAATCGGGTCATTATCAGTGGAAAAAGTTACCTTTTGGGTTGAAAATCTCGCCTGCAATATTTCAGCGGATCCTAGCAAATGCGATTCGAAGACATGGACTGCAAGATTTTTGTATTAATTACATTGATGATATTTTAATATTTTTATATGATTTTGAGCAGCATTTAAGTCACATTAACAGATTATTTCAAGTAGTTCGAATGGAAGGTTTCCGTTTGAAGTGGTCTAAATGTAGTATAGCTCAGTTTTCAGTTAACTATTTGGGTCATATCCTCGGTTATAACTCTGTAAGGCCACATCATGACAATCTCAGATCAATCAAGGATTTTCCAAAGCCACAGAATAAAAAGAACATACGTCAATTTTTGGGAAAAGTAAATTTTTATCATAAATATATACCAGATCATACGAGGCTTCTTGAACCTATTCACCATCTTCTACGCAGTGGAACGGAGTTTAGATGGACATCTGAGTGCGAAGCTACTTTTAATCAAGTTAAGGAGTATCTATGCCAGAGCCCAATTTTGTCCATTTTTGATCCACAGAAAAGCACCTTTATTTTTACAGATGCTAGTTCGCTAGGAGTGGGAGCAGTTCTTAAACAGATTCAAGATGACAATGAACTACATCCAGTAGCGTATTTTTCGAAGAAATTTACTCCCTCGCAAGCGAAGAAAAAGGCGATTTATCTGGAGTGTTTAGCTATAAAAGAGGCTTTACGTTATTGGCAACATTGGCTTATTGGACACAAATTCAGAGTTATTTCAGATCATAAACCTTTAGAAAACTTAAAAATAAAAGCTCGAACTGATGAAGAACTTGGGGATTTAGTGTATTATTTGTCTCAATATGATTTTTGCATAACTTACTCGCCTGGAAAGATGAATCAGGAAGCAGATGCTCTATCCAGAAATCCAGTTCTAGAATCGTTTGAGAATGTTGAAGATATATTACAAGTAGTTAACTTAATTTCAATCGAAGATCTTCGGCAGGATCAATTACAACACCAAGATGAATTATTTTTTGAAAAACGGACTTTTAAGAAGGGGGAATTTATATATAAAAGAATAAGAAACAGAGAGCGGATTTTTGTGTCTACAGAATTTGGATTGGATTTAATTAATAAGATTCATTCTTACTATGGTCATATAGGAAGTGGTCATATGGTAATTTAGATACGTCCATTCTATTATTTTAAGCGGATGGATGCGCTTATTCAGGAATTTTGTGACAAATGTGATATTTGTAAGAGGAATAAATCTAGAAAAAGTAGAGATATTGGGCGTTTATCACATCTGGGTCCAGCTAAGGAGCCTTATGAGATAATGTCACTGGATACTATAGGAGGTTTTGCAGGGAATCATTCTCCAATGCATTATCTACATCTTTTAGTTGATCACTTTAGTAGATTTGCATTTACTTATGCTTCGAAAGGTCAGCAAGCAAAAGATCTCATTCGTTTTCTACGTCCTATTTTGGAGAAGAATAAGGTGAAAATCCTCTTGGCTGATCAATATGCGAGTATTAATTCTTAAGAATTTAAAAGGTTTCTGCGTGATTATGGAGTTACTCTGGTTTTTACTGCGATTGATTGTCCTTTTTCAAATGGGTTGAATGAACGCTTGAATCAAACACTAGTAAATCGACTTCGGTGTAAAAACAGTGAACAACCGCAGCGTCCATGGTCAAAACTTGCAATAGAATGTACGGAAGAGTATAATCAGACAACTCATAGTGTAACGAAATTTTCGCCTTTGTACTTGCTCACAGGAAATCAATCTTCTATACTGCCTGATATTCTATGCCAGCCTCAGGATTTAGTCCAGGATAGATTACAGGCATTTGAGAATTCTAAAAAAGATCACTTGATTAATAAAACGAGGGTGGATCGAAATAAGAAAGAACATGATTTTCAAGTGGGAGATCTAGTCTACGTTGACATGGGTAATCGTCTTAATCGGAAAAAATTGGATCCAATAAGAAGAGGTCCTTGTAAAGTTTTAGATAGAGTGTCATCAATGATTTATGAAATTAGTTGTGGACGTCGTAGATCTCAGGCAAATTTTGTACATAGTAGCAAACTTTTGCCTGTCCGAAGGGGGGAGATGTAAAAGTGAAGATTCTACTTTTAAACTATCCTAGTTTCTGGTGAGAACATTGTTGGGGTTGTTTTGTCAAAGTGACAGAATATTTATTTAATTTATTTTTGTGTTTGTGAATTTGCCAACAGACTGAATTAAAGACTATTAAAACCGATTTTCTTTTAAGGTAATTGTAATATTGTATTATTATGCTGTTTGTTTTAATAAAATGTATTCTTTTAAGGAGAAACAACGGTCTATAGTCATTTAAGTTTAATCTATCCTGTAATCCAACTTATATATATATAAGTTTATTGCAAAGACTGTAAATCATATTTTAATTTTAAATCTATATTTTTACCAGGTTGATGTTAAAAAACCTCTTATCCTGGAAACTTTTATAAATATGTATAACATTTTAAATATTAATCTATCTGATTTTGCAGTCAAAATACTTTTTAAAACATAACAAAAAAATATAAAATAGATTTTGAATAATTAAACAAAAAATCTGCCGATAAATTGAATAAGACAAATAAGATGCAAACTTCACCATTCCTTAGATGTCGAATCCACAATCCACCAGAATACTTAAAACCATAAAGAACTTTCATTATTTTTTAAAAGAAATAAAACTTTTGTGCAACTAATTGTGAAAATACTAATTATTTTTAATCTTAAAATATTCTTTTAGGTTAGAAGTATTCCTTTTTTATATAAAATATAATATTTGTTATAATTTAGGTTAGAATTTTTTTTATGTGTATTTTTTAGGCCCTGGCACCAGTTTTTAAAACTATTATAAGATAAAATTGGCTACTACAAATTTTCCAAAATCAAGTAAAAGAATATTTGGCCCAATATTTTGTTAAATTTATATTTTTATACATATACAAAAAAACAATTTTTTAAAAACACATTATTATTTTAGGCAAGCATTTAAGCTTAATATTCATGTATCCGTTTGTCCGTTATCCGTTTGTCCGTTTTTCAATAAAATCGTCCGATAAGAAATGTTCTAATTTTCATGCATCCGTTTTTTAATGACGTTTAACGGATTTATTTGTCGACAAATAGAAATTAAGTGTATATTCACTTTACTAAATTTACCTAATGCTTAATTGTCATAGATACAATTATGTAAACAAACTTTAACAGTTAGCTGTCTAATAAATTTAAAGGTAGGTAAATATACCATATACAAAGAATATACTAGCCTTACTGTACATTAAAATGTATAGTTTTAAAAAATCAGATCCTCTTAGTTCAAGTTTTAATATTTTTTCCGTTATTCTTATTAAATAAAACATAACAGTAGAACATTATTCACATAACGAACGTAATATTTCCGTTTTACAATCTTATTAAAAAAATATAAAAATATATAATAAATTTTCTTAAAATAACGTTAGGCGTTAATACCAGATGTGTAGTGACGGATGAGTTAAAATTATTTTTTCCACTCCTGACATAGTAAGTAGTATGTTGTGACATTGATTTGGCAGAAGTAAGTACAACTTACTGAGTGTGCTCTGGCTACCGTTGACAACGGAGAGTAAGTAAAAACTTATCTCCTTAGGGAAGTAAGTACAAATTAAACAAGAACATTATTTTTTATTAATATTAATTGTACAATTTTCAAAATTACAATTAACAAAATTTGGTGTGATTTCTGAAACCTTTTTCCATTTTCGTTCTCATCTAGAATTATGGTTTCTGTTAATAACACGGCTACACTTTCACTGACATAAGAAATTTCATTTGAGTTGCTGGTGGATTTTAATAGTATGTTCGATGAATGATAACTATTGTCATACAAATTTCTATTGGTCACCTCATTTTTATTCGAAAGACTGTCTGCGACGTAACTTTCTGCAATGGTATCCGATTTCCAGCCCCCGTGTCTCTTGAGTGCAAGAACATCGACTCCAGTGTTAGCTAACAAAGTAGCAGAAGTCCTTCGAAATGAATGTCCAGTATAAGTCTCACCATTTGGCAGCCCCAGGAAATTTGAAATTTTGCTCTTAAGCATTTACCATTCTGATACCGCATAAAAAAGCGTTGATGGACACTTCCAATCATGGATCTTATTTTCAGGTTTTAAAAAAAAAATCATTTGACAAACAGCCTCTCCCCCCCCCCGCGATAATCGTAAATTTTCGAGACATACCATTTTTTGAATCTGATATATTCACAATGACTATATTTTCCAAGTATTGAACATTCTTCATCATATCACACAGTTCCTGCGAACGGCAAGCACCTGCTATTCCCATTATTGCAACTACCTTCATCAAAAGGAAATGACTGTCGTCAACCCCCACCAAAAATCTATTTATTTCTTCACGGGTGAAAACACTCGATTTTTTGGGTTTATTGCCATCATTTTTTGTTTTCAAAAAAGCCTTGAGTTTTGAGAATTTGGAAATATTGATGTTGTCTTCAATTGAAGACAACATGTTTATTAATAAACAGTGTTGACTTTAACATCGAATACTTACACCACAAACTTGCTGGCGACTTTAATACCTTGCTTTTATCCATAAAATATGCCAGCATTATTGTTTCGAAATTACTGTAGAATTCATTCTCAGTCACCACTTTTTGAAACACTTGTATGCATCTTGATAACGTCCCTTTGACTTCTCCGGTAGGAGGAAGGCACATGCAGCATTTGCAGCTTCTTTAATTTCTATTTCTTGCCCATTTTCGTTAAACTTTATCTTACAAAATAAAGACTGCAACTTTTGACATTCCTCTTTGTTTGGAAAATATTCAAATGAAATCCTTAGCAACCAAAGGTAAACAATTAAAATTACTTAAACATAAGCAATTAAAATTAATTAAAAACAATTTTTGGAGTGGAAAAAATGTTATAAACAATTCGGAAAGTAAGTCTGACCAGCCTCGGAAAAACGTGTAAGCGTTCACACCCCCCCCAGCAAAGAATCTGTAAAAGTTACACCCCAAGTGATAAGTGAAATATAACACCACGGCAAATGTTATATTAAATTACGACAAATAAATAAAATAAATACTTACGGTAATAAAGCTTATTAATTTAGTAACCCAAGGTACTTGTGAGGTGTGGTATTCATGGGGAAAGTATTAAAAAGGGAAATAATAAATACAATAAATAAAAGGCAATAAGTTACGTTTGAACTCAGGTCAAAAACCCGGAAGGCTCCCGTTTATTTTTTTATTAGTATCGCTCATAAAACCTTCCAAAATGAGGGATTATGGGAGTGAGTTACACGTATAAAATATTTACAATTTATAACAACAATAATGATATTTATTTGGACAGAGCAACAAAAATAACCGCAACCCAAACGACATTTAATTTAGTGAACTCTGAAAGAAAAGGACCTCCTACAACCGTTAAAACCACACAATATCTCCTTACTGCGACTACAACCCAAATATAAATAAATATATAAATAACATTAGATAAATAATACATCATACTAGAGCTTAGCTCTCGTTTTTCATTTTTAATTTTTATCTTCGCTTTTTGCTGATTTGTTTGTTTATTTGTTTGTTTGTTTGGTGAAAGTAGATTGAGTCTTAATCTCTATTTTTGTATTTTAAATTTAATTTTATTCATCAAGCATTCCGTTTGCAATAGGCCTCCATCATCCAAATAAAGTTTTTATATTATTATTTACTGTTGAATTTAAGTTTACTGTTACACAAATTTTTCATGTAATATTTATTAGAGTTCAGGCTCAATAAACTGTTAGAAAAGGGAGTAAATAAATCGCTTCAACTGAGGGTTCGTCATTGTCTATTATGCCTTATTTGTCGGCAAACTTTAATAAATTAATAATTACCATAAAATACTAGGTAATCAAAATGACACAAATAACAAAAACAATGTAGGCGTCGCACAGTCAGATGAAATCAGATTTTAAACACCGCTTATAAGGGAGTAAATAATAATCGGCTTCGAGGTCATTCCAATTGAGGGTTCGTCATTGTTTATTATGCCTTATTTGTCGGCAAACTTTAATAAATTGATAATTACCATAAAATACTAGGTAATCAAAATGACACAAATAACAAAAACAATGTAGGCGTCGCACAGTCAGATGAAATCAGACCTTTACACACCTCTTAAAATTTACAGGATGGTAATTCAAAATGGGTTCGTTGTGTCAGGACTCCACGGAAAGTGGAGATAAATCAAATGTCGTTATCGCACAATCATTGTTGCCACTCACTCCAAATGTAATACCAAATATTTAAATATGACTGGAAAAATTCACTTAAATAATTACGGGACATAAATGTGAATCTGCGAGTACAATTTTATAAATCCCGTATTCAAGAAAATTGATATTAAATACACTTAATTTACACAGCGTTTATGTTAAATCCCCTTTTTGAAATATTTATTAAAATTAATTAAATAATCCTAAGTACTGCCCTGACATTTAGCTTAATTAAATCGAATACGGTCCTGCCTATTTTAATTTGATGAAATCCACGTAAAATTCCTGCTCTTTTAATTTGTTAATTACTCGTTAAAAATCCCTGCCTTTTATTAGATAAAATACACGTACCAATTGTTTATAACTTAGAATATGAATTATAATTCGAAAAACCTAGTTTTAAACGTAAATTTTACAGCGTGGTTTGCTTTAAACGGCAGCCATTACAGCGTAATAGATCGAACGATGACGCCAAGTCAATTGATCGAATATTTATCTTTACACAAGGTATTTGTGTAAACCAATTATACCAAAATGCTCGGGAATATTTATACTACAATAATTTAGTTATTTAAAATGTACAAACCTACAAATTCCAACACTTTTCTGCACACACAATTTTTAAAACCCTGGTCGCCGCTCGGCTCTGCTCCAATGCTCCAATGAATGTTCTCCCCTGCCCGTCACTTGCGTCTAGCATTCTTTTCCCCTACCTTTTCCCACTTAATCAGGAGAGTTTTTCTAACCAATGGCACGCTACCTTTTATATGTCACTTGTATTTCCGTTGCGCTAAATTTAAATGTTAGTTCTATTTACATGGTTTTTTGAATGCATTTATTTTAAACAATTAGGATCGTAATAACCCACGGATTGTTTATTAGGGGGGGTATTTGCAGATCTCCTCAAACGTCCTCGACTGGTAACTATGCCTTACTTCCCTTAAAGTTTAAATAACTATTAACTTTCTCTGTCAGACCTACGAAGTTGAAACTTGACGGACCAATAAAATGTTAAAATATTCGAATTGGACCAATAAGAGCGCTCCCGGAGCTTTAGACATTTTTTAAGATAGGACAAATTTAATACGCATAATGCCTAAAACCTGGTCTCTAATAATATAAAATAAATAATTTGATATTGACTTTGACAAATTGCACCCCTAAATGTAAACAATAACAACCATGAACTGTTGTTATATAGGTCAAGAGCGGATTGATTTTTTATTAATTTTAATTCTACTCCATCACAATAAAAACAGAGTAGTAAAACAGCATTAAAATATAATTTTATTACCAATTTACTCCCACGTTTATGGCGTCATTACGTTTAATATTACAGTGAAACGTTTTTTATGTTAGAGTAAAACGCAATTATTTGGTTTTATTTAGTTTTACGTTAAAAAGAGACACTGCTGAAACTTTTGCTGTAAATTGTTCAGCCATAACAATACACTCGCAGAATTTAGTCACTTGAGACGGGCAAAACGGTCCTACTTGAAGATAAAAAAGTTTGCCTTATTTGAAAATTACTGGATATTCATTTAAAGCGGAAAGTTCTTACTTTATTTTGTCTGGTTAAAAAGGTTGACTACCCCATTACAATTTCACTTTTGGGTTTTTTGTTGCAAAAGTACCGCAAAACAGGGTAAATAGAAACAAAATTATAATCATAATTGTTTAAGTTTATTTTTTTTTAATAAGTAAAATGTTAGTTTTAAAATTAATTAATTAAAATCATGTCGCATAATTTTCTGGTCAATAAAATATACCATTAAAGTTGACATTAAGTAAAAGGTTTTATTTTTAAGCAATTTTAATAAAAAAATGCAATTTAATTGGGCATTTTTATTTTAGTAGCTAGTTAAGAAGATAATAAAAAATATTTTTTAAAATAGCAGGTTTTTATTGGGTTTTAATCGCTTTAATTATACTGTTGTTTTATTAAAGAGTTTTAAGTTGTTTACGTTATAAAATACATAATACAGGGTGATTTATGACAAACTTTAGCACATTTGATGCGTTTTTGTTTTGCAAGCATTTATAAAAATATATTTCCATATTATAATTATAATCAAAAGTGGGCCCTTAACAAAAATTGCCGGTGGTTATGACAACAATAATTATTATTGTTTTGGATTATTAATTTTACAATTTTAGTAGAATTGAGGTTAGGTATATGACATTTTTAGTAGAAATAGTGTTAGGTATATGTCACTTTCAGTATAATTAGTGTTACGTATCCTTTCAAATTAACTATAGTTACAACCAAGGTTACATCCGGCCGGCGCGCGTAGATTTTGTTTTCTTACACATTAAGAAAAAATTGTTATAATTAACCCATCTATTATCTGCCCAGTTGGTCATAGAGCTTGAATTAAAAAAAAAATTATTTTAAATTTACAGTAAAACTTACAGTAAAACAGAATTAATTTGTCAAAAATGGCGAATGCGCAGGGATACACTGTATTGTATTATAGTAAAAAGTACTGTTTAAATTTTAAGCAATGAGAACTTTTTACTATTATAATACTACAAAACAGTTTATCCCGGCGCATTCGCCATTTTTGACAAATCAATAATATTTTATTACTTATTTTAAAAAATCACTTTACAGTGCAATAGGTATACATTTTTGGTCACATTATATACCTATTGCTTATTATAATATAGGTTATATAGGCCCAAATAAATCAATTACCCCAGCGGTTTGGCTATTATGTAAATTAATAATTATAATTAACGACTAACTTTTTATAAAAAAAAAATCTTAGTCTCACCTCAACAGACAAAGAAATCCTTTTTTATTTATTAAATAGGGTAACAATTAAGAATTTTACATTATATATTAATATTTATGTATTAATAATTATACAAGGTGTCCCTAAACTTACTGGCAAAAATTTGAGAGAAGATTGAGCAAGTCAAAATAAGACGAAAACCTAAATAAATAATTTTCCATATAATTACAATTGTTTGAGTAAACACAGTGTCGTAGAAACGGGGGTTGCTCTAAGCTCATTGTCCCTTACAAACTTTGAGGTTAGGTTTTTATAACATTTGATGCAATTTTTCGATTATTCAGTTCGGTTACCATTAAAAAGGTGTACCTCAAACTTCGATAAAATAAACCGTTTCCGAGATATTCGAGATTACAATAATTGTTATATCGCATTAAAGGATTAAAAGGTACATGAAACAAACTTATTGTTTAATTGAAAAAACTAAAGGACATTTCATGAGCCTCGTAATTTTTTTCCCTGACCGTCGCACAGTGGGCTAGAGAGCCAATTTAACGCGAAGAAATTATTTGGTTAAGTAATTCTTAGTTAATGTTAATTTTTTTGGTCTTATTGATAATATTTTAATAAAAATTACTTTTTACTACCAATAGAAAAACAAATCGACAATATAATACTTTAACAAAAGTATATTTGTGTGATGGCAAAATTAAGATCTATAGTTTTAATGAGTAAATTACAAAAATATAACTGAACTATATAAAAATAAAACCTAATTGTTACGAATGACAGTATTTTATAAAATAATATTACTTCTGGGCTTTCAGCGTTTTTCTATATTTTTTGAAAAAAAAAATAAATTTTTGAATTAAGTTTTTTTCGAGATCCATTTACTTTTGTAAATGCATACTCTACTAAGTAATTTAAAAGCAACTTTCTATTAAAATGCTTCAAACAAAAAACATTTGTGGCGCCTACTAGCACTTGATTTTAGATTTATTTAAAAGAATTTAAAAGCAATTAAAAACACTTAACAGAGAGTGTGAGAATGCGTGACATTTTTTAAAACCTTAGTATTGTTCATACATACATAAAAAATATGCAGCGCTTTCTTTATTGAGGTAGGGACAGTACAATAATTATAAAAACTTAACATTATTTGTTTCAGCCATAACGTATGACAGTATTGAAAACAATGATGGTCAAAAATTAAAAATAAATTAGGAATTAACATTGTAAGAGAAGCAAAACCTTCACGCGCAATTTACCAACACAAAGCAAGTAATTATAATTCTTAAATTTTGACTGGTTACCTGATAAAAATTCAACAGATTTGAAGGTGATATAACATTATTTGATTTGCTACAGATATTAAAGAATTAAAAATTCACTAAATTCTGTCGAAATAAAACACTTACTCATTTTAAATTTTCGCGCGCTGGAAGCGCTCTCTAGCCTAGCAAAAAGTATTAATATTCACTAGTTATCAGTAATTAATTAAAAATTATTAATTGTTATTAGTAGCTTTTTAATTTATGGTTTCCATCACCAATGTATGACAATATTTTTTACAATGATATTTCTTCTGGGCTTCCAGCGTTTTACTATTAAAAAAAAAATTTGAATAATTTTTTTTTTCGAGATACATCTATTTTTGAAAATAGGTAGTCTACTAAGTAATTTAAAACTTATTTTATATTGAAATTCTTCAAACTAAACACTTTTCACAAAGCTCCGTATGAGTTAGGGATAATGTATTAACTGAAAAAAATAAACAAACCATATTTGTTGCGCCTACTAGCACTTGATTTAAGATTTTGAAAGACAGAACGGTAAGCTATTAAAAAAACCTAAACACAAAGTGTGACAATGAGTGACATTTTTTAAAACCTTAATAATGTCCATACATACATTAAAAGTATGCAGCGGTTACTTTATTAAGGTAGTGACAGTACAATAATAATAAAAACTAACCATTATTCGTTCCAGCCATAACGTATGACAATATTTAATACAATTATAGTCAAAAAGTAAGAATAAATTAATAATAAACATTGTAAGAGAAGCAATACCTTTACGCGCAATTTATCAACAGGAAGCAAGTAAGTACAATTCCTAAACTTTGAATGGTTACCTGATAAAAATTCAACAGATTTGAAGGTAATTTAAAGATGTTTCATTATCTACAGATATTAAAGAATTCAAAATTCCCTTAATTTGGTCGAAATAAAACACTTACTTATTTTGAATTTCTTCGCGCTAGAAGCGCGCTCTAGCCTACTGTGCGTCGCATTAAAAAAAAATAGTTTTTTAAATTAAAAAATAAAATTTGTTATCATGTACCTTTTAATCCTTTAATGCGATATAACAATTATTGTAATCTAGAATATCTCGAAAACGGTTTATTTTAATAAAGTTTAAAGTTTGAAGTTTTAATAGTAGCCGAACTCAGTAATCGAAAAATTGCATCAAATAATATAAAAACCTAACCTCAAAGTTTGTATGGGACAATAAGCTTAAGCAGTTGCACTCAAACAATTCTAATTATGTATGAATATGTGTATTGGTAGTAAGTGACTGTTTGCAAAATATCACCTTTCCAAGTCTACCATAGTAGAAGTTATATTAAAAAAACTGATATTATAAGTAACGCTTTATCACCTGTATCTTGGAAACATTCGTAATTAGAAGAAATATTTATTTAGATGTTCGTTTTATTTTGACTTGCTTAATCTGCTCCTAAATTTATGCCACTAAGTTTAGGGACACCTTGTATAATAATTTGTATCCGAAATCGGCAGTAAAGTTCTACTTAATAGGAGTATTCTATGCAACCCATTATACATTTTAAGATGTGTCTACTGCTCCTCAGCAGCAACTAAATAACTAAAATAATATTTTAAAAAAAGCACTGTCGCGGAGTTCGATTGGACTATTTTATAAAATGTTTTTAATAAAAATAATAAGTTAATTTTATTAATTAGATTAAAAAATCGCCGCGGCCGGAAAATAAATAATAACCGTCGCAACAAACAGTATACGTAGACAAGTGTAGGAAGTGCTTCCTACATTCAAATTACATTTGATTTATCATCCATATTAATTACCTATTATTATTATTAAATGTGATTTTGGATAAAATTTAATATGTACCTCGGCATTAAAGTCATTTTTTTATCACTCAAGAGGTTATTTGCCTTGGCTTTCGACTCGGCAAATAATTTCCACATTCGTGATAAAAAATACGACTTTACTGCCTTGATAGATAAATAACTATTATGTTTTTTCCTCAATTTTATTCCCTTTTATACATTAAAAAAGAATTTCTATGTTTTTTAAAGTAAGGATTAAAATTTTGACAATATTTTTATTATAAATTAAATTTTTAATAAATTAATTTAAGCCCTTGTTTTGTCGCATAGTTTTATTATTAATCCTTGAATATGAATAGCAAAAATTACATACATTGGTTTCTTAATTAATTGTAATGTTTTTTTAGTATTGTTTAGCCTGATCCTGATATATGTCAAACACTTAGTAACGGAGATCTAGGCCGTTAAAATTTGAACAAAAAATGTTTTTTCTCATAAGTTCTGATGACACATGACAGTTGAGAGATGAGAGATGACAGGTAATAGGTGACAAATGACAGTTAACAGATAAAAGATGTGTCTGGACGCTGGAAAAATTAATTTAGAACATTTGTTATAAATTTGTTAAAAACGATCTATCAAACATATTAGCTTAATTTCATTTTTAATTAAAAACATGTTTTCAAAGTTTTAAACCAAAATGTCTCTAAACGAAGCCTCTAATCAAAATTTTTCAGGAAAATCTAGAGAAATATAATGTAACATTTTTTAAAAATAAATAGTGGGGTAAAAAAAATAGTGGAGAAAAATGGTACGCACCATTATCTACGCCCCTTATTGTGATAAAACGACACTATGGTTTGACAGACTTAATTTTAGTAAACTTTGGTAAATTTAAACAAAATCGGTTGAGTGTTTTAAAAGTCATGAAAAAAAAACGACCTATATCTCTGCATTTAAGATTTATGTGTTCTGATTCGTCTTATTTTTTTGGGATTTATCGATACTATTTTATTATTATTTAATATTTTATATAACCTATTTTTAGATACAAATAAAACTTACTTACAATGACTTGGCAGGGTTTGCATTTATATGCGTATGTTATTTAAAATCCAAAGTAAATTCTGGGAAATGCTTGGTTCCCTTGTGTTACACCTGACTTCCTAGCTAAATTATAAATGATGTTCCTGCTAAACAAGACAATATTTTATTTAACAGCAGTCTAAAAATAAATGCTATATTTTTCAGGATAGATTTTAATGAAATGCCTTAAAAACTAATTATTCAGGAATAAAAAGCACTTTAAACATCTCACAGGCATATAAGTCACAGGTGGAGAAGTTGCATATTTAAATCTGTCTTAAACACTTTATTTATATAACGATTTAAAGAATAAAATCAGTTAAGTCATCAGACGTCATCAAACGTCATCAGACCTTACATCTGTCAAAATAAATTTAGGTCACTTTTTTACAATTACATTATTTCTCCTTTATTTACTTTAATAAAAATTAGTTAGTAGGGGTCAAATTTTGTTTTAAATATATACGAGTTTATACAAAACTAGCCACCCTTAATAACTTTCGAGTTAGAGTAAATATGATCTTAAGCAAAAACAGGTCGATTTAGATATCGAGTAAAAAGTACAAAACCGGTGTTAATCAAATTTAATGTTGCTCCTTCTCACCTTCAGCCACTCTTACTAAAAATTTTTAAATGGTAGCATATACCTTGCGACATATCCTTTTAAACGAAGTTAGAACCAAAAAAAGTAATATAAATAAAACAAATAATTTCATAAAAAAATTATTTTAAATGTTTAATATGTGCTCCGTTATTTGCTAAACAATAATACAATCTGTTCTCAAACTTTTGTCGAACTTTTTAAAACGTCAGAAAAATAAAACGTTTCATGAGTTATCTGGCCACATTCTTGAACTATTCTTCGTTTGAGACCTTGAATGTTCTCAGGTGGTGTTTTGTAGACTTTGTAGACTATCCATCTTGTTTAGAGTACAAATATGTTTTCTTGTTCGTCCATCTGATTTTCTTATGACTGGGTAATAAGTGGGTCTATAACATTTTTAAGATCAAGATGCAATTGTCCAATCCAGTTTTCTTCGATAAAAAGCGGTTCAATTATTTCGTTGCCAAGAATACCATCCCATTGATCCCAATGATGTACATTGATTTTTTGAGGATACTGAGTATGATCCTCTAGAAAACATGTGAATTTTCATTGTCCCAGTACCTACAATTTTGTTTTATTAGAAAAAAAAGTAAATTCATCGATACAACAAATATTTTTTTTTATAAATGACAGCAACCCCAATTTTTTCCGTCATTTCTTAAAAAAACTGTATTTTTCTGTCGTAGTTATCTTTGCTGAGTTCCTGGCACATTGAATTTTATAAGGGAATAACTTGTTTATTATTAGCACCTTGTGAACAAAACGAACAGAAATATTTGTTAAAGCAGCTACTTTTTAAATGCATACAAATCCGAGCCCTACTGATAATATATACTTAGTACATTCGTAGAAACTATCTTAGTTGTACATACGCCGCCAATGTAGTAGCAAACTCATATAACCCAATGTTCCTTAATACCTTCTCACCCAGATACAACCACCTTTTTTTTAATCACCCCCGAATCAAGCCACCCTTCTATAATAGAATTCATAATCTTTAAATGAAAATACCCTTTAAAAAAATCATACCCTACAACCCCCTTAGCAAACCACCATGGACCATGGAAACTCCAAAATGTAACCTTTCTCTAACTAATTTTCCAAAAGAAAACACCAACCACAAATTCCTGAGAACATTATTTTATGAGACAATCGACAAATACCAAAACTACCATTTGATCTACACAGACGCTTCTAAAGCAGCCGATGGAACTGGAGCCGGGGTAACAAACCTTCAAGAACACCATCATTTTAACCTACCACCCGATCTTAGCATTTTTAGTGCAGAGTTATACGCCATCCTTGAGGCTCTAAAAACATGTCTTCATAAAGAACCCTCTACATCATTCTTAATCATATCTAACTCGCTAAGCTCCTTAACCGCTCTAAAACAACTATACCCAACTCATCCCTTTCTTACATTCATAAAAAATATCCTACATCGACTCAAATCTCATAACAAAAATGTTGAATTCCTATGGGTTCCATCACACGTCAATATACAAGGAAATGAATCCCCAGATATATTAGCAAAAGAAGCTATTAGAATGCCAAACACACGCACCATAAATGAGATTCCCAAATCCGATATAAAAAAAAGAATCAAAGATGAAATAAACAAAAAAAGGAATGAGCGCTGGCAAACCCAAAAAAAACAACAAACTTTTTAAAGTTACCCCGAACGTCTTATCTTCCGTTAAAACCCCTATTAAAAGAAAGGACCAAATAGTCTCCCGTCTCAGGTCCGGCCACACCAAACTGACGCACGAATACCTTTTAAAAGGAGAAGTCCCACCCAACTGTGAAAATTGCCAAGTTCCACTGCCCATAGAACACATTTTTACTACTGCCGAAAGTATCAAGCCTCTCGAGACAAGTTCCACCTACCAAAGGCCATCAAAGAAATTCTCTTCAAGTCTAACATGGTCATCAACTTTTTGCACGAAATTAACATTTACAACAAAATATAATGTTATACATATGATAATAACCCAAAGTGGTTGATGCATTTCTATAAAAAAATAAAAAAATATATATACATACATATTATTATACTATATATACTACGAAAGCGTACTGGGGTCACAAAATTATAATAAATTTTTTTTTAATATATTGGATTCATTTCCAATATATTAAAAATAAATCCAATATATTGGAAATAAATTCAATATATTGAAAATTTGGCTTTCTTTTTTTACCCCTATAGGGGCGCTAATTTCCAATTTATCGCCGCCGGTAATGCAGTTACCGTTACAGTCAAATTTTATTTCTGTTGACAGCAGATTTTCTTGGTTTGAACCACAGATTATAAAGGTTTGAACTTACTTAAATAAAAATTAATAAATATGAATGAAGAAAATGCTTGCAAGTATTGTGACCGGTCATTTTCTAATATATATGTAAAATTTAAGAAGATATATCTTTATTTATGCACATTAGGGTGTCCCTTATTTTTATTTTTTTTACGCATACCCTCTAATTATATTTATTACTTGTTTATATACTCCCAGTAAAAATTTCAGCTCATTCTATAAACGGGAACCCGTGCCGACTTGCATCTGAACCCTCCGTTAGCCAACCTTAGGCGCGCGCGGTATTTTGTAACACGAAACACTTTAAAAAGAAGATATACTTCATGACTGTATTTTTCTAATGATTTTATTAAATATGATTACTAATTAATATTATTGCTTTTGTTTCTATCATTTGTTTCACTAATTTAGTTGATTTTATCCCTTAAATATATTAATATAATAATTAGTATTGCTAAAATATACTGTTATATGAAATTTAATATATATATAAGGGTCACATAATAACAAAACACAAAATAACTTCGCGACCAACCGTGTTACAAAATACCGCGCGCCAAACGTTGGCATTTTCCTGGTTAAATGAGTTTTATTCGTGGAAGCTCAAGAAAGAAATCGAAACTAGGACGAAATTCCTCTATTGTACATACACGGGTTTGGTTTGGGGCAGTAAGTATTTTTTGTGTTGTATTTTACCCATTAAATAAATAATTCTTCTGTTTTATAGTTAGTTGATCGGCTGGCTGGAGATTCCAACAAAACAACAGTGTAAATAGTTAATTTAATTATTGAAAGACTTAAAAAAATAAAATACAAAAGTATTTAAAGTGAAGCTATTGGGTTTTTGTTATTTATGAAATATGTACAAAGGCGGACATAAAATTACGAACGACGCGTCGTGTCAAAAAATGTCAATGCAAACCATCAAATAATGTCCATGCAAACCATCCTTTATAATAAATGTCATTATTATTGACTTTTTTATTTATAATTTAAAGTTTTTTTATGTAATAATCGTCATCTTAAATATATTTAGTGTACTAAAATACAATGCCATCTGTATCTTACTTGACAGGTCGTTCGGAATTTTATGTCCGCCATTGTAACTAAAGAAATCATCATTTATCATAGTTATCTAAAACTACTCTATTTTATTTTTTATTAAAACTCCATTTGTTTTAATACATTTATTATAATAATTATGAACATCATTATTTTACATGAAAAAAATATTAAACTAATAAAACATTTAGGTAATCCTGTTTTTCTTTTTTTTTTCAATAATGTAATATTGGTTTGATGAATGTAGGTATTGTAGGTTTGAGTTTTATATCAAACACCATAACATCTTTCCTATGTGCTGCTATGGCTGAATTGGCGAAATACTTGTGTATTTGCAAGATTATTTTACTTAAAACAAAAAATTAAAAGAACCATTGTGATTACACATTAATCCCGAAACCATCTACATTGCAAAAAACTGATAACTGCTTGTCTCATCTTTGGTAATCACAGTAGCTTGCAGGACAAAAGCCACCAATCTTGTTATTGTTGTATTTTGAAGTGTCAAATTCCAGTTACTCTGATTTTATATTGCCAGAATGGTGACAACCATAATTTTAATAATTTCACAGTAATTGTAAGCATTTTCTTTCATTTATATTTATAAATTTTTATTTTAAGTAGGTTAACGTAAAGTAAATTTAATTTACGTTTTAAACAAACCATGGTTTGCAAGAAAATGTGCTATCAACTGACAGTAACGGTACCTGCATTACCGGCGGCGATAAAATGGAAATTAGCGCCCCTATAGTAGTAAAAAAAGAAAGCCAAATTTTCAATATTGAAAATAAATCCAATATATTAAAAAAATAATTTTATTATAATTTTGTGTAGTATAATAATATTTATGTACTCGTATATATTAGGGTGCTTCATTTGAAACGAACATATTTTTTTTCCCGCTGACACATGAAAATTTTGTTCCTTGTATCGAAAAAAAAATTCCCTGAAAATTTGAGCCCTTAATTTTAATTTTCAGTGGTTCCTCTCGATCGATGTATATTTCCCATTGAAATAACATGTAAATCATGATTTTTTTAATTAAAATTAACATAGCTCCGTTTGATTTTATGGTATTTCATTGCGATTAGTCAGAATTTGTAGTATATTAGTGACTCTTTGAAAGTGCCCACCAACATTTTTTTGTCCTTGAACCCGTCTCATCGGTCTCTGCCTCGAAACCCCAATTTTCTCAAAAATTGTTATATTTTCGTTTTTATCAACAAAACAGTTGACTTATGAAAAAAATGATCAGAAAATAATTTGTAGGAAATTAAATTTCCTACAAAAATATCCCTGTATGAATTTTCTGAGGTCCATAGTCCAAAAGGTATAAACAGTTTAATGTATTAAAATCTAAAAAAAATATGAAATTTTAATTTTTATTGTATGATTTTTCAACTTACACTTTTGTTTAACAAAGTTAACCTCATTCAACTTTTTTTTAAAAAAAAAAGATCGGTAATATTGGGAAGAGATGTTAAAAAATTTTTTTCATCGCCTTATCTTCAAGAGTAGAATGTCTCATGTGAATTTCTGATATTTATGTGTTGTTGAGTTTGGGTTGGTTTGGTTTTATGACGTAACTAAAGTGCCCTTAACATGTATACAGGTACAATTTATTATTATTAATATTTTATTATATATATATATATATTTATTTATAGTTCAACTGTTTTGTTGATAACAACGAAAATATAACAATTTTTGAGAAAATTGGGGTTTCGAGGCCGAGACCGATGAGACGGGTTCAAGGACAAAAAAATGTTGGTGGGCACTTTCAAAGAGTCACTAATATACTACAAATTCTGACTAATCGCAATGAAATACCATGAAATCAAACGGAGCTATGTTAATTTTAATTAAAAAAATCATGATTTACATGTTATTTCAATGGGAAATATACATCGATCGAGAGGAACCACTGAAAATTAAAATTAAGAGCTCAAATTTTCAGAAAATTTTTTTTTCGATACAAGGAACAAAATTTTCATGTGTCAGCGGGAAAAAAAAAATGTTCGTTTCAAATGAAGCACCCTAGTATATATATATATATATATATATATATATATATATATATATATTATTTATTTATTGAATTTATTTTTAATATATTCGATTTATTTTCAATATATCGGAAATAAGTCCAATATATTAAAAAAATAATTTTATTATAATTTCAGTACGCTTTCGTAACATACCCTTATTATTTTAAATAATAACTTATTTATAATATATTATGGTCAGCTAAAATATTTTTATGAGCCGAAAATTTTCGCGCTTAAAGTTGTTTTTTAACTCCACTTACAATTTTATTTATTTTAACTTATTTCTTATATCAAATTTTCACCTTATTACACTGTTTAAAATAACTGTGGTGTAAAGAGTAATATTAAAATGGTGTCAAAATCCAACACCAAGTGGTGTTAATATAACACCATGAATTATGGTTGAAAAAAAGGAATAGTTCATTTATTAATTTGGTTGACCCATAAGTATTTATTTTTGTATTTTTTTTATTTTTATCAACTGTGGGAGGGTTAATATAAACAAAGATTAGTCTGACGGTACTAAACCAGATAGTTTTTTTTTATTGGTTAAATTAACCCAGAAAACTTTAGTGAAACCAACCCGCTGTATGGTTCACTTTACTAAATATGTTATTTGTTTGTTTGTTAAAACGATTAAACCAATTTGCCGTGCATTCCCGGTTGCATAGTGTGTACCGATCGCGGCAAAGGCGGTGTGGATCACCTGATCACGGTGCTGTTCTGAGAGGTGATTTTTGGACTTTCTGTGAAACCTAATTTTTTTATATTCTTGTTAATTAGGTCATAACTAAAATTTTAAGAGCAAAATAAAAAAAATTTGACGGTTAATTTTGTTTTAATTGGATGTTTATTAAAAATATGTATGCACACTTTCAATTCTCCAATTAAAACTTGCGATTTTATTTAAATATTATCATAACTTTTTAAATCAGATTAAAGATTAGTTAATTTCCTAAAAAAAGGTGTATACATCTTTTACTGTTTTGTTGTAATAAACGTTTAAAGTTTTAATTTAAGGTTAAATGTATAGTATACATTTATTAAACAATAATTCTAAGGGTGCCACATTTTATTTAGGGCCGATTTATTCATTTTTGATTTTTGTTTATAAAAAACACTTTAAAAAACTAAACAAAAATTATAGAATACGTATACTGAAAATGACAATTCAAACATCAAATAAATTTTTAATAGATCTAAGTTTCATGGCAACCTTTAAGGATATATTAATTAAGGGAACATAAATGTATACTTCAAAGGTTAGATTAAAAGTTTGAACGTTTATTGCAACAAAACAGTAAAATATATAAAAAAAATTGTAAAAATCTTTTTTTTTAGTTATGCAAATATTAAATATTTAAATTAAATCGCTAGTTTTAATTGGATAATTGAAAGAGTGCATAATATTTTTAATAAACAGCCAATTAAAACAATTCAAACCGTCAAATTTGTTTTATTTTGCTCTTAAAATTTTAGTTATGACCTAATTAACAAGAATATAAAAAAAATAGGTTTCACAGAAAGTCCAAAAATCACCTCTCAGAACAGCACCGTGCTGATGTTCTTAAATCTCGCCTCTGTTGACTTACGTGAAGAGTATATAAGCTCAGGTAGTCCTTTGCTTTGGTGTGACACTACAAGTTGTTCGATACTAAAGAGACCTTAAATAGGTGGAAACAGCTGTCAATACTTGAAGTATTTTAAGTTAGTGGAACGCACTAAAAACATTATCTCTAGCGAGTTGAAGGTTCCATTTTCAGGAATAATACCACTGGTAATATACTAGTAATGCGTCAAGGAACTTCCTGTTTCCTTTTTTTTTCTTTTTTCTGTATAGTATGATTTAATTTGACCAAAAACACCTAATATTTAACACTAAAAAGGAGTTCAATTTACACCAGGTAAAATTTATTTTAATACTGTGTGAAAGTTAAATTAACACTATTTTAGTATTTAAATTTACACCGTACCAACGAACCATATTTAACACCATTTTGGTTTGTATCGATATAGACCATGTATGGTGTTAATTTGGTGTTAAAATGGTCATGAAATTTTGAACAGTGTAGGAACTTATTTTGCGGCTAGGTGCACTCTCGTGCTTCTGGTAAACAGTTTTAATAATATTTAAAGAAACTGATAGCGAATGGTATATAGCTTTTAAGGTTGTAATTATCTCAATTAAAAATTAAAAATAGCATTAGATATACACCAGGTCTTCTTTAACCCCTCTTGGTGACATTGCTTTCTTAGCATCAACTATTCTTCTTCAAATTGTCTGCATAATAGCCATGTGCTCTATCTAGTGAGAAATGATTGTGGAGACAGTTTTGAATTGCAAAAAAGCTATGCAAGTGGGCCCTTCTATAAAAACTTTTTTCACGTTTAAAATTGTTGTATTTAATGCGATATATAAACTTCTTATAGTGTATTATCGCTATGTACATTAAATTTAACCCTTCGCCGGCCTTAACCATGTAATGTGCAGCATCTGAGATAAGCAGTAGCACATATCGTCAAATTTAACCCATATATAGTCAACAATTTCACTTTATATTTTTTAACGGTTTGTAAAGAAACCTATGGCAAATAATTATTCTCCCTGTGGACTCATATCGTATGGAAAGTTTGGTATACTTTTCCAAAGTTTCTTTCAGCGTTGCAACCTATTAAGTGGAATCCCCGAAGGATGACAACTATTAAGGTTTTTCCTCCAACACTTTTGCATTAGTGCTACAGTTTTTTAATAAAACAAATATATAAATTAATTTAATTCTTACACATTTGTTAGGCACCACACTAGATTCGTTTAAACCATGACCTACCTAACGTGTAAGGCTTACAGTGTAGTAAGGAATTGAGGTCGACGGATTCAGTAGAGTCGGTCAGTTGTTTAACTGTGTTTTTTATCGGTACTGTCGATGTTTTGAACGGGCCGACTATACTTATTATCGTTGTCGTTATTATTGTTGTTAACCAGTGGCTGATACTCTGTATGTATATGTTTATGTGTTAAAATACAAAAATAATTCCTTACAAGTTTAAACTTAAAATAACGCATTTATTAGGGAAAACTAATTAGATTCCAAAATGTTAAATAATCCGAGCCCAGTATATAAAAATAGCTGTAATTTATTGTTTTTCCGTGTTCCACTAGTGTCACAATATTTTCATTGTTCAACTAATGTAACAATAGTTTACTTTGTTAATCACTTTCAAATGAGTGTGGGACAAAAACTTGTATTACCTACTTGCATATAATATGTATGTATTATTCTATTATGTATTTTAAACTTACATTTTTTTATAAAAGAAAACTTAGTCGCAGAGTGTTTTAATGGTCCCTTAAAAAGCGGTTATAATTTTGGTAATCCTTTTGCAAAATATCATCTTACAAAGGTCAATGTTTTATAAACTGTCGTATTAGGGTTTTTATTAATGAAACACGATATTTCACACCTTGCCATCACTTAAGCTGTTGTTTATTTATACACGATGTGGCCAGACATACAAAAAGCATAAAAGTGTATTTGTTTGCCATCGTATTAATGCTATAAAGCGTATTTTGTCCTTTGGACCCCAAAGCGACGTGCAGGACCCGACATTTGTTACGGTGACAGTTAAATGGAATAATTAATTGAAGAAAAGCAAGTTTGTTTCAAAAGATTTAATCTGGTGCTTTTAATGACCCAAAGCATACATGGTTTACAAAGGTTTTCCAGCAAATTACAATAAATGATAACAACAAGAAACTCGTTCCGTTTTAAACAAAAAGTTGATTTTATTTTTTATTAAAAATATTCTCCCCATTTTTAATCAGAGTATTTTATACAAAATAATTTGTTTTTTTAATTTATGCTTTAGTTAATTTCCATCGTTTTATTTATGTTTATATCCTTTATATATATACAGGGTGTTTCTTTTAACTTGAGACAGCTCAATATCTCGAGAAATACGCATTTCACGAAAAAATGTCTTAAATAAAAGATTAATGTGACCAAAGAGGACACTATATGTTAATATATGGGGTATTCCATGCGAAATCGACCACTTTTGAACCCGACCCTTTTCGATCTGGCCAAAAGTTTTCCATTCTTTTCTACCCTTTGAAAATTTTTTCAATTTTTTTTATCCAACTCCAAAAAAGTTAAAAGTTAAATTTTTCAAAAAAATAGTTTTTTATTTTCAAACAGCCATAACTTTTTCAAAAATTGACCTTTTGGTATCTTCTTTTTTTAAATTTTTGTTTTTAAATGATTTTTTTGAAAAAATAGACAAAAAAAAATTTACATGATCAACTATGAAATTTTTTAACAAAATCGTTATTTTTGAGAAGTTCGTCATTTTTTATTTTTTTTTCTCAAAAATAACAATTAAAGTACCTATACTGACTAGGATTAATGATTTTCAGGGTACTGATTTTTACATGAATTACAAAATTCCAAAGTTAAAAGATCAAATTGTAAAACTATACCAATTTTTAAGGCATAATTGTAAGAAAACGGTTCATCTGACGGGAAATTCCAATTAAACCCTTTTTGTAGAGCATTCAATTTTCTTTAAAAAATATTCTCAAGTCAATTTTGTTAAACTCAATGATTTGGGAGTTCTAATACAAAAACTTGCTCAGGAAAAAAAAATCTAAAATTGCGAAGATATACCTCTTAATATTAACATTATGGACTCAAACTTTCACTATAATTTTTTTTGTCACCCCAAACAATATTTTTAATGGCTAGTATACTGTATATAGTATGTATAAAATATTCTCAAGTCAATTTTGTTAAACTCAATGATTTGGGAGTTCTAATACAAAAACTTGTTCAGGAAAAAAAATCTAAAATTGCGAAGATATACCTCTTAATATTAACATTATGGACTCAAACTTTCACTATAATTTTTTTTTGTCACCCCAAACAATATTTTTAATGGCTAGTATACTGTATATAGTATGTATTGTAATTTGTTTATAGACCCCGAACCAAGATGGGGGATTACCTTTTTCTTTGCAACCCTCTTGATATAGATTTTAAATGAAAAGGTTTGATAAGTAGAAAACAGTAAGGTAAGTTTGTTATACTAAAGCCATGATATGGGTATAAAATGAAAGGGTTTCTCGAGAAGAATACCTGACGTCAATCTAAAATTAATATGGCGTATATAACAAACAGACTAACCAACAAAATGAAGACTAAAAGTAAAACAGATTATTAGTTAAAAAAACAATATCCATATGGGATAAAATTATTTAAAAGTACATACTTTTCAAATAAACGTAACCCCTTGCTTTTTGGCATGGTCATTGAACATTAAGAAGTCTATAAATACTATTAATTTAATTATACATTTTTTAAGTAAATAACATTATTTTTTTAGTGCGTTAAAATGTGGTTTTTAATTTTTAAACTATTAATTTACTTTTATAAAATTATATTTAAAATCCTTTACACAAAAATTGTGTCTTGGGACCGGAAATTATATGTTTTGACTTAATTTGGTTGCCTATTTTTAGCAAACCTGGCAATTATTATTATTTATGTGCGTTTTTGCATGCACGAAAAATATATATAATGACAGGCGATTTGGGGTGAAAATGTTAAAAGTAAGGTCATGCTTAACTTTACCTGTAGTTATTAAATATATTATAAACTTTTTAGGTAGTATACAATTTTTATCTACTCCTATTGCATAAAATTGGGTTTTTTGCATTATTCACGTTGTCAGGCATCAGTGATTGGCCCATTTCAATATTTACTGTGATTTTAATCAATCGGTTTAAAATTGTAGGCGACTATAATAAAATTTAAAATTAGTAAAAAGTGAGGTTAACCATTTGACAGATGTGTGAATTTATTTATTTATTTTTGAAAATCATTTAAGTATCTACTTATTGGAGTAGATAAAGAATAGTATTACACTCAAGATTATGCGCATTATTCACTCTGATAATTTGAGGCTCAAGTCTAGCGACTCGAGAGGCAAACCTCATCCTATATTATATCTCTTATAATAATATACTATTATTTAATTTGTGTGTTTTTATAATCTTATTACTAAACAAAATATAAAAAGACGCAAAAACCCATTGACCTAAATAAAATCTATTATTTTAAAATATCAATATTCTTGTATGGCGCGGAAATTTGGCTTGTTTTTGTTTATGGCTTGTCTAAAACATTTCTTTCACTTCATTTAGCTTATATTTGAAACGTAAATATTTTATTTTAAAAGTTATATTTATATTTTATGACTATAAAGCATTTATAAAATTAGTTTTAATCACAGACCTACAAACAAGTTGGTCTGTGGTTTTAATATAATTTTAAGAGAGTTTAAAAAAATATGTTAAGGGGTTTTAAACAGGTTATAATAATTTTTGGGCATTTTTAGGACTGTATAGTTCTATTTTTTTATAATTTTAATCATTTCTAGACAGTTTTGTGGTATTTAAGACATTTAATTTTTATATGCAAACCACTTTTTGTATTTAATTAAAATGTTATACAAATTTACTATATACTAAGCTTTTTAAAGCTTAAAAGCTATTTATGCATGTAAAACAGTTATTTAATAAAACATTTTTTTATAAATAAATGTGTCAAAATATTATAAAATTATTATTTTAAATTAATAAAATAATTGCTACATGTATTTTGTGCTGCCTATAACAAGGTAACATTGGTAAATATTTATTCGGTTTAGAAACGATGTAGTTTAAATGGAATATAAAAACTATGTTTAACATTTTAATTAAGTTAGAATTTTTATAGAATATTATGTATTAAGTTTAATAAACGCCACTTTAGTCAATAATTTTATTTAGGCACCAGGGAGCTTACGGGCAAGTGCTTAATTAAATGAGTTTTTAGAAAAGTTTATAAATGAGTTGTATAGAGCGACATCTATAAAAAATAAAGTAACTCGCGTAACAATTTCTGCCAGTCAAAATGTCAAACTTGTATTTATAAATCAAAATTTATCCCCTAAAAATGAAACAACCGGTTAAATGATGATATAAAAGCAGTTTTTCACAGTGAAAGTGAAACCACGGTGGATTCTTAATCCGACATTTTTAATACTTTTAGTTAAATCTAGTTTACTGCATATAAACTTTTTAAATAGGTATTAGCGTTGAGAAACTATTTTATACTTTTTTAACATTTGACAACTGTTAACTATCTTAAAACTAACTTTTAAATTAAATTATATTTTAAGTGATCAAATGTATTATTAAAAGTTGTCTTTTTTATTCACACGGAGTGTTCTCTGTTTTCTGTTTTGGAAATGGTTACCAAAAAATACATTAAATTGGGGACATATTTTATATAAGGGGGTAAGCGCTTTAACTAAAAAGTGGTAACTACAAAACTGAATAAATAAAAAAACGTAAAAATACGTCTTCTACGCATGTGGTAATTTCGAAGGGTCGACGTACAAAACCTAAAACTACTGGAAAAATACTAGACAAGTATGACAGACGAAAACAACAAAAACAAAGAGTAGGTATAAATAATAATATTTAAGGTTATGGCTTGTCTTTATTACACGTGCAATACACGCGTGCGTAAAGCAAGAGTTTCATAGAAATAATCAATAAATATTTTAATATTACCAAACACTTTTTCGACCTAAAAAATTAAATAGGTAAACGATATTTACCTTTTTTTAGTTGGTTTTCGTTGAAAATGTTTTGTTAGAGGATTTAACAATTATTATATCCAGAACTGCAATTTTATGGGACTTAAATTCATTTTATATTTTGTTCGGTCCTGGCCTGGGTTTGAATCCGAGACGACCTTTGCATTTGAGGTCCGAAGTTTTGACCACTAAGCTACTTTGTTTTTAATTATCTTTACTTCTTTAAAGTCAAAAAACTATTTAATTACTTAACATAAAAGAGCTTTGTACTATTAGCTAAATAATGTTGACAAACGATAGTCCGACTATTTAATATCTCAAAGGTATTTGATTTAATATTGATTGCAGTAAATAATCGTCACAAATGGACGCCTTTCTTCAGAAAGGAACAAACCCACAAAACTAAAAAAATCGAGATCTTTAGCCTGTGAACTAATTAATTATGTAAAATTTATCTGCAAAATAGGCCAAAATGCAAGTGTAGTGAAATCTATTAATTATCGAACCAACCAACATTCAATAATATATGAATCTGTAGAATAGATCCAAGTGGGTTGGATCTTTTCTGCAAAATAGTATTAAATCATAAACATCTATGGATTAAATAAATTTTATCAAATATCAAATTTTGACAGTCAAAATAGGAGCAAGCATAATGTGTTGTTTTGTTCTTCCAAACGACTTTTAAGATGTCGAATGTGCTCTAAAACATCAACAGAGACTATATTAAAGTTATTGAAGAATGCCGCAAAAAAAATAAGATAATAGTTACGCGCTTGAGTCCCACAGATTTTTATGGCACAGCAGAAATTGAGAAAAAATTAATATGTAAGTTTGATATCAATAAAGAAAAGGTGAGCTGGTTAGGGGCGCGTGAAATATGCCTTGATAAAACCAAGCCATTTTCAATATTAAAAAAAAAAAGTTTTTAAGATACATCATATGTTGAGATAGACATAAAAAAACAGGTTGGTAGACCCACTACCAAATCCTTTAAAGATTTTTTGCTTCTGATGTGGCCAAATGGTAAAAAAATATCTATACCTAAACTACAAGATATAAAATCCGTAATGCGTCTGATACCCCAGGATTGTAAACATTCTTTTAGTAGCTTACGAGGTGAGGAGGGGTTAGAAGATGATGTGGACGAATTCACAGGGACTCCCGACTTTTAAATAGAAGCAGAAAGTCAAAAGTAACTGATATTACTATTTTAATTGTAATATCAGATAATTTAAGTTTTAATTAAATTTTGTTTATTGTTTGAAAATAAATAATTGTCGTTTTCCTTTAAATACATACATTTGACTTATAATCAGATAGTAGTTTCCATAAATTGCAGAAAGGAACCAACCAACAAAAGCCTATTTTTTTCATTACCTTTACACATAATATCAAAAATTCGAACTGAAGAAATTATTTCATTTTAAGAGAGTATACACACTTTAGTCTATAAACTATTGTATTTCATGACTAATTTTTTGTATGATAATAATTAGTTTTTTAATTATTTGATATATCATTATTCAAGAAAAAAGTTCAAGGTGTATAGTAACATCTAACCAATGAAGATATGTCAATAGCTGTTGGAATGCTTGAAGCATGTGCGACCCAACAAGCAGTTTCCGCTTGGCTAAAAACATCACAAAACGTAAGTAGCTTGTTTCAACATTATCAAGACACCAACATTGTGAATAAAAGACGCCCAGGCCGAAAAAGGCTTAAAAAGGCAAATCCGGTTTATCGTTTTGCAGGTCAAAAGAAACTGCATCTGAGTTGGTTGCTGAATTGCAGTTGCCACTTAATGTGACGTGCTCAGACCATCAGAAGACATTTATGCTAGACGCACTCTTTGTCCGCTGGAAATCGAGTAGTTGATCTTTTGAGGGTCCAGGACCATTAAAATTGATCTGATGAACAATGAAAATGGTCCACGGTTTTGTTTAAAGATGAATCTCTGTTTGACCTGCATCCAGACTCAAGATGAACAAGGGTATGGCAATGTCTTCAGTTACCGTGAGGGAACTGTTATGGTGTGGGGTGGCATCAACGTTGGATAAACAAGTTATCTTATTTCACTTTAGGGATCTTAAAACTTAATAGATTATCGTTACGTAATCCTTCAACTTCTCGTAATACCCTTGCTGCATACCTAAACAGTGCACGAATAATAAGTGATTTTTTGGTTAAAGAAAATATGGACTTTATTTCATGGCCAGCGCAATCCCTGGACTGGAACCCGATTGAGCATCTATGAGACATGTTACAAAGGCAGGTTATGCGTACAAATCTAATTTTAAATAATCGTCAGGACCTATTTTTAGTTTATAAAGAGAATGGATCAAGAGGAAACTAATGCAATAATTTTAAGCATAAACAGACGGCATTAAACATTTAATAGAGCTATTTTCGTTATTTTGCATATTTTTATGACTTTTTGGTCCAAAATTATAAAAATTTATGTAAGAATATGTGTATTTGAATAAAAATATAGTATTTTTTAAATTTTTACAATTAATTCTAGAATTTTTTATGCGTTTATTATGCAAATTAATTCCTTACGAATAAAAATATTGTATAGCATCTTTTCACTTTATGTCAAGGACAAATCAAAAGGATTGATATTTGGATTTTGAATGTGTGTAAGTAGGAATAAAAGGCTGAAAAAGAATTAATTACAGATAAGTTTGTACACTTAAAAAAAATCATGTCATGAAAAACAAGGAAATTATATGCATTTAAATAATTATAATCGGGTATATTTGCTTCAAATAGAATTTTTTTTTTTCATACATTTACCAATAGTTTAACAATGTATTTAAACACTTTTAAAGTGCACCCTCTTTAAAATATGTATAAGTAAAGAAATCTATTTATTTCATGCTATTAATTTAATGAGACACACCAATGATGCAAAAAATATTTGAATCCATTTGAATCCATATGAATAATAATTTATTATTTTTCTTTTTATTGATTTTATAACATTTTTTCTTTGAGTGTATAATATATTAACATTGTTAGTATCTCTAAACATATTATAATGAGAATCTAAAAGGTTAAGATAGTCGTTGCTTAACTTTGTTAATTTGTAATACACCGCAATTACTTTGGCCAATTAGTTGAGATTGGGATTTTTAATTCTTTAATAACAATAAAATACATAATTTATTATTATTACGTTAAGTTTTTCGTAGGCTATTTAATGCAAATTATGTGTAAATATTTATTATCTTTGAGTCTATAAGGTTTTATATGTTGGTTATGTATTTTTTTTCTAAGTGAAACAAGTTGTAAATAATTTTAGAAAAGTGTACATTTTATAGACTCTATGGTATACTATATTATAATTTTAAATCCATATTTTATTATTAAATTTAATAAACATTTAATATACGTTCTGTATCAAAAACGCTTTACCGTACAGTTCAAAATATATTCTCTCTTAAAATGAATTAGTCAAAAATAACTAATTATAAGTCATATTTGACTAATTGTCATACCGAAAAAGCAGTCACTAATAATTAGTCAAATTCTACTGAATGAAATAATCAAATTAGTAGATTAAAATTTAAAAAAGTTCTTAGTTTGAACTCAGGTCTGTCACTTGTCAAGCGGATATCATAACCAATGAGCCATCAGTCACTTTTGTAAAAACACTTTTATTTGTCTATAAATATTGTTTATAATATTTTAAAGTTGAATATATTTTAGTGTTGCTGTTTTGAGCTAAACTTTTTAAATTTCTATTTAAGAGCCTATAGGCATGCATGCCTATATGCATTTAACTCAAACAATAATTTGTTGTTGGCAGCAAACGATTAAAAAAATTAGTTACTTTTAAGTCTCAGAAATAGTCATAGATGGTGACTTATCTTAAATTAGTCAAACTTTAACTATTTATGTACCGTAAACACGGGTGGCTTTAGCTCACTTTCAAACTTAAGCTTAAAATTTTTATGGTTTTAACAATCATAAACATAAAATTTTGTATACCAAAATTTGAGTCTTGAGTTGCTCTTACATAATAACTATGTTATAATATTACATAGGGCTGAGTTTCGAAAATAAAAATTAAAAACTGGGTGTGCAAAGTTACCCCCTGGTTGCGGGTAACTTTGTCCCACAGCGTATTTTCCGTATAAAATTAACTCAATATTTTATTTTATTTTTATTAGACACTAAGTCTTGTTAGTAGCGATATATATCTATTGCAAGGGATTACCGATAAAACAAAATAAAAATTCGACCTGTAGTTAACCAAGAATCATCATTCCAAAGGATTGCGCATAATATAGAAATTGTAACGCGTGTATTTCTAAGAGTTTTGCACTGATGCGATATATACAATTTTAAAGTGTAATAAATCTCATTTCTTTCTTTAAAACATTGATTTTCCTGTAAACTTAATAGAATCGCTCAATTGACAGGTTTAGACCAACAAATTATAAATGTTAATTTTATCGAGCGCGAAAAGATTTTTCATAAAAGGGTTAAAGTCACCCGCGGGGTGCAAAGTCACCCGTGTTTACGGTAGTTAAAAATAACTATTTAAAAGTAAAAACGACTATTTTATTAGTAAAAAATGCTGGTACTAATTCAAATAGTAAAATTTTGACTATTTTATTTTTTAGAGAGTTGACTTTCGTTTATATAAGTAATATTTTCCAAAAGTAAAAAATAGAATCCTGGTGACCAATTGTAAATAACATTGTTTGCATATTCTAGAAGTTCAGCGCGTGCTCTTCATATTTAATTAACATTTTCTCGACAAAGGCATACAGTTCTTTTAACGGAAAATAAGCACTGAAATAAAAACTCTTTACGCCGCGATATAAAAGTATGCCAAGCGTTTTCCGCAGTGTATTTTAAGGATATTGAACTCGAAGTACAGGACGTAGATCAACTAAATTTTTTTGTTTTATTTTGCATTGCCATCCTTTGTGTTTAGCTGCATTATTTTCGAGGAAACGAAGAAAGGATAATTAAAAGCAGGATAATACGAAAATAACACTTTTTTGTTTTTCTTTGTTTGGTTGAAGAATAAAACCTTTTTCTCGATTGGTAAATATTTTTAAAAATTGTGTTTTTAAAATAGCTGGATAAATATTGCGAAAAATCAGGTTTTTTGTATTGTAATAAAAAGATACCGAAAAGCATTAAAATTTATAGATATACCCATTAAAAATTATAAACTTTCCATGGTGTCAAGAGGTAAATTTAGATTTTATTTATACAATTGTGAATGGTACCTACTAAAATTTAAACAGAAACGATATATTATTTTACACTTCTAAGTTAATTATATAATATATAGTTTAATAGATTATAAAACAATATTTACGTGGTCACTATAGTGAACCTATGTATTGATTTTAATTAGATTTTATGTAAAACGTGCCCAGAATTTCCTAAAGATAATAATTAGTTTATTGTGTCTACCTAAGCGCAAATACTTTATGAACAGTAATTTTATAAACATAATTTTTAGACATTAAAAAAAAAATTATTATTTTATAAAGTTCTAATACAGTTTAGGCATTGGGCATTTAAGTTTCAGTACTTTTTAATGGTAATTTATTATTAATAAAGATACTAATTATTTATTCTTAACAAAAGCAGTATAGAAACATAACCGCTTGTGTAAAGTGCATTAGGCATAAAATAAGGGAGTACTGTGCAAAAGTTTCGCTACATATGTAGTAGGGTGTCCGTTATTTACATTGAATAATATTTTATAAAATTGTATAAAATTTTGTAAAATTTTACAGAAATAAATAAAAAAAGTAATCGTAGTAAATTTGAGTAAAACTAGTACCAGATTCTTTTAATGTAATAAAAAAAATTAATTTATCGGAATCTCTTGTCAATAATTTTTACTTATTTATTTCAATATTTTTAAATTTTTTAATAATACAATAAAATCACATATTTTCAAAAATTAACAATTTATTTTTATAAAAATAATGATAATTTTGCAGTCAAAGTAAAAAAATCGAAAAAATTACCAAGGTTCAACTTTAACCTTAAATAACTTTTAAACTAGTGAATTTATGGAAAAATCATAAGAGAGCTTTTTTGTACAGCGTTAAATTTTCCATAATAACTTACTCAGGAGAAAAAAAATTAAATATAAAACGTGCCGAAACCCCATGTTATTTAAATGGTAAATGTATCGTCTATGAATATTAAAGGCAAAATCGACCAGCAGCCACTGCTGTACAATATAAATACAAAATAATTTAAAATAAAATTTTAGTGTTTACAATTTTACTTTTTGACTACTATTTTTTTTACCTTTACTTTTTATTTTAATAATTACAAAGTTTCAAATATATTCATAAATAAAAATACGCTACAAAGTATTTATTGAATGCGTTACATTTTTATTTGCAATGTAGAAAAGATTTAAATAAAGTTAAAAAAAACTATAAATAGTACAGTCATCTTAGTCAAAAAAAGGGATCAACCTAGGAATCTAACGGAATAAGCTGAATTTTTGTGAAAACATTTATTTTAGCATTACAAATGTTGTCTCAAAAGTCACATATGCCAACGTGTGAGCGACCTTAGATATTCAAGGTCAAAGGTCGCAAAAATCAGTTTTTTGATAATATCTCGTTTTGTCTGCCTCCTATCGTATTTGCATTTATTATAAAAGTTGTAGAGAATAAAATTCTCTACAAATTTTGTTTTCAAAATTTTTTTATACGTCGAAGCGTTTTTGAGATAGAGGGCGCAGAGTGTGGAGCGCTCAGCCATACGTACCTTTAGCGCAAGGTAAATCGGGAATCCCAATCTATTATACCGTTTTTTTAATTAAGTATATAATAAATATTACTAAAATAAAAATTTAATACCTTATACTTATATTTATACTTCTTTTAAATCAAATATATTTTATATTCATATATTTTATATATATCTTATATTTTAATTTAATTTTAATGAAGGATAATTGGATCGGAGTAGGAAAAAATGTTTTTATTTATATCAATATTATTATTATTTATCTTTATCTTCTTCATCCTCGTCTTCTTCAGGTTGGCCAGCAATTTCAGACTCATTATCATCATCACTCTCCTCGTTATCATTGACATTAATTGTCATATCTTCAAAAACTTACTTATAACGCGTTTGTACTTTGCTGATTTTTTTGCCTTTGTTGCCTCATCTGCGACCACAAAATAAGCACAATATTTTAAAATCAAACACATCATTCCCTTTTTTACGAGGTACAGTTGATGACGTTGAAGGTCCAGTCTCTTCAAGGCGACGTTTTGCTGCTGCAATTTTACTATAGTACGCTATAGCGTACAATTTTCGACACTCAATATGAACATTCACAGAAGTCAAAGTATTTAGGTAGTTTATGTTTATTTCTCTCAATAATTGCTTCTTTTAAAGTCTTTATACCGCGCACAAAAGTCACAGAATCACCTTCAGGAAGTAACTTATTACAAATAAATCACAAATCAGCCATGTTAACCTTTAAAATATTACGAATATTACCTGTCACAACCCTAGACCTATACCTAGGGTCACAACTTGCTTTAAATATAGGTATACCTAACCTTTTTATTTATAGCAAGCCCACTATAGTATTGCCAGGTCTGTTATTTTAAAAGCAATATCTGGATCCAAGAGATGACCAGAGATATATTCAAGGCAAATTCATTTAATGTCTTTTCTTCTTAAAATGCATTTATCATTAATTGGAATAATATTAGAATATATTTAGAATGATTCACTTCATTATTTAATTATTTGTATGTCAAAAGTAAGTAATATTTAATGACTAGGTATTTGTTTTAAAAAAATATATAAAAATAAATATAAGGTATTAAATTGTTATTTAAGTAATATTTAATAAATAATTAATTAAAAAAACGGTATAATAGATTGGGATTCATGATTTACCTTGCGCTAAAGGTACGTATGGCTGAGCGCTCCACACTCTGCGCTATTTGTTTTAAAAAAATATAAAAAAAAAATATAAGGTATTAAATTGTTATTTAAGTAATATTTAATAAATAATTAATTAAAAAAACGGTATAATAGATTGGGATTCATGATTTACCTTGCGCTAAAGGTACGTATGGCTGAGCGCTCCACACTCTGCGCCCTCTATCTCAAAAACTATTAGACGTATAAAAAAATTTTGTAAACAAAATTTGTAGAGAATTTTATTCTCTACAACTTGTATAATAAACGCAAATATGATAGGAGGCAGAGAAAAGGAGATATTCTCAAAAAATTGATTTTTGCGACCTTTGACCTTGAATATCTAAGGCCGCTCACACGTTGGCATATGTGACTTTTGAGACAACATTTGCAATGCTGAAATAAAGGTTTGTACAAAAATTCAGCTTATTCCGTTAGATTCCGAGGTGAAATGCCTAGATGACTGGACTAAAAACCAATATAATGATTTATTTAAATAGTTTCTAAAACGTTTTTATAAAAGGTAGTTTTGTAGTATATTATGTATCAAGTTTGATAAACGCCATTTTAGTCGAATTTATTTCAGGCACGAGCGAGCTTGGGTGCGAGTGCTTAATTAAATGAGTGTCTAAAAAAGTTTATAAACGATTTGCATACTATACTTTTTTGACGACAAATACTTATTAGTATCTAAAAATTATTTAAATTAAATATTTTTATAGAGCGACATCTATAAAACAATAAATTAACCATTCTAACTTGTGTTCTGTATGGGATGTCAAATTTGTACGTGTAAATCGAAATTTTTACCTTAAAAATGGACTAACTTTTTCCGATAACCAAGCAGTTTTTTACAGTGAAAGTAAAAATAATGTTATATAGGCCTTCACGGTGAGATCTTTATCCGTAAGCAGTTAAATATAGTTTACTGCCGGCGAAATCAAAAGGTTAATACAACTGAATATAAACTTTTGAAACATTGGCGTTGGGAAAATATTTATTACTTTTGTATTTTTTAATTAAAATAATAAAATAATTTTCACATTTAGTATTATTTTACAAGAAGGGCCACTTTATTTTAACGATTGTATGACATTTGACAACTGTCAACCAAGTTAAAACTAACTTCAGCCCGTGACTAAAAGCCTGTTGCTAACTTCAGCCCGTGGCTAATGCGCCGTAAAGCCACAACTTGTCAATGTGTATTTAAAAGGTCACTTAGTGTCATGAAAACATGTACGATGAAGGGCGTTTTAAAGGTGGAAGTGGAGAAAATTATTTTAAATTTTTCCATCCAAAAAGTTAAGGGGTGATTCTACAGCGCAAAAAGGGGCGTAGCTTGCTTATAAAGCATTTTTGACTCCAGTTTTTAGAAACTTTGCGCTATTGAATTATTTTTTAAATTTATTGGATGAGAGTCGGAGACACTCTGTATACATATTTTATAATATAACTCAAAACAGTTTTTCTATTAAAGTTTGTACCTTTAAACTTCATAGATTGGACAAACATTTTTTAAATTAAATTAAAATATTTTTTTAAGCCTTGCCTTATTTAAGTAATTATAAAAAATATTAATCTTAGAATTGCTAGTTTGCATCCAATAATTACTGAATCAAAAATAGTAATTGATTTTAAATCAGATCCTTGATATTTCAAAAATCATGACATTTCATTTCCTCAATAACAAAAAAGAATTCATTATTGTAACCTCAGTTTTTTATTGTAAGAAACAAATGATACCTATCCCAAATTATTATTCTATGTACGTAGGTACATTATATCTGAAATATTTCCTTATATAAGACAATGGTTATCTTAGGAAACAATGTAATGCTTCGAAAACAATGTGCACATCGCTTCTCTGGGTACACCCATAACTGGGAAGGACAATTTATTTTCACCTTGTCATCCTCCAAGACTTATATTGAACGTGTGTAATTATGCAAAGAATTCTTGAAAACACCTTAACTAATTTAATATGCAAAATAAAACGAAAGTAAAAGCCATTTAAAACATATAATGATTAGTATTATTACTCAGATATTTGACAATTTTATAACTTCTTTAATTGCACTATTAGGCCAGTCGCACTAAAGAAAAACACTTCAAAATATTTTGTTAAAATATTTTTTGTAGTCCCACCTTTAACATATCATCGACAAGCTGTAACTTTATGGCGTTTTAGTCACAGCATTGGCTTTCGGATTTTTAGTCAGAAGCTAAAGTTCACTTTAGATTAGTTTACAATTGTCAAATGTCATACAATCATCAAAATAAATCTATTATAAAGATCTTTAAACAATGAGGTTATAACCGTCTGACAGATGTTAGATTTATTTTTATTTTGGTTTATGTATTTTTTTTTTATCTTTTTAAAATTAATTCAGATGAGTTTAAATTAAATATAGTAAAAATTGTTTATGTTATATGTTTTTTTACTCCTTTAATGTGTAATTTGGGTAGATTTTTATTTTATACACGAATTTAATTTAGGCACGAGCGAGCTTGCGAGCGAGTTCTAAAATTAATGAGTGTATGGAAAAGTTTATAAACGAGGTGCATACTATACTTTTTCTACGACATATACTTATTATTATCTTAAAATGATTTAAATCAAAATTTGTATAGACCGTCATCTATGAAACAATAGGGATATCTGTGTGTAACCGTCAAATGTCACATTTATAAACACAGATTATAAAAATTATAAATCGAAATGTATTTGACAGTTTTTCACAGTGAAAGTAAAGAAAATGTTTTATGAAAACTTTACAGTGGAGTCCGTGCCCGAATTGAAGTTATAGTTTACTGCCGGCAAAATTAAAAGGTAAGTACAATGTTCATATAAAATTTTCAAATATTGGCGTTGAGAAACTATTTAATACTTTTGTTTTTTGTATTGAGATAATAAAATAATTTTCACATTTAGTATTATTTTACAAAAAAGGCAATTTATTTTAACGATTGTATGACATTTGACAACTGTCAACTAACTTAAAACTAACTTCAGCCCGTGAATAAAGCACCATAAAGTCACAAGTTGTCAATGTGTATTTAAAAGGTCACTTAGTGTCATGGAAATACGTAAGGGCGTTTTAAAGGTGGGAGTAGAAAATAGTATAATATGTATCAAGTTTGATAAACGCCATTTTATACACGAATTAAATTAATCAGTGTATAGAAAAGTTTATAAACGAGGTGCATACTATACTTTTTCTACGACAAATACTTATTATTATCTTAAAATGATTTAAATCAAAAATTTGTATAGAGCGCCATCTATGAAACAATATGGGAATCTGTGTGTCACCGTCAAATATCACATTTTTAAATTTTATAAACACAGATTTTAAAGGTTATAAATCGAAATGTATTTTTTGAAAATTTTCAAATTTTCACAGTGAAAGTAAAGAAAATGTTTTATGAGGACTTTACAGTGGAATCCGTACCCGAATTTAACTTATAGTTTTCGGCCGGCGAAATTAAAAGGTCAGTACAATGTTCATATAAACTTTTCAAATATTGGCATTGAGAAACTATTTAATACTTTTGTATTTTTGTATTGAGATAATAAAATAATTTTCACATAGTATTATTAAATATCTATAACCAATTTGAGAGTAAGTATTACTGGGGCGCCGGTAAAAATGTCAAATTTTTATGTGTAAATCGAAATGTATCACTTGAAAATTGACTAACAACAGTTTTTCATAGTAAAAGTAAAGAAAATGTTTTATGGGTACATCACGGTGGAGTCTCCACACCAAATTGAGTTAAATCTGGTTTACTGCCTGCAAAATTAAAAAGTCAGTACAATGTTGATATAAAATTTTCAAATATTGGCGCTGAGGAACAATTTAATACTTTATTTTAACAATTGTATGACCTTTAACAACTATCAACAAACTTAAAACTAACTTTTGCCCATGACTAAAAACCTGTTGCTAACTTTAACAGGTGACTAACACTCTATAAATTCACAACTTATCAATGTGTATTTAAATGGTCACATAATTTCATAGAAACATGTACGATAGGCGTTTTAAAAGAAGTAGGAGAAAAAATTGTTTTATGTGGTATTTTTGGAGTACTTGGCACCTTTAGTCAAATATTTAAAAAATACCCAAAACTAAATCTGCATAGGTGCAAATCAAAGTAATGATGTCAGAATTACCAACTTAAGTTTCTGCTGTTAAAATTGCTTTTTTAATGCGTAATTCTACAAAATATTATTTATTTGCGTATAACAATTGGCCAGTTTTCAAACCAGTAGGTTAGTAAATTTTGTGTATGTCAGTTGCTAATAGCTTAAGGCTGGCGTTCAATATTATTGATGGGTTGGCGTCATTTTAAGTTTTTTGTCATTATATGAAAATATTGCAGTAGTGGGGATTGCGAGGACATTGCGCCCTTAATAAAAAATCTGGAGAAATATCAGAATCCGTGTCCGACTTGGGTCACTCTGACGACGAGAATAACTGGTAATTTAGTATTATTGTGTTTTGTAATAAAAATGTAATAAACTACGTTTAATTTACCTAAGCACATTTAATCAAAATATGCCTTCTAATTAGTTATTATATAGGATTATAATAATAATGTTATAATTTTATCCTGTAAAACAGCCCCCGTTCCCCCCGCTATAGGCAGCCAACAATACACCATCGTTGGATTGCGCCTGGGCACGTAATAATAGACCTTAACGTCGACGTCATATGCCGTTGATAAAAAATATTTTACTAAATAATGCGAAACTTTTCGTATTACTGAACTTTTTATATATTTATTTATTTAGGGTGCTTCCACGAAATATTACAAGAACACTTATGTATTATATATATTTGCAAAAACAGGAGTAAGTAAGAGAGAGTAATAGGCGATTGTATTGGAATGAGAGAGAGGGAAGATTTACAAAAGAAAAATGTAGCCTTTATATAGCCATCTTTGTTTTCCTAAAAATACGAACATAACCAACTTCGTAGACAGTTCATTTTTTTTACTTATAAGACCATTAGAAGAGCACTTAGTTCTTAACATTTTGTTAAAAATTTAAAATTTAAGTCTGTACTTTACAGAGATTTTTAAACGATTAAATTTATTTAAGGACACAAATGTTAAAAATACAATGTAAAGATTGTATTAAAAACTCTTTTAATTTTATTTAAGGTACCATTAGTCATGATTAATTGATATTGATTAGTGCACTTATCAATAGGTACAATCATAAAAGTCCGGTCTCTACTAATAACTAATTAAAATTGTTATTGTAAAATTTCTCATATATAATAAATGTTTATAAAAAATTCTTTAATCTATTTTGCAAGGGCAACATCTTTTTTGATAAGGTTTCTTGCAAGCCAATGAAGCTCATCTTCTTATTCAAGGATATCTACCTTTTATAGTTACTATATATTTAAACTAATATTCCGGTTAAATGTAATAAATGTCAAACATTTAGCACAAAAAGTTTATCTTACTTTAGATATAATATAATATAATATAATATAATATAATATATTACCTATTATATTATAATTTTTTACTGAAAGAATCTTTCTTTAGGGAATTTAAATTCTAATGAAAAAATAATCTATCTTGCTTTATTAATATATTATTTTTTCTACTCCTATTATGGAGACAGACCATTCTAATATCACTTTTATCTATGGAATGACATATATTCCGTAAAGTGTTACAGAATGAAATATTCTATCATCTGATGACAGAATACATACTCGTGGTGACATCTCTGTTTTTAATATCCAACAAATTTTAGACCGATCCAACCTCACTTTCTTCCAATTAAATTATTTGTCTATGGTATTTTTTGGAAACGTAGAAAAAGTATAGTCTGAAACACGTTTGGAATTGCATATTCCCCTCTCGGGAAACCGTCAAACTCGCCTTCGGCTCGTATGACAAACTTTTCACTCGAGCGGAATTTGCCGTATTCCAAACTTGTTACAGAATATACTATTATGTAGTTCCACTTAACTTTAAATTTAAATACAAATAATCAATCATTTTGAATGATAGGTACCATCATGCCCATTATTTCATAACAAGTTTGATTTTTAAATTTTGTAATAAATATTTATTATATCTACATTCAAAATGTGTCGTTTTTCTTAAATATTTATATATTTAACCTTTTATAACAATCAATATATTAGGCAATAACCTTGATACCCGAATATATTCTTAAAATTAATTTATCATTTTGGAATTTCTGAAAATGTTAAAAAAATATTTTCCGTTAAAATTGACCTTCTTTTATTAGTTAATAGTATATTATGTATCAAGTTTGATAAACGCCATTTTATACATGAATTTAATTTAGGCTTAAATTAATGATTGTATAAAAAAGTTTATAAACGAGGTGCATACTTTTTCTACGAGAAATACTTATTATTATCTTAAAATGATTTAAATCAAATAATTGTATAGAGCGCCATCTATGAAACAATAGGGGAATTTGTGTCACCGTCAAATATCACATTTTTATATTTTATAAACACAGGTTATAAAGGTTATAAATCAAAATGTATTCCTTGAAAATGAAAGTAAATAAAATGTTTTATGAGCACTTTACAGTGGAGTCCAAGCCCAAATTTAAGTTATAGTTTAATGCCGGCGAAATTAAAAGGTCAGTACAATGTTCATATAAACTTTTCAAGTATTGGCGTTGAGAAACTATTTAATACCTTTGAATTTTTGTATTGAGATAATAAAATAATGTTTACATTTAGTATTATTTTACAACGATTTTTTAATTTATATTTTTTAACGATTGTATGACATTTGACAACTGTTAACTAAATTAATACTAACTTCAGCCCGTGACTAAAAACCTGTTGCCAACTTCATCCCATGACTAAAACTCCATAAAGCCACAACTTTTCAATGTGTATTTAAAAGGTCACTGCGTGTCATGAAAACATGTACGATAATGGGCGTTTTAAAGGTGGGAGTAGAAAAAATAATTTAAACAAAAGGTTTATTAATATTACAAAATTTCTTTTAAAACCGGTAGCAAAAAGTATGATTTATTAAACTAACGATAATATAAATTTTAATCAATCTATTACGAAATGCTTTAAAAAATTTTAAATATTATTCATGTTAATATTTAAATAAAATTTCTACTTTAAATACTGTCAGTAAAATATTTATTAAATAAGAATTAAAAGTCATTTAGGTGACAAAATATTTTACATGAGGTATTTATATTTTGAATGAAAGTGAAAGTCCGTTTGACAACCCAAGTAAATGTCGGGGCTTAATAATGTCTCACATGCATTATTAGGCGCCAGCAGATGATTGTGCAGATAATTAGCAGAGACGTACTGAGAAACAACATTAATTTATATACCTACATAGTTTACAAATTCACAGGATGTTGTTACAATATTTATTGTTAAGGCCTCAGATATGCAAAAATATATATGGAAAGGAATAATAGTATTTTATTATACGAGAGATAATGCAGGCTATTATTCACAAGGCTGAGGTTCGTGTCTGGAGCCGTTAGGCTAGAGACGTAATTCATCCGAGTAAATAATGCGCATTATTTTGAGTGTAATACTATGCTTTTTCTACTCCAATTGATTAATTTTCATTGATAACAAAATTTATTATAACCTTACTTTTCTCAGATTTTAGAGATCATTATAGTCGCCCCTTGTATATATAAACAAATCTGACATCTGTTAAACTTACTTTTTCCCAGTGAATATAGAAATCAGCCAATCACTGATGTCTAACAATGTGAATAATGAGGTCGGGCGGTTATATTGGTTACCATTATTTACGGAAAAAACCCAAATATTGTCAATAAGATGCAATAGGAATGGACAAAATATTTTTTACACTATTCTAATTAATTTTAATATTCATAAGAGTTTACAAAACAACAGAAATAGAATTTGTATTTTTGCAGAAATATATACTCCCGGCGCATTCGCCATTTTTTGCAAGTTAAAATATTAAAATCTATTTTTGCAATTCAGTTTTTAAAAAATTATTAATTTTGCTTAATGGTGGCTTTAAAAAAAGCCACTAAAAAAGTTAATATTTTTTTAAATTCCTAATTTTGTATACCTAGATGTTGTCTTTTTACAAGTAAATTTTATTTTTCTGTTTCGACATAAAAGTAGTATTTAAGTTTAAGTTTAAAAAACTGCTGTATTAGAGTAAGTCAAAATTTTTTTAAATTAATTTGGTAATAGCAAAAATATTAATCTTTAAGGTAAAAAAAATTTTGGTCAATATTTTATGCTCTTAAATTGAAATTAAAAAAATATTTTTTAATGTAAAATTTGTTTTAATGAATTTTGTTAGTAAATTTAATTGTCTACAAAAAAGGTTATTATCAAATAAGGCATAAATATTGTAGTTTCAAAGATTATTGCAATTTTAATTCAAAAAAATGACAATGTTAAGATGTTGACCGAAAATTTGTTCCCTTTGCAAATATTTTTGTTTACCTCAAAGATTAAAAAATCTACTATTCATCTCAGAGGCGCTTAGGTTTAATTTATACCAAGAGAAAAAAAATTAAAATTCGTGTTCGAGATTGGATCCTAAGCAAAAAATGCAAAATATTTTTTCCGATCGGCCTTTGTTTTGGAGATATCATGTCATGAAGTTTTTTGAACTTAAAATTTTTGTCTAAAAACTTAAGTTATTGACAGTTGGGCATGATGTCGAAAATCAGTGTAAATCACTTATAGAGATTAGTCAATTAAAACAAGCGTTCCGTTGAAAAAACCGATATTGCTATCAATTGTTTCATTAAAATGATTTTAAAATTGATGTAACAATAATAAATGGTATATTGGTAGATATAATAGGCGTGTCAAGATTTACGAATGAATACTTAAAAAAAAATTCTGAACATAACCAAATTTTTAACAAATAACATTTTTAGTTGTTATAAAACCATTAAAAGCGTATTATAGATTAACTTATATAAAAAAAAAAATTTTTTTATAAAATTGAAATTCACTCCTCTAGTATGTAATTTACCTTTATTTTTAAACTATTTAAATATTGAACATAAATTATAAAAATAGATATTGGATTCATTGGTAATTTTTTACATTTATGTTATAAAATTGTGACGAACTGTTTTAAAACTAAAATTTTTTAGGGGTAGACTCTAAATATGCAATAAAAAGTTGTACCAACCCCATTTTCGGTGTCAAAAATATCTTCAAATAACTTGAATGCAGATAAAATTCATATTAAAGAGGATTTACGAAACATAATTTTGGGCGATTCCATGATTACTAACGGGACCAACAAAAAGAAAACAAAATGTTTTATAAAAATTTTTTAAGATTATTATTATTATTATAATTTTATGATAGTTCTCAGCAATAAAATTAAGTAATAATAACCATCATAAAATTATTGTTATAGGAACAACATATCTTCAAAAATATTTCTAGACCATTTTGTCTTCTTTTTTTTGTCCTTTTAGCAATCATGGAATAAAATTTAAAATAAACCAGATTTTGCTTGAGTTTACAATTCAGTGGTTTTACATTGAACATGATTTGTAAGTTAAGGTAATTAAATTAGATTTTTATAATATTATAATTATGGCCAGCCATTATTTTTTTTAAGCTTATAAAAATTATATCTTTCAAAAGTTTGAACCTCGATATCTCCAAAACAAAGGCCGTTCGAAATTTCTTTTTTTTTTAATTTTTTGCTTAGAATTTATTCACGGACACAAATTTTCATTTTTGCCTTCTGGTGTAAATCACCCTGTAGAAAACAGTTTTATGTTTTAAAAGTTTGTCTTAATAAGTCAAAAATTTATTTGTTTATCATTACTAGTATTGAAATCACTAGTTTTAATATGATGATGATAATAATAATATATATATATATATATATATAGTATATTATATTATATTTTTTTACATTATTAATTAATCTTATTGTTTATTGTTAAAACTTTATTAGATATTGGTTAACCTATTTTTATAAATAAATAGTCTCAATTTAAAATATTAAAAATTAAATTGAAATTCTTATAAATGAAAAAGTACTATTTATGTAATTTGTATAAAAGGATAGAAAAACGAAAATATTAAGGTTAATTTTTTGACACAAGCTGTCAGCCATGTTAACATGCTATTTGTAGATGTATGTTTATTTTGTTATATTTTGGAATAATAACTCAAAAATTATTTGTCGAAAAAAAAACATAATTTCTATTGCATGTCGTTAATGGGCCGAAAAAGTCAAGGGTCAAAAAATAAAAAGACGAAACAAAAATATTAAAAAAAAAACGAAAAAGTCACAAAGAAAGAAGTCATACCCTACATTTAAACTTATAATTATAATAATTATATTTTAATAAAATTATTAATATATTTTCAATGGAGAGACGATATATTAAACTCTAAACGGTTTACCACCACCTGTCCATATTTAAGTATATAATTTTATTTTTAATTTAACTAAATTGAGATTAAAAAAGATTTAGCACAAAAATATTTTCATAATCCCCAAAAGGGTCTTTATAAAATGCAAATTATTTTTCGCAGAAGTAAGGTGTTAATTTATTTATTTTTATTTCAAGGATTTATTGCTTTTAATCCTAAAAGATTTCAGTTATGCTCCCAGACGCATTTATTTGAAATCTTAATATTTTTTTTAGCCACATTTTAATTTAAGTAAATGGCATTTTTTACTTTGCACCTTTGGTATTTATTATAAAAAAGTATAGGTAGTATGTACTGAATTAACATTTAGTTAACGTGTTAAATTTACTTGTTTCTCGAATAATCATTATCACGTTTTTGCCGATTTTCTAATTATTACTTAATCCTATATGGTATAAAATTTTAATGGATAATTGACTAATTTGTATAAACTTTCGCAAATTGATAATAGCTACAGGTGTTCTTTTATTAAAAAAATTACCCGTCGTTGACATTTGCTAACTTTTTTTGTTAAGATAATAATAATCCTTGAATGTCTCAATTTGTAAAAAATAAATTAATAGGGAAAACCATATCCTCTGGGTATTACCTAGCCTTCATATTTTATTAGTTTTTCAAAATTATTATGTTAGATAAAAAATGTTTGGTAATTTTTTATTTAAATTTTAAAAATATTTTATATTTAAGAACACAGAACACATTTTATCCATCGTTTTGCGAAAAACCCTATTTGAGAAGTTAGTCTTTTTTTTTGCTGAACTCAAAAGAATGCACCCGATGTAAAGCAATTGAGTGAAGCTTAAAAACTAAAAAACGATAACATTATATTAATGACATTCTATTAATGGCAGATGTTTCCTCCGAAGGCATAGGCGGAGATAATATTAATTAAATAGGGTAAAAAAATGTTTTTTATGGATTTTGTCGCAAATTTAGCAGGTAAACACTCTGGTTTATTATTACGCTTATGTATATTGTATATTGTTGTTATAGAAAAATAAAGTTATCATTGTATTAATACAATAATGAATAACTTCTAAGGGCTGCGTTGAGGTTAATAATATTGATTTTATATTATGTTAGAAGATAAACACCTTTTATTAAATTTATTTTTTGTAACTCAACATCCTGTTTAAAAAAAGAATTTAATTTTGTGAGGATACTTACATCATTACGTGACAACTAAGCGTGGTTTGTTTTATAATAGTAAAGAGTTCACTAAACTTTCAATTAAATGTTTGTTTATAAATAAAAAAGGTTAGTTTTAATATAAAGTTATGTAAAAACAAGTTAATTTTAAATTAATAATACATAATATATAGTTCTTGTTTATTGTAATTACGTTTTTTTACTTCTTTCTTATTTAGTTTATTTTGCTTTAGAAACATATTAACTAATATTATTTTATTATTATCAGAAATCTTTTATATTTTAATTTATTTTTCTACTCTCACCTTTAAAACGCCCATTATAATACATGTATTCATGACACTAAGTACAGGGCAATATTACCCATTAGGTAGGAAAGACAATTGCCTTTAGGCGCCATGAAGAAATAGGCGCCTTGTCCCAACCAACTTAAAAAAATTGTTACCAAATGGTTTATTTTTACCAAAAATACAATACGGTATAGTAGCGAATATTCTTTACTGATTTTGTTATTTAAAAAAATGCGGGTCATAATTAAGAAAACCTGAGATTAACTCATCCATTAAATCATTTATTTACTCTTTTAATAATTTATATTAGTTTTTATATCACCATGTTACCTTTTATTTTTCCATGCACCACATGGCTGTATGTACAGAATTTCTTTAAAAAATTTAAATCTTAAATCAACCGTTCCATCCTTTGAATATTTTCATACATTTATATATTTTCAATAAATACCATGGTAAAATAAACTGCAGTTTATTTTTACCCTGGGAATCCGATATTGTCTTGTTTTTATGTGTTTTTTTTTAATAAACCTATTTTTTATGAAAAGTATTTTAATTTATAGGAGATAATTAGGTTAGTATGATAAGCTTTTCTAAACTTTGCCCCGGGCCCCGTAAGTTTAGTATATGTATACTAATATGCGTCAAATTTATAATTTCCCAAGGCGCTCAATTGCCGTAAGCCGGCCCTGACTAAGTGATCTTTTAAATAGACTTTGACAAGCTATGGCTTTGTTGCGCTTTAGTTACGGGCTAAAGTTAGCAATAGGTTTTTAGTCACGGGCTGAAGTTACCTTTAAGTTAGTTGACAGTTGTCAAATGTCATACAATGGCCGGAGTAAACTAGATAAAACATTAACAATTTTGCGACGAGATTCCACCGTGGAGTGCCCAAAAACCATTTTCTTTATAAAGAAGTATACTTTAACTGTAAAAATCTGCTTCTATATCGGATTTAAACGGTTGTTTGTTCATTTTCAAGGGAGACATTTCTATTTACACACAAAAATTGGTAAAAAGTGAGGTTAGATTCATCTGATAGTTGTCAAATGTTTAAAAAAATAAATTTTGCTTTAAATTTCTTTCGCAAGTTTTGCTCGTGCCTCTACTAGGGGGACTAAAATGCCGTTCATCAAACTTGATTCATAATAATATATATTAATATACTATAACAGGACGATGTTGCATTTTTAACTCACTTTATTACTTCTACAGTAGGTATCTCCACAGATGACGTAACCAAGAGGAAAAAATTATTTTACATTTCTCAGAAAATTTCATCCTTGATACAAGTTTTTGCCTAATTTTAAACCCCTGAATATGCGAAACATCATTTTAATTGTCCGTGTTTAATTTGTAATTTTGATTTGTTTGAAAATTTTTTACTGAAATTTTTTTGATAAAAATTATTTTTGGTCAGTTTGTCCATTTGCCATTTTCTTTATTTTATTATCACGCAGTAAAAAAATTGAAAAATGTCAAAAGCTTAAATATATATTATACAGGGTGTCGCATAATTAACGTGCAATAATAATAATTTATTATAATAATAATAATCTTTATTTTCCTTTTATTAATTACAATAATATAGGAATCGTCGGTTGAAAAAATATATAAAAATTTAATAATAAAATATATAAACAAACACAAAAATATCAACGAACTAACTTTAAATTAACAAATAGAAAACTAACTAAACCAAAACTCACTTAAATTGTAAAACTAACTTTTAATTAAATATGCTTTTAATCTTTATTTAAATTAGTTAATATTGTTTAAGTATCTTATTTCCTAAGGAAAATGATTGAATGCCTAAGGAATTGGGTGCATTTATACTTATATTTAGGTTGCAGATGTAGATGGTCCCTAAAAGATTATACCATAGTGTAGTCTAGATGCAATATATGCGTTAAATACTTTTGTCATATTTTGTTGGAATATGGCACTTCGCAAATTTCTTAATAGGTAGCAAAGGCTATTTAATTGTCTGATTAAATTTATACAATGATTATTCCACTTAAGGTAACTATCTAAAGTTAGACCCAGAAATTTGGTATCAGAAGATTCTATAATAGACTGATTATCAATTTTTAAATTCAATATACCTACTAAATTTTGCAGTGTGTGAAATCTGAAGTACGTTGTTTTATCTGCATTAAAATACAAGAAATTATTTTCAAACCAAGTTTTTAAAGCATTACACTTTATTACATTTGTTCTCCAAAGTTAAGTTACATTTATCACAAATAAAGTGCCGTGCATTTCTCATTTTTAAAAATCTTAAATATGTCATTAGTATATGGTCCTATTACTGACCCTTGAGGTATCCCTATATTTATGGTTGTCAGATCTTAAACGTAGTTATTTTCTAAGTAACTGAAGTGTTGCTTTATCGCAACAAAATGTCTTCTATTTTTTTTAAACAGGCTAGCCAGTCTGGTGCAGGACCTCTAACACCATAAGCACACAATACATCATGGTTTACACAGTCGAATGCCCGACTAAGGTCACAAGGTTATAAGTTCTGAACTTCTGTTATAGTTGAACAATTTTTACGAAAGCCAAATTGGTTAAAAATAATAATATTGTTAACCGAAAAAAAATTGTCTAATCAATCCAAAAAACAATATTCAAAGATCTTTGAAAAAACAGAAATCAATGCCACAGGACGGTAATTCTCAATTCTTCTTAAAGATTGGCAATATCTTGTTCACCTTAAGAATACCTGGAAACTGACCTGTCACAAAAGAAAGATAGACAAGGTGCGACAGGACAGAATCTATAGGAATTTTTACTTTTTTTCCTGATATCTCATAAAAACCCGAGGACTTCTTGTTTTTAATTTTTTTCTTAACTATATTTGAGGAGCATCCGTGCAAAACCGGCTAAATCCATTTTATTCGGTTTTTGTTTTTTTTTCTGATTTCGCATCTTTGGGTTCATTTCTATCGACAACCAAGATAATTCTGTTTAAATCCGACTATATCCATGTTAAAATCACATTTAAAAGGTAGATTTAGGAGCAAAACCGGCCAAATCCACGTTTTTATAGCAAACCCGGCTATATCCAATAAATAATAATGATTATGAGCATGTGGCTTGGATATGTCGATACTACTACTAAAATTTGTTCTGTTTTTTCATGTTTGCACTAAATTTATTTTGTTAATATTTTTGAATAATAAAGGTTTTTTTCACATTTTATTCGGGTTTTGAGCAAAACCGGCTATATCCAAAACATTTTTTAAAATTTTGGCCTTAATATAAAGTTTTATAAATCAAGTACCACAAAGCCCACAAAACTCAAGTTTGCTTTTTCTTTTATCTGTAAAGGCCAGGAAACCGAGAGTTTTTGCCATAGCCGGTTTTGCACGGATGCTCCTCATTTATTCTGATTCTAAAACTGGTGTCAAAAATATACTATTCATGATTGGTTCCGGAATGCTTGGTGCAACACTGTTTTGAATATTTGAAATTACTTTACAGGAGCGTTGACAAAAAAATTATTCAAAATATTTACAATCTCTTCCGCTTTACTAACTTTAAGACCATAATGTTCAATTTCAATGTTATTTCTAAGTTCTTGCTTATTTGTCAGTTTATTTATTATATTCCACGACTCCCTGACTGTATTATCTGAATTTAAGATTTTTGGGTCGAAAAAGGCTTTTTTGGTTTGCTTTACCAATTTAAAATGATTCTTTTTGGCTATTTTATATTGGTTTTCAATAATTGGGAAATATTTTTTAGTATACTTTAACAGCAGATTATGCGTCCAAAATTAGGGAAAAATTCCTTTAAACATAGGTCGAGAAATACTTCCTAAAGGAGCTGTAGCCCCCGAAAGAGGAGCCCCTGAAGATTTTTAAGTTTTTTATTTAGTATCTCCAAGATAGGAACGTGAAATTTTGGGAATTGATCAAATTTTTTATGGCCAATAAGATTTAATAATAACCATCTCAAATTTGGGTCAGATAGATAAGGTAAAATAGGGGCACCTCTTTCGAAGGCTGTAGCTCCATTAGGAAGTATTTATGTTTATAGGAACTTTTTTTCTATTTTTGTGCGTAGAATCTGCTGTTAAAGTATTGCACGCTAGTTATGGGACACTCTGTATGTCAGGATTAATTTAATAGTGATCATATTTTTGGTTTACAACAATTTTACTTGGTTAATAGTTTATTATTATCTAATAAACATGTTATAGTAATGACATAATTTTACAAATTCCAGCTAACTATTAGTTTCGAGTAGATTAGAATAATTCATAACGTTAATTGATGCGCTGAATATATTTTTTGCGATTGGTTCTAGTTTTTGAGTTATCACCGAACACAGGTAACCGCAAATTCCCGGATTTTAAGCAAACCATCGGCAATTTGTTAAAAAAAATTACCTTAAAATTGGAGCTTGAATGTCTCTTAGGATGCATTTCGATTTTTTCCCTGAAAACTTGGGCGATATGAGCGACTAGCAAGGAGAGCGGCTACACTGAGATCTGGCGAACATCTAAAGATAATACCAAGGGTTTTGGGATGAAGACATGATGAAGAACTACTGTTGGACTCTAAAGGTGAAATGGATTTCAAATAATACCAATAACTCTTTATTTTCACCAAACTTGCTGATATTTTTTATAACTATGCACTTAATGGTTAAAATGTTAAAACTTTAGTAATAATACTTGAAATAAAACTATAAAATATAAATTAAATTAAAGAAATCAAATGCTACTTTAAATTGTAATAGTATATTGGGCCACTAGTGGGACAAAGATAAGATTCCTAGAGCGTGGAGTTTGCAACACGAGCGTCAAGTACGGTAGCACGCAAGTGGAATCTTATCTTTTGACCAATAGTCGTACACAATATTTTATTCAGCTACCACAATGAATTTAAAGCTAATTTCATTTAATATTTTCCTTGTTTTTGTCAGTGTACAATATTTGCATAAAATTAACAGGTTTTTTATGCACCGAGCCTCGGATGCTGCGTACTCCAAACAGGCGACAACAAGTCCCTAGAAAATTCACCAACAGGTACCAATCTCTCCAATATTCCTCGAAGTGCTGTTGGTGTGACGCCGAGAGGACCTCTTCGGCCGCGACGAACCCGTCCGAACAGGCACCGACCAATCGGGGACTTGGATGTAGGCCGAGTATATAAGGTACGAACGACGTTTCAGAGGGTCTGTCAATTCGTTTAAGCAGCGGTGCGCGCGTGTTTTTTCTTTTTTGTTCCTCTTCAGTAGTGATGGCGCGCTACAACGCAGCGCTTTTACTGCTTATAGCGGGTTTCACGTTAAACGGTAAGTCACTCTCACTTTTGAACTATTACCAACATCAATCTACTTCTTCTACATACATGTCTTACTTAACTTCTTTAATTTACTATTTTACAAGAAAAATATACACCTGCTATGTACTTGGTTAAGATTTTTAAAACCCCAATTTTATCATAGGCAAAAATTAACTGTAAAAGTGTTGCAAAAATACTTACATATGTCTTTATGCACTTTTTTACCCTACTTTATTTTCTTCAGCAGATGCAGCTTAAGTCCTTTAAATTTATATTTTTGTAAAGCTTTTTTTCTTAAATTTATAGACTATTATTTTTATATCTTATGCACTTACCTATATATTTTTTAATATCCTATCATGAGTTGGCAAATGTTAATTTAATATTGCAATAAATTTTACTCGAACAATATTTAAATAATTCATTATCTACGCCTAAATAACAAAATACCTCGAGAAGATTTTAAACCTTGGATAATGAATGTTTTAATAATAATTAATTATATTATGTTATATGCATAATTTAATAAAATTTTAATAACTTAAACCAGCATTTTTTTTTTAATTCAATAAATTACATAATAAAGTTAGTTATGAAATTACATCACTTAACAGGTTATAAATAATTTTTTGTCAAAAATTAAGGTATAAGCATATATTAAAAAGTAATCAGTGGTATATTGTAGATAATTTTAAGTACCTCCTACTAAATATAACTTTCTCTTTTACTAATGAACAACAAATTAGTTATTATTATACATAATATACCCTATAAATAACTGAAGAGTTCACCATATGCTATTAGTTTTTCAATGTCAATCAAACAAGAAGCAGATCGAGGAAAATGTTAAGAAGACTTTTCTTATTTGTTGTTTTTATTTCAGTAAATGCTCAAAGTGAAGAAACCCCAAAGAAAGAAGACAGTTTCGAAGCTGAATTATGTAAAGACAAAGATGCCGGAGAATGGTTCAGATTGGTAGCCGGTGAAGGCGACAACTGCCGTGATGTCATCCAATGTACCTCATCTGTAAGTCATTTTACAATAATCCTTGTTGATTTTATATTAATAATTTTTTTATAATTCTAGGGTCTCCAAGCTATCCGTTGCCCAGCCGGTTTGTACTTTGACATTGAAAAGCAAACTTGCGATTGGAAAGATTCTGTCAAGAACTGCAAATTGAAGAACAAGGAAAGAAAAGTAAAGCCTTTGTTGGTGACCGATGAGCCTTTGTGTCAAGATGGTTTGTTGGCTTGCGGTGATGGTAGCTGTATCGAAAGAGGTCTTTTCTGTAACGGTGACAAAGATTGTGCCGATGGTTCTGACGAAAACTCTTGTGGTATGTATCTACTTTCCTATGAAATAAACTCTATTAGACCTTATACGATTTTGTAATTGGTAATTATGTTACCGATTACCGCTTTATTAGAAACATTTGGTTTGGGTTTCTAATTAAAAACCGTAATTGTATAACTATTTTCTAATTAGAAGCGGTTTCTATATTTTGCAATTGATTAAAAATCTCAAAGTAGCATCGTATTATCCTTTGCATTTAAATGAATTGATTTTTTGTGTGGAATGAATAGCGTCAGGTGTTGGTGGTATTGTAGTCGACGGGCAACATGTAATAGCGATAACTTGTTTCTCGAGTACTTTCCCTTTCGCGAGATGGAATGCTGACCAATTAATCTGTATACAGTGATGACGCAGATTCTAAATAAAAATACTTCGTAGGTCACATAACAATTTCTAAAGTATGTTATCTCATTTAGTTTAATTAAAATTGATTTAACTAAAATTGCAAATTATATAATCAATCCGATATGGACCTTGAAAGGTTATACTGAATGCGAAAGTGAATATTAAAAAATAACTTTCGTTGTCCTTGGTGTAACGTCTACAGTCGGGTGCGGCGCTTAACTTGCCGGCCCACTTTCCATCCCAAGATTTATTACGTATCAAAATAGCCGCCTCCACGTTTTCGCAGAAGTCTACAATTTTAATTTCAATTTCAGATATCGACAATGATCCTAACCGCGCTCCTCCATGCGACCCCGCTGTCTGTAATCTTCCCGACTGCTTCTGCTCCGAGGACGGAACCACCATTCCCGGAGATCTTCCAGCTAAAGATGTTCCTCAAATGATCACTATCACTTTCGACGATGCCATCAACAACAACAACATTGAATTGTACAAGGAAATTTTCAACGGAAAGCGTAGAAATCCAAACGGTTGCGACATTAAGGCCACCTTCTTTGTTTCCCACAAGTACACCAACTATTCCGCCGTACAGGAAATGCACCGTAAAGGTCATGAAATTGCTGTCCACTCCATTAGGTAAGCATCAACATTTTTCCTTATTTCATTTATTTAACATTTAATTATTCTTTACAGTCACAACAATGATGAGCAATTTTGGTCTAACGCCACCGTAAACGATTGGGTTAAGGAAATGGGTGGTCAAAGAATCATAACAGAAAAATTCGCTAACATCACCGACAACAGTGTAGTAGGTGTCCGTGCTCCATACCTCCGTGTAGGTGGCAACAACCAATTTACCATGATGGAAGAGGAAGCTTTCCTTTACGACTCCACCATCACCGCACCTATAAGCAATCCTCCACTATGGCCTTATACCATGTACTTCCGTATGCCACACAGATGCCACGGAAACTTGCAAAGCTGCCCAACCAGATCCCACGCCGTATGGGAAATGGTACTCAACGAATTGGATCGTCGTGAAGACCCAGAAAACGACGAATACCTTGCTGGATGTGCCATGGTTGACTCTTGCTCCAACATCCTTACTGGAGATCAGTTCTACAACTTCTTAAACCACAACTTTGACCGTCATTACAATGAAAACAGAGCTCCTCTTGGTCTTTACTTCCACGCCGCTTGGTTGAAGAACAACCCCGAATTCTTGGAAGCTTTCTTATACTGGATAGATGAAGTCCTTGCCAACCGTAACGATGTCTACTTCGTTACCATGACCCAAGTCATTCAGTGGATCCAGAATCCAAGAACCGTCTCCGAATCCAAGAACTTTGAGCCATGGAGGGAGAAGTGCGTCGTTGAAGGAAACCCCCACTGCTGGGTGCCACATTCCTGCAAACTTACCTCCAAGGAAGTTCCCGGGGAAACCATAAATCTCCAAACTTGTGTAAGATGCCCCAACCACTACCCATGGATTAACGACCCCACCGGGGACGGATTCTTCTAAGTCACAAAAATTTAGTTTAATTTATAAGGGACTGTAAAACGTGTCATCAAGGCCTAACGTTTCCATTTTTTATTCTTCTTCTAGTTTCTAAAGTAAAAATGGCTAGTGAACTAATAATAAAATGGTAAGCTGATGATCGGGTCAAGTGATTTTACATTGCATATTGTATTTATTATTTTCAATGACTGTATGAGTGATTTATTTTTGTTGTTTTTTTTGTAATAAAGGTATTTTAAATACGACTATTAGACTGTTAATATCCTACGTATTTGCCGGAATGTGACTTTCACAACATTATGTAACATATAGATACAACTCCTAATAGGTTTATGTAAAATTTATAATAATGTAAAAATTTAAATAAAAAATAGAAAAAATTGAAATTATGCTTTTTCTTTTTAATATAAAAAGTCCAAAGGTTAAAACCGCTCCCAACAAGGATCTTCTCAACTTATTAACCATTAAAAACAAAATAACAACGTCAACCACAAATTATTAAAATTTACGACGACCAGTTGTTACCTATAAAAAGTAAAAGTAAAATTACCATAAAAAGACACACTTCTAAGAAATCATTCTTCCATTGTATGGCTTAAGATATAAACAATAAAGCATTTTTTTTTTATTTTTTTTTTTATTATTAATATTATACAGTTTAATAAAATCACACAAATTTGTTATATAGACCGAGAACGAAAATATACCTATAAATAAATAGTCCTCATTTCAAAATAAAATCAAACCAAATCAGTGACACATGATATTGACTTCAATATTTAGTCATTTATAATTACAAATATAATATATAAAATTTCTTTAAACTTATTTCTATCCATCAAACCAAAAGTTGATCAGTTTAACATTTTACTTTCTTAATGATTCGAGTAAGTAAATTTTATAACTTTAAAGTCTATTCACCTGTCGTTACTTGAAAATGTCGAAGTACCTGTCAATAGGAAAGCAATCCAACTAGACTATTAAATACATTACTGCCAGGAAATGTTTTTACATATCTACGTCTTAATGTTATGCACTTAATAAAACAAAGTACTTTATGCATTTATGTGAATTATAAAAGACGAGGAGCAGACTTATAATGTAGGTGGTTTTTTATGGACCTGTGTTTTTAAATGATTCCAAAGAAATAAATCAAGTGTCGATAGATCTGTAAATTTTGCCGGCCATTCGAGAGCACCTCTTCTACCAATACATTTCTCGGGAAACCTTTGGTTCAACCATTCTCTGACTGGTAAAGCATAGGAGGGTATGAATTACTGTGGATAAAGAACTCAGAATACCGTTACGGTTAAAAATACTGCAAAAGTAAATGATATCATAATGATTAAGTTAAAGTAAGAAGGAGCTCCATCTTGTTAAAATACAAATGTCCTTTACCAAGCAACATGTTTCCTTGTGTCCAACTTATTTTTTAATGACTGAGTAATAAGTGGGTCTATAACATTTTCAAGAAGATCAAGATATAATTGTCCAGTCAAGTTTTTTTTTATAAAAAACCGGTCCAATTATTTCGTTTTGAAAATACCAGTATGAACCTCTCAAAAAACATATATAAATTTTCATTGTCCCAGTACCTAAAATTGTGTTTATTTACAAATCCATTTATAAAAAGGTAGATGCATGGCTGAAAGAAATATTTTTTAATAAATTAAACCGAAATTCTTTGCGTCATTTCCTCACTAAACTGGATTCTTCTGTCGTAGTCATCTTCGCTGAGTTGTTGGCACATTTGAATTTTATAAAGGAAAAACTTATTTATTTTTAGCAACTTTTAAACGGAACCAACAAAAATATTAGTTAAAGCAGCTACTTTTGGAATGGATGTGGCCCACAGAAAGATGACCAAGAACTTTAATCTGTGCAGCTCCATCCAGTACACTCGATCTTGTGTGTTTTATGTTACACACCAGTTTCTCTAAATTTTTTGGATGCTGAATGCCTCAAACTAAAAACGAATACATAAATCAAATCTGAAAATAAAAATTAATTCGGTTCTTCCTGATAACGTATACACCATTTTTCTGGGGAATTTCTAACAGTTTTAATTTTAGGAAAGAAGTGTCTCCACCATTGCACATGAAAAGTGTTGCTGATATTTTTCGAAGACAATGTATATTCTGAAGAGTGGGGTAAATGCAAAACAAAGTAACCTTTTTTGCTGCTTGTGAAATTTATGTATACCCATTAATATTCGACTTTTATAGTTTTTATATTTAAGAAAGAATCTTACTGTGTCTTGGGCAAATAGCAGCACATATACGGTAGAGCTTAATACATAAATAGAAAATGATCGTGGTTGGTTTGTTTTGTTGCAACTTTACTAGCTCACCACATCTAGGTACAATGTAGAAAAACAAAAACAATTATTTGCAACCCATTTTACGGGTGGAATAAAAGAAGTCTGACTGCCGAATAAATAATGACGTTCAAACCATTTGTTTTTTCATGGCAAGGTAAGGCAAATATTTAAAAAACGGCTACACCAAACATATTATATATTTTTTAATTCAGGGAAAAAATGACCATTAATTTTTGTTTTAATATACCGGGAAGATTTGACCAGTTTGTATTTTTTACCAAGTTTGCGATATTTATTTGTTATTTTACTTAATATTTTTAAGTTTTTTTCTTCTTCTTATAATAAACTCAGTAGGCGCTGCCTAAATATACGGAATAACCCTGTACACTGAATATGATTGCTGTTTTTAACCATTGTGACTGCAACTAAATTACAAAGTTTGTTTACTATCAAGTGCTTGGAATATTTAATTAAATAAGGAGAAAATGCAGTTAGTATACGAGGGTCAACTGATGATTTTGTATTTTGTGACATTTATCGATTTTTTTAATTGGTCAAAACGTGTTTTAAGAGACTAGAAGATAAAACAAACTTGCCCTATTAGTGAGTATTGAACGCTTAAAGATATTTTTTATACTTTAAAACTTCCATTAATGTACATGTTTCTATGACACTAAGTGACCTTTAAATTTAATAATTTAATTTAAGTTTTATATACACATTGATTGTGGCTTATAGCGTTTTAGTTATGGGCTGAAGTTAGGAACAGGTTTTTAGTCACGGGCCAAAGTTACTTTTAAGTTAGTTGACAATTGTTAAGCGTCATATAATCGTTAAAATGAAGTGCCCTTCTTTTAAAATAATACTACGTAAATACTACTCGTAAATGTAAAATTATTTTATTATAAATAGTATCTCAACGCCAATATATGAAAAGTGTATATAAACATTGTTATGTCCTTTTAATTTAGCAAGCAGTAAACTAGATTTAACTTTATTTCGGGTGGAGACTTCGCGTGGAGTGCTCATAAAACATTTTCTTGTGAAAAACTGTTATTAGTTTATTTTTAAAGAATACATTTCGATTTACACATAAAAATTGGACATTTTCACCGACGGCGGTAATACAGATTCCCACTACTCTATTGTTTTGTAGATGTCGCTTTGTACAAATATTTCATTTAATTTAAAAAAGTATAGTATGCAACTCGTTTATAAACTTTTCTAGACATGTATTTAATTAAACACATGGTCGCAAGCTCTCTCGTGCCTAATTAAAATTCGTGACTAAAATGGAGTTCATCAAACTTGACACATAATATACTATTATTTTTCATCAAAATACCTCCTAGGCTTTAAAAATAATATAGACCAAGTGTTTTACTTCCTAGTCTTTAAAAATCCGTTAAAACCAATTAAAAAATTCGACTACGGTCATATCTAACCTACTTTTAATAATTATTATTGTACGTTTTATGTATTGTTTAACAAATAAAATTATGCCTTGTTGACAAAATTTTGGAATATGGCCGTTTTAATATCACTTTGTGACATATTTTCCGTAAAGTGTTACAGAATGAAATATTCTATCATCGGATGACAGAATAAACACTGGTGGCGACATCTCTGGATATACCGATCCAACCTCACTTTCTCCCAATTAAATTATTTTTCTATGGTATTTTTTGGAAACGTAGAAAAAGTATAGTTTGAAACACGTTTGGAATTACATATTCCCCTCTCGTGAAACCGTCAAACTTGCCTTCGGCTCGTGTGACAAACTTTTCACTCGATCGGAATATTCCGTATTCCAAACTAGTTACAGAATATACTTAATTGTATTTAGTTCAGTTGTAGGCTCCCGCTACGTGTCAGTATTCAAACTTTAAGCTCAGAACAAAAAGACTCTTAGCCTTATGACATAGGTAAATAACTAATATAATAATTATTGTCCATGAAATTAAAAAATATTATGTATGTACATCTATTCAAATCCCTGCAGATTCCTGCTGTTTTCTTAGATTGAAAACAAATTTATTTACTCTTCACCTTTACTAGGTATCTATTACGTTACATAAATGATCCCTAAAAATCGTGTATCAAAACTTCTGACTCACATATTAGAATTGCAAATTATTATTATTTAATTATTGTCATTTTTTGGTGACGCAGTTAGAAACATTTTATTTCGATTAAAATTTAAAATTGTATTTTGGAATTTAATTGGAAAAACTTCTAAATATGTACTTAATTTCATAAAATATTCCAAGGCCGTACTCTTGTTACCCTTGTTTCCTCTTTATATAAATAAATGTAACTCAAATTATCTGACACACCTCAGTACATACTCAGTAGTTATATAGAAAATCGTAATTTGTAGTCATGAAAACTATTCGGTTGATAAAATTTCTAAAAGTAATAAAGCTATTAGTAATTAAAAAGTAAATATTTAATAAAAATAACTGTACCTATATTGTGTTTTTGTAAATTATATTTTATTTAAAAAATAAATAAACAATAGTTTATTTATTTACTTAAGTTTAAAAATATTTAATAAATTTTAGGTATTTTAAATAAAATCAAAAAGTATTATATATGTATCAAGTTTAATATTAGTCATTTTAGTCACGAATTTAATTTAATTTAAGGCACGAGCGAGCTTGCGAGCGAGTTTTTAATTAAATGAGTATCTAGAAAAGTTTATAAATGAGTTTCATGCTATATTTTTTTTACGAAAAATACTTATTATTATCTTAAAATGATTTGAGAATCTGTATTACCGGCGTGCCGGTTAAAATGTCAACTTTTATGTGTAAATCGAAATTTATCCCTTGAAAATGGACTAACGTAGAAAAAGTATAGTCTGAAACACGTTTGGAATTGCATATTCCGCTCTCGTGAAACCGTCAAACTCGCCCAAGGCTCGTTTTACAAACTTTTTACTCCAGCGGAATATACCGTATTCAAAACTTGTTACAGAATATACTATTCAAATATTGGCGTTCAGAAACTATTTAATACTTTTGCATTTTTATAATAATAAAATAATTTTTACATTTAGTATTATTCTACAAGAAGGGGTCAACTAACTTAAAAATAACTTCAGCCTGTGACTAAAAGGCCATAGAGCCACAAATTGTCAATGTGTATTTAAAAGGTCACTTAGTGTCATGTATGATAATGGGCGTTTTTAAGGTGGGAGTAGAAAATAGTATATTATGTATCAAGTTTTATGACCGCCATTTTAGTTATGAGTTAATTAGGCACAAGCGAAGCTTGCGAGCGAGTGTTTAATAAAATCTGTCTAGAGAAGTTTATAAAAAGAGTTGCATACTATACTTTATCTACGACGAACAGAAATAAAAATTTTATGCCAATTTTAATTTATAAATATTTGACATCTGAAGAATGTAACCTCACTTTTTCACAATTTATAATAAAGCCAACTTCAGCCAGTGAATAAAATGCCCAAAAGCCAGTGTTGCTACCTTCAGCCCGTGACTAAAACGCCATAAAGTCACAGCTTGTCAATGTGGGAGTAGATAAAATATTTTATAGGTAAATATTCTTTAATTGGATTATATTTAAATTAAGCTTTTGTGTCATTAGACAACAAAAAACAATTGTTTCATAAATTAAAAAAACACAAAAATAATACATTAAAAATCAATAAAAAAAAACAGTTTTATTTTTATAGAATTTTAATTGTAATAAATTATAAAAATTGAACGAGCCAACTTTAAATTTTCAATTTACAAAAGTAAGCTTGTCATAATTAAATGGGTAAGCACTCAATCCTCCTTCCATTCGATTAGATAAAGACGATCTAACTTTACTAATAAATTAATCAATCAATTTACAGTCTAGTCTAATAACTAGAAATGTTTAACTACTAAATTTATTTAAAACGAAAATTTAAGTGTGTATACCAAAATTGGTTTATTAAAAATATATACATATAGTGTATTTTTAAATAATTTGATAATGATTAATACAAAAAAAAGTTATAGAAAAAGTTTATTTTAATACATGTCCTAAAACTTTTTAAAACAGTGTACAATATGAAAAAGAATTGTTTTTATAAAGAAATAACCGATACATTAATGTTTCGTATAATAATTATAATAATATAATAATAATAATAATTATTATACAATTATTATACATAAACCTATTAAAAAAATGTATATCATGAAAAGGAAGAGTTTTAAAACGTATTTGTTCAGGGGCGATTCTAGGGGGGTGTAAGCGGTGCCACCGCACTGGGCGCTGTCATAGGGGCGCCGAAAATCCGGCGATGGATGGACAATTTAAAAATCAGCTTATTTATGGTCAAATATGTCTAAAATAGAATATTAGCCTTGGCAATTTTATCAATTGAAATTTTTCATAAATAAAATAACCCATTTTTTTTATTATTTCAGAATACTTTTATTCTTGAGCAATACCATTTTTAATTTGAAAACGATATTGCTTAAGAACTAATTTATTCTGAAATAATAAAAAAAAATTACAAGCTCAAAAGGTAACAATTTAGGCCTTTTAGTTAATTTTACACCCATTTGGTTAGCTTTAAATAAATGTTTTTAAGCATATAGTGTTTCTATTTTAATGTTATTATTTTTTATCCATGCCACTACAGCAGTAATATACTCACTAGGGTGATTCATTTCCGCAAAGTTTTTGTTTCTTTTCGGTGCTCAGGCAAAATATTAATCTGCATATAGAAAAAAATTATCATTATATTTCCCTACACTAAGAACTTTTTAAAATTATTATGATTTTTTACTCATAATGAATATGAAAACAACACATAAATTCATAAAAAAACAACTAAATCAAAATATACAGAAGGTTACGTTATTATGTAACATATTCCAAATTTCGCTTCTTCATTTACATTTGTTTGCTATAGACAGAAATGTTGAAAAATTGCAAAATCCACGTTACAATTTTATTCTTGTTATTTTTTTATTAATTATAATTATAAGGTGTTGTTTTCATATTCATTATGAGTGAGAAATTATAATAATTTTAAAAAAGTTCTTAGTGTAGGGAAATATAATGATAATAAATAGAAAAAATCAATCTAAATAACATTATGAGTTGGTAATTATCAATTTCTTACGTATTCAGTTATAAAAATGGTTGTAAATTCATTAAATATTGGTTGGATAACTTTTTTTTTATGAGTCAGCCCTTTTTTCTCCCTACTTTTCGCGGTTTGCTCGAAAAAGTTAAAAAAAAAACGATATTTTTCAAAAACTGTACTTTGACGACTCCTACGGATGAACCAATGCGAGTTACACAAAAAAACTTTAGAGCAATTTTGAAGAGCGTGAAATTCCCCACAAGGTCCATCAAACCGATTTGCAATATTGTAAAAGGTGGGTAAGCATTAGAAATTTAAAAAAAAATATTTTTTACATGCATTTTAAACGGTAAAACTTTAAATTTAATTGGTAAGTACTTAAAATTGATATTAAGAGCTCAAACTTGGTTTTTCTATATGCAGATTAATATTTTGCTTGAGCACCGAAAAAAAAACCTTGCAGAAATTAATCACCCTAATACTCACCTTTAAGAAGACTAAGTTATTATTGATATATTATAGTTCTTATATTCTGTAACAAGTTTGGAATACGGCATATTTGCAAATATGTTTCAGAATGTACTTTTTCTTCGTACTAATTTTTACCTTTATTTTTCACAAATTTTAAAAAATTCATAATTTTTTTGTAATCCTTTAATTTCCCCCACCTATCCTAGAAACGATTTTAAGTCTTTTGTTATATCTATTTTAGATCCAGGCTTATAGAGCATGCTCGTTTTTAAATAAACACCCTGTATGTAATATAAGTAAAATGTGAAAAATGTATATTATCTTTAGTATCTTTTAACACATTGGGGACGCCGACATGAGATCTAGCACAGCCTGAAAAACTTGCTAGAACCGCCCCTGTATGTGTTTTTAACTTCTGGAATCAGTTTCTTACGTAGTACCACATCGTTTATATGAATTAAGGAAATAGATACTTTTGATAACTACAAAACAGTTATTTATTACAAATTATAAATACATTAAATAATAAGGATTATTCGTTAAATTAATTATCCAACTTTCCTATGCCTTTTAATCTCTTCAATGAGTTTTTAATTAAAAGCCATATATCACTTTCGAATTATTTGATCATGACCCTCATAGTTTACTGATAATTTATCTATTTCTTGAAAATAAATACCTGTACCCATCGAAGAACGATTAAAATGTTTAAAGTAAAAGTTAATTTTTCGAATACCTTGAATATTTATAAATATAGCGTATCCTTGAAATTTACAACCTGAAATGGATTGACATTTAAATCTGGGATTAATAATAAGAAATAATAAGAAAACGTTTTGAAATTGATACTACTAAATAATTAAATTTATTTAAATTTTAAATTAAATCGATTTCATTAACAAATAACTCTAAATAGTTTTTATTAATATTTTTATTTCCACCTTCTTAGTAAATGACATTTTATAGGTTAATAATATTGTTTATCTCCACGCAGTCTATAATTTAAACTTTATTGTTGTCAACATTCGATAAAGAAATACCTTGTTATGGCCTAGGCCGATAAAAATTTTTATGAGGCAAGTAATTAGTTCGATTTTTTCTCGCTAGGGGTATTGTTTTGACAAATTAATCCTTTTCTAAGAAATTAACGTACTAAACTGGTTTAATTTATTTATAATAAGCACTAATTTGTTTGTTTTACTGTTATAACATTATAATGTTTAATATTTTTCATTAAATTATTGTAAAATTAAATATGAATAATAAAACAAAAAGTTAGGTTAGGACATTGCAATTTGACGTTTCACAGTTGTGTTTTCTTTTTCTACGATTTAAATTATCTTTAAATTTTAATTTGCTTTAAGTTTTTAGTAAAATTAAATGTTAAACACAGCGTAAACAATCCAAACTACCTATTTTTTTAATAAAAATGCAAACAAATTGAAATTAGATACCTATTTTTTAAACAATTAATTGAATTCAATGTAATAGCAAGAGGGTAAGTAGGTAAACCATTTTCTTACAAAAATCCATTTCTACTTAAATCATGTAGTTAGGTATTGTCAAACTATTACTGCTTTTAAAAGGAATAATAATTATTGTACATTTAATGTAATCTTTAGCTAATAAATAAATGAGATTAAAAAAAGTGAGGTTAGGGCGCTTTCATGTTGAATTAAATTGACCCATATAAAGTGCTTTGAAGATAAAATGTTGTATGCCATTCGGCCAAGAAGTGTCTTTTTGTGCTTCGCTCAATTGTAGGCCTCCGCTACGCGTCGGCCTTCAAACTTTGAGCTTAGCACAAAAAGCCTTACTTCTTAACCTAATGACATAAATAACTATTTTGTAAACAAGTAAACGATAAATTATGGGAACAGACCTGTAATTTTTTACGGGCTTGTTTAAAAAGGCCTGTAAAATTTAACAGACTTGTGGAACAGCAAAGTACAGGTCTGTTCCTATAATTTATCGTTTACTTGGTTACAAAAACAACAAAATTAACTTATAAAATTTCATTTAATTAATTTACAAAGCTTGACACGTAAATAAGTATAATTGGTGTAATGATTATAATGTTTTAGTTAGTCGATTGCTAAGATGTTATTATTTTTTTTTAAATGGTCAATGTTTTGTTTATTATTTGTTCATATTTAAAATGGTTTTGCAAAAATAGATAATCTATAACTATTAGTTTTTATGAAGCTTTCCATTATTTTTTACTTTATACAAAATAAATGGTTAAATGGCTTGGTCTAGGGTTGACAAAACTGCATTATTATTTGCTCTGAATGTACCTAATGCAATTGAGGCCTGTCATAGCCAATCTCCACTTTTGGTCAAAAATTAGATTTTTGGCGGAGACTGTACTTCAACTAATTATCTATAAGATGATAAAATTTATGTGCTGCAAAAGGAGCTAAATCCTGCCTAAAATCCTATTTTAAAAATGACATTTAGTGCCAAGTCGACAATCTCCACTGATAGATTTGCAGCAAAGTATACAATCTCCAATTCCACCATTAGAAATTAGTAATTTGTGTCACCTGATTTTCTAACATTTGATGATATAACGTATTTTAGAGATTTAATTTTGTGTTTTTTTACTGGTACATAGTGTTAAGTTCTATTGCAGTAAAATGCACTTAAAAATATATTTAAAATAGGTATATATACGTTTTATTGTTTTAAGAATCATAAAAAAGTTATCTTGTTTATTTTGTGCTATTATACCATAATAAGACGTAAAGGTAAAGCAAGAAAAGGCTGATAATGTCAAAACATTGCAAGTAAAACATTACGGGGCAAAGTGGAAAGAAGATGATGAGTTGTTGTAGTATAAAAACTTTTTGGCACGAGGCAACCTGGTCCCAGATTAAGAAGAAACTCCAGATTTATGTGGTCCAGTTCAGAATTTTCCCACATTGATTGTATAGTTAAATTTTATAACCATTAAAGGAAAAAAATACAATTATTTTTTTTTTATTTTTCTAAATCTCCTTAAACGTTTACAACAAAATGAGCAATCTCCAGCAATTCATATCAAAATCAGCAATCTCCAATTTATAATTATAGATTTCACCTATACTATGCATCCTGGAGACCTTGTATTTTGCTACTAGACTAACAACAACAATATTTCAATATAACATATAAAAAAAATTACAAATCTAGAATTTAAAATACCAAACTCAATTATCTCAATTTACTCAGTTTTAGTCTGACGGGAGATTGTTTACTTTGCTCTGACAGGCCTCAATTGAGGAGCATCCGTGCAAAACCGGCTATATCCACTTTAATAAAATGTTGGGAAAATGGCAAAAACTCTTGGTTTCCTGGCCTTTACAGATAACAAAAAAAGCAAACTTAAGTTTTGTGGGCTTTATGGTACTTGATTTATAAGACATACTTTCGTTTTCAAAAACTTTATATTAAGGCCAAAATTACAAAAAATGTTTTGCATGTAGCCGGTTTTGCTCAAAAACCTACGAATAAAATGTGAAAAAACCTTTATTATTCAAAAATATTAACAAAATAAAACATGAAAAAACAGTATAAATTTTAATATCGACATATCGACAGATCGAAGCCACATGCTCATCATTATTATTTATTGGATATAGCCGGGTTTGCTGTAAAAACGTGGATTTGGCAGGTTTTTCTCCTAAAGCTACCTTTTTAATGTGTTTTTAACATGTATATAGTCGGATTTAAACCGAATTATCTTGGTTGTCGATAGAAATGAACCCAAAGATGCGAAATAAAAAAAAACACAAACTGAATAAAATGGATTTAGCCGGTTTTGCACGGATGCTCCTCAATTATAGTAGTGATTGATTTATTTAAATCTCTATATACTGTCTTCTATATTTTAAGTTAATTCTTCTAATTAAACATTTAATTTATGACTTGTGCATCTCATAGAAACAACTATAAAAATCGTAAAAATTATGGAATTGATAGATAATGATAGTTATTTATAGTCAATGTTAATTGCAGGTATAAAAATTAAAATGTTGTCGATGATAAGAATAAAAGAAAGTGTCAGAAGTGGGTCAAGGTGTGATCAGAGGCTCGGGTACCGGACGAACGGGATGGCGCATGGAGCCGCCGATAACCAACGGAATTTCACTTACACTTGCGGCCACTTTTACTTCTATAAATTTTGTTGTTCGCAGCACTTTGACATTGAATATACAAACACCGACACCAACAAATTTATTTTAATTTCACTTTTTCAGAAAAATTAACATACGTTGCTAGTTCTACAAGGTTTGATTATATACAGCAATATAACTCGTTAAGATTCAGATAAAAATATTTAAAACATGTCTTTTTTACTATAATAGATATAATAATAACCAGAGATGGGATTTTAGGTTGCAAAATATATAAAAATAGATACCTAAATAAAAAAAAATTTAAAAATATCTGACAAAAATATCTTGTAAAAATAATATTATTTAATGGGTACCAAAATAATTTTTATAATTTTTTAATGCGGCGGCACATTTAAACTGTTTTGTTAATAAGCATACAATTCCGGAAAATAACAAATTCATATTTATTATGATAGAAATGCTTTTAGTTGCAATTATGTCATCTAAATACAACCCCAAAATAACAAAAAAACATGTCTTTTGAAGGTAAAATTTGAAAATTTAGTTTACGTCTATTTCTCTTAAAAATGAAAATTTAGGTAAAATAAAATCAGGCTCAAATGAAATAATTTTCTTCAAAACGGATTTTATTCCATTGCACGTAAAGTTTTGATTAAGGTAGACAAATAGGTAATAACACTAAAATACCATCTCTAATAATAAAACTGTAGGTAGGTTTTTAACTTTTGAAAAGACACACAAAAACGCCTGGACTCGTAAACTTAATTTTCGGTTGTAGAATTTAGTGGTGTATTCCGTTTCTCTGGGTTAACTCGTTTTCTCAAGATAATTCAGATTCTAGTTTTGGTTCTTTTTGATTTACTTTTTGCTATATTTTGCTTATTTTTAAAAGGAAAGTACCGAATGCTCATGTAGATCAGTGGCGCCTGGTGGATTTTGGGTATACCTATATCTCAGTTATTAGACATGGGACCCACACCAAATTTATAATAGTTTATAATGACATTTAATAGACAAGTTCGGCGCAAACAGAATTTAAATTGAAGTTTGCGAAAAAAATTTAGGTTTTTATGTCGCCTCACCCGCCCCTGGCCCCCCTATTTGAGATAATTTAAATTACAGTGGTGCAATTTATAATCTTCTATAATTTATTGACAAATTTAAAATTTTAATAAGATAAATAATAAAAATTTAAAATCGTATACAATCTGTAATGTGTGAATTTTTTAAATAAAAATTTAAATTTGTCGATAAATTATAGTAATTTATAAATTGCACCACTTTAAATTAAATTATTTCAAATATGGGCGGGTGAGGCAACACGAAAAACTAACTTTGTTTTTGCAAACTTCAATTTAAATTCTGTTTGCGCCGAACTTGTCTATTTAATGTCATTATAAACTATTATAAATTTGGTGTGGGTCTTATGTCTAATAACTGAGATATTGTTATGTATGTGGTAGGTAAACCCAAAAGATAAAGTGTCCCAAAAAATCATAATAAATGTTCAACTATCCCGCCGATTAAAGATTAAAAGTTTGCTTGATATTACATAATTCACTGCGCATTCCTGTTTCTTTTTTGCTTGGATGAATAATATCATTGTTTTTAGAGGTAAAAACAATGATGATATATAGGATAGGTCATTGACCAATCATATTTTTTTATTTGGCAAAAATGATAGAGGAGAAACTTTCTGGTTTTGGCTTGTACTATCATCATCAAAGGATGACAATTTATTAGATGCCACCTATAAAAAAAATTGTAGGTAATTTATTATATATTATTTTTGCATCCAAATTTTCAAATATATTCTTCTATTATTAGGCTATATATTAAATAAAAACAATCGCAAGAAATGTTTTATAAAAGTAGAGATAATTTCAATAATTGACAGGGGATGGACGGGACAAGATACATCTTTTTTTTGTCCCGTCCACACCTTTCAATTATTAAAATTATATCTACTTTTATAAAATATTTCTTGCGTTTTTTTTTATTTAATGTATAACCTAATAAAAGAAGAATATTTTTGACAATTTTGATGCCAAAATATTATATAATAAATAATCTACAATTTATTTTATAAAAACAGTTTTGTAATTCGTGCGTTTCGCGCGCTTGAAATGGCCGAAAAGTACTTAATTCCTAAAAAAAGCTCTCCAATTAGGGCTGGCGCAGGGTTCATATGAAAATCGCAAAAAGTAACAATTTATAACGAAGTTTCAATTAAACTGATAAACTGATCGTCATAAAAAACGACGCTCCTAGTTTTTTGGAAAATATTTGAAAGCTCGTTATTGGAAAATTACTGAATTGATTTTGAAAATCTTTCGAAATTCTGAATGGCCAATTCTTTGTCTTATTTTGGAAATACTATATATTGCACATATCATTATACTACAGGGTGTTAAACGAAGAGATGTATTTTTTCCGAAATTTCAAGTTATTCCCATTCATAGGGCAGTTGAGTTTAAGTTAGGTAATCCCTCGGAACGTTTTCGAGATATTGTGAATATCGTGGCTTACTACGATTATATGCCAATTTTTCAAAATTTGTCGTTTAGTCAAAAAAATGAGCAATTGTGGATTCTTTGACTTACGTCTAATTTTGGGAATACAATATTGTGCACATAGCATTATACTATAGGGTGTTAAAAAAAGAGATGTTTTTTTTCCAAAATTTCAAATCCCCATTTACAGGGCAGTTAAGCTTGATAGTCGTAATACCCCTCCCTAATAACAGTTAGGTAATCCCTCGGGACGTTTTCGAGATTTTGTGGATATCTTGGCTAACCACGTTTAGGTATATGGCAATTTTTCGAAAATTCACGTTACTCTTCATTTTAGTCCAAAAAATAAGAAATAGTTGATTTTTTTACTCTTATGTCTAATTTTGGGAATACGATATTGTGCACATACCATGATACTACAGGCTGTTAAAAAAAGAGATGATTTTTTTTTCCAAAATTTCAAATCCCCATTCACAGGGCAGTTGATCTTGATAGCCGTAATACCCCTCCCTACTAACAGTTAGATTATCCCTCGGAACGTTTTCGAGATTTTGTGGATATCTTGGCTAACCACGATTATATGTCAATTTTTCGAAAATTCACGATATTCTTCATTTTATTCCAAAAAATAATCTATAGTCGATTTTTTTACTCTCATGTCTAATTTTGGGAATACGATATTGTGCACAGAGCATTATACTACAGGGTGTTAAAAAAGGAGATATTTTTTTCCAAAATTTCAAATCCCCATTCACAGGGCAGTTGAGCTTGATAGTCGTAATACCCCTCCCTAATAACAGTTAGGTAATCACTCGGGACGTTTTCGAGATTTTGTGGATATCTTGGCTAACCACGATTATATGGCAATTCTTCGAAAATTCCCGTTATTCTTCATTTTAGTCCAAAAAATGAGCAATGGTTGATTTTTCACAAAATCTCGAAGAGTTCCGAGGGATAACCTAACTGTTATTAGGAAGGGGTATTACGACTATCAAACTCAACTGCCCTGTGAATGGGGATTTGAAATTTTGGATAAAAACATCTCCTTTTTTAACACCCTGTAGTATAATGCTATGTGCACAATATCGTATTCTTAAAATTAGACGTGTCAAAGAATCCACTATTGCTCATTTTTTGGACTAAACTGGGAAATAACGACAAGTTTCGAAAAATTGGCATATAATCGTAGTAAGCCACGATATTCACAAAATCTCGAAAACGTTCCGAGGGATTACCTTACTTATATTAGGGAGGGGGTATTACGACTATCAAACTCAACTGCCTCATGAATGGGAATAACTTGAAAATTTCGGAAAAAATACATCTCTTCGTTTAACACCCTGTAGTATAATGCTATGTGCAAAATATCGTATTCCCAAAATTAGACATAAGATTCAAAGAATCGGCTATTCAAAATTTCCAAAGATTTTCAAAATCGATTCAGTAATTTTCCAAAAAACTAGATGCGTCGATTTTAATGACGAGCAGTTTATTAAAAACACAAAATCAGTAAAATTACAAGCATCAAAATTTTTATAACAGAAAAATTCAACAAAAATAGACACAATTTCAGATTTACATAATATAATATAATAATATAATATAATATAATATAATATAGATATTATCTCGAAAATAAAAAATAAGAAAGGGGGGATCATCCTTAACTTTTTTATCAAAATCTTAAACCATGCAGCACACCGATTTGAGGTTTTTATATGGAATTACTCATATACTATTTATCATTTAATTAAAGACTTTTTTCATGCATTTTCTCTAGAAAGCTTATTTGATTACGATGATCCTTTCTGTAATTTTAGCATCAATTTCACCGCAGTAAATAATCTTTCAAACACAATGAAATATGTTTTAGTGTTAATGATATTAATAATAAATTTTAATGTTTTAATTAATAATGTATGAAGCAATGAAAAATAATAAGGAATGCCTTTATTTAAAAATAATTATTGCAAAAATTGTGTAGGAAATAACAAATTGCATGCATATAAAACTTTGTAGAATTGTTTATAATAACCAGGCACGGATTTAGCGCAATCAGTCCAGGGCCACCAACAAAGTCTTATTTAACCTGTGGATTCTTATCATGGTGATTTAAAAATTGCATTCGGTTAAAGATTTATTCATCTATTTTAAATAAAATAAAAATAAATATAAAAAATATGGTCGGACATTTTTATTGATAAATTAATGCTTACTTGCCATGTATAAATTTTTCTAGTACTTTTTTAGAGGTTATTATGCGGTTTATATTTAGTTTAGTCAGCTCTATGAACATGTTGCAACCATTTTTATAAAATTTAGACAATTTAAGTGTACAAGTCATAATCATTATATTTTAAATTTAAAAAATCTGACATTTGTATGTTTGATGAAAATGTCGGGGCCTGCCCAAGACAATTCCCCCAAGCAAATTCTAAATCCAGACCTGATAATAATACTTACTGCCATAATTAAAAAGGCAAATTACATATACTAGCAGTGACTAATTCTAACTTCTTGTAGGCTGACGTTTGGAAAGTCTCCTACAAAATTTATAATGAACATTTTAGGTGCGTTGGCACTCGTTAGTTTGAAGGTTAAAGATCTTCAATCCAATCATATTTTCCTTTTTGCTGCATAGGAAAGTTATTATGTGCATTCGATGGCCACTACAGGAAGACGCGGTGCTTGATATTCGATAGTCGATTTTGTTTCTACGGGTTTCACAGTCCGATCACGCGCCACAAACGTGTGCAGGATTTTTTGGTACGCGAGTTGGATTTGTTTGATTTCCTTTTTTATTGACAAAATGCTATATTCCATACATTTTATAACTGTATAAGTCACGATATTATAAAATACGGTCTAAAAAGATTCTTCAAAAAAATTATATCTTTATCTTTTTGTCAGTTTTAATTGGCCTATATGGTACTTAACTTATTTAATTTAACTATGTCACACTTTTCGAAAATAACAGTAGCATTTAAATGCAAATGAAAAAACATTCCATCATCATAAAGCGGCAATAGAAAGATCCATACTAAAAAGAAAAGACGGATGCAGGGGAGTTATATATGAACTTAACCTGCATAACAAAAGTGTCAACAACCTTAGAGAATATGTATTGGTGTTGTTTTGGACTGTAGTCATCTTGATTTTTTGTTGATTTAACAACGTTTCGACTGGTGATCTCCAATCGTCTTCAGGTGATAATGGTTTAGATATTTTCGAAATCTCTGTTTTTATCTTGTTGCTGCTTGTTACTGTTCACTGAGCAGAAGTTGTTTAGTGTTCCGTCACATGTTCAATGTTGCTTGTTGCTGTTCACTAAGCAGAAGTTGTTTAGTCTTCCGTAACATGGGTTTCCACACGGGTTTAATCTCCACGCTGGGGTTGCTGAAAATGTGGTTGTTTTGGCTAATATATGCAGCTTCCAGAAATTTTCTTTTTAACCAATGTGGTTCTGTGTTTAAAGCTTTCGCGCATTCCCATAATATATTGTGGTGTTCTTTCCAGGCATGTTCCGCCAATCCGGATTTTGTTCTTTCTCCTTTTGTTGTGTGTGTTCTGTGTTCTTTTATCCTTACGTTTAGTGGCCTCTTGTTTTCTCCTATGTATGCTTTTCCGCAAGTACATGGGACATGATAAATCACATTTTTGGTCTGGTTTTGTGGTGGTTTTGCTTTTGAGAGATTGCTTCTCAGTGTATTTCGTGAAGAAAATTCCGTTCTTACTTCGAGTGGTCTTGTGATTCTTCGTATTTTTTTCTGAGGTTCTGCTCATATAGGATTGTGAGACCAACTAGTGTCTCCTGTTCCTCTCCTCCTTTTGATGTTTTGTCATGTCCGTCCACGATTTTCCTGATGAGTTTCCTTGGGTAGCCATTTTTCGTGAGATCTGATGTATTGTTCTCCACTTCATTTTCAAATTTTTTCATGGTGCTACACAGTGTTTTTGCACGATCTACGAGATTCTTCACCAATACAATTTTTGTTGCCTGTGTATGGTTGGAGTTAAAGTGAAGATATTGTCCAGTGTGTAGGTTTTCTGTACACATATGTTTCTAGTCAATTTTCGTTTCTGGTGATTTCCACATCCAAAAATGCAATCCTGTTTTTGTTTTCAGTCTCCATCGTAAATCTTACGGTGGGTCTGGTGGTGTTTAGGTATCCTAGGAATTCCTTTAGTGCCTCGTTGCCTTGGTTCCAAATGATGAAGGTGTCATCGACGTACCTTAACTACACTTTAGGTTTCGTTGCCGAAGATTGTATGGCTAAGTTTTCGAAAAATTCCATGTAAATGTTGGCGATAACTGGAGATAGTGGTTAGCCCATGCGTAAACCTTCCCTTTGCACGTAGAATTTGTCCTCTTCCTGAAAATATGTGGTTTTGATGCACCATTCCAAAAGTTCTATTGGACTACTATAGCTAGTCTAGCTAGCTACTAAAGCCCAGTCGTCAAAGCTGACAAATTCAACCCACCAATACTGAGTAAGTATAGAAAAGACCTTAAGCATAAAACAAGATGTATATGGACAAACTATCCCGCTGAAAAAAAAATGCTCTGCATGGGAGATTCCTGCATAGTGGCGGAAATCAAACACTAAGAACTAGCAATTAAATACAAACTAAAGGATCAGAAAGTCAACTTCTATCAATAGCAACCGTTATCCTTATGTAAAATGCAGTGATCCTGAACTTGTAACTTTAGTATAGTGAAACGCTTTCTCTACATATAGTACGTACCTAAATATTTCTTTCAGAACAGACAAAACACTCCTCCAACCATGAAAATTAATAACAGACAAGCAGTCTTGACTGGATATAATTCCGCCGGCATTATCTCATTCAATTTTACTTTTTAGGTGTCTTGTCAGGTAGGTCTATTTGATTCTAAAATTTAATATGATAACGAAATAATATATATATTTAGGGGTGCGATCGCCCAACACCGCCACTGTCATAAACAATGTTTAAAGTACCTAGTTAGATTTCGAAGAGAAATTTTTCGAGGTAGTGTTATCAATAAAAATTTGTTTAATTTTAAAATTATTTAAGTTTACTGAAGGCATTTCTATTTTTTAAACAAGTGACTTTAATACCCATAAATCTAGGATTAAGTGCTAAGTCTATCAAATGGTTGTTGTGTAGTTTTATATTTTTGAAAAAATCATTTCTTTTTGTGTTCAAATCATTCTCTTTTATAAAAATAACGAGAGAATAATAAATATAAATATATATAAATTAAAAAAAACTTTGTGTATATTTTAGCTAATGTGATTTTATAGGGATATTCATAGGGTCATTGAAAGTGAAAGTTTTTTTATTAGATTATGGCAAGTTTTTGACCAGTGAAAGCGCGTTTTATTGTTATTAACTATGAATATATTTCACCTCATTAATAATTTTTGTTTGTTTTATAAATAAAGAATTTTTTTATTCTTACTATTGAGATTCTAAAAAGCTATTACATTTTTTCAAAGAGTACCTAAGTATTTAAACATGCAAAAGATCAATCTATATAACAAATAATAAAAAATATGGAATTAATTAATTATAATCATAATTACATTTTTAACCGCTGCACTCACCCATTTTACAACAATAAATTAAAATAGTGAATGCTTCACAGATTTATTTATCACGCTTTATTTTTTTTTTAGTGAGTTTACGATTAACCTTGACATTAAGCAATTGTTAATATCCGTAAATAATTTAAATATTTATGCATAAAAAAATCAGTTTTTACAAAAACTTTACGACGAGATTTTTAGAGATGCACTACTGGTTTAAATTGGTGTTAAATGATGCGCTAACAACATTTTTACATTTATTAATAAAATCATTTAAAATTTAAATAGATATTTCTTTTTTGATTTTGGTTAAATTTAGAATATTTGTAATCTAGAAAGAATCCAGGGTCATATTAAGATCTTAAATTATAAGAAAAATATATATTTAAATATTATTTACCGGGTTTGACCAATTATAAAATTCGATATTTGTAAAATCTATCTAACTCAAACAAAAAGACTTACTTCTAAGCCTTACGACATAAATTACTATTATGACATGCTTTTTGTATTAAAAATTAAGCTTAAACAATAAAATGATCAATTTTAAACCTAATGTTTACATTCAATATACCGTATATATACAATATATCGTAATAATTTGCCAAACATCTAGGTTTTTATTTTAAGGAAACAAAAGTATATGTTCTTTTTTATCCTTTAAGCGTTCCTTAATTAGGCTACAAGGTGTTCTTGAAGTTTTCTTCTTCTTTTGTACTTACTGTTGCATAAAAGCTCTATTAAAATAGCTTCTTTCCGTTCGAACAATTTCTGAAACTGCCACATTTTGGTGTAAAATATTAATAATATTTTACTTTACATTAAAATCTTTTTTTACTACCACCTTTAAAGAGATCTTTTAAATATACATTGACAAGCTGTGACTTTATGGTGTTTTAGTCACGGGCTGAAGTTATCAACATGTTTTTAGTGACCGTGGTGTGCCCATAAATATTTTCTTTACTTTTACTGTAAAAAACTGCTTCTATATCGGATTTAAACGGTTGTTAGTCCGTTTTCAAGGGATAAATTTTGATTTACAAAGAAAAATTTGATATTTGCCGCCGACAATATAGATTCCCATTCTTACGGTTACTCTATTTTTTATAGATGCTCCAAACAACTATTAATTAAAATAGTAATAAGTATTAGTCGTAAAAGAAATATAGTATGCAACTCGTTTATAATCTTCTCTAGACACTCATTTAATTAAATTATATCAAACTTAATAGGTACATATATTATAATATACTATTTAACTTTGCCTGAAGTTTAACCGTCATTTCTGCAACGATTTTTTTTGTTTACAAAAATTGTCCTGTTATATGGAATTATTTACTTTAACCTACGTGTTGCGAGTTTTGTAAGTATAAATTTACTGGTGGAATAATTATAGTACCTATTATACTCGTATTACAACAATCAATAAACAATGTATGATTTATTATTGTCCACATATCACAAATCAATTTGTGGATGCTTGATTAACTAATATTTGAACTTTTATATATAAGTCTTATATATAAGACTCATTACTGAATTACTAAATAAAACCCAAATGAAGCATGACATAATGCAAACAACAGTTTTGTGATTTATTCTGAGAATTCTTTTTCTGCCATTACTTCCTCTATCAATTGATCAATTATTATGACATGACGAATGCAGGTTCGCAGTACACAACAAGTAACTGAGATGTTAGCCTTCGAAGTTGATCTTATTTCATGGTATTTCACGGTAAAAGTTGGTATTTAATGTCGCAAAACGCTTCCTGGCTCTTACAAAGGAAACCTTCGCTGCGAAATATTTACAAAGCTGCTTTTTTCGACAGTTGCATTTAACCTAATAAACTAATATGACTTTTTTCTTTAAATTATCAACTTAAGTAAATGTAGCAAATACTTTCCATTTTATTAATTTACAAAATAAGGAATTATGCATTCAAAAATGATCTAATCTTAATATTAACAGAGTAAAATAAATCATACGTGTTTGAAAGGGATGACTTTGGACCTGGAGATTTCATACGAAACCATTCATATTAATACTGTTAATCAAATTAATATTAAGCACCATATTCTCTTAGTATGCATTTTTTTCCTTCTTCACAAACCGAAATAAATTATCGAGGCGTTTTGGCTCAATTGTATTTTAAAAAACTATGTTAAGGCATCTAACAAATTAATGTATTATACATTATACATTACTAGGGATGGGATATTTAGGTACTAAAAACTGAAAAATAGGTAACTAAAAAGGTACTAAAAAAAGCATTTTAGGTTAAAAAAAACAGCATTTTAGGTTAAAAAAACAGCATTTTAGGTCAAAAAAAACATTAAAAAATCAAGTTTCTTTTATAATTTTGTTTAGCCGCATACCCAAACACAGAACATACCCACAATAAACTATTTCTATGCAATAAACTGTGTTTCACTGAGTGACACTCACTACACAGAAATTCTATGACAGAACATAAGCTCACTACAAAGAAATACTGTAAAGAAAGTTACTGTTACAGTCTGTGACTCATAGAAATAATTTAGAATAATAGAATAATTTCTATGCTGTGACCATAAGAAAAAATTCTATACCGTTGAGTTGTACGCCCTGGATAAAATATTGGCGGAAAATTTAAAAAGAACACAAAAAAATAAAATAATTAAAAATACGTAAAAATATGTAACAAAAGTATAAAAAGGTAGTTTAAAGCAAAAACCTCCAAAAAAGGTAAAAAAAGGTGAAAACTAGTTAAAAAAATACGTAAGAAAAGTATAAAAAAGGTAGTTTAAAGCAAAAACCTCCAAAAAAGGTAAAAAAGGTGAAGACAAGTTAGGTTCATATAAAAGAAAATCTTTTAAAACACATTTTGGCATTATTGGTTTTCAAATAGTTACATCGGTTGAAAAAAGGTAAAATAACTAAAATCCCATCCCTATACATTACACATAAAACATTTTAGAATTATGGTGAGTTAGAAATTATATTTTTTTTTAAACTTGTAAAAAGAATGTAATAAGTTGTCATCCCTTGGGGGGATGATAGTTCAAGCCAAGGTAAGCAAGTTTTTCTAACTTAATTCTTAGGCATTGCTGTTGCTTACCAGTGGCTGCCCATCCAATGCCCAAAAATTAAGTTTATTTTCATGATTTTTTATTAAAAAATACTATCACTATTGCAAAAGTAATAGAGGAAAAACTTGCTTACTTTGGCGTGAACTATAATCAGGGATGACAACAACAACAAAATCATACGAAGATCGGATCATAATATAAGGAGTTTAACCAAAATACTTGGTTAAACTTTACAAACGAGATATATTATATATCATATATATGTATATAGAACAAAACTGTAAAAAAAGTTTCTTTATGGCGTTTTCAAAAATGCTTTATTACTGTTAAACGCGAATTTCGCTGTTTTTGTTTTGTTTTGATGTTCTTAAAATCAGAAATGCAGAAATAGTTATTCTTAATTTTAAAATATGGAAAAAAGTATATTATTATACTAGAGATAATGCAGGCTATTATTCACAATGATGAGGTTTGCGGCTCGAGTCGCCAGACGAGAGACGCAAAACATCTGAGTAAATAATAAATAATATAAATTCCCTGCCTTACAACGGAAATAATGAACTCATTATTCACGTTGTTAGGCATCAGTGATTGGTCGATTTTAATATACACTGTGATTTGAACCAATCGGGTTTAAAATTGGAAGAATTCGACTAAATATATTTAAAATTGGTTGAAAGTGAGTGACAGATGTCAGATTTAATTTATTTATTTTTGAAAATTATTGAATTATCTACTAATTGGAGTCCTGTCAAAACGTTGGCTAGAACCCACATACTTCCACACATATACAAATCATTTCTAACTGAGACTGTTTCCATTTCGTAGGGTTAAAAAAATTGGATTTAAATTGTATGAAAAAAGCATTTAACAATAATAAACTCACAAAATGATATTTTAGATTTTATAATGACATTTTTATAAAAGCAAGAATTTGGCTACATCGTATTTTGATCACGATTATCGTATCATAGCCAAAAGATAGACATATAAATATGTAGATCCATTTTGTTTGTTTTCTGTTGTATACCAATTGTTTTGGCATTGTTTGTTCCCATTGTTTTTACGAGATTTTTAGTGGATTTTACATAATATATGCCACTTTGTAACCAAATGATTTAGAAAAATTGTATATAACCTAAATTCTATTTAGTTGACAATTCGTATCATGTGGACGTATTAATTTCTCTATCTTATGTTATGTGATGTCTATGGTATCATATATTTTAAATCCCCCACTTATGAACTGACTATGCGCATAAAGCAAAATGGCATACGAAAACAACAAATTTTCCCTCAGAGCAAAAGTTTATAAAAATCGGTCCAGTCGTTTAGGAGTACAGTGACATGCACTGTGTGCATTGCACACGTACAGAAGAAGTATATAGGTATATAAACATATTCTTGTTAGTGTTATAACATGAAAATTATTATCCGCTTAAAAAACATTACCTATTATGGATAATACCTAGTGTTTTATACCTATGAGATTAATATCATTTTAAGGTTGGGTTTAAAGGACAGATTACAAATTTGTTTCAGCTCCGCCGTATAAAAATATAATAAGGTTGCAAGAATAATATTATCGAAATTAGTATACGTTTGAAAAAACACTTTAGTTTTACCAAAGATATTGTAAAATAATTTTTTTACTTTTTAAAATAATAAACCGATCCAAAAAATTTGTGCACAAACATATTTCTTTATACATAATATTGATTAACAAATTATTTTATTGTTAAATTGTTTTATGAATTCACATGTAATCCATATTGGGCTTTTTAAAAATATTTTGAAGAATATACAGTATATTATATACTCCTGGAGTTCTTTTCGACTCACCCTCTAGATATTATATTTATTTTGCCATTGATAATAACATAGTGCCCAATTGGTTTAAAAATGTTTATTCTGTCTGCCCACTTTGGAATATTTTATTTAAGTAGAAATAAAACTCCAAATATTGTTGAATTTATTATTATTGTGTAAAAATGCTAACTTGAAATTGTGTGGCCAGCTAGATCACCAGACCTAATGCCACGGACTTTTCTGTGTAGATTTTACCAATTTTAAACTCAAATAAAGGATGTAAGTTTTCACCTAAAGCAATTTTTATCAATGCACAGAAAAAATGGCTAATTTTTATATTTAAAATTTGCTTTACTTTCCTATTTAAAATCAGTTTGGAACACTGTTTATAATAATAATTCTTTTTTTTTATTAATCGTATTACGCATTGCAAAATAATATTTAATTCTGACGGCATTACAAATGCAAATACTATAATTTATCACAAAAGAACTGTTAATAATACATAATCGTTTTAATGGACTTTCAATGAGGCTCTATTAGGAGTTGCTAAAATTCCTTCATTTAAGCATTACTGTTAACTCTAGTTAGTATGCATAGTGTTCATATACAAAAAGTTTTAGTTCAGTAGATGATTTATAATAAAATTTAAATATTTAAATCCTGTATAGTTTTTATGATTTTCTCAAAAAAACAATAACACTTCTTAGAAAACCAAACTTAAAATTTTTACCAGTTATGATAATTTTTTAAGGTTGTATTTGATCGAGGCAAAAATATATTGAAAAAAACAAGGCCAAATATTTAATCCTTTAATAATAATTTATTCATACATAGGCATTACAAACGTAGTAAATTATAGTAAATTATAAATTATTTAATTAAATTTCAGAAGGTTAAAAAGAAACCTGTAAATTGAATGCAAATTTCTCTGTATCAATATGCGTAAATGTGAGAAAGGTAAAGTCCATATACAAATAGAGACATTCATACCTAGTAAGAAAGTCTATCAAAATAGTGCATATAAATCTACCATATATATTCATCTTTGGTTTACTATTGTTGGTCAAAGAGATCACAAACTTTCAAATGGAAAACTGGTGATATAAATAAATTAAACACATCATTTTATTTCAGTTCGGTTTCCACATGCCTAACAATATTTTGTGGTTTTTGCGGTTAAAATATACCGTAGCAGTAATTTTTTAACCTTTAACATCTTATGTAATTTAATAATTTAGCTCAATTTGCAATATTTAGGTTTTGTTTATGTAATTTCTATACAAAATGTATAAAAATTAATTTCTGTTCCATTAATTAAAAGTATCTTTAATATCAACAATAGCTTTTTAATATAAATACAAGATATAAATTAGGGTATTACTATATTGAAACTATAGAAATCCTTAAAATATACTAAACATTTATTTAAAAAGGTTTAAAATTGATTATTCGTATTTATATTAATAGTTTAATAGTTTTATTATAGTAATACCCTTGGTAATGGTAATACCCTATAGCGTAATTAATTAATTATAATTAATAATTTGTATTTATAACAAGTAATAATTATTATTATAATTTATCATAGAATATCTAAATCAAAGGCAAAATTACATTAATTTGGAAAATGGATCTTCTGACGCCATGAAAAAAACAGAATTATAAATATTTTTTTACTAACCATTTCATTCATTACCTGAATTGATAATGACTAATTATAGATATGAAATTAAATTAAATGCTTTACCCAAGGCAATGAGGTTTTAACAAGGTAGTTGATATATTTGATTATTAATTAAATATATATATTAAATACATACTTTCTACATTGTAGATTAATATGTTACAATGGGGCAAGTAAATTTAGTTAACCAGATTTGGATCTAATAAATTTATTTACATTTATTAACCCTTTTAAATTAAAAAGTGTATAATAATTATAATTATTTATAGGTAGAAAGCTTAACTTATAGTTTGAGATACAGGGTGGTCCAATAGAAATATTTTACCATTCAATGATCCATCTAAAAATAAGTCTACATGCATAATTATAATTTTTTTTCAAAACGCTTTCCAAAGCAGAGCCCTTCAAAGTTCAATTTTAAAAATCTATTTTTTTTTCATACCTGTCATGTCATTAAAGAGTTTTTTCTATTCCTATTACGGAATATGACCGTTCTAATATCACTTTTTAATGTGGAATGACATATATTCCTTAAAGGATAACACAATGAATTATCATCAGATGACGAAATAAACACTGGTGGCGACATCTCTGTGTTAAATATCTAACAAATTTTAGACCGATCTAACCTCACTTTTTCCCAATTAAATTATTTTTCTATTGTATTTTTTGGAAACGTAGAAAAAGTATAGTCTGAAACACGTTTGGAATTGCATATTCCGCTCTCATGAAACCGTCAAGCTCGCCTTAGGCTCGTGTGACAAACTTTTTACCCGAGCGGAATATGCCATATTCCAAACTTGTTACAGAATATTCCACCAAATTTGGTACAAGTACTTATGAAATAGATACTTATTACTTGACACAAGTAACTTTTGTCAAAATTGTCCAGTGGTGTAGATCAGGGGGGACGTTTTACTTTTCCCCCCTATTTTCTGCGCCACTGGATATTTAAAAGAAATTACATATTTTTCTCTGTTTAATTAAGATAAAAAGTTTCTTGTGAAATTTTGATTTAGTGCTTTGTTTACGAGATAATTAGAGTTATATAGAACACATAGCCACCTATGAAAATTACCAAGAAATAATAACCAAAACGAATCAAGAATACGCCGATATGCACTTCGTTTATGGATTTTGTGATGGAAACGCCTCGCAAGCAGTTCAGGAATATCGAACATCAATAGCTTTATAAAATATGCACAACCTATTAGTGACGCAAGAATTGAAGTTCGCACCTAGGCATCCTAATCATCGTAAAGCTAAAAAAAGAGAATAAATAATTTAACAGAGATCCTAGGAAAATTTAGAAAAGAGTTTCTAAAACCATTGCAAATCTCAAAACTAATAATAAACTATTTAACGTGTATCATAGATCATAGACAACCCTTTCATCTTTAACCAGTTCAGCTTATATCAGGAGATGAAGAAGGCAGAATGGTATTTTGTAGGTGGGTTCTGGAAGATACTTTTTTAAATAATGTCCTATTACCGACGCGACAGTATGAATTTTTACAACAGCATGTGTGACCACGTGAAAAAGGGCAAATTTCAACACGAGTTCAATATTAATGTGTGGGTCGGGATTTACAATGTCAATCACTTTGGGCCTTATTCTAAGTTCTGAAGACCGAGAATAAGTACCCTTTTGCATGCGAAGACAAGTCTGGTTCTAGGTAGATGGGTACCCGGCACAATTTGGTAGACTTGTTAGTAACTCGATGAATATAAATTTTGAAAGACGATGGATTAGTCGTGACGATCCAGTTGCATGACCGCCGCAATCACCGGATTTGACCCTATTAATTTTCTATTTATGAAATATTTAAATAAACGGTCTATGCGACCCCCTTGCCCACAAGGAAGGAGCTTCTACATGAATCCTGAATGCGTGTGCAGAAATCAATCGCAATGTTCTATTAAGTTTAAGCCAAACGTAAACAGTGCAATCTGCATGAGAAAAAGACAGTTTGTTTATTAAACATGTATCGAAAAATGCTTCCTGATGAAGCTATAGCCCCTGAAAAGAGTCCTAAGAGGATGATTGTTTTCCTTGAACATAAATACATAAAATTAGAGGTACAAAAATAGACCCAACTTTTTCTGGGTTATTGTTTTTTTTTTCAGTTAAAAAAATCTCTGGATTTTAAGAAACATTTATTATTAATACAAATATTCGATGGGTATAATTTAGAAGGACCATTTTTAAGGAGAAATCTACATTTTTATAATTTCGGAAATAAATTCTAATATTAAATTTTACGCCTAGGCGCCTATGATTTAATTTTGACAGTTTTAATTTTAGATCTAAATTCAGCATGTCAAAATTACAATAGAATTAAAAATGAATTTAGGAATCTTTCTTTTATTCCCCTTTTTGTGGGGCCTTAACTCCGTCAGGGGGCATTTTCCAATTCATGTTTATTAAATAAACTAGTGTTTTTTTCTATAGATTGCACTGTTTAATTCTGGCGTCATAATTTCGGGACAACCTGTTTAAAGTAGTTAGCAAAACTAAAACGGGGGGTTATATAAATAAAAAATAAAAAAAATATAAAATATAATTATGACTATTTCCCTCGTCTTAATTTCCACCAATCACAAACGCGCAATTTTGAATTACAAACGGTTTCTAGGTGAAAAAACTGTGTGACAGCACCTATCAGCAGTTTTTTCGAGTTTACCCGCGGCAAAACTTGACAGCTGTTGTCACCAAAAATTGCAATTTACATTTTAATTGTTAACTGTTACTCAGGAAATAGTCTTGTCAAATACCATTCGGGCATTTAATTTTTCCTGTGAAAAAAATCGAAAAAACACAATGCCAAGTAATATTTTTTAACAAAATGCATTCGTGCAGGTGCAAAAATCCTCCTCTTCGACTCGGATTTTTGTTGCCACCAGCACTCATGCTTTTTGTTAAAATATTACTTAGCAACGTGTTTTTTCGATTTTTTTTCGGAAGATTTAGATGCCCTTATGATATTACTTACGACTATTTCCCTCGTCTTAATTTCCACCAATCACAAACGCGCAATTTTGAATTACAAATGGTTTCTAGGTGAAAAAACTGTGTGACAGCACCTGTCAGCAGTTTTTTCGAGTTTACCCGCGGCAAAACTTGACAGCTGTTGTCACCAAAAATTGCAATTTATATTGTAATTGTTAACTGTTACTCGTGAAGTAGTCTTGTCAAATACCATTCGGGCATCTAATTTTTCCTGTGAAAAAAATCAAAAAAACATAATGTTAGTAATATTTTTTTAACAAAATGCATTCGTGCAGGTGCAAAAATCCTCCTCTTCAACTCGGATTTTTGTTGCCACCAGCACTCATGCTTTTTGTTAAAATATTACTTAGCAACGTGTTTTTTAGATTCTTTTCGGAAAAATTAAATGCCCTTATGATATTACTTAGGAAAAAATCACTCAGGCAATTTACAATATTTACCACCAATTTTAAATTAAAATGTAAATTAAAAACCTCTTTTTGTTAACAATGATAGTAAGTGACAAAAATATAATACATATTTCATAAAATTAATATTTAAATGTAATACTTTTTTATTAAAATAATTTGCTTTTTTATTTTATTTTCCTAGACCTATTTATTCCAAATAAGAGAAAAGATTTTAATAAAAATGTTATAATATAATATAATATAATATAATATAATATAATATAAAATCTTATAACTATAATTTTAATTTATTTGCCAAACCATTTTCCCACTACACAATGACATAATATAAAAAAAAATAATATTGAAAAACTAAACTTTTTATTTTAAAATTAAACATTAAACAATAAATGAAAAATAAACTTTTCTTCAATCTTATAAGTGTTTAAAATGTTTCCCATTCACTTGCTGACACTTAAGTTATCTACTGTGGAATTTTTCCCGCCCTGTGTTTAAAATCTCCGGTGTTATGTTTTTACTTCTACAGTTATTTTGTTCCTTAATTAAATTATCTTAATTAGACCCTATTTTGTAAACATCTAGAGATGTTTGATCTGGTGAGCTTGCTGGCCATTTTATAAAATCTTCTTCCGATCCACCTGTGTGGAAAGACGTCATTTAAATATTTCCGTAAAGGAAAAGCATGGTGGTGCACCGTTTCATATAATGGCCAGCAAGATCACCAGATCAAACACCTCTGGACTTTCTTATGGGGACGAAGACAGGGAGTTTAAAACATAACCTGCTAATTTAAATGATTTAGGGAACAAAATAGCTGCAGGAAATACAGAATGCGGGAACACTTTCACAGTAGATTACTAAAGTGTCAGCAAGTGAATGTGGAACATTTTTAACATTTATAAGATTGAAGAACAGTTATTTTTTTATTGTTAAATTTTTAATTTTAAAATAAAAAGTTTACTTTTATTCTGTCATTACATTTCCACCCTATATTGAAAATTATGATTACTACTTATAAGTTATCGTCGTATTTAGAAAAATGTGCTCTATCAATTTTAAATGAAAAAAGTGGGGTTGTTATTTAAGATAAATAATATGGTAGGAGGGAAATGGTGGGGAAAAACTATTTAAAATTATAATTATATGATTAGGAATAAAAATCTACAGTTTAAACGAATTTAATTCCATAAGTGAGAACCAAACTGTATATCTACTTAATTTTATATGTATAATAACTGCGTATTTTATTGTTGCAACGTAAGTAAATTTCCACTCCATCCTTTTAATTTATTCGGTAGCGACTATTCCCAAATCTAATAAGACGCAACCTTGTGCATTTAATATGGCAACTTCTTAACCTATCCACCGTTCGGAGGCAATGCTCCTTCTATTACATTTCGCAGTACCTACCCAACAACCCGGCCGGTTTGCCTTGAAGTAACTAATCTACACAGAAATAAGACAAAAAATACGAAAAGTAAAATTGCGAAGCATGCATGTTATCGTGGACTCCTTGACATTTTTGGTAGACTTTCTAAGATTAAAAAGACGCGTTTTTAGACTTGCAGAAGATGATCTCTTAAATTTTATTTTACTTGATGGTATCTTGCTTCGTGCATGGGATTTGCAATGGTTTTTAACGATTTGGATGTATTTTCTTACTATTTTTACTACTACCAAAACAGTATTTATTATAAGACCGAAAATTTGTACTCTTAATGGTAAAGGAAATTAACCAAATTTAGAAGTGTGCCCAAATATGGATTACCAGCATTTCTCTAGAACCAACAGTTAAAAAAAAGAACAACCAACTGGGAAAAAATATTTATGCAGTGGTACATTTCTTAGGTATAATATGGCAAAGTTCCTGCACCTTGAACAGGGCCGTAGCCAAGGGGGGGGGCGAATCAGTGCGCCGCCCTGACAGGCAAAAACTCTGGATAAGAATCTCAAACTAATTTAAAATTTAATATATTTAAATGGCGTACTTTGAAAAATTTATGTTTTCCGAAAAACTGTAACATTTTATAGAAATAATACCCTATAGACCAGGCGGAGAAAGCATATATTATCGCCGAGCATAGATTTCACTGCTTTCGCCTACGGGTTTTATTTAATATTTTGTTTAGCCATTTTAATAAATATTTTTTTTAGATTCTCTCACATAATTTTTAGGTTAGGTCCAAGAAACCTGGAGAACAAAGGGTATAGCTACAAATCCGTCTGCAGGCGTTTTAAGAATTACGAATGAATTATACCCTTTATTAATGCTGGACTAGCCTTGCGTACAGGGTGGTCCACGTAAGGTGACCCATATACTTATCTCAGAAACTACTGGAGTCACAAAAAATTTGTAAGGAACAAATATTCACGAAGTAAAAAATATTTTTAAAATATTATATTTTCATTTATACAGGGTGTTCGGTTTTCCTTGGGACGATACCAACTTTCTTATTTTCAATGGAACACCCTGTATTTTTTTGCATTTTTGGATTCTACCCACTCTTTTAGGTATACTTTGTAAATATATTAAATAAGAAAATGTTAATAGTTTTTGAGTAAAATTAAGATTTATTAAAATTTCTCTAAATGTAGACACTCGCTAAAAGTTAAAAATAATCAACTAAAAGTTATTATTTTTTATATTATGTAGTATCAATCTCTTTAATAATAAGTAAGCTATAAGTTAATTATTATATTTTTTGGAAATTATCATACAGGGTGTTCTCTATGTCCCGTTGAAAATAGCGATTTTAAAAGTTTAAAATCTTGTTTTTCTTCAATGGAACACCCTATATATTTTTGCATAATTGGATAGAATAAGTAATTACCTTTCATTTTATATATATATGTCCTATACCTAAACCTAATAGAAAAAAAAAATATTCGCATTTTTCACAATTAGTAGCTTTTTTCCAATTACCTTAGTTAAATTTTCATTATTCAAATAAATAAATTTCAATAACAACAAATAAAAATGCTTTTATATATAAATATATATTACTATAATAATTACCATACGCGCAAAGCTACTAATTTTGTAAAATGCGAATATTTTTTTAGGTGATCCACGTAAGGTGACCCATATACTTATCTCAGAAACTACTGGAGTCACAAAAAATTTGTAAGAAACAAATATTCACGAAGTAAAAAATATTTTTAAAATATTATATTTTCATTTATACAGGGTGTTCGGTTTTCCTTGGGACGATTCCAACTTTCTTATTTTCAATGGAACACCCTATATTTTTTTGTATTTTTGGATTCTCCACACTCTTTTAGGTATACTTTGTAAATATATTAATTAAGAAAATGTTAATACTTTTTGAGTAAAATGAGGATTTATTAAAATTTCTCTAAATGTAGACATTCGCTAAAAGTTAAAAATAACCAACTAAAAGTTATTATTTTTTATATTATGTAGCATTCATCTCTTTAATAATAAGTAAGCTATAAGTTAATTAATTTATTTTTTGGAAAATATTATACAGGGTGTTTTCTTTGAATAATGAAAATTTAACTAAGGTAATTGGAAAAAAGCTAGTAATTGTAAAAAATGCGAATATTTTTTTTTCTGTTAGGTTTAGGTATAGGACATATATATATAAAATGAAAGGTAATTACTTATTCTATCCAATTATGCAAAAATATATAGGGTGTTCCATTGAAGAAAAACAAGATTTTAAACTTTTAAAATCGCTATATTCAACGGGACATAGAAAACACCCTGTATGATAATTTCCAAAAAATATAATAATTAACTTATAGCTTACTTATTATTAAAGAGATGGATACTAAATAATATAAAAAATAATAACTTTTAGTTGGTTATTTTTAACTTTTAGCGAGTGTCTACATTTAGAGAAATTTTAATAAATCTTAATTTTACTCAAAAAGTATTAACATTTTCTTATTTAATATATTTACAAAGTATACCTAAAAGAGTGGGAAGAATCCAAAAATGCAAAAAAATACAGGGTGTTCCATTGAAAATAAGAAAGTTGGTATCGTCCCAAGGAAAACCGAACACCCTGTATAAATGAAAATATAATATTTTAAAAATATTTTTTACTTCGTGAATATTTGTTCCTTACAAATTTTTTGTGACTCCAGTAGTTTCTGAGATAAGTATATGGGTCACCTTACGTGGACCACCCTGTACAAAGGTACTAGGTACGGCGGCCCGACATTTTAATGGACGGATTTATAGCCATTATTTCTGGCTCATCAATCCCTCCATCCGAGTTTGTTATCCAGATATCTTATAATTCTAAATCTAGCTGTTAAAGTGGTTGGTACACTTTACATACCACTTTAACGGCTAGATTTATACATGTTATTATACATATTAATAAAAAATTAATTGAGCTTGTATTTTATATAAAAAATTTGCTTTAAAGCACATGTAAAAAAGCAGTGCAGTGTTATATCGGCCTTTGTTTACCAATGGACGAGATTATTTTAATTACGTTAATTTTTAAGATGTTGGACCTTGCAGGAATCATGATATTTATAGTTTGAAATTTAAGAATTCAATAGAAAAGTTGTTTTTCCTTTTTCTATGTTTGTTTAGGTTTTAACTTTTTTTAGGTTGGAGAGAAAATTTCGCAAAAACGTACTGAAACTGTGAGAGTAGCACTGACGTACTGACAGACCTTAAAATGTACTGGCAACGCTGGCCCCGTGTCAGACTCAGTAACATTTTATTTGAAATATTACATTTGTAAATTTTTAACAAAGTCTTGCTAAAATGTCACTTTAATTTAATTGCAATGTTGCTAAATGTTACTTTTGTAAGGTTTTCTTGCAACGTTGGGCCCACCTTCCGGAAGTATAAATATTTTAGAAATATTCTATATACTATGTTACAAACTCAATGTTATTTTAAGGTTACATATTAAAAATATACCTATGATTATGAACTAGCAAAACACTCTTGCGAGTGATTATTGCATCGCGACCGCGAATTTTATTAATTTTGAAAATTTTGGAAATGTTTAAAATATTGTAAATTTGAAATTTGTAATCCCACCTCATTGTTTTCTACTCATAAACCCTTTTTAAGCTTTTTCAAGATGTTGTGAAAAAGTAGGCAATCCGTCTTACGGTAACCGCCTTATAGGATTGATTTATTTTCATCTCTATCTTACTTATGCACAGGGGTAGCAGCAAAATAAATGACACAACCTCTGCAACTTCATGCTTTCCTGATACTTTCATAAACGTGAAATATTAATATTCATTTTTCGGACTTCTTAATGATATTCCGTACAACATCCTGCCGGCAGTACGAAAAGTTCTCCGGGTCCTACCAACTTTCACATGGATTACGAGTACTTTCTAGCCTTCCAGCAGGACTTTGAATAGAACCATTGGAATAAGCTGTTCTTTTAAAATTGGCGCAAACAAAGAACGGGTTGGTAACTCTTTTTTTAAGAAAATGGCAGCCAAAGTAGTGAGTGGATGTGATTTCTGGAATATAATTTAACGATAGCTCTCAATTTTTTAATCTCAGCTTATTTTTTTTGTTCGCATTTGGAATACCAAGATTTTTTTTTAATATTACAATATAATGTACCTATTGATGGTTTTCAAATAAAGTATATTTTGCACTGTTTCGTATTCGTCCTTTTGGTAGCTGGAAGGACAGAATTTACGAAACTCCCGGGCGCGCTTGTCCTTCTAGCAGGACGCAAGTGTCTATACAAAAGTACTTCCGGAAGCGCTTCCAGCAAAACTTTTGGTTTTACAAACTATCATTAAGTCTACCACAAAATTAATAGTACCTATATTATGTATTAAGTTTGATAAAGGCCAATTTAGACATGAGCGAGCTGGCGAGTGAATGCTTAATTAAATGAGTGTATAGAAAAGTTTATGAACGAGTTGCATACTATAATTTTTCTTCTACAAATACTTATTATTATCTAAAAATGATTTAAATTAAATATTTCTAAAGGGCAACATCTATAAAACAATGGAGTAACCAACTTGGAAATCTGTTTTACCGGCGCACCGGTAAAAATGTCAAATTTTTTTGTGTAAATCAAAATGTGTTCCTTGAAATCCCATACAGAAGGAGTTTTTTACAGTAAAAATAAAGAAAATGTTTTATTGACACACCATGGTGGTGTCTCCACCTGAAATCTATTTTACTGCCGGCGAAATTAAAAGGTCAGTATAATGTTCATATAAACTTTTTAAATATTGGCGTTGAGAAACTATAGTTTAATATATTTAATACTTTTCTATTTGCATATTGAGATAATAAAATAATTTTTACATTTATTTTAATGATTGTATGACATTTGACAACTGTCAACTAATTTAAAACTTCAGCCTGTGACTTAGGGGAAGGTGGGGGAATTCTGCGCATCTAAGCAAAATCTCTAGTATCTTTGTTAAGTTTAAATGTGAAATTTTGCAATTAATACCAGCGATAGTCTACTATGTTTACTATGTGTATATAATGCGCAATTTATAAAAAAAATGTTTGGTATGCAAAAACTACATTTTTTTAAATAATGCATTTGCGCAAAATTACCCACCTATCAGGGTAATTTTGCGCATCATAGTGGGAAAATTTGCGCTGTATAGAGAAAAATTTGTAGGTATCTAAATAAACCTTTTATTTCTATAATATTATTATAATAAAACATAAAAATAAAACAAAACTATTTTCTCTATGAAACAAACAAAACAAACAAAATAAAAAATAAATAACTAAAAATAAAATTTTTCTTCTTAGAAATAAGAGAGCAGCATTTGTCACATATGTAGTTTTAGGGTTTTTTTTTCGCTACACTCCGCGTGTGCCCAAGTGGAACTGTTTATGCTGAACAATCTAGGCTCCTGTATACCAAAGCTCCCATATTGGCCAAATTTTGCAGCGCAAAATTACCCCAATTTTTAAGCTTAATTGCGGTACACTTTAGTCCTTGTATACCCAAAGCAACGTTTCCAAGTTTGCAACATTCAAAAAATGTAATATTTACTTCATATCTGGAAGAATTGTTTATGCGTAAAATTACCCACCGCGCAAAATTCCCCCACCTTCCCCTAAAGGCTATAAAGGTCACTTAGTGACATGAAAATATGTACGATAATTGGCGTTTTAACCTTCCCTTGACCATGCTACAAAAAGTTTCGCATCAGACCGTGTGGGGTAACTAAGATACCCCAGCCAATTTTGTCACTTTATTAAGGGATGTATAATTGTTTGCAATAAAATACTACTTCAAAAAGTTTAATGGTTTTGACAGTCAGGACACAAATATTTTTTAATTGCTTCTCCCGGTGTAAGTGGCAAATTTGTTTTTTACATACACTACATGATATTTTGAATTTTCTATCTCGAATTCTGGCACAAAAGCTTCATCTTCGATTCGTATAACGTTGTATCTCTCTAGCAGAATCTTTTTGCAACAAAAAATAAATCTATAGCAGTCTTAACATTTTGATGAAAATGGGTAACGCCGCGGCGGTAACCCACGTAATTATTTACAGTTTTCTGAGAGAAGAAAAAAATTATATGTATATTTTTATAAGAAAAGACTACATTTTCAAGGATTAGATAAAAGGAAAACAATGCAGAAAAATTATTTAGAAAGTAATTGTTCAAAATCTAGGAAAAAATATATATATTAAAAAAAAATTCTAAAAATGTAAACTTTTGTAATTTAAGTTCCACAGCCAATTTTGTCACTTTATTAAGGGATGTATAATTGTTTGCAATAAAATACTACTTATTTAAACAGTTTAATGGAACTGTCAGGACACAAATATTTTTTAATTTCTTCCCGGTGTATGTTGCAAATTTGTTTTTTACATACACTACATGATATTTTGGATTTTATATCTCGAATTCTGGCACAAAAGCTACATCTTCGATTTGTATAACGTTGTATCTCTCTAGAAGAATCTTTTTGAATTGTTGTATTATTTGCAACAAGAAATAAATCTATAGCGGTCTTTAAATTTTTATGAAAATGGGTAACGGCGGTACCCCACGTGATTATTTACAGTTTTCTGAGAAAAGAAAAAAATTATATGTATATTTTTATAAGAAAAGACTAAAAATTATTTGGAAAGTAATTGTTCGAAATCTATATAAAGGTTAAAGGTGGAAGTAGGAAAAAATATATATAAAAATAAAAAATTCTTAAAATGTAAACTTTTGTAATTTTTAAAAAACAAGAAAAAAATTCGACCAAAAGAGGCTGTTCCAAAAAAGATGTTTCGTAAAATCTCTCATTTGCAAATGCATCTTTTAAATTTACCTCGGCTCGATGGCATCTTGTTTCGGGCATGTCAAACACGTATGCGAAGTCGAATTTTGTATTCGAGTCTCGTGCGTCATTCAAATATACGATTGCCTAAGCGACGCGGTTCCAAGAAGTAGTAGTTTTGTTCTGAAAAAAAATACTACTAGTTATGGGTGTATGCGCCTACTTTTAATGAAAATTTATGCCTTCGAACAGGTTATTCAATTTTTTCCGTATTAATTGACGAAATTATAATGTTTTTTTCTAACCTTGTGTCCATTGAGGTAAATATGCAATGTTAACTAGTCGGTTGGATTAAAAATAATACCTTAATTATTAATTATCTAAAATCTTAACTTGTTTTAATATAGAGGTTAAAAATTAATTAATTATGTGGTTGCATGAAAAATCACTTAAACCATAAATATTTTAATTTAAAAAATTGTCACAAATCAAATTAAATTTAACCATGTTTGAATAAATAAGAAGATAGGTTTTAATTTTTGTAGGTGAAGATTTTCTTGAAAATAATAAAACATTTACATAAACAAAAAACACCATGCACTAAATGTTGTATAAATGGCAAATTTTTTCTTAAATTACATTAAATTACGTTACTTTACATTAAATTATGTTAAATGCTGGCTAAATCCAGCTTAAGAGTCCAATAAAAACTTTTTCAATTACGATTTTTTTAGGAACCTAAGTTAGTCAACTAGGTATATTATATTGTTGAGTTAAAAATGTTAACTTATGCTATTTGCTACGGCCTTAAGAATATTTATTTAAAATAGGTAAAGTTATCATAAATATGTCCTATAGTATGCAGCTCGTTTTGTAAACTTTTTTATAAACTCGTTTATTAAACACTCGCAAGCTTCACACGTGCCTAATTAAAACTTAAAATGAAGTTTCGGGCTTTTTAGTCCAGGGCTGAAGCTACATAATAAAATGGGAAAAAGCCTGACATATGGCATTTTTTAACAATAAAGTTGGTAGGTACTATGTTCCACACATCAAAGTCCCACCACGTGACTTAATGTTAATTTTCTGTCAGTGTCAAGCTAATTTCGTTCTATTTTCTGAAAATAATGCAATATATCGTGGGTTGAGTATTATATTGTTCTATAAATCCAAAATGAAATTGTTGGGGAATGGCGATTAAATATTCCAGGCTCATTCTAATACCGATTGTAAAGATTTTTATAATTTTAAGTACTGGTTTTGGACTCATATCCTTAAGAATTAAAAAATGTATTGTCCCTATTTGAACTTATTTCTTCCAATACTGGGTTTTACAAAATAAACAATTTTTGATAGAACATTTTTTTTTATTGAAAACGAAAATTTTACACAAAACATCAGATTTTGTTCTAACAGCATACAAAATTCTTTAAAACTAAAAGTTTTTAGTTCTAAAGAATTTCAAAACTTTAGGGTTCTAAGAAGTATCCCTTAAATAAGAACATACTTACGTATTCTTTTTTTTTTTAATTGCACCGCACAACCACGTGATTATTACTTGCATACAAAACTGAAACAGCAAAAATTATATTGTTCTAAGAGATCAAAATTCTCTTCTCTCATTGGTTGGTCTGTTAGGATATTATAATTTTAAACCGTTTTTAAATAAGTGCGATAGAACAATTTAATAATGCTTTTTTTTAAGTTTGTGTATTAAATTAAACAGGCATTTTTATATACATAAAACAGAAATTTTATGTACTATTTTTCTGTTAGAACATTATTATTATTATTTTTTGTATAAAAAGGTCTTAATTAAGAAATTAAAAATATATTTATTTTATGATTAAAATAGGACGGACGGACGGAATTAGCATTTTATACACAATTATTTCTATCAAAGTCACGTGGTGGGACTGTGGTGGATGTGTGGAGCATAGAATCTATACACTAAAAAAGGCATCGCTAGTAGCGCCACCACATGGCCGTTATCATCGTAACAAAACTACAACTTTTAATAATCAGCTGTCAAACGCGTATGTTACAAACAAGTGTTTTTGATGAAAAGGCCGAAGAATGTTAAAAATATCGAGAAAAAAAATGTGGAAGGTTTTATTGTGTTGTTGGGTGTTTTTCGAGAGGAAATTAGGATTTAGGTTTAGTTTTTACCGGTTTTCCATTAATAGTGGAAATCCGAATAAAGAATTAAATTTCACACAGTAAATATAAATTTATTAGATACCATTAATACATATTAACGGAAAACAGTTCAGTTCACTTAATATCATAAAACAAATAAGTCGTCTAAATTCAAACAGCATTATGCATTATAAAAGCGTTGATTAAGAAAGTTTTCACTCAATGGTAAAACACTAAAACCGGGAATTATATTATGCATTACATATAATATACACTGCGCCCCAAAATTATGGAATACTTTTTTCGTATTATTGTTTCAGAATAAATTAAGGATACACTTTTAAAGAAAATTAATGATTATTTATTTAAAAAAAGATATAAGGTTATAAGTACAAAAAATAATTGAAAATATCAAAATTAAAACATTACACACAATCAGTTTATTTACATTAATATCGAGTATTTCGACCACGTGCGTTTAATACACTTTGACAACGTGACATACTTAAAATTAATGTTCTTATCAACTCCTGATCAATGCCCTCACAAATTTCTAAAATCTTGTTGGTTTAAAATGATTGCTGATGGTTGAAGTGCTTTAATTTGTCTTCCCATGTTGTCCCAAGCATGTTCTATCGGATTTAAATCCGGACTTCTGGCAGGCCAATTCATTAGTGGAATATTTACCTCGTCAATATAGTCTCTGACAATTCTTGCGGTGTGGGATCGAGCGTTGTCTTGCATAAAAATAAATTCCTTGCCAATAAATAGAACATGAGGTTCTAAGATTTCTCTTATATACCTATCAGACGTTAAACTTCCTCCATCATTAATAACTGGTTCTGTATGAGCCTGCAAACTGATGCCTTCCCAAACCATTATCGATCCTCCACCAAAAGCAAGAGTTTCTGTCACATTACACTGGGTGTAGCGTTCTCCTGGTCTTCTATATACTCTCCTACGAAGTTTTCACTATTTAAAGTAAACCTGGACTCATCACTAAATAATACATGACTCCACTCACTAAGTGGCACACAGCTTCTCCCCAATGAAGGTGCTCGGTAGCAAAAGTCAGTCGAGCCGTACGATGTGCTGCAGTCAATAAGGGACCTGTTACCACCCTGTATGGTGTTATATTATCTTCCCTTAGTCTTCTCCTTATGGTATCCTGGCTAATTTTTACATTATAAGTTAATGAAAACTCTTGCTGGTTACAAACCTTTGTCTTAAGGCTTGGATTCTTAAATAATGGTCTTATTGAGGTGAAGTTATTCTTTTTCGCCCTTGTCCTGGTCTTCTTTCATTGGTACCCGTTTCGTAAAATCGTTTAATCAGTTTTGAAATCGCCGATTGTGTTACATTAAGTTGATTTGCTATTTCGTTTTGACTCTTTCCTTCCTCGTATAGAGCCACTGCACAATTTCCTTTTGAAATGTTGCGATTCCTTGCCCTGTTATTCATCTTTGAGAATCTCAAAGATGAATAACAGGGCGATGAATCGCAACATTTCAAAAGGAAATTGTGCAGTGGCTCTATACGAGGAAATTTTAAGCAATCATAAATATGTTTTTACACATTTATCCAGTGACTTACAGTAGTTAACGATTTAAAATCTCAAATTGAGATTTTAAATCGTTAACTACTGTAAGTCACTGGATAAATGTGTAAAAACATATTTATGACTGCTTAAAATTGCAAGAAATATTGACGTTTTGTTTACTGGATAAAACATAATATAAAAACGAGTATTTTTACCGAAAATTCAATGATACTGTATGACTACAGCATCGTACCTAAAAACTACAGGATGTCTGAATATTTTTGTAGAATAAAGATATTCGGCGTTTTTTTGGAAGACTCATATTTAAAAATGTTTGATTTTAATATTATGTTTGTGCCAATCATGCACGACTCTTGTGTCGAACTTGCGTATAATTGAGTTGTGTGATACTGACTTTAAAATTTAAGGTTAACGTGATGTGTCACTGGTGGTTAAAAAAATATTTCGCGTATTGTTGATAGCTCTCATGAGCAGGTAATTTTTATGTTTGCCTTACCAAGAAATATTATGTTTCCAAACCAAAAAACTATATTAAAAAAAGTAGTTAGGTAATAATGATTAAATTAATTTATTATAATTGTAAAAAAATAATATTTTGTCTATGCACCATTTGCGTTTATTAGGCTTTGTAAACGTTTCGGCATGGACATAATAAGTGTTTTGATGTACTCATCGTCCAGTCTTTCCCAAGCATTTTGTATTGCTTCCCACAATTCTTCGGCATTGGCCGGGTGAAAATGTCTCGTATACATTTTTTTCTCCATTCAAGCGATCTTCTACGCTCCAACAGACACCGGGACCTTGGTAGCTTATCCATCCCCAAACGTTTACGGAAAAGCGTCCACTGCGTCCTGTAGGGTTAACAAATGGCTCTGCATACCTAGAATTTTGAGCTCGGTAGACACGGATGGTACCGTCGTGGCACGATTGAAAAACTTTTTCGTCCAAAAAAATGACATTCTCCCAAAAGGGATCCGGTCAACCGACAAACTGGTTCGCAAAATTCACTCTTTTGTGTCTTGGTTTCAGAGACACTTTATTTGCTGCTCTATAGCTCTTTAACTCTGAGCTATTTATTCGCCTTCTTGCAGTTGACACAGATCCAGGAAACTGTGTTTCAAAACGGGCCTTTGCTGCCGAATCAAAGGGATTTCCTCTTAAATGATTGACAAGGAGGTAGTATTCTTGGGCATTGCTTACTTTAGCACGACCGCCGCCGTGAACAAACCGAATGTTTCCTTCCTCATTCCATTTTTGTTTTAATTTAAAAATGCAGCTTTTACTCACGTTCAGGTTATCTGCCACTGCTTGCAACGACCAACTATTTTCTAGAAGGGCAATAGCTCGCATTTTTTCGGGTTCAGATAACCGCAGCATTTTGGATTATTAAATAAATTTGAAATTAACATTTGACACATAAATATGATACATAAAACATCGTATTACACTAGTGAAAAAAATCGTGCACTTTCAAATGATTTCCACTATTATTTTTTGCTAGATTTCTTAAAAATATAAAAACTTAAATATAAATTATATAAGGTAAATTTATCATTAGTTAATTCTGCACCAAAAAATATACGTACCAAAATGGATCCTTTGGCAAAACATGAAAACGCAAAGATTCAGTTATTAAATTAAATTTACAATTAAAAACACAATAATTCACTTATAAGTGTATATAGATAAAATACACACACTAATTATTTATGCATTATGCATTGAGTTCCTTAATCAATGATGAAAGAATAATACATTAAAATCGAGTACTAAACCAAAGTTTTGCAGTTTTTACCCGCAACGGGAAATACTCGTGCGCGATTTAGCTGTGCAATTGAAACTCTGCGAACAAATTTAGTAAGACTTCTGCGTTCCTCTCTTTTGTGAAAAAACTACTTCTTTATTTAAAAATAATGTGCAGTTCGTATGCTTTAAACATATTGTTGACAATTCTTAAGTTCTCACAATGCTATCAAGCGCCTCTAGATTGCGCGCGCTTTGCAAAATCATGTTATAAACTTTTCTAGACCCTCGTTTTTATTAAACACTCGCAAGCTTTGCTCGTGTCTAAATAAAACTCGGTACTAAAATTTCGTTAGTAAAACGTGTTACATATTATAACATACATAATATAAATTATAATAGTCTAAAATGTAAATTTTAATAACTATTATAAGCTATAGCTTCTATAGAAAAATTGTCTTAAAAATGTAAACTTAACTGAAATAATTCTTAATTATTATATAAACTACTAATAATAAAATATATACCTATATTATATTATGTTTAAAATGGTACCTAGTATGGCTTAAACATCTTATCTCATTTATATCGGATCGTCAAAAATAAGTAGTGTGGAAAATAAACCATTTTCAGTAAATATCCAGCTAACAACTGTGCTACATTGAAATGTCATTAGGAAAATTGCAGTTAAGGGAAAAATTTCAAGCCTAATTCAAACTTCGCTAAAATTAAGTTATCAAGGCAAGAACAGAATCATGTCTAAAATAAAATTAATAAATGTTGTCAGGAGTTTAAATGATTGTAGGTATTTAACATACAGCGACATCTATTAAAAATTAATTTAAATTTAGTTTACACACATCATCTCCACATATAAAATTATAATTGCAAAATAATATCATTAAAACTATATATTCCTAGAACAACAAAAAACATTTTTACTTGAAGCCGTTGCAACACACCAAATTGAGTTTTGTAATAAGATAATAAATAAATAATTTCAGTGATTTTCAAAATTTTATTGAACGGTTAAAAAGTGGCACGACTTTAAATTATGCAACGAGATTGAATATTAAAATTCAAAGTAAGACAAATTAATCAAAATGAAGATGTAGATGAATTACGCAAACGAAACCAGTGGTATTTTAAGACCTCAGTCTTGTGAAACCAATACTACTATACTAAATAGCAGGCTAAATGAATTTACCACTGATGTATTATATAAAAATAATTAAGAAAGTAATAGGCCTGGTTCTGAGTCTAGGCTAGACTTGACGTACTACCTGCATGGGTGTAATGAAGTGGTCAAACTGATGTTTATTACGAATTTAATCTAAAACAAATTATTTTTTAATTAATTTTTTGTGAGATGACTATTTTTTAATAATATATTAATAAAAAAAATGTCAGGATTTTAGGTTCTTAATTATTATATTATACTAATATATCCATAATAAATACGAACAATTTGGTTTTTTTCCCATATTATATGCATGTTTTTTATGTGGACCTGTTTATTCTAATAAAAATATTTTTTTAAACGACAGCAAAATATCACTTTTTGACATTTCACAGAATGTTAAAGTGTTGCTTAATTGGCAGTAAATATAAAAAATCTGACATCTGTCAGGCGGTTTTAACCTCACTTTGACCCAATATCGTTATAGTCGCCCCTTGTATACTATCATTAAATCTCACAGATGTAAGACGCGGTTCTATATTACCTATAGGTAATCTCACTTTCTCCCAATTTAAAATTTATTGTTTTTCATATTCAATGAATTTGACGTTTTTTATGTTGAGTAAAGTGATTTTGTGGCTTGTCTGTATTTGCCTTATATAATTTCCACAGGAAGTATCACTTTAGCTCCGCATAATAGTACCTATATTATTTAACACCCATTTTATTTGTTAACTTCAACCGCTGGGCAAAATTCTACTTCGTCCACGGACTGAATTTAGCTTTAAAATAAAATTTAAAAAAGTGAGGTTAAAGCTGCTTAAAAGTTGACAGATGTCAGTTAAAATATCAAATAAAATTGGCTTTAAATTCCTTTCGGAAGTTGAATAAAATATTGTGTGCGACTATTGGATAAAAAAGAAGATTCCGCGTGTTAAAAAAATTAAGGTTAAAAATATTTGACAGTTGTCAGATGTCTGATAACATATCAAATAAAATTGGCTTTAAATTCCTTGCAGTATACCGCGGTAGTACAAAAAAATATTGTTCACGAAAATTGCTCAAAATTATTGTTATTATATTATAGTGCGACGGAAAAAGAGGAAATTACTCGAGCGTGGAATATCCCCTTTTGATCAATATTTCTCCACAATATTTTATTCAACTACCCCAAGAAATTTAAGGCCAATTTTATTTGATGTTATCTGACAACTGAATCCTCTAGTATCAAAACCCCTTAAATCCGTTTTGATAAAAATGAGATACCTAGATACATGCATTAAAATATTCCTACCTATCAATGTGTGCATAGAAATGCTTGCATCATCAAAACGGATTTAAGGGATTTTGATAATAGGGGATTCAACTGTCAAATATTTTTAACCCAACTATTTTTCAATTTTAACTTATAGCCAACTTCAGCCCGTGGGCGAAATGCTATTTGGTACACTAGTGGCCGAAGTAGCATTTCGCCCACGGGTTGAACTTATATGTTATCATTTAAAAATTAACAATTAAGGAATTTAAAATTTTGCCACCCTCAGTAGGGTCACAAAGTAACATATTTAAAATAATAAACCATTTTATTTAAAATTTAAATTTTAAATTATTTATGGTAATGTCGAGAATATTGCTAACTAAACAGTGTGTCCCAAAATAGTGTGCAATACTCTACAACCGGTATTTAGGGCCAAAAATATAAAGAAAACTTTATATGAACATAGGTCGGCAAATAATGTATTTTCAGGAAACATTTGTAATTTTTTAATTATATTTCATATTCAATTCATTAAATTGAAAATTAAAAAAGTTAATTTTCTTTAAAATTTGTTATTTTATTTTTATTCAAAAATATTGCATTTTATAAATGTTAAACAGGACTACATTTTTTACGTAAAAGTCTAAATTTTTATATTCTGCAGCCAGCTTGAAAAAAAAATTGCACTCAAAAAATTCGAGGCTAAAAATATCCTGTTTAATACACTCATAATAACTCAATAATTTTGTGGTTATTTTTAAATTCAGCAGGAAAAGTTAAGTAAGCATAAAAATTTCTTTATCTCCACGCGGTCTATAATTAAAACTTTATTGTTGTCAACATTTAATAAAGAAATACCTTGTTATGGCCTAGGCCGATAAAGCACTAATTTGTTTGTTTTACTGTTAATGTTTAATATTTTTCATTAAATTATTGTAAAATTAAATATGAATAATAAAACAAAAAGTGAGGTTAGGCATCCAAGAAAACGCACGATTCTTTTTCTACGATTTAAATTATCTTTAAGTTACTATTTGCTTTAAGTTTTCAGGGAAATTAAATGTTAAGCACAGCTTAAACATTCCAAACTACCTATTTTTTAAATAAAAATCTAAACAAATTGAAATTAGATACCTAGGTAGCTACCTATTTATTAAACAATTAATTGAATTCAATGTAATAGCAAAAATCCATTTCTACTTAAATCATGTAGCTACCCAGATAGCACAAGATAACCCACAGACGTCCTATTTAGGTAATTCTCGGCTTAGCCAGACCGAACGGGTCTGGGACATCCATAGAACGTCAAGTCTAGACCCTGTTCGGCTTAGCCTGATTAGGCGTATTTTGGACGTCCAAAGTAAGCCAAATAAGGCTTAGCCGGACCAGGTCTATAATTGACGTTCTATGGATGTCCCAGACCCGTTCGGCCTGGCTAAGTCGAGAATTACCTAGATTGGACGTTCCTGCTCACACAGCACAGGATGTCCAAATGACGTCCATTGGACATCCTTTGGACATCTTGTACTATGTGGGTGCACCCATGGGCTATCATGCCTAAACTTTTCGTTCAAGAAATTTCGGATATGTAATAAATTGTGGGTAATATTAAATATCATGTACAAATTATATAAACCACCTATTTTTATGAGGTTTCTCTTTTGCCTTCTTTGGATGTTCGTGGGACAGCCTGAGGGTATCACAGTCAATCAAATCGATTAGCCTTATTATAAGAAAGATTAATTTACAAAAAAATTAAGTTTATTATTGAATATAGGTAATTTATAATACATATTCGTACTATTCGTCGGGATTTATACATTTATATTTAATTTAAAATTTCTTGTTATCACGTAAAGGTAGTAAAATCCATTATTGCATCATTTTTAAATTCAATTAAATTCTATTACCATTGATTAATAAGTTCACTACTTCTTTACTCAACGCTATTACGTTTAAATGTATGAAAACTCCGTTATTATAACGTATAGTTTTAAATTTTAAACATCGGTCTTCTTCGGGTAGAACCGAACGGGTTCGTGACGACGCTTCCCATAATCCGTTGCAATGGCGTTCTTTTGCTGTGTGATGGCGTTTATGGCGGTGTTTCTACATTGTGTGTTGTGATTTCTACTAGGTATTGGCTGTTTATAGACTTGTAATAGAATAAATTCAAGTAAGTAATTAGATTAGGTTTGTTTTGACTAATAGACTGTACCACACAAACAAAATTTACGGTTGCACTGATAATTGGGCGTAAACAAATCGTGAAAACAAGGATTTAAAAAAAATATTTTATAAAAACACATTTTTATTGTTTTTACTTTCCAAGGGATTTCTTTCTATACTTTCTAAATTTTATTTTATCCTCCCAAAGCAAAACATCAAAATTTTACAACAACCAAACTACAAAGTGAGGTTATCATTTTTATTGTTATCTAGAAAAGCTTTTATTTATTTAATATCTAAAAAAGCTTTTATTCCTATTTAACCGTGAATTTTTTTTATGTGGTGCTCATGAGCTCATATACCGTTCCTTCATTTGCAAGCTATACATAGCCTATGTCATAGGGAAAATACATTGTAGGTGGACCAGACAAGTTGAAGTCAGCGCAAAGCAAGGAATGTCTGAATTTCGAATTTACCGGCAGTGGACGTCCAATGGATGTCATTTGGACACTGAGACGTCCAGGGGATATCCTTTGGACGTCCTCTGGACATTTGTGCTGTAATTATAATATAGGTGAATAAAAATGTTTGGTTAAAAATTTTAGGTGTTTTAGTTTTTATTCCTGTCAGCCAAATTATGGCCAAATTTGGTCCTAGGACAGTCTTTAATAGACCATTATAGGACGGCCAAAGGACAACCAAAAGTGTCTACTTTGGAAGTCCTACGGACGTCCATTCGTGGTCTTCGGATATCCGTAGGACGTCCACTATGTCCTGGGTTGACGTCCTAAGGATATCCAGTGGACGTATGTGTGCTATCTGGGTAGGTATTGTCAAACTATTACTGATTCTAAAAGCAATAATAATTATTGTACATTTAATGTAATCTTTAGCTAATAAATAAATGAGATTCTAAAATAGTGAGGTTAGGACGCTTTAATGTTGAATTAAATTGACCTATATAAAGTGCTTTGAAGATAAAATGTTGTATGCCATTCGGCCAAGAAGTGCCTTTTTGTGCTTCGCTCAATTGTAGGCCTCCGCTACGCGTCGGCCTTCAAACCTTGAGCTTAGCACAAAAAGCCTTACTTCTTAACCTAATGACATAAATAACTATTATTGTATCTGTATGTAATGTTTCGGAAATAATAATATAAAACCATCTTTAGGAGCGCCTCTTTAAGGGGTCATTTGCCGACCTATGTTTATAAAAAGATTTCTTCTTATTTTTGTATTTAGAAACGATGTGGAGAGTATTGCACACCATATATATAGTTCCTGGCTACTAATTGATGTGACATTAATAACTATCGCTGATGTTAAAGTAACCCGTGAGGTTTTATTACAAATTATGTGATTTTAAATATTACATCGACCTTGACGTTGGCGTTTATATTGTATATTAATCAGTGTTATGCACATCAATGGCTACTGTTTTAATTTTTCCGTATAGGGTAGAATTTATATTTAAATTAAATTTAAAACTAGTATTTAACACTTCTTTAAAATTGTTATTTTAAACAAGATTTAAAACAATAGTATATTGTGCGACTAGTGGGAGAGAGGAGGTTCCTCAAAAGTGGAGTCTCCTTTTTTGACCAAGTCGCACACAATATTTTATTCATCAACCCAATGTATTATATTCAATTATATTTAAAAGTACCTATAACACTGGTTTACAAATTAAAATTAAAAAAATGTACCTTCGCTGCCACTATTTTTTTCTAATGTATTGTGACCTGTTAAACTTAAAAATCACAAAAAAAAAATTGTATGGCAAGGTTTTTGAGATAAAATTTTTTCTTTAATATTTTGATTCTTTAAGAAAGCAGCTTTACAATTTGGGTCATATCTCGGGTTAGAAATGGCCAATCTGGTTGAAAAAAGTTTAAAATTAAACATATTTGAGTCGCCAACAAATATCACCTTATTAGTACCCAATCAGTTAATAAGCTTAAGTTCAATGGGCTCAAATATTGGAAAAAGTAGTTTTTTTTTGGAGAAAAATGAGAATGTAACATTATTTTCTTTGCCAAGGATGAATACAAATCAACAAAATATGTCAATTTTTAAATTATCTACGTGGAGTTCAAACTGTTATAAAGAAAACAAGATATTTTTAAAACAAATCTATTGATAATTATTATAATTAAAGGGGTTAATGCAAAAAGTGGACAGGTAAATTTTTTTCCGAAATTAAGTTTTTTACAAAAAAAGGTTCTATTTGCCTAATAGAACCTTTTTACTGTTAAATAAATTTTATTTTATATTTTAATATTAAAATACAGTGTTCCTTTTAAAACTAACCCCCCTAAATTCTCGGAAACTAGAAGTATTTTAAAAAACGCAGAGACAGGTAAAGTTTTATATCGAGGGGGAAAACTTTTTAAGGCAAAATTTGGTTTCCCACCTTTACCTTCTGCGCCCCGGAGTTACCCCCTTAAGAATTTAAATAGAGAAGGGGTACAGAGTACTACATTATTTTAAAGGTCTTGAAAATCCCTATTAAACGGCATTTTATTTTTTTTAAATTGGTCAGTTCATTTTTTAGATATGTACAAATTATTAAGGGGAAAGCTCCTGGGCATAGAGGATAAGGGTGGGAAACCAAATTTTGGCATTAATAGCATTAATGGCAAAATTTGTTGTCTCCCTCGATATAAAAGTTTATGTGTCTCGTGAGTTTTCAAAATTCTTTTAGTTTCCGAAAAATTCAGGATGTTTCATTTTAAATGGAACACTCTATATATCATTATAATATAATTTAATATACAATACTATTGTAAATTAAAAATAATTTAGGTTTTTAGATTGCCTTCTGTTTTCGTTATCTGATTCCCTTACAAGGAACCAAATATAATCCCCCATCATTCTTTCATTCCAAAAGCCCTGATAGCGCCGCTCCATGGATTTTATTTCTTGATGAAACCTTTCACCATGCTCATCACTCAGGTCACCAAGATTTTTGGGAAAAAAATGTAAGTGGGAATGGGCATATTTTAATGATTTTTGCTTCTTTTTGGTAAAATAGTAAATACTTAATTCTAATTTTGTCCAAAAAATTGACTTTTTCTCGATATTTGGCCCCATTGCACCTAAACTTATTGACTAATTGGGCATTTATACAATTACATTTGTTATTATGTTAATTAGGTTTAATTTGACATCTGTTGTAATCAAATTGGCCATTTCAAACTCGAGATATATCCCAAATAGTAAAGCCGGCATCGAAAAATCAAAGACAATTTTTTATTTGGAAAATCTTGCCATAAAAAAAATTTTTATTGTCATTTTCGAGTTTAGCAGGCCAAAATACATCAGAAAAAAATAGTCGCACTCAAGGTACATTTTGACTGTAAACCAGTGTAATGTACCAAAATCCTTTTGCATAGTTTAATCATTAAATATTGCAAATCTGAAATTACAGGTAAAATTTGGCTAATAGTTTTAAATGATGATTACTCTTAGACATAAGAAAGTGGTGCCAGATTATCCCAGGGTTGGAGGGGGTACATCCTGGATAGAAAAGCATTAACCAAATGAACAAAAACAATAAAATATATAAGTGGTTAGTAAACTTCAATATGCATCAGTTGTGTCTGCACAGTGAAAGTGTTTAATACTCCTTTCAGTACCAGTTACAAAGAACCAACTTGAACGCATGCGCATAAAAGAAATACACCGAGTATAAATATATAACTTCACTGTTTGCCACTTCTTGGGTAGTGTTGGTATCTACAGCATGGCTAAATTATTGTGGCTGTGTTTTTCACTTTTGATCCTCGGAAGCGGTAAGTAAATTTTTGAATATTTTACTTAATTTTACAAAAAGGGTTAAGGTTCGTGATAATTTTTAAGAAATGTTTTTTAATTTTTTGAAAGTTGTTCGACAAGTTTGTAATTCGCAGTAATTTTTTTGTTCAAATAGAAAGGTCGCAGTATTGACCTTTAGTTGGTACTTACAGTACCAAATTGAACATCCTGCATATCAATAAATCTAACAGTACTATTTCAAAATTGTATAGGGTGTTGCTTTATGTTTAATTCAAATAAGAACCTCACCCCTTTTCTTGCCAAGCCTTAAAATGTTGTTAAGAATCATTACTATAAGGTCAGATGTCAGTTTTTATTGTTGCAACACGTTTGGTATTTAATTTTATACTTTAGTTGAAGATTCAACTTTCAATATACTACGACACAGTTTTTTTAAGTAGTGTTGCAACGACCTTTTTATATTTTCATCTTTCACTTTTTGATAGGAGGGTTACTAACTTTTGTTTTAATGCATTTCTCCTATATACAAATTAAAATTATAATATTAATTTCATTTAATATTGGTGTCTTTAGGTATTTAAAATTCGCCTTATGGCGATTTCTTATATAAACATTATTATAGAAACCAGTTCGACATCCTAAAAACATACAAATACTTTCAATCGACCCAGATTTCTTTTATTGAACAATTCTAATACATTAAAAAAAAATAATTCTTAAAACAATCTTTTATCACAATGAACGCATACATTTTAAAATTGTTTCATTATAGCATTTCTAATTATTAGAAACTTTTTTATTTTGTCAGAATAATTTATATGCCTGGACTAATTTATAGTGCAAAAACGAGAATTTATTGTTTAATATTGCCATTATTACAAAAAGTTTGCGTTATAATTTATTAAAAGGGTAAAATATCAAAGAAAAACGTTTTTTAATGAAGATAAAATATTTTATTATTTAGTATTCATATTTTTAATTGACATTTTACATTCCCTTATAAATATTTATAAGATTAAGTATCGTATTTAAATGGTTCTATTTATTAAAATGTCAAAACTTTAGTCATTTTAATTCAAGGTTATCGTGTAATATGGGCTATTTATTGCAAATCAATTAAAACTACTGTTAATATTTTATCTTCTTCTTTGGATTTCTACACAGTATTAAATTCTATTTATTTTAATTTGCTTACTCAATAAAATATTTTTTATAGTTTACGCTCAGGATGATGAAGGTAGCGACGAACCAACTGCGGAAGAACTTTGCGAAAACAGGCCAGCTGATGAATACTTCCGTTTGTCAACTGAAGGCGATTGCAGAGATGTAGTCAGGTAAACTTTATCATGATCCAGAAAAAATGATAAAATGTGACTTATAAAAATGTCAACTGAATAATTTTACATTTTTATGAACGATTTTTGTATTATTCAGGTGCGATATGAACGCTGATAATAACGGCGTCACAAGACTGGCGTCAGTTCGCTGTCCAGTAGGTCTTGCTTTTGACATTGATAGGCAGACTTGCGATTGGAAAACAAACGTCAAAAATTGTGATCGTGTAGAAAGTAAGTCGATATAGAAGAAAAATTGATCAATATCTGAAAACTGTTTCCTAACTCCATCAATATCTCAGATAATGATGACATATTGAGAGTTTAACTATCAGACTAGTGATATACGCAGCTAGTAATATATTTTCTCGATTTTTATGTAAGAATGTCATATTCTCGCACGCAAAATCGTTGAAGAATGAAGCTCATTCTTAAACGATTTTTGGTAACATTTAGTTTTTAAGTATTGGTGCCCCCAAAATGTCAAACTGATTAATAACCTCAAATTCATTACTTTTATTGAAAATGAAGCCTTTATTATTGTTTTGTAATATAAAGTTTGCTCCAACAATGCATTTTAATGCAAAATTTTAAGTTTAATGTGTAAAAGTGCAGTTCAGGTTGTACTTGTGCAGGATAACAAATATTGTCATTTTGTGTTGCCAACTGACATTTTGCGAGAAAAATCCCCTAACTAACAACGACCACAAAACAATTAAAAAAACCTAAATAAAAGTTAAAATCGAGAAAATAGTATAAATCACACGTTGCAGAAGGCTATTCTCGCACTCATTCGTTCGTCCACTCGCTCCTTCGTCGCTCGAGGCCAAATTTCGAATTCGTGCGAGAATATGTGGCCTTCTGCAACTTGTACTTTAATATACTATTCGATATGGTCAGTCTTTCTTGGTTGCAACAATTAATATTAAGCAAAAAATGTTTTGACGTGTACAGGTGTACTAGATCCGGTCTAAAACAAATCACTTGCCCCAGTGGATTGGCGTTTGACATTGATAAACAAACTTGCGACTGGAAGGGAAAAGTAACAAACTGTGATAAATTGGAGAGTAAGTCGCAAAACGCTGCTGTGCCACAGAGCGTTCCGCGGTGAAGGATCGGTTTTTGGAAAAAAATCTGAAATAGGCAACTAATACTAAACCAAAGTTTTGCTTTGACTTAATTCAGATTTTTGAAAAAGCAGGTCGATAAGGAAAAAATGCAGTCAAAATTTCGTAGTTGTTTTTATTTTACAGTCAATTGTAGAAAGTAGATATATAACACTCTTTGCTTTACTAAAAATTCAATTGCATGTTTTTGCTATGTTTGCTAACACGCATTTTATAAAACTTACATAATAAGCTAATAAACATAAAACACACCTCTACACACAATACCTACACACGAATATCTGTCGCACTCTACTTATTACTTTTTTTATTTTATTCTATACTTGTTTGTTAAATATTTTCATCTGTAACTAATAATACATTAGATTTCTTGTATGTTATGTTAACTTCCTTTAGTTGATACTGTGTTAATTTATTCTTTACTTCCTATTCAATATTTAGTATTTCTTCTATAACTAAAAATCTTTTAAAGTCTACTTTCTATTTTATACAACCGAATATATGTTTTTGTAAATACAATTGTACAAAACGCCAATCAACATACTACAGTATAATACACCATGTACAGATATGCGAAAGTTATGGGTATGCCAGACCGATAAATAACAGATAATTAACAATTTTAGAACCAAGAAAAGTACTTCCCAACTTTAAGACTGACGAACCAATATGCGAAGCAGAAAAACTTTCCTGCGGTGACGGCGAATGTATCGCTAAAGATCTTTTCTGTAACGGAAAACCTGACTGCAAGGATGAATCTGATGAAAACGCCTGCAGTAAGTTCACAAAAAATCAACAATCGAAACCAATTCTAATCTGATTCGTATTATAGCTGTTGAAACCGATCCAAACCGTGCCCCAGATTGTGATTTGAACCAATGTCAATTGCCCGATTGCTTCTGCTCTCCTGATGGTACCAGAATTCCCGGATCTTTGGAACCGGCAAATGTACCACAAATGATCACCATCAGTTTCAACGGTGCCGTCAACGTTGACAACATCGACTTGTACGAAGAAATCTTTAACGGCCAACGTGCCAACCCCAACGGTTGCCAGATCCGCGGTACCTTCTTCGTATCCCACAAATACACCAACTACTCTGCTGTCCAAGATTTGCACAGACGGGGTCACGAAATCTCCGTATTCTCTCTCACCCACAAAGAAGACCCCAACTACTGGTCCCAAGGTTCTTACGATGATTGGTTAGCTGAAATGGCTGGCGCCAGGTTGATCGTAGAACGTTTCGCCAACATTACCGACGGTTCCATAATCGGTGTCCGTGCCCCATACTTGCGCGTAGGAGGTAACAAACAATTCGAAATGATGGCTGATCAATTCTTCGTATACGACGCTTCTATCACTGCTTCCTTGAACCGCGTACCAATCTGGCCATACACACTCTACTTCAGAATGCCACACAAGTGCAACGGTAACGCTCACAACTGCCCATCCAGATCTCACCCGGTATGGGAAATGGTCATGAACGAATTGGACAGAAGAGATGACCCTTCATTCGACGAATCTCTTCCTGGTTGTCACATGGTTGACTCTTGCTCCAACATCCAATCCGGAGAACAATTTGGCCGTCTTTTGAGGCACAACTTCAACCGTCACTTCAACAGCAACCGTGCTCCATTGGGTCTTAACTTCCACGCTTCCTGGTTAAAGAGCAAAAAGGAATTCAAGGAAGAACTGATCAAGTTCATCGAAGAGATGTTGGGACGCAACGACGTATACTTCGTAACCAACTTGCAGGTCATACAATGGATGCAAAACCCAACTGAATTGAACGGTCTTCGTGACTTCCAAGAATGGAAAGAAAAGTGCGACGTCAAGGGACAACCCTACTGCTCCTTGCCCAATTCCTGTCCACTCAACACCAGAGAACTCCCCGGAGAAACACTCCGTCTCTTCACCTGCATGGAATGCCCCAACAACTATCCATGGATCTTGGACCCAACCGGGGATGGTTTCAACACTAGGAAGTAATTATTAAGTAATTTATTGTAATTCTCGAATTCGAGGGTGTTTTTAATTTAAAAAAAGAAAGACTTTGTATATAGCTGTAATCAATTTCCTATTAAATTAACGGAAGAGATGCGCGACAGAAATCCAATTTTTATTAATTTAAACTTGCCAAAAGTTTTAACGTTTACCACAATAATGTTATTTAATAAATTTAATAAAAATTATTGTTAAATAAAATAATAAAAAAGATAAATACAGGTTTATTTTATTTATTTTAAACCCAAAGCTTTCTGAAATACATGGCTCCATCTTTCGTTAGGACAGAAAGTACAGATGAAATATTAATAGGACACTGCTCTAAAACATTTCCCATTTATGATAAAACTGAAAAGATAATAAAATGCCTGTAATGCATAAATGCTCCGTTTATTAGGTTTAGAAAGTTTTAAGAAGGAGAATAACAGTTGATACAACCAAAATCAGAACTTCTATAAATTATTTAGAACATAAGGTATTTAAAAATCATCCAAAATGAGTACGTGTTAGCATACATTATAGTGTTTATTTTTGTTTAACTATCTTTGAATATTATATTATCTAAGAACCTACGTGTTTTTTTCGTTGATTTACGAAAAAATTATATTTGGATAAAATATTTTGTATTGACATTTAGAGCCATGTGGGACATTTGTAACATTTTAACTTTTGTTGCATTTAAACAATAAGTTCGAGTAACGCTTACATCTGTTAAGACAAAATTCTTTCCGATAATAATTCATTAGGTTCAGAAGCCCCATCTGTAGATCATCTTGGGGAGATTTAAAATGAAGATTTTGAAGAAACTTACGGAATTTACTTCACGAAATATAGTCGAAAATAATGTCACGACTTATAAAAGCAACAATGAATTTGATAGTAAAAATAGTTTATCCCTCTTACATTGTGGAGCCAAATATTTCTAATGATGCTGAGTCTTCCAAAACGTATACATTTAATGTATACGTTGTCCACCGATAGATTTATTGCAACAAACGCATATGAAATTAAATGTTTTTTAAGTGTAATTAAATGATGGATCTCACAAAGACACCCAGTTATAGTGATTATTTGTTTCTTCAATACAAATAAGGAATCCACACATTTCTTACTGCATGTCTAGAGATCGGTTTGGGGAACATTTAAATAATAATTCCATTCAACTAAAACAGGGCGAAGTTGGTATTGATAAATTATACAAACTTAGGCCAATAATCGATATTATTTCAAAAACTTATTTGGAGTCTTATAAACCTTATGAAAATCAGATTATCGATGAATCAATAGTAAAATTTAAGAAGTGAATCGGGTTCCGGCACTATATGTCTTTAAAACCAGTAAAAAAGGGGATATAAAATCTGGATACGCGCAGATCAATCTGGCTACGTCTCACAATTTCAAGTATATACAGAAAAATCAGAGTGAAAAAGCGACCGCATTAAGTTCAAATGTAAAAAAAGATCGCTACGAACAAAATATACTACATCAAATTGGACTCAACAGAAAAAATGTGGAAACAACAACCGAATATGTTTTACTCTGCTATTTGTCCAAGCTATCGATAAGTAACCCTTTAAACTTCTTGTTGATGAACTTTTACAGATATGGAAAGCTTTTCACATTCTTGAAAAGAAAGTCAGAGCGCTACACGCCAAAAAAGCTATGATATTGTCAGCAGAACAAATAATGCGTTTACTTGTTGAATCTTCAGACAGCCAATATAATTATCAATACAGGGTCCGATATAGGTGTCATTTCGGATATAGTACTGTTATGACACTAATAACATATAATTATGAAAATACAATTTTTGTCTTTTTTTCCAAATTCATTTTAATAAGGTAATTTTGTAAATAATTTTAATAAATCTTTAAATACGCATATTGATTTTTCATCCATATTATTCGAATAATATGATAATAACTGATCAGTTATCCCATGACACAGCACACAAAGGTTTACTTTTTTATTACTGGCTTCTATAGTTTATTCTAAATTTTGTAAAGAAACAATCGGAAACAATTCAGTTTTAATATATTCTTTCCCTGAGAAAATTTCCTCCAATCTACAAACAATTGTTTTCCTTTGTCGTTTGGTTCCATGGAACCAACCTTGCAAGGTGTGACGAAATATAGGTTAGTCCTTATTCATCTTAAATACTCTTTGCAAATGTGATTTGCTCACGCCAAGTTCTGCTGCCCAACGTCTTAATAAGATTTTGCCGTTTGCTCTAACGTCGCCCAAAGCCAAAACTGTTGCCGCATCTTCTTCGTCCAATCGTTCCTTATTTTTCTATCAACGGTCTGTCCCACACATTTTTAAAACAAATCAGACAACATGAATCTAAAATGCCGCCAAATAGAAACCTTTTGACACAATCAGCTTGGGAAGACACTGTATATCGGTAGTTTTGAAAATTCTAAATTTACTGAAGGACAAAGGCCTTCTAATATCTGATGTCCCAGAAAACATCGATGCTGTACGCGAACTGATATTGTAAGATCGTTATGTGACTTTTCGCGAGATTAGGTCATTTTTAAGCATTAGGATAACGAGCATGAATTGCACGAAAATTTAGCCGTCAAGAAGATTTGTTTGCGCATAACATCAACACAGGAACTTGATTGCAAACAGCAATTGCAATCGCAAAGATAAGGAAACTCAACCAAAAAAATAAAACGTCTACAAAATAGTATTGATCTTCCTAAAGGAAATTTTAAAACATAATAATATCGTTTTTGTTAACAAAATTTTGTATTTTATTAATGCATTGGACTTGTGGGTTGTTTATTAAACAATCTTTAAAGGTAATGGATAAATTAAAGTCGTGTAAAATTTCACATAATGTTTATTAACTCTACTATATTCAGAAAATGAGAGGCCCTTAGGCCCCATTAGTATGATCTAACGATCATCATCACATCATTAGTTTATTCTTATATTTAATTAATAATAAACAATAATAATATATTCAATAATCAATACCATGTCTATAAGACATAAAGTGAACGCTGACTTGACAAAATGCCTGACTACTCGACTAACACTAAGTATAATTAAATAAATAATTATAATTATCATCAAACTTTGTTCGGGTGTACAAACAACGTTGTATATACGAGTTGCTGGAATGATCTTATTTGACTGATCTGTTATGGCACAAAATTTCATGTCAAGAAAATTGATAAAAACGAAATCCTGACAAAAAAATTAAAGGCAAGGGACATTCGTCGGCGTAATCACACAATTTATCAAAATACATAAGTTCACACGCTCTTTAATTCAGGAAGAAAGCGATCGGCAAAGTTGGACAAACCCGAAATAATTAGGATTTATACAAGAGTTTACAAGAATAAATAATTTTAATATCAACACTTATTTGGGAGTAAAATGAAAGTGATAAATCATTAACGGGTGTCGAAATGGAGCCGATGGTTTTCTTCCTATATGTTCAACAACAAGGAGAAACAATGTCCAATATCATGAATTTTATATTTTACACTTGATCATTACTTAATATCCTATATATAGTTTTAATATATTTCATAATCTTTATATTCTTCAAAAAATAATCTGCATTTTTATTTTTTCGTTAACGCGAATTATTTTCTCCTCATTCTTGAACAACCTTGCATTTTACAGGATTATTGTGAATAGATTCTTAAAATTATCCCGCCAAAAAGCCGCCTCACCCGCCAATCTAAGACTAAGTAAACGGACTCGCGACGAGTGAAGCGATTTTTGACATCTGCTTAACAGAACTGCTGGAAACCGAGCTATGCCGAAAATCAACGAACACTTAAAGGTAGGTATGAATAGGTGGGTTTTTAGATCGTTTTCCAGCAGGTGGCGCAAACAGCTAGTTGTTTGCTTTGTGATGTGACTTAAATAACAATCATTACTAAAATATCACAAAATTGTTGTTGATAAAATGAAAAAATAATGAGCCACTATATGTACAAAGTATATTTATACAAATATTATACTGCATTTGATTAGAGAAAAGTCCTTTCCTATGTGGCTCACTCACTCTAGCCATTTCAGGTAATTTAATTTTCAAATAAACCTTTCCACTGACAATCAAATGGTTTCCAAAATCCACAGAAACCAAACACTTTTTACAAAAACACATAAACATAAATAATAAATAAAATTTCAGAATTTTTAATAACAAATCACAACAAATTTTGACTTAAAACTAAACGCATTCGATTGTCAATGACGAACTTTATCCGGTGGTTCAAAAATATATTAATAACAACAACGAGATTTAAAGATGGGCAGCTTATTACCATTTCTCTTCAGGTTTTTTTTAAATATAGAATATTCAATACGCTGCTAGAAAAATATCAGACAACAAAACGCCGTGGTGTCAGTTACCGATCAACAAAAAATGTATATAAAAACAAACAACAAATAATATAAAAATATATTCAATTTCACAAAAAAAAAGATAACTGACGGGCCTAACTATAAACACAGAAACGTTTCAAAAAGACCACCCAAAATTCCACTTTTGTGAATTAGTAAAATTTAAATGATCCTTCTGGAGACGGCCCTGTATATTTAATAACAACAACCGAAGCATAAAAAAGTTTTCAGAAAAACAGAGTGCTAGATCTATTTCTCAGCAAAGCTGGCCGATTTTAGCGCGAAAGCATAGCAAAATATTTAAAAGCAGCCTTGTGAATTTCTTTATTTGGTAAATTTTTATCGAAACATACCCCTCAAGGTTTCGTTGTAATATTTTTTCTGCTTATGATGTTTTGGCTTGAAGGTGTGTGTGGTACGGTTTATTGCATATCGAAAAAATTACACTTGAAGGACTCGGTACAATAGAAAAGTAGTACTGATAGTAAAATTACCGAAATTTAATAAATCTTTATCATCAACAACAATATACAATAAAGATTAGAATTTAAAACAAACGATAGGGAGGTTCGAGATGGCCAAGGAAACCACTAAATTTGTCTTAAACTGTAGTCGAAAAATGGAAGCCAAACTGGATTAGAGTTTGTGTTTCCCTTGGAAACGTGCCTCCCTTAACAATGGTCAACAAAAAATACTGAAATCATTGTCATGATCTTACATCATGAGATGATGAGAAAAACAAATTATATATTAAAAAAGTAACATTAAGCGAAGCGTAAAAACAAGCTGGGTCAAGAATGCGTAAAATGCGAAAAATTCAAAGAAGATTTGCCATGTTCAGCAAAACCAAAAACAACAAATATCGCTAAGGAACTACTAAATCTATGTAACTATATTTAAGTATAGGTAGAATAAGAGTTTTGTAACTAGGGGCATGCAATATAATATGTTAGGAAAAATTATTCTAGGTTAAGCTATACTATGGACTAATATAATCAATTAACAACACGTTTCCATTCTAAACCAAAACGATAAAAAACAAACACTCCTTTTTGTTTTGTCACAACGGTCACAAAGGTATTGAAGAAACATTGCAACGCATACAAAAATATAAACACTATTAACATCTAAATATACTTTTAGTTATAATTCGGTTTAAAACGGAGACATGTTGCGCGGCGGGGAAATCGGACAATTGTCACCAAAATGGCGCTCGATAAAAACCAACTTAGATGATGATCAGTCGCACGTAGCGCCACCTTTAAAAAGGACTGCGGGATACACGATAATAACGCAACCCAATACACAGGCTAAAACCTAGAAAATGTATGCAAATGCACTAAGCGACAAGCAGAGACCCGTTTGCTCTGAAACTGGAAGCTCTCACTCTATCTTGATTCTTGGTATTTTTTTGTATATAAAGGGAAAGACCAGAACTTATGGCCGAGTCTGTGACACCGCGTTCTGGAAAGAGAAAACATTTTTTATGTCCAGCAATTGCATTTTCTTGACCTTACAGAAGTGTAAGAGGGATTAGTTATCTATTTTAGCGATTTGATACTTCAACTTTGCAAATCATTTTCTTAAACCGCTGTTTCCTAAAAGTACGTTAATGGTAGTTTAAAAAAATAAGTTTTGCTGTGGACGTTTGAGTTGCTGAAAAAATAAAAAAAATCCGTTTGACCAGAACGGGTGCGCAGAACATATGTACGCACCAAGTTGTTTTTGTTTAATGGTTAAATTTAAATTTGTTAGACCTAGTACACTATTATACGATTAAAGTAACTCTTTAATGCGAGTTTGTCCGTTACAACCTATATCTATATACAATATATTAATAATCACTCACACTGTCAATCCCGACCACCCGATATCAAAAAATATGTCGCCCCCTTATTTAATATTATTTTTTGAAAATATTTCTTACGTAAATGCTTTTCAGGAACATAGTACTTCGTTTTACAAGCTTACTGCGTGGCACTTGATTTTGGGAGATATCGAGTTATCAACAGAATCACACACATTCCAAAAAAATTAAAGAAACAAAATAAAAGATTTTCAATCGATTTGACTAGACCAATATCTATCAATTAGCCCGAGGTTATTAAAAGTAATTCTCCGTTTAACGCTATTATTTTGTTTAAACCGTACAGGCAACTTAAAAATTATCGAAAAGTGCTAAGTACCGTTAAAACAACAATTTAGTCTGTACATTATTTGACGTTTTTGGTGTGGGGAAAATGATCTCTATAGAAAACAATTAACCAATTACTTACATTGCATTTTTTACAACCAACTAGGTGCGATGAAGGATACCATGCTCTAATTGGTTTATTACTTTATATAGATATCAAGCAAATTTCAATAAACATGTTAATTTATTGTTGTTTTTATTGTAATTTTTGGAATTAATAATTTAACTTCCAAAAAATGTATAAAAATCTCAAATCACTAAAAATACAAATCAATAATAATTATTGATCTGTATTGTTATTGATTTGACATTTGTATGCATTTTTTATCATTTTCTGGATAAATTATTTGAATACAAATAAAATTTGATATAATCACAATTATTGTAATTGTTTAAAATTTTGGACGTTGTTTTTCTGGCCATGCACAAAAATTAAAAATAAGGTTAGTACTCGATTCATGCGCCAACACCTTATTGAATCACAGCAAATAATCAGAGAAAATCTTAAAGTAATTCCATTTTATGGAATAAAACTGATAGGTCCAGATATCTCCCTATTCGACGATCCGAATTCATTTCATACATTTTTATCTACCGCTATACACAAAAACCTTTTTATCGATATTCATCGTCATACGAAACACATCGATCAAGTCGTTTTTGTGACGATTACCTTTAAATCGAATCCAAAAATCCTGTAATGTAAAAAGTATTAAAGTCTTGGTGCCGGCAAGATGCCAACGTAAAAACGAAAAAATGAATTGTCGCGCGAATTATGGCTATCGGGGTTTTAAACCCATGGGACGTCAATAGTTTATCATAAGATTTACTTATCTAATAGGGGTGGCCATGAAATAAACAAATTATTAGAGAGCCTTATGCACTATGGGGTGGCTTGTGGCTTATATTAGGTATTTTACGTTTTTCAACAGAGAAGTACGTACAAGTTACACTGGGTAATAATAGGGAAGGTTTTCTACCAGATGAGTTTTTGTCATGTTTTGATTATTGAGAAAAATACAAAATGCAACTCATACCCAAAAATCATTTATATAAAAAATTTGATCGTTCGACTCATCCTTCATTCACTCAGTCATTACTTACTATACTATAGTTTTTAACAAAAAAACATTGTAAACAGTACTAAACACAATAATAATAAATTTTTAGTCATTTTATGACAATACAATTATAGTAATATTAGAATAAAAAGTTGTATATAAACATTTTATCATCAATGATTCGGTAAAACGTGTCGTTGTTGAGGTGAATGATTTTCTTTTTTTTTGTCTGTTTTTTTGTTTGTTTTTGTTTTAGTGACGATAGGACGATAGCGCCGCCATGACGGGGGCAGGGGGCAGTGCCACGGGGATGTGGTAATATTTACAAGCGGATCTAGAACACTGGCCCTTGGCGGCGTCACGGCACACTGCAACTCGGTTATCAACCACTTCCACCCCTTCTCCTAAAACAAAAAAAAAATATATATAATAAACTTATTATTATAATTAAACATAAAATAGAAGACAATTTAAAAAAAAAATTGCAATTTGTAAAAAATGATTTAGACCATATTGTACGTGTAGACTAAGAAGCAAATAAAACATGTGAATGTTTTTTCCCAACTCACATATTACTAATAGCATTTAAATCTTTAACGTGCTTTTTAATTATCTGCTGCTAAAATTCTTGTTTTTGCGATGCTGTTGGATGTTAACTTGCTCTATTTTTTGTTTAACTTGTTGTTTTTGCGTTCGGTAAGGTTCGAATTACTTTTCAGTATACAAATTATTGTTATTGCGTTTTGTTAACATGTTCTGTTTGTTTATTATTGTTTTTGTATTGCGTTAACTTTAGTTTGTGTAGTGCCATTTGCATTTATTAAAATGCGGTGTGGCATATTTGGATGCAATTCGGAAAATCAGTCCAAGAAAAACCATTTAAATAAAAACATTAAATTTCATCGATTCCCGAAAAACACTGATTTGTGCAAACAGTGGTTAAATGCCACAAAAAGAATAGACAATATTAACGTTAAGACCGCTTCTGTTTCCTATAAACAATTTCTGGACAGTGACTAAAAGTTTAATTTAAAAGACCAACGCTTAAACTACAGCCCTCAATGTTATCAATGACTGAAAGCATCTATTATCCATATTAAAACACTTTCTTCAATATTAAGTTTAATAAAAACGCACTATGTCCAGATATTTCTCTATTTTCTTTGATAATATTACTATTAGGGGCCACTGGTAGCGCAGTGGGTTAGGCGACTTTGCCGAGACAAACTGCGTTCGAAGGTAGCGGGTTCGATTCCCGGTCACAGCCTTGGGTGTTGTGCGCGTTGAAAGTCGGTAGATGAGTCTAACTCATCGAGGACTGTGGTTCGGATTCCACGTTAAACAGTAGGTCCCGCTGAAGAACCGAACCTTATAGGCTTTGCCTGTAAGCTGGATAGGTTGATGGCGTTACTACTCTACTTTTTTATTACTATTATTCGTGTATTCGCACGGCAACTACTCATCAAGTGACGTCATGCGCGGCACGAACCAAAACTCGTACACGGGAGCATCCAGCCCTGGGAATGTATCATTCCTGTGCAATGTTGCCAGGTCTCATGCTAAATATACGTCGAAATTTTGTAAAAGACCTCGTTTTTGGAAAGTACTTCTTGAAACGATTACCGAAAAAAACTATTTTCATTTAATATTAATAAAAATTTAAATCTTAATAAATAAATAATAAATTTTAAGTCAGGGTCACCAGATTCGGTGACGTTTTATTTAAATTTACCTCAGTTACAAAAATGATACAGTCAATAAGAATTAAGTAACTTAAAATAGGTATACAATTTTTATTGTATCATTGTGTCATTTTTAAAATAAAGGTAAATTCACACAGTCAGTTTTTAAAAAAGCGTTTGAAAACAAGGCACCAGTTTTTTTTAATTATTCGGTTGGCTTAAATTGAAAAAAATAATAGTTTTTGGCGGGATAACATATATTAAACAAATTAAAAGAGATAGGTTTTAACAGTTGCCGATTTAGCGTAAAATGCATACGAGTTGTATTTCTAATGAACTACTATTGTAGTTTTACTTGTAAAAAATATTAAATTAAAAAGAAAAAGAAATGTATATTTAATATTATTAATAATTGAAAGTATTTTTGTAATGTTAATCTTTAGTTCTGTAAAAAAAAATTACATTTAATGAAGGTAAAGAGATATGTATATTAAAACAAATGGCCCTGGCCATAACCATTCCTAGAGCAATTTCTAAAAAAGTTTTTGACGTAAAAAACATTAAGACAACATTTGGGACAAAAAAGTTCCTACATTTTAATATAATATGTTATATTATTAATCCCGGCGCATTCGCCAAAATATAAGCTAATTTTAAAGGTGATTTGACTTATTCCATTATTACCAACAAAGCAGCTACAAAACAATATTGAAAATATTAAATAATATTTTAAATATGAATTGTATATGAAGAACATACCATAATGTGAATACCTAAACAAAAAGTTGGTATTGTGATAACAATTTTTTTTTGTCTTTTGCCCATTAAATTATGGAATAGGTCAAATTTATGTCTAAAGTAAAAGTTCCAGATTGTTGAAAATTTGGTATTTAAATATATATTTAATTACGTGATTTTTGTAGGAGTTTCATCCTCATTACAAATTAAATCATTGAACATGTCTTAATTTTTTTTATTGGTGTGTGAATATTTAAATTAAACGAATACACTTCAAAAATGGACTAATTATAAAAAGCAATCCAAAGATCACAGAACAGGCAAAATAAGTAATAATAGTTAAAAAACAATTCTTAATAATTTAAAAATATTCGTTCTTTATTAATTTTAATATATAATCCTGTATGAGAGCCAAAATAAAAATGTACTGATAAAACGTGATTTAACTCTGTTTCATTTAACCACAATCCTTAATTTATTAAAAAAATAACTTCTTACCTTCCTGTAGATGTACAAACTTGCAGGCAGGCCGGTTACAAAGACCACGATTAAAATCTTGGCACACCGGGAGGGTGTCCAGTAACTGAAAAACAAACAACATAAAAAATAAGTACCTTGCAATATTTTATCTAAAAAAAAAACAATATTAAAAAACCACATGTATAGGAAAAATAATTTCGGGTAAAAAAGTCGAATAAACAGTTGTGCGCATGTATGGGTAACGTTACGTTAAAATTCATAACATTTTAATATCTAAAAACATACATAAGCACTACACAAATCTATCGTCATGGAAAATTTCATTCACAAGAATTTATTATGCACATGCCAATTGTTTAATGTGTTATTTTTCAAAATTTTTTGTCAGTATGTGTCGATTCTACACCACAATACTTTACAAAGAGGACTTCGAAACAGTATTTGGCATCAATTAATAAATATAAGATAGTTCAATCATTCTGCACTAAGACTATTCTTACAATAAAACGAAGAGAACAATATTTCTTTAAATTTAGACATCGTCGGTAAAAGCTCTATACAAGTAAAATTAATGTCTACAACATGTGGCTATAGGCGGTAGGAATAAAGAACGGCAAATACATTTTACTACTTTTTTTCAGTCTCAGCCAGAAAATATCATAATACAATAAAGCCGTGGGCGCGTATATAGGCCAAAACCAAAAAGCATTGTGTTAATAAAAAATAGAAATGGTATAAGGTAGTGTGTGTCATGCAGAATGTTTGAAAATCTGTATGGATAAAGACGTTGTATTATTTTTTAACGCTGATCAAAGCAAAACCACTAAAAACTTTTTTGTTAAATTTTGTTTATATCATTTGATAACTGCGTTTGTTATATACCTACCAGCATTACTACTAAATTGTTTTCAAAAGCAAATTGTTTAATGTAGTCAATTTGTAAATAAGTTAGTTGTTATTAGTTTACAAAATGCCTACAAAATTCACAAGTTACAAGGTGTATCGTTTATTTGATAAAAACCAAAAACTAAATTAAAGAAATTACACAAATACACAACTTAAATTATTTTTAAAATTACATAGAATATAAGAGATTATGCCTTTTTAGAATACATTTTTTAAATAAAATTTTGTTTAAAAGCTACTTTTTTAAACTACCTAGTGTTAGGGTACCGACTACTAGGTAGTGTAGGGTACTGAACTTCGCCTTTTGTTTGTAATTTTTTTTACACTCAATAAAGACATTATTATTACTTTGCAGAACAGTTTTTGCGTTTTCAGAAATAGGTTCAGTTAGGTGCTTCAAGGTAAACTATATCGACTAACATAATTGCTCGGATCAAATCGGGGTATTTTCGAATCAAAGGGTCTTGAATTTCTTTAATTTAGATTTTTTTACAAAAACTAATTTCTTGATTTAGTGTAGAGCAAAAATTTGCTCTACCCTGAAAATGATTACCTATATTTAAAAAATTCGTCTTGCAAGTAAGCTTCTCATATAGAGGCGCATTTTGTATCTTGAATAAAATAAAATAGCAAGAGGTTAGCAATAAACTCAATGTTATATATGACTGCAAAAATTTCCCAATTTTCCAACAATTTCGGGTTCATTATTGGTCCTGTGATAGTTTTATGTTATGTATTGGCATAAACAAATGACATGATTCGCCAAAAATAGGTATACATGTATTAAATCATTTTTGTTATTTCTTTTAAATATCTGCAATATTCTCAATATATTATTTTAAATAAAAATGCTATTAACAGTAAGTTAATGAAATCATAATATTTAGTTTCTTTTAGCTTAAAAAGGGGAAAAGTAATAAATGCAAAAAATAAGATGAATACACATTGTAACTTGTTATACACTAAGATTTTTTGTTATAAGACGTTGTATTGAACAGTAGAACATATAAACGCCTTGCAAAAATAAATCTTGTTGGAAATATTACTCGTGATACCTAAAATGTACCCGTAAAATGACTATGATCACGCCAAATTTGACAAAAATGTAATAAAACTTATATTTAATTGAACACTATTTTTTTACCGAAGCAAAATTAAAGTAATACAAGGGAATTTTTTAGGTATTTTTTTAGCGATCACGAGCAAAACTATACGTGAATACCTGTCCATCTTCGTCTGTGTAGATCACAAATGGAGCGTTGTTTTGGGCACCAGAATCTACGCATTCATGCAGTAGTGCGTCAAGCGTCATCACAGGCAACAAATATTGCAGCCAAAAAAATAAGGCGGTTTTATGCCCCCACCATTGCAGATACAGTTAAAATAATAATTAAAATGTAAATAAAATGCATGCGATCCAGTATTTAGTGAGGTTATGGTTTGGTGGTGTGTGTGCGACACAAAATGGCGTCCACAAAACATCCAGCGGCCAAATGAGCAAAAGTTTTGCAATTTAAATTATTTTTTGTTGTTAAAATAGGAGGAAATTGTTTAGGGCATTCCAGTAAGGTAAGCATGAAACAAAGATGCAGATAATTCAATTAATAAAATAAACTACAGGCAACCCCCTCAAAATTTTGAGGAGGTTCAGGCAAATGCATTCAACTAATAATAAATTTTGCGAATCATAAAATTAACATCAATGAATGTAAGTACAATTTACTATGTTAACTAACATTTAAATATTTTAAAAGTTTGAACATAGTATGTATATTGATGAACTATAAAAAATTTACGTAATATTGATAAATAATTACAAATTAAGGTAATAGACATGCTAGATCCATTAAATCATGTTTGCAAATAAAAAAAATAAAGAAAAATTTTGTAATTCGTATTAATTTGACCTAAAAAGTAAATATTCAAATTAAAACTATAATTACAAAACTTGTCTGGAAACAAATACAGGTTACTACCAAAAATGGGTGTAAAAAATTAAACAGGCGATATAAAAAAATAATAATAAAAAATAATTACTTACAATTTTTAAGTGCTAAGGTCAAAGTAGGTAGTATAAAAGCGGTAAGAAGCATATATTACTGTTAAAAAATTAAATAATGAGTAAAAAGCTGTTACGTGTAGAACAAGTCTGCGATGCTACAATTAGTCTATGCGGCTGGATTCTGCAAACATAACATATTAAATATGGCGTCTTCAAATAATATAAAACAAATAATGTCAAATGTTATAAAATTCATAATAAGTATACTTATATATAAATCTCCATTTACCTACTTAATACATTTTCTTTTACTTACTACAAGCTACAAAAAGGTTTAGCAAATAAAGGAATCATTCGAAATATACAAAGCCTCTAAGACTCATTGCAAATTCTACAGTCGAACGTCTGTAACACTATTGGTTAGTCAATTTTCCACTTAAAAGCTCCTCCATTTTTTGACTTTTTTTAATAGCCTTGTGCAATGTGCTAATGATAATTTTAGTTGTATGTATGTATAGAAGAAATGTGCTGGTAAAAAGACAGTTAAACACCTCTGGTAATTTCAAAAGGCAGCGGCAATATTTTTGCACATTACACAAGCGGCTGGATACGGCTCTGGCTTCCTCTCTTCAATACAGTAAGCTTTCCTTTGCTATAGAAACTTTTCAGTGTATAGGTTTGCTTACAGGATCAATCAAGGACACTTGCCATTAACAATAAACCACCAAAAAACAAATAATAGGGTACTAAAATGAGATAATGATTTTTATGTATTGAATTTTGGTGTGTTTATTGGAGCGAATCTAAGGTTTAAACCACCCACACATACTAACAAGCAGAAAAGTTCATCTAAACTATTTTTAAAAGAAACTGGAAGTTTATTTTTGCAATAAGTTTTCCGATAAACTTTTCAAACGCGTTTCCATATGTAAATAGTTAAAATTCAACTAAAACTAACAAAAAGCAACAAAATTACCCAAAATTAATTTTAGTCGAACTGAAACCGAAACCATTGCATTTTTGTGTTTAAAATGAAGACGTATTGTATAGATTTTTTGGCCAATAAAAAGGGTGTTTTTTTGGGACGACCTACCTTAACAAGTATGTTTACAGTGTTTTGTGTTAAAAATTATTAAATTAGTCCCCACAACATGACCCTTTTTAGAGGCGTGATTAAGCAACGAGTGTTAGTTAGTTTTGTATGAAAGCTATGACATTTTTATGTTTCTCAACATTTAAAACACAAAAATAAAATGTAAATAGCACTGGCAAGCGACTAGGAATAGGAAACTCAACAGCCTGTACAAAACATATTTCAGTTTAAAAAAAACATAAGCTATTTGTTTAAAAATAAAGAAAGGAAAGTGGCAGAGGCAGATATCACTTAAATGTAATACCGGTAAAGGTTTGTCGAAAAAAGTGAAAGATACAAAATTGTGCAGAATTATCTAAAAGTACAATATTTTTTTGGTTATTGACACTACATTTCCAAACGAAACCGATTGGGTTCGATGATTTGTGAAAAAGCAACATGTTTTATTTCAATATATTGTGGCGTAATTTACTAGATATGTTAGATAAAGAGTTAGCGTGTGAGAGTACCATACACCTTTTTTATAAACAAACGCAAGTCAGCATTACATCTAAAGCGACGGCTGCGCAGTCGAAAGGTATTCGTATTCGGAAGGAGATAATCAAATAATAAGCAATGATTAATAAAACAAATTCATGCATTTTCAAGCATTATTATTACAAATAGTAGCGGTGATATACATACACCTGGAGGATTAGAACAATACAATACACAGTAAATAATATAAATATGGAGAGGTTTATATATTTTCTTTTTTTTCGAGAAAAAAAACAATAGATGGCTTTTGTGACCCACACCACTGCGAAAGCGTGATCAGCAGCCTCAAGGCACTACGTTATTGTAAGTCAAAGATCAAAGATGGCTGGCAGCTGATTACGCCGTTACCACAAATTACTACTACTAGCAAATAGAGCCTTTACTTGTGTCTAACTAACCATTTTCTATCGTTACCCGCCAAAATTTTGCATTTGCAGCTAACAAGTGATTTTCTTAACTGCAATGAAATTAGAAAAGATTCATTTTGGACGTGCAACGATAGCGAATAGCGGTTCTAACCTGACTTGTACATTGTAAAACCTACTTAAAAATGCAAATCCTTTTAACGATATCTTAATATAATACTTTTTAAGTTTTTTTATATCTAATACATGCATCACAATTTTTATCATAATATGGTGTATCATTTTTAAATGCCAAAACTAATAAGACACATTTTATAATTTTCTGTATAATACATCACAAGACTATATCTATATATCTAACCTATATCTTAGAGATTAAGATACTTGAAATCTTGCAAATAGATCGCGAATACCCAGTATAAGACTAACGACAATACTTTCGTTGTGTGATTAGAAAGTACGGCTACAACTAAATAAAAATAGACTATCTAAACCGTTTTTTACTTTTTTAAAGCAAAAATGTATTTTACAAATACTAGTGTAAACAAGAACTAAACACTACGAAATTGCACTAGGACTCAATATTCGCTCTAGATACAAGACTTCTACAGATAGGATGAAAACGACACGCAGAAAAAATAAACTTTTCTACATTTGTGCTTAGAGATCAAACGTAGGAAGACAAATTAACAACCGACGCAAAACTGCATGTCTTAATATATCATTAAATTAATTAATATACACTAACAAAGTCACAAAAATATTTCTTTAAAACAACTAATAAAAACGACAAAGGAACAAATTAAAAATTACAAAAGAGTTGCCCGTTGGCAGCAAATTATTTACTTTTCAGGAATGTGGGTTAATATTATTGAAATAAATATTTAAATCTATTATGTACAGACCTCGGAAAAACTAAATAACTGCGTACCAAGGGACCGGTATGTTCGCCTAACCCAAAAAGATACGCAACTTTAATATCGTCGTTTTTTAAACCTAAAAGGTTTGGGCACCCTTAACTAACTAAAAGTTAACATTTGGCAGAAACATTTATAAGAGGTGTGAATAATACAATGTACTTTAAAGATATTAATAAAGCATTTTTATCAGTAATATATAGGGCATGCATTTCATACCAAATTGACTCCGACCCCTTTCGATTTGGCTAAAGTTTGAAAAAAAAAATAATAAACGAAATTGGTGGTACCTAATCAATTAAATGTTTTTCGAAAAAAGTAAAAAAAAATAGAATAAAGTTATGAATAATTTTTTACTTTTTATTTTAAAACACATTTAAAAGCAAAGAAAATAAAAAAAGTGATATATAGTTCATTTTTTGACAAACAGGCTTTTAAAAAAAATTTAAGTGGTTAATTTATAATGGAAACACTTCTTTTTTATTGTTTTATTACGTAAAAAACTTAGTTCTTTGTTTTTAAATGTAGTTTTAAAAAAAATATTAAACAAATTATACAGATCTATCTAAAAAAATATTAAAAAAATTACTCAGATCTATCTATTTTTTTTAACTTTCTGGAAAAACAACATTTTGTTTTATTTAAATTTTATTTTTAAACATTAAGGTTGTCTACCACCTTAAAAACTCCGAGAGTGGTATTATGAGAAATAAGCCAAGTTAAATAAGTTTTTTTCCAATTAAAAAAAAAATTAAAAAAACGAAAAAACGTCACTCTGAAAATTTTAGAGAATTTGAAGAAAATATCAGTATATAACAAAAAAAGAAAAAAAAACCAAAAAATGACAATCATCAAGAAATTTTCGTTTAATTCCAAAAATTAAAAAAAAACGCTGAACGATTTAAAAACTAAAATTAAAAAAAAAAAACGTTCCAATAAGTCAATTTAAAAAAAAAATCACTTTTTGGTTGGGTAAAAATGTTTTTAATAGGGTAAAAAAAAAGATAAAAAGTTTTAGCCTAATCGTAAGGGGTCGGGGTCAAAATTGGTCGATTTGGTATGAAATGCCCCATAGGCAATGACAGTTAATAGCTTTTAACATATTGAAGCCTGAGCGCTGCATTTTATGTGAATAAAATGCAATTTTACAGTTTATAACACAGTCCAAATGCAGAATCCAATTTCTAAAGCTATAAATAAAGAATAAATGACTTACCAAATGTTTATCATACATACACGTGACATGTGAAATGTCGAAGGCTAATGCTGTGTGTAGTATTTGTAGGAATCGGCGTGTTAGTCTTGAGGTGCCAAACCAATTCGGTATTAAAGATATTCATTTTTTTTTCGGTAAACGACATGCATAACATGTATTAAAAATCGAAGCCCCATGCAAATAACCGAACTAATACACAAAAACACAGAGCGGTATGTAGGCATATGTTGTAAAAATCAACTAATAATAATAAAAATGAAAAACAGATAGACAGATAGAGATGGCTGGTGTCTTTTTGGGTCAGTTACAAAACTACAGACTTAGCGAATGGCACTTCTAAATAACAAATACAACGAACGCTTTCAGTATCTACCATGCGATTGAAAATAGGCTCTCAAATAGTTTTAATATAAATGTTTATATATCTTTTACATCATGCAAATAACAAATTTGAATTCCACGATCCATGGTAAAGATACTAGTAAAATCTTATCCACCAAATATCTATATATTTTTATATAATAATACTAATAACTTAACTAGTATTAAGAGTCGATGTAGTAGGGATTTTTATGTGAGGGATGTTAGAGAAGCGGTGCAAGTTTAGCATTTAGGTTTCTTTTGTGAGGGTATCACAGATTTTAGGCACTCGCTTGGTCCAGTGTCGCACCCGACATCGCCCAGCTTCGTGTTCAATTTCAGTTATGTACAAAGAAAAAACACGCGTTAGGATTCACATTTACATGACTAGACTTTCCTCGTTTAAGACGTTAAAAAACTTTATTTATATCAATAGTTAAATTTAGGTCAAAACAAAAAACACTTAATTAAATTAAATTTTTGATATCAAAAACAGATTATTAAAAATATTACGAAAACTAAAACAAAACAACACGATTTTAAAACATCAACAGGTAATCCTAGGTGGTTTTTAGTTTTTTATACGGCTGCATGACAACGTTGTTGTTGTTGTTTTGCGCGACGGCGGCGGCCGCTGCCGTGGCGGAGACGTTCGTCATTGGGGCGGCGGACACGGTCACGGGGTACTGTGCGCCAAGTAGGCCGTTGCTAAAGGTGGGGTTAGCGCCTTGTGGGGCTGTGGTGGCGTACGGGTTCCTCATCAGAGAGTACGGGTTAATCATATGAGAGGGCGGGGGTCGGGTCAGGTTTAGCAGGTTTTGCTGGGCCATGGCGGCCGCCTGGTAATGATTTAGATGACCAAGATTTAAATTGGTAGTAAAACCGAGAGGTAGCTGTGGAAAACGCGCGTAAGTGGGAGGCGGCATGCTCAACGTCTGCTTGTTTAAGGCCACGCCGGTGTAATTTAGCGGGTTCAAGTGTTGCTGCAGCTGTGAGGCAGCTATGCTTTGATTGACTTGCGCCATCTTGACGGCTTTGGCGTAGTTTTGCTGCGCCACCTCTTTGGCAAGCGCGGCTGGGTCGTGAATCGTGTTCGTCTGACTCGAGAGCAAAGCAGCGGCAGCGACTGCATTGGCGGCTGCGCTGGTGGCGACCGAATGCGCGCTAAAAACTTGCTGCGCAGCAGCTGCGTTCTCGTTCTCGCTCTGCTGCTGCTGCTGCTGTTTGCTCATGTGCGCAGCGACAGCGGCAGCTGCGGCCTGTTGTTGCTGAGCGGTGGGGGTGGACGAGCCAAGGGGATGTTGCTGTGATTGTTGTTGGGAAGCGGTGTCGGGAGTGGGAGGCGAAGCACAGGTGGTGGGCGGGGGAGCGGGGGACGCAGAATACTCACATGACACGGGCACGAATGGCTGCTGTAACTGCATCAGTTGCTGGTACGTTGTGGCGTTCGGCTGGTAAACAGGAACTCCAGACTTATCGGCTGCTGGCCGTTTGTACGGCATCATGCCAGGGAAGCCCTGCTAAAATAAACAACAAATTAGTACGCACGTTCCGTCCTCTGATGATCAAAAACAAAGCCTTATGTTTAAACAATAAATGCAATAGATAGAAGTTGCGGTCTAATGAAACTTATACTTACGAAGTTTTCGTAGTAAAACGATCCAACTGACTTCATATCCATCTGAAAGAACAAAAACAAAACCAAGTTTTAGTATGCAGTCACGATACTTGGTTAAGACAACAGTGCGTGTAAGTTTGGAAGTCATCGACATCAGAATGTTTGTTGTTACACAATAAACTGGCCGCTTGTTAGGTGGCAAACAACTTTAGTTGAAATTAAAAGCGATGACTTGCAAAGGTGCACGTTTTAGATTAGTCTACAAAAAATGATATTCCGCCAGCTTCTTGGTATTTTCCTGTGGCAGGCAAAACATCAAAATTAATGAATCATCACAAACAATAAAATTAATCAACAATAGTTTTGCTGTAATTGTAGTTGCTAGAATGTTGCGAGTTTCTATATATGTAAATATAATTAAAAAGAAAAAAACGCCCTTTATATGGTCACATTGGTGACAACACAATATTATATAAATACACCGAGTTATTATGTAAATAATTTAAGCCAATTTTTGTTTGTCATGCATACACTTCAAAAAATGGTAGAAAGCATAAGCTCCAAAATAAAGCAAAGGTTCTTTAGGATTATCTTCCATTTATACCATTATAAATGTACGATTTTTATTTTATTCTAAGCAAAAACCAGCCTCACAACATGCTAACAACTTTATGATAGGGTAGCAGTTCGCGACTTCTCTACTAAATAAAACAACGCAAGTCTGTATAGAATCTTTACAAAAAGCGGCTTTTTACCTAGATAATACGCTTCAAATACATCTTATAACTCTACATTACTTGAATTTATGTTTCTTTATGTAGGGTTATAATTCGTTAAATTATTTATTTACAAAGTTTCTACAGAAAGCATATTGGTGTCTTTAATTTGTTTATCCAGAGCTCGACAAAAGCGAACCACAAATTACGACTACATAAATTAAATAGTCGAAGCTAAAGCCCGAAAAATGTCATGTGGCAGGTTTTGTTTGGCTCTTGTGCAAAAAAATACTAGCAAAAAAGCACGATCACAACGTTACGCCTGTAAGCACTGGTACCTGGACGTATCCTACTTAAAATGCCAATGTGTGTACTACTATGTATGTACAAAAAAAAATTTCGACCGAAATTTTCTCGAAAAGGATAAAGCAATGCTAGGATCGTGAAGCACATTATAAAGACCCCCAAAATTATCGTGACCAAATTTAAAACCAAAATTCGTTTTTTAGTTATTAGTTTAAATTTAAGCCACGCTACTTGAATTGGTCTTGTTTTATTTACGATTTTTGTACGTTTTCATCATGGTCACCTTCTATGCGGTGTCGTTATTAAAATAAAATTTTGTAGAACGTAATTAACATAATGCAAAACGCAAAAAACGTAAATATTTTAATAAACAGAATTCTGTAAAGTATTTTATACAGTTCCCGAGAGTATAATCCTTTATAAGTTGCAAACCACTACCAATGAGTAAGGATGTTAGTTGTGTATGGGTGTATAAAAGGAAGGCGCGGGATATGAAAACATTGCACGTGTACACAAAATAAAAAAGAAAGAAAAAGCAGTAAATTTAATACCGGATTAAAAGCGATGAAAATCAGGCTATTCACAAAATGTGCGGGAAATATAAAAATGTGATCCAATTAACTTAACCCAATTTTATTATTATTTTTTTAAATATTTTTAAATCGATTGTGTACAAATACAAATTTATAAGGGATTAAATATCGTAATTGGCTCGTAAGGATTTAATGGGAAATCTGGATTAAAAATTATATTGCCACCATGGTTCCCGTCCAATATTATTACATTAACTATAGATAAGCCTTAATTTAACATGATAACCAATTTTGTTTTCATACAAGTTTTATCTAAATTACACTATGAAAAGCTGGATTTAGGGATACATATTTTTACATCTTTCAAATGAGAGTCCGGAATACAAAACTCACTGATTACATTTGACGTTTACTAGAAAAAAGAACAAAAAGTTTTCCTCATCAAATGTCAAATTTAAAAAGAAATTTAATGCAGGATTCTATGAAAACAATATTTACTAACGTTAACATTTAAATATTTCTTCATCCAATTAAATGATAACATTTCATAAATACAGTGGAGGAGACTAGACCAAGAACATAATGAAATAAGAAAAATGTAGACCAAGTGCAAAAATCAGTTTATGAATATTATTCCAAATGCATTAATAAAACTTATTCGGATGATTTTTTAAAACTCATTCTAGCATTTGGTCGACATTTTATTTATTTCCTGATATTCTATGGCGTTCATTGAACAAGTCTTGAAACAAATCTTAAAACGGAAATAGCTCTTTTATCATATAACTGATGATTTTAATTAAACTTATTTAGATAATATTTGTTTGGATTAAAATTTTGCACAAGAAGATTTGCTTCATTGAATTCATAAGAATTCGATACATCTTGTAAGGGAACAATTGTGGTAAAGAAAATATATGGTTGTTTACTTTTAAAATTAGACCTAGTGTCATAAAAGTCACTATATGTTTTCTTTGGGGGATGGATGATTTAGACTATGTACATATAGTGTGTGTAAGTGAGAGCATGCAAAAAGCAAAGGCTGGGCAAATGGTACCAGTAATAAATCAGTGTCGGCAGCGTTACTAGGCTCGCGTGGCCTCTTCTTCCCTATTTCTAGGGCGGCGGCTGCCGCGGCCACTTGAGGTGCCGCCAGCATTGGCGGGACAGCGTTGGCGGGCTATTAGTAGTGGTGTCGATGGGTTGGTAGAGCAAGACAGAGGCAGATTTTTTTGATTTGGTGGCGGTTGGTACAATACCAGAGACAAGCAGAGACGCACCAACGAGGGACAGTCGCAGAGGGACAACAAAAACAAAAAACCAGCACTAAATTAATTTTTGTCACAAACTCCACATGATCGTATATCAACATTTAAATTACTACTAATTTTCAAAAAACTAAACAAAACGATCAAACACTTTTTTTTATCTCTGGTACTGTGATTCAGTTTGCAAATATTGCTAGATAAAATTAATTTACATTACCTTAAAAAACATGCCAGCACGAAAGCTTAGAGCATATGACATAATTAATAATAGAGATTTGCCTAGCCAGTATTGTAAACTGAAACACCATGTTATGCAGCTTGAATTTAAACGATTCATCATTACACGCAAAATTAATTTTGTTTAAGAAGTGATGATTTTTAGTGAAACTTTAAAACCACCATCCATTATGAACAATTAATAAATTGTTAGAATTATTAACCGAAAATTAATTATTTCAAGATTTTTTGTTATTATTGGGCGGGTGCAGGTGCTGCGACATGGCGTCATTAAAAAAAACAGCTGAAGCTGCCATGTGATATCTGAAGCTTTTTATACTGCATGCCTTGGCTGAAAGAGAATGGACAGCAAGAAAAAAGTACAAAACTGTGGTGAATGTTTTGTAATTTTTCCCCTATTCAATAATGAGAATCTTGTATAAACTCATCCAATAAAAAATTCCAGTGTTTTAAAACAACGGGAAATTTTATAGGATTTTTGCGCAATAGTTACAGCAATAATATCAAAAAAAGATACAATATCTACATGCAAAAATACATCGTACTAAAAACAAAAGATCACAGCAACTTTAAAAAAATCGAAAGCTCAAATAACCACATTTAGAAAATGTAAACATGTTTGCAAATCAATCTTTACTGAAAAAATAACTTCAATTACAGCTCAATTATCAATCGTTATAGAATAATTATTGTCGAAACCTGAAAATCATTCAAAATTAAAAATGTAATTAAACACAAAAACATCCAGTCATTCTTGACGCAATGATATCGGACACCAAAACAAGCCCTATATATTGTACATAAAAAAACATGTTATGTATACATAAAAAGTGTGTCAACAATTTTGTGTACGCATGTGTAATTTGTTTGCCCAATTAAATCTACACTACTAGGGTCTAAGTTATTAATAAGTGTAAGCTTAGGTCAAAAAACCTTACTGGAACGTAATACAATAAGGTTTCCGTAATATATGTATATATATATATACAAATCTAAATACTTAAAATGACGATGTAAAAATGAGTTTATAAATTTGGTATCCTAGTTAAGTAAATTTCGAATTCCAGATCGTTTAACAGGTCTGCCATGTCGTTCCAGTTTAAACATGTTACAAACACAATCGCAGCATATTTACGCGGTATGAACAAATACAGGTAGCAGCGGGTTTCTAATAGAAGTTACATATGGAATCAATGCACTGGGTGGCGGTGCAAGGATCCGTACGAAAACTAAAAAAATAATACCAACGGAGGTTTATGGAGCAGGGCTTGTTTTTGCCAGCTATTCATGCTCACAAATCAGGTCATTTAATTTTGCAGAGTTTTGGAAACTAGACACTACTCTAACGGAGGGTCTAACATGCAAATGGACTTATCTAATGAGGAAAAATCCATTACATATACAACCCAACGTTTAATATCCAACTTTATCTTTTTGGGGTAAGCAAAACGAGACAAAGTTGGAAGGTGAGAAAGGTAATAGCGCTAATCATTGCATCAGGAATTTATTGCCACTACACAGTTTTCAACTACGGATAAAATCATAAAAAAAAATTAATGCGTTAAGGTTCTCAAAATAAAATAACGACGCCAGGTTAATTCAAAAACAAAAACACACAACTAAGAGCACGTTAGCTTGCAAATAAGCCTAAAATGTTTTCCAGTAGTAAGATTAAGTTTTTGTATGGAAAGCATTTTAAACAACCAGAACCGGAACATCAAAGATAAAAGAAACATTTAGGCACTCAAAGTTTCAAAACATCCAACCATTAAGTTGAATCTAGATATTTGCAAAAGTAGAATGGTAATAATAAATAATAAAACATGGTTTAAATAAACTTTATTGGTATTTAAGTTTTTTTGTACTTAATTCTTGAAGAGTTTTGGAAATAAGTAAACACGTGGTTGTTTTAAGACCTTTGAGTGTCGGAGTAGTATTGTTTAGAAAGGACGTTCCACCTTTAAGGAGACATATTACTTTTAAACATCGAAAAAAAAGGAAATAATTCAGAACTATTTAAAATTTACATTTTTTCATATTTTGTTTGTTTATGATGGTTTATGAAGAGTTTATAAGGTATGGCAAATTTCTAAAGGTTTTGTTCAAGTATGTCCTTGTTTTTTAGACCATTTCTAAGGTTCTATCTATTTACTAAAAGTTATTTTCTAAATTTATATAACTAAACATAACATCTATTAAAAGATCTGATGATATCTGATGAACTGATGGCTGGCGATAATTGGTTATTTCCTTAGTTTTCATGATGTACAGTAGAATGTCCCGTTAAAGTAAAAACATAAATAAAAAAAATCAAACGAAACTGGAAAACAGACAGACAGAAAGTTTGAAGTTTCGAGCGTGCGGGCGAAAAACTGCTAAGGCATACCGCGTTAGCCCGCGATTGTGCGGCCTTGATTTGGGCTTGGAGGTGCAGAGGGGGATGGAAATAGCGGCAGGGGTCGCGGTTGCAGCGGCCCTTTACTGCGTCCATGCAGACGGTGACAGTGCCGTCTTCGTTGGCGGTCACTGAATCGGCGGGATGCGCAAATCGGCACTCAGACTCGGCCCGTTTGCACGCCCCGCGCTGGTACTCGCGGCACACCTAAGACATACACTTACATACATACACACCCACTAAGATAAAACACCTTATTTTTACTATTTTTGAAAGGTTTGCCTTCCCTAACTCACTGACTATCTAAAGATGAATAGAGATCTTTTTAGGTTTTAATTAAATCAAGTAGTAACTTCAATTGCAAAAGGTGTCCCAAATGGTACTTGACTTTAAATTAATAAAAACATATTTGGTTAAAAGCGCATTTTTTAAATACCACAGTAACAGTTTATTTAAATCTTTATTTCTATAGCTTCCGTTAAATTTGCCCTTATCGTCCAAAAATGGTAGATAAAATAGTACTTTAACCTTAAGGGTAGATAACTGCAAGGATTGATTCAGAGTTGCTGCTAATGCCTTATTTTTCGAATGCATTAAGGTTTCAATACTCATATATTATATCACGAGAACTATGAATTTATTCGGTTAAACTAGGCTCAGTAGTTATTTGTGTGGGTTTTCTTGGAAAATTTTGAATGCAAAATAATTTATTTTTAATTATTTTGCATGAACCTCTTTTCCAAAAAGAAAAATCAAATAAAAAACTTACTGGGCCTAGTTTTACAGATTAAATTTATAGGTTGAGTGATATACGTCTAGATTATTTCTAGCTTCAAAGCTATTTAAAAATTAATAAAATCCGACGTTTATATATATATATGTCAAAATATATATATATATATATGATATATATATATATATGATATATATGATATATATGTCAAAATGTATGAACAAAATAAACAAAATTCCATTAATTTAAAGGTATTGATATTTCGTAAACTAGATAACTGTAAAATGTATCTTAAAACTTGTAAATAACACGTTAAAATCGCAAACAAAAATCCAATATGGAGGCTAAAATTTAATGATGTTAAACAGTTCTAGTGATTAAAGCGATTAAATTTTAATCGCTTATCTAAACAAAATTTATTCGAAAATTGAAGGCTTTTGATTGGTTCATTTTCTAATGAAGGAAATAATCATTATTAAAATAATGAGTAATGAGTTTAATTTTCATAATGCATTACTTCTAAAATGAAAATTAAATTAATTTTCATTACATTTTTTTTAATGAGTAATGTATTCTTTTTTACATTACTCATTTTTATTTTGTAATGAGTATTTTGAGTTTTAAAATTAAAATTGTTTACGTTATTGAGTAATTTTACTTACTTTACATTACTCATTTTTTATTTTTAATAAAATAAATGAGTATCGAATAACTCATTTTTATTGCCCACTAAGATATTTTTAATGCATGACACATTTTTTTTATTTTTTGCACGGTTAGCAATAGATAGAAGTGTAATTGTTATTTTACTTTAATTTATTATTTAAAAGTAATCAATTTTAATAGAAAAAATTGTTTATTTTTTATTTTAATAGTCACCTTTATTATGAAGGAAAAGATTAAATTTTATAAAAATTACTAATCTTATCAGAGAAAATTATTTATTTCTATAAAAACCAAAAACAAGTATATTGATGTTTCAAGAAAATGTTTACGAAGACCGGAATCATATAGATAAAGAAAATATTTTCCTAATAAAGTAAAAAAAAATTAACTCAAAAAAAGTATTTTGCTACAAACAAGGCCTCAATTTTTTTTGAGACATTTTGTTCTTTTTTAACATTTCCTTGATTTAACTCTATTTTTTATTCTTTTTTAATCTGATCTGAGCTCTGGATAGATTAATAGTATATTATTATATAGGAGATAGATAATGCGCATATTCTCGAGTGTAATACTACGCCAATAAGTGGATAATTAAATGATTAAAAAAAAATCTGACTTAAATCTGTCAAATGAATAACCTCACTTTTTATCAATTTTAAATATTATTATAGTCGCCAGTTTAAAAACCCGATTGGTTGGATTGAATATTGAAATGGGCTAATGCCTAACAACGTGAATAATGAGTTCATTATTCCCATTCTTATGCTAGAAATTTATAATGTTTATCATAATATACGCAAAAAACAAATATTTATGCAATAGGAGTAGATAAAGATATATTATTACACGTGAGATAATCCAGACTAATAGTGCGCATAATCTCATGCCTTTTTTACTCCAATTTTAATTAATAAGAAAATTCATTACAAGCTCACTTTCTCCCGATTTTAAAGATCATTATAGTCGCTCCACGTATATATAAGAAAATCTAAATTTGATAAATCTGTTAGACAGTTAGTTAAAATCTATAAAATATTAACCTCAAACAAGAACTCTCAAGTATTCTTTATCGCAAATATGAATACATTAGATGCAAAACTCGGTTTTTGCAAATTTTTAAAAATATATATTTTATAATATTTATGTACATTACTGCACTGCCTACAGCATTCCTAAGTAAACCAGATGTATAAGTTTATATTTGTAGAATAAAAAACATTTAAAAACTTAACGCAGATGCAAAACTGGGTATTTGTTTCTTCCTGTCGGATGCAAAACTCGGTATTTGCTGTTGACCAATCACGTCGCTAGTATACGCATTACGTGACGACATAACAATCACCTGATTAATTGTTATTTTTTGGTATTTGCACTTTTCACTTGCAAAACTTGGTCTTTAAAAGAGGAAAATGCAAAACCATGTTTTTAAATCTTTTGATTACAATTATTTACTAAAATACCTAATTTTAAAGGATTTTTTTTTACTTTTTTGAATAAAAATGATCCAAAAGCACGTCTACACAATTTTTGCATTTTTTTTCAAAAAAATTTTCTTAAAATCAGTTTTTTATGTTTTTCTTAAAATCACTTATCCTGCAAATACAGAGTTGTGCATCTAATGTACTCATATAAACATCACTGTCAAAAGCAACTTGCAGTTTCAATTGTATCACAAAAATATTGCCGGTAATATATGAAAATTATAAAGTTGTGATTTTTTATTGTTTTTATACTATTTAATTTATAATTATTGTTTAAAATGTATAAACAAATGCAATAGTAAAGGTTGAAAATAATAATGTAGAAATTTGCACTGCAGATTTGCACTTTCAAAATGTAAACATAGATGTCGCCAAGCATTGTATTACACACGACGATAAAAGTCCATTATTGTCTAAATAAAATAAAATAAATATAATTATATAAAATAACGTTTTATCGCCTTGTATGATAACTATTGTTCTACAAAAATAAATGGCGTGTCAGGTAGAACACAACTGTTTAAACCATATTTAAGGTAGGTCCATGTGAAGAAGTTAAGGTAGAAAAAAATTCCTTTAACGAATACTGCCAACAGATTTTCAGTGCATTGCAATGATAATAAATTAGTATTGTTTTTCTTGTTTAAAATCAAGATTTAACCTTAAAAAATGTGTTTCATTAATTCAAAATTCAAATTCTTGCAAGGACACCCTTTTAACATGAATGCAACTTGTAAGGATAACACATTTAAAATAAAGATTTTAAGTAATCATTATCATTATCCTTTGTTATTTAAACAAAACATTCCCAATAATCGGTCAAAGTTGACAAAAAATATAATCAGCCCACCTAGAATTCCCGATTTAACCCCAAGTACCCAAAAACCATGTTAACATTTGGGTACATTGACAATTAAACAGTGATATCAGTTTCGGAATTTACTACTTAATATATTGAATTATTTAACTTATGGGTATGACGTAACATAATTGGGGCAGTGTTGCCAATCAGTCGGCTTTGTCCTGTTTAAGAAACAGTCCAGTCCGATTGATTGATTGAACCCGACATACCTAATTCCTACAGGATAATAATAATCAAGAGCTCATTCAATAAGCTGATCATTTAGGTAATTGCCGCATTGTCTCCTAATTATAAAATAACAGTTAACAGTAATCTAGTAATTACTGGACGGGGACTACGAACAAGTGCAAAGCTAAATGATCATCTACTAAATAACCTTCTATCGAAAAAGCGTTAAGATTATGGTAATAAATACAAAATAAAGGATAAACAGAGGAGACTACGCTACATAGATGAAAACTATGAATAAAACTTCACACTGTGCAAATAAAAATCGATAGAAAGTTACAAGTGCTCGAAAAGGATACAAGAAAATACAAAAATTCGACCGCAAAAAAGGATTTTTGAGGTCGATTGTTGCTTTAATGAAAATTATTTACAGCAAGTAACTAATCTTCAGTAAAATAAAATATTTACAAAATGTGATGGATGAAACTACCAACTAATATTAGTTTTGCCAAAAGTGTGTTAGTTTTGTGTGATTACCTCGTCCGTGTTAAACCCAAAAAATAAATCTGCTAAATAAAACGAACTGAAATAAAAATAAAAAAAAATAAAAAATAACTCATGCATTCGAATGTAGTGTAATTTATTAACAATTTTAGTAGTCTTGATAAAATAATAGTTTGTATCATAAATAATTGTCCACTTTCACTGAACAATAACGAATTCTTGCATAACTAACTAAATTAAATTAATAATAACAAACATAATAATTACTAAAAATTATTCGTGAAAGTGGCGAATAAATTAAAAATAAAAAGCCAAAATAAAAAAAAAATGTATGTGTACGTTCATAAATCCAATTTGATGGTAAGAGAGTATTGCGCATTTTACACAGATGACACCGTCAAATGAAATTACCCGTTTAAAATTCAGCGATTCAAAAATAACTGTTACCACTAAATTTTAAACAAATTCCATAATAGTCGGTCCCAAATCCACCTAGAACAGTGGGTATACGAGGTCTTAGGGCCTCCGTATAATACCCCAAAGGTAAGATAGATGGTAAAATATAAGGTGACAATACCTCTAATCTGTCGGAACGTTGCATCTTCTGTTGGACCACGGTTTGTGGGACGACTCCTAGAGGAGACCCTACGCCCGTAGGGTCAGGGCCCATGATCGTCGGCATGATGGGTCCAGGTGCGAAGTAGGGGCTGTACGTGCTGCCAACCTGGGGCATGCCTGTCAGGTAGGGATTAGCGGCCTGAAATCATACAAAAATATTATGTCAAATCTAATTTTGAGTAATTGAATTTGTTGGTCAATATGCTCATGCAAAGCTAGCAAATATTAAACAAAATAAATACTAAATGAATAAATTTCTAAAAAATCGTTAAATGAACTAGTAAACAAATGACTTGGAGTTATGCAAAGCTCTAAGAAGCGTTAGTTTCTCTTTTAAAAAAAATGGGTAGAAGTACTTTTTTAATGAGCGTTTTTAAGGGGTGTAATTTTACCATCATTGCATACTGCTCGTCAACTGACATGGACAAGTGTGGGAAGAAGGTCAAGGGAATGCTCTCTAGTTGCGGGTCCATCTCCGAAAAAATTCAGTTAATTAGTTAACATCTACTATAGCCCCAAATGAATGGCACAAAATTTCACAATAACAAAAATTATTATTTTATGCCATCTTTGCCCTTAAAAGCTTTGTTTTTTTAATATTGTGAAATCAACTTTAAGCTAATACCACAGACCTGGTCTGTGGCTAATACAATTTAACTTTATCTTGTAGGAAAATTACCGAAATTTTAAACAATTTATTTTTCATGTGAGCTATAGAGACATGGTTTTAAATATGTATACCGAATTCTGTAACCCATCACCATGCTGAAAAATCGTGCCAACAAAAAATCTACAAAATTAAAATAAAAAAAAACAAAAAATATGCCGTGCTTTACGTGCACCGTAATGTAAATAAAATGTTAAAACATAAACGAACAACTGAAGATTAATGTATGTTAACATATTTCCATAAATTACATATACATAACTATAGTTATGTAATATGTAAGTAATAATGAATTCGCTCAAAATATTGTTTATATTGCCAAATTGAAATAAAATTAATTGTTTGGGCTAAAAATACATGTTAATTTGCCTTTATATTTATTTATAATGAAGAATTTAAATTTAATATTAATTTAATGAACCAATTAGATAACTTATTTTACGTTAATAATAATAAATAAAAACATACTTAAAAGTGCCCAATTAGCAAATTAGCAAAAAAGATTATATGGTGTATAATAAAAATTTAACATTTTCAATCTCCAGTTATCCACAGCAAATTATAATTATGGCAAAACTACTAAACCAAGCGAAAAGTCCCAGATTTGCAATACTTACCACAGCTTGAACTTGTCCTGGTACGATGGGCTGTCCGGGTGTGAGACCCATTTGTTGCATGAGGGCATTTTTTAATGCGAGGTGGTTCCTGCCGTTTATCAAAAGCTGATCTTTTAAGTGTTGCGGCGGGTGGAAATATTTGCATGGTGGTTTTTCCCTATTACATCGACCCTGCAACAAAAAATAAATTATTAGCATCACAATCCAATTTGTAGTATATCAATAAAAAACAAAAATCTATGCAAATACTTTAACAGGAAATGCCGGATTACCTACTAGATCTTTTTTACGGCCCGCCATAAAAAATGTCCGATGTGACAATGTAAATAATATCCTGCAATAGAGTCGGACCATTCTTGCAGGAGAGATATCAATCTGCACGAAGTAGCGGCTTAGCCGTTTTTTTTTAACAAAAACTTCATCGTTGAAATATTAGACATTTGCTTAACATCTTTTTGTGCTATGTCAAGGAAATATCACGAGGAAATGTTTTATTGAATAAAAGTAGGCTTTTAGCACGTCTCGAGGAATTTTATTAATTATGATTGATATTCATGATTTTCCAATACATTAAGACAGCAAATAACACTGGATATATTCTTTTGTAATGCAGTTGAAAAGTTTAAGAACTTTAGTGTACCCTTATTTGTCAGCTGAGTCTCTAAATCCTTGTTGTCAGTAGTGGCAAGACGAAGTCTTTTTATGTTTAGGAATTCCATAACCTTTAAAAGTAGAGTATCATTTTTTAAATAAGCGAAACCATCATTATTAAAGAAATACACAGGTCGTATGAAATATCATACTTCCTCAAGTGGATTAGATGTCATTTGAATTTAATCCAACAAAATAAATTAAATACGCACAAAAACCCTGACGTGTCTAAAAAGCAAGCGCTCAAAAAATGCCAGGTCTTCTAAATTCAATTAATTTATCGTTGCTAGCGAAAAATTAAATAGCACTTAGGCGCTCGCAAATTTCATAAAATCGAAAGCGGCAAAGTTTTTGGAAATGAATTAAAGGCGAGGCATAAATAAACCTTTTCACTGTATCGTTTCCTTTCAAAAATACATTTGACAGCTGCAAAAAAATACATATCGTTTTGGAGCCCGTGTTCCGCGAAAACTCATTAAATTTATTGAGTAAAACGTGGCAAAAGTTAAAAGTTGAGCCCGACCGCAGCTTCGCAGTTTTAGATTTATGACCTCCAAAGTTATATGAATAAAACCTTGCTCAATATCGAAAAGTAAAAAGTGCATTGTAAGTAATTATCCCGAACTTCGGTGCCAATAAAGGAAACTAATTAGAAAAAGAAAAGACGAATTAATTTATGAATGTTTGACTTTGCTTTATTGATTATCCTACTACACTTTCGCCTTTATAATTAATTGTTTAGTATTTCACCAAAATATTTCATAAAAAAGTTAAATTAATCCAATTTCCATTAACGCGAGCGATATTATTGAGTTTGCTAGCTGGCACTTACACCAATCAATTCCCAAGATCGCACCTCCGATTAACCCCAGGTCCCATTAAATTTCGGGTCGAGACCTTTGCTCGCCAAATATTGGCACACCTTCGGACCTCGCGTCAGATCCATTTCGATCAGCCTACTAATGAAATGCCGCGCCATCCCGTATACAATTACTAAATAAACAGCGATATTACGCAGGGGGGAGGCGAGATTACGTAGTTAATTTTTGGGGAACGAAATTGAAAGGGTACACAATGAGGTTCGTTCCATCTAACGAGGATTGAACTCACGCCATTCAATCGCTGATTGGATACATTCGAATATTTTAAACCATGCAATTGAAACAATTGTTGGACGATAGGCTAAATTTTATATACGACAAACAGATTTTTGGTACAATTTTAGAGAGCGAAAGCTCTGCGTTGCTGCTTTAAAAAAGTAATAAGAAAAATATAATTTTTTTACTGTCATATTTCAATTATACTTTTTAGAAGCAACCATTTAGTTGTGACCGCCGCAGGAAGGTGACTAATTTATGAAAAAAGTCCAAAACCTAAACCTTTAAACTTTTATATAATCCAAATTGATTTTTAATTTGAACCGTATTCGGGATAAATTTCGAAAATGAAGCGATGTAACGCAACTTACCGACTTGTTTATATTGAGAGATTACGATCCCCCGGGATGGATGAATACAGATTATAGGAAAGCTATTAAAAAACAATTCGGAATTAGAGAGGAATTAACTCGATAATACACGCTTCAATATAAATTTCATTTCATCAAATTTAATCATTTTTTATTTCAGCTTATCCCGCAATAGCACTGCGACAAAGAATGATTTTATTTAAATTAAATTTTTCTTATTTTAACTATATTAACTAGTGTAGAAAAAGATAAAACCAAAACAGTCACCGACACAGCCTGTTTCAGTCTTTTTAGACCTCATCAATGCCGGATAGCTGTTGTGTGTAAGAACACTCGAAACACGCTTATATGCAACCGGATACAACGAAAGGTAATCAGCGCCATCTACTGTCCAGTGGACATGAAACAAACTGTGTGTGCTGCAGAATTCTGTACGAGTATCACACTTTTCCGGCACTGATGGGGTCTAAACAAGCCAAAACAGGATGTCTGTCGGTGCATGTATGTGGAAGCACACTTAAAACAAGTAGAAAACCTATTGTTCGACACTGGAATACCCATTATGGCTTAATTTTTTTGGGCACTTTGATTTTTTACTCCCGATACAACTATTCACTACTTATTAAGTAAATGGTGGGTCAATAAAAGCAACTCAATTATTACATTTAAAGCATTAAAGAAATAAAGAAACTACGTTTAAGAAGACTTTCTTCTAAACATAAAAAGTATTGTAAATGACCCATCAACCGACCTTGTACGACCATAAGTTGTATGATTAATACTTTTTTTAAGAAAGCCATACCAATGTCTCCATAAAATTACACAAAATTGGCAAATGTAGTAGTTTTAATTGTTGCAAGAATTAAAAAATAATCCCCCAAAACGTTAATCTGGATATAATTTCGCGTTTCTGCAGCGGAAAATTAATATTTTCCCAGATCCTGAAGTTAATACCTTCTATTACTTTGCAGCGAAAATTAGGCATGCGGATCAATTTTTTCCGGTTGCAGTACAGACCGAATTAATAAATAACTAGTGCGTCCGTTGCACAACCAAAGTCCCTTCCTTTTTAATCCCAGTAATGGACTCGGACAAACCTCGTACTAATTTAATGGAACGGACCTGCGCGATTTCACAACAAATAGTTTTTTTGTGCACAACTATAATTAAAATAAACATCGAATGCACACCTAGGAAAACGTTTTTTACGTTACGGAAAAACAGAACTAGCAATTGCGTAAAATATCCTTGAGCAGACAATGTCCTCTTTCCTTTGTCAGGCTTTAGTGGCCCATATTGTTTTTAATGCGGCGTCGAGTCGAGTCCTTATCGGGTCAGCAATGGCACAGGAACATATGATAAGGAAACTGGTGGCGTGCCCGGTTCCCTCTAACCGGTCACGAAAGGGAAGTGACGCCAGTCACTGGCGGCCATTCTGCCACAATGAAACTTAATGCAATAAGCGCCAACGCACACTGTGGCTTATTGATAGCGACTCCTCTTCTTGCTTTGTTCTATCTATTTTGATTTTGAAGCTTAATTACACCAGTCGACCAATTAACAACTCATGCAACATTACTCAAGAACAGATTGTATCATTACAAAGTTCTTTGGAAAAATAATGTTAGTGGTAGTCAAAAAGAACATCCTAACATCCAAATTGCTAGTACTCAAAATTATTCGACATCTAAACAAAAAATAACAATTTTCAATTTTTTCAATCCAGTATTGTCTCATACTGTTGGTAATGAATCCATGTTGTAGCTTTGAGTTGTTCTGTGCTTTAAATTATTTATAAAATGAGTAATTAATTTTATTTAATAATCCTTCGTCTTTTGCCGTTCTTGCTCTAATTACAGGGTTGCATCTATAAATAACCAGCGTGTGTTTGAACTAGCGCGAAAGTATGGGGTTGTTGGTTGGCATTTTCGGAACATAAAATGTATCATGATATTTAATAAACTCCCTGGAGAAAGTTGTGAAATGCCCGCACACCCTGCGCCCTAGTGCTGATTATATAGCACACCGGTGGGACCAATTAAACTACAACTAATTTCGCCTGGACGGCGGCGGTTGGCTCGAATTGCGACGTTGAATTTTCGCTGCCCATCATGCATCATTTATCAACATTCTTTTGCGATCTAAGGGGACCTTTGGCTACTCGTAAAATGATTTAGCTAACGAGTTGGGAAATGTGAAATGTGATATGTATCAAAGACAAGCATTTGATTAGTTTTAAACCCACCCAAAAGAGTTACGTGCAGCAGCATTTTCATTTTAAAAACAATGAAAGTTTAAAACGGTTTGTTTAAAACTCGGCAAGGAAACATCTGTTATAATACGCGAATGTGACGCTAAATTAAATTGAAAATTATAGCCATACAGTCCATTATAATGCAAATTTTGTGAATGCATGAATATAAATAGACAACAGTGGATAAAATCAAATTTGATAAGGTTATTTATCGTCAAATAGTTAATTACTGTAAAGGTAAAATTAATATTTTAATGGAAATTATCGAATAATTTCGGTTTACATATGTTGTTAGCAACATATTAAATATAGATGAAATGGAAAATGCAGTGGCTTATTTATCGGGGTTCATTTATCGCGTGGGTACAAAGAGACCGTAAAAACCTGGGAGGATTTATTTTCGACAGGAAGGGAATTACACGTCCTCATCCATTCGATACTTCGGTCGGAGAGAAGACTCGTGGTACGTGTATGCGAGAAAACAAGCAGTTATTCCGATCGAGGGAGTTTTTAAGAAAATCTCCACAAACAGTGAAGGCAGACGCTCGTAATCCGGGCATTGATGGTATCTTTCAGACGCTCTGCATACATCAATAACCCGAGAGATCGGGAGAATGCATATCGACACATGCGAAAGGGATAGTAAAATGGGGTAAAGGTCTGACAGGTAAAGTCCTATCTATTGCCTTCTGTTATTTCTTAATTTTCCAAGCAAATGGTCCACATTATTTCCTGTCGGATTTTTTCGATAATAATGCACCGCATGAGGCTCTTGGGGTCATGGCAGATTACCATCAATATCAAGCGAACGATTTCATGACCTGCTGTCTAAATATTCAGACACGACAACAGCTTTGGTAATGGAAAATCCAGTTGAACAATGCCATCATCCACTTTATACATATTATCAACAATTCAAATCTTTGCGACCCACTTAGCCATCGATTGTATCGGGGCAAAATATTTTAATTCCGAATTGAAAAATTGCCGGAAATGCAATTCAAAGCAACTGCTCGCCGCTCGTAACAAAGACAAAGCACCAGAGTTATAAATGTCGATAAGTGCATACGCCATGCATCAGGTGGACTTAGATTACACATAGACGAGTAAGTTATGGGCTGCTTGCGCATATCTGAGAAAAATTGCGGACGCTTCCATTACATTTATATGAATAAGATGCTAATGGCATGGAAACGAAACGACTCCAGACAATACGTTATTGCAGCCACGTTATTCAGATACTTGCATTGTAATAAAACCAAACTAAACACCGTGTCCTCATTGATATGACTTGTTTTATGGACACGATAATGCTGCTATGTTTTTCCGAGTTTAAAGTGGGTAATAACAATAATAATTAAAAGAGTTAAATGATGGTTTAGGGTTCGGATTAGCGGGGGTGAGATATTCTTATTGGTTTTTCGGCAAAGTTTAATTAGAACGGAAAAGTGGAATGCCGCCGTTTGCGCCATATTTAATGTTAATTCTGCATCCAGCGTTGCCATTATTGCGTTTGGCACGGTCTAAACTTGCAATAAAACACATTAGCCGCGCGGCGCGGCAGCCTGCGCAACGTAAGGAACGACCTGGCTGCAGATGAGCCCTAATGCTCTATAAATTCCCAAGATTAAGTTTTCGGATCTTAATTCCGCCATTTCGACCGCCTTAATTGTAACATGAGACGATAACAACAAAGAATAAGATAGTGCAGCAACGTGCCAAAACAAAATACTCCGACGCGACGCGTCGTCGTACACGAAACTATCCCAATTACCGGTCGTTATCAACAAAAACTGCCTAATTAACATGCGCCATGGCGTCAAATTAATTCTCCACATTGTACATAACATTTTCCCTAATTTAATGAAGCGAATTTTTATCATCTTAAAGTAAATGTCTAGGATGATGCATGGGTCATGGCTCATTACCAAATATTGGAACTGATGCGTGACACCCTCTAGCTTCGAAAATGATTGAGAGATTTTGATAAGGTTAATATAAAAAAACGCTATACTCATTTCATATTTCAACAATGTCTTTTTCGTGGAAATACTGCAGGGGATTTTCGTACACATTCGGTAAATACGATTTAAATTTAATATATCACTGTATTTTTCAACGGCACCTGTTTAAATATTTAAATACAGTGAATGTTTTATGCTGACAGTTTTGTGTGTTCCTAAATATTTAGAAGAAAAATCTATATTTATGTTTTGCAAAAATTCATTTGTATCAGAAAAAAGTTGGTGTCACAGTGGTATCAGTGATTGAAAGTGTCATTTTTATGTTGCATAAAATTGAAATGGTCCGCCGATAAGGTAGGACAATGGCATATTTCGATTGAACAGATGAGTCATAAATCCATCTATTCGTATTATTGTCCATCATTTGGGTGTCAGCGGTATTTATCTTTATCGGCCTTAAACAGCATCGATTTGCTAGGACAAGTGTCGAAAATGAAATTTTAGCTTCGACAGGAAATTATCGTCATTCCTAGACACAATGCTGCGGAAGTTGGCAGATCAGTTGTCAACCAAACCCGTTTTAAACGTTCGCTTAATTAAAAGCTACTTGTTTACAGGATTTAATTGTATTAATTTTGTCCTCAGCGCTCTCCAAATATATTTCCAACTCGATCATTATTAAATTAATCGATGATCATTATCTAGACTCTGCAGAGTGCTCGAGGTTGAATACGTTTTCCATTTAACGAGTTTTGTCCCGACGCCCAACGGTTTTTACGTTCACATTCGGGATTAACTTTAACGCAAATAATTTTACATCTAATTTATCCAATTTCGTGTTTTGCTTTCTCATTTAAATTCACCCTCATTTAATTTTAATAAATAAACAAAGAGCAACCGCATGTTATTTTGACACCGCATCATCCGCTTATACGTTTTTCATATATGTATGTAGGGGCGGGGCATTGTGGGGTACTTAATGTTTATCAGCTTTTAAAACAGGATAGTATTGTTAAAGAACTGCTTATCATGCTAACATAGCATGTCGTCCATCATGTGCAATGATATATTGGTCGGCCCATTCCCTAAATCTTCAATAAAAAAACATTTCTGCCAAAAGTCGTATGACCCGCTATGCCCCGCCATAGGGGGTGAGGTACCTATTGTGGTAATGTAGCTAATTTAATAAAAAACCATATATGGTATATGTATACAGATTATTAAAAAAATCATTGTTTAATGATGAGAAATAAATAATAATAAAAAATTAATAAATTTAGGTGAATGTACATAGAACAAAGATCCTTCATCATCCTCATCGTCTTTACCAAGCGAGGACCCAACGCTGCACTCACTGCAACTAATCCACCCTACATTGGACTGAGACTAAAGTTACCCACAATTAATTGTGGTCTTAGTCGCAGTATGTATACACACATTTAGAGTAGTTTTCATCAAATAATAGATTTTCAAGGATTTTTTTAAATTTTTTAGTAATAATTTTTTAAATTTAACTTATAAACTATTCGTTATTTTTCTTTTTTTTTGTTGAACAACTAATAGGTGTTTGTATGGAGACTCTCTAATTATAGCTGTCTTTTCTTTACGCTTTCTTACCCGCTGCGTTGTTCGTACTTCTTTAGGTAAAGGCATGACATCATCAGGCGACAGAAAATAGGAAGATTATTTTGGCATATTATTGTTTTTTGCTGAGCATCCAGATTGCTTGAGCGAAAAGCTGGTTTTATACTACTGAACTGTACTATGTTTAGGAGACCAAATTTATGTAGGCCTAAACGAATTTATAGCTATATGGGGCATAGTGGGATACCAAATAAATGTTCCCCACTTTGCCCCAGTAGACTACCCCGCTTTACCTTAAATAAGGTAGCTTAACCAACATGGCTGTGGTTCTTACTTTTTCTCGTATTCGGCAGTGTTATTAATATAAAATAAGCCAAGATACACCTTAGTCCATAAGAAAGAAGTTCACAACAGTAGAATAAATATTTTGTGCAAATAAATAAGAAAATTTCGTTTGTTTTTCTATTCTTTAGATTATAAAATAATTACACTTTAGAGAGCCTCCTTTTAACGAAGTTTAATGGAGAAGTGCAAAGTGATCACAAGGCCACCACGTGGGTATTCTACTCCACTATGCCCCGGTCTCCCCTACAAATTCAAATTTACATATATTTTTTCATAGGTAGTGAAACCAAAATGATTAATATGATTTTCAAACCAAACAATCACACCTTCAACTTCACCGACAATTATTAATTCAGCTAATAAAAATTCATTGGGAGGCATTACTAAATATTTAATTTCGTGAATTTCGTTCCAACCCCATTTTCTCTGTCTCGCCCGAGCATTCGCACTTTTCTCTTGAAAATTAATTACGAGGGATTTTTCATCCGAATTGCCGCGTCCTAAACGACAAACTGAACTACATTCTTTGAATAACTCTTGTTCGCCTGACAGATGACCCGAACATCATCACAATTTAAATTTGCCGAATAAATAGCGGAGAATAATGATTTCAAGTTTTTATTATATTTGATTTGGACTCTTTTGTTTGTTTTTCTTTGTGCCCTTTAATTGCTACGATTTTAATACGGTACGTAAATACACGGTGCATACATAATGCTATTCTTTTGAATAAAAATGTTGCTGAAGCAAATTCGAAAGGTAAATTTATATTTTGTTGTTGGTTTTGAGGGATGTTATTAAATTTTTGTCGCACAGATAGAAATAATCCCTTGCGTAATGTAGCTATTTTTCTTTAAGGCTAAACCTGAAGCAAAAGATTTCAGTTTGCTCTTATGTCGAGCTTTCCCAAAACATTAAAGGGAATAGTTAAATGCAAGCAAAAAGCCTTAGGGCGTCCGAACTGCCTTTTTTATAAAATCTCCGCGCCAGTCCTTGCTCCGGGTAAATGAAGAGTGATGCTGGTAAACCAGACAGGATGCGTTTTATATTATCCTGTCGACATCTTTCGAGATTTCCTGCCGCTTTTTATGTGTCTCAGGTCGTCTGTTTTGCTGTAATTCGATTGGCATCAAAGACTACGTCTCCTTTTTATCTTCTTCATACGATATGAATCTCTATCAACCGCTCCACAAACAGATATGCACACAGAATTGCCGTGTTTATTCTTTTTCGCAACGAAATGTCTGCAAACTGGATATTCATACAGGCGCATAACAGAAAATGTAATAAGGGCTTAACTGTAATGGGGACGCCATTATGTTCTAAATAGGCAACATTGGTTGCCAAAGTTTCCTAACGACCGGAGTTGTACTCCGCACTTCTATATATTGCTTTTTCTGAAACCCAACCCCGACGTTTTAACACATTATATTAAAACTGTACCCGGGATTGCACTCTTATAAATTGTTATTTTTAACGTTTATTTATTTGACTGTTGCAACTAAATCTGAACAAAATAAAATTCCAAGTAAACAGTGACGATAAATTGAGAAATAAAATTACAGGATGGTATACAGTGGCGGCCAGTGTAGAGCTGCAGATCTGCATTACCTGTTTTAAATTTTGTTAATTTATTTAGGAATAATTTTTAACATCGATCGAATTCGATCCTACGTCGCAAAACAAGCGGTCGACTTTCAGCCGACCAATAGCAAATGATAAAAGACAGTATTTACGTATACATAAAGAGCTGCAAAATGTTTATTCTAGCCTTAAAATTACATCGTTTGCCCGTTAAGTGAAGAATTAATCAATGGTTTGCCGGTATGGCTTTTGTGTTCCTCATGTGCTGTGCTTGTTATTTTTTTAATTGACAGTAACCTTCAGGAAGTTTTTACCGAAACAATAAAATTGTTACAAATAGTCACAATGCCGATGACCACCGTTGATGCAGAATAGTATATTATGTAATAAGTTTAGAATAAGCAATTCCAAATGTGTTTCAGACTACGTTTCCAAAAAATCCCACACGGAGAAAAAAGTTTATTGCTCCCAAATAAAAAAAATATTTAAATATGGGACAAGGGTACAGTTTATTTATCCTAAATATATTTTTATTCCCGACATATAAAGTTTTACTAAAGTATATTTATCGTTATTATTTCGACTATTTAGAGGTAATAAACAATATATTCACTACAAATAAAAGTATTAGGTAAACAGTTTATTTGTCCCATTTTTTTCTCAGTGCATATAAAAATAACTTAATTGGAAGAAAGTGAGGTTGGATCTGTATAAAAGTTGTTAGATAATAAACACAGAGTTGGCTTCACCAGTGTTTATTTCGCCCGATGATAGAATTATTCATTCTGTAACACTTTAAGAAATATATAAAATTCACATTAAAAAGTGATGATATATTGGTCATATTCGGTAATAGGAGTAGAAAAAGGAATGTTTCTTTCTTAAAAAGAATTAAAACGTTTTTAAAAAGTACTATGTCACAAGATCGACTAAATGCTTTAGCGAGTTAGTGAATACAGCAAAAACGTATTCAGTCTCTACCCGAGTTTAACTAAAGGATTATTGAAAATTTTGCTTTGAAAAAATACAAACGCATTAACTTGGTTTAAAAAAAAATAAAATAAATATAAGTGTTCAGTAGTAAAAACTAAATACCAAAGTATTTATCTGTATTTGTGTAGGACACACCGTAAAGTTTTCGAAAACATTGGTGGGTATATTTTAAAATTATTTTATATATATATTTTTTTCGTTGGTAAGTATATCTATATAGTGTTCAGTAGTAAAAACTAAATACCAAAGTATTTATCTGTATTTGTGTAGGACACACCGTAAAGATTTCGAAAACATTGGTGGGTATATTTTAAAATTATTTTATATATATATATATTATTTTCGTTGATAAGTATATCTATATAGTGTTCCGTAGTAAACACTAAATACCAAAGTATTTATCTGTATTTGTGTAGGACAGACCGTAAAGTTTTCGAAAACATTGGTGGGTATATTTTAAAATTATTTTATATATATTTTTTTTCGTTGATAAGTATATCTATATAGTGTTCAGTAGTAAACACTAAATACCAAAGTATTTATCTGTATTTGTGTAGGACAGACCGTAAAGTTTTCGAAAACATTGGTGGGTATATTTTAAAATTATTTTATATATATTTTTTTTTCGTTGATAAGTATATCTCGAGACCTGAGGCAGTGCTGCGGAGCGTAGGTATACGTACGCTCTGTAGCATTGCCTCTTTAACAGGTCACGAGCAGCATATAGTTTGCGTCAAGGTGAGAGAGTAGCGAGAGGAAACTTTAAAGGTTGGATGCGGTTGCGACGGTGCCCAAATAAATGGACGTAAGTTGGGCTAATACGTTTGTTGCAAAGTTTACCAAATAATAACTTAAACCTAATACACCGCCTAATTGTGTGTGTAAGGCCATACGTTCTGTTGCCTTTCTCGGCACTTATTGCTCCCCTAAACGTTCAAACTTTACATCGCACAGGCAATGCCTAACTAACTTTACCTGAAATTTACCTGTTGTTTTATAATACATTTAATTAAATAAATCACTTAGATGTAGTAATTCCCAATCAGTTAATGTAAGTAATCTGAAAGGAAAGGATTTTAATGTGACGTCATTGGATGTGAGTGAGTGGAAAACGATCGTTTACGGTGGAGTAAGCGTGGAAAGCGAATTTTCCTTTTCATCGAGTAGTGTATGTGGGTAAGGCGCAAGGGACATTGACAGTGAATTAGTTGTACGAATGTTCGGTGTGGCGCTATCAAATTCTCTCAGTTTATAAGCACCGAAAAGGATCTTAATTAATTTCGTCACACGAACACACCGATGAGTTTTAGTCTTACCACTTCAGGATGTTGATTAAAGTTAAGTCTCTGTGAATACATGCCACCTGTTAGGTGGAACGTTTGCTAGCTAGATCTCGTTTTAATGTTGTAGATAAAAATATTTTTTTTTTGCGATTAAAAACGGTCGGATATAATTGAATCCCTAGCCTGGAAAAATGTTATAATTGCGAAAATTTACAGTCGACAATGGAACGCATTTAAAAGCGTCTTCGGGAAGAGAACTTGGATAGGGTTCCTGTCAGCGAAAAGAAAACACTGAAAGTTTTCCTGACGGAATCATTTAGTCGTTTTCTTTTTTCATCGCCTCATCATCTCGAAATATCAGCCTTATCAATCCAGAGCTTTCCCGAAATTAAGAAGTTAACCGATTATATAAAATTTCCCCAGATACCATCCCTTTCCCTCATTTCGTCAGATTAAAAATGACAATGAAGTTTTTGGTTATCCGCAAAATTCCTTACGGACAGATCGTATTAAACTTTATTTAACCGATTAGCGCTTTAAATAATTTACTTTAACAATTGGTTACTTAATTGGAAAATTAAATCATAATAATGGATCAGAGCCGACAAATTATCGCGATCAAAATTATTTAGTATAATAGTAATTTAAATAATTCAAGGTTCTAATAAATTTTATGAATTTACATTTGTAACCTTAAGTTACTTGGACCGTAGCTCTTTGTTGTAGAAGTTTGTCTAAATATTCATATATTTTTTATGGGGTATCTTATTGTTGTAGAAGTTTGTCTAAATATTCATATATTTTTTATGGGGTATCTTATTACCAGCAATAAGCTGTTCTATTTAGAGTGTATTAAATCTTATAAAATGATACTATTTGAATTGTTTACTAATAAAATAGTTAAAGTTTGACTAATTTAAGATAAGTCACCATCTTTGACTGGTTCTGAGAGTAAAATAACCAATTTCTATAATCGTTTTTATTTTTTTAAAGCCAAGAGACATAGAAACATTAAATTTAATATTTATGAAAAATATGTAATGAATTCTAATGGGGATGAATTGTCGCGGAATAAATTGTCGTGCGATGAATTGACGGGACACCCATGATAATGTGTATTTTGTAAAAACACGCGACGCAGAGATTTATTGCAAGTGTTAATAAAAACGCATAGCATTTGTATGTCAAACAACAGCAAACAACTGGATTTAAATTCAAATTACTGGCGGCGTCGACAATTAAATCTGAAAAACTATCGGAATCGGGAACGCTCTAATGAGTTATTTAAATTTCGTTTTGCGCCACTTAATTAATTCCCACTTTTTGCGGCACACGCCAAATTGAACCAATAACGTCGAGAAAACAATGACAATTACGTTGGGAATTAATTGTCGAGCGAGCGCAAAAAAATTAACAGCCTCGGAATTAATTGTTCCCGCGTTTACTGCACAAGATGGACTCTTTAGAGCAACAATGGCCCTTGACTGGGCGACGCTTCATTACAAACAACTACCCCTACGACTGAGCGGAAAAAACTCTTACGAACTGAGCCCCATTAAATCCTTAAAACATTTGTTTTACAGATGCTTTCAGAAACAAAGAAAAGAAACTAGTCACGATGAATTTAGCACTCATTGTTTCAGTTATTTAATTTTGTAACAATGCCATTCTACAAGTTGGCAGTTCTGAACGTTTATGGAATACTTTTTTTTTGAAACAACATTCGAGATTGCTGTCTATGTGCTGTGCTCCATCTGATAACTTACACAAGTGTCTACTCCAGAAAAAAGGCAATTTTCTCCGTATACTTAGGGTGTCTGTATGATGCCGAATGATTTGCACACGATACGTAAATGCACCTATATCGGTAATACAATGCAGTGTTTTGGATGTTGGGGCGATGCCGTACTTTACTCTCGTTACCGCGTAGGTCGATAGATACCCAATAACCATATATTGCGTCCATATCTGTCCCTGGGGACTCCAAGCCTGTATTTCACTTCTCCACATACACATACACACAACGAGATATACACGGTCGGTGTTCGAACTAGACAGACAAATAGCAGTGCCAGCCTGATATACAACTAAAAAAAATAAACGACGATGCTATCTAAGTTGTATATGTAAATGTTAAAGCTGATAATTGAGTTCGGCTTAAAAGTTCGCAAAGTAATATCGCGTTCGCAAAAATTCTTGTTACATTTTATTTATTTTTTGGAACTTTTCAAGTACGTACGCTCGTTCGTGTTATTGGTAGACACGGTTCGCTCGTAATTTATGCCGAAGATGCGACCGAATAAAAATTCCCTTCAAGAACAATGGGCGAGCAATAAGTCTGTATGGCATATCTCTCAATTTTTATTACTACCGAATATGAACGGCAAGGTTTTTATGTTTTTGCCGGCGCACACAATACAACAACAGGTACTTTGCAAAAAATTACGAATAAAAGTAACAAAAAATGCGGAGGCTTTTCACTCAAATGAATGACAGAACAATGGCGGGGCTGATACACACCTATCTTTGATGTATTTTTTAAACGATGTAAAGAAGAGAAAAACAGTCGCTACAATATTGCTGAATCACCTATTGAATAAGAGTGCCAAATATTCCTTTACATAGATTTAAATAAAAATATCAATACATAAACAGTTTATGACTAATACTTAATTTTTATTATATGAACTGAATTTCCAGATTTCTTAATAAACTTAAAATTACTTATTTCTGGAAAAAGCCAAACTAGATTTGAAGACGAATGGGTTTGTCTGTAGTATCCCGCATATGGTACGCAGAGATATTTGTGCTATTGCAGTAACGACGTGCATCCCCTCACATCGGAATGTTGATAATCGGGACTCCGGCCCCCCCGTCGGTAGCCCCCAGCAATTCCACCTGCAAAGCAATCTCGAAATACCGGAACGGTCATCTTGGAGCGCGCATTGTCCGCCACACACACGATTCTTCCGGTTTTCCCCCGTAATTTTCTACGGTTTATTAACTTTTCCACTTGGGGGTTTTCGTTATCCGGCCCTGTAGCAAGTCTGCAGCGAAGGTCCATTTAATTTTATCTACGCAGATTGTCCTCGGAGTAACCTTTTCAACTCATTTTCCCTTTGCTTTCTCTCACGCTCCACGATCCGATTATCGCCCATATCCAAAATTGAGCAATAAAATGTAAAACATGTGCGCAAAGGTGCACCTACAGCAAACACAAACCAAATTCAGTTTAATTCGAAAACCTCAACATTATCTATATTACTAACGCAATGTTTTAGATTTAAAATTTCATGTTCACTATTCAATTAATATTCAAAAGTATCCCTAAAAATGGAAACAGAGATGCTGACGGTTTGTTGGCAAATTTCAACGTAGGGATTACATATTTCCTCGAATTAATAATGCAGGGAGCGGGAATAATTTGGATTAGAGAGCAGGAAACGTTACACGTGTAACAGTATTTACGAGGCAGACTGCTTAGACAGCGTCGCTCTTAAGAAAACGTCTGGCAGAATGCTCGCTTGCCGATTTAAATAAGCGCTACAATAATACCTTCCGTTTGTAAGTGTATGTTTGAACAGCAACTAATTGCGGTTAAAAATGATAATGGGGTAATCTGTGTTACATCCTGAAATGGAGAGATTTATGTGTGTGATATTTACTTACTTGCAGAAATTTAGATAATTTAGGAGGCAGTAAAAGCTTAATTAGAGTTCTTTTGAACAATTTGCTTTCTTGTTTGCAATGTACTAATTGAGTTTATTCCTAAAATTCTTTAAAGGAGTTTAGATTGTAATGTTGTGGTAAAAAACATCTGCTTTGCTTACGACAATTTATCCTTGTTTACTTGAAATCGATATTTATGTAAGATGAAAGATGTTCTTTCTCGAAAATGTTAAGCAAGCATTAAACATAAACATAAAACTCAATAGAATGGCAAATTTCTTTGCAGCGATGCATTTTTATCTTTTTTCCCTTTTTTCTAAATTATGACGCCATGAAAGTAAGTGCACACACACATATATGCGGAGGATAAATATATGGAGGAAATTAAAGTGAAATAGATAGCATGGGCACGTTTTCCGATATGCACAGTCTGGAATATATCGTTATTCATTGGCGTTGCTCGGAACATAAAGTCTCCAACTTTCTGCTCGGCCGTGTATTCTTGTGAAATGTTCCCGTTTTTAGCGGCATCGACAGGGAGATGAAGGAGGAGGCAGCATAGACTTCAATTTGTCTACCGGATCTTTTCCAAAGGTTAATGCATAGAGATGACGTTTTGACGTTTCATCTCGTGGTCGGGCCGTAATGCTGAGAAATGGTACGGATATCCGGAGCAATTTTACGTCTGGTAGGAAAACAATAAGAGAGGATTTAAAGTTCACCCATTCCATTATGCTTTGGAATTTTTGCATTGATATCATATCCATTATGTTATTTATATTACGTTGCGGACGAACTAACAAAGAGCTGGTTAGTTTACGTCCTTAATGATTCACTCGTGCAAATAATCCACATAAGAAATCACTACACGAGTTCTTGGAATAGGCAACATGTTTTATAATCGAATATTGCGTCTTATTTGATATTTAAGTCGTGGACGTGGGATTTAATCTTTTTTTACATTTAATGTACATCATGCCATAACTTATGAAGTCTCCGAGAGCAATATTGGAGGTCCCCTTTATTGGAAAGCCATGTCGTTATAAGGCATCCGATTGGTAAATGCAAACAAGGCCGTAGACAAGCGATAGCGGGACGTGGAAGGCGCTAGTGTTGGATTCCCAATCAGTCGCCGGGCAGGTAAACGCGTCCTTCGAGACCCGGGGGCCAGGGCCACGTAGCCAACTGACTACTCCCGCGGGACCCAACTTCTGGCGGAACTATCGTCGAGAGGCATAACGATAAATTCCAAGTGGCCTCCTCGTACACAACGAACGATTCGACCGCCGCAAAAGCAAGTAAAAATAACGTTCAATGAATATTGCATTATTTATCTGGTTTAGGATAAACGGGGTTTCTTTTTCGAGCTTGTACGAAGATTAAATAAGATGTAAATGGGTTTCGGACAGCAGCCAGATGCTGCACAATGTTCGAATAATGGAATTGACCACCACGAAAGAAAGAAATGTGTGCGGCATACTTCATTTATGCATGAAATCAGGATTTTTATTTAATCTAATAAAAAAAAGTAAAATTGTCGGGTTCTTGCACCTACAGCGAGTTTTTGCAGTACACAGTGACAATCCGAGAGATATAATCTTGTCGTTTTCCTTAACTGCCCTGGCAAATAAAAATGCCAATCGGCTTCTGGGAGGTCTGCGCTCTCCTCACCAGTTTCATTAAAACGACAACGGAAAACTATGGTCTTTTTGCCGTTCGCAACGACGATAGTCGCGAAACGTTACCATTTCGACTCGAAAGCTTTCTACAAGCTTTGTCCATTAGCGAAGGATTATTCCAACTAACTCGATGATCTATATTATACGGTTTGAACGTGAACGATACCTACTGCGGGAAAAGTTGGAAAGTAAGCAAATCAAATTGAAACCTAATAGAGGTTTATTATTGCAGCTGTACACTTAACTCTGAACCTTAAATTTATATACCTACTTTGATGGCGCGATGGTATTACCTGAAATAAAAAATAAACTGTTAATAAATATAAAATTCAATGACAAAAAAGTTTTTGCATATCCAGCTGCAGCACATTAAAAATTTTAAATTGTACAATCAATGCAATGCTTGTCAGCCAGTTGCGGTTATGGCTCCAGTTCAATAAACAAAAATAAAATGTTATATAATAAATAAAACATTTTTCGATGGATTTAATTAAAATCATGACATTTTAAAACCGACTACTAGCTTTTTATAGGCGTTTTAATATGCTTTCAACCGCAATTTTAAAAATAACCCGCTAATTTATAACAGTAAATATTTAATTTAAAAATTGTGCAATTCAATTCATTAAATTCAAAACGAGTGAATTCACCTTCACAGCTCTATGCAAACGTAAATTTTAATAATCACAAATATAATAATAACAAGTTTATGCCATGAAACTTTAATAATGTAAATTTATGATTTGTGAAAGCTATTACGTTTATTAGTACTGTACGATACTGAAAATGCATGCCAATAAAATCTTTTAATAATGCCAAGTAAATGCTATAAGATTTTATTTTGTTTACGATATATGCATGAACAAATTAAATGTTAGTTCCCAGAACATTATAAATTTTTAGGCTATGCCCTGGTGATTTTAAACCATGGTAATTGGATTCGCAATTTTTATATCTAATATTTCGGCGTATGTAATGTAATCCGATTTCGGTGCCAAACCAATATGCAAACAAAATGTCGGCATGCCCAAAATTGAAACATAATGTCTATGATAAAGATTTGCAATATTTTCCACATTAATCCTTGTCGTTTGTCAGAAATCTCCTTTTTCGGAAGGAATATTAGCGGCTTAATTTCCAAGAAAGCCCCCAGTTTTCTTGGAAAATTCGTTCTATGGATATATTATATCAGCAAGAAAAACGTATGAAACTAACGCAACGGGAAGCTTTTCTTATACTTGAATGTTGACACGTAGGGTTCTAATAAAAGCCAACATAAAGGAGTAAAAAGTTTGATAAATAGTGAATAAAAGCTTAGCAAATATTTCCTTATCCCTTTTGCCACTGTGCACAGTGGAAGTGTTGTTACTTTCGGTTTTGCAAAGTTTACACAATGGAGCTTTACGCCGAAAATTGAAGGGATTAATATTGAACACAGCCACTTCATTAAATGCAGGGGAGTGATATTATCGAAGCGAAAACAGAACCACTTCAGTCACGGCTTCGAGCAATCGCAAGTTTTTTGATCTCCTCTATTATCAATAGTAATCTTGTAGAATTTGTAACAGATCCTGTTTAATCTTCTTCGCACTTACCCGGAATTCATAACGTTTGTGCCACTTATGTCATTTGTAAGATTTTGAGAAGGGCTTATATTGTTAAAAGAAAATAGTTTGTAACGTTGTTCATGTTAATAACGTTTCTCTAATACGTTAAAATTTATATTGTACTGTAAAAAATAGTATTAATTAATTTATCTTTTAAGTGCGCACATAAAACTTAACTGCCCTGCTTAATAAAAATCCACATAAATCTTTTAATTAAGTATTATTGTTTACTAAAAACCCACAAAAATATTTAATGTTCCTTGCCAAAAAAAAAAAAAATAATACAGTAATGCGAAAAGTTTTTTCCTAATAATACAAGTTGAGATTTTGGCCTTATCGACTTTCCTGTGCTCAAGTATACGTCAATTTTTAATTAAAAAACTTCTGATGGCAGACAGTCACGCGAAACATGTTTGTTGTTTTGTCGTCGATTTTTTTTACCATTTAGCTTTCGGCATCACCAAAATGTAAACGACTTTATTGGAAGTTTAATTGGGACTGTTATAAGCTTCACTTGACTTTATTAGAAACGGAATGGTAGCGCAAAGTTTTCCACTAAGGTAATTTTTCATTCCTGAAAGAAAAACTTTTGTGTTTCCTAATCGATTAAGGTCCAGTTTTTTATCAGATAAACTTTTGCTTCTTTAAACTCTAATTAATTAAATACATTTAAAAGGTAACAAATACCATGTTGGCATATTTTTAAGGGACACATGTGGTCCACTTGAATTGTTTACTTTATTTCGGTCGGATAAATCGCGCAATTTTGTTTATAAATTGGGTATCCAGTAGTTTAATGAATAGTTAAATTAAGAGTTAATCAAAACATTTATCATTGCTTTCATTAATACGATTATTTAAACTAGTAAACAGCCATTTAGATAAAATTAGGTTAAACCAATTATGATTTAATAATGCATTTTCCAAACAGAAAAGTCAACCGAATTAAATGAAAAAAGTCGGACCTTGAATCAGCTTCCATATGATTAGGAGTTGGTGACGATTGTCAGTTATTTAAGCGGGAACCGATCGATGGTTGCCATGGACACGGCGGCGCCGCGACGCCACGAGGACACATTCTGAGACGTGGCGCCATCTGTGAGCCATAAGGAATTAATTCAATTGTCTGTTTCGGGATTTTATTGGGAAAGCGCGCGTTTTACGACACACAAACATTAAACTCTGTTTATTTTTGTGTAGATGTGGAAAAATATTAACGTGGGATATTTTATGGCGTCGTCCTTAGATTTATTAATTTCTTTAAATGTTTATGGCTAAATCAAATGAGTTTTTATTCGCATTAAACCACTTAGTTAATTTAAAAACTCGGAGACAGAAATGAAAATAATGTTTTTAATTCAGCTGGAGGCTATTAATATCGCCAAGGAATCCAAGTTAATTCCGAAAGCACATAAATCCAAATATATCGTAAATTTCTTAAATGTACCCGAAAAAGAATTCCTCGGGATGATATTGTCGGGTAAGATTCTCTCCCCCACGGGTTTTAAAATTTTTTGATTAACTATTATTGTTTTTGCAACTGGATTTATAAGAGGCTTGCTTTCTCTTCGTCTCTGAAACGAGAGAAAAGAGGATAAGGGCGAAACTTTTAAATTAGATTATTAAAAAAGTATGTTAGTCCTCAAATTTAATTTTGCTGGTATCGTTTAAAAGCTTAATAACCTTAAAATTAGGGTTTTCCTTGTTGTTTTATCGCCTTTAATAAAAACACAAAGTACCAATCGTCAGTTTCAAGCAAACGATATTTATTACAAGTAAAATTATACCATTACTTCTTATTTCGAGGGGTGACTAGCAAACAAATTAGCCTCAATATTTTCTCGGATACAATGCATATCAAAAGCGATAAGAAACGCTAAAAGCACTCTGTTAATATATTTATGGTATTTCAATAAAGATCCTTTTATTTCTTATAAAATAAATTGTCTTGAAAGGCATATCAAAGAGGATAAAGCGTTTACTCTAGCAATATAAATGCCGCTCCTTATGATCGCGAAAGTCAATCGAAGCGACCGAGTTACTATAGAGCACTTCCTCGGATTTTATGCGGCGTTTATTTTTTCTGTTAAAAGTCTCGAACCCTTTAACCGCCGCCCTTTCATTGCCCATAATTCCGCCACTCAATCAATTGGCTTTTCATCCGACAACGCTGCCACTGCCAATTGCCATTCAAAATTATAAGAATGGTCGGCACCACTCTTTGTCATTAAGTGTTCGATTTGGACTTACCGTATTTTGGGTTTGTGACCGACAAAAACTTGGTCATTAATTCCAACATGAGTCTTGAGGATATGGGGAGTTGGTGAGGCCGCAGCAGCAATACCAGAGATGAAGGGCCTAATATCCAAACGGCGAGCGAACATTTTAAATCCCAGAAGTCATTAGGCGAACAGCCGCCTCGTATATTAACTAGCAAATTGACAAACTCTCATTTGCTCTAAATGATATAACGTATGCATCTAAAGTTTTGGGAATTTTTTCATACATGAATTACAGCTTTATGATGAGCACCAAACAATTATTATTCACAATTATTCCTTGCTAAGCAACCTTGATATGTCAAAAAATATTAGATTCAAATTTCTCAAAGACATGCATGTCATATAAAGTGGAAATTCGAAAAAGTATCTACAACCTTGTTGGACAGCTATCGAAACGAAAATATCTTTAAAACAACAATCTATCGGACAATAGCTGAATGCGAACAAGGAATACCTTGTTTTAACTTATCAAAAAGTGGACGACCCAAAGTTCTAAGTAAATTTCAAAAAACAGAGTGGTTGAAAGCGCAAGACATAAAGTGGGTACATCTCATCGAAAACATCGAGGAGATTTTATGTATCAAGTGCCACTATACAAAGAACACTTAAAATATAGCAAAAGACCGAAATGTCCAAAATACAGGCAGAATCAACTACAGAGAACTTCGATATGCTTTCCAATTTGAAAATTAAAGGAAATTACGGTTTTTGCATTGATAACATGTCCTAATGAAGTCCTAATGAAGTTGCCACAAAGGCGAACAAAAATGTTGAAGATAAAGTTTTAGTTTGGGCTGCCATTTTAGATAGAGGTATCTCTAGACCATTTGTTGGGGGGCAAGAGGGGAAGCAGTTGTTGCTAATATACATAATATAATATAATATAATATAATATAATATATATAATATACCCAAAGATGTCTTCCAAAATAAGTTGATTTTATTAATGAATACCACCTTGGAGACTAAATAATGTTTTGGCATGACCTGACATCATGCCGCTATGCAAGAATCACCAGAGATTGGTTAGCAGCATTTAACATACCTCAAGCTCGCCCAATTGAAGCTTTTTGGTCCTTACTTAGCAGAAAGGTCTATGACAATGGTTGGGAAGCCGCAGACGAACAAATGTTGCGTCGTAGAATTTATCAAAAAAATCGAAAAGTAGATATAACATCCGTCCAGAGACTAATGTGACAAGTTCGAACAAAGCTTCGCCAAATTGAAGACAATGGTCCTTTGGCAGTTCGTCAAATAAGGTTATTTTTTTCTAGTGAAGATTATTTCAATGTTACAAGTTGTTCAGTTAAATATATGTTTCAAAGTTGTTTTTTGGGCGTTCAATTTTTACCCAAAAATTGAGATACGTTATTCTGCCGCGAGCATTGATGACTTCAACGATAAAAGACTCCCTTTTGTTGCAAATTAGTCTGTGCTTGATAAACCTGCTAGTAGACACAATCAGTAATGCAATTTTAGAGATGGAATTTAATCTAGTCCTATTGAAGAATGCAGTGAACGTCGTTCAATTTCTATTTGGTTTTTGTCCGCTTTTTCCACGACTTGATACAGCTGCAAACGTCGTTGCAGAAAGATTAAAAAGTTCGTCCACGTTCCGAATTGGCCGATGATTTGATGCAGGAATAAGGACCTCGAAGGAATACCTAACGAACTTACTCAATGCAGCGCTGCCGTAAACTGCAGGAGCAGAATTTCGTCTCGGTTTTTTTGTTTTCCTGCCCGGTCTAATACGAGTTTTATTGCAGGAAAACGCTCACAAAAGCATTATGCGACAGAATATCGGGGGATATGGAGGAATGGTCATTGAGCCAACAGGCACGTATCGAATGAGACGTTTATGAATAAGCCCGAGTTTTCTTACCGTTGCAGACTATTATTACCCTTGCACTCCTTGCTTATTATGTTGTAAAAGTGTTGCCGGAATTACACCGAGAATTCTGAAGAGCTTAAACAACTATTAGTATTGATTTTATTTTTATTTAGTCTGTTTTTTGTATTTTAGGGCAAGTATGCCAAATAAGATTTATTTACATTATTTTCTGTGTCTTGTTAAGTTTTTGAAACTTGTCTTTTAATTTAGGTACTTAACGTGGACGAACATCCTTAATAACATGGACAGATGCAAGAAACGGAAAAGAATGTAGAAAATAATAAATAAACGTTATTTTAATTTTTTATAAATTGGGTTAATTAGGAAAAATCAAAAAGTAACCTAACCCAATTATGGGGTGTAAAGGGGTTGATCATCCATACGCCTTTGAAAAAGACCAATTTTTTTACTTGAAAAAACTTTGATGTGAAGTAACATAATGTTTCCTATTTTTTTAATTTATTTAAGGGATATTCTATCAAAACTTATAAAGCACAAAAATATCTTTGGCAGGCTTATGATAATTTCTTGTTTATAACATAAACTATGCAATTTTCCAGATATTTAAAAAAAATGTTTAGCCAATTTTGTGTGTATGAAACAAAAATTAAAAAAGTGGTATTTTTTAAGGTTGGCAGTTCCTAATAATTTTTATTGTTCAAAAATTTTCGATAACGATATTTTTTGTAAATTATATTTTCGCACAACAAAATCCTAAAAAAAATTATAATATACCATTTTTTTAATGTTGTAAGTTTCGTATGAAACGTTATTGTTCATAACATGATAAATTTCGTTTACGCACGTAAACGGCAACAATAATTTTTGACAATTTTATTTTTGCAGATATAACAAAAATTTAAATAAAATGCATTTTTTTAAAGTTTGAAATTACTATATATTTATTTATAATGAGATAAAATATATAATTTGATTCATACTTCGCACGAAATAACTATAATTATGTCATATTTTGCTTGTTTATGCCAAAAACGTTCACCAAAATTAATAATATGCATTTTTTACTGTGGGCAGTTATTGCAAAAATAAAAATTTATATGTAGGTATCTAAAATGTATTTTAGGATTTTTACTTTAACAATACGCAAGCATTTGGCAATATGATGTGCAACAATTGATTATTACATTTCAAAATTAGATTATGTTATAGAATTCCTGTTAAATATTTATATGTATTCCCTAATTGAGTAGTACTCACGGAGTATTGTGATATTTATGTTGTGTTTGGAAAATGCTTAAAAATGCAAGACTTTTTGCCTGTGCGTGTATCAATATAATGTTAGTTTTTTTATAAATTAATTTGGTTTAATTACCTCCTGAAAGGAGCTCCCAGTATTTGCTTTTATGAAGTACGATATAAAATAAATAACCTAAGTAAAAGTAATGAATTTGACACGTTTTATAAAATTATAATATTGTTGTTTATTGTAATAATAATTAGGAATTAAACTACGACTTTATTAGTACGCAATGTTGTCATTTAAAAAATATATATTTCCTGCCTTTTTTTTTTTAATAAAAAAGGTAGATTTTTTTAAAAAAATTTCTGGGACTCCTTAGAGTATGTAAATGTATAATAGTACTTAAACACCCCTTTAAAATTTAAGGCCTATAGTTTATAAATTTATAACTTTATAATTTAAAATATTTTTTAACATTTAAATTTTCCATAGGTATCTTTAATTTTTAGATTCTAAAATTTTGGATTATTTTTGTTTGATTACGACAAAAAATGTTTACCTAATCAAAAAAAATCATTTTTAAGACTAAATTTTTAATTAAAAAATTTGACTTATGAACGTAAAACCTTTCACACAGTGCGCTGATTGGCGGTGATAAGACGTCGCGGCGCCAACAAAGAGATACGATCGGCGGCGCAGCACACACACACACAAATATACTGCCGCCTCTCCTTTTGTTGTCCCCCCTCCCCTCATCGGCCCCCCTCGTTCGAGTCTTTTATTGCTTTTTAATGAACACGGGTCGTCGTAATTTCGTGGCGATGCCGTCGTTTTACGAGGTCAGCTGAGAAATTTCGACCAAGATAACCGAACGCGATGGCTGTTAATTTTAAGGCAATAATCACTTTATTGGGTTTTTCGGCAATCATGTGCCCGTAATAAAGCGTCGAGGTTCGCTTTAATTCATTTTTAAATACCTAATGTTTATAAGTGACAAAATTTAGTTGAAAGAGTGACTAGTCTAGTCTCGATATTTTTCCTTCGTTTTAATAATCATTAGGCGAAGAAAAAGAAGCCCGATGGCAAGTTAATTTATGCCTCGGGAGGCGGTTGTTTAGGGGCCAGAACGGCAAAGGCGCAGAGCGATAGGACGTGTTAAGATTCCGGCATTGTACGGTGCTTTGTCACTATATTACAACGGCGGCGGAGCTCCGTGGAGGCAGCGAGCACTAATCTTCTAAGATCGGCTAATTTACCGATGCTAGTCAGCGTGTGCATGCTGCGTTCTTTATCCGACAATTTGTTAGCAGATTTAACCAGGCCATGTTTGAAAAAGAACCACTAACTCTTCCTTATATTTTGTATTAAAATAGCACGAATCATACACAGTAAAAAAATATTTGTTAATTTTAACCAAATAGTAACCAGATTTTATGTTAATCCAGTTCCACATTACTTTTTGTTAAGTTTACAACCAACTGTAATCTGTTAACTAATTGAACAAATACCTAGTTTGTAAATAATTCTTGTAATTTTTAAGAAGGACCTTATTTTTACAAACCTTTTTAAAGAACCAGTAACAAAAGTATTTACTGGAAATTGGAAACTTAAATGAAAAGAATTTTGATAAGAAATGTTGCTTTATTAATTTCCTTAATAAAAAAAATTAACACATATCTATACAAATGAACAAAAATCTAATATATACAAAATTATATAACACACCATTTTAAAATCATCCAATTATAAAGAAATTTGGTACAATATAATTATCAGTACTGCTATAACACATACACTGTTTAGAATATCTGTGGTGTAAAGAGTAATCTTAAAATGGAGTCAAAATCCAACACCAAGTGGTGTTAATATAAACACCATGAATTATGGCTGAAAATGTTATATACAGCAAACACCAAAACGGTGTTTATCTAAAAATATTTGAGAAGTGCACCTACACAAAAAAAGGAATAGTTCATTTAACTATATTAATTTAGTTGACCCATAAGTATTTATTTAAATCAACTGTGGGAAGGTTAATATAAACAAAGATTAGTTTGACGGTAGTAAACCAGATAGTTATTTTATTTTTTTTAAATTGGTTAAATTAACCCAGAAAACTTTAGTGAAACCAACCAACTGTATGGTTCAGTTTACTAAATATGTTATTTGTAAAATAAGAGTTACTTTAACCTAAAGCAAACGATTAAAACAATTTGCCGTGCATTCCTGGTTGCATAGTGTGTACCGATCGCGGCAAAGGCGATGTGGATCACGTGATGCTCTTAAATCTCGCCTCTGTTGACTTACATGAAGAGTATATAAGCTCAGGTAGTCCTTTGCTTTGGTGTGACACTACAAGTTGTTCGATACTAAAGAGTCCTTAAATAGGTGGAAACAGCTGTCAATACTTGAAGTATTTTAAGTTGGTGGAACGCACTAAAAACAGTATCCCTTGCGATTTGCTGGTTCAATGTTCTGGAATAATACCACTAGTAATGCGTCAAGGAACATAATATTTAATAATAACAGAACACTCTGGACAGTTGTTACAAACACGTTACGAATTAAAATAACGTAAGCAGAAACATAAGTTGAAGACGCTGAAGTCAGTTGAACTTGTTAATGCGTTGTCAGTGGGAAATGTTTTGATTGACTGACTAAAATCACGTGTACTTTTTCAACGAAACATTAACAAAATAATCTGTAACCTTTGACAAAATGCTTACAAAATAGTATAATAATAACAAACCCTGGTTTTCTACAAAAAAATATGTTAAAATTTTACAAAATAAAATTGACCAACTACAAACTCATGTTAGAAATCTGATTTTTAATTTATACATTAATTAAAGAAGAGTTTTGTAATAAAGTGTAACTAACAGGAAGAACGTTTCTAGGTGCTTATAAATCATCGCGATAGAAGTAAAAAATTTGGAAAAACATAAACGCGCATTTAATTTTGGTGTCGAGGGGTGCGTATTCCGGGTAATGGAGTAAAGGTGTTTGGCGCGCGAGGGCGATAGGGCGGGCGTGTTGGAACTTACGTCCGCCTGATGGTGATAAAGTGCCGTAGAAACGGCGTAGGTAAGATAGTAAGCTTACTGTTAGATATTAAAGCTGGCGAATAACTTAAACTAGGTGAAACACGGGGCAGACAGATTCGCTTTCGATACAGCCGCCGGGGGGCGGCCGGGCAACCCCGATTTCCCCATTTCTCGCTACAGATAACTGCAACAAGGTTAACTTTAAGGCTTTATTGATTGTAATGGCCTCTAACGCGGACAACTTTTATCGGGTCTTCTTCTTCTTTCTTCGAAAAGGACCAAACTTTGCACTCAATAGTAATTGGGTGCGCGTCGGACCGGCATGCGAAACGTGCCTTCGTAAGCGAGCGGCCGCCCGTGAAAAACGCAATATCGGACAAACTAACACATAACGTCGCCATTTATCCTTTTATATTGTGTTATCTCGACGCGGGTAAAATTGTCACCGTCCCCCGGAAAACACTACAGCCCGGAAAAACTGCTTTCCCTATAATTGGATTCCGATTGAAAATATTGGCCGATAAAAATGACCACCAAAAGATTTTAGCTACATGAATTTCTGATGGCCATCTATCCTATGCCATGCAGTAATATTAAATATTACACATACCTACACTGTTTGTTAACATGAGTTTGTAGTTTGTTAATTTTATTTTGTTAAATATTTTTTTTTGTAGAAAACCAGGGTTTTTTTTTTCTCAAGAGGTTACATATATTTGTGCTGGGTCAAAAAATCGTTTTTTTATATATTCTTACAACATATACTAGAATATGTACACAAAATTTCATCAAGATAGGAGCACTAGAACTTATGTTATAGCAATTTACGTATAGCGCGCTACCTCACGAAAATTTAAATGCAAATTGAATGAACATAAAACTTTAAACGCGTTTACCTCGGAATCATATTTTTTGAAAAGTGCCGTGATCACGGTTTCTCGAAAATCAATTTACCAATCGATCTGAAACGTTTGTGTTGTTCCTTATTAAGAAGGGATTATTACTTGGACAAAAATTTCTATCTTTTCGGTCGGAAAACTCAATTTTTGTAGTCTTGAAGGGGGTGATACTATGTACTAATATGGGTTTTTTTCATTAAGATCTGTTGGGCGGTTTTTGATATTTCATGCTCACCGCAAACGCTTGAAAAAAAGGCGTTTTCACAATTATACATATTTTCGCATACATTTTTTTACAAATACTTCTAAACATATGTTATGTTTCTGCTTACTTTATTTTAATTCGTTCAGAGTGTTTATAATATATTACCAGAAATCTGTTATTATTGTTATTCGGATTCCTTATACTTATTTAACAAGTGTGCGAAGTGCGAAGTTTGTCAAACTGAAATTAGGGGATACAGTAAAGTGGGTTAAAATTACGAAATACATCATTAAGTGTTGTAGTAGTACTGATAATTATATTGTACCAAATTTCATTGTAATTTGATGATTTAAGAATGGTGTGTTATTTAATTGTGTGTATGTTATTTTTCTGTTCATTTAAGTAGGTATACCTATGTTAATTTTTTTGTTTAGGAAAGTTATTAATAAAGGGTACCTATTTCCACTGTAACGGGTGCGACACTGACTGCGTTTTTTCATGATAATAAAGTGCTTGTTCATATATATCAAGATACGATAATATACAAAAATAGTATACAAAATTAGATATTTAACTCAAACAAAATGTCAATAACAACTTGTAGAAACTAAAGAAAAACTTTTATAAAGTCATGAATCGCGACCTTAGAAAATCAAGTCAAGTTGGCTTTTAAAGTTGATGCTGGGCAATTCCATGATAACTCACGGGACATTCAGATGACAGAAATAAAATTTAACTTGGTATACCAGAATACCTATATTTATTAGGAATGTAGAAAATCTTTAAACTTTAAAGGATAGGCCAATGTACATTTTTAACATTTTTGAATAAGTTCACCAATTGATCTCTAGACAAAATGCAGACAAAACGTGTGATAACTCATGGGACACGAAAAACTTTCTTTAAAAAATTGGTTAAATGAAGCAACCTTTTTCTCTGAATCCTAAACTGTATGAAACATAATCTTATTTTAAAAATATACTTTGCCTATAGTGTATTAAAAAAACATTCAACTTAACTGCTTTGATTGTGTGAGGTTTTAAAAAAATTGGTTAATATGATAACTCATGGGACATAACATATTTTTAGTGCAGAATTCAAAAGCAGTTAAGACTTTTTAATTATTTAAAATTTTATGGAATATTGGGTTAAATAAATAAAGTAATAATTTTCTAGGCACAAGTAGACATGTATGCTCCTAGTTTAATAACATTTGGAACATTTCAATTGATATAAATTTGAAGAAAATTACGCTATTACGCATGGAATTGCCCTGCTGTAAAATTTTGGATGAAAGCATATGTATAGTAATACTTTTTGTATAAAACTTCAATAGTAACCTTAAACAAGCAAGTATTTTAAATTCAAAAATATTGGATACTTTATTTTTTTAAATTTTCTCAAAATGTAACGGGTGCGACATTTGAACATTTTATGGAGTATTTAAACTCTTCCCTGTTTATTCTTAATGTTAGCTTCTTAGCATCACAATGTACGAATATTTGATGGTTATAACTATTAAAGACACCTTAAATGTCAATTTATATAATTACTTACCTAACAAAATAAAGGAACTAACATCTTAACGTTTTAAATCAACAATAAAAAACATATTACCAGAAAAATGTTTTTATTTAATTGAGGAATATCTTAGCTCTACTTTTTAAAAACAGTGCTGTTTGTTTATTTATAAAACTTTTTGTATGTGCTTTGAATTTCTTTGTTTGTTTATTTTAAGTATTTTGTTCTTTTTGCATACTTTTTTTTTGACTTGTCACAAACATTTTTTTGTAAAGCTGCCAATAAATTATTATTATTATTATAAATTACGTCGCAATTAAACTATATGACTTCAGATAGTTTTTATTTTGTTCAAAAACACACTACTTCAATTATAATTGATAAGTTAAAAAGAAATTGACGGCAAAACAATGGTTCTTCAATATTGATAAGGTAATTTGAGCCTCACAAAATGTTCTACAGTATATATATATATATATATATATATATATATATATATATACATATACACAGTTACAGATTACAGTTGGTTGTAAACATAACATTAACATAAAATCTGATGAATATTTGGTTTAAAATTAACAAATATTTTTTTACTGGGTAAAGTTCAAATATAGGCTCAAATTACCTAATCAATATTTACGGGCCATTGTTTTGCCGTCAATATCTCTTTAACCTATTTGACATATTTAAGCATACAATTTCACAAACGTCAAAAATTATACCATCCAAACGCATTTACGCATTAAGGCATGCCAATCAAAAACATTAGGATATTAATTTCGAAAAACGTTTTTCCCGAATTTATGGAGTGAAGCCAGTCATGTGGCATATAATTAATATATGGACTGCTAAAAATACAATTTTAATTTGAAATTACCCATATGTCGCCACGACTTTTAGACAGTTCAATCTCGACGTTGAGAGAAAGTTTTAAACGTGCCCGTACAACTAATATGTATCGCCATGTGGTAACCGCGTCGAATTTTTTTTCCAGATTTTCTTGTTTTCCGTTATAGAGGGAGGGCTTTGATTATTGCGGCATTGGATATACGACATGTGTGTCGCAAAACAAAGAATATAGTCGCCGGGCAATTCCGGAAAACAATAAAAAAGTTTTTTGTGTAAATCAATTTTCCCTTGAAAAAATAGAAGGACGTGATAAGGCCAGAATATGGCTTTATTAAAAGCGAACAACGATATAAAAAATGTTATTTTATTGAAATATAAGACCTGAAACGGCCTTTTTATAATATCTGGTCTACGTGTATTCCATAACTTTTATAGATAAAAAACTAAGGCACTTTTCCAAATTGCATGGATTATATGACCGTATTTTTTTTCTTGCTCTATAAATATGATAATGAATTGTCCGTGGAAGACGAGTAAAGCTCGCGATATCGAACTTGTTTATTTTAATGGAGACCGAGAACCATGAAAGCCAATACCAATCTTCATGAATACGAAAGCATTATCCAGGAATCGATCTTCCGGAGTCCTTAGCACCCCCTCGTCACAAACGTCCCACTTCTAATTGTATTTGTACAACAATAGAGAAACAACAAACATACTTAAACGTCTTTCCATTGTTCTGTTATTTTACCGCCCATTATTGTTTCAAATTTGGTACTAATGGATGTTCCACACTAGCTTTAAAACCACCTCGAATTTAATTTAATATTTATATTGACTGCATTGTTTCCCATTTAAATATCGCAAAACAGTTTATGAATAATTTATAGGCAATGACATTAAAATAAAATTTTCCGCGCAATAGAAAACTTTAAGGAAGTGTAGCCGTGACAATTTCATATGCTAAAGGCGTCCCTTTCGAAAATAGTTAAATGTATTCAAAAGTACCATTCCGTTTGCTGAATACTATTTCTTTGTACATATTTCTGCAGACGGGCATACAAAACTTATAGGCGATTTTATTCCGCCAGAATTTAACCCAACTTTTTTCTTTTTATCGACGAAAAATGTCGCATTTTTAAAATTGAATGCAACCATTCTATACGAACCATCGTAAATAATTTTTAGAAATTTGAGTTATACATAATTGAAACTAGATGGGTCTTAAATCAAGACCCTTGATGTAACTTTCCAGTTAACTTGAATCTAAAATTCAGAAAATAAATTATTTTTAGTTCAACATTTAATAGGAAATCAATATCTCGATTTATTTATTTATTCATATATTTTAATCAACATCCAAAAAATATAGTGCATAAGTTCTGTGGTGGAGTAAAAATTTGTCATTCTAATTCGTTTGTTCCGAGGTGAAAATGTCAAACTTACAAATCACATTTCCTTTTAAATAAAGTTAAATCTGGAGTGGAAAACGCTAGACGCCAGGCGTGGAGGAAGTACATAAATTTAAAATTACCTCAAAAAGAATAACAGCAAGGGGTGCATACTGAAAATTCCAAGTTCAAACAAAGTGTGGCTCGCGGGCACAAAAACATAATCCAGTTATTATAATACCGTGTTCTTCTCGTGCCATGACAATCAGGCCCGCACCTTTTTTTACTTTTAGTTTGTTTGCCCAACTTCCTATTTAAAATGACGAAAACAATGTATTTTTACAAAGCTTATGTTAATTTGGAAAACTACTTTAAAGTACTTAATTTATTGAGGTGATTTAAAAAAAATCTACCATTCTTTTTTTTACTTCCAATTGTAAGAAATTGGTTGCTGGGCACCTCAAAATAAGCGGATGAGCTTTATTTTTACATTAGTCCGATGAAAAACATTTTTCAATAGGAAATTAAATGCTCTACAAAAAGGTCTACTACATTTTTTTGGAAATCTAGCCATTTAAAAGATAACCTAGAGTAAAAAAGTAACTTTTTTTAAATTATAGTTTTTATAGTACCTATTTAGAAATTCGAATTACATATTTTCGATAAATGTAAGCGTAACCTAGGTTTTAATGCGACTAAGTTTTTTTTTACTTTTCCCCTGAATAATTTATTGATACAAATATTGTTATGTAATTAATAACAGGACAAATAAATATGTCTCTCATTCATACGGGCTTATTTTAATTAATAAGAACACAACTTTATAAAGATATTTCAATAATCGACAAAGTGATTTTTAATCGGGGTAGTTATCAATAAAAGGTTACAATCAGTATAAGTTGCACTTTATTATATTTAAAACGCTTACATTTATTAAAACAACTAAAGAAACTTTTTTTATAGATTAGTTAATTTTCAATAAAAATATGTACTAGTAATTTCAAAATCCTAACTATAAGTTATAAATTTTTTTATTTTTTGAACTTTGACCTAAGATAACTTTTGAATGGCTAGGTTTACGAAAAAAACATAATATATCTTTTTGTCAAGCTTAGCTTTATATTCATTTGTTAGTAAGATAAAGTATTTTTTTCATAGACTAATTTAAAAATTTAAAATTTATATTGCACATAAAAAACAAATACAAAAAAACTCACTTAAAATACAAATTTGTGCTAATTATTACCAAGAGCTTATACAGTCTATTTTTTAAATGATTTACGTTGCGTCAATTTAAAATTTTAAAAACTTGTTGTTTGACATACGTCCGGCATACATCCCCCAATACGTATAAAAAGAAAACAGCAAATTGTAATGTCTGTGCTTGGTTCATAAATTGATGACGCAATGTAAAACATACAAAATATAGACTGTACGTAGTTAGATAAGCTTTTTCAAGTTGCCCAGCAACCAATTTTTGACATCAGAAATCAAAAAAGAGAATAGTCGTTTTTTATAAATTACCTTAGTATACATTCTTACAATAAAAAACAATTAAGGGTGCATTTTTGATGAAGACAAAGTAATTACATACATATATTTTTTGCTGTTTGTATTAGGCGTATCGACCACCACTAAAATATCTATTTTCTTGATTGTAATGGAATAAACAGTAAAGTAAAACATCGAAAAGCAATAAAGATATATCAACAGACGAGGCAATACGTTCCTTTGATGAGAGCCTTTATTTTCTTAGTTTACGGTGTCCTGGATATTGTCGTATTAGGAACTATTAAATAAAGATTTTGCGAGCAATTCGAAAAATTTAATTAAAAAAGATTTGCCATCACCTACGCATCGAGCAAATGGTTTGATTGTCTTGAAGTGAGGAATGGCGCGAAACGCCCATAAACCGGTCTAATAACGCGCCTCGAAGGTTCAATTACATAAGCCCTAAATCCCCTTTTACAGACTTTTGACGGTGCTGTTTGATTCCGCTTAATTTGGAACATAATTACCTCATATCGACTAGTAGAAATCACTTTAAATGTGTTGTATCCAGCATAAAAGATTTCTAATAGACCTGTTTTCTTCACATTTAATTTCTGATATAAAACAGAAAATTGTCAAACGTTTAATTACACAGACCGACATAAGAAGAACCAAAACTGCACCCTTTAAAAGGTTTATGAGATATTGTCAAATTCAAAAGTAACAATATTATCACCTCACAAGGATAGGATCCGAAACCGACCCCCTATGTCCCCCTATGCAAGAGAGAGGAAGAAACCTTCTTTCACTTCCTGGGACGTTCGGCAGACTTCGGCATAAAACTTTTGGAGTGAATACACTTCTAGGGAGGAGTTGACCTCTCTCGCCTAGCAAGACATTCTGACCTTCATAAGAGGGTCCGAAAGGATTGGAAAGGTAGAAGGGGGGATTGAGGAGAGTGTATGATTGGTTTTTGGTAAAGCAGATGAAAATGACCATTTACTCTACTTGCCTACCCGAGCCTACCCAAACGTAATATTACTACTAATAGGTTACATCAATTTTTCTCCCCAAAACCTGTTATGCCATCTAAAAGCACTACTCTTCCTACTCAAAATCCAAATCCAATATCTTTTCCATTTTCAGAAACTCAACAAACGAAAAGTAAAAAAGATTTTGAAAAAACTCAAGGGAACAGGTGTACTTTCAGATGGCGTAGAATTTGCAAAAAAGTACCTTTTTATGTTTTTTTTACTTTTGGGTACGAACTTTTCGAAAACATGACGTGATGGAGCATTTAGAATTCGGATTCAGCATTTCAAACACCTTTGGCAAGGTCTAGCCTAATTTCTGTTTTAAAAATTTATCGTTAACGTACATATAACGGTTCTAAAACGTTCTTATTATTGCCTTATTTTGTATTCTCCCTTTTTTTTAGAGATAATTGGTCTTGGGTCAAATATCCTCTTACTGATCAGCTACAAGTATTAACTTCCAGTGGCTTCAGCGAGATCCATTGGACAACTTCCACGAGAATTTTCAAATCTTGAAACATATACGCAATATGATGTATAAATCATAAAATACCTCGCTAAAAGGTCAAATCCAAAAATAAATACTTCTATACTCTGTTTTATCGAGCACAATGCAAAACAAATATTTGTATATTTGTGTAAACAATAACAACTACTTTTAATGGTATTACGGCAGGTAATTTGAAATCTTGGGGTCTTTTGTCAGTGGCTCGAAACTGGATCGTGTAAAACGATGACATCTTATCAGTTGATCTCGATCCGACTGTTAAGAGGAGCGTAATCGCGTTACGGCATATTTCGGAGTTTGTCTTTGTTAATGACCGTCTTCCCTTTAATTGCACATTCGCAAGGATAATAAACATAATCGTTAGAAAGTGACTGGATGCCGTTTGGGAGCGCTTCTCTCTTTTGCTCCGCTCTGTTCAGGCGGTAGATTTATGGTCGAAACTCGACAAAAATAAAACTCTAATTACATCAACTTTGATTCACTAAATCTGCCCGGAATAAACCTGGTTTTTTGTGTGTCTCGGAAAAACGTTATCGTGTTTACCAGACGAAATCTCGCTAATTCATTCACCTTATAACTGCTCCCTTTTCGTGTTCACGCTTTTTTGCTTGTTTTCAAACCGTACAGTGTTGTAATTTCACTTTGATAAAAAATGATGATAACTTACAGTAAAATATTTTAAACATCGACTTCATAAACATGAAACTCTTAAACCATAAGGTTCAATTTACATTGATTTCTCGATCTGCGATCGGATTATAAATCGAAAATCTCCGATCTGCAATATTTTAAACTACCCTTCAATATTTTAGTGGCAATAACAATCGCACACGGAAAATATTCTAATAAATCATACGGGCGGCTACGTACGTTTCAGTATTCCCTAACGAGATCTTACGAACGCGATCCCAATCGACTCGCTCTTTTTGTTGCTCTTATTTCATCAAAACTACATCATCATCATCATCGCCCAGAGTTCGAAAGTCTCGAATGTAATTTTTCAGTTGGCAGCGCACACATATGTACACTAAATTTTGTATACTCACTCGCTGGATGGGTAAACATACTGCAGTATTTGAGTATTTTTTCTCACCTGCGAAAAAGAAAAGCAAATATTAGACAAAAAATCTCTTTTTTCCTTTAAATGGAATTTATGATGAAACCAAATTTAAATCGTATTTGATCTTTGTAATGCAAAAAAGTTTAGAGATAAAAGCTGTTTATTGTGTGGGTTGTAATTAACTTAAAAATGCTGTGTTGCTTAGCAAATCTGGGCACCGGCAACGAAGTGGGAATTCTGTTTTGTGTAACAAAATGAGATGTAAATTGACAAGAGATAAAAATAGAGAGTTGAATAGACGTCAGCTCGAGATAAGGAAGGTCTCGCTGGTAGTTTCTGTTGTACACACCCCGGCAAATTTGCAGTAATATGTTCCATAGAGGACGCCCTAAAAGAGATAAGAGCGTCAAATATTGAAAATATCGAACATCAAGACAGAGGGCGAACGAAATTTACCCAATTCATCACACGCATTTTTTCTCTTGATTCGAAACAAAATCAAAGCAGAAAACATTTTGCCCCAGTTCGTTTTAACATTCTTATCTCCCTTTCAATCTGCATGAAAAGAAATCAGTTATGAATACAATTTAAAGTCGAAATTTATGTACAAAAATAATCTCGCTACTTAATAAGGACTTACGAAGTAAAATTGTATAAAATAAAGTTATTAGCATTTATTTATGATGTTTACTCAAAGTAAGAATACATTTAACGTAGCACCGAAATTTATATATTTTCGCCAGGAAATTCAGAAAAATTTCAGATAAAAGTCACGTTCTTGCAACGGCGTGTAATGAAAATGTGTGGCATTGCAGCTTCGGCCCGTACATTTTCCCTTATTTCCGATATATAAGATGTAATAGGGTGCTTTTTCAGTATTAGTCCGTATATCATGCGAAAGAAACTTACTGTCAGTTAATGTTAAGTCAACAAAAATACGATTTATCTTAATTTCGTGTTAGATTTGTCGATGCCAAAAACAGTTAGTTTTAACTTTAATTACGTCATTACTAGTTTGCTGATTTTTAGTATAGTTTAGTGCCTCCGTAAATATGAAGCGGCCATATGAATTACAATGTAATGTTGTTATATTTTGGTTTTAAAAAGCGTGCCGCTTCATAACGAGAGGCAAATGTGTCACTATTAAGCTGTGCAGCTGAGACAAAATTTGGTTCGCGTTACGTTGAACGTAGGCTAAGGGAGGCCTGAACTTAAAAAATATATATACTATAAATGTTATAATATATAGATATAAACGTATATCATTTCTTTCTATATTTATATTCACCATGATGAACGATTATTATAATAATTGGCATCTGCAATAAAACAAATAAATAAAGTATAATAATTATAAAATCTATGAAATTAATATAATAGAATAATTGACGTGTTCAATGAAACAAATTAATATTATTTTAAGTTCACTAAATCTACTTATTTTGCTTGTTAGAATATCAAGATATTTTGAAAAAGATCGTTCAACGTCACATTTTTTTCTATAGAATAATACGATTATAATGGTACTTTTCTATGACAATACTTCAATCATTTAAACAATGGTTTGTTAATTTTGCAGAAAGGAATATTAGTAGATACTAAATCTTTAACAAGGTCTACTATTATAATAAAGGTTGCAGTGCGTTTTTCCATATGGCGTTTGTGTGAGCACACAAAGGTAGTTCATCAAACTAAGACTAATTAATTATCGTTTTTAACTCTTGAAAATTGTTAAATCACAATGTTACTTTTCCGCCATTTTATTATTTAGCTTGACTCTAATCTAATCTCCAATTAAAACTATTTGCATCAGCCTGAAATGTCTTAGTCACGAATAGGCGGGAGATTATATATACTTTATTTATACCTATTAAATTTGAACTGAAACTAATATTACCTTAAGGTACTCAATTGAGTTTAAATTTAGTTTTACACCTGTAATATGTGTCCTTAGTAACTATATTATACTAAATTTAAACTAGGTAATATTGGCTTTAATTCAAATTAATCTTATTTAGATTAAATATAGTTTAGGTTCAAATTAAAAATAAAAAAAAACCTTTTTTTACAAAAAACAAAATAATTTTGCTATGAAACTATTTTTAAACGAATTATTTCCTTATTAAAACACAAATTTTTAATAATTGTAAATTTTTCACGAGAACAGACCACATATGTTGTGCCGTAAGCCAGCAAAAGATGCTACTATAATCTTAGCTATGGGCCAAGAAGCGATAAAAAATAATTATTGATTTTCTTTTTTTTCTTTATACAAACATTTTTCAATTTTTATTATAAAAATGATTACATGTAAGAATGTTACGATGTAATGATGTTATTGTTATATTTAAGTATAAAGCCACTGAGCCACCGGGTTTTGTTAATATTGTAGCTAAATTTAGTAATCTTTGATATACATATTTTTATCAATTTGATGACCCTATTTCTATTAACTGAAATCTAATTATTTGATAATGTTTAATTTATGAATCAATCTATCCACTATATCTAATGACAATTTGGCAATGCATGAATGTGAATCAAAATGGCTTATGTATAAATATTTTTAACGTATCAAATTAATGTTTAAAATGAGTTGAAATCACTACAATGTATATTTTCGTATGCTAAAGACCAATGAGATTAAGGTAAAGCACCGGCTATAATTATTTTCATTTCGTTTTATCTTTTTTGTTGGACGAAGTCGGGATGGAATAGAAAGCGGCCATCGGGGAAGTGGTGTTTTTTCGCTTAAGCAAATAGCAGAACTCATTAAAAGGGAACATTAAGGTTCCTAATTAACGTGTTCAATTGCTATTGTAGAAGATGTTTTCTTATTTTTCTTCTCGTTCCTTAAAACGTTCTGTAAATATTTGAGCGCGTCCAAACGATCCTTTAAGAAATCCTTCTCAGCTTTGCATTAAAGTTGTTTTAATTATAAAATGCCATAGGCGCTTGCACAGTAGAATCCGAATCTAATATTTGAAATGCAAGGCAAATTAACTTATTCGGATGGATCATTTGCAATGCTAAAATTGGACTGCATTACTGAGAGATTACTTTCAAACGGATTGTCTACCTGTAGTTAGTCTGTGCAGTTCCAATTCTTGCCTGTGGCGGAAAACGCGCAGTCACATAATCCTTGCTATTGTTACATGATAAAATTGCCTTTCGAGAATTAGCTACAATTTAATTATTGCCGATTTAAAAGCGTACCCCTAGACTAAATGTAAAACCGTCTAGGATAAATAACAACAAGATCCTGTTTTAAAATTCTATCAATGTTCATTATCATCATGAAAGGCCGCAATGCATTGTTCCTTGATATTTATAGGTGATGTAAAGTAATTACGTAAGAAATGGTGGCCGTTTGTTCCCCTTCTTCGAAAATACAGAGACACCTTGTTCGAAAAGAGGGCACAGGTTTCTGGGAGCAGTGCATAATTGGTCGATTAATCATGGTCGCGTAATAACCCGAGATCCAGCCACGTTCCAGGACCCATAATTACAACGGCACTACATTATAATTACATACGCGCCGCCACCTTGTCTTGCAATCCCCGGGCAAAGCCCTTAATGCCGCCGCCAAAGTTTTATGTGCACTATAAAGAACTCACAATTTAAGATGGGGGTATCAAAAGGCCCGTTCCTCGATATATCACCCCATCTGAACTATCTCGCGCAATTTGTCCCGAAATCCTCCGCCGGTTCATATTTTACAAAAACTTTAAAAAAAGATGCACGTCTCCAGTTTTAAGCCTACCTCTTCGTGTCCGAACGACTCAATGAATAATTTAACAGGTGTCACTAATGTGCACGTCCATCAAATTAATCCCTTGTAAAGACTATGTTCACCATTTTAAGACATAATGTCACCAAGGACATCATTTAAATGATGTTGTTTTAAAGAAATAATTCAAAAATGTTTTTTCTAAAACGTATTAAATCCTGGGACGTTGGTCTCATTATAAACAAAGTGTTGTTGGTGTGTACAGGAAGGAAAACATTTAGGATGTCTGAGCTTTCGTAACGACCCTTGGTTTGAGCTGGGCGAAACTCCGGGTCCCCGATAACACTGTGCCATGGAACTAAAATGAATAATAGAAAAGATCGTACTCGGAGACGAGGAAGACGCATCGGGAAGCGTGCCAAATAAAATATTCAGGCGCATCGCGTTTCAATATCACCTTCGGCGACGATAAATAAAATATTCAGCAGGCCAAAAATACATTTAAAATATTGTTTAGATTACTTTTACGCCAGCATCGGGAATTAGTCTGGCTCTAATAATTTTTCTCATCCTTGCTTGGAGCCCGCAACTTCTCCATCAATGTTTAATGCGTGATCTCTTCGAAAGGTCGCATTGAAAACATCAAATGTGCAAAAATTGGATTACGGAGAACGAAATCCACGCTTCTTGTTTAATAATGCAGATAACACAACGGGCACGGGTCTAAATCAACGTTTTTAAAATGTATTAAAACCCGCGCGGTATACGCTGCAGTTTCATCACTAAAAATGTTCCTGAAAATCATATAGGATAAAAGGTATTTTCTCTAAAAATTACAGTTTTACAACTGTAAAGGCAAAGCAAAACAATTAATCACGTTCTGTCAAGCAGAAATATCGCAATTCATTCATTAATATTGAATACTGAAAGGTGCTTTTAATTGATAATGTTCAATAGGAGCTTTAAAGTTAAATTGTCGATGACTGCATTTCTATTTTCTTATAAGTCTTTAATTCAAATAGATTTATTGACTCGAAACTCTTTGATAAATTATATCAGTACAAAACTTTTTATCATGCAATTTGTTTAATTTGATGACTAAAATAAGAATAAAGACATTGAGTTTATGTACAAAATATGTAAAATATTGTCTGGGAGAATGATAGCCATTTAAATTCGGCATGACACGCTTATTTAACGCTACACAAACTTTTGGCTGAACAATGTACAAGTTCTTGGCAACTGATTTCTTAGCAAAGATTCTCCAAAAGTTAGCATCCATCCAACGTAAACATCCCAGTCCTTTGTGATCGTAGACTTTGAAATTCCCACAACTACTAATAACTGAAGGAGAAAATCGACCAGGCCAATTTCAGCTGGCTTCTCCGCGACGAGGACAATACCAAATGCGATAAGATATCAAGATTAAAGTTGCTCGTTCCATTTTCCAGATTGTTTTTGTAGTTATTAATTAACGAAATTTGAGCAGAATACTATAGCAAAACAATTTCATTATATTTGGCGAAGCAACTTAATAATTTATCCCACAGTGAAGAAAAGTGCTGTGCCAAGGAATCCAACAATTAAATGTTCCCGTAAAGACAATATCCTTAGATTATATTGGGTAATACATTTCGCTTCCGGAATTCCGTAATTTTGCCTAGCAAACAGACATAGCGGGAAACTGGGGCGGGCGGGAAACGAAAGGTGAGAGCAGATTGGTTTCGGTCTCTCGCGCGTTCATGATTCCGGAATTTTCAAACGAATCAACGGATTAATGATGAGCTTTGTCTTTCTCACCTACATTTTAATTTCATTGCCGAAATTTCAAAAACTTTCCTTGGCAACCAAACCCAAATCATAACTATTTTTTTCGTGTCAAATTTCAAAGTCAATTAGAGCGGCTGGATCTAATGTAAATTTTAATTAAGCTGAATACAAAAATGCACGAAAATGGTTAGTTTTTCATTTCGACTATAAACCTATAAACATTTTACGATTTAAGTTGCGTGCTTGGCAGCTCTGCACGCAACGCTTCGCGTGGACAACGCTTCGCGTGGACAACGCGCCCATTCTGATGGTATTATTCTCTGACCCACATTTCACACCTTCTTTGTTGTAATTTTTTCACGAACAAAGTAAATTTTATTATGAAGATCAAAAGAGTAAGGATTACAAAAGATATTACCAAAACACTAATTTAAGGATAAACAATATCATTATTATTATGGACAGCTAGCAATAAAGCGATTTAAATTTAGATAAAAGATTCATTCGATCACAATCTATAGGCGATTATCATTTGCTGAAGGACGGTGGCCATTTATAATAAATATGAGCGCTTTTGGACCTCCGAGGGTAATTTGTTACAGGGCTCGTTAGCTCTTATCGCAACCCTGATGACGTCACTTATCTTTCACAATGAACAACCCTTAAAAATTAACATAACACCTTCACCATCACTTTATTTTTATCATATCTCATAATCTCGCATTGTTTCTATTTTATTAAGGTTAATCAACTTAGGAGAGTAGATATATCACGAACTGTTGCCAACCTTGGAAGCCCATAATAGCATTGTGACGATTTAACAATTAATAAAAATAAAAACTTGTTAATGGCCAATCTATTTTTGTTTAGTTTTTAGATGCTTTTAATGTAAAAAAAGATAAATCATTTATGTTTGAAGCACTTTTCAACTTCTAAACGGTTAATTGCCTTTTATCCACCCGCACAATTGCATTAAGCGAAGATTACTTCAATTTTCTTTAACCTTCAAGAATGCAACTTAATCTAGCAAAAGCGAAAAACAATGAAGAGTTTCTCGTATGAATAAGACGGCACAAAACGATTAAAAACATCCAAATGGAAAAGTGGTGTGATAATGACTTTCTTAACGGTACGTTTTATCAGCGCCTTGCAGCTTAAAAAGTTTATGCAAAGACTGGTAATTTTCCTCTTTTGGAATTATCCTCTCGCTAGAGCTCAAAAAAGGACGACTGTCTTCTCCGGGATCCCAATTAAATGGTCACCTTTAAATCAGCAAATTTTATAAAGGTAGACATTGCAAAACCTTTTTCCCTCCTCCATTGTTCTATTTTAGCTGAAGCAAATTGTTAATTACTGTACAGATTTCAATCGTCCACGTGCAATTAAATAAATAATGTCAAGAACTGGGTGTTACGCTGTTGCTGTTGTTTATAACGATTTAAATAACCTTTTAAATTACTTGCTAATTACACGTCCAAGCGGAATATCTATTCCCATACGGGCCCCTTTTGCTAAGGTCACCACGAATTAGCCCTAATATGTTAGAATGCGCTTCTAAACTATGATTAATGTCAGACAGGCAGTCGGCTTGTGACCGGCTTTGACCCCACTACTCCCACTGATGTGCCCACGTTCTTAGTATCGGACACCTCAACCGCCCGCCGATGCAGTTTGCCATCCGTATAAAACTGCCCAATAATTTGTTCATTATTAATTGCTATAAACCAAGATCCAAGATTTACGGTTATGATCCCTCGGCTAAATTAAATTTCAATAAAACCGATAATGTTTTGTGCGAAAATTAAAATGCATGTTGTTTGTAAAATTTATTTAAGTATAGGTATACATAGAATTTTAATTTTGCGAAAAGAGAGGCTCGGTTTAATTAAATGAAATTCTTTTATGATGGAATTTAAATATTTTTTTTTAACTTTAAGTAATTACTTTAAAAAATTCCAAAAAGAAAAACAAATATTACAGGAAAATTTATAAAATCAACTATAAACACTTTGTAAATTTTAATTTTCTTTTGGCCGTAAAATTAATAATTTGTTGGTGATAAAAAGTGTGCGCGACATATTTTCTGGCTGCTTTCGTCCCCAAGCATATTTTGTAGCGGCTATTTAGCAAAATAGGAAAACTCAATTAAAAGTTTTCGAGGAGACAGAGAGATAAAATTAAATTCGCAAAATATGAAATGCGCGATCGCGCGGTCTTCGGATTAAGCAAATGTTTTTTGACAGTTGCAATCGTGGAAAACGTGATTGCCGCCCCTTGTGGTACCGCAAAACGGCTCTTCGCTTTTTCGAATTTTGTCACCGTGTGCAATTTAATTATAAGTCTTAACTTTGATTTAAACTGCGGTCTGTCTCCCATTATTAAAAAGTTTTACGTGATATTCGAATTCATTTAATTACTAATTAAATTAAGGGGTGCACCAGCACGTGTCAATGACACAATGACACTTGTCGGGGTGGTCCCGTAGGCGAATGGCACGCGCCCAAAAACTACCTGACACCCCAAGAGGTTGGAAACTTATCCGGTAGTCTTGCATCACACAAAAGCCTCTTCTATGAATAGACCCAGCCGTAAACACAGCACCTTTGACATGTTTATTTTGGACTCGTCTGTTGTGCGGTAAATTTACTGAACTGGAAAAATGTTACAAGATGTTCGTCGAAATTTTGGCCTCTTGCCAAATCATAAGTATTTAGTTATTTCATACCACCTATGTTGATTTCATCACATTGCTTAAGGAGGGTTTCCCCCTTGTTAATGTGCACCCTTAATATTAACATCGTGTTAGCCAAGTCTAACATTTTAAGTATCGATCGGAGTACTTGAAATATTTATAGGCACATTATTATAACGTAATAAAATTGATTTAAAAAAGGGACTGGCAATAAAGTCCCCCGAATGAATAGTAAATCCGCTTAGCAGTTTGTCGTATCGGGCTTACCCTGTGTCCCCCCCTAGTCGCGATACATCATGCACATCATTTTCAAATTAAACAGCAATTGGAAATGTCGCCCTATGCAAATGTATGGTAATTCGCGTGACGCTCAGCAGAGGTCGCAATAAAGACACATTGTAACGCTGCGCTGCCGGACGTTATTGCGTCCAGATAACGTCGACGCCATTCTCTGCTGTTATATTCAAAACTAGTTTATTAATATAAAATGTATAAAGGCCGCTATTTATTTAATGAATTTCCATGTTAATTTTATTTTGTAAAATTTTAACATATTTTTTTGTAAAAAAAACAAGGTTTGTAATTATTTCAACAGAGAAAAATATTTAACCGAAAGTTTTGTAAAGGTAATTATACAATTTTGTAAGCATTTTGTTAATTTCAAAGGTTACAGAATACTTTTCTAATGTTTAACAAATTATTTCGTTGAAAAAGTACACGTGATTTCAGGCAGTCAATCAAAACATTTCCCACTGACAATACGCATCAACTGACTTCAGCGTCTGCATCTTATGTTTCTGATTATAAAAGTATACTTTATTTTAATTCATAACAACTGTCCAAAGTGTTTATAATATATTACCAGACATCGGTTATTATTTTTATTCAGATTAAAATTAGGGGATACAGTGAAGTGGGTTAAAGTTACGAAATACATCACTAAGAGCCAGTTTATCAATCTCTGGTTACGTCCCAGTTAGTCTATCTGACAGTTAAATTTCATATCGTTCCCATTTTGCAACAAATACTTTTGTTACTGTGTCTACAAAAAGGTTTGTAAAATTAGGGTCTTTTGAGAATTACAGGAATAATGGTTGAATTATTGACATTGGATTTGATTATTAAATCTACAAAGTGTTTGTTATAATTACAAACTACTTATTCAATTAGTTAACAGATTACAGTTGGTTGTAAACTTAACAATAATTCATGTGGACCTGGATTAACTTCAAATTTGGTTAATATTTGGTTCAAATTAACAATTATCTTTTTACTGTACGAGGGTTGCCTTTTATATTTCGGGAATGGCCGAACCTGCTGATGCTATCGGACAACAGATATCTGTATCGTTAAGTTCGACCTTTTAGACGGTGTTCTTACTTAAAACGTTTTGACGTGGGAGCGCAATTAGTATTATTAACAGTCACTTGAAAAATTAATGTCGGCCAAAAAAATGGAATTGACCCGTGAACATTTTCGTGCTATAATTTTTACAACTTTAACGTGGATTATCCCCACAATAATGCATCAATGAACTTAATTTGACTTTTGGCGACAAAGTGCCATAAAAAACAAGTGAATATCGGTGGTTTTCCGAATTTAATCATGGCCATGGTTCGCTCACCGACGAATTTCGTGAAGGTCATCCAAAATCACTCGTTCTTGCAAAAAACATTGATGCTGTGCGTGAACTGGTAATGCAAGATCGTCATGTGACATATCGTGAGATTGTGTCATCCTTGGGCATGAGTGGGACCAGCATACATTCAATATTAAATGAACATTTGGCCGTCAGAAAAAATTGTTACCGTTGGATCCCACATAATTTGAAAATCGATCAAAAAAAGGCTCGGGTCTAGTGGTCAAAAGAAATGCTTAAAAAATACGATGGCGGAGCTTCAAAACATGTTTATGACATTGTAACAGGTGACGAATCATGGATCTATGTGTATGAACCTGAAAGTAAACAGCAGTCGACTGTGTGGGTCTTTAGAAGCGGTTGATGCGTTGAAAATGCATGTTTTGGAGGTGCCTTAATCGGAGTGAAAAAAATGCTTCGAAAATTGGTTCAAGTGCATGCAAAAGTGTGTCGATCTTCATGGAGAATATTTTGAAAAACAATAAAGCCATGTACGATGATTAATTGTTGTTTGTTTTCTCTATTCCCGAAATATAAAAGGCAACCCTCGTATATGAACACATATATTAAAGAAATAGCGGACCCCATCTTGGATTTAAAATCGTTAGGGCTGAAATTGGCTTCGTTATAGGATTCTTGATGCAAAACGATTTTTTCTTTTTTCAAGCGAGAACCCTTTATCAAGGGTTAAAGATGACGCGATGGAAGGCCGTTGGTGCGAGCAGTGTAATGCAATCTGAATGGCATTAGTTGACCCACTTTGACAAGCAAATGACGGCCCGATGGGGCGGCGCAGTATTTTCCTGATTGGAATTTGATGTACCGCCACGAGATTTCCTTGATAACACATCGAAAAGCTTTATTGGCATAGTTAAAAAAATGAATGCCGATGACTTGCATGTTTATGTTTGATTAAATTTAAATCAATTACACTAAAAGATACATACGACCTACAAAACACGGTTAAAAATTTAAAGAGATCGATAATGCACTATCACTAGAATAAATACTAAAAGAGTTTATTATAAAAACATGGAATTCTAAGGTGCAATTTAATGACATAATGAAGTCAATTACGTTAAAACTTAAAAGCTCTAACGTTATGGCAAACGCTGGTTTTTTAAAATTTGATAAGCGTGGAAAGTAGTTTTGCTAGCATGCAGCTATGGCAAGGCATTCGATCTCCACGAAGTTAATAGTGTATCTAGTTGAGCAGTTACACGTGTAAAATAAAATGTGAAGCTTCCTATTCAAGACGGTAAAAGGTATCCAATTTTGGCAAACATTTTCGGCGTACAGGGTTACAGTTTACGAGCGCCGTGCATTTTCATCTTGGTAAGAAAAATTTATGAATATTTAAGGGACATTTACCAGTCAAAAGGGAGATGAAAATCGAGTCGGGGTGACGTAATTCCTTTTTTGGGATGCATAATAAAGACGATCTTGAGCAAATTATTCTGAATTTCAAATACATATATTTTTCTATGGCTAATTTGGCATACATAAGGGGTCGTGCAGTTAAGAAATACGTTCGTTTTGGAGTTGCTGCAGCATTACAGGATTTAATAAACGTAATAAAAACTTTCCCTATTTCCCTTAAATCAAACCGGCTCGAGTCATAATTCAAATGTTTCCCATTCCTTGAAAAACCAAAAAAAAAATACTCAGACGTTGCATTAAAAGCACATGGGGGAGGACTTTGTTGCAAGCCAGACGCATAAGTTAGAGCCACGCTGGTCTCAGGCGGAATATTTATATTGTGACGGTCGCGAACGTTACTTCTTCAGTTGCCAGCCCTGCTCATTAAAAATTCCTATAGTTTAAAGCCGACCGAACGATTTACGACCAGTGCAATATTGAAACACTAGGAAATTTGCTATCAAATGGCCAACAACTTTTAAAAATGATGCCAGAGTAAACTTATCAAGTAGCGAGCGACCAACATAAAATAGCTACGTTTGTGTTTATTCATTTATAACGCTGGCGCTGTAAAATGTAAGATTTTACGTGATGTGCTTCCCCGCTTTACGGCCAAATCATTTTATGGATTAGCGCTATGCAAGGGCATATATTTTTCAGGATCGTAATAAAATCCCAGCAGATGCATGCCCAGGCTCTCTTATAAATAATTTTATTACCCCGATATGAACAATTTTACGCTACTAAAGTATATTATCTATTACCAAAGTATCCCAAGTTTTAAATCCCAAACAATAATATGTTTTATCTCAGTTTGTGTTGCCCAATTGGTTCCTACAATAAAGTTGACAGTTTATTATACACAGTAACAAAATATTTGTTAATATTAACCAGTAATATTAACCATTAACATTGTATTATTAACCAGATTTGTAAATATTAACAAGATTTTATGTTAATCCAGGTCCATATAACTTTATGTAAAGTTTACAACCAACTGTAATCTGTTAACTAATTAAATAAGCAGTTTGTAATTATAACAAACATTTTGTAGACTTAAAAACAAAATCCCTTTTATAACAAAAGTATTTTTTGTAAATTGGGAACTTAAATGAAAAGAATTTTGATAATAAATGTTGCCTTCTTAATCAATTTCCTAAACTAACACATACCTACATAAATAATAATAATAATAAACGACTTTATTTAACACAAAAATAACATACAGACAATTAAATAACACACCATCAGTACTACAACAACACTTACTGATGTATTTTGTTACTTTAACCCACTACACTGTATCCCCCAATTTAAGTTTGAAAACCAGTGATGGCATCACACTCGTTTAATAGATATAAGGAATTCAAATAACAATAATAACAGATTTCTGGTAATATATTATAAACACTCTGGACAGTTGTTACGAACACGTTACGAATTAGAATAAAGTAAGCAGAAACACAAGTGGCAGACGCTGAAGTCAGTTGAACTTGTTGATGGGTATTGTCAGTGGGAAATGTTTTGATTGACTGCCTGAAATCACGTGTACTTTTTCAACGAAATAATTTGTTAAACATTAACAAAATAATTTGTAACCTTTGAAATGAACAAAATGCTTACACAATTGCATATTACCTTTACAAAACTAAAATATTTTCCTTTGTTAAAATAATTACAAACCCTTTACAACTCATGTTAATAAATCTGATTTTTATAACAGTGTACGAGCCCTGTCTCAGTGAAGTTGGCCCAACTAACAAAAATAGTTTTTTGAAGATATTTAGAATATTATACGGTATTAATTAAAATTAACACATTGTTTTAATTAAATAAATAACGTTTATTAAATTTTCTACCCTTAAATTGTATTTTTAAGTACCTAATAAAAAAATATTTAAAATTCTCTTATATTGTCCGTAAACCAAAAATTAAGAAAAATTTTTTTTTTTAATAAATACATTTTAATTGGAAACTACCACTGCGTAACATCTCCTTTATGGCTTATTACTGCCTGTATAAGTCTCGGCATGGTGTCAACCAATTTTTGACAATCATCCGGCGTAAAATTATTCCAAATTTCTTGCAGGCGAGCACGCAACTCTAAGACGGTTCTTGCGGGCTGTTCTCTGAGCTTCTTTTTCATAATATGCCACAAAGTTTCTATATGCGAAAGATCTGGACTACTAGATGTCCATTTTAAAAGTGAAATATTATTTTTTATCATCCAAGCTTTCACTTTTTTTAGCGGTATGACACGCTGCACCATCTTGTTGGAAGATGCATTCAATATCAGTTAAACGCATTTCTTCAATTTGCGGTTTTAAGTTATTTTTTAGGACGTAAATATATTTATCAGCATTCACAATTCCATCTACAAAGTGTAATTTACCGATCCCTTTAGCTGACATAGATCCCCAAATCATCACAGACGCCGAAAACTTTACTTTTTTCTCAAGACAGTGATTGTGAAAGACTTCTGCTTTAGTTCTAATGAATCGGCTTCGATTATCACCAACGCAAACTTAAAATCTAGCTTGTTCACTCCATATAATTGAATCCCATTGATTTTGACACCAAGTCCTGTGCTCTTGTGCCCAGAGATGTCTATTTTTCTGCTGTTTTTTGTCAATAAAGGTTTTTCCTTTGCCTACAGATAGTAAAATTAAAAATAAATAAAAATCGTATACATTATAAGCAAACCTTGTAAGTTTTAAACCCAAGTTTTTGAGCAGCTTTATGACAGGTTGCTCTTGAAAAACATTTACTCGTTGCCTGATTCCACAAAACTTTTAATTCACCGTAATTAGCCCTACGATTTCGAACGATAATTCTTCTTAAAGCCCTTAAATTTTTATCAGAATAGTGAGGACGAATTCCATTTTTTGGTTTCTGCGCCACAGATCCTGTAGTTTTGTGCAGTTTAATAATATTTCGCACTGTATATCGTGACAAATTAACAGTTTCAGCGATTTGTGCAGCGGATTTTCTTTTTAAATGCAAGTGAATTATCACTTTTCTTATTTCTTCAGAAACAGCTTTTCCTCGGGACATTATTATTTGTCAACCACACCGAAAGCATAAATATATACTGGAATGTCACTAGCGACTTGCTTACAATTATTTAAATGTCAAATATTATCTTTACTTTTAGCACAGCCGACTTGCATTAAAAAATCTGGCCATCCAAGTTAATGCATTTTTGTCAATTTTTTTGTATTGTAACCAAACATCCAACTTAAAACCAAATAAAATACATACACATATTTAAAAAAAAAATTTACAACATGAAGATTGACCAAGAATTACATATGATAAAAAATTGTTGGCTTTTCATCGCATAAAATTACAAATTTTATATTTTGAGTGGTTGGGCCAACTTCACTGAGACAGGGCTCGTACATGTCTTTCATATTTCCTCGCTACATAGGCAAACCGTTTAGCAAAATTTGGATTTGAGAGGATGTTTGCAAGCATTGCTCGAGCCACAGTATAGAAAGAACATTACAGTCACTCGAGCTATTTATGAATGAAATCGTTTCTGCCAAAACGATCAGAAATCATGTTAGAAGCTCGTATGTTTTGAGTGAGACGCAATCTTCCCCCCACACGTTTTACAAATGCAGGGAGTCAACCCGCTTAGATTGCTGGACTGTCTGTACTGCTCTTTTCTATACTGTGCTCGAGCGGAGTGTATGGCAATAAAACGAAAGATAATACGCATAGTGATTTTATATGTTTATGACCTAGTTTTTTTAAGATTAAAATAGTTGATCCTATTTAATATGTGTATTATGTAGTATAAAAATGTTTGTATTTAACTAAAAATGTGTTTTATATAAACAATTAAAAATTGTTCATAAAGTTGTCGTTCGGGTCATATTAAATCTCTGCATTAGTTTTTACAATGAAAAAAGTAATTCGTGATAATTTTGTTGTTGTAACGTAGCGGACATAAATCAGTGATGCAGGAGCATCCGTAATTGTCAAAGGATGGCGGTGCGGGATAAGAGGCGTACATTTGCCAGTGACAGGTTAGGTTAGGGTTAGGTATTCGGTTGACCTGGAAGCGGCAATATGCCGTAAGCATTCTGGCCGAAGGGCAATCGTCATCTAATAAATCCTTCATCCCGGATTTGGACCTGGGGAACGGGGCAGCCAGCCCCGACAAACAAAACCTCTGCAGGATTATTATTGCCAGATAATATATTTATATGTTAATTACCAAGGATTTGCGGCGTTTGATTAAAAGTGTAATTAAAAAACGAGATACGTTATATGACTTAATTCTTCTAAATTATGATCCTGCCTATTACGTAGTTTCTCCGAACAAGTAACTCAATTCCGCTATGTACACAAAGCTAGATTATGTGCGGCATATTTCATACGACGCGACAGATTTATAAGAGAGAGGATAAAGGTAAAGATATATATATTCGGGATAACATGCAAATATACATCGGGTGTCTTATTTCGAATGAATGAAGCCCGTGGCCGCTAACAAGCTCTCGAATAGATGCGAAAATAATAAAAACTCACGGCAGCTTTTGAATAACAAGAAGGAAAATTACTCCTGTGCCCTAATTCCCCTGTATCACCGAATTTTCGGTTATTACGTACGCTTCTGCGAGTCTTCCCGCTCGCTGATAACGCCACGCCACATAAATTTTATCGAAACTGCAATTTTCCACCGGCTCGAATCCAAAAGACAAAAATATAATTTTCCAAGATAAAGAGGCGGGCAACTTTCGAAACTTGCCACCGCCAAAATTACAGTAATTGAAACTTTGAAATATGTATCGCTCTAAAATACAACGACTTACTCTGAATAATAGAAACTTAAAAAGTTGAAATTGACTCTATTTCTACTTGCACCATCCCCTCTACTACCTCAATATTGTGGAGAGTTTTCAAGTACTGTAATTTTAGGGTTTTCAGAAGAAATGGTTTTCTATCATGATCCTGCAGGGTTGGAAAAAGTTAAGACTCTTATAAATAGGTAAAAGAAATTAGACTTTTAGAAATATAATTATGAGATTTTTTATCAAAATTATTATTATTTAAGTTCCCATTTTCCAACAAATACTTTTATTACTTGGTCTACAAAAGGGTTTGCAAAAATAAGGTCCGTTTTGAAAATTACAAGATACTAATTTAATTAGTTAACAGATTACAGTTGGTTGTAAACTTATCATAAAGTTATGTGGACCTGGATTAACATAAAATGTGGTTAATATTTTGTTAAAATTTATAAATATTTTTTTACTATGTAACAATTTAAATTATTTGCAATTTTTTATTAAAATATACGGGTCAAATAAGTTACAAAATAGTATATTGTGCAACGAGTGGAGAAAATGGTCGAATATGAATGAGCATTCTTTACGAGTTCCACAAATTAAATCAAAAATTAAATAAAAACTCAAACTTTTGTAGACATTATTTGACCTTAATTGTATTGTTTACACTGTCAAGTTGACAGATAAAGGTTTTGGGTTTAAGGTAAAGTTTTCTAAAATTGTTGTCTATGGTTCCAAATATGTAAACAATGTAATTTATTGTCCTCTTTCTTTTTTTTTATTATTGCACTAGTGGAAATATTATTCAACTAGTGTAATAGCTTTATTTGTTTATTGTTTGCGAGCGTGTCTTAATTCCACGTGTGAAAAAAAATTGTTAAAATGAATGAATTTCAATAAATAATTTCGTCGTAATTCATTGAAAAATATTTTTTCCACGACCACTATGTAAAAGTCACATTTCGTAATGGCATGTTGCTTAGAAAATGAATCTTTTCATTGGCAAGGCAAAAACAAATGTAAAGTGACATTTCTGTGTGAAAAGTGACAGGTTTGTGTGAAAATAAATTGACAGCATCGTTTGACATTCGTTGCAAAATTTGAATTGTAGATATTTGTTTATGTTTGTCTAAATATCATTTAGAACACAGTGAATTGTGTTTGTATACTAAATTCTAATTTTTATTGCCTTTATTTAAATTGAGAAGGTAAGTTTATTGATTTTAAGTAACTTATACCTTAAAAATTAAAATAATAAGATGAAAGTAATTTTAATAGCTGTCAAACACGTTTTTAGGTTATTTTGTTTTGTATATGAAAATAATAAAAAATATAAGGGTTGTAGAAAAAATATTGTGTTTCACGTGTGAAAAAAGCTTTCTTTAAGCTCGTGTTAATGCACACTCGGCCTAACGGCCTCGTGAGCAACTTTAACACTTGTAAAACAAATAACTATTACCATTCTTTACCATTTTCAACAAACTAAGCGAGATATAGCACTTTTTGGTAAGCCAATCAGATTGAATGTTAATAAAAATTCTATGAATTAAAGGATGAAAGCATCCTCTTTTACCAGTTTCTCCATACAATTAAATTGGAAATAAAATTCCGAATTCGATTTAATTTACGATATGCCAACCCTGTTTTTAATAAGAAATTTAATATTTGCTTCATCAAAACTATAAATTTATAGTTTTTTCCCATTAATTTTTCATCAGATCCTCGAAGGTTTAAGAATCAGCAGGAATCTCAAGGCTTCGTTAAGTCGCAGACGAAAAAAATTCATCTTTGCTTATGCAACAGCGTGGAACAAAACACATGCCCGCCGCGGATAAACACGCCCACTGTTTGATATAAATTTGCATGGGACTACGAATGTATTTTCACGGTGTGTGCGTGGGCCGTAAAAATAAATGAACGTGCAGACGACGATCTCGGACGGACCGGTATCGAACCTTCTGATCAATTAACGAGCCAGTTTTGAAATCAAATCAAAGGACTTTTAATAATGTTTTTGGTGAGATGCCTCAGGTGGCAGATCGTTTTGAATTAGGACTAATCAGTTTTAATTTGTAGGTCATGCAGTTACAACATCTTTAAGGTATTTAGTTGTAGAGGCGGGAGGCTTCAATTGATATGACTTTAATTTGAATCCACTATAATTATACTTGATAGCAATATACATCGTGATAGTCTTTCTCTCTAAACTCTAAAATGTATTAATTTCAATTATTTACATTAAGAAACATAAATAAATTATAAAAATCGACCAAGATAAAAGATTTAAAATCTGTTTAACCTTTAAACATGTTGATTTATATTTAACATTTAACAATATTAAATTAATTGGAATAAAATAAATATTTAGGTTGCCAAAATAATAACAATATTTGGATTAAAAGTTGTTACAATGATAAACGTTTGTTTTGGAAAGATGCATACCATAAGTTGTCTGGACTTAATGTTTATTTTTACATTATTTTACACACTTTAATCAAACGATAAGGAAATTTGAGAAATTGTATTGAAAAATCGTGCCCTGTTATTTGTCAACGGTGGTTGGCGATCGAACTCAACCAAGGCTGAAAATTTATAAAAATAGACGCGCTTCGTTGTCTCACAAATAAATTACGGCCACTCCCACTTTGGCATTAACTTATCAAATATCCAACATTTGGCTTTAATCAGACTAGTTCTGAATATTTCAGGAAATTTGAAAATATGATGGGCATAAATAAAACATGCTCGCGACACCTAAGCAGGTATTAAAAGCATCAAACCCTAAAACCACGAAACAATTATTTAATTTGCTCGTTAATAATACTAAAGTAGAACAATTAATGGACTTGCTTGAGCGAGTGGAGACGAGAGCGAAGTTGAAACGAAACAACAGCAACAATAATAACCGAAGCGCAGACACACACACACACAAGTGGAGAAATTTAATTCATCTCGAGGATGTCGCTCCGTTCCAAACGGTTATCAAACAATAATTATGCAATGTTCAGATGTAATGAGTTTGTTAACCAGACAGGTTAATATAAAAACTGTGCCAGTTATGTTAATGGATTAATTTAAATAAGCATAAATTATATATATAATTATATGTCTTTAAAGTAACAATAACATAGTGGGATCATTTTTTGCATCAAAGTTTAGGTAATTTCTATCGATTAGCTAAGTAAATTTGACGTCTTGGAAGTTGCCTTCCTTTTCGGATAGCAGGCGCGCAGGGTAATTATTAGTCTCGTTTAATAATCGGAAACTTCGTTATGCTGGGCGGCTTCTCGCTATCAGTTTTACTGGCATCCTGTGAAGTGACAACATCCCTAATCACGGATAAAAGGGGAGGGAACATCACTTTACACCTTGTCCTCAAACTGGAGGCTCTCGACGCGAAACTCTAACCTAATCGCTTTTCAATTAGCAGTTTAAAGATGAAAACAGAAGTTTCTTGGCTTTAAACTCTTTACAACAAATAAAGATTATTCGGTCTCTACTTAAGAAGATGCTGAGCTGAGGATTCATTTCCCAAATGAAAAATGTGTAAGACCAAACTAATGACACTTTTTAAAAACTGGAATGTCTTATGAAATCTTCCATATAACATCGTCGGGCTTAGTTTACCAGAAATTTTACGGTCGCCGATGAAAACTACGGGCGTTTGCTCAAGTTACCCGGGCAGAGAGGCAGCGATTTCTCAAGGAGAAACGTACGAACGGATAAAAAAAATCGCACATAAATCGTCGTTTATATGCAACGGCGGTCTCGACCCTCGGTTCGCTATTGGACCGGCAGGAATACTTTCGATCAGACGGCGCTTTAGTTTCTTGTTACCAGAAAGACATTACCGACTAATGCCGACCGTTTCGGCAAGGTCAGAATTTTCATTTGAATAAAATTCCACGCCGCATCAAAATTCCCATCGTCAAAAGCGGCATATTTTTAGGTTTACACGCGAACATAAAGTTATTTGAAACGTGGAATACATCCGAAACTTTATATTTTGAACGCAACTATTTTCATGATCTGCACAAAAAAGTATAATACTGCGCTCGTTTTTATGAGATTTTTGTGGACGGCAGCGATTTGCAGGAGAAGGATAATCGAGTCCCGACCGTCCGTTGCATTTTCATGCGGAATCGATGGGATTCTTTTTATTATTCAATGCGCGATCGCGAAACAAAATAAACATGCCTTAATTAACACGGGTCCGGCAGAACGTGGCGACAAACGACCGGACGAATACTGAACACAACGTCCCTATCCACAAGCCTGTGTTGCCAAGTCATGTATTCGAGAGAAATGTTAAGTTCAAGGGACATTTGGTCTTTTTTATGAATCTTCATGATGAAGTGTTTTTATGCTTAACTTAATTAACTTCCTGCAGTATTAAGAGACATTGTGGCTGTGTAATGGAAAAAGTGGATTGTTTGACAAAGTTGTCCATTAGTACATTGCGTTTGGTCGTTCCACTTGCATATCCACTTTGTGTGCGTCGCATATAAATAGAGCTCTAGAGTCGGTGTTAATATGGAATTTTCGACGTTAGCCGTCGCCGCAGGTCGTGGTACGCGATTTCGATCGCGGTCGGGACCATAACCATTTTTCAGATAAAACGAATTCCACGTAACAACGTCGGCGGCGGCAAAAGTCGCTCATTTCGTATGTAATGCTGTGTGCGATGCAAATTAGCTTTACACCCAATAAATCTGCCTGTTGAGTTTCGCTGCAGTGTAACCTTTAAATGTATTAATTTATTCAGTTTGTTACGTAAGCGTACGAATTATAAGTCATTGATTGAACAACGATGTTAAGTGAAAAATAACAATGTCTATATATGGATTTTCCATTAGACGACAAGAGCAGGATCTCGAAATTAACACTTGGAAGGTTTTGATTAAATGACAAACATCGATTCAATTTCAATTGAATTGAACTAATGACCGAATGCAATTAATCCTTAAACACATCTATTGTTGCTCATAGGTGTTGTGTTTCTGCGGCTCGCAAAACTTTCAATTAACCAATTCTGTCCCAGAAATTGGAGATCACTACGTGCGAAAATTAAATGCCACAATTATACAAACTACTTCATATAGTCGTAAATATGTTTCGATTGTTTCGCACACCTGTGCCATGCCATGCTATGTCAATTGACGCAATGGTCCCCAAATTTCGAAACAATGCGTCGTCAGGGGACAGGGATACGAATTAGTGGTTGTCTAGCTGATCTATTTACATGTGCGGCCATTATTCCAGATTGCTGAAATTGTATTTCCAGCGGTCTCTATCGTCACATCCGCAAACGAATTATGAGTACTTGAATAATCCACGGATATTTTACGCTTAATAATGTATGGACTTCATAACGCAATTTTGATGGCTCGATGAATTTGTGCCGGCGTGAATACGTTCGCAAATTGCTTTTCATTTCCTTTCTTAAAAGGTCAAAATTTACAATTTTTATTTTGTTTTAGATTAAGTGAATTTTTCTTTTAACCAATAAGAGCAAGGCCACTAGGGATAGACAGACAACGGTCAATAATTATCTTACCGCAAGTTCGCAAACTTCGCTAAAACTTATGATGCTCGAAATATGATTGAACTTCGCCTGCTGATCGTCCTAACCGGAATCGACAAAGTTTGCCCGTTACAGCGGGGAATTATTTGATTGATCGTACATAAAACATTAAAATTGATAGACCATTACGATTATATTAAATTACTTCTGCATCTCCTCTTTTTTGCAAAGTGTTTGGAATGGTCCGACAAGAGCCCGATGTAAAATATGACGATAACTCTCGCAGCGAACGGACCGATTCCGGTCAGGCCCGGAAAACGATTGTGTGCGAACCGGGAACATTAGGTGCGAACCGTCGATGAGAGTATTTATCGGCGACATAATTGCGACTGGCGACACATGCTGCCGAATTAATGTGCTTTTTTGAACGCCCCCATCGGCTAGTTACCCTGCAAATTATCCGTCATGATGTAACTCTTTCGCCCCGCGCTTTATTTAAATGTTTACCGCAACTCAAGCAATTCGTCTACTTAAACATTTTGCGGAAGGAATCGCGGAAATCTTTTTATTAGCCTCATTATCCGTGTTTCTCTTTAAACCGAAAAATTCATAAATATCTTATCCAAGTCGTTTGTAGTTGTTTCCTTTGACCCGTTTCTGTCCTACCAACGGAATTAATTCCATTGCTTGGGTTGCCTCTACTAGAATATCATAGAGACGAACTCGGCATAATGATAAAAAATCACCAAAGACACAAATGGAAAACGAATTACGTATTCCGTATTACCTTAAAGAATAAAAAGCCAATATTAAAAGTTTCCCGCATGCATCCTTTAAAGGAATCTGTAAATTACTGTAACTATTTTTCTACAAGCGGGCGTAAAGTTGCCACTTTTCGCACGCATAACCTTGAGTAAAGTTGCACTTTTCCGCACCCTTGTAGAACAAATGTTAAGTTAAAATTGGAAACTGATAAAGAATATTGCAAGATTTCCTTCAACATCGTTTAAAATGATTCACAAGTGGTTTACTGCTTTTTGTTGTGGCCGTACAACCACAAGTGTTGTCAAACGTTTAGGACGCCCAAATGTGGTTACCACACTATAATTGGTTGACAATATCCATGACCGTGATGAAAGATCGAAAAGAAAGTGTCCGCGATAGTAGAAATGCATACGCGTGACAACTTTAGAGGCAGGTTTGACGATGTTTAAGAGTGCTAAAAAGGAGTTTTCGAGGCGTTTCATAACAAGGTTTTAGCCACAGTTTTTCGGGATGCAGAAGGCAAAATTCACATCGAAGAGAAGAACGAACAACAGTAAATATTATTCCAATTCATTGGACCGTTTCAACATTTGGCGAAAAAGAAAGTTCTCTTTCACCAAGACAATGCAGGGGTGCACATACGCATATTTGTGATGGCCAAAATCCATAAATTATGCTATGAATTGCCTCCACATCCACCATATTCTTCAGATTTAGCCCTTTGCGACTATTTCCTTTTTCAAAACTTGTCTCGGTGCAGAGATTCAGTTCCAATAAGGAGGTTGATCGATAAAGGAAACGCCTATTTAGCAGAGTTGAAAAAAACTATTATTCGAATTAGGTGAAAAATAAAAATAAATCGGTTTTTTTTGCCGTTAATAATATTTGTTTGGTCATTCTGACCAGATTTATCACTTCGCCCTCGTATTTCATAGGATTGAAAAAAAAATATTATTCCCAGCACCCAATTGCGTATCATACCGTTTCCCTCATACAGTTTGGTTCTACAGTAGTGAGAGATTTTGATCGATGCTGCGGCCAGCGAAGTGGACGGCTGGGTGTCGGAAGGGGTGCGGCGGGTCTCCCGAAAGAACCGGGGCCTGATTGATGTTTACAACCTAGTTGGGCACTTATTTACATGCCCTGACGCTCGGCAGACGTACACGCGTCTTGACGCTTAATTAAATTCGGGAAATGGAAAGTACACTTTGTTTTGCCAGACCTTTATAAATTTCCACCAGCTGAAAAGGTTTTGATAATTCGGAGAGATGGTTAATTTAAAGCAGGGCTTAACTAGGTTTGAATTAAGTGATTACTATTATCCTTTTTTAGGCATTTATACATATGAAGACCGACAACGTATTTTAAATTTTGTCTTAAAAAAAAATTAAAGAGGTTCGGGTGGTACATTGCGAGGAAGGGGTAAGGGGAGTTGCATAAATAGCGATAGGTATCAACTTGCAAAAACAAAATTAACTTTGTTTCGAAGATTTTTTTTCTCGTCTGCACTTATAGTAATTGGCATATCAATTTTTGTCAACATTCACAACACAGTTTGGCAGTAATAAACGATAATAAACCGTGTAGTAGTTTTTTTACTCGGGAACCAGACTGTCAATCTTTCTAAAACTTTGTCTTTTAAGTAGACTACAACAACCTAGAATGTTTTTAACATTTTCTCAAAGCGACTAATATCGTGCCCGAACCTCCTTAAGGAATATTTAATTTGCATTCGCTCTTAACACACTCGATATTATTTTCCTCTTCTTGTTTATCTCGGCGCAAAGTAAATATTTGTAAATATCAAAAACTCACCCACTTCAACTTGTATAACCGAACAAACTTTACTGCGATGGATTGTGTTTGGTTACTGACCTGAAATGAGAAGAAAAAAATAAATCAGTATTAGATTTTATTGAAAAAGTTTGCGGGGAAAAGCCGTAGGCCAACGAGCACTCGTAGCGAGCATACCACAAACAGAAATAACATCTAATTTCACTCGAAAAATACAGAGTTTAAACATTAAATTTTCTTAGTTTCTTCAAAAACTCTGGCGAGGTGAAGGTTCAATTATTTCTTATGAATATTACCAGTAATGGGCCAAGAAAGTTTATTGAAGAAACTAAGAAAAATGTTAAGCCCGGTTGGGCTTATTCTAGATTCCTTTAGGCCATATTAGTATCTGTGACACAATTTGCCGTGCATTCTTAGTTGCATAGTATGTACCGATTGCGGCAATCACGTGATGTTCTTATATTTCGCCTCTGTTGGCTTACCAGCGTAATATATAAGCACAGATATAGGCCGAGCGAAAACGCCCTATGCTCAGTTGACGTAATTTCGTAATGGTAACGCCCTTCAAGTTCAGTTTAACACGTGTTTGGCAAAGCAGTCGCGCGTATTCAATATTTACTTTTAAAAATGTTTGGCTATTTTGTTCAATTTTAGTAAACAAGTACCAACGGCTACGCTCACATGCGTCGAGCTTCGCCAAGTTATAACGCGCCGCCTGTATTTTTTTTGTTTTGGGTGTGTTTCACTACACCAAGCTGCCCGACACTGATAAGACCCAATACAGGTCGAAACAGCTGTTTGTCGTTATTTGAAGTTGGTGGAACGCACTCAAAACAAAAACTCTGGCAGGGTTCAATTCTTTCTTACTAAGAGTTTTATTTTACCGTCTAAGCGTTATTAAAATGAATCTGTCTCTTGTTTAAAACATACATTTAATTAACTCAGTAACCCGTGTAAAGCTTTTTGCTTGAGTACCTGTCTTTAGCATATGACCCGCCTCAGTGGCACTCTCGTTTTTCAGCATAATCAAGTTAATACAAGTGTATTTATGATTATGTCGGGTCGGCTACGCCTTGCTCGTCGCGAAGCCCACCTCGAGAGCGCGGGCACGATCTCTAAACCGTAATCGTGATATAAATGTGCTCTTCCCGGCTACAAGCATCCCTTCGTTATGTAAGCAAATACCTTCGAACTTAAATAAAGCTTATATTTTAAGTAGAAACAGCGACATAAATATGCAATCATCTCGAGTTATTCTTCTGTCTAACCCTCCCCTGCAATTTTACAAATTGAAATTAATAGTTGCATGAGCGGGATCCGAGAAAACTGGAAACAAATAAAGGGTAGAATCGGAATTACTGTTTTTGTTATTTGCTGGAATAAAGAGTGTAGAGTGTAGCTTCCTTTCCTGCAGCAAAGACTTATCGGCACATATATAAGAGAGAATAAGTCAGCAGCAAAAACGTTTTATAGGCACAATAGTGTGTGATTAAGAGGCCAGGATTTCCAGACAATTATTTTGTGAGGCGAGATTTAATTGCAACGTTTCACCTTGACACAGTAGTTGCAGTAAGTAAGTTAAGGAAGAAAATTTGTGTTTGTGCTTTCCAGGTGGATTGAGCGTGGCATTATAAGTGTTTGATTTAGCGTTTCGACAAGTAATTGCTGGGTTTGCCGTTCAGTTCATGCATACAAATCAGCTGGTGGTTCGTACGTACGTAACAATCGAAGAGAGTCGGTCGGTCTCCAGAACAAACATTTTCGCTATTCGCGCAACGATAAGATTCAATTAGTTTGGTGCTAATTGGATTGCAAGGGGACCGACGGCTCTCCCGTTTCGCTTTCACTGTTTGCCCTGCCAGGGCAATGATTTGAATATAAGTAATATTTAACGGGCACTTCTCGCCCCTGGGCCTTTGGTATGTTCAAGATGACGGTTTATTTGCTTTGTTGTATTTGAAATAAACCCGGAGAGTTGCGCGTCGCTTCATTCATAGTAGTTACCATCGAATGCATAAAATATTTTTCGAAACTCTTTCATTGGTAGCTTGTATATCTTTAAAGCTGTTTTTCATGAGGTGTCCTGGGTTATTTTCCAGTCGACTGGGTCCTTTTTTTCGATAGCGAAAATGCATTTATCACACCCAAAATACACAGCGTCGCGGCGATGTAAACACCGCAGGACCAGATTTCTTCACTTGTCGATCAGTCAGTGTCATTCTTGGGTAAAATACTTGCGAAACCTAAACGCTAAATTGCGTTCAGGCATCGAGAAGTTACATAGACATAAATCACGATGAAACACGATTTCAATTTACCCATAAAAAATGGTGTTTTTCTACACATATGCTCTATGCACCCCTTCGACGGATGCCACTGGTTTTATTGATGGATCGATGCATTATTCCGCGCCACAAATCTTGAGGAATTTTTAGTTGAGCGTGAATAAAATATGCGAGTTTTAACAAGGTAACTATTATAAAAATTAGTTTGTTAAAATGAGTTAGTAGTTTTTAATTTTATCTTGTAAAATTTTAACTCAATTTTTTGTAGAAAAAAAAAAAAAAAAAGAAAATGTAATTGTAATTATTTTAACAAAGGAAAATAATTTACCGAAAGTTTTGTAAAGGTAATAGCAATTTTGTAAGCCTTTTGTTATTTTCAAAGGATACAGATTATTTTGTTAATGTTTAACAAATTACTTCGTTTAAAAAGTACACATGATTTCAGGCAGTCAATCAAAACATTTCTCACTGACAATGAGCATCAAGTTTAACTGACTTCAGCGTCTGCAACTATTTACGCACTCGAACTATCTACTTCTTTTAATCATTTTACACAAGTGTAAAAAGTTTTTTATTAACTAAATAAAACCATGATAAAAATACCTTGTTGAAATATCAAAAAATAGCAGTAAAATGTCACTATGCCAACACGAGAAACAAAAGAATTCACGTTTGCGGAGACAAGTCAAATTGAAATTTTAAATAATGTTTTCGGTGGAAAAAGTACGTAAAAAACTCAAAAAATTCCAATCATGCACTTTAATTAGGTTTTCATTAAAGAATAAACATATTACAAAAAAAAGATAAATAGTCAAAAAGCTGAATTTTGGTCTTCCACTAAAAAATTCGCCATTTCTCCATTTTCGACCAGTAAGTGTTATAGTAGTACTGATAATTATATATATAATTTTATTGTATAGGAAATTGATTAATAAAGCAACATTTCTTATCAAAATTCTTATTATTTAATTTCGAAATTTTCAACAAATACTTTTGTTACTGGGTCTACAAAAAGGTTTGTAAAAATACGGACCTTTTTGAAAATTACAAGATAAAATGGTTAAATTATTTATTATTAAATCTACAAAATGTTTGTTATAATTACAAACTACTTATTCAATTAGTTAACAGATTACATTTGTTTGTAAACTTAACATAAAGTTATGTGGACCTGGATTTACATAAAATCTGGTTAATATTTAGTTAAAATTAACATATATTTTTTTACGCATTGATCTTAATGAAAACAAATGAATCTACAAATTACAACGCAGCGTTAACATTGTTTTGTGAGTGAGAAGTTTTGATAAATGGATTCAAAAAATTAACAATTGCTGCAAGTAAATACTTCGTAAAAAACATTGTATTCAAATGAAAGCAGTTTGCGATTGTTCACCTAGTTTGCGTTGTGCGGAGTTTAAATATTAAATAATTCGGATTGGGTTGTTATTTTTACGAGGAAACTTGCTGGCGGCCGCTTCTTCCGGCCATAATGCAGGGGTACTTAATTAAATTCCGCCCCAAACATCTTGTAAAACTTTGTAAACTTCTTCAATTATTCTCCATAACACTTAATAAAGTGGAGGGACTTCAATACATAAGTTATAATACGTCGTCGGCGTAGTGGTGCGGGTGGAGTAGAGAGGGGGGATAAGAAGTCCGAGCGGACGGAGCAAACAATGGGAATGCGCTTCGCCGAGCAATAGAAAAATAGAGTGATATTGGACTGTTAACCGTAAGTCCATAAGTTTGCTGCCGAGACAAATGACCGTCGAATGTTTGGCGTTCGATCTCGTCTTGGATGCTCTTCTAATTTTCAAGCTACGCCTTTAATACACTCTCCCGGATTTTCTGCTTCCGCAAAATTCCATTCGACAACGACATATCAAAATAAAATGCTAGTAAAAACTACAACTGTTATTTATCTTTTACTACTCAACACCACACTTTAATTAAAACTTTAACCAGGAAAATCTTATATACTAAATAACTGTCGTATTTATGAAGACTTTTTCGATTGGTGCAATTTGTCGGGTCATTAGTTTACCCCCTGCACGTAATCAATTTCGAATAAACATGACAAATGATCTGTCAGATTTCAGACACATCCCCCGTTGTCATTCATTTTTTAATACCGCACCAAAAATTATATTTAATTAAGAAGATTAAGCGCCATAATGCAGAGCCTGACTCTCTCATCTTTGACTAATGAATTTGCGCCTGGAAACTTCGAAAAGTCCTTGTAAAAAACAAGCAAAATTTAAATACGTTGTCGATGCAGAATATTAGAATTCATCGATGATTGATTGTCCTTACCTAATAAATTTGAATTTGAATGATCTTGCCCTGTAAGTTAAGGTGGACATCGTGGTAAACGACAATGGAGTTAATTCACAAACGAGAGAACAAAGAAAGAAATCCAATTAAACGCCAAGCTTGGCAAAAAGACAGTGACAGCGAGGTGGGGGGTGAGTTCGGACGTTCGACCAGAATACAAATGCGTTGGGGACGCACTGCTAACCCTACCGCCTACCAAATAAAAATAAATATTATTGTATTTTTCTGCGAATATTACAATATTAAGTGTTAAAGGAGTTGGATTAAACAATGTTAGATACTTTTATAAAGTTTTGCGATAAAATTGACATGTACTTTAAGGGTGATTGAACACGAAAGTTTATTTTTAATATCGTGTACAACAAAGTTTTTCCTTCGCATGACAGGAAACTTTGATGCGAGCTTCAAATAATTTAGGAGGAAATGCTGGAATGATATGCAATAAAGATGAGAATATGACATGCATTACAAACAAAACACACAACTAAAATAGGGAATTATGAGATTATTTACCATATGAAAAACGACGGAGGGATGGTGATGCGGAAGAAGCGTAATATAGGAAGCAGCAGAGGCAAGGCAGTATGACTCGTGTTCTTGAATATGTAATCTTTGCGAGGGTAACATATAAATCGATACGACACAAGTTTTGACGTTGGAAAAGTTTGAGACCCCGATCTAATAGAAGTTTCCAAAATTAATTCAACTTCGGTAAAAATTCCGTCCGCAGGATAACTCGCTAATGAATTTCCCGAAATTCCTGAGAAACATTCTTTTTCATTCATATTCCAAGGGTGGTCGTTTGATGTCGTCTTGTCGACGCTATTATCTGATGTCGGCTTCGTCGCGAGCCATAAAATATAATAAGGCCCAGGCTACGACTATTATTTTCCATGTGCCTTACCCCAATATCACTCGGCAAAGTGCCGTAAAACGTAGATATGGGCCGCAATTACTTCGTTGCGGTGTCAAACGTATTGCCTTTCCTCTTAACGATAGCCAAGATAAAAACACCGATTTTTTTTCTTTTTCGTATCGTTTTCAAACCAATCGCAATTGTCTAATGGACTAACTGCAGGCTGACTGATTATTATGCGGACCATAAATCAGGCACCCTGCAAAAATTTAAAAAAAAATCCCTAATACGTGTTTCATTAATCTAAACACGCAGCGACCAAGTCTTCAGTTTTCGACGTAACATAAGTCTTCATTTTCTCCGATTTCGCACCCCCTTTCATCGGCTTTTTCTTAATTGTCTGCATTAATCACTGTTACATCGTAAAACATGAATTAAACAAGAAAATTAAAATTAAACGCACAAATTGCCTTTTCATCGCAACGGAGAATTTTCATTGTATTTCTCTTTTAAAAAAATAAAATATCCATTACAAACTTACAATCTTACTTGAATATTTAAATGATTTGCTAAGCCACACACGTCAAGTTAATTAAATCTTTGAACTGTGATAAATATGCGTTTATTTATTAAATAAATGTTAATATTATTCGTCGGTAATATGATTCCATCTATTACACAATAATTGTATTCCCTGGTTTCATAAAAAATGCATCTACGGCGTCGATTAATTCAGCATTTGAGGCATATCTCTTCTCAGCTAACGATTTTTTAAGTTTTGAAAAGCTCACAGGTGGCCAAACCTGGAGAATACAGCAATTCCCAGCCTAATTCCTTGATTTTTTCAATGGCTTTGTTAGATGGGGAATTGTATTGGTAAAACATGATTTTTGTCTTGACGAAGTTTTTTATTCATTTGAGATGCCTACAGTCCTAGCAATCTCACTCATTTACTCTTTAATATATCGGATGATTTCTGTAATGGCCAACTAAAACATTTTGCATAATTTTTCGATGTACGACCATGACGAGTTTCGGCAAATTAGTTATTTTGCCCCAATGTTATTAAAAAGCAGTGCTTTATAAAGACACGACATTTTAATAGTTTTTTAAAAATGCTAAAGTTGCTTATTAAATCAAAACTTGTTGACAGATCTTTTGGACTTATTAATATGCCCTCGTAAAATATCACTTTAACCTTGAGAAAAGCACCCGTCAGTCTAAGAAGTCGTCTTCCTAGTTACTTAAATAAATATCGCGATAAAGGAAACTGTTTTCTCTTTTTTAGTTTGTTTTCTTGCAGCCATCCATTCATATGTTAATACAGTCAAGAGAGAAGTTCTAAATTGACAGCAGCGTAGAGAATTTATGCGGTAACGCTGGCACGACGTCCTATCTGATCCTTTGGCGCAACAAACTTGCACTTTATACGAAATTAATTACAAATTCTATAACCGGATTCACCTTAATTCTCATCTGTACCAAAACTAGTATATGTGCCAGACGATATCGTTTTAGATAGTAACGCATGTCCTTTGCTCGGTAACAAAATAATTTAATTAGATAGTTTCTTTGGTTTAGTGTATGACGACAAAAATTAACATAAGCTGCAGTGCGGCGGCCTTTTCTGCAACTTTATAATGCAATGCCAACTATTCGAAAAGCTCACTTATTCCATACCGTGATAAGAATCGTAACTTATTTGGGGGACTTTGTAGGGGCGCGCACTTTTACCCTTACATTAGCCTCCAAGTTCCGCATACAATGGTAAGCACTAAGTTTCGAATAGTTTTTCCGAACATGCAAACAAAATAAATTTGTTTCACTGCAATACGTTTGTTTGTTAATTAATTAGATATATAATAGATAGCGTAGGTCATTTCGACGGCAATAAAAATAAATCAGTTGGACGAAATCTTATCATACGAAGCATTCGGCTTGAAAATATTGCGGCAGACTATTGGGTTGGATCAATGTCTGTTGCCATGTTGGAGGGCATGGGTGTTATTACACACCACCACCAGCAGCACATCACATCGATGGCGGCGGCGTCTAGACTTCGGGACGCCGTCGCGGGGCGGCAGAGCCGACCGCCACCGCACTGGGTCATGGGGGTCGGTTCCAGGCACGAACAGAGCGCCAACATGTGATACGCTAATTAAAGAGTTGGAAGCGTTAACACAGTAATGCAGTTTTGTTGAACTAATAAAACCGGGTGAAATTTACGACCGCCTGCGGATTAAAAAAAACGACCAGACGAGGTGCCGCCACTTCAGCTGCTTATGGTAATTTTTTGCTACGCCATTAGGATCCTGCCCGTAAATCATTGCGACCTCCTCTCTTGTAACCGGAAAGTTTGCTCCGGGTAGTAAATTAGCCGCGTGTCAAAGCTTTCCCTCCAAATATATCGTCTTCCAAAGATGCCGGTATTTATCAACAATCAGCGTCTTCTAACGAATATCTGGATAAATACACTAAAACGAGTTCACCAAAAAGTCACAAATCAACAAATTTGATAATTTGTTACAAATTTAATAATTTGTTGGGTAGAGTGAACATGATTAGATAAATGCATGTACGTTAATCCATTATTTTAGGGGTGGTCCACTGGCAGCATTTAGTTCGCGAAAGTAATGACTAGTAATTAAAAAAACGCCATATTGTAAATATATTATATCAAGACCATCCAGTTAAAAAGTGGTTTTGGTATAAGGAAAAAATGCCACTTAAATTTACACAAATTTTATCTCCATCATGAAGACCCTATATCAAAAAAAAGTATTTAATGCGTTCTGTCCACATCAAATTTCGCAAAACAATGTTTGGATATGTCTGATGCTTCCCGCATAACTGGGTCCAATTGTCCATTCTGTCTTTCATTTTGGTATTTTAAGGATACCTTGAAGACATTTAAGAGATCAAAAGCTCTACACTTTCCCTTTCATGGCTTTATTCCGAGTAGAGTTGAGTAAAGCGAAGTAAAGTAGAGAAACTATCTCGGTGACAGGCCGTAAGCTTAGCCGACCCGAGGATTTGATTAAGCTAATAAGATCGATACGGACGCTGCCCGAACTAATCGGGTTTGTCCAATCTACACACGCTACGCTTCCATTATCTAACGCAGCTCCCGACAATTCTGCATCCATGCGTCCAGTTTACGTAATTAAAGAGACAATAAGCTAATTTGGAGCATTTTATTGGACAACGTGTCACGACTGGAAACTAATAAATAATTGTTTATTAAAAAGTCGCTGTGAACAAGCACGGTTGTGTTAATTAAATCGAGCAAACTCAAGTTTATCTAAAATGTAGATCGCAACGCTGTCAGATGAAAAGTGTCGGTTGCAGGTTACCATAGATGGAATTGAGAGTACGTTGTACGAGTGACTGTGCCAATTTAGAGGCAATAGAAAATTATCACCTTATACATGATTTTTATTGCGCAATGTTGCAAATTAATATGCTATACAATCTAGTACAAATGTTCTTCTGCACGTAACAAGATCAATATTAATAGGGTTTTGCAATGACATTATTTATCTCTTTAATTAAATGGTTTATTTAATGTTATATGCAAATTATTAAACTCATGCAATAACACCAATCAAAAGTGCTTGTTTCCATAAATAATAAACTTGCTTTTCGACAGAATAACTGTAATGGATTCATTCTGGGGGATTTTTAATTCGATATGCATAGCGTAGGTGCCTTCGTATTTTTTTTCTGGCAATATTTTATGGACCTTTCTTACTCGCGAATAAAACCAGAGAGGTGAGGTTGAGTCCTCTCTTGTCATAAATTCGCATTAGGTAGCCTTGCTTTCAGGATGAAAGATGATGCACCGTGATCCCAAATCAAAAGGAGTAAAGAGAAAGTTATACTTTGATACAACACTTCAAATTTTATTTTGAAATAACAAAGCCAGCCCCTTTACACGTGCAATATATACAATTGAATAAAGAAATTTAAGTGAAGTAATTAATTTTATGTTATATTTAGATATTCTGGAGGTACTGTGCGTCAAAGTGGATCATAGAATACTGCCGCAAGAGCTTGCAACAACGAATTCATAAATTGAATGCTTCAAATTCTTAAGGAAAGATGATCCGCCAGCCTTATTCTTTATTCACGTAGATTATTATTAAATTCATGCAAAAAATAGGCCGAGAAACGTTTCCATAATCTTGGCTAGAAGCATAAACCTATAAAAATTATACTTTATTTTTTACTTTTACAATGTTTTAATTGTAGCTTAACATACAGTGTGACCCATTTGTTTGCGACTCATCCCTGTAAAATCTTTATTTATTATGTATTTTTACCGGATTTGTTTTAAGTGCAGATCTTGATAAACTGGAATTTTGGAGCAAAAAACGTCATATTTTTGCACAATATCAAAGTAAATTTTATTGAAAATTTTAAGTGGAATTGATTTTGTAGCCAAATTAAAAATGAACAATAATAACTATTTACAAAAATGTATTCTGTGAAGTTATCCAAAAAAATATTTAAAAAAAATTAAACTTATAGTAACATGGTATAAATATTCCTATGCTTAGTTTCGACAAATAAAAAATGCAATAGAAACCTAAAACAACAATAAAACAAAAAATAGAGATTTAAAAAAATTCTCCACAATTAGATTTTTATCACCTCTACTACACAAGAACTACGGGCCAGGGTAATACAAACCTGCGCAAACTATTACTCCAGAACAAATACAAAATTGTATTGAAATAAATGGTGGATTAGTAGAGGTGACGAAAATCTAATTATAGAAAATTTTTGGAATTCTCTATTTTTTGTTTCATTGTGGTTATAAGTTTTTATTACGGTTTTTATTTGTTGAAACTAAGCATAAGAATATTTATACCATATTACTATTAGTTTAATTGTATTGTAACTTGACAGAATAAATTTTTGTAAATAGTAATTATTGTGCATTTTTAATTTAGGTACAAAATCGTTTCGAATTTTTTATTAAAATTTGGGATAGGGTCGTTTTGAGGGGTGGTGAATCCAGTGCCATGCATATTTTTTTTAAATCGCTTAAATGAATTATTAAAAATTTACTTTCAAAAACTGACATAGTACCCCTTGTATTTTGTAAAAATGTGGTGTTTTTTGCTCAAAAAATACAATTTATCAAGATCTACACTTTAAAACAATTCCGGTTAAAATCGCACAATAAATAAAGATTTTACACCCCTGGGTGAGTCGCAAACAAATGGGTCACACTGTATAAATAAATAAATTTTATTTAAGTCTTCATAAAATCCCTTTTGTAAGTAATCAAATTTTTTTCGTGAAAAAATTTGTTATATGCGGGAAAAATCGGAAATCTTTTTACTGAAACGAGTGAAAATTTAATCTCGCTAATTCATTAAAGGTTTTTCTTTCGTTGCCACGTTTAACCGGGCTCTTCATAAATTTCACATCGAGGACACTTCCACCTCCAACATTGTCAAAATAAAAACCTTTTTACGTCAATACATTTTTAACTTCAAATTTTTGTATCCGAATCTATTTTTTATCATCATTTAGAAATCCAGATTATTTCCAACAAACGTTGTAGTCGTAAAGAGAGCATTTTTCCAATAATGAAGTTGAAGAAAGTTTCTGGTGCACGTTTATAAGGATATCGGAGATGAAGAAGTTTTAGCAGGAAGTTGGGACCTGATAAACGCCTTGCAGGATGAGACGGTCCTTTAATCCAAGTTTTGTAATTACAGCAAGGTGCGGAAAGCCCTGGGGTAATCGAGCACTGGTTGACGTACGGCGTCACGACGCTGCTTCGCAGGAGAAAAGACGCCACCGACGGCGTCTTAACTGGAGCGTGACAATTGACAGGCGCTAATCAAAGGCCAAACGTCCTGAATAACGGGCTCCGATATCAAACCGAACACACAGATGCTTCAAACCCATTCGAAATGTTTTGATTAACACTGAATCAAAGTTTTAGCAGCAATAGAAAGCTCAAGTTAAATAGGTTTACTTGCTAGCTAAGGTTGTTTCTCTGTTAATTATTCTTATTTAGGTGTAATGTTGCAGAGGTAAATCTTGTAGTAAAAGACGGCGAGTTGCAATTAAAAACAAATGAGAAGCGATAAAACCAGGCTACGACACGAAAACGACGGAACTGGAGAGGGGAACAACAAGAGAACATCTTCACAGCGAGATTAAATAAATGATAGGATTTTTATAAAATACCTTAATTAAAATAATGAGCAAATTCCAATTCTTAACTGTCGAAATATACCGCATTTTCATTTGCAATACATACACTCGAGTGAAATGTAAGCGGATTGTTGTTTGTATTATGGCGGATTGTCCTAGGCGACGATTCAGTAATGTTTTGCATTTGCTGGTGTGTATTTCGAGCGTTTTAACATAGATTAATTTCTTTTATTTAAAATTATTAGTTATAATGTCCAACACATTGCAAGAGATAATTGACATAATAAGTTGGCCTTTAGTGGGCAATTCTCTACGTCAAACAAGAGACCTTTTCTCAGTTAAAATATCCAGAACGTTCTATTGCGTCAATTGGAATAATAAGAAAAGTTATCCAAAGGTAAAAAAAATGCTTGTATTTTGAGGTGTAAATGTTACAATACTCTCAGAATTGATGTAGATGCGGAGATGACAGAAATAATGGTTTGTGCAATGGTAGAAGAAGATTCAAAGAGACCGGAATTAGTGTTGGCATATTATTATATTTTGTTTAATTATCGTTCCTTTAAATACCAAGTACATCAAGAAATTTTTTAAGACGACGAGTACCTGAGAATGGAATTTTGTGAAAATATGATGAAACGTGCAAATGACGATGAACATTTCATTGGAAACATAGTATTTACCGACAAATCCACATTTCCATTACATGGAAACTAAAGGCAACTAAACTTAAGAATCAGTATCCTAATATTATTGGTCCCTTTGTAATTGGTGGCAATTTGGATCTTCTTCAAAATACAATTATTTCTGAAATCCAAAACATAACCCAAAATTTGGATAACGCTGGGCATCAAAAGGACGGTTGCCCATCACATCACATAGTGATGGAGTATTTACAAGAGATTTTTCCCGAAAGGATAATATCTACCAGGGGCGCTATTCGCTGGCCGGCAAGGTTAGCTATTAACGATTTTTTCCTATGGGGATATGTAAAATCTACCTTTTACCGTCATGAAAAAATTAATAATTATTATAATTTATGATTTATTTATTTACATTTATTATAAAAAGATTGTATTTTAGTTTTGTTTTGAGAGAATTATTTTATTTTTGGTTCAATCGTTTGTTTTTATAAGAAAACACTTTTAGTTAAATGCAAAACAAATAATAAATTTACACCGTTAATTAATAATTTACTGTTAAAAGTAATTACGTTACAATTTAAGTATCTGAATCATTTTTAAAAGTAAATTAACTTAATAATGCTTATTTCGTATTAGTAATCCAGAGCAAACTTTGACTATAGACCAACGTCTCTCGGAGCGAGAGTGTCGGCGTCTCCCACTCTTAAAAATTATTATTTCACTCTTAAAAACCGAATGCGGCCTGTCTACATATAAAATGAAAATAATTCAATTGATAGCAGCATAAAACTTTTTTCGTTGTTTTAAGCTGACAATGACGCATGGGTGCGACACATATAGACTTAAACATGCCATCTATAAATTAAATTGCCGGACGGCTACGTACGACCTTTTTATTTTAAAAGAGCGTCGCCGTCGTCTTTTGCAGACCACACGACGCCGTTCTTGAAGAAGCACGCGACGCCACACATAATTTTTCGGGCGACGCGGGACGCCGTAAAGCAGCAGGTTCAACGGAATCGTTTTGTAGCGTTATTTATTGACGAGGAAGTTAATAATGCGAAATTGTGTCGATGCCGAGGAAATTTATTCGACAACATTAATTCCAACACACATAAGCCGACTAATTTGTTATTTTTTTTCTCTCACAAACTGAATTTATACACCAGTCGAACTTTATGGGTCAGATAAATTTACAAGGACTTGTTTCAAATAAGGAGTCAATTTATCCTGCAGTCGTTAGATAAGAAAGAATTATATCGTCGGTTCTCTATTTCTTTGCGATTATACAACAAGTTTTAAAGTTATGTGGACATTTTTAATGAAGGTCGAAATTGTCCTTTTTTTCTCAAGGCAATTTAAAATTCCCATCTTGGACAATGTCTTTCCCACGCGCGGCACTGAAAGGCCCTGCCTTTTATTTCAGCTTCGCATGCATCCCGTGTATTTGACAAAAGGATAAATCGACTATAAGGTACATACAATTGAATTGAGTAGGTGAACTTTATACACTCGCAAAGATTATCAGGTCTGATTATTGCAGCATATATTCTTAACATTTTTACAGACATTATATAACATTAAAATTTACCGATGCAATGTTATTTAACGACGATCGGCATTTTTAAATGTCGGCTAAAAGACTTTAAAGATTCTGTGTGTGGTTAAAAAACCTGTTTGTCGAATACATCACTAACATAAGATTTGTCTTGTATGCTGTGTTGCCAAAATTACTTACTCTTTTAAATTTTTTTGTAGATGTTTGCAAACGACAACTCACCTGAAATATAAAAAAAACAATTAATTAAATGCAATTCATGTAATATAAAAATAGTAATTAAATTAAACACTTTTTAAAGCGTGGCTACCAAACGAATTAATAATAGTAATTAACTGATTAAGATGAACGATTACATAATAAGATAGGAATTACAATTCCAGCATTATGTGGCAGCCTATTATTATTATTAAATAAAAATTGTGATAATTGTTTTATATGAAAGCAAGCAGTTTCTCTTTATTCCAACAAATTGGTTTACATAGAACAAATTACGGTGATGCCCGACTTTAAAACGTCTCAACACCCTTAGCTTAAAATCCTTTTTTCTTTGATGTATTGTAACGCTTTTCGTGCTGTCAACTAAAATTCAATTCAAAGAAGGGGGAGTAAAAAAATCGCGGGGTCTGCATAACTCTGCATATTTTCCTTTTTTCGCAAAAGTCGTATTTGTAAATGTCACGCTTCCCTTTTGATATTTTCTGCCATACGCATACCGATATGGACCATCGACTACCGGACACGTGTGAAACTAGCACATAAATTCCTGTATATTCATAGTCATTAAATAATTGATGCGAGCTTGTAAATTCTCTTTTTAAAAATGAAAAATTATTATCAAAGTTATTATTATTCAAAGAAAAAATAACGCGAGCATGTAATAATTTCGTTTTATAGGTCTACCGAGTGGGATAATTCACTGGTAAGGGCCCATACATTTAATTTATATATTCCCCCATTACTACACTTCTCTTCTGCTACATTTAGCCGCAATATACCAATCTTTATTATCGGGAATGTGGAGAGAAATGAGAGAGGGCGCCCGAAAAATGAACAACCAATTTACCGGGCACGTTTACTTAAATATAGGAGGGCCATAAATGCCATTAAATCAATTCGAAGTTAATACAGACACATCGTCATCGCACTTCAAGAAGAAGATAACTTTTTCCTTCGAACTAAATGTAACGAATCAAGCCAGATTAATTGCCTTCATCTTCATCATTAAATCTCTCTATCACTTTTGGATTAGTGCTACTGTTTTTTATTTAAAAAATCATAAAAAAAGAACTTTCTTACTTTGACGTATCATCATCCAAGGGATGACAACTTATTTGATGAGACCCTATGTACTCGTAGAGTGATTTTTGGATTTAACAAAGATTTGTCGGTTGCACGTATTAGGCAATACGACATAGTTCTTATCGCAGGAAAATTGAATGCGGCAACGTTGTAAAACGCCAATAAACGTCGCAAATCTCTACGATCGTAAAGTGTGTGCAATAAAACTGCCAGAGTCTCTCTCTACTACACTTTGTGTGTAGGTACAAAACCGGAGTCGCGGTCTTAGACACGTAAAATGTTTATTTGGCGCGAATCAATTTAACAAACTGTTGATCGTCGTATTAAGTCGAAATACAAAGTCGACAAAAACAGCCTTCGACGTTTAATTCGCCAGGGAAAAGGACGGCAAAAAGTTTTATCGACTGAATAGAAATGAGTTGAATTTACTTAAGTATTGCGCCAAAAAAATCTAAAAATAAATATTGGCAGTAAAGCATTAAATCTTCGCGAGACGGTTTTCAATATTATTGCATTAACTTCCCCCGTGTGTACTTTTTTACAGGTAATTTAACTCCAGGCATCGAAATTGCAGGATTTCATCTTGTTCCCGCGCTTTCGGCTGACCCCAGACCGTAAAAAAGATCGTAAATATTACCGGTGCCCACGCCCCAACAATAATTTATTATCGACAGTAATTGAATATTTATTATTCATCGCTGTACTACAGCATAGGAGAAGGCTATTCTAATAGAGACATTGTGCTCAGAAAAGTCTTCGTAGACATTAGTTAATAAAATGTTTTTCAATAGAAGTGGTTTTTTAAGTAAAATATTGAATAATGTATTTTGATTTTCCTTCTTTTAAGAAGGAAAATCAAAATACATTATTAAAACAACAAAGGGCTTCCCTGTAAGACCATAAATACTTGACTTCAACCAAAAGAAAAAAAGTATAATGGTTACACTGGTATGCAGAGATAAAAAGTTCTGAGTATGTTTTGTAGGGTATTTTGTATCCGCTGATTTAAAAAAACATTAAAATTAAAAATTATTTTATTTAGAATTTGATCAGCGATATATTTTATTTATGAATACATGTAGTAGGTGCACCTACTTCAAATAAATCCCACCGAAAACAATAAGAAACATGTTTTTTTATAAGTTTATCATTTGTACCAATGTTATTAAGATATGGAATGGCCCAAAAAGCTGGTATACTGTTTTCTTGTAAAACTATTTGAAATCATTGAAGTTTACGACGTTCTTTTAAGGGCCTCAATAATTTAAATACTTTTTTAAGGATGTATATGAAAATCTTTACGTTAAATAAGGTTGAATTTCAAAACATTTTGCTGCAATAATTTGTTAAACTATATCATATCCGAATTAATTACAATAAATCGTTAAAATATTGATTAAATTTAAAAATTCACGGTTTGACATTTTGTCCCTAAACCCGTTTAATTCGGATTTAGCGTTCCAAATTTGATGTATCACTGCTGTTAATTAATTCCGTATAAAAACCGCCACTAAACGCATAGCTGCAACAATAAATTATTCACCGATGTATTTTGATTGTGCCAAATTTTAAAACCGATACCGAATTTTATTTATATATCAAACGTGAGGGCCATCGTCTAGAGATTTCTATTTTACGTTATTTATTGTTCGGCGCATTATTAATTATTCATTGGGCATTGTTCCGGTATCGTATCAAAATAAATTTTATAACGCCAATTTGTCACTCTTTTCAAAATCGAGCCGTTTTTAAATTCAAAAGTTGTGCTAGTGTTTGCAATTGTCCATAAGATACTTTGTTATTTTTTACCGACAATACGATTAATTTTGTGCGCAAGCGCTTCGCATAATATATTTATTTGTCTATTTAAAGTGTATTTTCTATATAATTTATTAATATTAATATAATTTAAACCTTTAATTTCAAATATGTAGGTAACGATATTTTTAAAACTTTTCATATCTTGTAATTATGCAAAGTCCAAAATAAATAGGACTTATTATTATGAACTACAGAAGAAGCCATCTTGCACGGGAATGTTATTTGACAACTTTAGTAAAACAAAATAAAAACTTTATCTTTAAATATATATTTTTTTAAATCTCCCCCTCATTACGGGGCGAACCGTAGAGCTGATAGACCTATCGGTTATTTAATCTCTTTAGGCGGCAATGCTTCATTAAAGATGATTACATAGTAGCTAACTTTAAAGAGGAATCTTTAAGCTATCGACTTTGAATAAAGACGCGCGAGGATCAAGAAAGGTTGCGAACCGTGTTTTCGCGCCCCCCTCTGAGGATTTATCCGTAATCAAGTAGAAATCAATCCAGGCCCAAAATAAATACTTCCCTTTGAGGAAAAGGCGAAGCGGCCACTTTTTATCAAACACTGCGCTAATTTTCTCTTTTCAACAAATTGCCCAAAGTTTCCACGATATAAGATAAATTGAAATGCAGTTTTCAATACTACTTTTATTTGCATGAACTTTATAATTGAAAAAAAAAACTTATGTTTACTTTGAAACGTCAAATTTGCCGTGCCGTTTGCAGGAGACAGAAAAATGAGATTACATAATGATTTTTTCGAAACTTTAAACATTTAAAATAAATTACCGAAAACTGAAGGTTTTGCATTAACTCGACAACATTCATTTGCAAAACTACTTAAGTACTTGTCCGAAAGATAACTTTTAACATGCAGCATTAACTACAAAATAAATTCCTGCCAAAAGATCGTTTTCATCCACTGGAGCGATTAATCTCGCAAGACAGAATGATAAATTTTTAATGGCACAGCCATGTAAATCGATCTTTATTAAAAAAACAGAAACATAAAAAAACACGCACGAAGCAGTCCACTTTCCTCTCGCAATTCGGGAGTAGTAACCTAAGGAACGGGTTATTGGCTTTATTTTAGTCTTCGCTGTTCTTTTTTTTTTCGCTGCGATACGTTGTCATCGAGTCCTAAAAGGGGGACCAGTTTTTTAGTCGAATCTAAATTAGCCAAAATGGCATTTCGTAGTCGTTAAACGAGAAACTAAAGATCGCTACGGCTAAGAAGTCTGAAAGCGTTGTGAATAAAAGATTTGCTATAACGTGCATCTTAATGCAAATAAACGAAAAAATATTTAACCAAGATGGCTGTATTATACATTCAATCGCAAGAAGAGAATTTTAGTTTCGTCATTACCAATTTTAAACTTGTACATTTAATTCAAGTGAATCTTTTATTACACAAAGAACTTCTGAAACTTTGTAGCACGCGTGATCGTATCAGCCTTTAATTTGGTTAATTAATTGAAGTAAGTTTCTTGTAAATACATTCACACTTCTCAGATCTTATCCAGCTTTTTCTAAAACAATTAAAATAGCTATTTTATGCATACATCTACAAAGCTTCTTCTTTTTATTCCTTATGGAAAAATTATGGTAGAATATTTAGTTCTACGCATCGCCTTTACATCCATTCTACTAATTATTTCCATATTCGTCTGTCCTTTGCCATGTGCTTTGCTTCCGTTCATGTTAAAACTTGTTTTTGAAGTTCTTCATGAATTTTTCTTCCTCATGTGTTATTGAGTCTGCATATTCTTCTTTCTTCTGGTATCTTATAGTGCGTCTCTACTTTTGTTATTTTTTTTTAATGTGTGTCCAATCCATTTACATATTTCTGTCCTAATTGTTTTATCTTCTTCTGTAATTCTGTGTAGTTCTTCGTTTGATATTACGTTGGGCCTGAATATACCGCATATAATAAAGCTTTGAATTATTCCTGTGTAAGTATTCTTTTTGTTTCTACTCCATACATTTAAATGCTTTTTACATCTGATCTGAATATTCTAATCTTGGGTTTTCTAGATAGGATTGATGATGACCATATTTTATTTAGCATTTTAAAAGAGTTCTATGCTAAGCAATGTATATCCTTTTCGTTCCTTTCGAACTAATTATACTTTTTTATTGCCGATTAATATCGGCAACATCTTCGGTTTCGTTATTTTTTAGTACTTTTTTTGTGTTAATTTTTAGACCTATTATCTGGGCACTTCTTTAGCCTTGTTGTTTCTCTTTTATATGATTTTGTTACCAATATGTCAACCTAACAACAACAACGCCGTAAAAAACGAATATTTAATTAGCAACAAGATTCTATCAACATTGTTTGCCGTGCACAGAATTAGCGACTATGGCAAACTATCGGAGACAAGTTTAATTTCTTAGAGTTAAGTAAATTGGCTGAACCGACAGCACTCGTGTAACAGTCAAAATAACAAAGAGTCGTAATGCACATGCCGTGTTGCGCCCTTTTGCTCTCCACCAAAGAACGTTACCGTAATCTTGGAAACTTTGGAAAATTACTTTCAAAAAAGGTTTTACCATACCTAGAACTACATGTATTGGAATCGATGTCGATTAATAATAAATGCTTGTTAAAGATAATTGGGTTTAATTATTTTTCAACTAGCAATTGTATTAAAAATGGTTATACATTTTTAATGCAATATCGAATGCATTTCCCCGAATTGTTAAGAATTAAAAGCTGTGTATGTTGCAAGTTTGTGTGGCGAAGCAAAGTCTACGTAAATCTTGTCTCTGGGAATAGTTAGTATTGTAGTGTTCTCGATATTCGGACACTTAATAATAACCGAGATAATCCTAGTCTCGAGAATTAATGTCCCATCTGTTGCGAAACAAAAACCAATGGTCTTCTGCTGTTGGCAAGTTTGCATGTCGACCCGGAGCTCCCACAATGGCACATTGACTCGCAAACGCTTCTTAAACACCGATACGATGGCGGGAGAGGAGGAGGTGGGAGGGAGGCAAAAGGCCCTTAGCAACAAAACGCGACCGCAGAAGAGGAGCTATAAAGCCGATACAAGAACTAAAAGGAACTGTATGCTGTGGCGAAACGAGTTTGTCTCTTGTGTCGAAGTGGGAGATCAATTAAAAGTTTGTGGTTATCTGATTGTGCGATGAGGAAAATATTGTATCCAGATATGTATTGCATTTTAACAATGCGATCGACGGAATTGCAGCGTTCCTCGCATCGGGATGCTAACCTAAATATCCGTGCAGAATTCCTATTAATAGCGACGGATAATAGGAATGCAGTAGATACCGTAAGATATGGAGGTGGTGGATTTGGAATCATACTTGGAAAACGAGTTGCACTATCGATCTCGCTGTTGCGTCCATGAGGGGAAAATTATGAATCCTTTATTATTTATCCTCATTATTTTCAGCTCGGATGGTTGTTCGTCAAACGCGGACGTCTTTTAAACTTGCAGATCATTTTTAAGCGAATATCTCGAAAACTGGTTTCTCATAAATATCGCAACAATAAACAAGAATAACAATGACAGGTTTTCCTCTGCGTCTCACATAGGCGTAATTAACAGGAATTCTATGGACACGAAAATGATTCACTGCATGCGTAGGAAAATGTATACATAGGATGGCCATAACCTTTGAATTAAATACAATATCATCGGAATAAATATGAAGGCGACCTTAACTCTTTTCCAGACAATTATTAATTAATAACTGAAAAAATTAAAATTAAAAATTAATTTGACTTCCCGTGGGGAAATCGAATCGATGGCGTTTCGATTTGCGGCGTTAATAAAACTTATAACATGTTTAAAGCAGGGTGTAATGGCCAGTTTAATTACAACAAATTTACAGTTTGTCCTGCTAATAATTCCAGTGTAATTGCGTTAACGAATTTACGTCCCAGTTTTGCCGTGTGCATAATATAAAATGGTTCCCCCGGCCCGCCCCCCCGGCCGCCGCCTCGAACGGCGCGAATTTAAAACAAGTGATAAACATAATTACAGGGCAAATTACGCTGCCATGATTCCGAGCGCCATATTCAATTAAGCCTCGAAATCGACGATAAATATGTTAGCAAAACGTCCGGGGGCTTATGGGGCTTAAGCCTTTTGTTCAAAAATATCCCCCGCCATAATAATAATAATAATCCCGTGTTTGAGCACACAAGCGCGTATACATACGCAGATTTGCGCTGTCCAATCGATTTGTAACCCGTGCCACATTAAAAATTTAAAAACAACGTTGCCATGGAAAACTATTTTAATCAAATAAAGATATTGGTCCACTGAAACCCGACGTTTTATACCATTTTCAAAAATATTTATAACAGATTTTCAACCCCAACCCTAACATTTGTCTTCATGACAATTCAAATTGTTTTTTCAAAAACTTTTTTGTATCATCATCTTTTTTTCTTCCAATAAGGATATATGGAAGGTAATAATAGTACCTGTGCAAATGTTTATAACATTGGTTGCAATATAAAAATATTAATAATAATAATATTATAGGTTTTTACCTGTCAAAGGCTATTCCAGCCTCTTTCTTGTTACAAAACAAACCACTATTCAATTTTAATATTGAAACCGACGTTTTTAATTGGTTACTACTTACAGGGCCAAATTTAATCTCCTGGATTTTTTTGCTGCAAACATAATAACCTGAAAATGTATCTTGGCTCGTAGAATTTCTTAACTACGTTCTCTCATAAATGGCATGGCATTCTTTTAATATCGGTTTTAACCTTTTAAATTAACTATAGTAAATTTAAAAGGTTAAACTATATATAGTTTTTACCTTAGGTTACAGGTTTTATGGGTCTATGGTTACAACCAAGGTTATAGATACAAAATGAAGGTAAGTGATGTAAATGAGAGAGAGATAGAGCGCGACTCCCCTACTCTCTCATGTCTAAAAAGAGCATAACTTCTCTTATTTATATCATGATTAAAACGAAGTACCGGTGTTGAATGAGAGAAGCTTTTGGTAAATCTTGCGAGATAATTTTAATTATTCCCGGACTTGCAAGGCAAACTTTGCGAATTGCAATTTGATGATGCATATGTGTTGAAATTAAACGAAGCGCAAGCTGCCACAGAACAATCAAAAGCACGCTGCTGTGTTATTAAACTCCCGACTAAATAATCGTAAGTTTGTAATAACCTCAATTATGACATGTGTACAGGTCGGGGCGTAAGTATAATATGATAATATCAAAATAATTGGATTTCTTGACATAACTTAAACCATGCACCATTTAATATTTAACTTTTAGACTTATTAAAATGTTTCATAATATAGTAAAAAAAGTTTGTTATATTATATATATATATATTATCATGTGTTGACAAGCTCAAAAATTGTTTAATGTCACATTTTTCAATTAAAGAGGCAAAACATTAAGTTAATTGTATTTTTATTCAAAATTAAAATTACCCTTATTTTAGATGTTGAATGTTGGCGTTAAAAAAGTAAAAGGTGCAGAAATTCAAGAAACTCTTTTAAATCATCAAAACCCAAAGATTTACATAACTACTTCAAATCGTTATTAATTATTGACAACATGTTAACAAAAAACAGTATGATAAGCCATTTCTCCCAAGAAATCCTTTTCAGAAGATACTTTTGTTGACCGCGTCACGCATGGCTGGGCACGTCGGAGGGGAAAAATAGGAATGTGTATCTGGAGAAATTTTCTCCACTTTTCGACGTCTTCTGTTGTATCGATATCGCGCGCTCAATCGACTGTAAAGTCCAATTAAAATTGAGAGTGTGCCCTGAGCAGACGCTGCAAGAATATCGGCGATGTCGATGTTCATATCTCAGCGGGCGTTGCACAGTAAGACACCGTTTCCCGCACTTTGTTTTCAACTCGAATCCATCTACGTTTTCGCCTTTCTCATAAGTCTTCTTGACCGTCAGTATCAACATCCATTAGGTTTTTTGTGTGCATCGATTTATCCTACTTTCAACTAGAGTTAAAGATGGTTTATGTTTTGTCGCAATACCGCGTCACTGTGCCAGCAAGAAAAATAAACAAAACTTGTTTTCCGGCGGCATTTACCGTATAATAATACTTTGGAGACAACACATTACAAGGGATAATCTAACGGATAAAATACAATTCAGTAAATGATTAGATTTAAAAAATAAACTGCTACATGATTCAAAGCGTTATCTAAATTTCATTATTCCTGGTACCGTTGTTGTTTTCCTTTTAAATCCAGATTTAGAACAATATTAAATTCCAAGTACTTTGCATATGTGAGACATTAACCTAGATGTAAATGTAACTTCCTGAACAATTTATTTAAGGCCCGGGACATTCATGGCTCACCCCACTTCCGGCCAAAGAACCATCTGCGTGGATTAAATCAATTCGTGGGCAAAAAAGCCGCGCGTTTCTTTTTTGCCGCAGCTGCTCCGCTGACCGACCGGTATAGTGTGTCAGTAGAAAATAAAAAAATAACACAACAAACTGAAATCGAGATTGTTTTGCGCGCAGCTTATTAAATTGATTGCGGTCAGAAATATTGAAAATGAAACCGATGATGAAGGGAAACCTTTCAAATGCCACATACTTCCTTGTTCCATGTCCTGTAGGGTTTCGAGTTTCAGTAAGCGGCGATAATATTTTTTTCGGGTGTCGTTTTTCTCGATTTTTCAATGGGGAATATGACTGGGGAAAAGTTCGATACAATGATCCATGAAAGGATTGGATGTTCGGACATGAATGTAGAGATCGGTAATGCTCTTGAAAATAAGCAATTTCGGGTAAAGTGTAAAGAGAAAATTGCCGCAGGCCAAGTCTACATGCAGTAAACTTTTCATATTTTCTGCAAGAATCGTTCGATTGGCAAGCGCTTTTTTTCTTCTTCCTGCTAAGTGCCAAGCTATCCCCGGGCGTTCGATAATGTTCCAATGTTCAGTCTAACTGTAACACTATTTCTTGTCCATTAAGGTTTATGGACTTTTTACGTTAAATTAAAACCGAAATTAATCACTTTTAGCTCGGACAACGTACCAACCGTAAAATAACTAATTCATTAGATATTGTTAGAAAGAAGCGTGAAATGAACAAAAACATTATTAAATGAACAGGGATCGCACATCAAGCCATAAATTTATACATGTAACATCCATTGCCATTGTTTTCCAAACGTTTCATCAGACACGCTTAATTGGCATCATATACTCAACACAATTGAATAGTCGTAAACCAAGTTCTTACAACCAGAGATGCATCATAAAAACCTGAATTAAACCAAAAGCATTGTCCACGTCCGCAGGGTGAAATGGAAGATATGGAGTTGAGTTCAGTAACTTTGCCTCATTCTAAAATGTCATATTTAGGTATTTAAAATCGTAGTTCGAAGGCAAGCAGACGTTTTTCCTGTCCTATAGGACGCACTGTAGACTGAAGGTAATCTATGTAATGGGTTTTTTTGAAACTATGTATTCGGTAATTAACGTTTTAGGATTCGGCGGTGTGGTCCCTTCGTCCATTTATAAGTTTAATGGCAGCTTTCAGGTCCCACATTCGGAAATAATGTCCCGGCAACGGCGCAAATACGTCCGCATGCATCCCGATAATCGAACTATTACTCTTCGATGTCTCGTTAATAATTTGATGCGGACCCTGTATACGAACAAATTAGCGGCAAGCGATACAAATTTAAATTTTCATGGGTGAAGCGCCGACCAAATAACACGGTTATTTTCACTCGCGTTCGAGCCACGGAAGTATAAATTATTGTAAACAACCGAGATAATTAATACGAGTTTTTAAACTTGTACTCGTATATACCTATAGGCTGTGCAATAGGCTGTGCAATAATTAAATATGGAACGCATTAGAAAAAAACTAGGAGATATTGGTAGAATTATGCACGGTAATATCAGAATATTGCGGTAATTCGTTTTATTTATAGAGAAATTTCGCGATATTGCGAAAAAAACAGGTGGCGTTACATCAGAAGGTAGACACAATAAAGATATTAGGTTTGCACACAGGCAATATTGTCTTTTTTAGTTCCATTCGTTTTCATTACGAATATTTTTTCCGTTTCCCCGGATTACTGGAAGCACACCTTTCTTTCTTTCCTGTCTCTTACCTTGAACGGGAACGCAGAACAATGCGGAGACGCGCCCATGGGAAATTTGCCTCCGACAAAAAAGGAAAATCAAATTAAAATACGACTATGAACCTGGAAAGGATTCAGTGATAGCGCAGCACCGTTGTAAACCTCCATTTCTTATGTACAATTTAAAGAAATACGGTCGCTACGTAAATAAATTGGAAACGTTACGTTTTCCTTTTCAATACAACATTTCAAGTAGCTCCCTTTTAAATATTTTGATAACGTAAATATTGCGCTACAAAATTATTATAATAGACTGGATATAAGAAGGATCCTTTTTTCAATTTTCCTCAATTTTCGCAGCTGAAAATTCTGCTTTCGATATCGGACGGATCGATTCTGGGGTATGATGAAACTGGGTTTGTCAATTTCCTTTACTTTGTTGTCGCCAGTATCAAAATGGATTTGCCAAGATATTTGCAGCGATTGTGCACTAAAATACGAAGAGATAATAGTTTCCTTTCGCTTGATGGGGCAGTTTGTGTCACAATCAAAACCGGAAAATGAACAAAATACCAAACTTTCTGAGAAACCTTCCAAATAATTATTAACTTTAAATGTTAGTTGGACATGGTGTAACATAAAGGTTAGAAAAAAATTGAACAGTGCATTTTTTAGTAAAAACCATTACCAACCAAAGCAATTGCTATGATTTCGGTTATTTTAGTTCCTTTTTATAGTTTAAAACTTGTTTGAAATGAAGCCTTATTTACACTATCATGGCAGACACACGACAAAATATTATTTAGTTAAATTTAATGGAAATATTCAAATATACAGGCAACGACAAGCTAACGACACCACCACCGACCATTACCTTTGCTGGTATTTAATAATTATAACTAAACGACAAAATGGAAAAAGTTGATTGAGTTTGTTAAATAATGTCCAGAGATTTATGCTATGTCAAATAATAAATATAATGCCAACAATAGCAAGGAGGCAATATGGGCAAAAATAGGAGAGAAATTGGAGAATACAAAATTATAATGCATTGTATTAAAAAAGTGTATTTGTCGTTTAAATGTAAACAAAAAGGCCTGATAATGTGAATTAGGCTTAATACTTCTTTTAGCGCGTTGGAAGTAAGAGGCAAAGAAAGTTGCGCGCGCAGCAGGAGACGAAAAATATTTGAGGTAATTTTTTTTTAATATTATTCTTAATCTTTTTAACTTTTGGCACTGAGGTCAAAATTATTTCATGCGAATTGCTATGTAAGAAAACGCTGCAATGCTTGTCAACATTAGATAATTAAAAACTGTCCTTTCTTTAATTTATTTAAAATCGGGTAATTAAAAACTGCACATTTAAATGAAGGATTTGGGTAATTAAAATCTGCCCAAATTCGACAACATTGTATAATTTTGTACTTTTTAACTATTTTTAACTTTCTTTTGGCTACTTTTAATATTTAGTAGGTAACATTGCTCCCTAAATTTTATTTTTTTTTTCCTTATGTTGCACCCTGTATAATTTAATATTGCAAAACAAAAGGGTATTGTCTTAAATACTGAATGAATAGTAGGGTGGGTCGATTTTTGAATTTTAAAACGCCTGTGTAAGGAAAAGTTGTGTATGGGACTAAAAAAAATGTAGGTATTTTTATTTTTTTTTTTAATTTAAAATTTAACCCCCCCGCCGGCCCTTCAAAATTTATAAAATAAAAAAATTCAAAATCAAATTTGCCTGTACCAAAAATGTTTTCGTAATTGTTGTTTATAAACGCAAAATAATATATTTTTATAATTGGAATGCATTAACAGCCCCCGCCCGATTTAAGTGGATACACCACTAAAAATAAAAATGTTGCTGAGATTTCCAAACTGGTAGTTGACAAGGTACAAACAATTTGGTGGAAAGCCAGTTTGCCTACTATATCAATTGATTGATTTAAACCAGCAATGTGTTGCACTAGTTAAAAAATATCACAAACAATTCATGTATCTTAAAAAATCTCTAAAGAAAACAAGTAGTTATGCCCGAAATAAATTACAATGTTTCCAAAATGAATCGAATAAAAAGCTTTTCGATATTTCGACATGCAAATGCAAAGAACTTTCATCGTGAACTTGTGTCAAGTTAAAGAAGGTCCCTAAATTAGAACATGAATTTTTAAAAGATCAGAGAACCGCAAGGATAATGTTTATGGGAAAAGTGGATGCCAAAAGCACTAGAGTTTTAAAGCAAAGGCTAGAAAGAAAAGGAGAAACAGCTTGCTGCAGTGGTTTGAAGTCCGAGGCAAAAACTCAACATAACGAAGTTTTTTCAGACTCATCATCGCAGCAGGATACCGATTCCGATGAAGAATTTAATCCAACATCCTCTACCAGCGCAAAAGACATATCACTTGCCCTACCGTCACTTGCAAAGGTGCAATGATAGCCAGTGCAGTCCTTGAGGATGTTGGTTTAATCACAAACAGTGACACATCTTACATAATCGATAAGTGTAAATTGGATCGCCAAAGAAAAAGAGCTCGGCTCGACTTACAAAAAAAAGTGCAGAGGACGGCAAAATTTTACAAGCCCTTTATTTTGATGGACGCAAAGACCGCACCTTCCACATAAAAAAGCAAGAAAGCACATCATCTAGAAAAACTGTTGTTGAAGAGCATGTAGTTTTAATCCAGGAGCCTGGTAGCAATTATTTGGGACTTGTGACACCTGAAAACGGGACGGCTAAAAAACTTGCATCAAGTATTCTTAGTTATATTGACAAAGCTAGTATCTCTACATCCGAGCTTGTTGCTATTGGCTGTGATGGGACAGTAGTGAGCTGCCACTTCGTCATTTGCTTCGACATCTAGATGGCGATACTAAAGGTCCTGCTTCATTTTCAGGCCCCATTGGAAAACTCCTTGAATCATGTGAGAAGTTACCGGTCGTTAATTACAAAAAAATCGGGACAGAATTACCTAATGTAAACTTAGCAGAACTCAGCACTGACCAAAAATATGTATACCTAATATGTCAGCTATATCTACAGGAAACTGTCCAATTAGTTTAGCTAATAAAGCACCGGGTAAAATGTGTATGCGAGATGGCTCACTACTGCTAATCGGATTTTACGGGCTTATATTGGAACTGAGACTCCACCCACCAATCTTAATATTCTAACAGAGTACATTTTGAAAGTGTATGCAAAGGTTTGGTTTTTAGTAAAATATTCACCTTTATGCACAAATGGGGCTCAGCTGATTCAGTTCTCATGATATTTAAGCGACGAGTTAAAATCTGTAATTGATCCATTGATTCAAAGGAACGGCTTTTATGGGCATCCAGAAAATATTTTAATTTCCATGATATTTGACCCACGCCGACATATAAGAGAACTGGGATTTAGGAAAATTATGAAATTAAGATTAACGGCTAACAACAATAAAAAGTCAAAGGATACAGTTAGAAAATTTTAAATTCCTTCATTTAACTTTGATTCTGAGTGTTATATTGGTTTAATAAACTGGCAAGAGTGCACTATTACAGAGCCTCCACTTACCAAATACCTATCTGATTAAACTATTGAGGATTTTATTAAGACCGGCGATTTTCCTAAAGAAGATCTGTAGAAACTACCCTGCCACACACAGGCGGTTGAGAGAGGGGTTAAATTAGTAACAGAAGCGTCTTTGGCTGTGATGAGAAAAATAGGGATGGTTGGATACGTACATACAATTGAGTCCAGAAAGAAAATGCCCAAATTTAGTACAAAGTCAGAATATGTGGTGAGCACAGAATAATCTAAAATGCCCACATGAAAGGGTGGTTGGGCGGGCAGGGGTGGAAATCGATGGCAGCCACCTCCCCGTGGTGAGTTCTGGGTTATTTTGAGTTTAAGTATTGCTCAAAATAAGCGAAGAGCTGCCTTGTAACAATTTTGTTAATTTTAAACAAATTATTTACATTTTTGGATGTGTGGCGGGGGGCCTAAATGTGCTTTAAATTTGAAAAAAAAAAATTTGAGGACTCAAGAGACCCAAATAAAACATTCCCCAACGCAGGCCTATAATTTTTTTAATATTTATATCTTTTTATTTTTGGGGGCCCGGCGGGGGGTCTTAATTAATTTTGTAAATTTAAAAAAAAATATTTTTCAAAATAAAAGCCCAACCTACAACTTTTCCAACCACAGTCGTTCTAATTTTATAAAAAATACTAAAAAACGACCCACCCTAATGAATAGTACATTATATATAGGGTGCTTTGCTCGCCCAGTACACTCTTTAAAAATCGCCGCCCTTCTCTGCCGTTTGAGAAAAAACCTTAAGCGAAGCATAGTAAACGCATAAACCAAAATTCAATCGTACCAACCTAAATACAATTAAATAAGTTAACTTTTGCGTTGATCAAACGACTCGAGTCGTCTGCTTTGCCCAAAAATTCCCCATTTTCGTATCGCTCACAAGGTAGCGAAAGTCGAATTTTCGTCGCGCCAGTCATGAAAAAGTAATTGTTATAAAAACTTTTTAGAAAACGTCAACTAAATGGACCTTATAAGATTAACTATCTACATTACATTGATATCAAAATTAAAATCGTCCCATTTGATGAATTTTCGGTCGCCCTTAAAAATCCCTCGTGAATATAACTAATTATCGCGCACTCGTTAGTGATATTAAAGGCTCCAGCGGAGAAGAGTCACTGTAGCGAGAGTGGGTAGTGTAATACATCATTTTAACAAACAGCCTATTAATTTTCCAGCGTGTCTTCATGATACGGCGCTTATATTCTCCGGCGCTCTTTTTCCATCTCGTCCATTAGAAAAGCCGATTTATGAAAATTTCACTTTGTCAGACTTAATTATATAAATGCTCTTTCCTCAGATTACCTTTTCTATTCTTTTCTCAGCCGTTGACCTTATTGATTGATAATCATCGCTTAATCTTCACCTTCCATTTGCAGTCGGTCTCCATTGAAAGGAAGAAGATAAAGCCAATTAAAAATTTATCTCCTTCGTAAAACATTTATGCATCGCTTCACGCCTATTTTTCATTTTGTGCAGCGTCCATTACGCAAAGAGCAGGCGATATATTTTGCACAGGTTGTCCTGTAATCTTCGGGTTTTCTTTGAAACGCCACCGGCCGACGTTCATCTTTGACCCAAAGCTGTTTATATCGTGATCCGCCTTTTTCACTGTAAAACCCGTCCGGATTTGTAAGGACGATATACAAAATCCTCTTTTCCTTTTCAACACCGTAAGCGGTACGCAATTTAACTAAATGTTTTCTGCCCCAAATTTTAATTTTATGGAGATCATGTTTAATAAATTAAATCACATAATGATGTAAACAGCCATGTAGCATAAACAAATTAGTTTGATTAAAATCCAATACGCCTGGTTTTCTAATAAATTGGAATCGTCGTGCCTCTGCGTCTATATGCGTCTTTTGCCTGGAAATTAACTTCCCTTGATTCTCTTAATACCTAATTTAGGTTCGTTTGCTCTACCTAATTATTATTTGTTCTTTGCAAACACAAACAACAATGTTTCTTGATGCCAATTTCCTCGGCGGGGATTTAGGCCTTGCTTATTATTTATTCCGCAGCATCATTAATTATAGATTCTGTCCCTGATCGGGTACGTGTAGTACAGCCGCCCGTCGACTCCAAGTACATTTATATTAATTAAAAACAAAAACGGTACGCGAGCGCATTACAACAAACACCGCACAAAGAACACGGCGCTTTAATCAATTAGCTGTGTGGAACATAAGAAAACGCCAGCGAATAAATTTTCATTAGATGGCCTCCGAGTTTTCTAATACCCCCACGGAGCCGTGAATTATTGCAACGGGGTCTTGGATCAAGTGTCGTTCAAACATAGAAATAAATTCACCTTAAAGGTTCAATTTAATACCGAGAACATGCTCGTAAATATAAGAGCTCCAGTGACAATTAATAATGCCAGAAAAAAAAAGGAATGTGCTTCACCTCTATAAGCAAACTATTGAACTGAAACTTCTGAAGTATACCTATAGGTGATAGGAATCGAATTTTAGAGTGTTGTTATTACATATTTCATTATTTTCTGTTACAAATTTATCAAAAATTTCCCAGTTACTGACCAGCTACAGACTAGTTACAGATTAGTTACTCCTTATCGTTTGCCACTCTTCAAACCCTTTCATTTGATACTCATTTCATATTTGATGTTATTAATGTGAAATATTTTTCATGACCTATTTTTCGCTTTATTTTTTCTGGCTACACCTCGTTAAAGAAGTTTCATTTAAAAAACTTGAACTTGACGATGGATTATTCTCAGTTATTTAGAAGCATTAAAATATTTTTGATCTCCTCTTTTAATGCAGTATTTAAAAGCATACTTAAAATGAAGGGTTCGTTGTTTTGTCCATTAATTTGCAAATTTTCCGGCGTCGCACTTTTTATCGATAAACAGACGCCAGGCGTCGTCGCGGTCCTGTATTTACGACAATAAATATGCTAATACCCGCTCTTGCAGCAAACATTACTTGTCGTAACGATTTTAACATTGCTAGACTTTACAGACCATATAAAATAATAAACATTGTTTTCAATTTATATACGTAGAACATAAATAATTGGGGTTATCTGAAACGTCCTCTTTCCATAAATTGTTCAAAAGGAACCTTGCTTGAATTAAAGTATTTGCACCTTAACGTTATTAATTTGATGAGTTGATCTTGATTTAACACCATAGACTTGCATTGACACAATTTGAGGACGATTATGTTAATGATTTTACAAGATCGAGTCAGTTTTAAGTTTCCAAAGTACGTTAAACACCAATATCATTTGGGAATAATTTTATCGCGATCATTACCTGATCATAAGCGAGTGAATGAGTTGGCCCATTTTTCGCTCTGGGTCGGCTCACGTCTTCCAGACCGGCGATAACGACGTCGTTCCCGCTAGATGGCGTCACGCGTGCCGTTCAGAAACACCTATATATGTAAAACAAGCAGGAGCCCTCGATTATCATAATCCTCTACTTCGAGGGTCTTAACTCCCACCCCCTTTTGCTTGAGCCAGAGAAACGGCACATACGTAACCTTAGAGCGCGAAGGAGTCTGGAACGTTTCCAGAGAAAAGACGGGCGCTGCAATTTTATTGCAACATCACATTTGCCGGATAATGGCGTGTTGTATGATAAGTGTTATTGCGATTCTTGGAGGAACTCGAGAGAAATTCGACTGGAATATGTGTGTATGGCAAACTACTAAATAATTAGTTGTTCCAGAAGGCTTCTTATGTATACTTACAGGATTATGAGTGATTGTATCTAATAAAATTGTTTAATTGTTTACGTTCCATGCGCGATATAATTTACTTTAAAGTTGATGTTTTACGACTTTATATCCATATTTAAATTAAGCTGGTGATAAATTGCTGACACATAAACTACATAATTGTTATTAGTTTATTAGTTTTATTTTAAGCTATTACTTCATTTATTTAATTAAATTGCTGCTTACGAAACAACCGTTTAGTAAATAGAAGTAATTTTTTATCGCGAGATATCCATGACTATAGTCATGGTATAAGCTGCATCAAAACCATCAAAAGCAGTTACATGTTTAAAGCTTCAAGGCTTGTTTTGGTCGAACTTTAAACTATCGACGCAAAATATGACTTACACTGTTGTAGTTTGTTAAATTTATTTTGTAAAATTTTAACATATTTTTTTTTGTAGAAAACTAAGGTTTGTAATTAATTTAATAAAGCAAAATATCTTACCGAAAGTTTTGTAAAGCATTTTGTTAATTTCAAAGGTTACAGATTATTTTGTTAATGTTTAACATATTATTTCGTTGAAAAAGTACACGGGATTTCAGGCAGTCAATCAAAACATTTTTAACTGATAATACGCGTCTTATGTTTCTGCTTACTTTATTCTAATTCGTAACGTGTTCGTAACAACTGTCCAGAGTGTGCAAAATGTTTGTTATAATTACAAAATACTTATACAATTAGTTAACAGATTATAGTTGGTTGTAAACTTAACATAAATTTGTGTGGACCTGGATTAATATAAAATCTGGTTAATATTTTGTTAAAATTAACAAATATTTTTTTTACTGTGTAATCGTTTTGAAACTTTTGAGTACTGTTTAAATGGTTATTGCGTCCTCCAAGAGCATTAAAATGCAGCAGAATTAATTTCGGCATTAAATACTGAACGAAAAGTTAAAATCTCCGGGACCAATTACACAAAACTTTGAAAAGAAAGGCCAGGTGTTTTCCAAATATTAAAGCCACCTCGCGCATAATGCATTCAAATCGCATTACGCAAACAACTAAAGGCAAAGAAACGACAGTGGCTCATAAATAATTAATTTAATAGAAAGACTTTTACGAGCTCACACATTCCAGTTTTATCGAAAATCTCCACCCTCCTCGACTAACACAATGAAAAGTGTGGCAAGATTCAATACATTTTATAAAATCGCGACATTTCGACATCCAAGCTTTCGGATATTTCCCCTTTTATTTCTATATTAGGGCGCTGAAAAATATGTAGAACAAGCGAAATTCTCGAAAGGGAAAAGAGCAATACACGTTTTGTAATTAAGGGAAGTCGAAAATTTATACCTGCATCTTAAAGGGGGGTTAAATAACCCTTTGCCCTCGTCCTCAGGGATACACTAGCGAAAGAAAATGTCTTTTTGAAAATGGAACTTCCATCTCACAAAAGAAAACAGATTTAACAAATATTTATTATCAATACTCCTGGTATCATCCAAATACGGTCATAATATTTTTCCCAGAGGCGAAAAAACTGAGATGGGAAAATTTTACATCATCCTAAATGTAGGTACCTTAAATATTTACGAATGTTCTTGGCCGAGGGCTCGGGGGTCATAAAAGTTTATGCTTCCTCGTGTTTTAAGAGTCTGTAAAAGTTTGACGATGGCCATAGTTCCAAGTCCACTGCAAATTACTAATAAACAGTTATGCCAACTTATGAAACCTTAATCCCCCAAGTTAACTCGGTTAAACCATCGTGAAATGGCTTAATAAAAAATATGAGTTGCTTATTTCAAAATAAGATTAATGAGGAAAGTAAGTTTAACACGAATTTTAAAATGTAATAACGTTGGCGACTTCAAAATTCGAAGAATGAAACGATAATTTACATCCCACTTAAAACTTAATTGCGATCGGATTGGGACTTACGTTTCAGGTTGTACGTGGTTGTGCCGGGCACAGAAATCCCTTAATAAATAACGATACAATCGTTTGCGAACACGCACAGTCAGAACTTGGCTAACCAACATTGGAAAATCTGATACGCTTTGACAAGTGACAAAAGGGTTGCTTCGTGCGCCCCCGCCCGTTGAATCTCTGCCAGTGGCGTGCAGAGCCATTTAAAATGGAGTATGCAACAAAATCAAAAATTTCTTTCTTAGCCCAAAAGTAAGCATGGCCAAAAAAACATTTTATTTTTATGACTACACCCGCAGAGCCATTTATAATTGTCATATATTTTTTTATTAAAATATCGAGAAGTTTTCTTTTATTCCTGCACGATTTTTAAGTCCGGGGTAAATCTAACAATCTTAATAACATTTTGTTTTTCGGTAAATGTCATACTTGTAAAGAGCTTACTGTTAATACGTTTTTCCAGACAGTTTACACTGTCACCGCACTAAGAAAGCACTAAAACTATTCACAAAATCTTTCTAACCAACAAAACTAACTCACAATCAAAAACAAAACAACAATACCTTGGTACCAGGTACTAAACTAACTAAACTTTCAAAACAATAATTAAAGCGCGGCGCGTGAAATCCCAATCTCACACAAGAATAGGCATAGAAATAATAATATTCGTTTTCTATGAAAATAATACTCAAGTATTTTTGAAAATATGGCACAGTGAAAAATTATTCTTATTTAATGGCCGGCGGTGCCGGCGTTGTCAGATTTTAGTTTTTAACAAACACACATGACATTTATAAGATATAAATATTATTAAATAATAAAGCTTTTTTAACCAAACCCTGTAATGATACATCATACTCGCTTTCTAACCAATTACTAAAGCATAACAAACAATGACTATCAAAATATTAATTAAACAGAGCACATTTTGGCAACGGTGCATCCAGTGTCTCTTTTCTTTTTATGTATCGTTTAAGTTGGCCGTCTTTTTTCTAAGCACTGCATTTCGCTTGCATAGTAAATCCAGTATTTACGGTATAAATGCATGCCTTTAATTTGTTATGGGATGCCTTTTTTTAATGAGTGTTTGACTGATGTCTTTTTATGATATAGGTTATTAATATTCTAATTGGCGATTAGGATACATTTTTTAATAAAATTATAATTTACATTATCGGAATAAAATTCAATAGAAAAATATACAAAATGTCAAACGTCAGGGTATGCAATGCATTTGTGCTTACATGGTATGCACGCCACTGATCTCTGCTGAGCTCGAATGAAATTTAAATTTTATAAATAACCCACGCCAACGGACAACTAATTAATCAGCGAGGGAACATTTGCATCATCAAGATCTGTTTCGTTGGAATTGCAGGAAATTAAATTATTCCGATTTTGATGGGGAAATTTAAAGGTAAAGGTAATAAAGTGATAAAAAGGTTTAGTGGTAATTTATTAGTTAAAAAGGTCACAATAAAAATGGGTTGTTTGCGCTAAGCGGGGTTAATTCGGATAATGGGCCATGAGGCATTCTAAAGTGTAAAAATTATAAGCCTAATATGGAAATTTAATCTAGAAAATGTCGCTTGAATAAGGAGCTGGGCGCGGAGTATCCGAAACAAGTATACGCGCGACGGGGAAAACATTTTTACAACTTCATTAACGCGCGACCGGCTTTAAATACAACCAAAAATGGGGTGTTGAAATTAAAGTGTAGATTAAAAAGCGAAATAGCGGTTCGCATGGCGGTGCGTCTCAAAAGCGCAATTGAACATAAAATTTGGAAAGTTCTTCTGCGTTTAACCGTAGCAGCGCGGGGCAATTCTTAAATGCGACCGTTTATTCGAGATTGTTAAGGAAATTCAAACGAGTTTTAATATAAAGTGAAGGCGCTCCAGTCGTTTGAAACAAATTACCCAACGTTTAATCGGCCATTCACGAAAATTGGCGAAATTTAGCTTCAATAAATTCAAGACTTTACCTTATCTTACGGCTTTCGGAAAAACGCCTCGAGCGTATTGGGAACGTACCTGAAATAAAACAAAATAATTAAATTAATTGTGTACAGGCGCAATTAAATTTTAATAAGATTGGACCCTTTAAGCCCCTCAAAATTACTCTGGAGCATTAAGTGGGTAGTTAAAGCATTAGATCAGGTTTTCGCACCCAAAGAAAGCTTATCGTCTTATTTGGCCACAAGTGTAGTAGATGCATCAACATAATTTATGTTAATGTTAATATAAAGTAAACATTTATAAATAACAAAATAAACAGCACTTTTGCATGATGAACTTGCACAGTAATAAGCTCCTTTCAGCAAAATTATCAATCAATCAAACTCAATAGCATAAGTAACCGCTTTAAGTAAGTATAGTTCTTCGCAATCAATCGTCAATTTTGTAAAGTACATGTTATTAAGATTCTTATTGCATTTATTCACACTTTGAATATATCATCAGACGTGACGTAAATGGAAGCAGTTAAACCCACTCAACCAAAAATGTTATTCAGAGAGACACAACAATAACCATAAAGTTTAAAAGTATGCTACTTTAATGAACGAATTAAGTTTTCGGGTTGTCATATTTCACGTGAAGATGTATCGGCACAAGTGGAGGGAAAAAAGAGCGCACACACAAGCCGAAGCGAGCAGTTTAACCAGTTTATTTAGAATGTTGCTCACGGTTTTCTCGACGAGCAGGCTGGCCCCGATCGTTTCGCGAAGGTACAGAATCGCTGAGCGATGCATTTCGGCAATTTGAAACGGCGCGCAACGTGAAAGATCTATTACGAGAAAAGATAACTTACAACTGATCGCACAGTACTCAAAAATATGCACAACAGAGATAACCCGTGTACATACATGATTCAGTATGGTTTACAACGTCGATAACGTATTATGTTTGCCTTTGATGGCCAATATTGCTCCAGATAATATTTGCTTTGTCAAGGTATTCAATTAATTTAGTTGTAGTGCAAATAATGCTCTTGCATACCCAGCGTTTTTTCTTTCACTTTTGGTATTCCCATCCAGTGGAAACCAGAACAGAACTATACTTCAGGTTAATAATAGAAAAGAGATTCAGTTTTTCAGTGAATATTCTGAATGTCAAAAGGATGTTTCTTGATATTAATTTTTATAGATCTGATTGATCTGATTGATTATTGCTTTTTATAAAGATCATTTTTACAGAAATTTAAAGAAACACCCCCAGGTAACCACCCCTTTAAGTCTTACAACCCGAGTTATCTGACTGAAGGCACTTTATTTTTGGATGACCACTGTGCGTTGTAAGACGTACAGTCAAGAGCGAAATACGATGTCGAAACATCGTCTGAATAAGAATGAGCCCTTTTTCGAATAGCATTGGTATCGGAGGGCATAGCGATATAATTGCCTTCCAGTCCACAATACATCTCGAGATGGTTTCTGTTGATTCCGAACATTTTTGCTTGGTCAGGATGTTTTTAATTCGTAATGTCGAATGAGAAAAGTCGAAAATTGTAAACGATTTAAAATTCGACTAGTGTAAAAAAAGATACATTCAATCAAAGAGGGAGGAAGCGTATATTATGAGACCGTAACAGTGTCATGTAAACCCCAGGATTAAAAGGCACACAGACATTAATCAAACGATGCACACAGCATAATGTATATTAAACATCGCGATAACTTCGCCGGGCTAGGACTCTCAAATGAAAAAAATAAAACTCGAATTCGACTGTCTGTCAGTCAGAAACAGAGGGCACACGCGAAAAAATATAACAGAGTTATTTGTCCGAAAATGGATGGGACTACATTAGCATTTATTACATTACACACGCCGATGTTTTGGTCGCATTATAATCGTTTTGTTTCGCGCCGAAAAAATATGTGCGTCCGTCCAATTGACGGCCCGAAACTCGCCAAACGGTTCATAAACTCGTGCATTTAAATGAACCGGTTTTGTTTATTAATTAATTCATGAAAAAACGTTTCGAATTTTACAAAGCATTGGTTCTCTCAAATCTCCATTATTTTTTTATTGCACTATAAAAATTATCATTGTACTTCAAATATTTCATATGGAGAATATCAAACTTTAATTCATTATATACCTCACTGAAAATACTTTCTCTACAGTGTGTATATAAACTGGGGGAAAATCTATCCAGTACGTTTTAGGTGACCACCAAGTGAGTACCGATAGTAAAAAAAAGTAACTCGATAATTAATGGAGTTGGGAACCCTTGAAAATTTGGAATTTTACAAAGAGACATGGACTCTTTATTATTATCAACAGTTAAAATAACTCAGAATGCCCAATTACTCGAAATAAACCATTTTAAAAATAACAATTTTCCTATTTAGGTGCCATCAATTAGCATTCGGCAACGTTGTCCTCGGAAATATAAATAACAATCAGGCAGGTGTATAATTGTTGGTAAAAGACCAAAAAATTCATCTCTGACAATTAAACGTCAGTAAATGTTTTTTATTTATTCGTTTTGTCTTTAATTTTTATCAGTGTTTTATTACTCTACGCCTTACTACCCATCACTTTCGACTTTCGATTTTTGCGTGTATACTTATCTTTAATTTCGGAAAAAACATTAAAGGAGTTGAACAGGGATAATAAACCAACATCTTAATAGACCAAAGAATACCTAATATCTATTCAGCAAAGCAAGTTCGACTTAAATTAGAAAAAATACTAATAAACCCATAAATCTTAAGTAGGTCCACTTCCTAAATCAGCTATTTCCAACATAAACATAATAAATAAACCACTTAACACCTCTAAATTTAAGGCATAGAACAAAAATAATAGCCTGCTGCCAGCCTTAAAAGGGATTAAAAAAACAAATGTTAAGAGCAATTATATTGAATAAAACAATATGAATGCAACTTCTAATTGTTAGAAAAGAATAAAATACCAATATATAACACAAAATATAGACAATGAAACGCTCGGGCAACCAGAATTAGATAATTTTCGCATTACCTTGGGAATAAATATTATAAAAAATAAAAATAAACTATCGATAACTATCGGTAGTTACATTGCCGATCATCAAAAACTATCTATCGATAGTTTTCGACCACCACACTAAATAAATGGATTCGCATAGTGGGGCAAACAAATATATAACACAAAATATAGACAATGAAACGCTCGGGCAACCAGAATTAGATAATTTTCGCATTACCTTGGGAATAAATATTATAAAAAATAAAAATAAACTATCGATAACTATCGGTAGTTACATTGCCGATCATCAAAAACTATCTATCGATAGTTTTCGACCACCACACTAAATAAATGGATTCGCATAGTGGGGCAAACAATTGCGCACAACAGTTTCCGAATTTTCAGCAGTCTACAAGACCAGCAAGGATAGGTCCTAGCAGCGTACTAACCAACCAAGCCTTACTCATGAACCCCAATTGAATTGGGGATTACAAAATCCCTGGTTGAGGGGGATTCCGGATTGTACTTTTGGGTACGTTTTGGGTTAGTCCAATGTCCCCCAAAAACCAAAATGTTTTCTCTCCCTGTCCCGCACTCCACTAGCCTAAATCGGGCGTATGGCCCGGCCCGGCGACAAAATTCCGGGAAGGGCCTTAACCATCGAAACTGTCATCCACGACCTTCTAAGAGAAATTTTCCAGCCGCCGTGAAAATTCGGATCCATGAAACAAGTTGCACAAGTGCAATTGCGGAATACGTATGAGAACTGAAAGATGGTAAAAATAACTCAGGAAGATGAGTGCAGGGCGATGCCGATGGGGCCAGCCATACGTTCTTATACTCCTACTCATATTCTACTTATCTTTAATTTCGTACTTCGTATAGTTTTAGCCATAATCCATTTGGACCTATTCTTTGAACTTGCCTAAAAAAAAATGTATTTAAATGCTAAATAGACATGCTGTCAACGAGGCCAGCAGAGTTTTCACTGATAGATACCCTAACATAAGACACCCCAGTGGAAATGTATTTAAGAAATTTAAGGAAAAAGTTGGGACGACTGGAGGAGGAAATAATCGAAGAAGAACCAACTTGAACTGAATATGCTGAATAGACATGCTGACAACATGGCCAGCAGAGATTACACTGATAGATACCCTAACATAAGACATCCCAGTGTAAATTTATTAAGGAAATTTAAGGAGAGAGTTGGGACGACTGGAGGAGGAAATAATCGAAGAACCAACTTGAACTTAAACTTGAACCAAATATTTCGAGTTACGCCTTAATTATTGCAATTGGTTGATAGGAGGAGCCAAAGAAGATCCGACTTATGTAGGTCATAATCTGGCCATAAAACACAATGGTTTCTATAAAAACAATGATTTTGCTTATTGAACTAAATAATACAGCGCACCAGCTACCGTGTCAATGTTGCCGAATTTATAATTTCGTTTTTCAATATTCAATATATTTTCAATTCAATATAGAAGAATTTAAAAAAAAATATTTTTCTGGGACTCCTCTGGGATTTTCCGCTGTAATTTTGTCAATTCTCTCCGAAAAAAGCAACTTATTTTATCCTAAATCTGTGAATTATCTGCTGGCCAATTATTTTCGCAAATGGATGGGGGCAATACGTTGCGATAAACGGTGTTTTACGGTAATACCCTTAATTGTGAACGTTCGCTAATTATCGAGGAACGATTTTATTGCTTTAAAATGTATCGCCAATGCAGCAGATAACACGGCCGAGCCATTAGCGAAGACTTAAGTGTGAAACTTAACGAGAGTTAAAATTGTCGCCCACTAAGGACTACAAATCGGAGATTAAAGAGCTTCAAGGTGAAGTGGAGAGTTTTAGAGAAATTTGAATGAATAGGGCATAATAATTTTTCTATTAATTAAATTTTAGATTGGTTTCGTTGAAAAATTGCGCGAAACAATCGGAGGACGGAGATGGAAGCAATTACGTCCGACAAAGTCTTAATCTACTGCACTTCGGATTGTTAATTAAACGAAATAGAAACCAATTAAAATCACTCTTTGCGGATAACCGACCATCAGTGAAGTCGATCGCTCTTTCGAACTTCGCAAGAAATTCAAGGAATGTGACGGTAAACAATCGAGGAACCGATGCTTAGACGCGCGCGCCTTGCGATTTCGATGCTCGATTGTTTTTGCTCTTCGCGAACGCTTTTTCCACAAATGAATATTCATTCGGCGAATTTAATGTATTGTATTGATGTTTATGGCTTGCTTAATTAATAGGAGGCTTTTTCAGTCTTAGAATTCCGTAAAACTCATTTAAAATATGCGAAATTGAAAACGATAAAATTAAAAAAGACTACTGACACTGATTCGAATCCATACAGTAAACTTGACAAATTGCGAATTAAAGCTAGCTGGAAAATTGCAAATGGAAAAACAATAAACCAAAGTATTAACAATTATTCCGGCCGTTACGTCAAACGGGCATTTTAACGGCAATAAGCAGCTTAGAATATAAAATTTAAAACCAGCAAAAAACATTTTCGCATTTTGCTAAAAGCATTTAATTAAACAATATTGTTTTGGAAAAATAAATAAATTTTCATCGACGTAAAAATATTTTATAATATAAGTTAAAAGTCAGGTATTTAAGAAGGCAATAAACATTAACTGGTATAATTGTGACCTTAAGGCATTCGAGCAACGTGGTGCAGGAGGCCTTTCAGTGATTTACAGCCTAATAAAAAGACGAAATAAAAATTATTCGCATCGCACAAATTACTTCGCATAAATATAAGGCGAAAAAAACTTAATGCTCGGTTCAAATAATTAACCTTAGGCCTTTTTGGCGTGCACACATAAATCGCGGCATCAATGTATAAATCATAAACCGTAGCAAGCTGCGGCGAAACAATAGAACGACGTTGACCACAGCTTACGTCGATATATACAACAACAGCATGGGCTTTCTTGTGTTTTGTTTTTCAAAGGCCATATTTTAAAATAATTGACAAAACATGGGCAACACATAATACACCTTGTACCGACAATGTAATCAATATATTGATTTGTTGCCTCGGATTTAATTCTTTGTAAAGATAGGTTTACAAGCTATCCGATTGAAAGAAATATCATAAAGAATACTGTGTTTTCATTCTTAGTGTAAAAAGCTGACGCATTATAACAACATTCGGTTTTGAGATGGACTGCGTCGACAAGGTGACGACCTTGTCTTTAAAGATTTCAGTCGCCCACTCACTGGCGCTGGGTGATAAAACTCTGATATGCATTTTTAAAAAGCATAAAAAATTATTCAGATACTAAACTATTGATTAAGTCATTATTTGTTAGGCAATCAATAATTTACTGTTAAAAGTAACCAGGTTGCATTTGTGAAGATTTGAATTCACCTTAAAAAAGTGTTTGAATTAGAATAGGCTACCTTCAACCGTTTTTAAACAATAACTTACAAATTCTTGTTTTTACAATGTCTCGAAAACTATAAATTCTAGGTTAATTTCTTTTTAGTCAACCCTAAAAGTCAATGAAAAGAAATATACAAATTTGAGTAAAAAAATAAGTTAAAATGTTTGTAAAAATAAAATCGTTTTTGGGCTTCTTAAAAGACTAGAATGGAAGTGGAAGTTCATGATAAGAATAACAGAATTTGATCAAAAACATTGCTTGCTAACAATTGCAAAAAGATATCTTTTGAAACAGCATATGCTGTTTCAAAAGAAAAAAACGTGAAATAGATTTTAAAAATGTGTTTTCCTCCAAAAATAATCATGTTTAAAATATCAAAATATGATATAATAAAACTATTTTTATCGTTAGTTAAAACGAAAATTTCTAAACCATTATCTGACAAGCTTTGGAGTATGGAAGAATTACGACTTTATAGAGTTGACCTTTGAGATTCCAATATTGGTACCATATTTCCTGAACATTTTTACATAGTTTTATTAGCAGGTGAAATTGCGTCCATTTGTCTGTATAACTCCATCATTACCTATCGGTGATGCACGGCGAAAACTTGGGTTAACTACAGTAAAAATGTCAATGCGCCGTGAAATATAGTTCGATTTCGCAAACGGACTGTGCAGTTTTATTGGAGCCCATTCAAAACGGAAATTGGCTCGTAATAGTCATAATTTAAGCGCTATGATAAATGACTTTCGTCAAACGTCTATCGACTCTATCTGGATGAAGTTTGTGTTACGTAAGTTTAGCTTCCTAGTCATGTCAACTACAATTCAGCATGTCTCAAAGCTTTATTAATAAACTTGAATTTGCACGGTAAAATATGTTTAACAACGCCAGCTTGTTAAAGGCAAAATGGGGGCAAAGTTTATCGCCGCAACCCCAAGTTTTTGTAAATCCGTTTAAATAAAAAAGTGTTTATATCTTTTGCATTACCTATTTGAGGCTCTGTTAACAAGTGGTACGTCGATATGATTTTATAGAAAAAAAAATAATATTCGGTACAGCACTAAAGTTTCAAATGAAACAAAGCATAAAAAAATAAACCACTCATTCCCCGGATAATTAAGTTAAAAACAAATAAACATTAACATTTTCTCTCGCCGCTGTGGGGTTAAGCAAGATGTAGAGAGCAAAATTGAAAATTGCGCGGGAGGGAGTGAAAATGGAATTTTAACTTCTCCACTCGCTAAATTAACAAATAAAATGCCAACCGGAGTTTTATTTAATTACACCTCTGTCAGATATAATTGAGTGTTATAATTATACGTAAGCGAGTTATAAACCAGTCTTGCGTCCTTGCGAATGTATAATTTAATTTTGGACAATAAATAAATAAAGCTTGAAAAATACGGAAAGAAAAATAAACTAAATATTTCTTGAGGATAAAAGTCTATTGACACCATTGTAGTAAGTTTTTGTTTGAGTTTGTCCGAACCCCTCGAATTCGGACCCTTTGATGTTTTTGTCACATAATTATTTTGCAAAATTGACTTACGCAAGTCATCCTGTCGGATTGTTTGTAAGGGTGCAAATGCTCAAAGACCTGCGGCTATAACCGCGATTTAAAGTCTGTCCCGGTACGGTGTCGCATCGAATACCATTTGTCTGTCTCGGATCGTAATCCCGTAGCTTTCTTTCTCTCCGCGTATGTGTGTGCGGCGCGCGAAAAACCCCGCAGGCTTTCCCGGTTTATTTCGTCAGGATTTTCACCTTTTTCCCCGTCAGACATGCAAAGCAGGAAATATGACGTTTGCGTTACACCTTTAAGTTGATTTCCACACGATGCGGTTAAGACTACGGTAAACACCGAGGACTGAGGATTATCGCGATATTTATCACACATAAAAGATTTTCATCCTCCTGCAGTGGTTTTTACAATAACAGTGCAAGACAATACGATCTTTGTATAAAGTGCAGATGCAATTATATCTCGTCCTCTAAAATTAATATATGACGTGTTGTATCTGGTTCTCGTTGCGCAGCATGCACTATATAAAACATTTTATGCAGACATATTGTTCTCGGCCTTATCTGGCGCAGTCAGAAGACCGTAATTCCCGTAAATACGGTAAGACGGCGACGTAGTATACGTATAAATTATTTAATCGCTCTCGGGCCTCGGTCCGTAAAAAAGGTGGAGCACAACAAGACGATGTTCCATGCAAGACGCTCCTGCAAGATAACGTTTTCTTGGTCGCACCGTGTCGAGGAATCCAGCGCTCTCTTTCCCGCGAGCGCCGCGGCGCTCTATGATTAATGCCGCTTTATTGCCAAAAAGTCCGGAAGATTTATGCGCTAATTGTAGTTGAATTATCGCTCACGGTAATCCGGACTGGTACTTAATTAAAATCTTACCGTTTCCACTTTGTACTCCATAAAGTAAGAATTACAATTTTTTGCAAGAAAATTTCATACACCGTAAAAAAATACTTGTTAATTTTAACAAAATATTAACCTAAATTTTTGTTAATCCAGGTCGACATAACTTTATATTAAGTCTACAACCAACTGTAATCTGTTAACTAATTGAATAAGTAGTACGTAATTATAACAGACATTTTGTAGATTTAATATCAAAATGCCTATGCCAATGTCAAACATTTTTGTTGTAAACTTAAATGAAAAGAATTTCAATAAGAAATGTTGCTTTATTAATCAATTTCCTGAATAAAAAAATTAACACATACCTACATAAATAAACACAAAACATACAAACAATTAAATAACAAACCATTCTAAAATTATCAAATTATAAAGAAATTTGGTACAATATAATTATCAGTACTACTACAGCACTTATGTATTTCGTAAATTTAACCACTTCACTAATTTCAGTTTGAAAACCAGTGATGGCATCTCGGATACTTCGCACTTCGCACACTCGTTATATAGGTATAAGGAATCCGAATAACAATAATAACAGATTTCTGGTTACATATTATAAACAGTTGTTACGAACACACTACGAATTAGAATAAAGTAAGCAGAAACATAAGTTGCAGACGCTGAAGTCAGTTGAACTTGTTGATGCCTATTGTCACAATGTTTTGATTGACTGCCTGAAATCACGTGTACTTTTTTATCGAATTAATTTGTTCAACATTAACAAAATAATCTGTAACCTTTGAAAATAACAAAATTGCATATTACCTTTACAAAGCTTTCGGTAAAATATTTTCCTTTGTTAACATAATTACAAACCCTGGATTTATACAAAAAATTATGTTAAAATTTTACAAAATAAAATTAAGAAAATACAAACTCACGTTAACAAATCTGATTTTTATAAAAGTGTACAAATGTGAAAATTTACTTAGATCGAGGGGAACTCCATGAGTTATTTTTGCAGTTCACATTTTGAGTTACAGTTTCTGATTCAGCGCCTCAAAGATGGATGGATTAATGGATTTGGTTGGTGTGGGGTAGACAAATCATAGTTACATGCACTTGGGCCACATTTGGCCCTTTGTACTATCTCCAAGTTCTTTTTTCCCGTTATCCTTGCTCATCCCTATGGATCTCCAGCTATAAGCTTCTAAAATAATTTCAGGATGGAGGCGGGAGATATAGAGGTAATATCGGTTTTAACATCCGAACTTATGTTTCTGCTTACTTTATTATAATTCGTAATGTGTTCGTAACAACTGTCCAGAGTAGTTATAATATATTTATCTTTATTTATATATTGTATATACCTATTAAGGAGAGTTCATAGTTTCCGAAAAAAGATGCCATCACTGCTTTTTAAACTGAAATAAGCGGATACACTGAAATGGGTTAAAGTTACGAAATACATCAGTAAGTGTTGTAGTAGTACTGATAGTTATATTAGATCAAATTTCTCTATAATTTGATGATTTCAGTATGGAGTCTTATTTAATTGTGTTTATGTTATTTTTGTGTTCATTTATATATATACCTATAGGTACCTATGTGTTAATTTTTTTGTTTAGGAAATTGATTAATAAAGCAACATTTCTTATAAAAATTATTTCCATTTAAGTTTCCAATTTCCAACAAATACCTACTCTGCCCTACTATGGAGAAAGGCAGTAACTGCAAAAAAATGCAAAATGCGTTTTCTTGTGCTATCCAGTCAAATATCTCATAAGTTAAAAAAATCAATTAAATACCTACTGCTTTTTATAAAAATGTAGTTTATGCTAATTTTTCACAAATTTCTTGTTTAGCAGTTACTGCCTTTCTCCATAGTAGGGCAGTACTGTTGTTACTGGTTCTACAAAAAGGTTAGTAAAAATAATGACCCTTTTGAAAATTACAAGGATTATTATTATAAATTATTGACATATGATTTTGTTATTAAATCTACAAAATGTATATTATAATCACAAACTACTTATTAAATTAGTTAACAGATTACAGTTGGTTGTAAACAACATAAAGTTATGTGGACCTGGTTTAACATAAAATCCGGTTAATATTTGGTTAAAATTAACAAATATTTTTTTACTGTGTAATGTAGTTCTCTTATTGTATGTATTTAAAATAATGTGAAGTGGGCAGACGTGCAACTGGTAAAAGCGTCGCAATTTTCCATCCAGTTCAGTAAAAAATTGTCGTTCTGCAGTTTCGTCTCGCCGCCTCTTCGTTTCCATCGGGAGAAGCGAGTTCATCTGGAATGAAAGCGGGCGGCGACAATTGCCTTAATGTTATGGGACGTTGCAAATTTTGCATTCGAGTTTAATGGGGTTATAGCCCCGTGCGCCGTAATAATATATTCTTTTCATTTTGCGAAATTAATTCGACTCAATAGAATATCGGCGATCGGTTTAATTAGGCGGTGCAGATTGAAGCATCTGGAAATTTAATTTGGCTTCCGTCATAACTGCGTGTTTAAGCTGCGGTATGCAAATAGACGTATCGGTGTTTTATTTTTGCCGTTGGTAATTGCGGCCAAAAATGCAACGGGCGGCGTCTTTTAATATACATTTAAAGCTTTGCGGCGTTTTAATATCGGCCTTGCTTAAAATGCATCCGCGATGCAAAAGAAAAACGAGAAGTGGAGAGGAAGAAGGGCAGGGCGGCCGATATCAAATCTTCAAAGAATCCGAAAACAAACAGACAGTCTCGCGGAGTTGGCGGAAAGGGCGAGCGGGGGCGGCGTACGGCAATCGAACCTGCATCCAATCTTCCGTGCGGCGGCGGATAGAAGGAAAACGCAGTTATTAGATTTCGAGGCAAACAGTTCATGAAACAGCTGCAAGGCGAAACGTCTGACGGCGCGACAGCGCGACATCCACTCCAAAACCCCAATCGATGATTCTCTGTTGTACAGTCGCACTCCTTACACGTGATGTTTGGATTCCGATTGAATGGAGGAGACCTCTTCATCAATAAATTATTAAAATGATATTCGAAGTAATTGCTTTTTGCTTTCCAGACATTATACCAAGTTTGAATCAAGAACGCCCACTTCGTAACCCTTTGTAATTTTAAAATTCAATCAGCATTCACAACAATGTTTGTTTAATACACTTTTATTAATAATCAGATATTGAAATGGATTTTATTGTCGAAAACAGGACACAATCCAAATCGATTTATGAATACAAAATTTTATTATGTAAATTCAAGCTATTTGGTTTTATGCTTATTACTTTCGAGGGATTTTATTATTATTATATGCAAAAACCTATTTATGTAGTCACGATGACGTAATACTCATAAATAAATATGGGTTATGAGTTACTGCTTATAAGTAAAAAAAAATGTAATTACGAAAAGTAGTAGTCTGCAATGAATATTAATGATTGATTCAAGAATTATTTGCGTTTAGGTAAATACATACAAATATTTATTCAAACGAACGTCATTCGTAAACATTAAAACATGTGTATGAAAAATAAAAGTTACGAATTCCGAAGGAAAGTGAACATCCAGCAGGGAGATAATGGAATTTTGCAAAGTCAATCGAGTTCTGCACTTTATTTGGAATCATAAAACAAACTTCTGACTTTGATTCAATTATTCGAAGTGTTTTGTTTTTTCCACGCGGGCACGAATTTTCCGAGGCGGGAAAACATACCCGACGCGCAACGGAAAAGTTCCACTACATATAAATCAACGTCATTTCTTTCCGTTCGCTGGATATAACAAAGTTTCAATTTCCCGATTCGGAGAGACATTAAGATTTGATTCGGATTTAAAATTCCGCATTCCGCTAGATAATGCACCTCCATTTCCTACTTTACTTGCCCGTTTTCACGGATAAAAAGTTTTTGATATGTTGACACCCCAATAAATATCGCTGTTAAACATTTTCAACCAAAAAAGTTTAAACGAAAAGATTACCGCCAATATTTATAATTATTAACAGGAAAATCGCCTGGAAAACTGTAACTTGACATCTATCCAATTTTCTCCACACGATTTCATATCCTGTTCAACCATTTGGCGCGCCTGTCATTAAAATATCATTGTTGTTATCTTTAAACGAAAAAAAGGAAATTGTTACAGTATTCCAAGATTTGGAAAAAGCATTCGGCAGTATCTTTCATACGATATTACTAGAAAAATTAGAAGCATTTGGTATTAGAGAAACAGTTGTTTAAAAGCTATCCCTCTTAGGGATTCCCTCAAATAGAAAATCTTTTGTTAAAATATCAGACAACCTAAACAATTTAAAAAAAATATTATGGCGTACTCCAGGGAACAGTGCTGGGACCCAAGATGTTTCTGTTATATATGAATTTAAATTACTCAAAATGCCCACGTTTGGAGAAATAATATCATATGCCGATGATACTGAACTACTTTTTAAAAATAGTACTTGGCAGAAAGTCAAAAAAGACTCTGAAATGGAACTGTATCAAGTGAAACACTGGTTAGATAGTAGCCTTTTAAGTCTAAATTTTTAAAAAACTAAATTTTTAACGTTTACTAATATCTCCTCTGCTCAGAATTTAGTTCCAAATGTAACATAAACATAAATTGTCTTTGAGAGAACTGAGTTTGTAAAAAAAATCGGGATGATAATACCTTAACTAATGCATTAAAATTAAAATATTAACTACATATACAACAAATAAAAAAATAGTTTTCACATTTTAAAGACTCAGGTATATCTCACCTGTAGGAGTATTGAAGATCGAAGTCCCTAGTCGAATCAATCATATCTTATGGTATTGTAATTTGGGGCACATACGAATGTAAAATTAAAAACATTTTAACAACAAAAAAATGGATTTCGAAAACAATTTTATCAAAACAAACGTAGAACCCAAACTGCGGAGGTTTATAAGGAAATGGAAGTATTTAACAAACTCTATGCTTTAAGTGTTATTTATAAGAATCCTGAGCTAAGAGAAATATAATTATAATACCAGACAAGATTTACTACAAATCCCCAAAATGACATCGACATTATTTCAAAAATCTATTTTTGTTAAAGATCCAAAAATATACAGTATCTTGCCACAGAACATTAGATCCTTGAATTAATTTGGTTTATTTTCAAAGAAACTTAAAATTTTCATAAGCAAGAATGAACAACTAAACAAACACTTAATAACTATTCACTAATACATTTGTAAATGTCTTCCTCTATTTATTAATTTAAAAACTTAAGTTAATTAAATTAATGTTTTTATTTTTTATTTTTATCAGAAATTGGTGTATTTTATTTTTATTAATATATTGATTATAATTTAGGCACAGCACAATTTTTCCATAAAATCAGGTGCACATTAATAAATAAAAAAACACATGATTTTGTTGAATAAATAATAATTTGAATTTAAAATAATTTGGTATTGTAGTAGATAAAACATATTTTTCAACAAATGGTAGCTAATTTCCGGCTTTTAAATTCGGAGCTATTTTATACTTGAAATTCTTAATATTTATATTTCTTAAAAATAATAAAAAAAAAATCCGTAAGCCGTAGAAAATGTTACAGACCGAAGACACAATTCATAAGAATGCAACTAGACAAAAGAAGTCATCATCATTTGAATCTCTCCGCAGCCATTTGTCATTTAGCTTGTACAGATGCTGCCTTGCAGGCGTACAGAATAATGACCTATTATTATTGAAAAGAAGACCACGGATTTTTCTAATCAAAAATTATTCATTACGGCAAGTGATACGCGGTAGCATTAATTTCTTATCCAGAGCCGGAATAGGCATCTGCAATGTTGACATTATTTTGAAAAAATGGAAAAAAGTGAATTTTGTGATTTTAAATTGGGAAAAAAAAGCTTTAAAGCAAAATAATGGCTTTAAGATTATTATTCCCATGATTCACCATTAGAATAAACTTTTTGTCATGGTCGTACATCGAAAAATTACGCTTAACGTTCTGCCCAAATGAGGAACCATCATCACATAAATCTTCTGACAAGTCCACAAAATACTATTTGAAGTTTAAAGGGTGAGTTTGTAAGACTGTTAAGACTCTCAACGGTATTGGCTGCTAAGATTTTGCATAAACATTTACATATAAAAACGTCCTCATTTGGCAAGGACAAAAATCATGTTTTACTAAGACTATTTCCCTCGTCTTAATTTCCACCAATCACAAACGCGCAATTTTGAATTACAAATGGTTTCTAGGTGAAAAAACTGCGTGACAGCACCTGTCAGCAGTTTTTTCGAGTTTACCCGCGGCAAAACTTGACAGCTGTTGTCACCAAAAATTGCAATTTATATTTTAATTGTTAACTGTTACTCATGAAATAGTCTTGTCAAATACCATTCGGGCATCTAATTTTTCCTGTGAAAAAAATCGAAAAAACACAATGCTAAGTAATATTTTTTAACAAAATGCATTCGTGCAGGTGCAAAAATCCTCCTCTTCGACTCGGATTTTTGTTGCCACCAGCACTCATGCTTTTTGTTAAAATATTACTTAGCAACGTGTTTTTTCGATTCTTTTCGGAAAAATTAAATGCAATTATGATATTACTTACGACAATTCCCCAGCTAACAAAACCGCTATAACCATTTCAAATCAAGGAATTAAGCTTGGAATTGCTATCGCATCCTTCGTATTCTCCAGATTTTGCCCCTGTATTTTTTCCTTTTGATGAAATACACAATAAAAGAGCAATAGTTCTATTCTGAAGGAATGAAGAAGTTAGAGTATGTTTGGAATAAATCTAGCAAGCTAAAAGAAGATGATATTGAAAAATTATTTAGCACAAAAAATAGCATTTTTATACAAAGGACTTGCCCTCCTATATTGATGATGATACCAAACTTCTCCCAAACTAAAAATCATCAAAAATAGATTAAGATGAACATACCTACGTAGAAATTGACCCCAGGGCTTAAGAATTTTAAATCCGCCCCTGTTTTTATCCAGTTATAAAACCCGGTTTCTTAAATTAATTCCAATTGATAGCCGTTCGTTGAACAGAAATTTAAATCCTGAAGCACTAAAGCACATACAAGTTCGTCGATTTACATACAAGCAAAATAACAACAAAGGATATCCACCTAATTAGTTTTATTTTGTTGCAAATTCCTTTTAATTTGATTACCTAAAACGTTTTTTGGTCGACTTATTTGCATTGTACCGATTTTCAAATTTACATTCAATCACAAATATTGAACTATGCAGCTGGAATTTCGAGGAAAAAATACGCTAAGCGAAATTTAATATTTAGTTGGGGCTTGCCGATCGAATTTAAATTTAATCTCTACAATGCCGGCACACATCAGCTAGGATAAATCAAAATTTATTTTTTATCCCGACTATATTTGTTTTGTGTATCCTTGGGGAGCAAGAAATTCAATTTAAGCATACAGGTTATGCGAATAAAAATGTTTATGAGCGAAATAGGCATTTTTAATATAACGCATTAGAATAAGAAACAAATTTTAAGGGGACGAAGTCATTACCATTCAGGCTTTTAAACGTTTTCTTGAGAGTACGTCGGACATCTGTCTGATGTGAACTGACCACTCGCTTTTTGAGGGGTCATCTCTCGAATCTTAAAATTGAATTCCAACGGAAATAAGAGCGCAAAGTAAAGGGGTTAACAAACAAAAGCTGTAAAGAGACTCCCCATGTCTGAAATGGACCAGAAGAAGCATTTCCCATACATAATTACGCAAGCAGTTGCGTATACGAAATGAATGAAAAGTTTTATTAACGAAATCACGGCCCCGGGGTTCATAATTAATTTGAAGAAACGAGCTGCTCGAATAAAGAAGTGTGTTAAAAAAGTATAATGCAATATTTACTTTGTAAAATAATCATTGACAAAAGGTCTTTTAAATCTACCCGGATTTTAGAATTCATAATTAGAAAATTCGTCCTTATTTAACCTAATTATGCCTCGAGTTACAATAATTAATCCAATATATTAAATAGACTCTGTTCCGAGTTTAACCTAATTATATATTATGACAACCCTCTGTTCTTTAATTACAACTTCTGTTCACAAAATATTTTATTACTATTCATAAAAGCGTAATTCATATTTTCCAACGTCATCTTTTCAAATTCCTGACATAGTTAAGCCACTCGCGAACTTTGTTCGCTTACCTTTTGAATGCACCACCAACTCGAACGGCTGCCTTTAATTTGCAAGGCGAAATGCAAAAAGCCAAACATTGAGTTTTAATTAAAAACTCCAATAATATCCTTATTGAATATATTAGCCGGGAAAAAGGGTTGCAGACAGCAATAATCGAAAGCCGATAGTTGATAATTGAGAAAGGAAAGAAAGAAAAACCCAATGGAAATTGTTTTTCATTAATTAATAATTATTCCGATATTGATTTTGCATTCAAATGTAGACTGTGCAAGGGTTAATTAAGCGGCATTGTCCTTTTTAATCCCAACTAATAAACGAACAATATTATAGTGTTTTATTATGAGATGGGGGCAAAAACGTCAAGGACACCCTCTTTGTGTTCGGTTCAGAAATTAACCGGCCCGTAACAGAACACGCGACTGACACGGGACAGGGTAAAGGTCATTCCCGAACGGGACAAAAACCCTTGTAGGTACAAGGAGCAGGTTTGATGCCACTTGCACTTGTAAGACACGTCTTCAGTTTTCACTAAACCTTTGATGTTTCTACACTGTTATAAAAATCAGATTTGTTAACATGAGTTTGTTGGTTAATTTAATTTTGTAAAATTCTAACATAATTTTTTGTAGAAAAAGTACACGTGATTTCAGGCAGTCAATCAAAACATTTCCCACTGACAATACGCATCAACAAGTTTAACTGACTTCAGCGTCTGCAACTTATGTTTCTATTTACTTTATTCTAATTCGTAACTTGTTCGTAACAACTGTCCAGAGTGTTTATAATATATTACCACAAATCTGTTATTATTGTTATTCGGATTCCTTATCCCTATTTAACGAGTGTGCGAAGTGCAAAGTATTCCAGCAGAGCAAAGCAGATGCCATCACTGGTTTGCAAACTGAAATTAGTAATTGTTGTGGTAGTACAGATAATTATGTTGTACCCGATATCTTTATAATTTGATGATTTCAGAATGGTGTATTATTTAATTGTGTTGTTATTTTTGTGTTCATTTATGTAGGTATGTGTTATTTTTTTTGTTTAGGAAATTAATTAATATTAGTTATCAAATTTCTTTTCATTTAAGTTTCCAAATTCCAACAATTACTTTTGTTACTGGGTCTACAAAAAGGTTTGTAAAAATAAGGTCCTTTTTAAAAATTACAAGAATTATGTTGAATTATTGATATAGGATTTTGTTATAAAATCTACAAAATGTTTGCTATAATTAGGCATTAACATAAAATCTGGTTAATATTTGGTTAAAATTAACAAATATTTTTTTACTGTGGAAGTGGGACAAAAATAAAAACTTGGGTGCAAAACAGTAGTTTTATCATTAAATTCGATCTTCTTTTTTGCATTGGCATAAAAAAGGAATCACCCTGATATAGAAAAATTTGCGTCAATTCTTTATATTAAATTAAAAAAGTAGAAATATATTGATGATGGTAACAAACTTTATAAGCTTTTTTAAAACTCTAAATCATCAAAAAACATTGCGAATAAAATTGCCTACATCCTTTAATATTTAATAATTCAAATTTAAATTAGCTTCGCTTAACTACATCTTTATCTGATAATTTGATATCACCTAGTTCATTACGTGAATGCAAATATATTGGGTGGTATTCGTTAAAATCGGAAGGCATATTTCATGTACTTGATATCGTTAAATATAATTTAAATTTATATCCCAGTATTTGTAGTACCTAAATCGCGATAATAACGATGAGATATCGTCGCGCGAATTGAATAAATTAGATAAAACAAGAAATTCTCAGGTAATAATTCAAACGCTCTCGCAATTCGGTTATGTTTCGTCGTCGTTTAAGAGAGAAGAGGACCATAATAAATTCGCCATACATCACAAAAGCCACAACGGAAGTCCGCCGCGCGACAGCAACAGTTGGTAGCCGTGGACCTCCTCCTCGTCGTTCGCGTTTCGTTTGCGAACACATGTAGGTAAACTCATACGTGCATATCTCATTCATAAAAGCGAAGTGGGGCGGCGGCTCACCAGCCACCCCATCACGTGTAATTAATCAATTGCGCGGCACTGTGCGCGTTCCTTCATCGTCGTGGCGTGTCAAGGACAACGGGTCGCTTTCTTTTGTTTCCGAGTAGTTTTAGGAAGTTCCAAGGAAAAATCGATGAAACACTTGAATCCTGGCATTGTTGAGGAACTTATTGTTTTGGAATAAAAAGTAAACAACAACGGGGAAAAATAATCTTGAGCTAGCACCTACACGAATATTCGGTTTTATTTTTAAACTTGGAGTTCTACGACCTGAATCATATACCGATAAAAATAGTCTAAATATAAGCGCAATTAAATTTAGACCGTAAAAGAATTTTAAGTTTATGTCAGCAATGGAAACCTAATTAATTTGAAGGATAAATGGGATTTCTGCTCCTAAATATTCTAAATAAAAATAAAACGGGAAAAGCTTTGATGATGATTTTAAAAATTCACCTGCTCTAAAACGTTTTAAAGAGCAAAAATATATTCTTTAAAGTATAAACCAAAGTTTCCTCTGTAAAATTGGCTTAGACCTTGTTTGACAAAAACCCTTTGACCATCTATTATTGATTGCAACTTTATATTTTTCTAGTCGCTGCTTCATTATACTACAAAGAATTCGAATAATGTGAAGTTTTATCTGTTTAATAATAACGTTTGCATTAAGATAACTTTTACCTTTTATCTAATACGGATAGTTAGCATTTACGTAAGTTTAAAGTGCTTATTATTATTGTAAATAATAATAACTTAGGAATGCATAAACTTTAAAACAATTATAGTGGGCAGTAAGTTCAAAAATAATTATGACTTCCTCAATTTCACGAATGGCCACGAAGAACGCACGTGGGTCGGCTCCTATTGTCTATTTTCTTTAATTTTGTTCTATTTATGGGAACCAACATTTACACATACAAAATACGATAAGTTTATTTGCTGAAAACGTCAGCCGCCGTGAAATACGATCGGGAACTGTAATCAAAATTTAATCAGATTCAGCGGCCCACATTCTTCTCGTATAGTATACGCTTTGTGTGGAAAACGCAAGCTCTGACAGCATGGACAATGCTTTTTCTTTTGTAGAAACATTTTTAGACACTGTTTTTGCAGGACATAAACAACTGATACATGACAGACATGCATGACGCTAAAAGCTACTGCTATCAAATTTCTTGTTTAGTGGATAGACTGAGCAAATCAAGATTTACTGTTCTATCAAAATAATTACCCTCCATCCTACAAATAACTTTCAATTATAAAACAAAACTTTTGTGTGTTTACGCTTCACTTTACTTCACTCCATTTCGTTTTGGCTTCTTCCATCGAATGATGTGAATTGTTAGTATCAAACAATGTTGCCATCCATCCAAGTCAACGCGAAAAAGACAAATGAACGTCGTTTTGTTTTTGTTTCAGCGCGTTCCGGCGTCCTTTTTTTTTAATCAAGCCGAACCTAAGCACTCTTGGTTGCGTCAAATTAAATTTATATTTCTCATAGTGAAGCGCGTTTTAATGGATTGTCAAATATTGGCTTCGGTGACCTTTCGGGAGACAAGCTGTTATAGTTTTTTAATGCTGCCTGGAAGGGGTTAAGGGACAACGGTCAAACTAGCAAACAATCTGTCCCTTTTTCGATATCAAATATCAGGTCCACAGATGTTTATTTAAAATTGTTGACATATCGCAATATAAAGGGGTGGCCAATAATTGAAAATGTCAATCAATATGGAACTTTTTTGTTTTTTACCTTTGGTGTTTTTGTATATCTAGTTTATGACTTTTTTTAATCTTCAGAATGAAAAATATATTTACCCGATATATCGAGGACCATGAAAATATTAATAAAAATGAAAATATTATGAAATATTGCAATAAAGCTTTGGCTAGGTAATTATAGAGTCTAAGTGGGTTAATTTGGTAAACAATGCTGCCAAAAATCATCAAGAAGAACAACCGAGGAAAAGGGAAAAGAGCGAGAAACTGTTGTTTCGTGCTGATGAGATTTTCAGCAACGTAATTGTTACAACATGGAAATTATAATCCTGGCTCGGTGACGATATTAGCGAACAATACTTGTCAGCGTCAGTGTTCGTTCTCATAATTTGATATATGGGCAATTTGACAACGCCAGAAAGAGATTATTTCGACAAACATTTGTCTGTCAATTATATTTTCAGAAACAACGTTATTATCCACCTGCGAACCAACGAAATAAAAAAGAGAGCTCACACGCCATCAAAATCAATATAATATATCGTAAAAGCGTTGATTTACCCAACGGTAAAAGTTTTGACTTACTTTCATTTGCGCTACACATGCATACAATACTTGCAAAGTCATTGGGAAATTAATTATCGAATTAATTGATTGTCATAAACGCACCTAACTCTGATTAGGTTTATCATTTAATTTATCTCTGTAGCCAGCGGGGCAAAGGTTTGCTTTCAACATTCTTGTTTGATGTACATCATCTAACGTTGCTAATTGGATTGGAGGGTCCTTATCCTTAGAAAAAAAGCCGTCTTAACAAATCTTAAACCGTCGGGCAGGAAAGATCCTGCGCTACGACCCAAACAACAATAAAACAGCGATTATGAAAGTTGAAGAGACCGTGATCCTCCTCCCTGTCGTTCTTTTTTATGTTTGTCAGTGTAGCGACCCAAAACAAATGAAGTGGATCATTACGAGAGACGAAATGAATTTACAAACAGACGGAAAGCGATTCGGCGAGTTTATCGGCCGGAATGCAGGGGGCGCTGCGGTGGTCGCAGAAATTTAAATATTCACGCTCCGCGACCGGTCTATTTCGCGATATCTCTGCGGCCAAGGAGCAGGAAATTCCCCTCTTAAAGTAAAATAATAAAACGCGGGTCGACGAAGACGACGTTTTATGGCAGTGTGTGCCGCGTGGTATGAATGAATTGGGGGGCTCTATATTTGTTTGTATTGTCGTGGATTTATGTTTTAGAAACGATGGGGGTGTAAAGTGTACGACACACAATAAAACCGCTTTTGTTCTTTTCGCCCGGCCAAAACAAAAACCGAATTTGCAATTCACGACGCATTAAAATTTAATAAAGGCTTTTTGGCGTTGCCAAACTATTGATTTGCACCATGGTGCGGTGCGCAAAAAAATATTTAAAGTATTTTCTCCTGTCCAATAAAAAGTAACATAAAACGTTAATCCAAATAAACATCAAACAATGAATCATTAACAATTTCGTTATCTGTATTTAGCCAAGGTAAATATTTCGGTCAAAGACATTTACAAAAATTACTTAATTGTGACCTGCTATTTAATTTATTCCGAGCAAATGGAATAATAATGAGCGTGTGCCCAATTGACATGCATTTTTCCGACTAATGCGTGACCATTAATTATTTCGCATTTTTATGTAACAACAATGATTTTTCGTATTGGCGGTCACTGTGTTTTATTGTGTTCCATTTTAGATGTACTAACATTACGCTCGTTTTGTAATCCACGTTAGGTTTTACATGGCAAAGAAGATAAAACATTATTTACTCAATGATTGTAAGTGTAATCGATAAACCCAACAAACATATTAGTTTTGTTAAAAAGTTGCGTATTTCTTAAAACATTTTTATTAAATATAAACATTAGCTATTTTCGGAACGCGTGTTTGTACATTTGCTTTCAATATCGATTTTAACATTAAGCTCCTAATAAATAAACTTCATGCATAAACGATTATTATTAAAATCATAAAGGTGATTCATACAGTTTTTCCATGGTATCGGCATCGAAACCAAATATTGACGATTTTTTATTGTTCAGACAACACAATTAGGTTGAATTATTAATGAGCTTGAAATACTTCAAATTGAAAACTTTATCTACCATATTAGCCGAAATTTTACACCTGCACGGTCGGACTCAGGTATGCCTTCTATTCGATTGTTTTTAATGACGTCTAGACTTTGCCGATATTGTTTATATTGTAAATAAACCTCAGTACAAATACAAAATTTCTTCAAAAACAGAAGTTTACATACAGGATTCCTATTGGAAACGAACAAAGCTAATAACAGGTAGAGATTTGATTTACATTTTTGGATAGTTAAGCTAAACAGTGCTAAGATCAACCATAGAAGATTTATTTATAATAAGTAAGGATATCCAAGATTATGTCAAACATCTTTAATACATTAATAAACACCCTAAACTTAGTTATTAAAGTAAACTATATCAGTCATTTCTATTTCATAGTGTGATTCTATCAAAAGGAAAACCTGATGAAGATTTGATAAACTAAAATAATGCAATGCTCCATTTGAAGATTAAATCAAATGGCAAAGTTTAACTATAAAATGTGTAAATGTTTACAAAAATTATCAGACTGATAAGACAAATTGGTACACATGTTTGGCAGTGAAAAATTAACCGGAAATTTTTTAATCTAATTTATTTTGCATCTATTAGGTTTCAAACCTTTCCAATGTTTTTATATTTTCTTATAAGAAGAAGTTTTTTGCATTTGTACAGATAGCAGTTATAAAAATTGGGATGAAGATGGTGTGACCTACCTTAATACTGTCGTAGCAGGCGGTGACTCTTCCGTTTTGGACCTCGACGTTGGCTGGTGGATGAGCGAACTTGCACTCTGTGTCCGGTCTGGAGCATTTGTTTCTCTGGAACTCGCGGCACACCTCCAGCTGAAGCCAGCGCGAATCCTTGCCATTCAGCAGGTTGTTCATGTTGACCATTGCCATTTTGTTTTTTTTAATAAATTTGTTTACGTTTTACGGTGACGTAAAGTTGGGGACTTTTTCGGAGAAGCGAGAAAGCACTTTTTAAAACTTTTTGGACGTAAGGATACGCGACACTTTCACTATGATAATATAATGATTTGGGAGAGTTTCAGGTAGAATTATTGTCCATTTTTCAGTTGCGAACTACTTACAACTAACTATCACACAAACTTAGTACTTGGTGTTGTTATGCTCTTAGAAAAATAACACTATGGTACTGTTTTTCTGTCGTAAACTTTTTTCTTGTATTGCGGTAAGCAGGTAGGCGAGAAGCTGAAGCGATTGTCGAGACTTTGATTTCGAAAATTTAGAGAGGAAAAGATAGACTGAGACACAAGCGATCTAGCGCATTATTTTTCGTTTAATATAATTTTCAGGTCCTGGATGAACACTACTCTCGCCGATGAAACTTGACGCTGTCGACTGTCTGCAAAAGCAAAAGGCAAGTATTACACTACGATACTAAGTAGTTTAGCGGCGTGTTCGCATGCACACACTCGCTCACAGACGTTTTACCCCCACCACCACTCGCAGAGGAAGTTTGGCTACTCGGCGCGCGCGCCTGCGCCGTGCCTCAATGCCCGTCAGAACGAACGACGCTGCACGACGCGCTCGTTCTCACAACTTTTTCCCCTTTTTTTATTTATTATGCTAAGCTTATTTCTTAAATTAAATAGCTGTTGATATTTCTACTAAACTAGCATTAATTGAAATGTTTACAATCATGTTTTATTTTTAAAATCTTAAAAAAATGTCATTTTGGTACTTTTACCATCTACGAGCCACTACTACTGTACAGGTAAATAACTACCCTAAGCTTAAAAATAAAGGCAAAACAATATTTTGTTTTTTATAAATCTTATGTAAATTATGTTATTTTTAACTAATTAACAAAACAAAAATAGTATTATCTATAGAAAAATATATGCAAATATTATTTTTATTCATTACACAACTGTGGTGATTAAAATTACTGTTTAGGAATAATAAATACCATACTTTTTGAAGCCAACTAAATTATTACCAATATACAGGGTGCACCAAGAATGTGTAGGTATGCGTAATTACAAGCCTATTGGAATTAAATTTAAAAATTGAAAGAAAAAAGAGGTTCTAAAAATTATAAAAAAAACTAAAACCTGTCAAAAACAAAAAAACGTTTTAACTTCGTTATTACTGCAAATTTTGAAAAAAAGTAAGTTTAACATACACAGTAATCTACATTTTTATTTAATTTCTTTGCTACTATATTTTGAGTTATAATGACCGCCATAACTTCTTGGATTCCTTGATTTTTTAACTATGTAAAATTCCAATATGGCTCAGTATTTTTCCAATGTTTTAATGTCATATTAATAGACTTGTAATTACGCAATTTTTTTCTAATTTAACGGACTTTGTAGCTCCTCAAATAAAATGACACCCATACATAAAAGGATCCACCCTGTATATTTTAACGACGAGATATTTTGTGTTTTTTTTTAACATTTTTAAAATGTCACCTTATAAATGTTGACTGTTTAACTTATCAATCCGCTTTAAAACTATTTTAAATTATTTTTTTTAATTCTCAAAAACTGTCTAAAATGTATTAAAACTGTCTACACCATCATAAAATTATAAAAAATGTCAGGACTATTTAAAATCTATTTAAAGAGTCTTAAATTTGTTACTAAATACTAATATAATAATAAAAAAATCTATATTATCTATTATCTATATAATTTTTATTTTATGTATAAAATTGTATACCCGGATCGGGTTTCCAATAGGAAAAAAATATATATACATTTCTTGAAAAAAAAACATTCTTTATAAAAACTCGCTCGTTTCACAAAAAATATGTACAGTGTGCTTAAAAATTAAGAAATCGTACCCTGCGTTTTACGAAAAAAATCATTCATGTACTTATAAAAACTCCTGATTGTTTAAAAAATTAGATTTCCATAAAAAAAATTAATCAAAAGTACATGATGCTCAGAAATTATGAAAATCGGGTTGCCAATCTGAAAAACTTTTTTACTATGCATTTTATTTGGAACGCCATTTTACTATTTAATAGATTTAAAAGCAGTCATAGAAATTATAAAATGTATTCTTCAGTAAACAAATAATGTTCATTCTCTATATTGCCTGTAATAAAAAACTACCTTTGTATTTAATTTACAATTGCATAAAATAAATTGAATTTTCGTTTAATAATTAATAAAGATAAAATAAATATCAAAATTGAACATAACTATTTGCGCTAGAGTTATTAAATAGTATAACGGTGTACCATACAAAACGCATAAAAATGCAATTTTCATAAAATCTACATCTGGTTTAAAAAATAAGATTACAATAAAGAAATTTAAATTAAATGTACAGGATGGTCAAAAATTTAAAAAAATATATGAAAATGCTTTAAGAATTTTATCGAAAATTTCCATAATAGAAACATTTTATAAACAATAAAGTTTAAATTTGAAAAAAATTACATTTAATTTTATTTATTTATTTATTACTTAGGTATTATTATTTATTTAAATGTTAAAATAAAAAAATATTTCGTATAAATTTCGTATAAATAATAAATTTAGATTTAAACTTGAATTGTCAACGACTTTTTTATATAAAATTCGTCTTTAAAATAAAAAAAAATAAAGTTACTTTTCTTTGGAAGCATATTCATAATTTCTGAGCATTAAATTTAATTTTGTATCGGAATCTCATTTTTTTAGACAAGCAGGAGATTTTATAAAAATTGTTTTTTTAACGTCTAATAAAAAAGTTTTTCTTATTGACAACCCGATCCGGAGACACACTGTATATTTTATAATATTAATAATTTGAATAAAATAAATTATTACCAATATTAACAACAGGTGAGCCGGAAAAATAGTTTAAAAACATTAAATGCACAAGTACACAGTACAAACGGTAGTCTTATTATTTGTCCTCCAGACTTGAAAACAAATACATTCTGTATTTTGATAAAAAAACAATGTGATAATTTGAAATAGAACTGCATTAAAACAAAAAATGCGGTAGGACAATAATGTAATCAGTAAAGCTGTTGTAGCGATTCATTTTAATAGAAGCGAATCGCACAGTTTTTTAATTAGTCATATTGTAGGTATGTATAGGTAGTAGATGCGGGTTTTTATTAATTCGCGCATAATGCCCCAGACTGTCTTGCTGCGAGGAAAAGAGAACGTTTATCAGCGTATAAAACAGCAACAAATATGCCTTTTATGTAAATTTGTTACTTTTTCAGACGCTATCAACTATTTTAACCGGCTTTATGGACATATAAAATTAAAAACTTTATCAAATTAATTTTACATAGCGGCGCTAAAAATTATTAATACTATTTTTGTTCGTGTTGTTTTATTCAATTTTAAGTTATTGATATTTGACGAAGTAATTGCCATTAAAAATTATATCCGATACACATACAATGTTTTTAATTAAATTGAAATCGAAAAAATTGCATAATATTTGATTTATTTGTAAACTAAAATCATGTTAAGTTGTGATTTGTGACTCATAAAAAAGGCGTTAAATTTTATTATTTGATCAGTTTGACTCCCACGTTCTTTTTATTGCCATTTTTGTATTTAGTCCTCATAAATTGCAATAATATTTAATGGGCATTTGATGACATAATAAGAAAGGGACATGTTTGAGTAAAGTCTGGCTAAAAATAGTGTTGCACAAAAATAATATTATCGAACGACCTTGGGCGAAAATAATTTTTATAAAACTTAAAATTGCATTGCTTCTCAGACTAACCATTTTTTAAGTAATGTAAAGAGCATCAAAGATCATTAAAAACCATAATGAAATCAGGATAAACATCCATCCAAAATAACGACGAAAAAAAATACCTACCTAGTTTGTAGTGTGCAATCTAAATTGTAAATGGTGCCTCCCGATTTAAAAAATTCAAGGACACTTAAAGACGGCACCGTGACCATACGATAAATATTTATAAATTTCTCTCTTTCTCTCTCTCACTACGGACACGCATACAATCACATCTAAAAATAAACATTTATTCATTTCAAACGAGTGCAGATGTATGTATATTTTTTATTGCCAAATCTCCCCCCCTTTGGCCCGTCCTGCATCGGCGACTCCCTAATTATTAACAAACCAAAATGAGGCATTTATTTAATTAACTCCAAACAATATGACTACTAATTAACTCGGGTGATATGGGCATTAATAAGACGTCCAGTTTTATGGGGTTTTTGTGCTGAATTTTGACGCGTCGTTAATTAAATTCACTTTCACAATTAATATTATTATTAATATATTTACTTTGAAATGGATTGCGTGAGCTCAACATACATTCAATTAAATTTACTTTAGATAATGTTATAAAAAAGTTTAGAAAAAGTACTCATAATTTTGGTCTTTGTTTGTATATAAATGTAGGCTATACTAGATATGAATACCACAAATGGAGAAACCTTTGACCTCTTCTATATTTGATTATATTTATATTTGTATTTTACCTAAACTTCGTTTAAGAATCACCTAATTATTCGGTTTCTGTCTTCAAAACAATGTGGATGTCTCCTCTTTAAATCCTATTAAAATCCGAAGACGTTGTTCAACCCAAATCGAGTTAGGAGCGAGCATCTAAAAATCTCCAGGTTCAAACTGAATTAACACCAATTAGTCTGATTAACTTGAATATTCTTTCGGTGACTCACTCTCTAGTGTAGTTGCGTCTCTAAAAAACAAAAGCAGCACATTTCGGTTGTGTTTGCATTCAAAGCGAACGAACGTGGCAGACGTTTAAGTTACAAGGTCGAAATTTTAATTGTTTTACTCGTTGTTTCACACATCGATTGCGCAAAGGATTGCAGAAGGAACTTGAGTGGAATACAAATCGGGAAAATCAAACAAGTTTAATACATCGAGATTTCCCACATTAATATCAACATTAACATAAAGTATTAATATTTATAAATTCACTCAATGGCTTATTGATCTGCGTTCATCTCACCCTACTACTTTGGATTTATTTCAGAGGACAGATGCCCCTGGACCGGTCAGTCCCTACGAGCTCAAACTGGACTCTCTCTTACGTTAACCCTTTCAAGATGAACTTAAGATTTGCATTAGACAAGTAAGAATTTGAATGTTAATACAAAGAATATTAACAAAGAGAAATGGAAATGGGTTTTCAAGAAACCAGAACATATCAATAGGCAAATGGACAGTTACGTAGAAAGAATCTAACCCACGCAAAAAGTATATTTTTATAAGGTTTTATTTTAATCTATTTTTGACTCAATAATTACATCAAAATTTTTTCATGTAATGCAGCGTTTTTTAAAGTGATCCCCACGGCGAGTTGTGACGATTTCACGAGGGAGGATAATGCATATGAATCGGTGACTTCAAGAACACTTTGAAAACTATGAAAACTCCACAATACATATCCTGGACCTGTAGTCTTAACGTCGTAGGTAAGACCGGGTTAGTCTTAAATGCTGTAATATGTTTAGGTAAGAAAAAACAAAAATTTTTGGACTTGTATGCACGTCAGTATACTGTTCTTGGACTCACCGGATTCAATTCTAAACGTGTTCCTGACTATTTTTTTACACTACTATAGATTCAGCTGGCTTATAGAAAATACCTATAAGGAAATAATTTACAATCGAAGATAAATTAATTCTGTAACACCGTAATAAGCGTAGAAAATAGTAATTTATGTCTGAGCTGAGAAGTGAGTCTTTTTGTACTGAGTTTGAATTAAGCGAAGCACAAAAAGACACCTCTCAGCCAAATGGCATTCAACAGTTTTATTTGTTAAACGATACATAAAACTTAAATAATTATAATAACAATTAAAAAAAGCATAAAGTGAGGTTAGATATCGTTAGTTATCGTTTTTTTACAGACCAGGGTGTAAAAAAACTATTTTACATCCTAGGATATAATCGAATACTTTAGTAGTGAACGTTAAAAATAATAACGCCAACTCGAGAACAATGTTGATAACGAAGGGCACTTTTTTAATAAAAATGGTATTTTGTAGGTAAGTGTGGGAAAAGAGCTAAAGATTGGCAACATTGATGTGTACCAACTATACATTAATTACAATATAAGGTAATGTTATTTAGATTGACTTCCGCTCAGCCAGTCCAAAATTTGTGTTTAAATGGTAAGTGTATTAAGAATTGTTAAAATAAAAAACTAGGGGAGGAAAATAAATTAAAGTATGAAATTGTGACACATGAAAATGAACTGAATTAACTAAAAAAAAGATTAAAGTGATAGGAAATGGACATATAATTTTAAAAATAAAAAAAGTTTAAAGAATGTATGTACATAATTAAGAAGAAAAGAAGAAGCTATAGCTATAGATTCAGCTGGCTTTGCTTAATTTCTGTTACTATACAAAATATCAATATTTCTTGTGGGTTGACCGCTTTCTTTAGAACCGAGTACAAATGATCTTTATTAAAATAATGATTACCGATTTGAATCTTAATAAATTAGTTACACCCTATCATTAATAATACTAAATAAAGATATACCATCAAGGCGTGTTCATGGTACTTAATACTCGAATACAAGATAATCGCAATACATATTTTATTTCACTTATCTGCGGGATATAACCTTGAATTTCTCAATTAAAAAATAAATAAACCAAAACCGACTTTTTGTAAGCTATAAATTCGGTAACATAATTTACTACACTAACCATCTGTCCATTATTAAAAAAATATGGTTCTAATGCCGAATTTAAATAAATAATTATTTCTGCAAACTGGATTCGGTGCCTTAAGAAATAGTATGCAGCTTTGTATCATTAACATCTTTAGACCCAGCCTCACCCCACATAGAACTGGTTTTCTAACTGCGTATTTTCACCTATAAACCATATTTTTCTAAACTATTACGAAACATCACATGGATGTAATATTTTACAAATCATTAAGTTTTTACACTTTGATTTATTATCGAGTAAGGTTGACGAACTATAAGAGAGATGATTGATTTGGTGAAGGTGTTTGGTATTTCAATCCTACGCCTTCTTGCGATATATTTATTTGAAAACAATAAATACATCTGCACTTACAAATTTGGAGAGGCAAGGCATTGTAAATGAATCACGCGTTACGTAGGAAAAATGTGTTTCATCCGCCTAGAATAAGGTTACCATTAACTTAGGAACGAGCAAAAGAAGCATTTTTTTACAGTTTTTTTTTATTTTGGTATACTAAAAATAATGAAGAAAAACGTGTCGCACAGTCTAACAGATGTCAGACATTTTAATGTATAAACTCGGTGCCTACTTGTCTCCCCTTTTATCTTTGAAGATTTTCTTTTTATATCTCGCGCGCGATACCTTAAGAAGTTTACAGTTGTCCAAAATCCACTTTTTCACACAACTTTATTCGATTGTTGCAAATTATAACTCTATAAGGTGAATTATTCATAAAACAAGCATTTTCACATGGCGGAAAGACAGCACATTAAAAGATCGTAAAAAGCTATATTATCCATACATTCAGTTTTTAGTGGGTTTCGCTTAATATCAGCAATTACCAGCTAAAAAAATATAAATATACGTCCCACATAATCACATGCTTCGACGTGTGTACTTGTGTATTGTTAAATGTATGTCCTACTTCGTTTTAATAACAATGTAATTTTACGGTGACACAGTGGCGGTCTCATGGGTAATCAGGGAAAATGAAAATAAAATACCATAACATTATTTACGAAAAAGGTTATATTGAAAAATACGTTTGACAGCTGATTTTTAGATGACTGTAGGCGTGTTGAGAGTGGATTATTGCAAAAAATATCCTGCATTTCGAAATTAAAACTTTCAGGCACGCGAAAAAACGAAAATTCTAATCAGGGATGATATTGAGGACATTTATTATTACCTATTTTTCATTGCACAAATATGAGATTTTACGAAATTAATAACCTGTACCTTCTATATACATCATCACTACATCCAACTAGTCCGGCGTGGGATAAAAAGTAAAAATACTTTGGTATGTAGGTGAGTTTTTAATAAATTAAGATTTTGTAGTAAACTGAAACTTTTTATTTTATTTAATTTGGCACACAGTGGCAAAACACAAATGAGCGTTTTTTACATTTGTTGTAATTTATGATGTGAAAATGTTATGGTCGTTCAAAATAAAAAAGTTATTGGCATTTAAAGTGGCAAAAAAGTACATGGAAATACCAAACACTCTTTCTAACATTTTGGAATATCTCCTGATAAGAGACTCTTACGTTAACGTTTACACCAAGAATAAACTTTTTAACATTACAACTGATGGTAATACATACATTTTAGATAGTCAAGTATGTCAAAAATGTTTGAAAAAATTAAATATCTCAAAAACAAGTCCACAAGTTAAAATTTTGACATCTATTTCAAAAAATCAGTTTTATAGTTCTAAATTGGTACATTTTTGTGAGAATATTTTAATTATTTTATAATAATCATATTCAGTCAACTGATTTATATCTTCTCAAAAAAATGCATTTTGAACTTTAAAATTGATTTTAGAAAATGACTTGTCAAAAATTAACTTTTGGACTTGTACTGTTCCTAATCTCACCGATTCAATTTATGAAAAAAAATAATTAAAACAAGTCGAAACGCCTGCAATTTACAAAGTTATAGCGTTATAGATATTGGGAAAGTAAAGTGGATGTACAGTCGAAGAAAATAGTAATGCGCTTTTTAATTTTTAGTCAGTTTTTGGTTATTTTAGACAACTGTAATATAGTGTTTTGAAGGCACTTTTTTATTGAATTGGTTTAAGAACATTTTAACTGTAGTTATTCTATATACAATGTATACCCGGCAGATGAAGGTACAATATACTATACATGTGTAAAAGTTTTTTGCTTAGTATTGACCGGGTATTATCTAATGCACTGGACACAACGTCCAAAAGTATTTTTAATAGTTGTACGCGTATTATCTGGTCTACTTGGCAATGTATTATCCCTATGTATACCCGGTCATTTTAGACAGTTCTATACAGTTTTGGTTTAAATAGTTTTTGGTCATTTTAAACAATTCTAATTTAGTTTTTTTAGACAGTTTTTAATATAATGTATCAAGTTTAATAAACGTCATTCTAGTTACGAGTTTAATAAGGCACGGGCGAAGCTTGCGAACGAGTGTTTAAAAAAAGCAAGTGTCTAGAGAAGTTTTTAAACGAGTTGCATTCTATACTTTATATACGATGAACACAAAACAGAATTTATAGCCAATTTTATTTGTTAAATGTTTAACATAATATGTTTAACATATTATGTTAAACGTCACCCGAATTTAACCTCACTTTTTCCTAATTTATAATAAAGCTAACTTAAGCTAACTGAAAAGCTAAAAGCCACTGTTTTTAAATTCAATATTTTATAGATGTTTTCATTTTTACGAAATAAAATTATTAATAAAATAACCTTTAATAAAAGATATTTAACGGTTAATTTAATGTCAATATTTTTACTCTAAATTAAATTTTACTCACAATATTAATTTTTATTTGTCTAAAAACTTTTTATTTTTAGGGTTTAAAGTGTTATAAACTATTGATAATAACTTACAAAAATAACTTTGAGTGAAAAATAACTAACTTAATAAGTAATTATGTATGTTTTTCTGATTTATTTGCTTTGTACATAAGTCATATATTTATTTTAAACATTTAATTACTTAGAGGGCATGGATTTTTTATGATGTAACAGCTATTTTTATCAATATGAGTTTTAATGTTTAATATAAGTTATATTTATTAAGTTTACTTTATGGTAAACTTTATTACCTACTTTAGTTATATACCATTTTAAAATATAAATGAAAGAGATAAAGTATAAATGTTAAAGGTTCTAAACCTAAAAGAGAACAGACATGAAGTAATTTTAACGTTATTTTTAAATAAATATTTCGTATTAAATTTGGTCGCGGATAGCAAAAATAACGTATTTAACCATTCCCGATATTTGGTAATTTTTGGAATTTGTACCGTTATTTTACCGTTTTTGTTTGTTTAATAATATACATCTTTTTTTCTCAAAAAATGTCGAACTGAAATTGTCCCATTACGTGAAATTGACACATATGTTGAAAAGGTTACATATTTAACCTCAGGTTAAATTCCTGCATGGAGCTGCCAAGTTATTTAACTTTAACACTTTTAAAATGTGCAAGGTCCAATTCTTAACCCGTTGCAATAAATCTCTACCAAGAATATTTTATTTTATTTTGCCCGCTAATTGCTTTTTAAATTAGAAATATCGGAACAAATTTATGATCTTCAGCTTTTTTGCAGCGCGTTCAGATTATATACTAATTAGTATAAATTAGGTAAAACACGGTAATCGATTGAATGATAAAAAACGGTTAATTTCTGGTTTTTCCTTAAAAATTTTGACCGATTAATTAGGTGGAAGTAATTTTTTCCAGTTTTAAAAGGTGTAAAACGCAGCAATTTACAGAATGAAAATAAACACGTTGCTGCTTCTCCGTTATTTACAAACTTTTATCTAGTGTTGACATTTGTAATGTGGTGTTTGTTCAATGCTGCTTATTTAGTAAACTTTAAAGGTGTGTGATGTGGAAAATATTTATACCACTTAAAAAAAAAATTCTAAATGTCTGGCTGAAAATTAAATATTAAAGTAAATATATTTTTCTTAAATGTGGGAGTAATCTTATTGTTATTTTATTGCATTATTCATGACCTCAAATGAATAATAACTAATAAAAATTTAAAATCAATTTTACAATTGCATAAAAAGCTATTTTTAGTCATCATATCAAATGATTCACTTTTTATTTTCATGCATTTTCTCCTTAACTAAGATATTTATTTAGGTGTCAGATGGCATCATTTTTCTTAATGTGTCGTATTAAAAAATTACGTAATATTAAATGATAGCAGCAAGTAAAAAAGTATTGTTTAACAATTGCCTAACCTTTTTGGGAATTATTATAAGTACTCTCAGTAGCATACAATTTCAGAATAAACAATAAGCACTACTTGTCTCACTGGAATAACAAATATAAAGCTCTTTAGTGTAACCATGTAAGGTTTTCAAGAAACTATCATTATTTATTTAAAATCTATTCCCATTAAACTCAATGGCTGTTGAAAAGTGAAATTTTATCAAACAAAAAACATTTAGAGGTTTGGCAAAATAATCACTATCACTAGGTATAAGAAACTGAAATTATTTTGTTATATAATATGCACCCATAAAAAACCTTCATTAGGACATATCTCACAAAACGAAGATTAATCCTGCGATTCGTCTATTTTGACATTCGAATTATTAAGCCTATTCCTGCAATAATGGAAGCTTCCTGCCGCTAAATCCTGTCAGGGTGACGTAAAAAAAGGTGTAGTTCCGCTCAAAAAATAGCCATACACATGAAACAGCTTCGTTGTCAATCAGTCCGTATTTTCTGTTTGTGAAAGGGATAGGGGCAATTAAAATGCAATTAAGTGTACAGAAATGTAAAAAAAATAAACACGACACATCGAAATGAAAATTAAATTGAGTTTTGATTTGATTACATGTAACTGCTAGTTAGGAGAAAATTATCAGAATTTTTTTTCAATAGCATGCCAAAACATTTGTTTTAATTTCATATCCAAATTATACACTGCTCAAATAAATTAAGGAAACGCATGTTTAGAAGCCTCTCATATTTTTAATAAATGACAAATTATTTTTTTGTGATTTGAAATTCAAACCTACTTCAATGGTTGTCTTCAATAGCAGCAAAAAACTGATATTCATTTAGCGAATTTAAAAAATGCATCCAAGAAGCCTTTGGTACCCTCAGGAGCTACCAAACCTTCCTTGGAATCCAATTGAAGGAAGCTATATGACATCGCGTAGTCCTGTGCGAATTCATCGTTTATCCAGATACTACTATAAGTAAAGATGGCCTCGGACTTGGTCTCGCATTCCCCCAACGTTTGAACGCCAGTATTTATGTCGATGCCTTCCTTTAAGGACATGTTCCAACATTTGCAAACTATGTCGGAGGTGGATTCATTCTACAAGAGTACACTTGTAGAATTCCAACTAAACCTCACAAAGACTTTTCTTTGGGAGCAAGAGATCCAGATGATGCAGTGGCCTGCAATACTTCCAGATCTTAATACGAGTGCCCCTGGGCTATGCTTGATAGGCGATAAGGAAGAGTCCTGCTGCACATCTAAACATACCACAACTGGCCGAAGCTCTTGTATAAGAATGGAAAAACCTTCACAAAATGAGCCAAGACATCTCAGTTTTACTTGAATTTTTCTAATCGGTATTACCTGTAGTCAGCAAATTTTCGTTTTGGCACTTTAGTTTCTATTAGATTAATTGTTAAATTAGAATTGAAATTAACTTTTCTGGTTTTTAAGTAATGTCTAAGGAAGAATAAACCACATTCTATTGATAAGGATTGTTCCTTATTGATAATGATTCAAATGAGGGAAAATGTTCGGAGCACTACCTATGTTACCCATCGACAAAAATATTATAATATGAGACGTCATAAGATGCCATTAAGATATTTTTTAAGTATTATATCGTTAAAATATAAAACACATATGGAATTTGTTTGAAATAAAAGTCAAATAATGTAAAAAAAGAATTATGTTATGCCAGTCTGGTAAACAAAATAGGCAGAGAACCATAGTTCATTTAAAAAGTAAATAAGTGCATTAGCCGGGCTAATTCAGCCCAATCGATTAATGAAAAAAAAATTAGCACAATGTATTAAAAATTGATATTTGTGAAAATAAAATCTCATTTATATTTAAAATTTCGTTGCGTTGTAAAAAAAAGTTGCATTACCTAATATAAGGTTTCTAAAAAGTTACGGACAATATTAAATTTCAAAAGTATGCATAGGTACATGTATTAACAAGAAAGTTAAACGTGTTGTTTGTTCTATACCTGTAGCTAGGCTAATAAACAATTTTTTTTATAGTTGATTTCATAAATGTTATATTATCCAAATTATAAAACCTAAATTTCTTAATTTGGTTACAGAAATATTTATATTACCCCTTAACAGAAGCTTATTTGGGGAGTTTATGAAGGTTATTGGTACCTATTTTAGTAACACTATAAAACCCAAGTTTTATAAATAGAGATAACAGGAATATTATGGAAACCACTATATAACTTCCTAAAGAACAGCTACCGGCTTTTTCATTCTTTTATTATTTCTCTCTCCCTCAGGCACATTTAAAAGATATATTTCTTTATAGGAACGCTATCTTTCTTATTGTCATCTTATTCATTAACTTATTTAAACCACGTGAATATTTTAAGAAGCCAAGTATGGCGAAAATATTAATGGTATAAAATTTAAATCTAAGATCTTCTACTCAATACTATCTAAGATATTATATAATTTTGAAACTCTTATATACATTGTAGTAACTGTCGTTACTACAAGTGATGTTATAAAACTTTTGAGAGCAACCATCTAACTGCTCAGGTTAGTGTTGTCAGGTTCGCCATTTCTGCCTGCAGTAATAATGGTTTTAACGGAATGGAATCAATTTATTTCAATAAATTTTATTTATATTTATGTTAATAATATTATATTACTTATATATTCTATGCTAAATATTTTCTTTTCAACAAATTTTTAATTAAAATTATGAAAAAGCATTGCGTCGAAAGCTAATAGTATGATTAAAGCACATAAATAATTAATAACTAAAAAAATTAAAGACACAATAGTTTTATAAAACAGGTAACCGCAAACTTTATAAAACTTCTTTATAAACCTACTGGTAACGGCTACTAAAGGTTACATAAAATGTTTGCAGAAGCAATTATATAACCTAATTATATACCTAGAGTTTACAGTCACCTTATATGACCATTATAAAACTAGTAAACTAAATGGCGATTTTATAAAGCCTTGTTAAACTCTTATATAATTTATCGTTACCATAAGTAGTACAAATTGTTTATTGGGAGGTTAAACCAGAATGTTTTTGATTTAATTTAATTAAAATTTTCATAATAATGCGTTGAAAAGTTTACAAAATAATGAAATTTTAAATCTACTTTTACAAGATTTTTATATTTAAAGCGGTATAAAATCGTCGCTACTGACCCAAGTAAACTACAATCAAGATTATTATTATATAACACCAATAATTTTCTAATCACACGGTGCAGAAATGTTTATTCGCACATAAAACTTGAGTGGGTTATTTTCCAATTTCTACGTATACTAAAACATTAACATAATTTTTGGATCAGTCAAAACGACTTAGTCTAAAATTTAAAATTTAATTGCCTTTTGACATTTTCGAATCTCTTGCACACCGTCGTACTTATTTTCATTTAGCTTTCTAATATGAAACAAAATCCACACAGTTGTTACCACGTGGCCTACATAATCCCGCATCTATTTATAAAGTGCCGATTTCGAGAATTTTAAGCGAACCCGTCGATACTTGATGATTTTTATATCTAAATTAATTTACTTTATTTTGCAGCTACAGCATAAAAAAATAGGACAATACTAAACCTGCTCTCAAGTTTCTATAATCTTTTCTGATTTTAGATATTTAACTTTGTAATGCCACTTTCTATAGAATTGCCACCGTAACAAAATGAGTTATAACAGAATATAGGAAATAGTATTTTTTTCAGGTTAAATTTTGTGCATATCAACTCGATCGTTTATGATAATTTCAGACGTATATGACTGTTGAAGTGTACATAATTTTACCTCAATCAAATTTAATAGTTCGTTATTATTGGGATTTAAAATCCTTAAGTATAGGGCAAGTCATGCATGACAGTCATGACTGGTACGTTTGTAACGATTGTTCTCGACAAATAAACATGAATTATCTAACAATTTAATCAAATCAATAATATTGTCAATACCCATCTCACATTTACATATTTGCAAAAAATGTTGGAAAAGTCGCTATTCGTAATTAAATTTAGAAAACTATTTGTTAAATAAATTTTAAATATCAAGGATTATGTTGCTGGACACGTAAGTGGAGTTCGGTTAACGAGCAGCAAAAAGTGTATTCACATTCATATCATATTCAAATTATTCATTAATTTCTTGACAAGCACAATGGGTAATAAATATTTTAAAAAATCAACGTTCTGACAATTTTAAAAATTAAATGCACAGTAGTATTTTTGGTTCATTCTTTTAATTATTGTAGCATTAAATTATTAGTCTAATTTGAGTGGGTGTGAGTACGTCATTAAAAATTTTAAAAACTATTGTTTTTAAAATTATTTATATTACCCTAATTAACCCCTAAGGTTAATAACTGCATGGGTTTCCTCCTTACCTGTAACAAAAAAAGAATGTTAGTAATTTTGTTTTAAACATTTTAATTATCGGAACAGATAAACCAAGAAAGATGTAAAATTATATATATTTTTTAATTATTACAGTACAATTTTTAACTTTTAACCATTTACAACCATATTATATTCTCGAAATTTTAGCTTGTCATCATTCTATCTTATCATTATTTTAATTATAATAATTTAAGCTTGTCATTATTTTATCATGTACCTACTTATTTTAGCTTGTCAATAAAGTTTACAGATGTTTCATTATAAGTTTGTGACAAATATTTATTACGAACGCGTCTAAATTTATTTTATATAGGTATACCTATAGGTACCAGGATCTAGGGAGAAATGCGGGTGGCCCTTGCCCCGGGGGGAAGTTTAGGGGGCGGCAAAACTAACTACTAAATGCCGCTATTTTTTATTTTCACACTCCATAAATTTAAATATAGGGACATTAAGAAGTCCGTTCTGGTAGAAATTTAAGGGGTAGTCGAACACGTGTGGTTGGGAATAAAAATTGTAAAAAAGAGTATTTTTGTTTTTTTCTCTTCTCACAATGTGATATATGAATAAACATTATAAAAATATATTTTTGCAGTATGTTAAGTTAGTTAACCCTCCATTAGGTGCGCGATATTTTGTAACGCGCTTGGTCGCACGGTCTACGATCGTAGCCCATGTTGTGTTTCTTAATATGTGACCCCTTATATACAAATCATTCAAAAATGTTAAAATATAGGTTTATTTATGTGTATACTTTGATAAAATGTATACTTTATATCAAAATATTTTTATTAATATTTTATAGGAAGTGAAAAACAAAATATTTATATTTTTATACTTTAATTATCACGAGTTTGTTTAAATCAACACAAAAAATTTTGTGAGTATAAAACTTAACAAACCACATACTAAACCAAACCTAACATACCAAGAAACATATAAATAATTTTTTTTACTCTATTTCAACCCTTAGAAATGGGGGTATGAAAATGGCAATATTTTTACTCGGCCAAGCAGGTTATACACATATTTTCCATGTCTTCTTTGCATGGCCACATGTTGCACAAGCATTTCTTGTAGGCTTGTCATGACTAGTAATTTATACCAATATCAAAAGGGATTAAATTAAATTATATTATTTTTAATTCCCTTACAAATCTCGTAAGGTATAAAATTAATTTTGATCTTATCCACCATTTTTTTACCTTTACATAAAAATATGTTTTTACCACAATGCTGTATATTAAAAATATAAAATTAGTGAATTATGACAAATAAAATTTATAATAATAATACCTAATAATAGTTAATATTATTGTAATTATTATAAAAACAAAAAACTGCACCCGCAGTTAGGAGCGCGTTCTACAATCATAGACCAGTCAAGTTTAAACGCTTGTAACATTCGGTAAAGTAAAAATATAATGCTATTTGGATACTTAACTGATAAATGCATGTGTTATAGACAGCTACTCAAAGCCCCGCCTGCGTAATGATCAGCCTTTTGAAACTATCGTCGTTTAAAACAGTGTGGTCTACGATCGTAGACCAACGGAGAGTTAAAAAAAACAATAACTAATTTGATTTTTTCGGGGATTTACCAAAATGCAGAGATATCGATCAAAACAATTGCGCATAGCAAATAAAACACTTTTTACAGCTTATAACAAAAATAATTTTTCCCAAAATATCCGGGTTTTTTTTAATTTTCCTATTGGGCAATAAGTTTATCTGGAAATTTTAAATCCTTTTACCTATAGGTGCTTTTAAAAACATGTTGGTATACCCTTATAGCACGATTTTTATCTCCTACAGGAGCTGGTTATGTTTCAGGACCAATAATTATAAAAATTATAAAGTTTGAGAAGGTTTAATAATAATTATAATTATTATTAAACCTTCTTAAACTTTATGATTTACGCATATAATTTATAATTAATTCCGCAAATATTGTACTCTTCCCACTGAAAGTTATGAGAGAAGTTTTAGTAAATTAAAATTATTAATAATTATGGTATACGTAGAAACATGAGTCAGAAAAGATTGTCCAGACAATTTTGTCAATTAAGAAGACTTTTGCCCAAGCAATCCATTTTGAGAGTGTAGTAGATATGTTTGTTGAAAGGAAACACACATTTTTGTTTTACGCAAGTGCTATATATATGTATATGGTACTTGTTTGACAAATTGAAAGCACAAAACAGCTTGTTATGTTTTGTTCCAATTTATTAATTACACAGGTCGACAGCACTTTGAATTTTAAAGTGTTCAATTTGGGCTAAAAAACAATTTTATTTCGTTAAAAAAACTGATCCTCGGTATTTGATTAACAAAGTATTATATACTAATTTTTATGTTTATATGTCGAAAAAACGGGCTTTCCACAATATCCCCAAAACAAGAGCTGATTGCACCCAAGGGCAGGATTAATGCCCCCAAAGTTCTTTGTTAAATAAAGTTTAATTTATTGTATTAATATTAATAAGAATAATATTTTTTTAAATTTTGTAAATAATTTAAAAAAAAATGGCAAATATCAGTGTTCACACGCTCAAGTTTAAAAAAGCGAATAAAAAACAACATAAATATAACTTCTATCTCTAATCTTTATTTATTTCATAAAAAAACAGTGCGTTCAATAATTAAAAAAACATGAAAATTGCTAAAATAAATCCACTTAAAACGTTGAGTAAACGCTTAAAACAATTGTTTTAAATTTTGAAAAACATATAAATGAAAAATGTTGGTGGCAACAAATTGTTATTTAATTTTATTTATTTTCTCTACCAAAAATTGGTACCTACATAAATAAATCATGATTATATGACGAAGTTTCCAAGCTTAACGTTTTATATTGTAGTAATTTTAACTTGTTCTTCATTATTTTATTATTTTAAATACCGTCCATTTAAGTATTTTTACGAAGGTCTATTTGAAATATCTTGAAATTAAAGCCACGGATTTACCAACAATAAAACATGTTAAATATGCGTTAGATACGGTGCGGCGGATAATTAAAAACGTAATGATTTGCAATTGTGTACGGGCTATTGGAAACCGACAAGCGCGCATTAAAAAGAGTATTGAAAAGTTGCGGCAATAATAAATTGGGAAAGTTCTAATCCCCCGGCTGTTGCAAATAAATTTAGTGAACCAATAAAGATCCGCTTGCCGTTCTCCTCGGCTATGCAAGTGAAATGCAAATAGAACAGAAAATTGCTTAATATCGGGAATTTGAACAGTCGGTGTGTTCCGGAACAAATAAAAATTAAAAACGACACCCGCGACAATAAATCAAATTTCGCGCGCAGCATTAATTAAAAGACCATACGTAACTGATAAAATTATAATTAAAATGACAAAATCCAATTTCACACAACAAGAACTACGAAATCTATTGCCCTACACTTCGCTACCTACCATCTCTTGCACAGTCGCATTGCTACACTGGAATTTTAGGCAATCTGACCCCTTCGAAGTGAATATTCACAAAGGTTAATAAAATAATACTTTATATATACAGAGTGTACCTAAAATGCTTCATTCAATTTTAAGAGGGTAATGCAAAACAAAACTGTAAAAAAATTTCCAATGACATTAGGGTGGAAAATTTATTGCTTCCAAAGAAATTTATGAAAAAAATCATTTTGTACCACATTCGTGAAAATAAGACATTATAATATAATGATAAACAAAGTAAGCTATTGCTGCACCAGTTAAATAAGAAAAGACAGAGAAGACGATGGCAAACAATAAATTACCACTACAGATGAATTTTTAAGGCAAATAATCCTTAAAATAGTATAATATGTATCACGTTTTATAAACGCCATTTTAGTTACGACTTTAATTAAGCACAAGCGAGTGTTTAATAAAAACGAGTGTCCAGAGAAGTATGTAAACGAGTTGCATACTATACTTATCTACGACGCAAAACAAAATTTAAAGCCAATGCTATTTGTTAAAAATTTTACATCTGTCAACTGTCACCCGAATTTAACCTCACTTTTTCCGAATTTATAATAAAGCCAACTTCAGCCCGTGGTTAAAATTCCCAAAAGCCACTGTTGCTAACTTCAGCCCGTGACTAAAATGCCATAAAGTCACAGCTTACACAGTATACTGTGTAAATATTAAACTCTATTCACTAATTATTTGTATGTTTATCTACTCCTAATGCTATAGCATCTTTAGAATGTGATTCTGAAGAAGCTACTGTGCACATGTAGCGAAACAGTTAAAACAGTCAAATTTAAAATAAATCACGTAAAACTTTTAAACATAGTATTTGCATAAAGATTTTTTTAATTTCTTTTATTGGAAAAATTCATTAAAAACCATTATAAATAAAAAACAAAGCCTTTATTTGTAAACGTTTTAATTATATTTTTAAATAATACCTGAGAGAATACCTAAGAATAAGAATTTGCTTTTAAATTCAGATATTTTACAGACATGGAGACAAAGGATTATTATCATCCTTATTATACTTTAAAGTATAATTATTCTAAAAGAAAAAATACTTTTGTTACAATATTTTCAATTAGCTGGATAATTATAAACTAATAATTAGATTAAGACATTGAGAATAATGATTTATTAACGGCTTTGAAAAATTAATGGAGCAATTAGTTCATCTTCTGCTAATATATGGCAAATCAATAAACCTTTTGGTTAATAAAATCATAATATAAACTGAAATATAAAGGAAAATTAACATTTAACCTCAACATTTTTACATTATTCTTGATTTAAATAAACTAAATGACAAACAGACCTATCTAATTGCAGACACTTTAGCCTAATTTTTTCCCGACTGCGCCAAGTTATTATATTAATTTTTCTCCTGTGTGACGCGCGCGTTTTAAATGAACACACTAACGGTCATCTATTACGTCTATTGTGGTTGTGATGTCGGCATAAAATGGCCGACATTAACCGCCCCGCCGCCCCTCCATAAATTTTCTGCGACATAAGGGACGGCAAAAATTTCGGGCATTACCTTTATGGGTTCCGGCACGTTTTGCGGCCTTTCTGAATAATTTAGCAATTATATTGAGGGTCGATGTTTATTTATGCAATTAATTAATTGGCAATGTCGAATTTCGTTGGTTACAACTGGAAAGTTGGTCACTTCAACAAGTTTAAATGCGTATGTTACGGGAAGGTAAACAGTCTAAAGTAAATATTGATACAATTCTTAAGGTGTTTTTTTAAGCAAATTACAGTTTTTACTATAACACTCATAAGCCTATAAAGAAATATGTTATATTTGTACGCAGTTCAAAAGTCAAATTATTATACACCGCCGTACAATAATGAAAATACATTAAAATTACATAGGAAGAGTTGTTCCATCTATCGCGTGTAGCTTAAAATCCGCAAATAAACTGTGAACTTACAGGTCACTGTAGAATAAATTCATGAATTCATGCATGTAACTTCATAACCTATAATATAACATATGTCAAACGTCAAAATGACGATAATTTCAATTTACAAGTACAGAATTATTTAACTCTTGAAAAAAAATAGTATATACAACACGGCGGAGAAAGCATATTAACTGCCTCGCTCCAATCTGCAGCCTCGGCAGCAAACAATGAGTTTGACATTCTTTCGCTACCGCTACCTCTAGAACTATAAATCTAGCTTAAGCGCTTTCTCCGCATGTTAGATAATGTACCTACTATTTTCGAAACCACTACGTAAAACTATTAAAGGTAATTTTTTAATTTTATTTTTTACTATATTTGAGGGTATTTTTTACGAAACAATGAATGTCAGAAACATTTTTTTTGTATTTAAGGCGTTTATAACAATCTTTTTAAACTAATAGGAGATGTATGGAAATCTGCTGGATAATAGTCTCCTAAAGGACGCCACCTAAAAAAATTTAAGATTTTTATAGAAACAAACGAACTATCTGGAGCTAAGCTCAGAAATTACGCCGTAAATTTTGCCACGTTACTCTGGAAACTGTACAGTAGCATTTTTTGCAGCTGCAATCGAGGCAAAAGTTCTCTCAATTTGTTTTGGGTCGTGTGAGTTTCCTGCAAGACTGTATTCCCTTTTAATTACAGTCAGGCAAGTGGTTAACGTAAAAGTTTCCAGTTGCACGTCGCGCACGGAGTTTCGCAAGGCGTCGCCGGTACACCTACACGTTACGCCACTTTTACCCCTCGTAAATTTGGATTTACGACCAGCGATTTTAAGGAGCCACTTAATAGTGCAAAATGTAATTTAGCCAACGGCTTTACGGCCATATAATTTTGCGTCTTTGCAGCGGCGGCTCTACGCAATAATCTTTTCGTATACGCGATACACACCGAATTTAAGGTCTACAGGTAAGTCTATAAAAAGGAATAACTACAAAACACAAAGGCATTTCTAAAAAAAAAAATTTGCAACAAAATTATTGTTGTTTTATGCAAATATTTCTTTGCTTTTGGCTTGGCTGTATTAAACTATAATGGTGGAGTGGCCAAAAGTTTTAAATATTTTACCTTTAGAATGTATTTTTTATAGGTATCATGACTTCTAATTGAGCATAACTGTATTTTTAAGATCAATACCACTCATGGTACTTAAAAAACCTTCTCTTTGCAACTTTTTCGTCATCGTTCTTTATTTTCGAGATCACTTCTGCTCATAAGCACATTCTCACGCTCACTAAAATTTTCGCTGTGACGAGTACGGTGCTTGTTAAGAGCTAAATATCGTTCATATAGTTTTGGTAGTTTTTCTGAATCGATAAGCTGCGTAGGTGCCTGTCAAAAAGTCAAAACTGATTAACATGTCTGTTTGTAACTCACTGAAAAAGTCTTGTCTTCTTCTAAATGTTGAAATTAAAATACTCGGAGACAATAATATTCTATAATATAATCGAGTAGGTCAGCACGTAGGAAAACTTAAAATTGGCTATACGAGAAGCCAGTTAGTTAAAGCAGATTTCAGTGACATTCTGATACTTATACACGACTACTTAATAAGTTAAAAGCATGAACACTAATAAACTAAACATAGATTTAATATACTTTTCTCTATGTACCTAACAAACGAATAAGTATTTTCCATGATAGAATTAATGAAAATAAATTAATTTTGGATATGATATGGATTATATTTTTCAAAATTTTAAATACTACATCAAAAAGACTTTTGTTTACTAAAAACTAAAACAAGTCACATTAAAGGTAAGTATTTAACTTCTGGGCAGGGTACATATATGTATCGATATACAGTGTGACCTATTTGTTTGCGAATCACCCCTGTAAAATCTTTATTGAAAGTTTTATGGTCCTATATTTATTTAATAGTATCATTAAAAATTACCTTGTTTTTTTTACCCACCAAGGTAGAAATATATCTAAATTTTTATTATTTTACACATTAATGTAAAATAAAAAATGTATAAAGTGCATTAACGCTGTACAAAATGGCTAAACCCTTTTTAAATGTAAAAAACTAGTGTTTATATATAGGTAATTTTAAATGTTTAAAATCAATAATAGTATATTATGTATCAAGTTTGGTACGCCATTTTAGACAAGAATTTTATTTAGGTGTCTAGAAAAGTTTATAAACGAGTTGCATACTCTACGGTGAAGTCTCCACCCAAAATTAAGTTAAATCCAGTTTACTGCCGGCGAAATTAAAAGGTCAGTACAATGTTCATATAAACTTTTCAAATATTGGCATTGAGACACTATTTAATACTTTTGTCTTTTTGTATTAATATAATAAAATAATTTTTATATTTAGTATTATTTTAGAAGAAGGTAACTTTATTTTAACGATTGTATGACATTTGACAACCGTCAACTAACACAAAACTAACTTAGACCCGTGACTAAAACCCTGTTGCTAACTTCATCCTGTGACTAAAAACCTGTTGCTAACTTTAGCCTGTAATCAAAACGATATAAAATATTTTTTGAGCGTTTAAAAAATTACATGTTGGTGCTTTTTGGCCATAAACACTTCAGCTTATAACAATATTTTACGAAAAGAGTGGCTAATCAAATAAAACGGTCCATAAAGATTCCTACAAATGTAACCGTTTTTAACTGTTGGCCGTTAAAAAAACTTTTTATTCTTGAGCATGCAGTACGTACAACGTCAATTACGCTTAATTAAGCTAATAAAAAATTACGACTTTTTCCGAATTTCTTCGCAGTTTTACAACATCGCTTTTCTGACGCTACGTTAATAATTGTTAAACGGTATAAAATTATTTAAAACCGTGATAGCACATAAACATGCATAGCTACTATGCAAGACTAAAATCTCACACTTATATTCACAACTGATTTATTACTATGGCAAGGCAGTTTTATTTAAAGCATCAAATATGGTTCAGTCTGCTTTAGGATTAGTTCTCCCTGGCACCAGGCACCGACATACAGTCTGTTTCGGTCATTTTGACCTCACCAGTGCCGGGTAGCCAGGTGCGCAGCTTAAAAAAGTCATAACAATTACTATAAATAAAGAAAAACATAGCAGTTCACCCTGTATAATACTAGATTTAAAAGTTTTTATTAAATTTAAAAGCGTATCATGTTAAAGCTGCGTATTCTTAGGGCACAAAACCCTTCTATCAATAAGGCATCATTTAAACTCCTATAAAAATATCGTGCACTCATAGCTCGAGGACCCTCATAAGGATCATTCAACCAAAAATCCTCGAAGTTGAACTGTATGTATGAGGTAGGCAGTTTAAAATTAATGGTCTTACAGAAGCGGTTATTTAGCTCTCTCTAATTAAATTTTCTTGCTTGTTCATAAAAATATAAAACAACATGCATGTTGTTTTAAAGATGCTAATTTGGACAGGCGAAAAAACGTATAGCACACTTTATCATCCTGAGTTCTCGGCAATTTTAAAGCAGCAATGCGTCAAAATTCGACTGTAAGTACCCTCCTGGGATAAATAGCCTGAAACTTGTTAAATTTATTCCAGACATATGAATCCTTGATCCTAAAAAATACAGCAGAAAAAGTATATCTGCATCATGCCAACAATTTATCTAAAGTTTAAATAAATTAAAAAATAACTACTTTATAAAATTTATAATTTAAACAAAATATTCGCTGCTCTGTACGCAGGGTGTTTAGCATTTTTTTTATGAAAATGTAATTCTTATCCATGTCCCATTAAAAAAAAATTTAATGTAAAACATTTTCAATTCTCATTAAACAATTCAATGAGTAGTGTAGTGTACATTACTTTCGTCAGCATTAAAGAAATCAAATTTTGGTAAAACTTGTTTGTCGATATGATTAAAATGTTAAAAAAAAAACAATAAAAAAAATTTAAATTTTCAAAAAAATAAAAGCCATTTGAAAAAAAATTTCATAAAAATTCAAATTATGACATAAATACAATAAATTTTCTTAAAGCCAAAAGGGCGTATGTCCAGAGATACGCCCTTTTGGCGTTAGTAATTCAATTTTTTTACTGATCTTGACGTTTAGAACGATTTTAAGTTGAATGGCTCGGAAACATTTTTTTATCCGCTCTTTTGGCACAAAACCCTATCTAACTGCTGTAGTACGCCCTTTTGGCATTTAAAACGCGATATGTTCCATAACTACAACCTATTTTCGTTACAAATATTTCGTATATTATTATGATATCCAATGCAAATCGTGCGAAAAATAAAAAACAAATGTTATCTACAACAAAAAATAATTTCCGTACCTGGTAAAAATGAGCAATGAAGTACTATTTTTTTCCCAAAAAAAAATGAGTAATGTAAATTGAATTCATTACTTATTATAATAGAAATAAGCAATGAAATATCATTGCATTAAAAAATGCGTTTTTTGCAACTGGAATATATATATTCCGTTTTTTAGCGACTTAGGTAAAGATTATAACTAACTAACCTTCTGTCCCTTTCCCCAGTAACTTTTTTTTAATTAACCATTAACAAGTTTATGTTAAAATTAAAGAAAAAAGCTGGTTTTTGAAGTTTTATAGTTTATCTTTCCTGTCCCTTAACAAAATGTATCTTATTATAGAGTAGAAATTTTCCAAAGTATTAACAATGTGCAGTTGAACATTTCTGAAAAGTTTGATTAAAAAATCATTACGTAAACTATTTATAAAAATTTATCCAAATAACCTCATCATAATCGTGCTATTTGTCATTGTTGCTAATTTGTAATTTGTAATAAACATGACGATTTTGACCTGTTCTAAACATGAAGTTTGAGATTGTTTTCAAGTATTGGAAAGTCTAAACGCTTAAGATAACTTTTTCTGCTCGACCTTTCGGTTAATGAAAAATGGACTGGAATGGCAAAAAGTGGACAAAAGTCATTAAAAAAACTAATAATGATATCATTATCAAATTTTAACACCAATTTTTTGTTGTATTAATCTTGACCCTGTACAAATTTAAATTCAATTGGCTCAGTTGAGGCAATTCTATAAGGGTTTAAAATTTAAACCCTTATAAAATCTTTAAATGAATAAATTCTTGTAAATTATAAATTAAGTTATTCTAAAAATTATTTAAAGTATCATAATAAAAATTAAAACAAGTTTTATTTATAAATAATCTTGATTCTGTACAATTTTAATTTAATTTTATCAGATTTTATATTTATCTTGTAAATGTAGATAAAAAATTACTATTACTATTTAATAAAATTTGAACACAAAACTTTAATTTAATTGAAGGCAAAAATATACTGTTTTTTTTCCTACAGGCATAGCACAAAGAACAGATAATTGATTAGATGTAATTACTTAGAAGGTATTCAACGTTAATGTTTTTAATTTTTTTGTAATATACTTTTGATTCTAAAGATCCCAGGGTAATAAATCTAATAAATTACGTGTTGTTTTGTACTGCACCTGTAGGTTGAACAGTATATTTTCGAAGAAAAAAAAATCTGCCCAGAACCTAAAAGTTGCTCATATAAATTTAACAAAAGCAAAACAAAAGACAAAATTAGTTTTCGTTTTATACCTCGATAAATAGACAGAATTCTAAACATAAGAATATAATGTTACAGTTTTTCAAAACACACGGTTTGAGTATAAATCCTTTGTATTTACGCTGTGGACTAAAACGACATACAAATACTTTGCTTGTATGACAATTTATATCTTCATTTTGTAAAACAACACTTCCACTTCTTAGAACAAAGCATAAATGCTATATATGATATATCATATATAAAGTAATATTGACATAGTTTATATAAATTTACGTGAAGCATGATTTTACAGAACTTTTTAAATAAAAGGCAAAATTTATTTTTCTGAAAAAACTTTGTCAGTTTTCGTTGCTCATTCGAAAAATTTATCTGCGAAAAAAACTAGTAGGTATATGAAATGATTAAAACTATATTTGTTTAATAAAAAAAAGTTTTTAAATTAAAATTAATGATTTTCTTTGATAATTTAAAGTTTTGTATGAAAAAATTTTAATATTGTGAATTTTGAACTATAAAAGCTTTTAAAAACAAAAATTTAAATTTGCCATCGATCGTAAAGCAAATGTTGGCTTAAATAGTGTTTAATTTTTTTTAAATATGATTTATAGGCCAAGCGAATGACATATTATGCTGAAAAATAACACCGCGTTATATGGTCTGAAAATATAGCGGAAAAACGTAATTTTGGTTTATAAAATTTACATATTTTATAAAGAGATCAGGTTTTATGAAAATGTAAAAATGATCAATTAAACCTAAATGCGTGGTGGTAATTATGTTAAACACATGCAGCCTTACTATGCAAAATTAATAAAATAATAATTGTTTTCAATATTCTATAAATAAACCAAGCACCGTAACAATTACTATTAAGAATGTTAATATATTAACTTATATAATTATATTAAGTTATAAGCGATTCTTGCTACGAATAAAAAAACTTTATTACGTTGTGCTTTCGATTGATTTTATTTGTCATCCATTTCTCCAAGCAATCGCAATCAAAATAATTGTTTGGGCATTATAAGCCCTTTTAGGTCGGTCCCATTCGCGGCCGTATGAATCGAGTCAAAGCGATTTATCATTCCGTTGTAGCATGTCAAAGTGTTTTTGTGTCTCGCCCGCCCCCCGACACCGATAATTAGCCGATCGTTTGCCGCCCAAAACTGTCGCACAGTCACCAAGTCAAATTAATTGATAGGAAATTTTTGAAGCATTGCTTATAAACACGATTAGTTTCATAACGGTGGTAAGATGGATCAGTACAAGCTTACCTTGGATACAATAATTAACAACCTTGTATATATTATCCAATTAAGTTTTTTATTTATAACATAATTATTATTATTTTATATAATTTTATAAATTAATTCTTGGATTTGTTTTAATGTTAATATTTCTAATAAAACGTATTTAATTACCTATTTTATGGATCTTATAATTTTTTTTATTTTTTTTTAAGTATATAAACCCACACCGTTAATTCTAAAATGTTAAATAAAAGGTCGGTTTAAAAAAGTTTTAAACCTAATATACTTAATTTAATTATTTAGAGCCATTTTATTATAGTTTTGATGAAAAATGTATTACTTAAGTGAAAAATATTATTTGTTTATTAATATTTAAAACTTGTTAATATAGATCTTCGACCAAAATTTTATAAAATGTTAAAAATAGTTAGGTACTATTTTCTTCCAAAAATATCAAATGAAAAAATTTCATTACACAGATTTTTTTAATTATAATGTATAGGGTGTTAAGATAATTAAAACCTAGATTGTAAAAAAACTCAATAGATTTAAGATGATCTGTTTATTAATTTATTATAATTTAATGATGGCGAACAATAAAATTATGAAACCTTAAAATTACATTAATTTAATTCAATAATGTCAGGATATTTAACGATTAATTGAATATATACAGGGTGTCCCAAAATCACCGGTCCGAACGGATTCGCAAAATTGCAGGAGTTATTTCATTTTTAAAGGCAAGCACCGAGTGTACCTATAGAGCAGAAACACTGCGCTCTCATTGGCGGCCTTAAAAACTAAATAACTCCTGCAGATTTGCATATTCGAAAAAATGGTAAAGATTAATGGTAAATTGATCTTGGCATTTTGCAAGGAATAGACCCCTTTTGTGGTGATTTTGGGACACCATATATGTATATATACATATATGAACATAAGTAACATATGATATTTGAGAAATTGTTAAAGAAAAAATTAAGGCAATATTATTTCAAATAACTTTAATTGTTGTTTTTAGAGTTTTGTAAAAAAATTGACCATTTATTTTTTCGCACGAATTGTTTGGGGTTCATAAGATTATCTTAACCCAACTTTTCAGGATCATATCAGGGTGAAAACTCAATTTATTTTTCATAGAACTGGTAGGTATTAACCCCTATAATTTATGTCATTAAGTCGATGCTCTAGGACGAAAAATTCAGGTGGCGCTAATGTAGGTACCCAAAAAAACTTTTTAACCCCCACCATTTTTTTTACGCAGAACTGTAATTAAAGAGTTGTTTATAGAAAAAAACCTGTAAAATTCATATCAACCTTTTTTAGCGAAATGGTCTATCGTATAATAAAAAGTTAATATAATTTTGTGGGTATTTAGACTATATAGACTATTTACCTCGTCTTAATTTCCACCAATCACAAACGCGCAATTTTGAATTACAAACGGTATGGCAGCACCTGTCAGCAGTTTACCCGCGGCAAAACTTGACAGCTGTTGTCACCAAAAATTGCAATTTATATTTTAATTGTTAACTGTTACTCATGAAATAGTCTTGTCAAATACCATTCGGACATCTAATTTTTTCTGAGAAAAAAAATCGAAAAAACACAATGCTAAGTAATCGTAATAGTCTTCGACTCGGATTTTTGTTGCCCCCAGCACTCATGCTTCTTGTTAAAATATTACTTAGCAACGTGTTTTTTCGATTATTTTTCGGAAAAATTAGATGCCCTTATGATATTACTAATATTATTTTAACAATTTTATGATATTGTTATGATCTTCAAAAAAAATTAAATATGTATGTAGAAAAAGCGCTCTAAAATGTTAAATAATTATTTGCTGTGTTACGGTGTTGTGACGTGTATCTAATACAATATTCGGCATGCCTGTGCTGTTACCTTTTACTAAACATTAATTATTAAAGAACACAGCTTATAAATCAAACAACGCAAAACCGTAAATTGGAAGTTAAGCTAAAACATTAAAACTGTTTTTCGTCAAAACAGTATTTTTAACCGTATTATATAAAATACATTAAAACTATCCAATATGGATTTTTCGTTAAAGCATGGTGAAATACAAGTCGTTGCTCTTAAGTTAAAAACACGAGAAAAATTTAGAGGTCGTAAAATTTTTAGACCATAGCTGTTTATTGGCGCAAAAAATAACGATTTTTTCAGGTTTGAGGAAAATTTTGACAATTTAAAATAACTGCATAATACAAACTTTTTTGAAAAATGTGTATATATTTCAAATATTTACCTAAATGGAAACTATATTTATAAATAAAAAAATGTAAAAGGAGATGAAATAATATTAGTGAGTTATATCTTTTATTTTTTTCTCCCTTTGAGTTTATAAGAAAAAAATGCGTCAAATTCTTTTTGTAATTTGTTTTTTAATAATCGATTATGCAGAAAAATATTTCAAACCTACTACAATAACTATCGTCTCATTGACATTCATAAAAAAATAAAAAACAAGTAAAAATACCAAATGCAAATTTTAGCGCATGACATACTTTTTTTCATGAATATTTAACAGTTTTTGGCGAAGACTGTATTTATTTAACAATATTCAATATTTAATGAATAATTTAGCTAACAACGTTAAACCTGTTTAAATGGCGTCTATTACTTTTGTTACCTACTGCAGTAGTTCATGAACTTAATTAATTATAATTATAAATAAAAGTTTAAATAATATATTATATTTCGAATTCTATTAATGCAAGTTATAACTTTTTTGGCGCGTGAAACGTAAAATTTTAACAGCTTAACACCGTGCGCGAGAAATATGATGACAGGAGAGCATGAAGTCGTAGAGGTAAGTCACGTTGGTGTGCAACAAAAATAAATAGCGAAGATAGGTTTTAAACGGGTTTAGTATCAGGAAAGCTTAAAGTCTTAGAGGTTATGTCATTTATTTTGATGTACAGTTTTAGGTACTTTAAGTGTCGGTATTAAATTAAAAACTGCTCTTACATGCATAAATTTAAAAAATAGTATGACAAATTCGCACAGTTGTTTAAAAAAAATATTGGAAAAAATTCGCAGTGGCAAAAATTAAAAAAATGGTGGGACAAATTCGTATAGAAGGATAAAATTAAAAAATAGTGGGACAAATTTGCACAGTGGCATAAACTTAAAACTTGGTAAACTGTGGTAAAAATTCGCACAGTACGATACATTTAAAAATTGTTGGTACAATTTTTTAAAAATTTCTAAAATGCTTCAAATATACAAATATTTTTAAATTTTTACATTTTAAAAAATTTACATATTTTTTAAAAAATTTTAAATTAACAATATTTACAAACTTAATATTATAATTATGTTATTATGTTTTTAATCAAACCTTTATATATTTTATTTATTTTCAACCATTATTTTATCGTTTTTCCTACTTTTATTTTTCTTTAGTTACGCATCGGTTTTATTGAATATGTGCCATATTATAAAATGTAATCACTTAAGGACAGGTTTAATATTTTTTGAAATAGATCTAATAAATTTTATTACTTCATAAAATGTATTTTTACGATAAACCGATGGAAGATAAAATTTATGAATAGCTTAGATCTAATTTAAGGCGCGCGATCTTCTCACAAGCTGTTAAACAGGCACAGGGAAGAATTTAAGACGAACAATTTTCTTTTCTCGCTGCAATAAACGACGAAAACATGCAGATGGAAAATCATGGCTGGAAAATCTAAAATAACCGCGACTATAAATAAATATACCCGCGTTATTAATGGCTGCATATCTGGGTTAAATCTCTAAAATAATAACATAAATTACCATAATATTTTTGTAACAAACATCATCTTAACGATTATGACATGTTTATTTTATCTTTTATATTAAGTATACCGAGTATCGCTAACAGGTTTTTAAATAAAATTCTGCGCTCTCTTTTCCGAACAAAAATGACACACATACACTGGGTGGTCCATATGTTCTAAAATAACAGTCTGCCTCTAAAAATAAAAAAACAATATTTTTCACAAAATTTTTAAGGTTAACTGATCTTCATATTCAACATTTAATTATACAAGTTCCAAAAATAATATAATATCTTTGTTAACATTAACAATTTGTAAAAAGTAATTTTAAAGTTTAAGTTTTAAAATTGAATTAAAAAGAATTAAACATAAACTTCTTGTAGTTTAAAAATAACGATGAAATTATGATATTTTATTGTTTTTGTACTATTTAATGCATATTTATTGTATAAAATGTAAAAACAAATGTAATAGTAATTGTTGGATGTAATAATTTGGAAATGCTTTGAATATTTGCAATTTTAAAATGTAACCATACATGTTTCCAAAGGTGTTACAGTTGTAAATCGAAATAGCTGACGAAAAAAACACACGGCGATAAAATTCTATTATCGTCTCCCGAAATTAATTCACTCGCGATTTTATTGCTCGTGAATCAATACTTTTCGGTCGACGATAAAATACCATTTTATAGTCTTGTATAATAAATAACTATAAATTTTGTAAAATATAAAATATTTTACTACTAATACGACATATTCAAAGAACACTTTTTCGTGTATTTAAGTCGTCGTCAATTTTAAGATTTTTATTCCAAACCTATCTCATTACCTACAAAAAATGTTTATTGTTTTCAATAAAATTAAAATCAATTATAAATTACACGCGATTAATTACATTTTATTTGGCTCATTATAAATATTTTGATCTTTCGATACAAATTATTTTCGAAAATACGCAACCGGAATTTAATTGGTTTATAATTAATATAATTCATTAACCCTTCGGCAAAATCAGATGGAATAATTTTAACTTCATTTGTAAATCAAATTAATACAATTATATGAATTTATAATAACAAATTTAATGTTTCATAATTCAAATACCATTTTAATTACTAAAATAAAAATTATTTTTGTGAAGCATTTTATTAAATAAAATAAATCAAGTACCTTAAACAATAAGATTAAGAAACCTTACAATATTAAAAGGAAGCCCGGCAAGTTAAATATGTATAGAATTTTTTTGTCGTTATAGGTACTTAATTTTTGCTTTCCAAATTTAATTTGTAAAACCAAAAATATACCTATATAATATTAGGTATTATATTTATAATTAAATTATTTTTACCTTTCACTTATATTCACGCCAGCTCTGCGGTCTGAAACTTACCTAAAATAAAAAAATTAACTTTACAAACTGGTATTAATAAATCCTTATATAATTGTCTAATACCCAGACAAATTAATGCCGTTGATATTTACAAAACCTAATTAATGTGGCATCGATAGATTGGATAAAAAAATCCGTATAAGGCGTTACGCCAATAAATGGAGGCCCACGCAGCAGCATTTCATATTATTTACATTAATATATATGTGTAAGACAGCTTATTGTTATTGCACCTGGTTTAAAATACATTCTAAATCAACAACAAACATCATTGATAAATTATGTATACACAAAAACCTATAGGTAACTATAGTGCAACCGCGTTATACCTTAAAAGATATATATTTAAATTAAACATGAACCAAATAAAACGAATCCTATATACATACATACTCTCTAAAAATGAAATAGTCAAAATTCTACTATTTGAATTAGTAAAAGCATTTTTTACTAATAAAATAGTCGTTTTCACTTTTAAATAGTTATTTTTTACTATGTAAATAGTTAAAGTTTGACTAATTTAAGATTAGTCACCATATTTGACTATTTCTGACAGTTAAAAGTAACTAATTTCTTTAGTCGTTTACGGCCAACAACAAAGTATTATTTGAATTAATTGCATATACCTCTGCATGGTTAAATGACCCATAAAACAAATAAAGATGCAAAAAGTTTAGCTCAAAATAGCAAGACAAATAATATATTAAACTTTAAAATATTATGAACCATATTTGTTGACAAATAAAATTAATTTTTATAAGAGCGGCTGACAGCCGAATGCGTTAAGACGTTAGCTTGACAAACTTGTCAAGTGACAGACCTGAGTTCAATCCCAGGCTGGGTCAAAACTTTTTTTAAATTTAAATTTACTAATTTGACTATTTCATTCAGTGGAATTTGACTAATTATTAGTGACTGCTTTTTCACTATGACAATTAGTCAAATATGACTTATAATTAGTTATTTTTGACTAATTCATTTTAAGAGAGTAGGTAAATTGTGATTAACATTCCCCAAGCAGCATTTTAAGTAAAAGCGTAGAGCTTTGAGGAAATATTACTTAATTTAAGTAAATATTTTGTTAAATTAACCTTAAAAATTTACTTTGAAGTAAAACTTTTTTTAAAGTTATAATATAAGTTTTATTTATGTTATTTTTACCTATTTTAATAACCCTTAAGTTTCAACACTTTAAAGTATTATGAGGGACGTAATTTTTACGAAAGAAAATTACTTATAAGTGTATTTCACCTAAAGGAAAATTTAACGGTAATTTTAACGTCAGAATTTTTACTTAATGGTAAATTTTACTCATAAGTCCTAATTTTACGATATTAAGACCACTTTATAACCGTAAATAATTCCTATTCGCCTGGTATTTTTTAGGGTTATTAGTGGGTAATAAATACTAATAATATTGACTAAACAAGGAAAAATAAGCTTAAAGTGAAAAATAAAACTTTGAGGGATTTTTTTTAGGCCGCCATAATGAGTTTTTTAAGATGGCATCCATTACTTATCTAAACTTTTATATAATATTTTTTCATGAATATCTTTCTAAAATATAATAAGAAAAGTTTTAGTTATTAAAAAATGATTAAAACTAAATGATTTTTAAAAGATTTTATAAAATTTTGTAGGTTTTAAGTTTTGTTGAATTTTTACCCAAGTAATAATTTTTCTTAAAACCGTAAAATATTTAGAGGGCATATAATTTTTAAGACGTATCGCACCTATTTTTATCAATCAAATAATGTGCGTTTGAGTTTTAATGCAAAATAACAATGGTTTTGACAATTTAAGTTATATTTTTTAATTTTACTCTAGGGTGGCCTTTATTACTTTGTAATTACTTAAGTTCCTACCATTTTCTAAAATATAAATTAAAAGAACAAAGAAGTTACGAATATCAATGTTTAAGAAAGAGAGAGCAAACAGTTAGTAATTATAGCGTTATTTTTACGTAAATTTGTGGTATTTATATTGTTTTTATTACGTAATTCTCTTAGTAGATCAAAAAGGTTATTATGTGGGTAAAATAACGAAATAAACCATTCCCCAAATTTGGTAATTTTTCGTATCTATACCGTTATAAAACCGTTTTGGTTAACCGTAAAAAATACTTTAAAGTTGACTTAGTAGTAAATTTGTAGTTATTTAAACTTAAAATGCTGCTTGGGTCGCTCGAATTACAAATGGTTTCTGCACATTTTTAACCTGTACTGCAACACTGCTAAACATAAACCAAGAAGTACAAATTTGGTATTCTTTTTTATTTATAATAAATTATATAAAGGTATTTTAGGTTTTATCGATTTAAAATATATTGAAGGTAATAGTAAAGAAAAAATCTGATTTTTATGAGTTGACGTTTTTTAAAAGGGTAAACCCTTATACGATATAAGGGTCATTCCACCGAATATTTGTTTGTAACCCTGCAATTCTCCCAAAGATTTAGGTTCTTTATATTTAGTATACTTTTGCAGTACTAATTTTTCAAACATTTTTAACTTTTTTGGATATTAATATTATTTATAAAAACGGTAGTTTTCCTGTAAAAAATTATCAACTTTTTAATGAACTTATTTATTCTGTATTAAAATAAACATTTTCAATTAAAAACTGAGAATTTTATACAAAAAAATTTTAAATAATGTTTTTATTTCAAAAAAAGCATCGTCAAAAATCGAACTCATTACTGCCAAAGTAAAACAATCTCGGGGGTCGCACTCCTAAAAAAAATGTTGTTGTATCATATAAAAACAATTTTGAATTTTTTTAGATGTCATTAACTTTGCCTAAATGATACCTTCGGTATACCTTGTCTGATTTTAGCAATGCAATGTTGGTTAAATTTTGTAGAATGTGTTATATAACTGTTTTGGGACTATTTTCTGAAAGTTTACTTCAAAACCTTTTGGTTTTGACGATTTATTAATGCAAGAAAATTAAAAATTAAGCTTTAGCACTGTTTCACTGTATTTAAGATATTTTTAATGCAGTCAACTCTATTTTGGTAGGCCACCCTATGCTAGAGGCCATTGAACCCTACACTAAGTAAATAAAACTAGATAAAACACTCTAAAAACCATTTAAACATAAACCCTTATTTATTTATTTATTTTAAAACTGACTAAATTTTATTTTTCTATTTTATTTTGTGAGTTGATAATAAAAATAATTACTTAACAAAGCAAAATTTGTAATTTAGAAAAACAAATTTATATTTATTTGGACATTAAAAACTGAATATTCCCCTTTCTTAATTTCTTGAATAAATTAATTTTAATTTCGGTCTAACAAAGCTTTGTTTATGCGAACTAAACGCAAGTGTTTTTGAATTTTTTTACGTTGAGCGCACAACCTCGCATAGGAAATGGTGACATATATTATATTTTAAATGTCAGATGCATATATTACAATATATTACATTATTTTTTTGTTATTGTAAGCGATTTCGAAAGGCTGTAAACGCACCGATGATTGTTAAAAAAATATGTTTTCTCTGTGCTCCATTAAATTTTCATTATATACAAAATGATTTTTGCTTGATGGTACACATTTAACTAGTGAATTATTAATTATCAAAACAAAACGCAATTGTACATCTTTATAAACCATGGTAAACATTTACTCAAGGATCTCGTGAATTATAAACGATGTCAAACAATTTTGAGCGCATTTATGCTGCTCCTCGTAAGACAAAAGAATCAATTTCCGCACATACCAACTCGCAAAAAAGGAATTTGAACATGCTCGCCTTAGAAAAGCGCCCCCTTATTTAATTTCTTATAGCCTAAAGGGACACCACCACAGTGCGCTGTGTTATGAATGTAGGAATTGCATAAAAGAACACACACTACAGGGGGTCGCGTAGCCCTTTTATGCATATCTTTATGGGCCACGAAGCAAAAAAAAAACAGGTTAAATTGTTGGAAAAGTGGTGGCCGGAAAATGGGCCTTTACGGATGGGATTTTATTATACTCTAAAAGGATGAATTTTGTAAAGGTCCTCAAAAATCTGCTGTCAAAAATATTTGTTTGCATAATTAGACAATCAGTCAAAAAAGCTCTTGTGCAAATAAATGTTTATAAAATACCATTGCGGTGCACCTAGAGCGAACATTTAACAGTGCCGACTGCATCCGAATGTCTTGAAAGAGTGGGGATATTTTAAAGCGGCGATGACACACGGTTTAAGGCTTTCAGCCATGGAAACGCAGATCTACTAATTTTTTAGTGGATCTTCTAATTTATTTTTACTGATTCTACTGATTTGTATACTAAATCTACTGATTTATGCTAATTGTTCAAAGATTCTTTTAAAAGATTTTTGTAGTAAATTAAAAGTAGGAAATAATAAGTTATAAGTAAATAAGATCTTCATTTTAGGACAACCTTGTCAACTCTAAAATTTTCATAACAACTTTTATTACATGTAACATATACTTAATACTCAAACATTGTTTGTAATTTGTATTTATTTCAAGTTCAACAATTATGTTTCGTTAATTTACAAAAAGTTGAAAAATCTAAAAATTGTAAATTTAATTTTTGTTCAATTTAATTTTTAAATAGTTTAGAATATTTCAACCGTTTATGATGATTTATAAAGTACTGATTTTTAAAAATTTGCATCACTGCTTCAAGCATCATTTTCGTTCTGCATTTGAGGAGAAAGGAGCGATTAACCGAGGCTGAAGATCTAAGCGAGGCAGTTAACATGCCGTGTTGTATATACATTATGGTGCGAATTAATGTGAACATTGGGAGTTTCTATATTATTTTAACTTCGAACACTGCTGCGACAATTTTGATAGGTGTTGGCTATAAAAAGTTATGTAAAATATAAATAAAATAAATAAATAAATAAAAAATATCCCATAACCTATCTGATTTAAATAATTGCTAATTTCAGTCATTTGCCGGTTATTGCGACTAATTTACAATATTACAATAGGACAAAAAAGTAACCCTTCTAGACTGGCCAGTAAACTCACCGGACATGAATACTATTAAGAATTTTTGGGCTATATGCAGGGTCAGGTTTCTGAAAATGAATTCTACAACAAAAACTAAGATGATTTAGGCTGTCATTCAGGTATGGTTTCGAGATGACAAAATAAAGGAAAATTGCAAAACATTGATTAATTCTATGCCAAAACGAGTTGAAGCTTTAATAAAGGCCAAAAGGGGGACATATTTCCTATTAAATAATACTAAAATATTAATAAACTAGGACTGTTTGTATTTTTTTATCAAGAAATAATATTTAACGTAAATCTGTTTGTGTTCACATTAATTCGCACAATACTGTACTATTTTTTAAGCGTTTAATAATTCTGTAGGTACTTACTTACATTCAAATTATCGAGTTTGCGAGATTTTGTCAGGTGTGACGTTTGACATATGTTATATTATAGGTTTTCTACATGATGTTTTTTACTTTTTCTTTGCTGATTAATGCTTAAAGTAATAGATGGAACCACTATTCTATATTTCAATGAATTTTCATTATTGGAAGACGATGTATAATAATTTGACTTTTGAACTGCGTACAAAAATGAAGTCTTTCTATATAGGCTTATGACTGGTTTTATATGAAAATTGTTATACGATTAAAAAATAATTTCGATATAGAGGAAGCTCATTTTCAGCACCTAATTTCAAATAAAACGTTATACCTTATTAAATCGTAAATTAGTTAAACTTAAAAATTAAAACCTTAACAAAATTGTTCTAAAGAAAAGTCGCTATAATTTTGTATACGGTTACATATGCACGGAAAAAAATAATCGGTAGAGGCTACCGATTGGCAATCGGTAGCAGCTACCGATTGCCAATCGGTAGACTCTACCGAAAAAATCGGTAGACTCTACCGAAAAAATCGGTAGTAGCTACCGATTATTTTTCGGTAGAGTCTACCGATTTTTTCGGCAGAGTCTACCGATTTTTTCGGTAGCCGTAACCGAGAAAATCCGCATCGATGCGCTGTTAGAAAATTAAAAAAAATATATTAATACTTAAAAATATTAACATTTAAAAATAATATTAAACATTATTAAACATTGTATTTTGATCAACACTATCATGCTTATTGCGTTGAAATTGATTATAAATCAAGTATGACAAAGAATAAGAGCAAATTACCAAATTTAGAACCTTGTTTATTAATACAAAAAAAAATCTCTACTTTGTAGCCACCAAACATTTAATTTAATATTTATTTAGAATTGTAAAAAATTTAATAAAAATTACTCCTCATTTTTAATATTTTTGTATTTCAAATTTATTTATACGTCAAAAAAAATACTATTTTCTATTTAATAAAAAGCGAGTATTTAACTTCTCGCTAAAAAAATACAAAAATTTTCAAAAATTGGTAATCGATTTTTTCGGTAGCCTGCACCGAAAAAATCGGTAGACTCTACCGAAAATAATCGGTAGCTGCTACCGATAAAAATCGGTTGAGGGAACCGATTTTTTTTCGGTAGAGACTACCGATTTTATCGGTAGAGTCTACCGATTTTTTTGGTAGTCTACCGATTGGCAATCGGTAGCTGCTACCGATTGCCAATCGGTAGCTGCTACCGATTGCCAATCGGTAGCTGCTACCGATTGCCAATCGGTAGCCTCTACCGATTATTTTTTTCCGTGTGTATACGTTATATACACGTTACGTTTAATTTTTGGACCAATGTTTATTACGACTTTTTGACACCCTTTATAAACCCGATTGCAAACAGCAGAAATTTTAATAGCAACCGTCGTATTTGCATTTTTGTTCTCTTTAAAATTTAAATTATTACTAAAACACATTTAATCCACGTCAAAACTAAATCTTTAAAATAATTTAAATCCTCCAACAACTCCATTCCAATTGATTTAAGTCTTAGTTTGCAAAGGGTCCTAATCTCTTTTAACCGGTGACAAATTTTAAGAATTGAATTAAAAGACCACGCTAAACCAAAAAAAATGTGCATTTGTGCTTTGAATCAAACAAATTGAGAACATTAGTTTTGGCAAGGTCACGGTTGTACAACTACAACTATATTTCATTTGGCAATGGAAACCAATTATTAAGTCTAAATACCGTTTTTTAAATTCCATAATGACTACACAGATATTTTTTTTATTTTTTGATTTATTTACTGCATATTGGGTGTGCTTGTTTATATGCCAAACTCTGAGCATTGCCAAACATAAAAAGGGCAAAATAAATCTTGAGACTTGCGAAATGATTTTGTTAAATAACTTTAGTCCATATGTGTCGATCTTGATTGCCCACAAAAACGGCGTGCCTTAAATTTCAGCACTTTCTTTTCGCTGTAAGTACACGAAACGATATTAATCTTACATGCAATTTTTTTGGGCTCAACAACGTCCAATTACAGAGGCACACTTTGGTTAATTGTATCATTTTTTACATTTTTTGTTTAAGTTCTTTAGAAGCAGCAAAGCAGTTCGTTATGCAATTTAATAAAATTTGACATTTTTGGAAAATTTTGTGTAATTTAAAATTGCATACAAATTAACGGCTAGGAAAAAATTTTGCAGAAATTCTTTGTCCAAAAACTACAATTATTTATAATTTATAAGTAAATAGTAAACCTTTTCTATTATGACAAAATAAGACCAAAATCGAATTACTTTTGGTAAACATATTTAAACTATCTAAATTTTCAACAAATTTTGACTCATACTTAAATAAAATATTAATAATATTAAGTTAAAATACAAATACATATATAAAACAAAACAATGTTAATGTAATATTTTTTGGTATTCTTTTAATTTTTATAAAACCTTATGGAAATAAAAAAACATATTTTTTTTGTTAAATGAAAGGAGTACCACATTATTATGAATAATTAATCCTAATGTGATTCTAATTACAAAATTTAAAAAGCTATCATTAAAAATTTAAGTAGGTACGTTTTTTTGGTGTAATTTGGCAGAAGTTCAAAGATTTTTTTCCAAATAACCGCTCTATTTATCAAACACTATGGTGCCTTCATGAAATTAATTGATAGCACTATTTTAATACTTTCGTACATTGTATAAAGGTTTTTTTTTCGTAAACAATTATTAATTCCCTGCCTAACAACGGGAATAATAAACTTATTATTCACGATGAGCATTATCTCTCGTATAATAACTATTAATAAATCCCGAAATAACAATAAAATATCTGTGATATTAAGTATAAAATATTAGTAATATTAATTAAAACCGGAATTCCTACAATTTTAATTTTCGAATTGCGAGGTTGTTATTTTGTAATGTTTTTAGTCCGCATCTATTTATAACGCCGGTTGCCGTTGTATTATTAATAGACCTTACACGAAATGAAACATATCTTCGTACATTTCACGATTTAAATATAAATTTATTTGCAGCTTCGAAACTTTTCCCACACGAAACTGTTACGCAACATAAACCATCAGAAATTTGGCCAAAAACAATAATTTGAATTAAGTGTATTACATAAGTCCTCCCAGGGACACCCTGTATATTATGTATCTCCCATAACGCGTTTAAACCGTTAACTTTTAGCCGTGTATAATTGTATATTTACATTTTATTAGTTTTAATTTACAATACACAAGGTGTTGGTGCAATTTAACGCCAAAATATAATTTTCACCTCATTGTTTCCATCCAAGGTTTTTTTATGATGCCATGCCATGTAAACACAACTAAGTGGAAAATGTATCTTATTTACAAATCAAACTCAAACGCAATTTTAATGAAAAAAAATCTATATATAGCAACGTCTAATTAACCAATGAAGTTCATTAGAATTTTTCATATTTTTACGATTGCATTGAACGAATTAAACCTGTAATTTATCATGAGTTTGTATGAATTGCGTCAAAATTAATTTAAAAAAGCGGTGTTTCAAAGTATTTATTTATCTTTATTTTTTGAAAACTGAATACTAGATAGTAAATAGTAAATTATATAACACATTTTATAAACGCCATTTATAGTTTGCAAATCGGGTTTTTAATAAACAAGTGAATTTGAATTAAGAATTTGCACTAAAATTAAATAAGAATAATTGGTGACATTTTAGTTGACGGATTTATTTAATGTTATTTGATAAAATAAAATTTGCAATACGTACGTACATATGTATGTAGTTAATTTATTTAAATGAAACCCTTTAATTTTAAACTTTTCCAACGAATAAAATGAATTAAACAAACAATAGAAATTATTTTAAATTCAAAAGGATTACAAAAATTTTGTTAGTTAATTAATATAATTTTACAATAATTAAAATTTAACATTTGTTTATAATTTAATTAAAAGTTTACATAAATCGATATATATGAAAATAGTTTAAAGCACAAAATATTAAAAATTTAGTAGTTTTTAGTAAGAATTTATAAATTGCAAAAAACTAAAAACTGATGTTTTCAATGTCTTTAAAGCCTTGTTACAATTAGACGCCTGAGCATTTTTTGATAGAAAAAATATTTATTACATGTATATACAAAATATCGTAAAAAATTGATCATGGCCATTTTTTTTTCATGAACGTGTCGGGCTTAAAAAAAAGCTTAACCCCAACTTTGCGGTATCCTATACCCCCTACGAATTAACGTAAAAACAATTTTTTTTTGTTTTTATTTGGATTTAATTTATTTTTGGAACTAGTATTTTAAAAAAAATTTAGTTAGCATTATCCTCTACAATGAGTCAATGTTCTAGGACGAAAAATTTAAAAATTAGGTAGCGCTATTAAAATAAAAATTTAACCCAACTTTTTAACTTATTTTCTACGATTGACGGTTTTGTAGTTATAGCTATAGCTATTTATAAAGATGTAAAAAAACCGTTTATTTAAGAATAAAGTATATTTTGTCAATCCTCTAATCCTTTTCTGCACGTATGTAAATATTAATTCAGTCCAATTTTGAGCTCTTAACATAAATTTTAAGAACTGGAAGAACTAGGTTAAAATTTTTCCATTAAAAAAGCTACCTACATGCTTCTTGATTTTTTTCTAAAGTAAAGTATCTTATTGGTTTAAAGTTAGGTTTTCTATGAAATTGGTTTTGCTGTTAACTTGTTCATGGTTGACTTTAGAGAAAAAAGTAAAACACTTTTGTAGGAGATTTACTCTTCTTCAAAAAAGTTCAAAATTAATAATTTATTATGTAGGTATTTAAAGTCATCCAAATTTAAAATTTTATTTTAATTTAATCATTAAATATTTTACAAAATTGTTTTTGGTACATAACAAATAAAGTAATTAAGTGAAAAAAACATTATTACAATATATATTATTTAAAACCATTAATCAAGACATTTTGCTAAATTTTTTAATATTTATAACTTTTATTTTATATATACATACATCTCTAAAATTATCTTAAATATTTAATATTTAATTTTGTTTATAAATATATCTAAAATTAATATTTAAGATATATTTTATATATGAATTTTAAAGATTCGATTTATATGACCTTTTTGTGTAAAACTAAATTTTCCACAATAATGCAGGGTCAGCATTTATATGTAAACTTACTTAGGAACTTGTATATATCATATTTATGATATCACGCCGATATAATATATTATATCAAGTTTACAAGTTTTTGCTAACATTAAATCATATTTTACTGCTAAATTAAACTTGTTATCTTTGCGAAAAAGGGATGAAAAGGCCATAATCATGCTTGATTGGATTAGTAAAAGAAAGTTTGAAAAAAACATAGAATGTGAAAAAAACATCTGAAAAAACGGTTAAAAAACATGAAAAATTAAATAAAAAAACGGATGTTTTTTTCACGCTACCTCTACTACTACTAATACAGTACTAGACATTCCATACGATATATAGGTATGTAAGTCGCAAACGGTCTATCATAGGAAAAAAGTTAATATGAATTTGTAGGTTTTTTCGATATAAACAACCTTTTTATTTACAGTGCTGTGTTAAATAGGGGTCGAAAAGCGATAAATTGCACTGTTTAATTATTCAGAGCCCTAAGGATTAATGCAAAAAAATACTATGGTCAACCATTTTTCGAAAACCGCCTTGTACTATGTTTCTTTTTTATACATTTTATAAAATTGCTTGTGCCTCTGGCGAAATTTAAACGACTGTGGTATTACTTAAGATAATAATACTTATTGTAGAAAATCTGTCTTGAAAAAATCTTAATATTTAACAAGTCAAGAATAAAAAGAATAATTTAAGAGTGTCTGTCGGCTATAATATTAGCATACAAATAAGAAATTCCCAGGTAATGTTGTTGGATCGCGACTCATAATCTTCTGGAGTTTTTAAGATGGAAAGAAACCTCCGTTTCGACATTATTCGTGCGCATTAATCAAAGCCGATGTCTGTGTCGTTGCATCTTTTCCTTAAATTATGCAACAAAACTCAAAATTGATGGATGTTTTCCACTGAAGTTTTACGGGAGACACCTTTAGTAATTAGTTTAGTCAATTGTTGACTGAGTGTAGCAATATTAGGTTTGTGTGGGTTGATACTAATTTTAAATTTGCCTGGAATGTGTTTGCTTATTTCAAATTTATATTATCAAACATTGCTCATCATTGACTTTTTAAGCTTAATCACTTTAATATACACAGATAAGCGATTAGTAATTTTTATCAGGGTTTAGTCTGTTTTTACAATTTACGACATATTTTAAATATTTGAACGATTCTCATTTTATATAATTATTTAATTTCACAACTAGTTTTTTCTAGTTCTTGCTAAATTGGTACGTTTAATCCAAAAACGGATAATGTAAAAAATTTAATTAAATAAAATTAGTCATGATTGTGTAAACGATTATAAATACAAACACACACATTTTAACCTGTTTAGTGAGTGTTTTATCTTTTTACATAAATCAACAAAAGTAAAAATATAATTTCCACAACTAAACGAAACCCAATAAATCAAACATATCAAAGGTGAAATGCGATTTTAAACATCAATAATTTTTCATTTTATTTGAGTTTTTGAGTATACTCAAAAACTCAAATAAAATGAAAAATTATTATCTTATAAGATCGCAAATTTTGCTTACTTCTATTATTAACAAATAGAAAACAATTTAAATAAGAAAACCGCTGTTCCTTGAATAAATTTACAAAGTTGTATGCATTCATTAGTGATTAGATTAAATTTAAGATAAACAACTGTTTTTAATTAAATATAAGTTATATTATTTTATACATAAAAAATATATCATTTTGATTTTTTTAGTTAATGTAAGTAAAAAACTAGACTAATCAAATTGTTTTTAGAAAATAAATTTGAATTAGAACTAATTAATAAAAATAATTTGAGTGGTAGTGCTAAACCAATAAATGATTTATGGTTCAGTTATCTTAAATAATAAAAACAAATTGAAATGTAATTTAATGGCGCCAAATCGTTATTTGAATATTTCATTTAATAAACATGAATATAGCGAAAAATTAAACTGGAAGCGCCTATTTAAAATGTTATGTATAGTGCTGTTAAAGTTTGTTTAGGATTTATAAATATTTAATCGCGTGTGCGTTATCCGGCGGAACTTGCGGTTAAAATAAAACTGACTCACTTGTAATATAAATCCAGCAGAAACAATCACCAGAGCAACAGACAACCGAATGTGGTAGATGTAGATCCAAATTAAAGTGATCACAAGTATGTATGTTTTTTTCTAGACAATCAACAACAACCTCAAAACTAGCGGAGATTATTATAGAGAAACAGTACAGTACACCTCGCCGAATCTATCTAACAAGAGAACACATTTACAAAGACGCGGTATAATCGCCGTGTTTGGTTGTGATGTGGTTAATTTTTCCGAATTGTAGTACAATAATATGTGCGCGACTCGTAAAAACTTGGATTGTATTTTCAAGCGTCGCGGGCAAGCTAAGCGTACAGGCAATAGCGAGGGACTGAAGAACTGGCGGCGGGAGCAGCGCGCGTGAAGCGTCCGACTGTCGGGCGTGCGCACCGGGGCGCCGGCCGAAAAGGGGGGACCGAGGGGCGCCCGGGGGCGGGCGGGCGGCAGGCAGGCAGCCGGAGCGGCGGTGGCGGCGGCAGCGGCGAACGCGAGAGTTGCGCAATTCCGACGGTCCCCCCGCGACGTGTGTGTGTGCGGCACACGGACATGGAAGCGACCCCATCTAATCAGACACGTAACCGCCGCACAGTGCCTATCGAGGGATTTTCGAAAAAAAAAGAAATTTTGGAAAAAATTTAAAAATGTATTCTTTTTTTTTATTTCTGTTTTTATTAATATGTATATGTTTTAAATTTTTATCATTATCACTATAAAAAAACAACAAAAAATATATAAAATATTGTGACAAAGATAAATGTTGTTAAGCGTGGTCAACAGTAAAATCTTGTCGAACATCGGTAAAATGCACCATTTTCGAATAAAAATAAAATAATAAATTTCAACAAAAAATTTAATTTAATATATTTAATAGGGTGGAGCGAAAAAAATTTTTTTTTCCTTAGCCTGGGGGTGGAATTTGTAGCCTATAAAAAAGAAAATTAAAAAAAAAAAAATTTACTCAACGTCTTGAGGTGGCCCACTGATTTTTTAAATTAAATTTAAGTTAAAATTCTTTTGAATCTTCAAATTTATCTAAAAATAAACAAATTTGATCGTGTTCAACTCGAAATTCGCTCTATTGCCTCAGAAAAGCATGTTACTATTTTGGAATTTTTTTAAAAACAACAATATGACCACAAAAATTTTATAAGTTCATAACTGTTAATTAGCAAAAAAGAGGACACTCCGCAGTTTCCGGAACACTTTTAAAAAAAAAAATTTTTTTGCTCCACCCTAATATTTAACAAAAAAATTCATATACTTATTTCCCGAAAATACATTATTTTATCTCAAACCTAGGGGCGATTTGCCGACCTGTTCATACAAAGTTTTCTTATTATTTTAGCCCTAAAAACCGCTTGTAGATTATTGCACACTATTTTTGAGACACCCTGTATACATATCTATGATTTTTTATGTACATTATTATTGAATAGTATATTATTATACGAGACATAATAAATTATATCTATACTTTATCTATTTTGCGTTCATAATGACTTCATTATAACACCGCTTTCGGTGCTGTAATGAGATACTTTATACCACCCAAAATTTTGATTTTATAGGTTGGCTATACTTTAAACAGCATAATATTTTGCATATTGGTTATAATATTTTTATGATTTTTCTAGTACTTACGAGACTTTTCTGGCAATAAATTTTGTTTAAAATCAAAGAAAATCCTTTTTTTCTTCTTTAACATTAAAAGCCGCTTATTGTAAATTATTGTAAATAAGTAAATTAAGGACGGCATGGCGAATCGATTTTGTCAAACCAATGACTGTGGTTCCAACCATCTAAAGTAAAATTCGACCAAATTAAATTTATTTTTATAGAATGTTTGCAAAATAGATAAAATAGCATAAAGAACTCATGTCATAAGACCTTTTGTCGCACTCTTCCATTAAAAAACTCGCTCCTTCGTCGCTCGTTTTCTAAATGTCCGCGTGCGACAAAATGACGTCTTAAGACAGGGATGGCGAACCTTTTTTAGTGTGCGTGCCAAAAAACTATAAAAAAAAAATTTTCAAATTGTAACGTGCCACAAGTAAATTTTGTAAGTGTTATGAAGATGAAAGTATACAATTTTGTTCTCAAAACGTGCCAAGAAAAATTTAAAACGTGCCACTCATGGCACGCGTGCCATAGGTTCGCCATCCCTGTCTTAAGAAATTAGTTCTTTAATATACTATTATCTACTCCAATAAGTAGATAATTTAATGATTTTAAAAATTAAATAAATAAAATCTGACATCTGTCAAATTATCTAACATTACTTTTTAATTTCTTATTCTCTTTATTTTTTTATTTTTACTAATGACAATTATGCAATAATAGTGGAAAAAGCATAGTATTAGACTCCATATATTTCGTATTACTCGGATAATTTACATCTCTTGCATGTCGGCTTAAAAATAATTGATTGCATGCATTATCCCTCGTATAATAATGTTATATTAAAAACTGACCATATTTGACAACAAAAATAATAAATAATAAAGCTTTTAATTTTATTAAAAACAAAAATTAAAGAATTCGTGTTCACAACTTATTTGGCTATTAACAAAAATTTTGTAAGTTATTATATGTATCGTTAAAATATAAAAGTTAATTAATTTAATTTTTTATTTAATTAGATTATTTAAGTTACCGAAATAATAGAAAAATCTTAATAAGAAAAAGAGTTAGTTGACTACTCAATTTTTGCCACACAAAAACACATTATAACATATTATATTTATATTACTCTTATAAACCATTATTTAATAAAATTATTAATTATAATAATAATTATAATAATAAATAGCTTTATTGTTAAATTTGTTTAACAAAAGGCGAAGTTCAACACATTGACAAAGGGCTGTTGTTCTTCCACTTAACCTAGCTTATAATGGATAATTAATGTGGTAATTCTAGTATATAATAAATTTTTATAAAAAAAAAAAATGAAAAAAAAAATTACATATCCAACATTAATAGGCTTATATAGAAATTAAAGTATAATAAAAGAAAACATAACCAACATTTAACCGAGTACATATTATAGAATAAAAGGAATTTTAACGATTTACATAAATTAAAAAAGTTGTTAAAAATTAATTGTTTTAATTTGGTTTTAAAAAGTAAAATTGAACATAGTTTCAAATTGTTAGGTAACATGTTATATAAAAGTGCAATATTATAGCTAAAACTTCTTTGATAGATAGATTCAAATTCAATACAAACTAGAAAAAATGCTACAATAACTTTTTTGTTGCCTATGTGCAATAGATATTATGACTAAAAAATGCAATTTAATAAGCCTAAAGTAAACAACTTGTAGGTTTGTTTTTTTTAACAATTTATCATTGTTATAATATTTAACATAGCAAACTTATTTTCCCCTTGAAACGCGATACGTAACTTTTTTGCCGAGGCATTCGCATTGCGAAAGAAAAAACAAGTAAAAAGCATTCGACACACCAAACGGCAACATGTGTATGCGCGACACGATGCCGGTAAACTGACGTTAGTTAGAAAAATTACTGTTCGCAAAAGTTTAATGGCAATTTTTTCGATTATATCTTATTGAAGTTACCAGTTTACAAGAAAAGGTCCAAAAGAGATTTTGATAAAAAATAATATTTGTTTATAATAAAATCATTATAAAATGTATTTAACAATCTAGATCGTTTTTGTTGTTCATTAATATTTAATTATTATTGAACCTGTTCTTATCCATAATGCCATGGCACTGCAGTAATCTAAAATGTAAAAGTTTGTTTGAATTAATATAATTATATGTATCAATTTTTTTTTATTTATGGTCAAGAGAACAAGATCTGTTTCTGTAATTTAATATAGTATATTTACAAATGGTCACATGATAATTACCTATGTATTATTAATAGTTAAATATCATTTTACATAGCTAATGCTAGTAAATATTGTATTAGTTTATTGGATATATTAATCAATACCTCTTATGCTAATCTTAATAAACCTAATTAATTATTCTTGTACAAATAAGTACACATTATCCGATCGTTTTAAGTGCGAAAAGTCTTTACGTCACCAATGCCATAACTGCTACGTCAAAAGCTGTATAAGCAAACGGTATCAGTGACATTTTAATATGTTTACGCTTTGGGACGGTCTGTTTATTCATAATATTTTGCCGATGTCCGATGCCAGATGGACTGAACAGAACTTTATTTAATCCCTTTAATACAAAGTCTTAAAAATTATTAAAGATATTATTTGAAAAAAAAAATTGTATACCTTACTCCAGAGGATTAAAGTAGCTTGTAAAAAATCTTAAAATATACCAAAAAACATGTTTATCTCACGTAATTAATGGATGTCCCCTTCATATTATGCATAACAAAAATGACGCCTTTTTAATATAACTCACAAACTAACAATGACGAATCTTTCTGACTATTTTGTTACTACTTCACCAACCTATATTGACCGAAACTCTTATCTCTAGATGGCGCTACCTGTATTAAAATTGTAGGCGTGTATTAATTAGTGTACACTAGTTCTATTAAAACAATTGTTTGTGATTTTATCCTATAAAAAGTAAACGTTAAATGGTCATGGTTTTCAGGATATCTGTAAAAGTCCATATTCTACATTTTCGTTTAAATAAATTTAAAAACAACATAAAACGTTCTTAGAGAAATATGAAAAATGTTTCCATCAAGACCTTATAGACTTTATAAGCCGTTATTGAGTCCAATATAATAAAAATATGATGAGAGACTAAATTTGGGGTTTAATAAGAAAAGTTCATAGCAGAGAGTAAAAAGGTTAACTTTTAAACTTATACAATATTGTTAGCTATATTATAATATAATAGTTAAAGTTAATAAAAACAAAAATACAAATATATTAGATTTGCTTTTTCAAAAGATAAAAATTAAGATATTTTTTTTAAATATTAACCAAAGCAAATTTTTTATGAAATATGGCATACTCCATCTCAGACTCAAAATGCATTAAGTTAATGCCATTAACTTGTTTGAATGATAATCAGGCCAATTTACTAACATGAGCCCAGGCGCGTGTCAAACGGCCCCGCAGACCCCGCCACGCGGGGGGGGCCCCCGGTATATTGGGGGCTCCCGGGCCCCCAATATACTTTATGAAAAAGTAATATCTATGTATATCAAACAAACTCCAAAAATACAAATATGCACATTTAAACATTTCAAATCCATATTTAATTTGTCTCCATTTCTTTCTAACATAAAAAATGTGAACGCCCAAACAATTGTCAACCCTGGCTGGTCGAACCCTCATGATTCCCATAGGTTATTCCCCGTTATAATGGGAATTTCCGGTTATTAGCGAGTCTTTGTTGTTTCACTTGTTACGTTTGAGTTTTGAGTTGATATTTAAAATATTAAAATGAGTATTTAGTTTCAAAAATTCGCTGTGTTTTTTAACTATTAGATAATGATATTGTGTATAAATATTTACTATAATGGGTTATTTTTGGAAAATATAATAGTGACATAGGGGGCCTCAAAAAAAAGTTCGCGGGGGGGCCCCCAAAAAATTTGACACGCTACTGCATGAGCCTAATATTGGTCGGATCGGCCAATAACCATTTCCAGTGGCTAACGTTAGTAAATTAGCCTGAATATCTAATAAATAAAAAATTAAATATAATACATTTGACATAAATATCCCAATAAATGTATAAAAATTTGTAAAGGGGAAATATTCTGCATTATTTTAGACATTCTCTCATATTCACCATAACGATTGATTAAGACTCAACGCCATAAGTTTTCAAATTGATTAATAATTCTAACTTAGCTACGTCATAAGTTCCTTAAAATAGCCGCTGTTATTAGTGCGGTAGGACCGTGGTATCCTACGCATTGTTATCAACAGTTCTAAGTTGGTATTATGGTTGTTAAACGTTAAGACCATTATAAGCGCAATTCCAGTTTCGTATGCGATTTGACGCGTATCGATGCGTATAGAGTTTAGGATTATAGGATGGAGGATTGATGATTAATGAAATTAGGCTTGTAGAAAATTAAATTTAGGATCTAGGATTATGATATTACGATGCAGATTTAAGCGATTTCAGGGTCTTAAACAATATACAATATACAGTTATGCCAGTCCATAGTGTGGAGTTGCTTCATCTTGTTTGAACATGAAATGGTTATCCAAGTAGCAGTCATTATTTTTAACAATATAGTCCAGTAAGGCATGAATTAAATCTTATAGTAATTCCAAATATGTTTTTCCTGTCAGGTTACCATCAAGAAAACTGTCTACAACCAGACAATATACAAAAATACATGAAGACATTAAGAAGTTTTTAAGTAGTTTGATTGTGGACTTCATGAAAAACCGAAAATTATGGCGATTAACAGTTAAGTCAAGAAAAATTTACACTTTTCTAAAAAACAATTGTCAATTTTTTAATAAAACTGAACTAATTTTGTGGTTTTATGGATTTTAGGTTCCGCTACAAGATTTTTTCCCAAATTCCTTTCTTCACTTTCTAATTGAAATAAAAAACAGTGCCCTGTTTGAACAGGCTGTTTCAACCTTAAATATCTCGAAAACGTATTGATATAAGTTTTTGCGATACCTAAGTATCCTATTAAATGAGGTGGTCACTATACCTATCATGCCATTTAAATTCAAACTTTACAGGTTATGCAATATATGGCAAAATATTAGTTTACGTGTCTGCGTTTTATTTTAATCACTGCTTACTTGTTTTGCTTTCGTTAAGCCCCCCTTTATACTAGTAACTACCAGTAGGACTACTTACTATTTTTATAATATAGAGCAGTGCTTTCTTAAGGTAAGATTAGGTCACTAATAATATCACTAAAATATAATAAAAATATCACTAAAAGATACCTACGATAAATTACTTTAAATGTATTTTTACATTTATTAATCTGCGAAATAAATAAAATTCTTATTTATATAAATAAACCGGCATGCCGCGGCATAAATAACTGTTGAAAGCAATTTAGATAAAAAAAAACAAAAAATATTTTTCTAATTAAAAACAAAATGACAAAAATTAATGCTTTAAATAAAAAAAATTAAAGACCGTAATAATAACATTAAACACAAGTGTATTCATGTTATTGCGATAATGAAAAACTTCGTAATTATAATTTGTAAATAAATTACGCTCTTTATACTCGCAAATTGGCAGCGGACAATTATTAAATTAAGCGACGAAAGACCGACCGTACGGATTAATTAAAAATTTTGATATTTTATTTTAGTTAGGAATTCCGTAAGCTTCAATCGAATTATCTTGTTATTTAATTTAGCTTGTTTAAATGCTTGTAAATATTTTGTTCAAGGTTTATTATTAGTACAAAACAAACAAAATTGTACAGGGTCTTACAAAATATAGGAAAAAAGTGCGTTTTTTAAGTTTTAGTATACTATACTAGTAAAACTTAAAAAAGCACTTTTTTCCTATATTTTGTAGGACATTGAACATGTTTAACAATTTTGTTTGTTTTGTACTAATAAAAACAATATTTTAAACCTTGAACAAAATATTTACATTTAAACAATATATTATTACTGTTTTTTATCTAATTTAACTGTTTGTTATTCGATTCATTTCCAATAATCTTATTTCAACAAGTTTGTATAATGACCTGTACAATTAGAGATTTTTTTCCTAAAGAGATCACATCTTTTGGAATAAAACTCTGCAACATGACCAAAATATCCACTTAAATATTTCATAAAAGATGTTTTATACAAAATGTCAAAATCAATAGCAATATTTATCAAGCACCCATTTTATAAAATTTATAAATCTTCCTATTTTCATCATGATGTCAAAGGACGCCCGAAAGGAGTCAAATCTTCAAACATGTTTTTGATAGAGTAGGCTCCGAAAAGGCTTTCTAAAAACAAACCTCATTGCTCAACAAAATTATCCTTTACAAAATGCGACAAATTAAAAACTTGACTGCTAAACTAATGATTGTGTAGTTCTTAAATTTGACAAGATGTTACTGGAAGGTGTACTAAACGATATTTATATTGTCCTTTTAAAAGTAAGAATTCCTGGTACTCTTTGATCATATATAAAAAGAGCGACAAAAACTATACCTCAGTATATAGAGCTCAAACTAGGGTCATCTAAGACTGTATTTTCGAATATCATTATAGAATCCCTAATTTTTTCCAGAAATCTGGGAACAGAGGTAACAAGTTTGATAAACGCCATTTTAGTCACGAATTTAATTTAGGCACGACCGACCTTAATTAATAATACTAATAATAATTAATAATAAGTGCTCATAAAAGTTTATAAATGACCAATACTTAATATCGCTTAATTTTATCTAAAAAAATATTGAAATTAAATATTTGTATAGAACGACATCTATACGAAAATAAAATATCCTTCCCAATAAACATTTTTTACGTTATTTTCACGATTAAAATTGCCCGTTATTATTTTAATTAAACTTAACAATTATTGATACGATAATGCACAGTATAAAATATTTCGGTGTAAAGTTACCAAATGGAGTAGTAACATCATTTGGTGTTAATATATACACTAAAATTGGTCAAAAATATTTAGTGTTTATTTTAAACTTTGGTAAAATTAATTCGTGTTTATTTAAATCCATGTATCACATCACTGTGTCAATCTAGTGTTAATTTAAAGATATACTCTTCGCGGTGTACATTTGACACTATTATGTCTTGACAGCTACACAAATTGTGGTAAAAAAGGGACGTGGTCATCACCATTCGCTAACGGGAAGGGCGCGATCAGTATTCCGAGTGCAGTTGATGGTAGTGTACAGGGTGGTCCACGTAAGGTGACCCATATACTTATCTCAGAAACTACTGGAGTCACAAAAAATTTGTAAGGAACAAATATTCACGAAGTAAAAAATATTTTTAAAATATTATATTTTCATTTATACAGGGTGTTCGGTTTTCCTTGGGACGATACCAACTTTCTTATTTTCAATGGAACACCCTGTATTTTTTTGCATTTTTGGATTCTTCCCACTCTTTTAGGTATACTTTGTAAATACATTAAATAAGAAAATGTTAATACTTTTTGAGTAAAATTAAGATTTATTAAAATTTTTCTAAATGTAGACACTCACTAAAAGTTAAAAATAACCAACTAAAAGTTATTATTTTTTATATTATGTAGTATCCATCTCTTTAATAATAAGTAAGCTATAAGTTAATTATTATATTTTTTGGAAAATATCATACAGGGTGTTTTCTATGTCCCGTTGAAAATAGCGATTTTAAAAGTTTAAAATCTTGTTTTTATTCAATGGAACACCCTATATATTTTTGCATAATTGGATAGAATAAGTAATTACCTTTCATTATATATATATATGTCCTATACCTAAACCTAACAGAAAAAAAAATATTCGCATTTTTCACAATTAGTAGCTTTTTTCGAATTACCTTAGTTAAATTTTCATTATTCAAAGAAAACACCCTGTATAATATTTTCCAAAAAATAAATTAATTAACTTATAGCTTACTTATTATTAAAGAGATGAATGCTACATAATATAAAAAATAATAACTTTTAGTTGGTTATTTTTAACTTTTAGCGAATGTCTACATTTAGATAAATTTTCATAAATCCTCATTTTACTCAAAAAGTATTAACATTTTATTAATTAATATATTTACAAAGTATACCTAAAAGAGTGTGTAGAATCCAAAAATGCAAAAAAATATAGGGTGTTCCATTGAAAATAAGAAAGTTGGTATCGTCCCAAGGAAAACCGAACACCCTGTATAAATGAAAATATAATATTTTAAAAATATTTTTTACTTCGTGAATATTTGTTTCTTACAAATTTTTTGTGACTCCAGTAGTTTCTGAGATAAGTATATGGGTCACCTAAAAAAAATATTCGCATTTTACAAAATTAGTAGCTTTGCGCGTATGGTAATTTTTATAGTAATATATATTTATATATAAAAGCATTTTTATTTGTTGTTATTGAAATTTATTTATTTGAATAATGAAAATTTAACTAAGGTAATTGGAAAAAAGCTACTAATTGTGAAAAATGCGAATATTTTTTTTTCTGTTAGGTTTAGGTATAGGACATATATATATAAAATGAAAGGTAATTACTTATTCTATCCAATTATGCAAAAATATATAGGGTGTTCCATTGAAGAAAAACAAGATTTTAAACTTTTAAAATCGCTATTTTCAACGGGACATAGAAAACACCCTGTATGATATTTTCCAAAAAATATAATAATTAACTTATAGCTTACTTATTATTAAAGAGATGGATACTACATAATATAAAAAATAATAACTTTTAGTTGATTATTTTTAACTTTTAGCGAGTGTCTACATTTAGAGAAATTTTAATAAATCTTAATTTTACTCAAAAAGTATTAACATTTTCTTAATTAATATATTTACAAAGTATACCTAAAAGAGTGGGTAGAATCCAAAAATGCAAAAAAATACAGGGTGTTCCATTGAAAATAAGAAAGTTGGTATCGTCCCAAGGAAAACCGAACACCCTGTATAAATGAAAATATAATATTTTAAAAATATTTTTTACTTCGTGAATATTTGTTCCTTACAAATTTTTTGTGACTCCAGTAGTTTCTGAGATAAGTATATGGGTCATCTTACGTGGACCACCCTGTACCTATGCATGCTATTTTAAGTGGTCTGGTGAAGTGGTGCAATGTGACAGTGGATGCAACTTATGTTTGTGATAAAATATGTTTTTTTTACCTGTATTTTTTAAGTGAAATATGAAATTAAGTAATATTTTAAGTTTTTTGAGCTAGTGAAAAATCATATTTAACTTATATACCTAAATACCTAAGCTAAATATGGTTTTGCACAAACTGGAAAAAAATTGTACTAATTTTCATTCAATTATATTATCAATATATAATACTTACACCTAAGTAGTGTTAATAATTTTTTTTTAATTTTATTCCAAAGGTTATTTGTATTCATATCTAATAGTTTGAAGTAATATAAAATATACTTTATTTTACATTACATGCTGTGTTTAATATTAAAACAAACATATTAAAACCTACATGTGTAGTAAATTACACCAAATTGAGCATTTTCTACTCTTAAATGTTCTTTTACCAATAGTGCGTGTTGCTTTTACCCCTAAGATTGTATTATATTTGATGATTTTTACACTTTTGCGAGTTTTTTTTCTAATAGTACGTGTAGATTATTAACCAATTTTACCAGAAATTTTATACTGTGTGGGCGTTTTAAAGGGGGGGTAGAAAAAAAACTTTTTTAATTAATTAAAATATTCTAGAGGGTAAAAAATGCAATCATCGTATACTTTTATATCGGTCTTTTTATACACTATGATCAAAGAGTATCAGGTATTCATACTTTTAAAAGGACAATATAAATATCGTTTAGTACTCATTTCAGTGACATCTTGTATAATAATAATAAAGTATAATATTATCTAAAGTGGCGCCAAGTCCTTTTATTAATTATATTATACGACATGAATATTATTGTTTACACGCTATGCACAAAACCACTTATTTTCTGGGTACTCAATATTTATGGGTAATTATCTACTTTTACAAGCATATATAACTTGTTCTTGTATTTTTAATTTAAACAAAATATATAAAAATCATTTTTTTTTATTTTAACAGTAATTTAATTAAATCCTTGAATTTAATATGCTGATGCTTGTGGCATGTCCAAAAATGTCATAATCCTCGGCGCGTATGCCAGTGTCAGTACGCATCAAAATTATTTACGATGCCCGGGACCCGTGGACCGTCTCCGCTGCCAATTTAGCGTTAATAAATTTTATGTAAATTACATACAAGACTCCGGGTGGATAAAGGGTCGGTCGGTTTTAAGTTTTGTGCGCCAAAAGCGCGCATGCAGCCGCGGTCATCCTACGAATGTGTGTGTACACTGGTTTCTAATAACGCACGATTTGTACCGCATGCAAACACAGTTAAGAAAAAATACACCAAGCAAATATTTTGCGATGCTCTCTCTTGCTGTATATTAAATTTACGAGCGGCCCAGATTTTTCATATTAAATTCGTGATTTTTTTTCAACAACCATAACTCTGTTTAAAGTCAACAATTTAAAATTTTTTTTGCTATGCATCGCGATGGTTTGAGAATGTGTATTCTTGTCAAATTTACAAGGGTTTGATATTGTATTAAGAGGTTAGTTGGGATTAGGTCTTTTTATACATGGTGCTGTAATAAGATTTATAGTATAAGTAGAGATGAAAAAAAAAGTAGAAAAAAAAACGTTTTTTTTTGTTTTTTTTTTCAAATCCGCTACAATAAAGCATATTCTGTCAATAAATAAAATCAATCTTAAAGAATCGAGTAATTTTTTAAAATGAAATTTTGGGTAAAATGTATATTAATAATAAAGTGAAATGTAGAATATATTACATTTTACATTATTGAAAATTTTGACCGAGACTAAAAAATCTGATTTCTTATCTTAAAGAATCGAGTAATTTTTTAAAATGAAATTTTGGGTAAAATGTATATTAATAATAAAGTGAAATGTAGAATATATTACATTTTACATTATTGAAAATTTTGACCGAGACTAAAAAATCTGATTTCTTATTATTTGGTAGTTTCCATATAATAAACCAATAGCAATGTAAAACTTCTACACTAATAGAAAAAATTAAAGGATAAAAAAAATTCCAAATTTTTTGCTGTATCTTCGTTAAAAATGGTCGTATTGGAGACGTAAAAAAGCAATTTGAAGCTTGAAGTTTCTAGTTTTGAGATTTTTAGATGAAAAACGTGCAATGCTCAATCCTAACGAATACCGTAATAAAAAAAATCAATTTTTTTTGGCTTTCTTTTTTGGTCCACGGAATGTTCTGACTTAACCACCAATGAATAAATGTTCTGCTGGAATTTGCTATTGTTTAAAAAAAAATTCCATACTCAACATGAATTTGAAAAATCATGAAAAAAAGTGCTTTTGGTAGCTTTTTGAAAAATCAAGCGCTGAATCAAAAATATTATGGGTAGTTATTTTTTTAGGACCAAATCAAAACAAGTGCGGCCCTTATTGGTCAATTCGGTGGTGGTGGCGCGTGCAAAGCGCGAGACTGTATTTACATTTACTAAATGTCATTTAGTGGCTAATTTTAGTCCATGAACTGGACTGGAAACATAAAAAATTAGGCAAATGGGACTAATCTTGAAAAAAAAATAAAATATGAAAAAAAAACCCTTTGAAAAAAACAATGAAAAAAACATGAAAAAAACAAAAAAAAGGAACGTTTTTATTTCAAGTCGCATCTCTAAGTATAGCTCATATTACGGAATAAACTAAAAGCATCGAAAAACCTAATCCAAATAAACATTATTTAATGTTTTTTATTTTAACATCTTAGGATCTTTATATAGCCAGTAACTGGCAACTGTTGAGCTTCAAATATGAACGAAGTCTTGCTATAAATTTATTAATAAGTACATACCTATTTACATATCTATTTTTATTATAATTAATAATAATGTGTAATAATAATTATTAATTATTATTACACATTAATATTATTAGTGCATTTTAATTATAAATTAACCAGTATATTTTCACAAGTTTGTGAAAACGCGGGAGAAAAAGACTCGTTAACCTAATTGATTGCTGCATGTCTTCTTCTACAAGTAGTGCGGATTTACGGCTAATCCCAACGCCCTTATGGTCCTAGACAAAAGTCCTTATTAACTAGGTATTAGTATTAACGTCCAATAATTACAGTCATTTCAGTTATGTACTTAAGTAATACGTAAATTTATTACAGGACTGCGTTCATTGATACCTGAAGCTTAACATAACATAACATAAACTAAACCGCACTATGCGTTTTTAACAACTCAGTTCAGTAAAAATTAAAAATATGTTTATTTGATATTTTAATAATGAATCTAATTAAAATTATCTAATTCAAATTATACATTTTTTCTATGATATTTTTAATTAGAATTATTAATTTCTCCAATAATATTTTTAATTCATTTAAAAAATAGCTCAAAAGATATTTTTAATTAATTTAAAAATGCTTTCTATAATATTTTTAATTCGAATAAAAAATTTCTTCGATGATATTTTTTAATTAATTTAAAGATTTCTAATTCAAATTATAAATTTCTTTTATGACATTGTTAATTCTAATAATAAATTTGTACTATGATATTTGTGTTTGTCCTATTGTATATTAGTCCTTCGGGGGGACTTTAAGCCCGCGGTCCGTTCCTACTCCTAACCCGCTCAAGTCATTCGGTTGGCTCCTGGGACTTCTTAGAAAGTAAAGATGGAACTAAAAGAGCACTTGTGTATATATTTTTTATTCAACGAATTAAAAATATTACTATAACATTACGATTTATTAATTTGCCCTTTGATATTTTTAATGCAATAAATTAAAGTTTTCATTCGATATTTTTAAATAATTTAGATCATTTCTATTGTTAAAATTAATTATTGTCCTTCACTACTTAATATTGTAGACTTAGCAGGGTAGTATACATTTTATACGTGTTTAGAGTCGCTGAATCCGAATCCGGGTTTGGTTTGACTCGGTCGGATCGAATTTCGTTCTTAAGCAGTTTAATGCAATAAATTAAAGTTTTCATTCGATATTTTTAAATAATTTAGATCATTTCTATTGTTAAAATTAATTATTGTCCTTCACTACTTAATATTGTAAACTTAGCAGGGTAGTATACATTTTATACGTGTTTAGAGTCTCTGAATCCGAATCCGGGTTTGGTTTGACTCGGTCGGATCGAATTTCGTTCTTAAGCAGTTTATTTTTTCAGAATTTCACCAGCCGATAGTTTATCAAAAATTAAAGGTAGTCAAATAAAATTTTAATGGAAATAAATTATTTTGAAAAAAAAGTTTTAAATTTTTTCCCAAACGACAAATTGTAGTTAATGTAAGGGAATTCCGATTGCGTGTTATTACAAAAATACGTTTACGAAGAATTTGTTCAGCGGACAGGCATTGCTCACCCTCGATGAGTTTAATTAGATTTTCTTAAAGTTATTTCCCAAAATGACTCATTCAATTTCAAGGGGCATTATTTGAAAGTAACAGGACAAAAGTGCAAATATTATTTAAATATACATATTTTTTAACAGTGTAAAAAGCTGGTACAAAATGGTTCGGTTTAAAATCCGATTTAAAAAAATTAATTTGCAAATTGTTTTGGACTAAAATAATTAAAAATTATTTTTATCAAAATAAGGTCTAAGTTTGACAAATTCCCTGCATATAGTAGTTATAATAGGTAGTAGGATAATTTGCTAATAAATTCGTCATAATTATTTAAATTATATATAAAATGTTTTATTAAATACATTATTTCATGTTAATAGGTTACTAGCAACATTTTCTTTAGTTTTTATTAGTAAAAAGTAGCGCTATATAGGGTAGATTAAGCCATAGGCCTGCTGGAGCTGGTATATCGTTATTGAGAGTGTTAAACATTCAATTTTATTAATTTCTTTAAGAAACTTTCTTGACCCATTACTGGTAATATTCATAAGAAAAAATTGAACCTACACCTCGCCAAAGTTTTTTGTTTTGAGTGCGTTCCACCGAGAAATTAAGAAAATTGAATGTTTACCTTAATGTTTAGCCCGATTGGGCTAATTCTAGATTTCTTTAGGCCATATTATTATCTGTGATACAATTGCTGTGTGCAGTCTCGGTTGCATAGTATGTACCGATTGCGGCAAAGGCCACGTCGTTTGACGATGTGGATCACCTGATGTTCTTACATCCCGCCGCTGCTGGCTTACCAACCGAGCATATAAGCTCAGGGAGTCCTTTGTTTTGAGTGTGTTCCACTATACCAAGTTGCCCGACACTGATGAGACCGAATATAGGTCGAAACAGCTGTCTGTCGGTATTTGAAGTTGGTGGAACGCACTCAAAACCAAAAACTTTGGCGAGGTGTAGGTTCAATTTTTTCTATTGAGAGTGTTATTGGAAAGACGTCATTTTTTTATCCATAATAAGAGACGTCATCTTACATGTTTTCTGTTGTATTTTGAAAAAAGTTGAAAAGGAAAGACCTTAATTATCCTTAGATATATCTATATTAATGGATTTTAATTTAAAATCAGAAAGTTTTTGTTTCCTTCATATTAATAACACAGCAAACAAAAAAGAAAAGTATCTTGGTCTGGGGACGAGACGCATATTCCTATGTATTTTGACGCGCTGAATTCGAATTACGAATCACCATTGGCCCAACCCGTTGCAACCTGTCTTGGTTTTTTCATTACCATAAAAAACAGCTTTAGTCCAGGAAAACTCCTAGGAAAGGGTGTGTATTGCTACATAAAATAATTGTTTATTTTTGGTTTAAGTAATTATACTCTCTAAAAATTAATTAGTCAAAAATTACTAATTGTAGCGAAAATGAAGCCACTAATTATTCTCGTCAAAAGCAATTTGTATCCTGAACATTTAGCACTCAACTCCTATGTAAAATTGTCCGCTGAATCCGAAAAGGTTGTCAAAAGTTATAAAAGTAGAACCGTTTTTTTCATAAAATATGAAATTGACAATGTCTCAAAAACTGCTTTAGTTTCATAATTTTTTACGGTATTTTAGGATTCAGGGGACAATTTTACATAGGAAATAAACATATATTATAAATATTCCCCATCACCAAAACAAAACACAAAGTATTTAAAGTACTTATCGCCAACGATGTTGGCATCCTCAGAAGCGAAGTGTAACTAAATCTAACTACTAAATCTACCATATTTATACCAATTATAAGATAAGGTTGACTGAACTGTGAACGGACACGGTTGACTAAACCGTAAACCGTAACCACTTGAACACGTAAAAAGAAACTAACAAACTAATTTATACAAAGTAGAGTTAAGTACCGGTCCATTATCGCTATTTAAAGATTTATTACTATTCTCATAGATTTATAAACGTTCATAACTATCTAGCAGACTTGGTTTCCCAACTTCCTTAATAAGTTTAAGGTTGTCAAATCCTATTATATGGCCATTAACAAGGATATGTTGGGCAACACTCGTTTTCTCTGTCCTACCAAATCTAGCATGGGCCAGTCCTCTTTGAACCTTACTTGGATGGATCGTTTAGTTTGTCCAACATATTTCTTGTCACAATCTTGATAGTTTATTTCATAGATCCCAGACTTTTGAATTTTAGGAATCTTATAGTTTGGGTTGCCTAAAAGGGTCTGAACTTCAGACTCTGAAGTGTGTTACTGCTTAAACTAAAAGCAATTTTACTGTCCAGTTTTCGAAAAATCCCTTCCAGACCTCGAGTGTACTGGGGTTCGAAAGTTATGGTCAAAAACTTGACTTTTGTGGGCTCTGTATGAAAAGTCAAGAATTGGCTGTTAAATGTCCGGGATACAAATTGCTGTGGACTACAGTTATTAGTGCTGCTTTTTCACTTTAAAAACGAGTAATTTTTGACTAATTTATTTTCAGAGAGTAAGTATACGTAAAATACTGTATTGTAATATTGCCAGTAAACCATTTTACTTTGGGGGCAATTTAAGAAGAAGTTTGTGTACTGTTCTAAGCTGCACTGTTTGGCGTTGTTAGATAGTAAAGATATAGTGATTTTATGTTTTGTATAAAAACTTAAATAAATGTTCATACCTTAGTCTTACCTTCACCTAATCCCCGACTGATAACAGTTATACTTTATTAAAATCTCAGGACTTCTTAACGAGTTACACAATGGCGCCCCACGCGAACCACAACAAATTTTAGTAATTAAAACATATTTTAACATATTAAATATTTAAGGTAGTAGGTTAGTTATTTCGGTAAACTTTAAATTTTCATGAATGTACCGAGCGAATCTGCAATCGGATATCGCATTGCAAAGTCGGTGAATCAAATTACATATAGCGATAGAGAGATAGAGGGAGATGGATAAAGAGACGGCAGCAAAACAGGAGAGAGCAGAGGGCAGAGTGAAGCGTCGAAAATAAAAATCCGAAATGGGTATATTGTGTGCAGTCAGCATATGGTGCCACTTTAGCGTCAACGAACAAAAAAGAAAGACAGCAACAGCCAGTTTGGAAATACGGTGGAAAACTGAAAAGAACAAAAACAAATAAATATTATATAGAAACTTTATTTTCGATCGAATAAAAAGTTTTGTTGGTATACGCGCAGCGCAGTTTAAATTATCCTTTGAGAAAAGATGGTTTAATTTAAAGGGACGACATGCTCTTATTTTTCCTGTACTCGCATATTTGAAAGTATGCGTATTTATACCTTTATAGCGGTTCGCGATATCAGCCCAAAACATTTTCCATGAACGAACTGAAAAGCGAGCGATAAGAAAAATTGTCCCATAAATAGAAATTCTACGAAAAATTCACAATCGCATATAAGAACGATAAGTTTTATCTCGAGGAACGCCGAATAGTTTACCCAATAACTGAGCTGTATTACGCTCTTTTAAAATGAGGTAAACCAAATATTCTGGGTATTTATTCTTCTTTTTCAGCGTTAATTTAGATTCGAGATTAAAAGCCTTTTATTCCATTTAATTTCCAGCAAGCGATAAATTTTGACAGGCACATAAAAATCGTCTGTGGAAAATTAATATCCGTTTAACACGTCAAGAAACATTTACTTTTCTGACAACCATAAACCTAATAACGTTCTACCAATGCGTATGTCCATCACTTGTACATTTAACAAATTTTTCTCTACAGGAAGGAAAAATAATAGTCACGGGTGGTCCGAAACACCTTTATCGACACCACATCTTTTTTTTGCCTCTTTGTTTGTTGTGACGTTTTATAAATTACGATAATTTGATCCAAGCCCAAAAGTAAAGTATTTCTTTTCAAGACAATAATCTGATATGGTGCATTGCTAAATTTCGATTGTATTCGCGACAATGCACAAAGCTGGTCATTACAAAAAGTACCGTTTTAAATAATATTTTTAAGCTTCTGGTTTGACAGTGATGTATTAAGTTAAACCCCTTAACGGTTTATATCCGCACGTATACTTTTTTTATTTATTTTTTTTTTCAAATAAACCAGAGAGTGAAATAATTTTATCTAAGATGTTTAGAATTGCACTCTTCATAAAAAGTGTTCGCTCAAAAACAAATTTGTTCCTCTAATCAGATTTTTTAGGAGAGTAAAAAAACTGTTCTTGTAGTATAAAAAATTCTTGTTTGTATTGTGGTTGCCATAAATTTTATATAACCCAAATTATAAAACCTAAATATCCTAATTTGGTTAAGTAATACTCGAAGAAATATGTATATCACTCTTTTATACACCTTAAAGAGCTTATTTGTTTATAAAACCCAAGTTTTATAAATAGAGGTAACAGAAATATTTTGGAATTACGACCATCCTTCAGGCACATTTAAAATATATATTTCTTCGTACGAATTCTTTCTTATTGATATTTTATACACTTGTTTAAACCACGTGAATATTTTGAGAAGGAAAGTATAGCGAAAATATTAATAGTATATAATTTATATCCAAGATTTACCCAATACGACTTCCTATTCTAAGGTATTAGTTAAGTTTTATAGTAGTATCAAGATTACTTAAAGTGTTATTATATAATTTTGAATCTCTTATATGAAGGGTAATTTTACTACGTATTATGAAGGGTACCACTACAGCTTTAAATTTATATGTAAATTTCGATTTGTTGTTGCATAGTGACGAGAGAAGAGTGTCAATTTGTATTAATTGTTAAGGCAATGTAAGGAATTGTTGTTAATTAATAAACTCTGTAGGTATATAGTTTTTTGGGTTATAGTGGTTTGACAAATATTTGGCATATGTCACTTAATAAACATAGCAATGACAGCAACGTAACAATTAAAATCAAAGAGAAAAATTTGCTGTAGGTTTCCTCAACAATAAATACAAATGTTTTGTTTTTCCTGGCAGTAATTTGTTATCAGTTGTAGACCACAACTTGTGGTCGTATTCGAGTTTATTTTTACCGTACGACCAAATCACAAAACTTTTTATAAAAAGAATTGTAATTAGTTTACCTATTATATATTATTTTTTCATCAAAATTGTCAAATATATTCTTCTTTTATTAGGGTATACATTTTGTGTAAATTAACCTTAATTACAAAAATTACACAATCAACAATATTTAAGTAACGTCAAATTTATAATTTGCATTGTACCATTGTTTCAATTTTATAATTAAGGTAAATTCATACTTAATGTCCCTCTATTTTTTAAAAGAAGCTGGTCACTTTACTATACATTAAATAAATATATTTTATAAAAGATAATTTTAATGATTGACAGGTTTTGACTGGACGCTCAATTATAGACCTTCATTTATATTATAATTATATATAAACGAGGGGTAAACCACTGATTTAAAAAAAAATTAAAAATCGCTTACGAATTGAGGAGGTCCATTCCAAAACTCGGCTTATCACCTTTTTAATAAAAATGAGTTAGTGGTGTCTGTACATTTAACATGTAGCCCCCTATACCCTGAAAAGATCATAATATTCTAAAACTCACCTTATTCCATTTAAAATTCATTTACAAATTGACTATCGTTCCAAAACTTGCCTTATCTATAGGTTATATTATGTCAGAACTGGCTTATATGTATGAAGTTTTAAATTATTTCAAATTGGAGGTATACCTTTTTAATCAAGGTATATAAATTTTATACTTATGCCTACATATTTCGTTTAAAGTATTCTGTTGGCCTGATGTGCGTTAGTACTCACTTGTAAGGTTTTTGACATTTTCCTCAAAATCACCTAATATGGATAAGCCGAGTTTTGGAATGCACCTCCTCAATTAACGACTAAGGATAACAATCCCTATTGATAACGACTGATAAGGAAAAAAATCACAACACAACTTCCACTACATTGAACCTTGGTCTTTAAGATTTTAAAGTGGTTTACCCCTCGTATATAAACCTATTATAATAGGTTTCCAATTAATGTAGTATGGATATATTCATTAGTCAAGATAATATTAATATTAAATTTATTTATTTATTAAACTAAATTATCCAGCAATAGTTTTTAAACAAAAACTTTAAACTATTAAACCCTCAGGTTTATTTATAGTAGACTTATATTTAATAGATAATAATAGTAAAAATAGATAATAGAATAGGCTCAATAGAGTGTGAAATATGTGACATAAAAAGTATAAATTGAAAAAAGCAAATGTTTTGTTTGAGTTAAATTCCAATTTCTCAGTGGCCAATTTTGGCCCTGGAAAATTTAAATAAATATATTTAAAGAATTTCATGTACTGAGTATATCAATTCCGACTAGGATTTGTCAATAATGATAAAAGAATAAATAGGATTGATACATTAAGAATTCTAAACATAAAATATCAATTAACTATCTAAAAAAATTGGTATGTAAAAAACGCCGCCACCCTCTCGACTGCGAAAAGCCTTTCACATAATGAGCGCCCGGAAAAAAACAAACACGAAACAAAGGACTGAAAGTTGACAGGCCTCGTTGACTGTCTTCAGCCACACTCTCGAAAACAAAAGTAATAATTGCAGGGCGGTTTTCCGCACGCCGCCGCCACCGCAGATTCGAGTGGCAAATGTGCATCTCTCAACACACAAAAACGCGTCGTTGTCGTCCTCGTTGTCGCCGTCTACTTGTTGCGCCCCATACAAAAACCGCGCCCGTCAACGACGTCTATGGTCCTTTTTTTAACTACGCCTCTGCAGGTTTTTATTGTTTTGTACAAAAATTAAAACAAAAATATTATGGTTTTGAACCTGATAATTGACCTGAATATTAAGGGGACATAAAGGCGCCCAAATATGCCCGGAGACACGGATATGGAGCTCAGCTTTGTTGTAATGCACTACCATATTAATTTTTAAGATGGGAATATGGTTATGGTTTAAATTGATTAAGCATACTAACGCATGCATCTGAAGTTTTATGAATTTTTTCATACATGAATTACAGCTTTACGATGAACACCAAACAAGTTACCATTGTTCACAATTATTCGTTGCTAAGCTACCTTGATATGTCAACACTTGTTTCAAATTTCTCAAAGACATGTCATATAAATTGGAAATTATCTAGAAAGTATCTACAACCTTGTTGGATGGCTATCGAAACATGAAATTGTATGTAATATCTCCATAACAACAATCTTTCGGACAATAGCTGAATGCGAACAAGGAATAAGGAATTGTTTTATCTTACCAAAAAGTGTACGACCCAAAATTCTAAGTGACGTTCGTGAAAACAGAGAGTTCCGATATGCTGCAGAGCACTACGACGAATCCATTTCGCGAACAACAAACGCATCACTTTGTATGACGAAAAATATTTCATTATTTCCAGTTTGGAAATGAAGGTTTTTAGACTTGTAACATTTCAGATAGAGGTATCTCTAGACCGTATGTTGGGCCGGTAAGAGGGAAAGCAGTTTATGCTAATATATATACCCAAAATTAGTGACCTGACATCATGCCATTATGCTTGAATCACCAGCCCATAACATACCTTTTGTGCCCAAGAAAAACATTCCTTCAAACATACCTTAAGCTTAACCAATTGAAGCTTTTTGGTCCTTACTGAGCAGGAAGGTCTATAACAATGGTTGGGAAGCCGCAGACGAACAAATTTTGCGTCGTAGACTTTATCAAAAAATTCGAGAAATAGACATAACATCCGTCCAGAGATTAATGCAACAAGTTCAAACAAAGCTTCGTCAAATTGAAGACAATGGACCTTTGGTTCGTTAAATGAGGTTTTTTCTAGTGTAAGATTATTTCAATGTTACAAGTTGTTCACTTAAATATATTTTTCAAGTTGTTTTTTCGGCGTAAATTTTTTCCCAAAAGTGCATGTATAATATATTTACATAATATATATACATTGTATATACTTTAGTATCTTTTCGTATCAGTTACTGTTCTTTTCTCCGTGTACTATTCCAAAATTCTTTTTAAATATTTTTTTCCTTTTCGAGATATTATTTCATTAAATTAATGAGTTTGGCAAAGAAAAAAATTAGGGATGGAATTTCTCAAAAACCTCTCGTGATGGAGCAATTCGGCGCATTAAAAAAATCTTCAAAAGGAAGATAGTATAATATTATCTTTATATAAACTCTGATTTATACAGGGTGCACGAAGTTCTATGTATGGGTATCTTTTTTATATGAAGAGTTACATGGTCTGTTAAATTAGAGAAAAGTTGCGTAATTACAGGTCTATTAAAATATCATTTAAGAATTGAAAAAAAATCAGCGGTTCTCAAAACCAAAAATTGATATAACGCTTATTCCTGGAAATTAAAAAAAAGTAAGTTTTACATGTAAACATAAACATGTACATTAGGGTATCCCAAAAAAAAAGAATATTTTTTTTCTTCTCGTCTCTTGTGAAAATATGTTGGTTTGTCATGTTTTAAGAGCCCTGTCAAAAGATCAGCACCATTAAAAAAATTTTAGGGGTCGCTCAAGAATTTTAAAAATTACCAAAATCGTCAAAAATTGGATTTGTTTTAATTTTAATTTTTTTTCTCATTCCGATATTATTTTTTAATTTAAAAATAATAATGATTCTAAAAATTTTAAATCGATATTTTAATTTCTAAAGGTCGCTCAAGATAACTTTCAAAGTAGAGTATTTTGAATGTTTTCAAGCGACCTCTGAATATAAATATCAACGAACTTTTAGCGACCTTTAGAAATCAAAATATTGATTTTAAATTTACAGAATTTTTATTATTTTCAACCTAAAAAATAATATCGAGACGAGAAAAAGAATTAAAATAAAACAAAAATTCAATTTTTGACGATTTTGAAAATTTTTAAAAATCTTGAGCGACCCCTACAAAATTTTTAATCGAGCTGATATTTTGAAAGGGCTCTTACAGCATGATAAACTAACATATTTTTACAAGAGACAAGAAAAAAATATATATTCTTTTTTTTGGGACACCCCAACATACAATTTCATCAAATTTGTGATTTTTTCGCCTAATAGATTTTGAGTTACCACCATCTTTTGTTTGCCTATGGCCGTCATATTGATATTTTACATGGTTATACAGAAAAAAAAAGAATCCAATGATGTATCAAACTTAGAGATGTAAAAAAAACGGTTTTTTTTCAGATGTGAAAAAAAACATAAAAAAAAACCCTAGAAAAAACGGGTTTTTTTGTTTTTTTTTTCAAATCCGCTGCTATAAAGCATATTCTGTCAATAAATAACATAAATCTAAAAAAATGGAGTAATTTTTCAAAATCAAATATTGAGTAAAATGTATATGAATAATAAAGTGAAATGTACAATATATTACATTTTTCATTATTGAAAATTTTGACCGAGACTAAAAAATCTGATTTCTTATTTGATACTTTCCACATAAGAAATCAATAGCAATGTAAAACTTCTACACTAATTCCAAATTTTGTATCTTCGTTAAAAATGGTCGTATTGGAGCCGTAAAAAAGCAATTTGAAGCTTGAAGTTTTGAGATTTTTAGATGAAAAACGTGCAACCTCCAATCCTAACGAATACCGTAATAAAAAAATTCGGTGGTGGTGGCGCGTGCAAAGCGCGAGACTGTATTTACAGTTACTAAATGTCATTTAGTGGCTAATATAAAAAATTAGGCAAATGGGACTAATCTTGAAAAAAAAATGAAAAAAAAACAAAAAAAAACGGGCCGTTTTTTTTTCAAGTCGCATCTCTAATCAAACTATATTTATAAGTTGCCATTACTTGCCATTATAAAAACAAAAGATATCAAAAAGAAAAATAAAATTGGATGAAAATGTTGATTAATGATAATGATATGTAAAACCTACTTTTTTCACGAAGTTATAACTATTTTTGGTTTTAAAGGCTTTTTTTCAATTGATAAATTTAATTTTAATAGCCCTGTTAAATTCTTATTTTACCATTTTTAAAAAGTAAAACCGTAATAACCAAAAAATGTTTTGCATAAATTTTGATATTTTGTATGTAGGTAAAACGCGATGATTTAGTTGATATAATAAGCCTATTAGGTACTCATTAAATAAATAAAGAGTGAAATTAAGTAAGACAGTAGAAACAATTTAAAAATTTAGAACTTCTCAATTATGTTTTTAAAATGCATCGTCAAAATCAAATCGGTATAAAATCGTTGTAGCGATAACGAAATATTTAAGGCATCATTAAAAATACATAGAATAACTTATAGCCGCTTAGATGCGTATTAAAGCACACGTTTTTAATACATTTTCTTTAGACGACTTCCTTTATCAACTCGACTGGCGATAACAGCACGCCATTCTCCGCCGTACACAATGACAATTTTTTTGGTAAACGGCCAGAAAATGACAGCGTGTAAAGGAAATTGCACGAAATTTAAAGGATAATGCGCTTATCAAAGGACTACTCGCCTACTTACGCCGTGATGTATTACAAGGAAGTTGGCTGTGCTCACCTGAAAGTATACAATAAAAAAAATCGGTTAGAAAATGTGTGACATGTTGTAAAGAATCGCAGCTTTTTGTGCTGTTTTTTTTAGATAGCCACAATTTAAGTGGCCAATTAAAGATTAGCATTTATAAAAAAAACTCTTTTAGAAACACTGACCCTTTATTATTTTTACTTCCTAATTATAGTAAAATTCCCTCTGTTATAATTATTTTTATCTTCAAGTTCTATAATTTAAGCTTTACGCTTTCTACCAAAGTACTCTATTATATCCTAGGCTGTAAAAATAATTTAAACCAATCAAATTTTTTACATCCTAGACTTTAAAAACCCCGTAAGGACCAATACAAAAAATCGATAACTGCATCATGATGACAGCTCTCTGCTATTTAACCTTACTTAATACTTTTAATACAGTCTGTATAGAATCAAGTAAGTAAGGCTGGAGACAAGGATGACAAATTATATTCTGATCAGAGAAAAATAAACAATTGGGCGTGGTTTAAAACCAAGCCATTCGTAATTACGAACCATAGTTGCCAGGTTGTTTTAAATCAGAAGAGATCGATTATAATTATTTAATAAATAGTTCAATTTTATTTGTTTGAAACTTTAAAAATAAAATTAATAATATGTCAAAAATAATTTGATTTAGTTAATTTTCGTACTTTTAATATTAAAAAATAAGAAAAACAACCCTTTTAGGATACAATAATAGCATATGGCAACAGCGCGGCGTGCAGCCAGATACAAGGGCATGCAGTTTGATCTACTGTTTGTTCAGTAGCTCCGACGCTGTCGTAGGGAAATGTGTATAGTTTTTAAAAAATACATTTTCGCCATTAACTGGAATTTTGTAACCTCAACTCGAGGGCTATGGCTAACGGCAGCTTTACAGTGGTGAGATGGGTCGATGGGCAAATGTTGTTTCTTAATACTTACGTGTTTTTACTAACATAAATCCAAAATTGGGCGCCAGTGTCTTATTATGGCCAGTTGTTGAAATCTAAGTAAGCCAGACACAATCTTACTAGAGATTAAGGGTGGTTATTAAAAGTCAAGTTTATAAAAAAATAAATCAGTTATATTTGTTCACCGATGGTGAAATGATCACTTTGCATGTATTAATAAATAATTGTAATAATAAATGTTTGATCTGTAATTTTGGGGCACCCTTATATGGCCATATATGGTTTACAAAAACCAAAGTCTGATGGACTAAATTAACTGATAAAGTATTGTTGATGATACAAAAAAAAATATACTTAAAATAACTATGATGAACGCAACTCAAAAGTACACAAACTATAAGGAGTGTAGTGTACGTGGACATTAATATTTAAAATTGGTACGACCTGTTCGTAGTTGAGGCCCTGGTAGAGTGTGTCTCCGAACGGGTTGACTTCCGATGTTGAAGTCTCCTACCATGTCAGATTATACAGGATGGCTTTTAAGTAACGTAAGAACTTGCCATTATCCAAAACAAGTTCAGGGTAAAAAAACCATTCCTTTATAACAAATCTGACATAAAAAGTCTTACAAAAAACTCCAACATAAAAACCCCTTGTTTAAAGGAGTTTTTATAACTGTATAACGTCAGGACTGGATAAAGACCAAAAATGAGGAAATAACACAACCCCAGAGCTCATCGTACCATACGAAAATTGTTTTGGTCGGAATTATACCATTAGATTGAGAGATTTACCACGTATTTTTGGAAATTTTCCATAATTTAAGCACAAACTTAACTCTCATCTAATCGCTTCAACGACCAAATCGAAAAGGAAAACGTAAACCTTATTGAGTGCGTAGAAGATTATTTCAACAAAAAAAAACACAATGTTGCCTATGTTAACAAACATTTTTTAAAAAGAATTCCCACAAAGTCTACCAGAACCTAAGCCTCAAACACAAATATTCCTTTAGTAAACCCCAGTAACATACCCAAAGATCCAAATATATACCCCCCTAAACGCAATTATTTGGAAAATTCCCTTCACTGACACTAAATTGTCAATAACGGCAAACCAGCCATCAAAATGAATATATTAATTATAATAATTATCATTATAACTACATACAACCAACCTCACACGGAAGTGTTTGTGTTGCATACTATCAAATTACTGTTTTTGAATAAAATTAAAAGAAATGGCTTAAAAAGAGTTTTAAATACCGGCAATGCTATTCATGTGTCAGTAAAAGGAATTCCAATCAAACCAATAGATTTTCTTGGAAAGAGGCATTTACACAACTAAACAAATTTCCTTTTTAACAATAGTTAAACTTAAAATAAATCAATTAAATGGTTCACATCTAAACCGTTCTAGATGTAAAAAAAACTAATAAAATAAAATAAATGTGTAACTGTCAAAATGACGGTTACACAATTGCCCCTCTCCAAAAAAAAAAAAAAAAATAAATAAAAAAAATAAGAAGTATTTTTTTCATTATTTAAATTATTTGGATCGCAAACAAAATTACCTCAAATAAATCCAAACCAAAAAAAAAAATCAGAATGTGCGGGTTAACATAGACAAAAAAAAGTAAAAGTTAAATTGTGACAGATATAAAGGAGGAACGAAGCAGACCGCTGGTCAAACTACGCCTCTAAACCATAAGCAAGTAAAACGTCAGAAATGGAAATTTAAATGGAAAGCAAATTCTCCTTGAAGAGGAAGGATCCTGACAAACCCAGTAAAGTTAGGAACTCGTCCTACAACAAAAAAAAGGAGGCAACCGGTAGTCCTGTGTCTGAAACAGGCCAGCCCTCAACAAATGTGCATAATGTAGCATTACATTATCGAAAAAGTCTTACGGCATGTCACCTTGACATACCGTCAGAAAGAAAGAAATTACTCGGAACGAATTCCGAGTAGGGAAAGGGAGTGCCCCAGTGGCCAGTTGCGCTAACTGGAACCACATTGAACGGACTGGACAAAATGGTGCTACAGGCGATATGGCTTTGCTATGCATGCCATAGCGACAACTAAGTGTCGGCCTGATCAAAATTTCCTAAATAATTACTATCATAGGCGTAAACAATTAAATAGCTACTATACCAAACGGTATAACTCGTGGCAACTCAGAGTGTGGTGATTAGCAAGATGTTGTTCCATCACCACTTGGATGGGTTTTAGCTACAGGCCGTACGATCTCGCAATGAATATCGTAGCAACAATTGTTGGCCTGACGGAAAAGTCCTGAAATACTTTAAGAGAATCTCAAAGATAGGGACAAGTTTTATGCTAGGTGATAATTAACGCATATCAAACGCCTAATAGGGTCAAAATCAGTAAAAGTCAAAATCGGTAATTACTTAAGCCAGTGGGGGGGTCTATAGCATAAAACATAAAGTGGGGGAATAACTTCTTCAAGAAGTAAAAAAAAGGAATTTTGAGTTACCACATACACGGAAATCTAAATTTAACTAAAAAGAACAAAAAAAATCTAGATTTACTATCTACAAAATACTTATGAGCATGTCATGCTCCACAAGCCTGACAACATCGGTGCCTCACCAACAAGGTGCGCAACGACAAAAACAAGTCTCCGGTAAGACTTGACTATAATCACCAGTTAGGTGCAAAAAGATAATAATAAGCCACTAGTAAGACTTACTATTCGATACGGTACGATAATATTATAGAAAGGTCCACAAAGCAAACATTTTTAAAATGACCTACTCTATAATGAAATGAAATTTTTGTTAGCTATGAGTTACACCGATACGAGCAGTTCACGCTTCGATACTGAATAATTTAGAAACATGGTTAATATAAAAAATTACTAAAAAAACCATGATTCTCTATTATCTCGAGATATAACAGGATTTATACAATAAAAAATTTCCATAACGTATAATAATAATTACTATAATTAAATAATTATTTTCCTTAACTTTTTCAAACGAAATCGACAAAATACTCTAACATGATGCATTAAAACTTTGACCATTTGTTTTGAACAAAAAGGTCCGCTTCAAGTAAGTACCTATTTGCTAAACTCTTGCTCATAAAAAATTTAGATAAAAAAAATATCCAGCAAAAAGCACAAAATAGTTAGTCGGTTTCGTTTGGTGCAAGATCATTCTCGAAATTATTCAAATTTTTGCGTAACTCATAGCTAAATTTCTAAACTACCTACAGTAGTACATACTCAAAGATACAAAAGGTACAAAACATTACGATACAATACATACGAAAACCAAGGTGCAGCTCGGTACACAGGTTTTAACGAAAACAGCAAAAACACATACATCACCACACTCCGTAATAAAAAAAATTATAAAACATAAGATCAAGAAACAACATTCGAGGCCCCACGTTCAAGGCGTCATTTTGTGTAACCTCAACTCGAGGGCTATGGCTAACGGCAGCTTTACAGTGGTGAGATGGGTCGATGGGCAAATGTTGTTTCTTAATACTTACGTGTTTTTACTAACATAAATCCAAAATTGGGCGCCAGTGTCTTATTATGGCCAGTTGTTGAAATCTAAGTAAGCCAGACACAATCTTACTAGAGATTAAGGGTGGTTATTAAAAGTCAAGTTTATAAAAAAATAAATCAGTTATATTTGTTCACCGATGGTGAAATGATCACTTTGCATGTATTAATAAATAATTGTAATAATAAATGTTTGATCTGTAATTTTGGGGCACCCTTATATGGCCATATATGGTTTACAAAAACCAAAGTCTGATGGACTAAATTAACTGATAAAGTATTGTTGATGATACAAAAAAAAATATACTTAAAATAACTATGATGAACGCAACTCAAAAGTACACAAACTATAAGGAGTGTAGTGTACGTGGACATTAATATTTAAAATTGGTACGACCTGTTCGTAGTTGAGGCCCTGGTAGAGTGTGTCTCCGAACGGGTTGACTTCCGATGTTGAAGTCTCCTACCATGTCAGATTATACAGGATGGCTTTTAAGTAACGTAAGAACTTGCCATTATCCAAAACAAGTTCAGGGTAAAAAAACCATTCCTTTATAACAAATCTGACATAAAAAGTCTTACAAAAAACTCCAACATAAAAACCCCTTGTTTAAAGGAGTTTTTATAACTGTATAACGTCAGGACTGGATAAAGACCAAAAATGAGGAAATAACACAACCCCAGAGCTCATCGTACCATACGAAAATTGTTTTGGTCGGAATTATACCATTAGATTGAGAGATTTACCACGTATTTTTGGAAATTTTCCATAATTTAAGCACAAACTTAACTCTCATCTAATCGCTTCAACGACCAAATCGAAAAGGAAAACGTAAACCTTATTGAGTGCGTAGAAGATTATTTCAACAAAAAAAAACACAATGTTGCCTATGTTAACAAACATTTTTTAAAAAGAATTCCCACAAAGTCTACCAGAACCTAAGCCTCAAACACAAATATTCCTTTAGTAAACCCCAGTAACATACCCAAAGATCCAAATATATACCCCCCTAAACGCAATTATTTGGAAAATTCCCTTCACTGACACTAAATTGTCAATAACGGCAAACCAGCCATCAAAATGAATATATTAATTATAATAATTATCATTATAACTACATACAACCAACCTCACACGGAAGTGTTTGTGTTGCATACTATCAAATTACTGTTTTTGAATAAAATTAAAAGAAATGGCTTAAAAAGAGTTTTAAATACCGGCAATGCTATTCATGTGTCAGTAAAAGGAATTCCAATCAAACCAATAGATTTTCTTGGAAAGAGGCATTTACACAACTAAACAAATTTCCTTTTTAACAATAGTTAAACTTAAAATAAATCAATTAAATGGTTCACATCTAAACCGTTCTAGATGTAAAAAAAACTAATAAAATAAAATAAATGTGTAACTGTCAAAATGACGGTTACAATTTAATGGATTTTAAACAATACTTATTTGCAGAAATGCATTAAAACAAAACATACGAATTCGATAAAAATAAAACCTATAAATTCTCAAACAAAAATAATTCTAAAATAACGAAAAAATTCAATCCCTACCACAGTGGGCGGGGTTTGGCACTTGTTTTATTTAAGTTTATCTATTCGTTTTAATACACACTGTATATTAAAAGTATAAAGTAAGTACGTTTTATGTATGGTTAAAGATAAATTATACAACATCATTCTCTTAAAAACTTTTTTGTGCTTTGCTCAATTGTGAGCTCAGCACAAAAATACTAACTTTTCAGCCTTATGACATAAATAACTATAAATTCATTTAAATTTAAAAATCTATACTTTTGCGTTGAAGCAGTTGTGATTTTGATCAATTTATGACGTCACACCTTGCTGCACCCTGAATTTCCCTATTTTTATTGACACCATTCGAAAATAGACGTATTATCAAAATTTATTTAAATCAATGTTGATGTACAATATTGACTATCTTTAGGATAAATTGTTATTCCAAGAATGATACATTTAAATAATATTTATTAATTTAAATTTAATACATGTGACTCAAAACTATTTCATATTTTCTATTGGGTATTTGATTTTAAATATTATCCATTTTAAAGTTTTTATTTTTAGCAAAAATTTGTTATTTTATAGTTATACATTGTAAAATAAGATAATTTATATTAATGATATAATTTTAAATCTGACAATATTGTAGACTGGAGTTCTGTCAATGAACTCTATAACAGTTTAGAAGGTTGAAAGTTTTAAGGAGAAACATTTCCTATATTTATATTGCAACCAGTGTCATTAAAATTTGTAGTAACTTTACTATTATTAGCTTCCTTATGGCACAAAAAAAATCACGTCGATTGTTTATTCTGTTTGCAAAATAATTACCATTCCTTAACTCCCTAAAAATAAATTAGTCAAAAATGACTAGTTACTACATGTAGCTGCAGCTATTAGTGGGTGCTTTTTCACCATGGGATACCATGGTATCCCCGACATTTAATAGCCAATTCAGATGTAAAATTGTCCCCTGAATACGAAAATACCGTCAAAAATTATGACAGTGGAGCAATTCCATATCATATGGAAAATTGACTCTCAAAAACTGTTCTACTTTTATAACTTTTGACGACATTTTCGATTTCAGGGGACAGTTTAACATGGAAATCGGGATACAAATTGCAATTGTCGAGAATTATTAGTGGCTGTTTTTTCGCTATGTCAATTAGTCATTTTTGACTAATTCATTTTTAGAGAGATACGATGTTCATTTATTTTAAAAGAATTTTTATAAAAAATACGAACAATTTGATGGGCCTCACTTAACTCAACTGTCAGCGCGCGTTTTTTCCTATTGTAACTATATAGGATTTCTTATATAGTTAAAATAGTATTTAAATAAATAAATAAAATAGTCAAAGTATTAGATTTAAATTTAAAAAAGATTTGGCCCAGCCAGGGTTTGGACTCGGGTCTGTTTGTCAATTCAGTTATATTTATCTATAAATATTGTTAATAATATTTTTTAATTGACGTATTGAGCTAAAATTTTTGTTTGTTTTATGAACAATTTAACCACTGAGCCTACATGAATTTAACTCTAACAATAGTTTATTGTTCGCCGCAAGAATTAAAAACGACTTACCTACGTATCTTAAATTAGTCAAACTATAAATTAAATTTCTCAACAAAAATCTGTACTGTAAAAATTTGTCACAACTTCCTCTATCTATAGTTTTTGAGATAATAAAAAATGCTATTGCCATCAGCTGTGATCATTATTGCCAATTTAGTGAAAAAGTTACACCTGACAGATATTTACAGGGCAATTTTTTTTACCAAAAAAATACCTCTTCGTAGGAAATGCTTTCTCTTAAACCGATGCATTTTCATTTGTTTTCGAACTCACGGGAACAATTTCTTATCCCTGATTTTCCACAATGTAATCCATTATAACTTTGAACAAGCGTTTTCCTAAAAACACTTTCACTTACTAATTTTTCTTTCTACCTGCATCGACTTTAATTGGGGTCATTTTTTATTGTTTACTACACTACACAGAAAGAAAAACTATACGTTAAATTAATAAACTGCTGTCGTCAAATTTTTGTACGTTAATATTAAGTATTGGTGATTATAATAATGCTTCTTGTCAATAGATTAATAACTAAGTACCTACATTGAAACAATAAAAACGATCCACGCAAAACATAAAAATTTATTATTTCCTTCATTAATATAATGTAAAAAATTATTGACGATATATAACAATACATTTTTCCTCATTGATCCATGAAGAAAAAACATAAATAATAATAAACCGTCTTCATTGTCCCAACGGTCACTAAACATTAATAATACAAACTTAACCATTCAATTCTAAAAACTCGCCAAAATTAATGCTGCCGTACGATGAATCAATCAACATAAACATTATTATTACAAATCTCCCCACTTTTGGGTGGGGAATTTTTACATGCAATTTTTATCTTCAGTCAGTCTTATAGCGTTAAAAGATTAGTTCCGCGTTTAGCCCTAAAGCTTTATTGGTGAAATTGTGATAAATATAAGGAGTGAACATTGGCGAAGCCAAGGTGTGTAAGCTTGTGAAGTTATTTTAAACATTTTTGACCTTTTTGGATTAATTGTTAAGTTTTGTGCCTAATATACGGAGTGGACATTGACGAAACCGAGGTGTGTGAGCTTGTGAAGTTTAGACTTTTTTGGATATTTTTTCTTATTTTTAGTTTTTAGTGAATAAGTTTTTAGTTTTTAAGATATACACTTTAAGTAATATTAAAAATATAATTATTTAGGATTTCATGTAATGAAGGTTAAAATTATTTATATATTTAATCTTGACTTTTTACAGGAAAGCATGTTTTGGAACTTTTTAGAAAGAGCATTTTCTAAACGTCTTGAGAGCCCAAAGGTTCATATTTTTTGTAAATTTATCTTGCAATAAAAAATGTATTCACCAAAAACGTCTTTATTTTAAAGAAACCTATTTTGTGATTGATTGCTTGGTAATTTGTATCAGATATTTTTTTCCTATTTCTATGTTGCTAAAACAAAATGTACCCACGTACCCAGTAAACCTTTATTTTAAATAAAAAGGTAAGTATATTTGGCAAATAATTTTAATTGGGTTCATCTTGGATTTTATGTAAATTTAAGTAAATCATAAACTAATGCCTTTTTGTTCGTAGTATTAATACCCAGGGATCAAAGATCTTTGGTAATTGTTTATTGATTCAATGAAAAATAATCATAAACTAATGTCTACCGTTTATAATATTAATAACATGGTATGTTCCCTGTTTATTAATTTAATGTGGTAATCATAAACTTATGTCCAACGGTCGTTATATTAACAACCGCTGTTCATAGATCCATGCTCGTAGTTTATTAATTTAACGTACAGGATTCATAGGCTAATGTTTATCGTTTTAATTACTGTCATACATAGATCCATGCTCATTATTCATCAATTTAACGTACAGCAATCGTCACTTAATGAATAAGAAAATTTACGAGCGACTGTTTAGTGTTTTAACAACACCCGTCATCGGCTGAAAATTAATGTTGTCGTTTATTGGTTTGATGTACTTTTTTATTAATATCACGTACCTTTTTTGTTCAGTTTAGATGTAAAACAAATGTCAAAACATATAACAGCCTCACTTTCATTTGGTAAAAAAACAGACAAAACACGCGAAACAGCAAGAATGAAAAAGAAAGTAAATACAATTTGCAAAAATGAAAAAAATCATCACGTGCGATATTGTTTCTTTATACGATTTTTTAAACTCGTTCTGATAATTTTGTTTTGCCAGTTTTTACAGTCATGCAGTTTTGTTATTCAACACTTGGAATCAGGACAAAATATATATATATATATATATATATGATATTTTTTTAAAACAATTGATTTGCTAATAAAATAAAGGTTAGTAGCGTAAGGTAATCTTGCTGGAATAAAAAATCTCATGCCACGTGAAATTAATTTTATGTGTTAAAGATTACGTCAGGAATGGCCTACATCATCTCAAAATCGATTCTTGCCCAATTCTTATTTAAGTGCCTACTTCAGTTAGGACAATTTAAACTACCTCCATGGAGGTACTTTAAATTGCCCTAACTAAAGCAACTGTGCACAGGAAAAAATTGCTGATTAAATCACGTGATTTTAGAGGCCAAACGTGAGTTTTTACTGTTAGGGTACCTTAAATCGCGTTTGCATTCAGGAGGATGAACACCATTTTCACGACGTAATGTTTGACATATTATGATATCAATTTTAAATGGCATGTACAATATATCCATTATAAGTTGTCGGAGCTGGGCAATTCCATGCGTAATAGCGTAATTTTCTTCAAATTTATATCAATCGAAATGTTCCAAATGTTATTAAACTAGGAGCATACATGTCTACTTGTGCCTAGAAAATTATTACTTTATTTATTTAACCCAATATTCCATAAAATTTTAAATAATTAAAAAGTCTTAACTGCTTTTGAATTCTGCACTAAAAATATGTAATGTCCCATGAGATATCATATTAACCCATTTTTTTAAAACCTTACACAATCAAAGCAGTTAAGTTGAATGTTTTTTTAATACACTATAGGCAAAGTATATTTTTAAAATAAGATTATGTTTCATACAGTTTAGGATTCAGAGAAAAAGGTTGCTTCATTTAACCAATTTTTTAAAGAAAGTTTTTCGTGTCCCATGAGTTATCACACGTTTTGTCTGCATTTTGTCTAGAGATCAATTGGTGAACCACAGACCTGTTTGTAGGTCTGTGTGGTGAACTTATTCAAAAATGTTAAAAATGTACATTGGCCTATCCTTTAAAGTTTAAACATTTTATACATTCCTAATAAATATAGGTATTCTGGTATACCAAGTTAAATTTTATTTCTGTCATCTGAATGTCCCGTGAGTTATCATGGAATTGCCCAGCTGTTCATGCAGATAAATAATATTAAAAACATACCTACTCAGTTTTTTTTTATTATGTTTACTATTATTATTTATATAAAATATATTATATAAATTATTTAATATTATTATTTATATTATAAAAAACCACGACAGTAATAACAAAACAATTTTAGGTATTAAATTTAAATTTTTATCAAAAATCTGTATAATTAAGTCAACTTTTACCTCGGAGAGTAGGGGATATTCTTTTGTAATCAAACTTTGTTAAATTTAATATTATTAATATAATTTAGTCCTATAGGACTTATATATAAGGCCATTTTTAAAAACATTGGAAGCCCCCAATTAAAATATTATATTTTTTAAATAGTCTATAATGTAGGTATTATTCTCGATAAATTTTTATCAAAAATCTGTATAATTAAGTCAACTTTTACCTCGGAGAGTAGGGGATATTCTTTTGTAATCAAACTTTGTTAAATTTAATATTATTAATATATTTTAGTCCTATAGGACTTATATATAAGGCCATTTTTAAAAACATTGGAAGCCCCCAATTAAAATATTATATTTTTTAAATAGTCTATAATGTAGGTATTATTCTCGATATTTTTTATTTCCATGTTATTTAAAAGTTGTAATGCATTTTTTTAAAGCCAACTAGAAAATTTGTCAACATAACTTAAAAATGAGTAGTTTACATCAAGGTACCGTTTTTTGAGGGGTCTTCACATCGTGGTACATTTTAAAAGGATTGATTTGTCTTGAGATGGTTTGATTTCTAAAATATTTAGTTATTCAGATAAAATCTCCACAGTTAAATTATTTAACTCTAAATGTTTTTTGTTTTTGGTCTTTACGTTGTGTCGTACTAAATAAAACTGAAAACGTTAAGCCCAATGAGCAACAAAGTGACTTTTTGTCCGAGATTTTCTGATGGTGTTTTATGCATTTACCCGTAAAAATTCCCTTTTCTGCATCGAAGCAAAAAGATTTGCTCTTCGCGAATAAATGGTTTATGCTATTGGTTTTTCGTGATGAGAAAATGTAATGCAGTTTCGTTGTCCCCATTACTTTCGTTCGTTTCACCGGCTTCGACGACGACGTTCTTAATTTGGCAGTGGGCCCGATTTCTATTAAGATAATTTTCCAATAGTTAGGTTTGAATTTCTTGTTTTCCCGATGCCAATTGAGCGCGAACACGTCCTATGATGCCACTACCATCCTTGACGAGCCTTTATCTATCGATTTTTCTGGGAAATTTATTCAGCGGCCTCGTTTGTCCTTCGGGGCAACTTCAAGGACAATTGACAAATACTTATTTTTATAGTTGTACATGGTTACATAAGGATGATTTCACGAATGTTAGATTCGATTTCTTCCTTTTATATCTTTACTGAACTCACTTAAAATGAATTAGTCAAAAATTACTAATTATAAGTCATATTTGACTAATTGTCATAGCGAAAAAGCAGTAACTAATAATTATAATTAGTCAAATTTTACTGAATGAAATAGTCAAATTGGTAAATTTAAATTTAAAAAATTTCTGACCCAGTCGAAGTTTGAACTTGGGTCTGTCGCTTGTTAAGCGGATGTCATAACCAATGCGCTATCAGTCACTTTTATTTATTTATTTATTATTATAAATAATAATTATATTCTTATATATAGTTTTGGAGCATAGTGCATCCCGTGGAATTTTTTGTGAAGGGAAGATAAAACTATCTGAAATCAGTTTTTTATACACAAGGCGTATTATCGGGTGTTTTGTTTAAAAAAATTTTATGACGTCATTAATCCGATACCTAACTGTTATTTCAGGTATGCGTTTATAAAATGTCACATAATTTCGTAATTAGTGGTCCTATTAAAAAAAAAATATATAATCTCTAAAAATAACCATAAAAAAGGAAAAAAATTATTTAAAACATTTTTTGTTATCTCAAATGGTTAATAAAATTGGCTTTTAAAACTGACATAATGTTATATTTTTATATTTTGCATGGATCGATTTGGAGCCATTTTGCAAGACATTTGAACTTTTATGAGCTGTAACTTAGCTATTTTTGATTCGATTAAAACGATGTTTTTACCGTTGGATGCGAAATTTAACCACCTTTCAAACCATATGTCGGATTTGCCATACCCTCTCGATGCTGATTTAAGTAAAATCTTAAATTAAAAACAAAAATATACCGTCATCTGGGTGAATGACCCAAATAAGAAAAAAATTATTAAATTTTTTGTGTTTAGCACACCAAAATCACCCTAAAAATAAAGTTTCTATTTTTCCTTGTAAAACAGTGTAATAAATTATAATTAACAGGAAATGGTAATTAAATAGGTAATAGTAAATAATTTAAAAGAAAACTGTTAAAATTAAGTATTTAGAAATTAAAAATGCTTTTAAATTCAATAAAATACTATATAAAATCAAATTTAAACACAAAAACATACCTTAAATTTAAAAAACAGCAAACAAGTATTAAAATCGTAAAATACTTTTGACAGTTCTATGTAAACATAAATTGATAAAGTCAAGGCACACTTATAAGCAACCAATGAAACTACTTAAATTTGCTAAAACAGTTTTATTTCAAAAAATTCAATGTTGCTAGAGGCTAAAAAAATTGATGGGCCATGACGGCCCATAAAATTATACAATTGTTTCGATAAGACAATCAAAAAATATTACAATCAAAAAATGTCAAATGTCATAATATTTTAAAGTTAAATATATTTTTTGTGTTGCTGTTTTGAGCCAAACTTTTTGTATCTTTGTTTTTATGGACTATTTAATTATGGAGCCTATAGGTACCAGGGGTAAACCACTGATTTTTTAAAATTAAAAATCGATAACGAATTAACGGCTAAGGATAACAATAACAAAAAGGCATGCACAACGCGTCGCTAAGAGAATTTTCTTATTGATAGGCACTGATTAAGCAAATTTTCCTTATTGATAACGACTGATAAGGAAAAAAATCACAACACAACGTCCACTAACATTGAACGTTGGTCTCTAAGATTTTAAAGTGGTTTAACCCTCTTATAGGTATGCATTTAACTTAAACAATAATTTGTTGTTGGCCGCAAATGATTAAATAAATTAGTTACTTTTAACTCTCAGAAATTGTCAAAGATGGTGACTTACCTTAAATTAGCTATTTAAGTAGTAAAAAAAAACTATGAAAACGACTATTTTATTAGTAAAAAATGCTGTTCCTAATTCAAATAGTAGAATTTTGACTATTTCATTTTAAGAGAGAGGGGTTTATAATTTGAACAAAAGTGACTACCGCGGTACTTTTAATACCCTGGATTCATTTTTTGGACTACCCAAAATCTTTACAGCAACAATCTTACGACTATTGATGTCCCCGAAGAAAACATTTGACACGAATTTGTGCCATACAGTTGGATATGCTGTGCCGAGTGACTAAAAATTGATATGAACTAATCACCTTGTATACAATGTGATTAGTTCAAAACTTGAAGGTTGTTTATTTGTTTGTTCATTGAATGGAGAGCTACATCATCAGACCTGAAGATCCTAGAATTTCCAAAAAATCGATTCTGTTCTACTTCACCAAAAACTATTTGAATGAAACAAAAGGATTCATAAAGAAAACTTCGGTAAACTAGTGGATGTATGATGGACCATTGATGGTATTGTCAGAGAAAATAGTAATTCACCCATTTTTAAGAAGGCCGTACCTAAAAATGTGAAATAAGAACTGTCTAAAAATGATCTAAACAGTGTAAATTCGACTTTTGTCAGATCTACCTAACCTCACTTTCTCCTTTTAATAATTGTACGTTTTATGTATCATATAACAAATGAAGTTGTGCCTTAAAGAAAAAATATCATTCGGATCAATTGTCAAAGTAGGTCAAAGAATGCAAATCGGTTACTAATACAGAATTGCTTAATTAATTTAATTAATTATCTGGATGATTTATCGACACGGCATTAATCTCGTTACAATTTACAACGACCAAAGTTGATATTTTGAAAATGTTATGTACGCCAGGTGTTCGGCAGTAATTAATAAAAGCTCGCTTAGTATGGCACGGCAGCGGCGCCCCGGCAAAAGTTTGCGCTTTAGACGGTCATTCTTGCGACCTTTAGGGGTCGCTTTCTCCACCCCCGAGACCTTATCACCTCGCCATAACCGAATTAACCGACGATTAATTGTTTAATGAGATATTTGGTCTCGAAGAGCTTTTAAAAATACATTATTCAACTGCAACCTTTAAAACGTCCATTATCGTACATGTTTCCAGACACTAAGTGATATTTAAATACACATTGACAAGGTTTAGTCACGGGCTGAAGTTGACAGCTATCAAATATTATCCAATCGTCAAAATAAGGTGCCCATCTTGTAAAATAATAGTAAATGTAAAAACTATTTTATAATCTCAATACAGAAATACAAAATTACTAAACAGCTTCTTCACGACAATCTTTGAAAGGTTTATATGCACGTTTGTACTGACCTTTTGATTTCGTCGGCGCGCCGACGCACAGTGTTGCTAGAGATAGGGGGCATGGGACAAAAGTATTTATACGAAATATTTTTAAAAAATATAGTTGTATTCAGTTTTAAAAATAAAAACAAAGTACCATAACTTTATATTTACATAAATAGTTTCATTTTAATGTTTAAATAAAAAGAAAACAACATAAGAATTTTTTTCCAAAGAGTTAATTAAATTAAAATTAATAACCGTAATAAACCAACAAAATGTACCTAAATATTTTATTCGATTTAATTGTAGAAATAAATCAATGTTTATTATTGTAAAACTTACAAAGTACCTATTATTTAAAATAATATTTTATATAGTAAAAAAATAAAAAAAGACCAAATTTACTGAGTACACTCTTTAGTGCCAATCCCAATAAGTTTTATGTAGACCAAAAAAATAATTTCAATTTTTTATTAAAAATACACCTTTATTCTTTCAGTGTCGCTAATATCTTTGTCTTCACTATTTAGAAAAAAAGAATTGAAATTTACAGACAAACCTAAATCATTTAGAGACTCCTCAATTAAAAAGTATTATTTAATATCTGGCATCTAAGAGATCTTCCGAAAGTTGTCCAATAGGCAATCAAAAAAATCAATTATTTTGCAGCCACGCACTAAAACTTTGTAAAATGAACTATGCATATACGAGTAATACTCGCTGAATTTTACTTTTTCAAGACATTGTTTCAAAAAAATTTTGGGCTTTTAATTAAATAAATAGTTATGGTGCAATTACTGCCTGGATCTTTTCAAGTTTCTTGCGTGATCGGAAGAATGTACGCCACCATTTATTAATTTGGCGACAAAAACTGATACTATACAAGGTGTCCCTAAACTTAGTGGCATAAACTTAGGAGCAGATTAAGCAAGTCAAAATAAGACGAAAACCCAAATAAATATTTTTCCTAATTACTTATGTTTCCAAGATACAGGGTGATAAAGAGTAACTTATCATATCAGTTTTTTTAATATAACCTCTACTATGGTAGTCTTGGAAAGGTGATATTTTGCGAACAGTCACTTACTACCAAAAGACATATTCACACATAATTATAATTGTTTGAGTGAACACAGTGTCGTAGAAACGGGGGTTGCTTTAAGCTTATTGTCCCATACAAACTTTGAGGTTTGGTTTTTATAACATTTTATGCAATTTTTAGATTACACAGTTCGGCTACCATTAAAAAGGTGTACCTCTCAAACTTCGATAAAATAAACCGTTTCCGAGATATTCGAGATTACAATAATTGTTATATCGCATTATTTAAAAGGATTAAAAGGTATATGATAACAAATTTTATTTTTTAATTGAAAAAACTAAAAAGAGCATTCGGGACTTTTCGCCCTGACCGTCACATTAAAAGAATTGTAGTTTTTTAATTAAAAAAATTGTTATCATATACCTTCTAGTCCTTTAATGCGATATAACAATTATTGTAATCTCGAATATCTCGGAAACGGTTTATTTTATCGAAGTTTGAGAGGTAAACCTTTTTAATAGTAGCCGAACTGAGTAATCGAAAATTTTTATCAAATGGTATAAAAACCTAACCTCAAAGTTAGTATGGGACAATAAGCTTAAGCAACCCCTGTTTCTACGACACTGTGTTCACTCGAACAATTGTAATTATGTGTGAATTTGTGTTTTGGTAGTAAGTGACTGTTCGCAAAATATCACCTTTCCAAGTCTACCACAGTAGAAGTTATATTAAAAAAACTGATATGATAAGTAACACTTTATCACCCTGTATCTTTTAAACATACGTAATTAGGAAAAATATTTATTTAGATTTTCGTCTTATTTTGTCTTGCTTAATCTGCTCCTAAGTTTATGCCACTAAGTTTAGGGACACCTTGTATATAGGCGCGCTTTATTTGAAGAGTCAAAATTTGTTCTACACTGAAAGAAATATATACTAAAGTTAAATAAAAAAATAATTAGGGCAAATATATTTTATGTTTCATATATAGACTACCACATACATTGCTAAAACAAATATATTCGTTTGGTTAGCAGCCTATTGCTGCCCTAGCAATATAAATGGTGTTTCTAGCAATATTTTTTTGCTGTAATTCACTTATAGTTTACATTTTATAGTAAGGGTAAGTTTATTTTTATTTAGATCTAACATATCTTCTTTACAATAAATGTATTACAAAATTTACCATACATTCATAATAAACAGTAGTATAAATGTGTAAAGCACTAGTATAAAATTTTTAGTATAAATTTGTATTTACTTTTAGCAACAAATTTCTTTCAGTGTATACCTTCGCCTATATCAGTAGGCAAATATGACTTTATTTTTAATAAAATTTTGACTCTTCAAATAAACCCTTGATATCTCGCAAAAAAAATACGTTCGTTGCAGATAATTTATGGGACAAAAGAAACTACAATAAGTATAGTACTTATGCAACAAAAATCTTGCATAACATACGATCACTTTTTTTAAAAAGTTTTACCAAATTTTATTTAGCTTATTTTTAATATATTATCTGAGGAGTGATGTTTCAAAAGGCCTTATTTTTACTTGAATGTAATTTTTTGACAAAATCACAAAGGTATGGTTAAAAGGCATATATTAACGGCGAAATATGACAGCAGGTCTGAAGTATTATTAAATATTCATCAGAATTTTTTTTAAATAATCTATATTGCCCTAACCTTTACAGGTTATAGTCATTTTTTTAAATTGTTGCAAATGGAAATACGACCTTTTGAAAAATCACTCCTCATCTATAGATCTTTATATTTACAAATAAAATGGCTAAAGAAATATAAACAAAACTGATCATATATATTTATTTACCTCTATAAAGACCGCTCATTTTCACCTTCTAAGTTAGAAATTCCAACTAGATCAAAATTTTATTATTGTTTTGTCTTGAGTCGACCCTAAATACTAATAAAAGCGTTTTATTGAATTTCAAGTGTTCGTGTTAACTTGTATTGGTATAAAAAGCAGATTTTTTGCCAGTTTATGAAAACCCGGTTATTTTATTATAAATTCCAATAATAAAAATTCTAATAAACGGGATTTGCATTTTCGACTTTTGTCCATTGTGTGCAACACTGTGCGACGGTACACTTGAATTTGCCGATAAAGCATTAAAAATTTCGGGTAGACCCTAACACATCCTCTTCACTTTTACTGTAAAAAACTGCTACTATATCGGATTTTAACAGTTAGTTCATTTCAAAAGATACATTTTGATGTTTACATAAAATATGGACAACTAACTGCCATTTTAAAAACCGGTAAAACAGATTCACAGGTTACTCTATTTTTAATAGATGTCGCTCTATAAAAATAGTTGATTTATAAACCTATGAATCGTATTTGGTAAATTAATTTAACAATAGACGCCCGCATAATAGGCTTTTGTTGATAGGATTGTAAACATGATGTAAACAGATAATATTTGTATTTTTAGGTTATTATGTAAATTGAATATAAATCTAGGATTTGGCTTTAATAATGTTTTCTTTGTTTGTTTCATAAAATTAACAAAATGTGTGAGAATTATTATACTCTTTTTTGTGTGGGGAAAAAACTGAAATAATAATAAGAAGACAACTAGGTAATTGGATTAGGCATTTATAAACAGGATCAATGCTAATAAAAGTTGACAAATGTAAATGTATAAATAGGCAAAACCAAACAAAATGCTTTATTCAAACCGATTTGGCGGCCATAAATTGGATTTCGAAAACGCGGACACGCACGCGTTTAATTTTCCACGTCCTTAAATAAGGAATTATTATTTAGCGACGATTTGTTTTAATTAATGCCGCCGATCGACTGTTATTTTTTGTTAATAATATTGTCAAAAACGATTAATCCGAATTTGGAAAAAAACCTTAATAACACCTACAGTACCTTCGACTTTTGACACAATGAAACAACGAAGACCAAAAAAAAAGATTTTATCTTCAATTGTTCTATAATCTAGCCTTTATTATTTTTAACGCTCACTACTAAAGTATTTAGGATTTCTTAGGCTGTAAAAATAATTTAGACCAATCAGGTGAAGTTTTTTACATCCTAGTCTGTAAAAACGATAACTGCTGACAGTTCTGAAGCTATCTAACCTTATAAAGTATACTTTATAGGTACTTTTAATAATTGTTATTATAATTGTAAGGACATTTTATTTATCGTTTTACAAATAAAACTGTGTCTTGAAGACATGTTGTATACCATTCGGCTGAAACGTCTCTTTGGGCTTCGCAACTTTGAGCTCATTACAAAAAGCCTTATGAGACCCGAGATTTTTTAAAATTTTTAATCTTAATAGATTTTTAAATTAAAAAATGTATAAACCTAAAAAAAAATTAAACTATATTGTCAAGCATTTTATTAGAAATTCTAATTTAAAATATTTCTGTAAGACATCAACTTAACATAAAGTTATGTGAACCTGAATTAACCTAAAATCTGGTTATTTCTTGGTGAAAATTAATAAATATTTTTGTATTGTGTATATGTCTTCATATTAACATATATGTACATATTGCAAAAATATAATCTGAGATGAAGGAGAAAAGGAACATCTTCGGGTTTACAGAATCTTACAAAATACTAACTATAGTCGAAAAACGTAATGAAGCTCCAATTGAAGTTAAGCAATAACTGAAAGTATATGAATAAGGTACTATTAACCCAGATGAATACTGTCAAAATATTAGTTTTCTTAATACGCTTTCATCACTATTTTTTACAATTTTTTTATTTTTCATCAAAACACCCGGCACCTTATATAAATCAATATATACTTTTTATAAATAATCATGTTCCAAACTAAACTTATAATAATAAATAATTAAAATAATGTGTGCCAGCGTTATTTTTTTTATAAATCCTTTCTTGGTAGTTAAAATAGAATCTGCAAACAATATGATGATGTCGAAAATTGGAATGGGCAGCAAGGTCAATGCCAGAGATCTCATTTGCAATTCAAATCGAACTGTGGAAAACGAGTTAACACACTGCTTGTTTTTAGTAGTCATGGGAAGGAGTTGCCGATCTTATTTTTTCATCGTGTGCACTCTCATGTCCGTCTACGTCTATTTATAAACAAAGTTAACTGTTGTTTTCTAATCGAGCTACTGTTCAAATTACTCATAATCTCGTTCTTTAGATATGTTGCACTTAAAAGTTTATCACGATTTTTAGTGTTGTATTTTACTACTAGTATAACCAAAAATTATTGATTTATAAAAACAATATTTCTTGAATAATAGTCATTTTACATCCAAAACCTCATAACTTCCCTAATATGTTCTTCAGGAGGTTCGGGAAGTACATTGCGGGAAACAGGGTAAGGGGAGTTGCTTTTATACTTAATGCATAAATAGCGATAGGTACTAACTTACAGAAACAAAATTTATTTTATCTTTTTATTTAATTTCATTTAAAAAACAGCAAATTTTTTTTACTGATTTTATAATTATTTTTTATTTTAATACAAAATATAGTGCATACATTGAGGAGATCTGCAAATACCCCCCCTAATAAACAATCCGTGGGATATTACGATCCTAATTGTTTAAAATAAATGCATTCAAAAAGCCATGTAAATAAAACTAACATTTAAATTTAGCGCAACGGAAATACAAGTGACGTACGAAGTAGCGTGCCATTGGTTAGAAAGTATCGCGTGTTTAGGTGGGAAAAGGTAGGGGAAAGAATACAAGTAGTCAGATGGGCAGGGAAGATAGGGGAGAACTTTAATTCGAGCATTGGAGCAGAGCCGAGCAGCGACAAGGGATATAAAATTTGTGTGTGCAGAAAAGTGTTGGAATTTGTAGGTTTGTACATTTTAAATAACTAAATTATTGTAGTATAAATATTCCCGAGCATTTTGGTATAATTAGTTTACACAAACACCTTGTGTAAAGATAAATAATCGATCAATTGACTTGGCGTCATCGTTCGATCTATTACGCGGTAATGGCTGTCGTTTAAGAAACCACGCTGTAAAATTTACGTTTAAAACTAGGTATTTCGTATTATAATTTATATTCTAAGTTATAAACAATTGGTACGTGTATTTTATCTAATAAAAGGCAGGGATTTTTTAACGATTAATTATCAAATTAAAAGAGCAAGAATTTACGGGGTTTTTATCCAATTAAAATAGGCAGGACCGTATTCGATTTTAGTAGGCTAAATGACAGGACAGTACTTAAGATTATTTAACTAATTTTAATAAATATTTCAAAAAGGGGATTTAACGTAAACGCTGTGTAAATTAAGTGTATTAAATATCGATTTTCTTAAATATGGGATTTATAAAATTGTACTCGCGGATTCACATTTATGTCCCGTAATTAGTAATTTTACCAGTCATATTTAAATATTTGGTAGGTATTACATTTGGAGTGAGTGGCAACAATGATTGTGCGATAACGACATTTGATTTATCTCCACTTTCCGTGGAGTCCTGACACAACGAACCCATTTTGAATTACCATCCTGTAAATTTTAAGAGGTGTGTAAAGGTCTGATTTCATCTGACTGTGCGACGCCTACATTGTTTTTGTTATTTGTGTCATTTTGATTACCTAGTATTTTATGGTAATTATCAATTTATTAAAGTTTGCCGACAAATAAGGCATAATAAACAATGACGAACCCTCAATTGGAATGACCTCGAAGCCGATTATTATTTACTCCCTTATAAGCGGTGTTTAAAATCTGATTTCATCTGACTGTGCGACGCCTACATTGTTTTTGTTATTTGTGTCATTTTGATTACCTAGTATTTTATGGTAATTATTAATTTATTAAAGTTTGCCGACAAATAAGGCATAATAGACAATGACGAACCCTCAGTTGAAGCGATTTATTTACTCCCTTTTCTAACAGTTTATTGAGCCTGAACTCTAATAAATATTACATGAAAATTTCGTGTAACAGTAAACTTAAATTCAACAGTAAATAAATACAAAAACTTTATTTGGATGATGGAGGCCTATTGCAAACGGAATGCTTGATGAATAAAGTTAAATTTAAAATACAAAAATAGAGACTAAGACTCAATCTACTTTCACCAAACAAACAAACAAACAAATCAGCAAAAAGCGAAGATAAAAATTAAAATTGAAAAACGAGAGCTAAGCTCTAGTATGAGGTATTATTTATCTAATGTTATTTATATATTTATTTATATTTGGGTTGTAGTCGCAGTAAGGAGATATTGTGTGGTTTTAACGGTTGTAGGAGGTCCTTTTCTTTCAGAGTTCACTAAGTTAAATGTCGTTTGGGTTGCGGTTATTTTTGTTGCTCTATCCAAATAAATATCATTATTGTTTGTTATAAATTGTAAATATTTTATACGTGAAACTCACTCCCATAATCCCTCATTTTGGAAGGTTTTATGAGAGATATTAAATAAAAAAATAAACGGGAGCCTTCCGGGTTTTTGACCTGAGTTCAAACGTAACTTATTGCCTTTTATTTACTGTATTTATTATTTCCCTTTTTAATACTTTCCCCATGAATACAACACCTCACAAGTACCTTGGGTTACTAAATTAATGAGCTTTATTACCGTAAGTATTTATTTTATTTATTTGTCATAATTTAATATAACATTTGCCGTGGTGTTATATTTCATTTATCACTTGGGGTGTAACTTTTTACAGATTCTTTGCTGGGGGGGGTGTGAACGCTTACAACATATACAGTGTATCCACAGATGGACTTAACTATACTTATAAAAATATTTATTTACAATTTTTCCAGGTCATTCTTCATAATTTTTTTTGGTTGTTATATAAATACGATTTGCGTTGAGAAACTTCCATTTTGTTGTACAGGGTAAGCAAAAATACAGATTTTCAAAATTAAAAGTTTTTAAATATTTTTTTTGAAGCGCTTATATAAAGAGCTTTACCATAGTAAAAAGAAACCAAAAATTAAAATGAAGATTTTTCATATGAGTTTTTGATTTTAAGATATTTGATATTCAAGATTAAAGATATTAAATAATAATGTAGCAAACATGCAAACATCAGATTGCCCCAAATATTTAAAAACTATTAAAAGGGAATGTTGCACTGTTTCGGTTTTTACTTAAAATGCTGTGCTAAGTCAAAAGAGTTTACCAAAATTAGTTAGAATCGGTGCTATTCTCTTAAAAGAAATTATGAAAAATGACTTTTCTTCGAAAAATTTAAAATAAAATATTTTTATTATAGTTAAGTTCATCAGTGGACACACTGAATATTGTAACACAAGAACGTGAATTAAAAAATAGAATTAAAATGCGAAAAAATTGTTGAGAGTTGGTTTCTATGGGAACGCTTTTCGCTTTTGACGGTGGCAGTGACAATTCTATATGCAGTGTTATTTAAAATCTAAAAATGAGTTTTGAAAACCAATAAAGTCCACTACAAAGAAAAAATAACCAAAAATAAAGCAACAGAAAACCTAAAGAAAAGAGCAGGAAACAAAGAGAAGAATAATATAAGGTAGAAGGAGTCTTATTATTAAAAAAAAATGTAATAAATTACAATTGGGTGATTCCACGTCAGATCAGGCAGGTTTTTACTCTCACCCCCTCTGATTTTGACGAAAATCGCTGTATGGGCTTCAAATAGGCCCAAATGGACCTGACTGCAAAAGTTTAAAAAAATAATAAAAATTGTGGATTTTATGGGGGGTATCATTTTTGGAACTTTTCAGATGAGAGGTATATTGTTTTGATTATATCTTGGGTCCTAATTGACCTAGAGGGTTGGTTGACGTCTTATTTTAAAGAAAAAAGATTATACTTTTTATTATTATACCTTTTTTAAATTTAAAGTCACACAAGTTCATCAACATTTAATATTTTCTTATGATTATTTTCTATAATTTGACAAAAACCTTAAAACTATTTTAGCTTAATTCATAATAACTTTAAAATACTCATCGTCAATTTAAAAAAAAATCATAATCCTAACAAAAGAAATTGGCTAAAGTTTTACATTAAGGTATAGAATTACTAAAACTAAGAATGCAAATTAAACTGGCATTAATTGCCAAAATAATTAAATTCTACAAGTTCAAATAAAAAAATAATTTTATCAATTACTTACCGGGTAGAAAAAAATAAAAAAATATTTAAATGAACCTTTTGTTCAACGAGAATATTTTAATTAAAGCATATTTTCTTATTTGTTGCAGGTTATCTACGTAAATTTAAAACTTATAACACAATAAAATTATTAAATAATTTTCCTTTTAAAATTTAGTATTCTTAAGAAAAAAATTCTCAAAAATATTTTAGTACCGAGAATCAAACCCAAGCCCTCTAAATAAGAACTAGGTAGGCGCTGGGTATAAAGACACAAAAAGGGGTGTTTTTGTTAAATTTAAAATTGAATTTTTCAAAACTATATATTTTAATAAAAAATTATTCAAATTTAAAAAATTTAAAATAAGACGTCAACCAACCCTCTAGGTCAATTAGGACCCAAGATATAAGCAAAACAATATACCTCTGATCTGAAAAGTTCCAAAAATTATACCCCCCATAAAATCCTCAATTTTTATTATTTTTTCAAAATTTTGCAGTGAGGTCCATTTGGGCCCATTTGAAGCCCATAAAGCGATTTTCGTCAAAATCAAAGGGGGGTGAGGGTCAAAACCTGCCTGATCTGACGTGGAAACACCCAATTGAGTTTTTTTAATAATTTACTTGAAAAACAAGTATCCCTAGATTATCCCGTATTCCCAAATCCGTGTTGCCGCATCTTCTATTCAAGAATGACAGTTTGATAATTTTTTGTTGGACACAGTCAATATAATCGTGTATTGCAAAACTGTGTGGTTAAAAGTAACAAAAATGTATAATTTTTTACTCGAAAATCAGACGGATAATCTTTGTAATACTTTGTAAATGTCTACGCTACTACAACCTAGAATTTTTTTAACATTTTCTCTAGCGTGCCCGAACCTCCTTAACAGCCTAAAAAACTATGCTTAGAGTCAAAGCTTTATAGACCAATGTTGCAGACATGCAGGTAAATTAAAACTAAGAAGCTGTAGTACATCATTGTTGACATTGTTTATCTTGCTTTGGGTCAATGTTTATCTTGCATTCCGCTATGATACTTTATATCATGTAATTTGCGAACCTATTACTTTTATTATGTAAAACGTGTCACAACAATCTTCCAAGATAGGCCTGCTATCTGGGTCAAAGATGCATATAACAAACATAGTTTGTTACAGTTATGCTTTTTGTATTTTTATTTATATTTATAGGTAGGTACGCCGATGATAAGTATTTTTAGACCACTTTTTCTTGAATTATCCTTAAATTATAATATGTTTGTTCATTTAAATTTTAAAATAAAACTTTGTATTAAGTTTAGTTATTCACTCAATTCTTTATATACTCATTACACCAAATATTTTTTTTAAGTCAACTTTGTGGAGTTATTCTTTACATTAAAATAATGACAACTAAATATTATAGCTCTTAATATTTAGTATTTCTTAGTAATGCTTTTTCAAATTTTGACGATATTATTTTTTAACCTTTTCGTTAATTTTTATTTAAATAATGTTTTATAATAAATTCAAACTGTTTTTTTTTTGTAAAAAATCCTTAGCTTTTCAATTAAAATATTCATTATTTATTATGAGTAGCGGAAGACCCTTAAAAATTCAATTAAAGTGAAAAATTCCATTTTTCTGGCCTTGCGGCAATTCTTATTTGAGATTTGATATTGTTTGTTTTTACACATAATATGTCATTTTTACTACGTGGTTATTTTTATTTAAATACAATTAATATAATATAATAGGTAATATAATATCCGTTTTTGTTGCTTTTACCGTTAAGTGGAGACTTTCTCAAGCAACGCTTTTAACAATGCTTAAAGATGTTTGCATTTAGAGGACTTTTTTGTTTTGTGAAATTTACTAAATTGAAATGTTAAAAATGTTCACTTAAATTATTAGTAGAATGTTTGTTTATTGTATTTAATAGGTACAATTTTTATTTACAGGGATCTGTATGCAATTTATTTCTTCATTGGGATAATATACTGTATGTATGTTTTTGTGATAATCTAAGACGTTTGTTCAAACATACTTATATCATATAATTTTTAGAAAATAAAAAAAATGGCGTTAATCTGACAGATGCATAACATTTAAAAAAATAACTTACAAATATTTTATTATTTAATTGTATTTACACAAAAAAATTACTCCATTCTAAAAATGACATTTAAAAAATTTAAATAAAAATTGCCCCAAGAGCAGAAAAATCGCATTTTTCATTTTAATTAAATTTTTTGGGGCTTTTGTTCCTTATAATAAAGAATAAATATGTTAATTAATAAGCAAAAAATTGTTTACAAAAAAACAGGACTGTTTGTATTTTTATAAAACAGTTCTAAGTTGCAAGAAATGTTTTTGCAAAAATAATTTTTTGAACTAATATACCGAGTTTAGGGTTCATCTATAAAGTACGTCACACGTTTAGGGGGGGTCAAGACTTTGTTACATCGTGTGCTATAATGTTATTGACAGGAAAAAGAGGGGACTGAAATTCCCTAAAAAAAGTTTTACGTGCTCTATGGGCGATCCCTTATTTAATAATATATATATATATATATATATATTAATAATAGAACCACGTAAAGTGTATTTTGCAAAATATTTGCAAAATAAATTTCATGTTTTAAAGGTTAATTCAGTGAGTCTAACAAAATCTCTTTATATTGATCCAATAAAGGTTTGGAATTCCAAAACTTTTATTATTCAATGTTTATTTTCCAAGCTCTATGCTTTATTGATTTAATACATTCATTTATTTACTGCCAGCTACTGTATAATATTGCTGTTAAATCCATATTGTCCTACTTTTCCTTCGTAGAAAACCTTCATTTACTTTATTTTTTTAATAAAAAATTCTTTTGAATGTTTTGATTAATACAATTAATTTTATTAATTAATACTGTTTAACTTTAATCATTTCAAGGCACTTTAAAATGAGTTGAACCAATAGGTGAATTTACAATTTTTGTAAATTTATACAAAAACAAACGTTTTATTTACAGAATATGGCAACCCTACTGTGGTTATAATTTTAAATGATAATTTACAAAATTAAAAAACGTATGTAATGAGATCTTGCTTTTATTTAAATATGACGTTGACATTCAAAGGCAATCCCACTGTAACGTCGTCAAAGGTGGCAGGAAAAAATGACGCTTTCCTTACAGATGTTGCAAGAAAAGAAATTATATACGGGGGAGGAATTTTTAATGTAAATGGGGAGAAATGTATGTCATTAATTATTTACAATCGGGAATAAAATCTACACCGATTTTATTTGCGATAATTATTATAAACTATAAACAATTTATTTACTTAAATTTGACACGGTGTAAAACTTTTAAACAACTAAATAAACACCAAGTATTTGGATATGATTTAAAATGTTCAATTGATCCAATTTGCTGACATATTATTAACCAAAAAAAGTTTATTTTGATGTCATATACCACCCCTGAAAGTTTGTCGATATGTTTTTTTTGGATAACCCGTATAGACATTTAGCTTTTTAAAAGGAGTAAATAAGTATACAGTTACCGGCAAATTCATTTTAAAATGTGCCTTTTTTTCTTAAAAAATGTTCATATTTGCCGCCACTTTATAGAAGCTATGACTTCATCAACGATTTGTTTAATTTGTAACCTCCTTTTTGCGGATTCGAATAGATTATGAAATTCTGAATTCAGCAATATGCGCATGTATACCTTTTGGGATGATAGTTTTGGGTATTATTAAATTTAAAACTTGTGATTTAAACATTTTTATTTCCAAAAAACTATTTTTTATCTTCATGAAAATTATTTAAAAAATGCTTTCAATGGATACATTAACCAATTGAATGTTCGAATTGCTCCCCGTTGGTTTCTTGACAGTAAGCAAGCCTATCTGAAAATTATCTGACAACGTTTTGGATGACTTCCGCACTAATAAAGCGATTTGATTTTTCAAGTCTTCTAAATTTTATCGTCTGTTGATGTAGACCTTTGATTTAAGGTAGCCCCAAAAGAAATAATCAAGAGGGGTGAGATCTGGAGATCACGCTGGCCACTGGCCTCTCAGGAAAACATTTTGTTGAAACCAAATGGTATTACTTGGTAGATCGGGACCTCCATTCTCATTGGGAAAGCTTTGCAAAAATTCCAAAAACGTTTGTCCTGTCATATTCTAGTCAAAGAAGAAAGGACCTATGATCCGATTTTCCACCATTCCTGTCCAGACATTCACTTTTTGCTGGTATTGGGAATTTTCCTCTACTACCTAATGAGGATTTTCTCTGCTCCAGTATCTACAATTTTGACGGTTGACTGTACCATTCAAACAGAAGGTAGCTAAGTCCGAAAAAAGTATTTAAGGAGGAAAGTGTGGATAATTGTTACATAACTTCCTCATAGTTTCAAAAAATTGTAGTCTACGGTCCGGATCATCGTCGTTAAGTTCCTGCACTATAGTGCATAGACTATAGTCTAATTTTGTATGGATGGTACTTTTTTTTCTTCATAAGACGTAATACTAAGCTTTGGCTAACTTGACATTCAGCTGCGACAAGGCTAGAAGCAATGTGAGGATCTTTGTCCACACGTAACAAAATATCAATTTTAGTGTCTTCACTAATACTTGGACGCGTCCGGACGGCCAATTTTTGGAATATCTTTGAAATGTCTCTCTGAATTTCCTTTCAATTTTACTAACCGTAGCACGAGTAATAGGTCGAGTTGACTTTGCATTAAGTAAATTGCAAACTGCTTGTATTGTTAGGTTCTAGTTTTATTGCCAAATCCTATGAGAATTAAAACTTCAATTCTCTATATATTTATATAATATTTCACTGAAAGAAATTTGTTGCTAAAAGTAAATACAAATTTATACTAAAAATTTTATACTAGTGCTTTACACATTTATACTACTGTTTATTATGAATGTATGTTAAATTTTGTAATACATTTATTGTAAAGAAGATATGTTAGATCTAAATAAAAATAAACTTACCCTTACTATAAAATGTAAACTATAAGTGAATTACAGCAAAAAAATATTGCTAGAAACACCATTTATATTGCTAGGGCAGCAATAGGCTGCTAACCAAACGAATATATTTGTTTTAGCAATGTATGTGGTAGTCCATATATGAAACATAAAATATATTTGCCCTAATTATTTTTTTATTTAACTTTAGTATATATTTCTTTCAGTGTTGGAGAACGCTTAAGAGAAAGATACTTCACTGAACGCTCAACTAAAAGTTAGTGTTAGTGAATATTTGTACATGCTAACAAAGAAATATAAAATAAAAACTGCCATATATCGACACTAGAATAAAAGAAAACAATAATAAAGTGAAAAAGTTTGAGCTTAAATATTTTGAGAAAGTTTATAAACATTTTTTTTTTAAACACTTTTAATTTTAAACCCCATTAAAAAGTCTTAACTATAAAACATCAAAACATTATTAAAAACTATAAATTTTCCACTTTTAATAATTAATATACCTATCTGAAACCATGAGCACAAAAATGTGCATATTGCAGAAATCACAATTTCATAATCTATTCAAATCTCCAAAAAGAGGAGGGTACAATTACAAAAAAATGGCCGTAATGTGCGTAATTAAAAAACAAAATCGACCTGTTAAAAGATTTTTTTTAAGAAAAAAAAACGATTTTTTCAGTCACTATAAGAGTTAGAGTATACATAACAAAAATAACAAATTATACAAAAAGGACTAAAATTAAATTAAAAATTAAAAGAAAAGTACATTATAAACTATAACACAACATTTTTCAGTATTGTTTCTAAAGCTCCTTGAACGTGTTCAAAAATGTATTGTATAAAGATGCAGAAATAAAAAAATAATAATAATAAAAAAAAACAAAATTAAACGAAAAACAAGAAATCGCAAAATGAATAATAAATTTTGCTCGTTTTCGCTGGATTGCTAAAACATGGCTTCTTAAAAATGTAATAAGACCTTAAAACACAATTGTTATTATTACCGTAGCGAGCTCATTGTTCGAGCAAATACTGCAACAATATCGAGTTTAAATTGATTTCGAATTTTTTGTTTTCGTTTGGAAAATCTTATAATTATGTCGACCGTGACAGATTTCTTTCTTGTGCGAAAAATTGTAATTTATTGTTCGATGTTTGTTGAATTTTAACGATTCCACATTTTCGTAATGATTTATGTCTCTCGTTTTTTTTTTTCATCCGATGAGTGTATGATTTTATTTAAATCGACCATCAATCATGTTTGTTCGTTTTTTAATTGAAAACGAAATGGCCAGTTCGCCGAGAGAAAGAAAATTAATTGATTTTTAATTATTTCGGCATTTTTTTTTCAGCGATTTTGGGGTCAGAGTATATTATAAACATTTTCCTGGTACACTTTTTATAAATGAATGGTTTTTTAGCAACCAAAATTGTCCATCAGTATCGTGACTACTTTCTGCTATCCAAAAATGAATTATTTAAAAATTAATAATTGTCGTAGCAAAAAAGCTGCCACTAATAATTCTCGTCATTTGTATTCTGGACATTTAGCAGTCAATGCCTTTGTAAAATTGTCCCCTGATATAATATGGAATTGACTATATCTGAAAAACTGCTCTACTTTCATAATTTTTGACGGTACTTTCGGATTTAGCGGAAAATTTTACATGTATGCATAAGAATTGGCCAAAAACAAATTTGAGTGGACTATAGTTATTAGTAGCTGCTCTTTCACTTTTAAAACCAATAATTTTTGACTAATTAATTTTTAGAGAGTGTAGGGTTTGTGCATCTATGCGAACCTACTCTCTAAAAATTAATTAGTCGAAAATGACTAGTTACTACAGTTATTAGTGGCTGCTTTTTCACGTATATCATGTTTAACAATGGGGTACCATGGTATCCCCAACATTTATTTGGACACGTCTATATTTTCCATTCAGCTCATGACTTGTGGTTGATACTCTGTTAAAAATGTCTAATTGTCATAGCGAAAAAGCAGCCACTAATAATTCTCGTCAATAGAATTTTGTATCCCGAACATTTAGCAGCCAATTCTTATGTAAAATTCTCCCCTGAATCCGAAAATACCGTCAAAAATTATAAAAGTAGAGTAGTTTTTGTAATATAGAAAATGCTATATTATATGGAAAATCGACTATATCTTAAAAACTGTTCTACTTTTATAACTTTTGACGACATTTTCGGATTCAGGGAAAAATTTTACATAGAAATTGACTTCTAAATGTTCGGGATTCAAAATGCTATTGACGAGAATTATTAGTGGCTGCTTTTTCGCTATGACAATTAGTCATTTTTGACTAATAGTATCAACCACAAGTCATGAGCTGAATGGAAAATATAGACGTGTCCAAATAAATGAGAATATTTTCAAAAATCTGATCAGAAACATGTCGAAAAAAAGCAAGAATTTGCAGTAAAGTTCATTCTTTATAATGTTCCTAAACCTAATCCTGATCTTTATATATTTTTCTAAAACTACAATAAAAAGTGGGTTTTAATAATAATAATAATAATAATGTTTATTTCAAGAAATTTTGCGTACAGAATAAAATGCAATACAAATATTAAATGAAATTTGGTCCAGAAAATACATTTCTTAAGGATTTAAAAATTCTTGCAAATGGTTCAATATGCATCAGCAAGTTATAAATGCCAGTTTTAAACTTTTTAAGGTTTTCTTCAATTTGAATATTCGTTGGTAGTTTATTGAAACATACAACCGCCGAATAGTAACAACTTTTCTCAAAAGTACTCAGTCTATGCTTAGGATAGTTGTAACCGGACTTATTTTTGTGTGCAAATACTAAAAGTTCATAAATATATAAACCAGTTGCAGTCAAAATACTTTTGCATCTAAAATATCCTCTACACGAATCAGTATACCTTAAATTGCTTAATATCCGAATTACAAGCTTTTGTATTACCCAAACGTCTGAAACACTACTACTTCTGCCCCAAAAGATAATGCCATACCTAAGCAGAGACTGAAAATTTGGAAAGTATTGATATTATTTTCATAAAGTTAAGTTCAATTTTAAGCATAAAAAACAAAGTTTTTATGTTACTTTTTTATAAAATAAAATGTCATAAGAACAAAATAAGTATTTTTTTATTTGTAAAGTGTATTAAGCTAAAAAATAAAAATTCATTGCATTGGATTCGTGAAAAATCTTTACAATTTAAAATTGAAATTTATGTAGAAAAGTACAATGCCTTTGCGTTTGCAACGTATTGTTATAAATGTAAATGTTAAATAGATACATGTAACGCCATTAGGTAACAACAAATCCAAGGCATTAATTTAAGCAATCACACTGCCAATTACCAACCATACTTATCTCGTTTCCGATACAAATATAAATAGTGTTTATATATTTTTTCTTTATAATAAATTTTAATTACTATATAATTTCTTAATCTGTCACTCTTATCTTTATTAGCGTAGGTCGCATGACCTATATATTTAATTAGACGGCATTGCAAATCAAGTAGATGAGATTGGGTTGGGTCCCATTTGTTGCAATAATTGTTAAGATGCCTATTTAAAGAAAATTTCATTTCATTTAAAAAATGTCAAAAGTTACTTTTTAGCTCTTTAATTTGTATTTAATTTTTTTTAATTTATAAATTTTTTATTACTATATACATTAGGGTGGTCCTTATTTGGGGTATTTGTAAATTGTTATACTCCCAGGGGGCACTTTTAAATTTGAAAATTAATAGAAATTTTGGAAATTAAGAAAATTTATAAAATTTTTACAAATTTAAATTTAAAAATTTAAAAAAAAATCCTGAACTTAAAATTTTTTTAAATTAAACTTTGATCGTTAATTAATATATGGACGCTTCAATTTACCAATTTTATACAGCTTTTTTGTAGAGCGTTCAATTCTTTACAAAAATATTTTCCATTAATGTCGTTATATTTGTCAAAACATTATTAATACATTGTTCAGGCAAAAAATACGTGTATACCACTGAATATTAACCATTTGTATAGTTATGTTTCCAATAGATTTTGTATATCGACCATAAATCCATTTTTTGTTCACTTTAAAATTAATCTCTTAAGTTGTTTTTTTCGGTCAAACGAGATGTGGAACCACATCCAGATAGCCGTGAGAACAATGCACCAGCGATGCTCAGTCGTTTCGTGGGCCTTTGCCAACAGCCTTCATGGTGCGCAGATGGCCTTGAAAAAAAAACAAATGTCGTCTCGTCGTGCATCGCCTACGAATTGTTTTCCATATAAGATTACAGAATCGCAAGCCTTGTTGCCAAATCGTTTAAAAAAAAGAACTTACATTTATAGTTTTATCATCCTAAAAAAAGGTCAAAAAGTAAGAATTTTTTTATTTTGAATAAATTATTTTATTACAAAAATAAAAAAGTTTTTATATCCATCTTTTTTAGAAAATGCATTGTAACTTTGCTGAGGGTAAATTTGGCAACGCGGGTTGCTTTAGAACTAAAGAAGAACAACTGGTCGTGTTCGGAGCTTGTCGAAAAAAAAGTCAGTAAAATTTATCGTAATGACGATAATATAATGGGAAATAATGACGTCGCATTTTATTTAATAGACTTTAGTCGAGAAAAGAAGCAAAATTGCGATGGGATGGAGATGTAACGTAAGAAATGTCTGTCGCGTTAGGTAAGCTCGTGTTTCTATTATTTGCTTGTAAATAGAAGAAAAAAACTGGATGTGTATATGTGCACGAGAAAATTACTTGACATAACTTTAAATTTAATAAAAACAGGAAAAGTTACTAAAGTAAAAGTTTGGTTTTTTGTATATGTTTATAAAAATATTTTTTATAGCAGTTTTGGGACTTATACGAAATAATGTCCTGTAAATGGGGATTAAACAAAATAGAATGTTCCCAAACTGTTCTAAAAATGTAGTTCTAAGAACTATCTAAAATATTCTAACAATGAAAGTCCTAACCTACATTGTCTTAAAACTTTCTTAAGCCGCGTACACACTGGGCGAACGTATACGTCGGCACTATAACTAACGCATACGTGTGTACGCGGCTTTAAACATGGACAACTGTATAAAATATTTTTGAAGGAAATATCTTCTTGGATATAATTGAAAAAAAATGTTGAAAAAAAATATATAAAACATATAATAATAATTGTAAATTTTGACTCATGGCCGATATTCTAAAAAAAAATGTAGGGTTAGAAAAAGGGAGTTTCAAAATATGTGCAAGGCATTTTTAACTTAATTTGAAAAATAGAATCCATGACTCTCCTGGTACACTTTTTATTAATGAATGATTTTTAGCAACCAAAATTGTCCACCAGGATCGTGACCACTTTCTGCTCTCCAAAAATGAATTACCTATTCAAAAATTAATAATTGTCATAGCAAAAAAGTGGCCACTAATAATTCTCGTCAACAGCAATTTGTATTCTGGACATTTAGCAGTCAATGCCTATGTAAAATTTTCCCCTGATATAGTAAATTTTCCATAAAATATGGAATTGACTATATCTGAAAAACTACTCTACTTTCATAATTTTTGACGGTACTTTCGGATTCAGCGGACAATTTTACATAAGAATTGGCGAAATACAAATTTGAGTGGATTATAGTGATAAGTGGCTGCTCTTTCACTTTAAAAACCAGTAATTTTTGACTAATTCATTTTTAGAGTGTAGAGTTTGTACGCATCTATGCGAACCTACTCTCTAAAAATTAATTAGTCAAAAATGACTTGTTACTACAGTTATTAGTGGGTGCTTTTTCACTTAAACCATGGTTAACAATGGGATACCATGGTATCTCCAACATTTAACAGCCAATTCTTATGTAAAAGTGTCCCCTAAATCCGAAAATATATTATAAAAGTATAAAAAATTATAAAAGTTGAGTATTTTTTGAGATATAGCCAATTCTATATTATATGGAAAATAGGGTGCTTCATTTTAAAGCAACATTTTGTGAAGAACATAGGTATTTAACTTACAGACTTGCTTAAATGGACATTTTTAAAGATAATTTTGTTCTGTATAAAGATTTTGAAACCGAAATTCGAAAAAAATATTCTTACTGTACGAGCGGAAGGAGAAAAGAATAAAAAATTGTTTTCTTACTACCTCGACTGAAAATACGTTGTTTCGTCCCCGATTTCACGACAGAAAGTTTACGTTTCTTGCATTGGTCAAGCTATACGCGCACACTCTATAATAGCGGGAGTAAAAATTTTTTAGTCGTGTGCTGAGTATATGCAACTCTGATTACGACATTAATATAACCTCAAAATTTTGGGCAGGCATCAATATGTTTCGATGTACACATTTAATTTTTTCCCGTATTTTCGGCCGGGTTGTATTTTCGGCCGAGGTAGTAAGAAAAATAGTATACACTACACGGGCAGAAAGTGTGAGAACCCTGAACTGCGCGCCATGATGGCGCGCAGTGCAGGAATCTCACACTTTCTGCCCTTGTAGTGTAATATACTATTTTTAATGGTTTTTAAAGAAAATATTTAAAAATTGAATAGGAACGGCTTAAAATAAACATTTTTGTTTTCTGACCGGTTACAAGATTTTCAGGTGGGACTTTGAAAAAAAATGTCGCTCTAAAATGAAGCACCCTAATGAAAAACCGACTATATCTCAAAAACTGTTCTACTTTTAGAACTTTTTACGACATTTTCGGATTCAGGGAAAAATTTTACATAGAAATTGACTTCTTGACTTGAATACAAAATGCTATTGACGAGAATTATTGTGGCTGCTTTTTCGCTATGAAAATTAGTCAATTTTGACTAATTCATTTTTAGAGAGAACCAACCACAATTCATGAGCTGAATGGAAAATATAGACGTCTCCAATTAAGAGGGAATATTTTCAAAAATTTGATCAGAAACATGTCAAAAAAAAGCAAGAATGTGCAGTAAAGTTCATTCTTTATTCATATTCATAATTTATTTGTAAATGTGTTTATTGAAAATTTTAATGTTGCACTCATTTTCGAACACACATTATTTGGTGTAGTTCAAAAAACTTTATAAAGTTCCTATACTTTATGTATACATAAAGTATAGGAACTTTCGCGACGTTCACACGGTAAAACATAGCTAATAATACTAAAACGAAAAAGACCTGGACCTGCTAAAGCAGCAATTAGCTCGCATGGGATGGCAGCGGTGTCGGTTTCTCCGTCGCCCACGCATTCGCAAATTTAATCCGTATTGCAGACGTTGCTGGCGAATTTATGCTCCTCCGGTCGAGGCGGCGGTGAAGGCGGCCTCCGCTGCACCGGGTTCGGGCGTGTATTAATAGATTTGCAACTCTCGAGCATGTAACGTTCGCAACAACTAGGACCTAATCCGCACAACTGCAAAACACAAATCAACCTATTTGCCTACCATACATACGTCTATACATTGTATATAATTTTACATCGTTCTGAAGAGGATGAACTAGATTTTGGTTGTAATAATGTGCCACAGTTCAGTTAGTCAGTAAAATATTTTGTACATCAAATAACGATAAAAATAAAGGAAAATAAAACGGATGAAGAATATAATTCATGAAAGAGGATCCATTTGATCCATCTATGTATACATATATAAGATATACATATATAAGATATATAAGATAAGATAAGATAAGATAAGATGTATACATATATAAGATATACAGGCTTATAGAGGCATCATCCAGGAAATAATACACTCTACAAAATAAGAATAATATAACACATATTACACTGTTCAAAATTTCATGACCATTTTAACACCAAATTAACACCATATTTGGTCTATATCGATACAAACCAAAATGGTGTTAAATAGGGTTCGTTGGTCCGGTGTTAATTTAAATACTAAAATGGTGTAAATTCGAATACTAAAATGGTGTAAATTTAACTTTCACACAGTATTAAAATAAATTTTACCTGGTGTAAATTGAACTCCTTTTCAGTGTTAAATATTATGTGTTTGTGGTCAAATTAAATCATACTACACAGAAAAAAGGAAAAAAAGGAAACAGGAAGTTCCTTGACGTATTACTAGTACATTACCAGTGGTATTATTCCAGAAAATGGAACCTTCAACTCGCTAGAGATAATGTTTTTTGTTCGTTCCACTAACTTAAAATACTTCAAGTATTGACAGCTGTTTCCACCTATTTAAGGTCTAGTATCGAACAACTTGTAGTGTCACACCAAAGCAAAGGACAACATGAGCTTATATATTCTTCATGTAAGTCAACAGAGGCGAGATTTAAGAACATCACGTGATCCACAAAAAAATAAATACTTCTGGGTCAATTAAATTAATATAGTTAAATGAACTATTTCTTTTTTTCTGTGTAGGTGCACTTCTTAAATATTTTTATATAAACACCGTTTTGGTGTTCATTTTCAACCATAATTCATGGTGTTATATTAACACCACTTGGTGTTGGATTTTGACACCATTTTAGGATTACTTTTTACACCACAGATATTTTAAACAGTGTAAAGGTTGATTCCCAACAAATCTTCATTTTTCATCTTTACATTGACCCAAGTAAAAATGTCAAGAAGTAAAGGATTCAACAAGATCAGAATATTGACGATAACGCCGGATAACACCATGAAGTGGAAACATTAGAGAATTTTGTACCAACAAGAGCAACGTATTGAAACACAATATGCGCAAGAAAGATGAATCATTTGTTTGTTATTAAAACAATGTTGAATGCACACCAAAACTCATTTAATGATGCACGATTCAAATGTGCAAAATATTCTTGAAAATCGTGCAACTATATGATGAAAACAGATGGTCTCCAAAAGAAAGTGTTTTAAATTAGGTCTTATGATCTAGAGCTTTGTGAAGGCGAGTAAGTCAAATGTTTGATGGACTTTTTCAAGGAAAAAACGTTCAATTATGGAAAACCTACAAATAGAATTAAATATAATTAAATTTATTCAAAGAGGTTCCAGGAGGAAGTCTTAACATAACCGAAAGCAAGTGGTTAATAAGAGAAATATAGTAAAGATTTTTGTCCCGTTATTTAGATTAAATTCCCATTCTCAAGTTTTTTTTTAATTAAACGTTCTACCTGTGTTTTAGATTCCACAAAAAATTGTATTTAAAACGAGGCGCAAATATTAACACAAACCGCATGTTCCTTACACGTAATCCAGAAAAAGCGGAATATGGTGCAAAAACGTTGCAGTGAGGAGAAAGGAGATCTCAAAATGGACAAAGATGTCAGCGCAAAGAAGAAGTCTCAATAGTGAAAAATTCAACAACCATTCTTACCGAACAACAACCGTCAGCCATCAATAACGGGCCATAAAGCCGCATTTAGTTTAAACAGACTTTCTGAAGAACGCCATATTTCAAAAGTTTCATTTTAAATTTCCAAAATTTTAATAATTCTCACTCTCTAAAAATGAATTAGTCAAGAATGACTAATTTAATAGTTATTAGTGGCTGCTTTTTCACTTGTACCATAGTTAACCATGGAATATAATGGTATCCCAAAATTTAACATCCAATTCGTATGTAAAATTGTTCCCTGAATCCGAAAATGCCAATTATGAAAGTGGAGCAGTTTTTGAAATATAGTCAATTTTATATTAAATGAAAAATTGACTATATCTCAAAAACTGTTCTACTTTTTTTAACTTTTGACGATATTTTCGGATTCAGGGGACAATTTTACACAAGAATTGGCTGTTAAATTTTGGGATACCATGGTATTCTATGGTTAACCATGGTACAAGTGAAAAAGCAGCCACTAATTACTATTAAACTAGTAATTTTTGACTAATTCACTTTTAGAAAGCAAGTTCTTTTGTAGTTGGTTAGTTATGGTTGTTATACTTTATGCTTGATAAAATTAAAATAAATTAGATTAATTATGTTCCATAAATAAACAGATACCTACCTATCAAAATTATTTTTGCACCTACATTGTATAGAACGTGTGAAAATTATCGAAAATGATTGAAATTCTAATGTGATTGGTTTAAAACAGCAATATAAAATTGTTAAATGTCAAATCTGACGAATGAAAACTTGCTGCTCTAATTTTCGACTTATCTAGTTAGTTTTTTTCCAGAAGCCCACATAATTTAATTGAAGATTTTGACATATTTTTATTAAACATATACCATCCCCCGTTTGGATCTATGCAGTTTTACCAAAACATATTCGAAAAATAATTCGGTTTTTAGTATTTGGAGTTTGGCCGTGTTTTAAGGATTTTTATGCAACATATCCGCAGGCTTTAATAACAAAAAAGGAGTAGGTAAATTTACAGAGAGAGATAATCCATACCTATGGATGAGGAATGCCAGTGCAATGTATTTCAATCAATTTTGATTTTTAGGCATTTTCTTTATAGAAGGAAGTAATTTCATTATGAATTTGATATATTCAGTAGATTTCAAAAACATTTTTTGAAGGGAAGAAAAAATCCTGTGCATTTAAAATACAATATTTTTTAACCTGGAAAAAATATTTTTAGACTTTAAAGTTTTGCTTTTCCGAGCACGTGTCCAATATTAGAATATTAAGTTCGTGGATTCGGAAAGTTTAATGTTAAATCGATTGGGAGGCCGGGGTTTTTATTAATCGTCATCCGATTGGCGGGAAACTAATTAATTTCCAATCTATAATTCGGCTAGTTCCCTTTTTGGCATTTCGTCGTTCATTAATATTTGATACTCTCCCGCGAACGGTTTCAGTTTTGCTTTTGTTTCCTTAATGCGCGTTTATTTTTATAATCGCGGGTCGGCCAATTATTTCGATATTAGTTTTTTAAAACGCATTTAAAAATTGTATGCACTTCAAACGTAAATTGGCACAAAAATGGGAAAAACGTCCGCGCACAAATTAAAACGTGAGTCAGTATGTTCGTTTCGATGTGTTTGTTCCTCTATTTAAAAAATGACCAAAAAACGGATGATTTATTTTTAGACAGTTTTAACCGGCCGAATCCAAAATTAAATGAAAATAAATAAAAATATAACTACATAAATGTACTATCGCCGCAATAAGTTTACATGTGGAGCAAACGTTATTTTCTATTTTTAATTTAAAAGAAATAAAATATTTTAATTTAATATAAATATATAGGCTGTTTAAAAGCTCTATAAAAAGCCAATACCAATAAGAATGTCCAAATTTGCAAATATTTTGCAAAAAATCACAGGGATCATTTTTAAAAATATATCTTTGAAATTTGCTGTGTTTGTGCTGAAATACCATTTTTTTAATAAAAAAACAATTTATTTAATAATTATGACACTAAGTGACCTTTTAAATACACATTCACAAGTTGTGGCTTTATGGCGCTTACGGCACGGGCTGAAGTTAGCAACAGGTTTTTAGTCAAGGGCTGAAGTTAGTTTTAAGTTAGTTGACAGTTGTCAAATGTCATATAATCGATAAAATAAATTGCCTTTCTTGTAAAATAATACTAAATGTAAAAATTATTTTATTATCTCAATACAAAAATATAAATATAGTTCGGCTCCAGCGCTCGAGAAGACGAGTCGCGTCACGCGACTCGCGTGCGGGAGAGCTCTTGAAACGTCAAAGTTTAAAGATGAAACCAACAATAATTAAAAAAAAAGGGGTGCGAACTGATAAGTGAAACAAACATTTTCATGGAGTGCAAGCTAAATGGTGTAACGGTCATTGAGGAGTGGAGTGTTGGGTGATATGAATGACTTGGGTGCCACCTGTCATTGGAGGCTTTTCACTGGACGGACGGGGGAGGTCGGAGAAGAGGGGAGGTGGCCATCCGCAAGGGGAAAAATCTGATAAGTTCTACTTTAAGAATATGCATGACCTGATACAAATCTGCAATATAAATACGGCAGATCCCAGCAAGCATTTTCCGTTATTTGTCACCATTAACATTGCCCGTATTCATTTCATTAAACATAACATTTATTTTACTTGAAAATGTTAAAATAACTTTAAAATATGATTATGTTAAGAACTTTAAACAATTGTTTTGTTTTTAATTACTATCATTGCAAAATTGTATTAAAAAGTGTTAAAAATTCTTACACGGGCAATGTTAATGGTGATAGGTATCGTTAAAGTGTTTATTGGGATATCTTTAAAACCTATGAAGGGCACGCGGCGTGGGGCAATAAGTCTGTCAACAGCAAATGCGTAAGGCGGTCCCAATCGAGACCGAAAATAAACACTGGACTGACAGAGTAAACTAACATTGATCACATAATTCTAACACATTAAAAAAAAGGGCCTAATAGCCAAACTCGAGATTTGTAAACATTAGACAACAGAATAATCGCGCTTGTGATTTGTTTGACTAGTGAATAAATGCAATGCTTTGGAATTTGATAAACAAAGACGGAACTCTACCACAAAACGTGCTTGGGACAAAAATTATTAAAAACAACTGACACACTTTACCAAGGGCAGGAACTATCTGACCAGGACACGGACAATGACAATAACGAACAAGACAAAGACCTTGACTAGGAAACTACACCCCTGCAGCGAAATAACAACTCCCCAACTCCAAATAGTAATCCCAAATGTTTGGAGTAATACTAATCGACTGGTCTAGGGGGATTCCGCGTCGTACTTAGTTTTAAGTCGGCGTAATTGTCCCCCAAAAACCAACTCCCTCCCGTCCCTCATCCATACCCCACCGAGCGTATAGCATAGGCTCGGCGAACCCGGGAATGGCTATTATAACTATTCGCCTCTCGCTCTCGAGCCCCAAATAGGGGACAGTACGGAACGCAATGGACATTCGCACCCAGCAAACACGGGTGAAGCCGTGCAGTTGCTGGGGAAGAACAAAAATCGGCGTAAGTAAACATAGGCCTGTACGGGGTTCGAGAGTCAAGAGGAAATGGGGCTGGTTATACGTCTCTTATACTCATACTCATACTCAATACAAAAATATAAATATAAGTATTAAATAGTTTCTCAACGCCAATTTGAAAAGTTTATATGAACATTGTACTGACCTTTTAATTTCGCCGGCAGTAAACTATAACTTAAATTCGGGCACGGACTCCACTGTTAAGTGCTCATCAAACATTTTCTTTACTTTCACTGTAAAAAACTGTCAATTTTCAAGAAATACATTTCGATTTATATCCTTTATAATTGTGTTTATAAAATATAAAAATTTGACGGTGACACACAGATTCCCCTATTGTTTCATAGATGGCGCTCTATACAAATTTTTTATTTTAATCATTTTAAGATAATAATAAGTATTTGTCGTAGGTTTCAGGGTTTTGTGATATACTCCATTTTTAATGGTTTTTGTGATGAATAAAACAAGTGGAATAAAATAATGTTATATTGGAAAAGGCGAAATATAAATTATTTGCCTTTTAGTGGTTAAAAATTCCTTTTTTAGGTTATGTTCACATATAATTCGATGAACACAAAATAAAAATAGCATCTATGTCGTTCCAGCTCTTTTCGATGGTAATTAAAGTGGACAATAGTCGCTATTGTCTCTATCATCGTCAGGGTTTCCATCTGAATTGGCATATAGTTCTGTTTCTCTTGAATATACTTTATTGACTTACAAGTAGCAAACAGTAAAAAAAATTGGTCACACAAAAATGCGAACGTTTTCTAAGTTTTTCTTGGCCTACTTTCTTTGAATCCATTTTGGCTGGAATTTCTTGATGCACAGTTTTATGAGCCCAGACATTTTATAGCTTCAGCCATGAATGGGATGAATTGTATGAATGTATTTTCTTGGTGGAGTGTAGCCATAACATGGGCCACATATGGCCTCAAAGAAGTCCTTTTTTCTGATTATTCTTACTTACCTTTACGGATCTTGAGCCATCCAAGCTTCTGAAAGAATTTCAGTAGGGAGGCGGAAGATGTGGAGCTAATATCGCTTGTCTAAACCCATTGATTTCTTAATTTGGGAATTCAAGAAAGATTTTGATATAGGCAAGATGGGTTCAGGACCTATTGGCAGCTTTAGACAGTATTTTATAAATCTAAGACAGCGAAACAAGTTGGTACTAAAGTATTCCATATACCACATATTTTGTAATTTTAGACGGGTTCAATTTTTTTTTTGTATTTTACAAGAAAACAACAAACGAACAATAAATTGCAGCAAAAATAAAAAACAAACATAAATGCAACATGCTTAGTATAATATGTATTTTAATGTATTTGCATTTTCTATCAATAAAAAAATAAAACACTTCTGAAACAACAATAAAGTAAATTAATGAGATACAAGGTAACCTTGTTTTGCGTCGTTGTTATAAAGAAATTTGGTAATTTGGTCATTGGTCACTTTCCTCTAATATTTAAAGTTTCATCATAAAACATTTTAGACTACCACAAATGGTTCAAGCTTATAATAATAATGAAAATTATCGTAATTTTTATCAATATACGATTACTAATTTCTAGCGAGGCGCACTTTTGGTAAAAAGGGAGATATTCAAGAAAAAATGCTATTATTAGAGTTCATCCAATTACCAAGCGATACATGAGGTTTCTTGCATTTGCAAAGAATCACTGTCTGATGTAAATTATGACACAGAGGCATTATTAATACTTTTTGTTTTTAATAAGGAACGAAGAAGCGTTACTTTGAATAGAAAACGTCAAAGTTAACCAAATATTTTTTATTTTTAATAATAATGAAAAATTTATAAAATATGCCAATAAATAAAACTATTTTCAATATTTTTCCTCCGACCAAAGTCACTTATTTTAAGGTTTGGACGACCCTTTACTTGAATTTGTAACATGTGTTTGTGTAAATTAAATTTAGGGTGATTTTTGCAATCGATGTTGGTTGTGCGAAATAAAATTTTGGTACAGGAAAACAGGTTGCAAATTGGGGAGACCGAACCAGTTTTTAAACCACTTCTTATTTCTATTTATGCATCTTTATGAACAACTTTTTTTTGTATTCTCAATAATATATTATATTTAAAGCCTTGGTAACAAAATCCCAACACAAAATAAAGTAGTATGATTGTCATTGTACCATAATTTGACACTTAGTTCATTCGTTATACATGTAACAAAGTTTTTAATAGTACCAAATAAACTCGTTTAAAAGCTAAATAAAATGAATGTTAAAGGTTTTTGTATTAGTTTAACTAAAGAGTCCACCAAATAAAATTATCTCAATGCTTTAAATAAAAGACGAATAAACAAATTTATTTGGGCCTCTGTTATTTTCGCATGCCCCTATATTCTACGGTATGAAGAGAAACAAAAGAGGCGGTCCTCACTGAACAGCCAACTACTATGAAATTGGAATTGAAAGGCCCTACTTAGTATTCCTCGGTGTATATTTAATAGCGTTGTTTCTTGTTCGTGTTTTAATAGCAAGAAAATTGTAAATAAATTGCCGAACATTTAATTCATCCCGACATTTTCGTCCTGAAGAGAAAAGGTGTCCTTTTAGTCATGTACAGCTTTATGTTGCCGTTTTGCCTGGACCAGCAAAATCAGAAAGATTTCAGAAAGTGTTTTAAAAATTAAAATAAATCAAAATTTAAGAATTGTTTTGTAAAACCAACTAAATATTTTTTGTAAAGTACCAAATGCATTCAATGTTGTTCATCTACTTACATCTTTAAGCTATCAATATTTTGTGGGGAAGCCTACACCAATGAGGCCCTTCCCTTTTTAAGATTTGTTTTTTTTTATCAATAAAAAATTTAGAATATAAATATTGCTCTTTTTCGTCGAAAAATGCATCTACAGTATTTGAGGCATATCTTTTTCCAGCCAACAAATTTTTCGGTTCTGGTAAGAGTCACAACGGGCCAAATCTGGAGGATACAGAGGATGCGTTAGCAATTTACAGCCTAATTCTTTGATTTTTTAATGGTTATAGTGTTTGTTAGTAAGGGAAAATGCCAAATAAGAACATTTTTTATATGTTAAGGTTCATGCAAAATCGTAACGGTCCAACCATTTCATATGCCTACGGTGTTCGCAATTCCATACATTCACACTTAGATCTTCCAATAGGATTTCTGTGATGATGGTGCCTCATATAGCCGTCCATAAGGTTCAGAATAATTTTTCGATGTACGACCATGACCTAATTCGGCAAACCAGTTCTTGATGGTGAAATACGCTGGTGTAAAGTCCCCATAATGACGTTGAAGCTACTATTTTGCTTTAATGCTATCTTTTCAAAATCAAAAGCAATTCTAAAAAGAAACGAAATTCAGTTGGTTCCTGTATAATCAAAACTTTTTGACAAATTGATCTGAAATTTTGACAGTAATCGTTTAAAGGATGGTTCTTGTTGATCGTCCCAATAATTTATTTTTGTGGCATCATCTTTTGTAAATTGCAATCGTACTTTCGAGTCAAACCCAAAGCTTTTGTTTGATTATCAATTGCAGATCGAAGAAAAAACGAAAGGTGTTAAAAATGTTAAGGTTAATGTCAGTGGAGGTGCGACTAAAGAAAGTTTAAACGTAAAAAGGTTTATTTGATTAAAATAATCACCATTATCTTAACTTACACTTATCTCGTTGTAGAGAACACGTCGTGGAATAATTTAAATTTAATTACGGTAACAAAGTGCAAACTTCTTATGTGACAATAGTCATTTTCGTTTAATTTGACGTAAGGAAGGTTTATACGTAATTAGAAGTAAGAAATTTAATTTGCGCAGATATAATTTCCATATGTACCTACGGATGCACCTAGACCTAACTGCACGAGATAGACCGGGTCTTATTAGGTTGTGAGCTAAAATCAGTTTAAAATTCATTATTAATGTGCAACTTGCACGGCTTGCTACGGCTTTCGGGAAACTTTTTGCGCATTCATTAACCTGAGATTTTAATGTTAAGTTCGAAATTCATGCAAATTATAAAATTTATTGCTCTAAATTTGTCGAAAATAAATTTCAGAATTACAATAAATTAAATTAATGATGAAATTTGCCGTTATAGTAAAGACCGATTCTTCTTTCAAAAATGGCCATATAGTTTTGAATAGGTATAATTTTCATCTTTTACAGTCGAGTGCTGGCATAAACATTACTGCGTTGGAAGTTTCAGACGAATTTGATAATAACCGGGGTAGGTATAGTGTAATTTTGCCCTTTATTATCATTTCGCCCTTCCGAACACATCACGGGCTACATATTTCGCAATAATCCTCGCATTTCGAAATAAACTTTTCCGTTTTCCGAGAGCCCGGGCTGGTAACTTTTTCTCCTTGGAAAACTCTCTTTCTCCCTTCCTAAAATACCTATAGTCGCTAAACTCTACGCTACGTATTTTAAAAATGCCTCGAGAATCGATTGTCCTTTTCTCGAACTTTTCGAGTTTTAAGAAAATATTATTACGGCATAAATCTTTCGAGACATTTAATTTTAATTTAACCCAATTTTTTAGATAATTTTGCGCCTTTACTTCTATAACACAGTTCGCGATCCGAAAGTACAAAGCTTTTATTGCGTTTCACATTAAAAATTAAACTTTATTTTATTCGGACTGGCGCGCTTTTAATTTAAGTTTCGTAACTTTTTAATTACATCAAAACAGAATACAATTGAACGGAAAACTTCACGGTTCACGGAAAAAGAAGAAAAACACGATGTTATGTTCGAAAAATTGGGACACTGAATTTAAAATAACAGTGTGAATCATTGTAACATATGTTACCTATTTAAAAATAGACCGAGAAAGTTGTGTAAAGATTATAATTTTTGTTTTAAATCTGGCACATTTTCGGCGTTCTGTGACGGTGGAGATGACAACAACGCCGATTTAAAGTGTTGGTTAAACCAACAAATTTTATTCCTTATGAAGAATTGTTCATGTAATTTGTTTTGAACACGATTTCTAGCATATGGTCCAATTTTGAACCACTGGTTCAAATAAAAAAAAGTCTTAGCTCGGTGAATTTTGCGGTATAATGTTGTTAAATTAAGTTTTTTTTCATTTAAAAAAAATTATAGCTTGGGAAACAGGGTGATAACTTTTGCGCCACCTTGTATAATAATTAGTAATAGATTATAATCTATACAAAATTTTCACAAAAAAAGTCCAATGATATCAAACATCGACAGACAGACTGTTTCGGTCTTTTGGACCTCATCAGCGTCGGGTAGCCGTATGGTGTGGAACCCATCTGCAACACACGGCCATCCGCAGCAGGATACAACACAGCGGTAGCACTGTGCACAGTGAATACCTATATATGTGTTTTACAAAACTCTGCATGTAACATCATAGAGGGAAGTACTACTCCACAACGATATGTCTATAGACAAAACCGTGACTATTTGGTATCGAACATGGTAGTATACCAAATGTGAATACTTATGATGTTAAATCACATCTTGGAGGCGATTGGACATATCCCTTTTTGAAATATTTAACTCCAAATGTTTCAAGGGAAAAACACCAAATTTACTACCTTTTCGATTATCCGAAAGCTTCAATTCTTTACAAAAGCCCCAATTGTTGTAAACGTTTAAGAATCGATAAATTTACAAATTTCACTCCCATTGAAAGCCCTAAACTTTTTAAACTTAATAAACTGGTTTGGCCAAATTTTTATTCAGACTTATTAACAACCATATTTTGAAATTAGAGCAAGTAAATTAGTTGTGCCGAGTTATAAAGAAAAACTAAAACCAATTTAATGCAAAAATGTAAAAATATATTTTTCTCGAATGTTTTCATCGCAGGCAAACATTAAAACTTCGCATTAAGTTTTAAGGCGATTAAGGCGAAGTTTTACGTCGCGCAGCAAAGTATAGAAGAGGCGGAGAATATTTTGTACCATTTAAAAATAACAATTTTTCTCGCGCGAGATTAAAGATCATTGGCTTTATGCTCTTTTCCCGGCTCGTCCTCCAACGAAAATTAAACGGCTTAGAAGCTTAGTTATTTATGAATCATTTCGCCTTATACCCAATTTGGCTCCGAAAATGTTAGCGGTCATGATATGATAATAGTCGCGTACTCTATTAACTTTATTATTTTTTCCTTTTCAGGTGGGCTAACGCGGCACAATTTTCATACAAACTACCCTCTTTGTCTTGTGGGCTCTTCTTTATTTATACCAAAGAGCTAAGAAAGAACCTACATACATAAATATTGCATATATTATAACTGGTTTTCTTTGTTAAGATAAAAGTTTGTAATGGATACATTTTGACCAATCAAACTTATTGTTTTGTATGAGCAAATGCTTTTTTAATTTCTTCCATATCTAAAGGGTGTTTCAATAGGAGCGCCGGATTTAAATTTAGCCATGTTCCTATTTTTTGCAAAGTGCAACCTTAAAAATAAGATATATGTAGTTTAAAAACATTCCGATTTTATAAGTCATGGAGCTGTATTCTCTAGAACAACGTGTTACTATTCTTAAGACTTATTATAAATGGGGAATGCTATGCAGACACCGTTTGAAAATTACGTCCAATTTTCATTTTCATGCTAATGCTCCAAATGAGACGACAGTGCGAAAGTTAGTGATTAAATTTGAGGAAAGTGGTTCGCTTGGGTGGTGCGTCGTGTAATAGCCGATCTGCTAAAAATATTGAAGTACGAAAATCCTGGAACCTCGATTCGTCATCGTTTTCAACAAGTTGCTATTTCGAGAAGCAGTTTAGAGCAAATTTTAACAAAAGATCTTCATTTGCATCTATACAAATGTCAACTAACACTGTAGCTAATCCCAGTAGTTCATGTAATGTGCCGAGACTTGGTTAATTGGATTCTAGCAAGGCAATAAGATATTGAATTTGCAGACAATTTTATTCAGCGATGAAGCGCTCTTTCATCTTAGTGGCTGTCAACAAACGAAATTGCCGAATTTGGGTCTATAAACCAGCAACAATTCATCAACTTAAAGACGATATTTGACGCGTTATAGGCGAAATTCAGCAGCACATATGCGAGGATGTTATAAAAAAATTTATTAAAAGAATCCAGACCAAATTTCTCCGAATTCGATCTCATCACATCAGTTTTTCCAGAAATTCTGAAGGAGAGATTCTGAAAGTGGAAAACTTTTTATATTTGAGGTTATATCACAAGATATTTTTTTTTATACCATCATCATTAAGCCATCTGAAAGTACTACTCTTCCGATTCAAAAAACTTCCGCGCTTTCAAATAACTTGAGTTAATTATTTTAAAAAATGGGACTGTCCAATGGACAGTGTCCATTGTACAGTGACCAATGCTATTGAAAGAAGAGAAACAAATTTCAAAAACTTCCTTATTACCTATATGTATTGACTTTATTCAGATCTCTAGTGTAGCTTCTTCCGAAATTTCCATTTTAATGTCAACAAATGACCGACATTACAAAGTCGTGTGGCATATGCTAACGTCACGTGATATTAGGAGGATTTATGCAAGGACATTCGGTCAGGATAGGTGCCATAAGTTTCCTTTAATTGGATCAAGAGAGAGAATGATGGACGTTTCGCGATAAAAGTCACTTTTCACGGGAACAAGAAAGTTTTGATGAGAAATTAACTTGAAATTTGATGGATGTGTACTGGACCCTCACTCTTTTAAAATATACACCACTATAATATTCATGATTTTTGGCTGGCATAGATAAAAAAATTGAGTTTTAGTTTCACGGAGTGACTTTAAGAGAAATAAAATGGCAAAATTATTCTGCGTACCTTCCAAAATTCAACTAATTGGCAATTAATGTTAATTGAATTCGATACTGAATTTTTATTGCTACTGAATAGTTTAAAAAGCAACAAAATAAATTTGGAATTAAAAATACCCTTTTATAAAAATCAGATTTGTTAACATGAGTTTGTAGTTTTTTAATTTTATTTGGTAAAATTTTAATATAATTTTTCGTAGAAAACCAGGGTTTGTAATTATTTTAACAAAGTAAAATATTTTACCAAAGGTTACACATTATTTTGTTAATGTTTAACAAATTATTTCGTCGAAAAAGTACACGTGATTTCAGGCAGTCAATTAAAAAATTTCCCACTGACAATACGCATCAACAAGTTCAACTGACTTCAGAGTCTGCAACTTATGTTTCTGCTGACTTTATTGTAATTTGTAACGTGTTCGTAACAACTGTTCAGAGTGTTTATAATATATTACCAGAAATCTGTTATTATTGTTATTCGGATTCCTTATACTTATTTAAAGAGTGTGCGAAGGGCGAAGTATCCGAAAAAAGATGACATCACTGGTTTTCAAACTGAAATTAGAGCTGTCAGAGTTTTTCTTTATGATTTGATGACTTCAGAATGGTGTGTTATTTAATTGTGTATGTTATATTTGTGTTTATTTATGTAGGTATGTGTTAATTGCTTGTTTAGGAAATTGATTGTTAAAGCAACATTTCTTATCAAAATTATTATCATTTAAGTTCCCAGTATCCAACAAATACTTTTGTTAATGGGTCTACAAAAAGGTTTGTAAAAATAAGGTGCTTTTTAAAAGTTACAAGAATTATGGTTAAATTATTGATTAAGGATTTTGTTATTAAATCTATAAAATGTTTGTTATAATTACAAACTACTTATTCAATAAGTTAACAGATGGTTGTAAACTTAACATAAAATTACCTGGATTAACATAAAATCTGGTTAATATTTGGTTAAAATTAACAAATATTGTTTAACTTTGTATTATTTTACTGTGTGTATTGTTTTACTGTGTATATGTATATGGATTAATTTATTAAAAATAATGAGTAATTTAGATAAATCAATGTTTTTTCATCCATTTGAGTAATAAATCACACGTAAATCCTTAACTATCAATTATTTTAACGAAAGCATGATTCATCTTGGAATAAATTAAATTTAAACATGGCATAATGAGTGTTTTAATTTCAGAAAGCAGCATAATTGTACTAAATCTGTCTTATATAACAAATAAAATATGGCTTGCAATATAAATTAAAGCGAGTTAATTACGGTCATTCTGGTGTTTTATTACGATATGCAAGATATCAGTTACTTGGACCCCATAACGTTTGGATGTGAAAAGATGCTGAAGCCCGAGATCCAGAAGATTATGCGGTCACTTTGGCCGTTTTCTTTTCAAAGTAAAGGGATTCTCCCTTTTAAAACAAAAGTCGCGGGTATTAAATTATAATTTGGTTTAAGTGCTTTTAAAATTGCACTGTCACCTGCTGAATTATAGTGCCAATTTCCGCCACGAAAAAAAAACATAAAAAGATATTTTGACTACCGCCGCAATTCGAGTTTTGGCCCCATTAAAATCGACGATCCAGGCGACCTAGATGCTCAACAGGGGGGACCTCTCTTGAGGTGGGGGCCTCGATAAATTTCAGTGGGTGCGTGAAACCGAATAGGAAAAAACAAAAGCTTCTCACCTGGACGTGAAATTCGCTGAGCCGGCTTCTTATTTAGATGTAAAGTAATTTAGATGTGAAAAGAAAGGAACTTGAATTGTTTTTTTTTGCGGTGTAAATTTCAAGGGAGACCGTGGAACTTTTAAAATGTCGCTATAAATGTCATGAGGTTAATTTTTCGTGAAACATTTTTTTACCTTTTAGGAAAAAGAGGGAAGGCTAAAGATTACATCCAATTTTTCATTTAAATATTAGAGTTGTAGATTCGACGTACAAAAAAATTTGTAATATTGTTTAATTATTTTTAAAATGTTATCACCTGAAAACTTTTCTATGATATATTTAAAAAATGGTGTTAATAGCCAAGAAATATTAAGAAAGATTATAAATAATTACGATGGATTTTAATTTTTAATTTATTATAATAAAAGTGTAAAAGACGACTGTACACAGTAAAAAAATATTTGGTAAATTTAACCAAATAATAACCAGATTTTAGGTTAATCCAGGTCCACATAACTTTTTGTTAAGTGTTTACAACCAACTGTCTATCTATTAACTAATTGAATAAGTATACTATAGTAGTAGTAGTAGTAACTATAGTTTGTAATTATTACAGATATTTTGTAGATTTAATAACAAAATTCCATGTCAATTTTAACCATAATAATTATTATAAGAATTATTCTTGTATTTTGTACAAAATTTTATGTAGACCCAGTATCAAAAGTATTTCTTGTTAATTGGGAACATTAAAAAAGAGAATTAGTTATAAGAAATATTGCTTCATTATAAAATTTTCTAAATAAAACCTAATTAACACATACCTACATAAATGAACACAAAAATACCAAACACAAAATTAAATAACACACCATTCTGAAGACTGAATCTGATGATTATATAGAAATTTGGTACAATATAACTATCAGTACTACTAAAACAATAATGGTATTATAAACACTCCTGTCACCGTTAAATATTATAAACACCCGTTGACGCTGACACAACTTGTTGTGGTGTGCTTGGAAATGTTTTGATTGGCTGCCTGAAATCACGTGTACTTTTTCCACTGAATAATTTGTTAAACATTAACAAAATAATCTGCATCCTTTGAAATTAACAAAATGCTTACAAAATTGCATTTTACCTTAACAAAATATTCGGTAAAATATTTTCCTTTGTTAAAATAATTACAAACCCAGGTTGTATACAAAAAATTTTGTAAAAATTTTACAAAATAAAATTAACTAACTACAAACTCGTGTTAACAAATCTTATTTTTATAACAGTTTATCTATAATAAGTTTATTTTTACTTATTTTTATTTCTTGAACTCGACATTTTAAAAACAAAGTTCTTTGTAATTTTAAGTTTACTTATACAAAGTAACAAAATATTTGTTAATTTTAACCATGGTTAATAACCAGATTTTATGTTAATCTATGTCCACATAACTTTATGTTAAAATCACGTGTACAACGAAATAAATTGTTAAACCTTAAAAAATAATCTGTAACCTTTAAAATTAACAAAATGCTTACTAAGTAAGTTGCATATTACCTTTACAAAACTGTCGGTAAAATATTTTCCTACATTTACAAAAAATTTTGTAAAAATTTTACAAAATAAAATTAACTAACTACAAACTCGTGTTAACAAATCTTATTTTTATAACAGTTTATCTATAATAAGTTTATTTTTACTTATTTTTATTTCTTGAACTCGACATTTTAAAAACAAAGTTCTTTGTAATTTTAAGTTTACTTATACAAAGTAACAAAATATTTGTTAATTTTAACCATGGTTAATAACCAGATTTTATGTTAATCTATGTCCACATAACTTTATGTTAAAATCACGTGTACAACGAAATAAATTGTTAAACCTTAAAAAATAATCTGTAACCTTTAAAATTAACAAAATGCTTACTAAGTAAGTTGCATATTACCTTTACAAAACTGTCGGTAAAATATTTTCCTTTGTTAAAGTAATTACAAACACTGGTTTAATACAAATAATTATGTTAAAATTTTTCAAAATAAAATTAACAAACTACAAACTCATGTTAAAAAATCTGATTTTTATAACAGTGTACTCTATAAAAATGAATTAGTCAAAAATGACTAATTTGATAGTTATAAGTGGCTGCTTTTTCACTTGTACCATGGTTAACCATGGAATACCATGGTATCCAAAAATTTAACAGCCAATTCTTATGTAAAATTGTCCCCTGAATACGAAAAGGTCGTCAAAAGTTAAAAAAGTGAAACAGTTTTTGAGATATAGTCAATTTTCCATTTAATATGGAATTGACTATATGTCAAAAACTGCTCCACTTTCATACTTTTTGACGGTATTTTCGGATTCAGGAGACAATTTTACATAATAATTGGCTGTTAAATTTTTGGATACCATGGTATTCCATGGTTAACCATGGTACAAGTGAAAAAGCAGCCATGGCAAGTGCACTTATAACTATCAAATTAGTCATTTTTGACTAATTCATTTTTAGAGAGTATGTATACAAACACAAATACTTAAATAGAAATCTATTGCAACTTTTATTAAGAGATTTAGATAATAAAGAGGATACTTTTTAAAAGTGTTTCTTGGGAAGGGTAAATATTGGCCATTCTCTAAATAAATGGCTTTAAACTTGCCATTCTTCTTTATTTATAAAATATTTAGGTGAAAATAGAAGACGAACCACCCCATTGTCGGTTTTCCAGAGGATAAATGGGGATCCATTAGGTCGCGTCCAGACATCGGAATTGCATCGTTTACGACTCTAGACAACGATGTGAAAAAAAACGACAACAGACAAAACAAAAGACGTCGACGAAAAAAACAACAGTCGCAGACCACCACGCGTATGAAGTAAGGAGCAGGAGGCCATTTATAAGCGGCTTAAAATCAGGATTTAATTAAATAAGTTTCACGGACGACGGCAGCGTCTGGACGCGTCTGGAAGAAAAAAAGTCATGCGGTAACATAGCCACAGACAATCCGAGAAACAAGCGACCTCAGATGTGTCGCCCGAATAGGATTAAAGGACTACGGACCCATCAAACTTGACGAAATTAATCTTATCCAATAACGGAAGAAAATTATGTTGCGTTTGATGTTTTATGTGGAAAAATGTGTACAAAATTATAAAAAATTGCTTTTGTGTTGATTAAACAATTTAATTTAACTGTTAAGGTATAAACATGGTGGACATTCGCTACTTAGATAAGAGATTTTTTTAATTTAAAAACGGCAAACGCTTTTGAAAAAAGTTAATATAACATATGTTATATGCTTTAATTATAGCTATTAATAGCTATTTATGTCATAAGGTTGAAAAGTGAGTTTTTGTGATGAGCTCAAAGTTTGAACGAAGCACTAAAAATACACGTCTCAGCGGTTATCAAATTGTTTGATTGGTCCCAACGTGTTTTTTACAGACTAGAATGTAAAAAACTTTACCTAATTGGTATAAATTATTTTTCCAGCCTAGGAGATAATCAAATATTTCGGTGTTAGCGTTGACAATAATAAAGCTTAAATTATATAACGCTTGAAGATAAAAGTAATTTTACTAACCTTATTAAATTACTTTCATTTCTGGATGTTTTATTACTGCTTCAGCATCATTAAACAAAGTCATAGTTATTTTTTACCATTTTCAAAATGACCATCAATTTCACCAGTTATTATTACGAATTTATGTATCCGTTCACGGTGTGTTTAAGTCACATAAAAATGACGCCAAAAACTGATTGCAGTTTCTTGTTCGGGACCCTTTGGTGAATTAAAAATGATATTTACCAAAATCCTAGCTGCTCCTCTTTTCGAAATTTTTTGAAAATTCTTATTTTTTTTTAATTTTTGTTTAACTTACCTTTGACCTCGCCTTTGACAGAGTACACATTTGTACACCGATTTTTATAATATTGGAGTATATTGTTAACAAGACTTGGAGAATACTGTTTTCATACTGAGCACATAATTAGATTTATACAGGGTTAGCCAAAAATCACGTTTTTATATAGTAAAAAGCATAATGCACAAAACAGATTTATCTCCAAAAAAAATTTTTTTATTTAATTTTATTCAAAATCAATTTTTCTTATAAAGTCTTGATAAGAATCCCATTTTGTAGCCTGATAAACATAAAAATATGTAAAAAAAAACATGGGTGGGTATATATCTTTTTTGCGTGTTATGCCAAAATCATGAATTGGACGCCTTTCTGCAGAAAGGAACCAACCCACAAAACCAAAAAAATCGAGATATTTAGCCTATGAACTAATTAAGTATGTATAATTTATCTGCAAAATAGGTCATAGCCAAAATGCAAGTGTAAGTCCAAAATCGGCATTAAATTAACAGGTTATTTTAAAATTATTAAAATCTTTGATAGCTTTTTTCTCAGTTTCATCATGGTGTGGGTTGGTCCCATTCTGAAGAAAGCCGTCCAATTTACGCTTTTGCTTTATTAAAAGAAGCGATTTTTGGCTAACCCTGTATATATTAAATGATGTGCACAGTATAAACAGTATTCTCCAAATCTCCTTAACAATATACTCCAATATTATAAAAATCGGTGTACAAATGTGTACTCTGTCAAAGGTAGACATTAAGATAAACAAAAATTTAAAAAAAAAATCATGAATTTTCAAAAAAATTCGAAAAGAGGAGCAGCTAGAATTTTGGTAAATATCATTTTTAGGTCACCAAAGGGTCCCGAACAAGAAACTGCAATCAGTTTTTGGTGTCATTTTTATGTGACCTAAACTTCGTTCAGGCACACCGTGCGTTATTTTTGTTGTATATTTTTATTTGATTAAATATTACTTAACTTAAAAATTCGGTGCAAACGGACTTAAGTAATATTTAATCTAATTAGTCTTTTCAAAAAGGTCATTCTATTGTTAGATGTGGTTTGGACTTTAAATAATTTGTATTACAAATAGGTATTATATCACAGTATACGACAAAATTTGATTTCTTTTCCCTTCCATGAAAAATTCCTATAGATTTTGAAAATAGACTTAAAAAAATGATACCCGTGTATCAAAGTTTTTTCATATCACGTCATTTATTTTTTTTTAAGTGCGATTCAATAAAATGTTATCCACGGTATTCGGCACATAATATAACAGCTTTGATAACCGCTAGACTGTATATTTTTAAGAAAAATTTATTCACTGAAAAAATGGACAACCCTTAAAATTATTTATTTATTTTAAAATTATTTTAATTATATACAGGGTGTTGCACATTTACGAAACACGGGTGTTCGTGGCCCATTAAAAGTTTCTGAGGAACGGCAACAGATATCGATTTGAAATTGAATTTTTGGAATCTTAAAGCATTGTTTAAAAGATTCCATGTCAATTCTTTAATATTTTTTAACAAATTATCCAAAAAAACCCAGGGCAACTTGAAAAGTTAATAACTTTTTATTTTAAATGAAACACCCTGTATGTTTTTACATAATAAAATAGAAAATTAAAAAACATTTTGATTGATGTAATTGTTAAATATCTCTGAAATTATTAACTTTAGGTATAGGGAACTCGAAAACTATTTACTTTATATTTTTAAATTCTACATAAAATTCTGTGTAATTTTACACAAAATTTTATGTATAATTTAAAAATGTAAAATATATTGGGTATTCTATTTAAATAACAAAGTTCCGGTCAAACCGGAAGTGGTATTTTGTTCAAAATATTTTTTTTTAAATGGACTTAAATGTATTATAAACGCTTATGAATTTCAAATCGATATTTTTCCCTAGAAACTTCCAATGTACCCCGAATGTGAAACACCCTGTATATCAAGTGGTATTTTTTAGGTTGTGATACCACCATAGATTCTAAAGCAAAAGATTTGTTTCCAACATATATTTAATATAAGATAAATACAAATCTATTGTTTTATTAAAAAAAAATTCAAAAATTAAAACCAGAAATATGTTTTTTACTTAAAAAAATTATTATTATTTTCTTTAGGTATAATTTTTGTATTATTTAAGAACAGAAAATATTTGAAGAAAAAAAATGATTTACCTATAGCAAAATAGAGAATTGAAAATCTGTTTAGGTTAAAATAATAAGAATGGCTGTGTAAAAAATTTTAATTACGTGATTTTGTGAAACGATGAGACACGGGTACGTTTTTAAACCTTTATTTTTTAAATCTATTAAAATTTTTCATGGGGGGAAAATCGGGTTGAACTGGGTTTGTTACACTCATAGATCATCATAGATCACCCTATATAAAATGAGAAAATAAAGCTATTTTTTGAGAGTATTAAGACATACATATGTACTTATTACATTATTAGAAAACAAAAAATCTAAAGGAATCTACAAATAAATCTAAAAACGCCCGTTGGTAAATACAATTAATCACAATTTTCGTAAAATGATATATCTTAACCCCATCATGTGTTTATTGTGGTGCAATTAAGAAATAAATCATTTTTTGTGGTACCTATTGTACTTTTAATAACTTTCCTATAATAAAATTTATGTAAATACTTACCTAATAGTAATTTTAATTTCGATTCGTTGCATATTACATATACTTAATAAATGAGCTAAATTACCTGAAACAAAAACGTAATTAAAAAAAAATTCGTTATAGCAATAAATTAATTCAAGAAAAATAGTCTAGAAAATAATTATGTTTATTTTTGATCATATCCTCCGGACAAGTTTTTTTCTTGAATTAAAATTACTTTATAATTAAGGAGAGGTAAAATCGTGACCAATGCATTAAACCTGAATAAAATGTAATTAAATGTTTTGTAAATACGTATCTCACTTTGTCCCAGTTTGTTCACTTTATATTTATAATATGTTCACGTTATGTTTTTATTTTTTAACTTTATGCTACATTTCTCGTTTTAGTTGATTCCGATGACTAATATAAAAAGACCGTGAATAAATGTCAATTTTTATTAGCTCTAAACATGGATTTTGTTTTAAAATTAACGAAATTTTATCACGTGTTTTTATAAAAAAAATATAAACGCGTTTTTAAGGATTTGGGTGGGTAAATGTAAATTTCTCACACCCACTAATAAAATAAAACAAGGCGTTTTTTAAAAGGAAATTCTTATTTTACGTCATGAATGAAATTTTCCACTTTAAGATTCATTTATTTATATAGGTACATACACAGGGTGTCCGAAACTAAACCAAAGACAGCAGATGTAATTTTAGTTTGATTTGACCAAAATGTTCCCATACAAAATTGCTGGATAAAGTTCTTGGCTTTGTGAGATTTTTGTTTAATTATATTGGAACTGTTGATCTTTAACCCTTGCATGTTTTTTTTAATGCACCTAAATGATTTTTAATCGTGGAAGGTTAAAAATATAATTAAACGTGTGGGTACATCAAAAGACTTCTAGTTAAACTTTAATAAATATTATTTTTTTAACAATTTCAATGGACGAATCATCCCTAAAATATGCCGGACAAATTTTAGAATACATAGCCTACAAAGTTAAAAATGTTAAGACTTTAAATAGGTCAAGGCTATTTTTTAAAATATCAAAAACTAGTTTTAAAATTTGAAATGCACAATTTAAAATGTTAAAAGCTCATTTTAGAATGTCAAAATTAAATTTTGTACAACCGTTAAAAAAATTACATTTTTTTATTGATATGCTATTGCCTCGACAAAAAAAAGTCATTTTCAATCACGAAAGTTCAATTTCGTGCTCGGCAACACGATATCATTACCATTGAAAACGTCAGTTAGCATAATAAAGAATAATTTTTTACCATACATATTATTTTTCAGAGGAACATTTATTGTGCAATAATTATACACTTAAAGAACAATACTGCAGGTTAGTCGTTCGAAAAAATTTTAAATCATAAAATATTCGTTCTTTGAAATATTATTATAATTCTGAGCATATATAAAAAGTGTTAAGACTAATTTTAATAAGGCAAAATATTATAATATAAAACATAATTTAAAGGCACAAATAAACCCATTTTGCAAAATTTGGGATAAACTAGATAAGTTAAATATCACAACTTTTCATTGTAAATTGCAATTTTAAAAAATATTTAACTTTTTTTAACAAGCATTCTATAATTAAAGCTTTATTATTGTTACAGCTTACTACCACAGTATTATCTCCTAGGCTGCAAAATAATTTAGACTATCAGGTGAAGTTTTTAACATCCTAGTCTGTAAAAAACTACAAAGATTTCTAAAGCATCTAATCCACTTTATACTTTTAGTAATAACAATCCTGTGTGCTTAATACATCATAAGATGCAGACGCGCAAACGATTGCTTCTAAAGAGTAAGGAATTAATAAAAGGCTATCAGTAACAATAAATCGGTCACAGTCGAGGGTCACCCACACCTGGGAATCGCTGGACATTTTAGAGGGGGAATACCATAGGAATACAATGGAAATACATAGAAATACAATAAAATATAATGGGAATACATGGGAATCCCTGGACGTTTTTCCTTTGGGTGGTTGACCTCTCGGTCACAGTATAGTTTGTTAGGCAATTTAAAGTGTATACAGTGTGAAATATGAGCCCAGGGCTACTACCTGTGCAGATAAACTCTGCCTTACAGAATCAGGAAAGCGTAGAACAGTAGTGCAGTGCATTACAACAAGTAAAAAATGTAAGAAATCAAACTACATGTAGGTATAGGTGAGGTATAGGTGAGGTATAGGTGAACTCAACGTACCAAAGAGAGGGTCAAGTGGACAATAGAAACAAAAGATAAGTTCAATAACTTTAATCCGCATGATTTAACTTGCATTTTCTCGTAAGATAGTAATCTTGCATTTTCTCGAAGAGGTTAAGAGTCTTCAATTAAAGATGCGTTAACCCATCTTAATCAGGAAAACAAAACATCCAAACAAGAAAAAAATAATTCCCATCGGACAGCAAACAAGTACCAAAACTAACCACTACAAGTCTTTACTGAAATAAAGCCAAGGCTTACGCACGGTGGGACAAATAATTTGTATCTGCTTACTTTCCTTTACAGATAATATTCGCATAATCATTATAAACAAAAAAAACTAGTCATAACTATCGGTAGTCACATTACCGACTACCAAAAACTATCTATCGATGGTTCTCGACCCTCGACTGAAGAAATGGTTTCGCACAGTGGGGCAAACAATTGCGGACTGCAGTGCCCGAACTTTCAGCACTGTAATTTTCAGCAGACACGGACGCAAACGAACAGATAGTACTTCAAGGCCATCAAGGATAGATCCAAGGGAAGTAACCACCCATTCCCCATTCAGGAACCCCAATTAAATGTGGGTAGTACTAAATTCCTGGTTTAGGGGGATTCCGGATTGTACTTGGTTTTGCGTCAGTCCAATGTCCCCCAAAAAACAAAATGTTTCCCTCCTGCACTTGAAGTTGAAGTGAAAGTTGGTAAAATAACTCTGGTATATCAGTGTAAGGCGCCAATGGGGCCAGCCATACGTTATAGCCATACTCATATAATAATTATAATAACAATTATTAAAAGTATAAGGTAGGTATTTTGTATTGTAAGTACGTTTTTTGCCATTCGGCTAAGATGTGTTTTTTTGTTCTTCTCTCAATTGTAAATAACTAATACTTTATTATTATCAAAACATTAAATCTTAATTTTTTTCCTATTGTAGGTTGTCTTACATTGTAGAAATCATTATTATTATCATCATTATTATTAAATTACCTATACCTATGTATGCTTGAAAACAACCAAAAACAAAAAATTAACAAAATTTTAAAAAAATTATCGAATATAAAATGCAATAAAAAAAAGTAGTCCAAATAATTCTCGACCGGATTACATGACATTTAAAACTTCAAAAATCGATAGACGGTGCTCGAATTCGAATAAAACAATTTTATTCGATTAGAAGTAATTAAATTTAAGGGGATTATCCGTTTTTGGTGTCTGTGAATACGAACAAATGTGAAATTTAAATCAATTTTTTTGTGTTGTATTCCAAAGTTGGTAAAATTGCCTTTCGCCATCCAAACGTCTAACCCAAATATTTGTAATGGATTTTGTGAAAGTGCAGGAAGTTAAATCATCGTCATTAATTTTTTGAATATAAAAGGTTAATTCAAAAGAATATTCGTGCATACCTACCTAATAATTATTGTTTTTCTATTAATTTTAAATAATTATAATAAATCTAAAGTAATTAAGTTTGCTTATTGGAATTATGGCGGAATAAATTTAATTAATTGCCATATTAAATTAATTTCTAAGCAAAAACTCTTGTAACTAATAAAATCATAGTGCAGTAGGTAAGTACATTAGGTACATTGTAATATTTATAGATTATAAGATTTATAGAATCTTATACAATTTATTACACATGAATAATTATTACCTATATTTATTAATTATTATATAATAAATATTATGCAGTAATTTATTTTTTCATTTGAATAAGTTATATGATATTATAAATTTGGCTTCAAAAGTTAATCAAAATATACCTTTATATATATATATATATATGTTCTATTAACATGTTTACAAAAATTTACAGGGTGTCCTAAAAGTCACATTAAATGAGGGTAAGTTTTTAAACTTAAAAGTCTTTTTTGGACCAAAAGTTTTCGAAAATATGATATTTACCTAAATAAGTAAATATCAAAATATGCATATTTTATCCCATGGGATAGGTATATGCAGAGTTGCAAAAAAAGCATTTTTTTTAATGCATTTTATTTCATTGCTAATTTTTATCATAATGAGTAATAAAATTAATTTACATTACTCATTTTTTTTCGTTTAATGGAGAATTACTTGTACATTTCTCATTTTCAATGTTTAACGAGTAATGTAATAATTTACATTACCTACCTTTTTATTTTAATGAGTAATGTGGATTTATTTCATTAATGGAGAAAAAAAAGTATTTCATTGTTCATTTTTAACAGGTACGGAAATTATTTTTTTATTTTTCGCACGATTTGCATTGGATTTCATAATAATATACGAAATATTTGTAACGAAAATAGGTTGTTGTTATGGAACTTAGGGAAAGGGCGTACTACAGCAGTAGATAGGGTTTTGTGCCAAAAGGTCGGTTAAAAAAATGTTTCAGAGCCATTCAACTTAAAATCGTTTAAAACGTCAATATCTGTAAAAAAAATTGAATTACTAATGCCAAAAGGGCGTATCTCGAGACATACGCCCTTTTGGCTTTAAGAAAATTTTTTGAATTTTTGTCACAATTTGAATTTTTATAAAAATTTGAATTTTTTTAATTTGGCTTTTTTATTTTTTTAAAAATTAAAAAAAAATTTATTTGATTTTTTTGAAAATTTTAATCATATATTATATCACGAGAACTATGAATTTAATCGGTTAAACTAGGCTAAGTAGTTTTTTGTTTGGTTTTTGTTGGAAAATGTTGAATTCAAAATAATTTAATAAAATCACGAGACCGCGTAGCGGTCGAGGGGTTTTATTTTTAATTATTTTGCATGAAACTATTTTCCAAAAAGAAAAATCAAATAAAAAACTTACTGAGCATAGTTTGACAGATTAAATTTATAGGTTGAGTGATATACGTCTAGATTATTTCTCGAATTAAAGGAAACTATTTGACAATTCATAAAATCTGACGTATGTGTCAAAATTTATAAATATTTTTTTAAAGAAAATTCCATTAATTTAAGGTATGTAATAAGTAATAATTGATATTTCGTGAACTAGATAAGTTATTTTTTATTGTTTTTTAAAAAATGTTTGTTAAAACTTGTAAATAACACCATAAAATCGTAAACAAAAATCCAATATGGAGGCTAAAATTTAATCGCTGTTAAATAGTTCTAGTGATTTAATCGCTTATTTAAACGAAATTTATTCGAAAGTTCAAGGCTTTTGATTGGTTCATATTATAATGAGGGAAATAATCATTTTAAAAATAAGAATTTTTTTTGAAAATTTTAATTATTTTGGAAAATTTTAATTTTTTGTGGAATTTTGAATAATTGTCAAAATTTGAATTTTTTTCAAATAGACATAAAAAGTTTTTCCAACATTTGATTTTTTATGCTGACGAAAAAAAGTTAATGGGTCATTACCCATACACATTTTTTTTAATGAGTAATGTAAGATGTTCCATTACTTTAAGTAAGTAATTTACTTATTGCAAACTTTTTAAGGAGTAATGTATTGCTACACTAAGTACTCATTGAATTGTTTAATAAGAATTGAAAATGTTTTACATTATTTTTTTTTAATGGAAAGTGGATTAGAATTACATTTCCATTAAAAAAAATGACGAATGCATTATTTTTTACATTAGGATTTTTGCAACACTGGATATATGTAAGTCGATATATAGGGCTTTTCAAAACATGTGTCGGAAAATAAAGGGTTGGATTCCCTGGCTAATTCTGAGAAAAAAAGTTCCTATTAAAATGGGTCCTTTAATAGTTATTAGTGGCTGTTTTCAGTTGTACCATGGTTAATATGGAATACCATGGTATCCCAAAATTTAACAGCCAATTCTTATGTAAAATTGTCCCCTGAATCCGAAAATACCGTCAACAATTATGAAAGTGGAGCAGTTTTTGAGACATAGTCAATTCCATATTAAATGGAAATTGGGATACCATGGAATTCCATGGTTAACTTGTACCATGTGCACTTTTCATGAAAAAGCAGCCACTAATAACTATTAGTTATTAATTCATTTTTAGAGAGTACACAACCTTTTTTATAATAAAGGGTATCAAATTAATTTTTACCATTTTAAAATCACATTTTGAAATGTAAATATTTTTTACACAAAAAGGTACTCTTGGTAAAAAGCTGCATTTTATAATTAAAAACATGAAAAAACTATCAAAGTACTCTTAGAAATTAGGGGAATAAAACCTCATGCAACCCTAAAATCTCCGTCACCATGATATGAACAAAAAATTTGAGCTCTAAAAGAAGCTAATATTAATGACAAGATGTGTACAAAAAAATTGAGCTCAAAAAGAAGCTAATATTAATGACAAGATGTGTATGTACAAAAGCTGAGTTCGGTATCTCGAACTTTTCCTGAGATATCAACAAACAAACAAAAAACCATGTATCACATCCTATTTTCCGACATGTTTTGAAACACAATGTATATATACAGTGTGACCCATTTGTTTGCGATTCACAACGGTAAAATCTTTATTTATTGTGGGAGTTTAACCGGATTTGTTTTAAAGTGTAGATATTGATAAACTTTATTTTTGGAGCAAAAGACGCCATATTAGTACAAAACACAAGGCCTACTATGTCAGTTTTTAAGAATTCATATTAGCGATTTTTTTAAACAAAATCTAAGCACGGCACTGGATTCACCACCCCTCAAAACGACCCTATACTAAATTTTATTGAAAAATTTTAAGAAAAAAAATGCACAATTGGTGAAAAACTCCTTCCATCTCCCCAAAGGCATCTAAATATACAAATAATATTATTCAGGCGAGGGTAGAAAACGGTTAAAAACAACTTTTGGCACATTTATTTAAAAAAAAACAAGCTAAATGGTGGCCCCCGGTCAATTTTAAAAATATAAATATTTGATCGGGGGTTCGCTCATTTTGCTTGTTTTTTTTTAATTTAAGTGCTCAGCTTTTAAAAACTTACTCAAAATAAACCACTTAGCTCAAAAATTTTTGTATGTTTATATTACTACTTACAGTTTTTCGCCCCAGATCAAATATCATAAATTTTTGTTTTGTTTTTTAAATAGGTAGGTATCACAGACCTACAGGTCTGTGGTAGGTATAATATTTTTACCAAAAAGTTTATTTTGTACATCACTAACTTTTTTAAATTCAATTTACCTAATTTTGTTAAAGTAAAAGTGCTAAAAAACAAATCTTGGCTCAAAAAAAATTAAACCGTTTTCCACCTCCGTCTGAATATTAGGTATAATTTTTATATTTAAGATGTCTTTGGGGCGGTAAAAGGAATTAAAAAATATATTTTTTTTTACCAAAATGTTTATTTTTACCATATAGGTACGTTTTCAATTTTAAAAATATTCATATTTCGAAGCACCCTAATTCACATGCCAAAGAGGATCAAACTTTTTGATATTTTAATTATTTATGTAGGTACCTAGGTAGGTATTATTTTTAAAATTTTAAATGCTTGTAGTACTTAGGTAGTTTGTTAAAAATAGATGGTGTAGGACCACAATTATGTAATGTAATTATTTGTTTATCCACGTTGTAGATAATCAAATAATATCACACAATAATATCACATAGAACACCAATTATCATGTACATATCTAGATAGGTAGGTATATCTATAAATAATGATTTTTGTATTTATAATATTCCGCCAATGTCAATGATTTATTACCTATTTAATGGTAGATTTTCTGGTACCTAAATACCCCCTTAATAATGACATTTGACGTCAGAAAGGAAATTAATAATTTGTCAGGCAAATTTTTACATTATGGAACATTGTGAGAAACTTTGGCGATTTTTAAATACCTAACTCACACACAAAACACCATTAACATTCCTATAAGAATGACGAAAACCTTTGTAAACAAACAGTAATTACCGCAATAAAATGTTTAGATTAAAATCTACTTGACAGTTAAGAAATTGTAAGGTTAAACTCATTGTACTGAAATTTCAAAGGGTTTCATTGAGTAAAAGCATATAATATAATAGGTTTTGTGAGTAAATAATCTACCCCTAATTTGATGCAAAGTGCGATAGAAAACAATCGGCTTTGCATCGGCAGCACTCGTGTCCCGATTGCCGACATCGTATCTAAATACATCAAAAAACAAACCATGTATTAGTTATTTGCGACCATGTTTTGGGTAAATTGTACGTGATTTCAAGTCGAGAATGGGTGAAGATTGTGGGCGTGACTTTACAAGGGGTGCTTAACCTCGTGCCCTTCCCTAACCTCCACTATTGCACTATTTACCTTCGCAAAAGTCTTCGAGGTATCCAGTTTTCTTTCGGTTTTCGTCGAAGATCGTTTCACAGAGCACTCAGGTAGCGGATACACATAAACAAACAAAATTTCGAACTTAAACTTACAAAGCAAGCAACGTCGGACCGCCGTTAAAGCAAGCAGCTGACAGAAAGTACAACAGACACATTTCGCGATTCGGCTGACATCGGCGCCTTTCGGGTGTGGGAGCGAAACAAGTGTTTGCCGGCGCGTAATTCAAACAATCTGAATTATTGATCATAGAACTTTTATAGACTCATAGAAGGGTCATCGTCGGCTCTGAGATTCAATTCGGTTGCTTTCATCTTTTTAACTGTTTTGCGTGTTTTTCGTACACTTGTTCCATTATGTGCGTATTTTTTTTACCAAGCCAACAACCCCAAAGATACAAAAAGTGAAGCAAAATTAATCTAATTTTAAATGCTTTTGTTGTATGTTAAATGTAGGTATTTGTTGTTTTTTTTTAAGATTTTATATGTTAAATAATTGTAATTGGTGTTAAGAGTGTAAGATAAGTATTTGATAAAAGTAATTTATGAATAATTTATAATGCTGTTTATTGTTTTTTATAATAGTTTTAAAACAATTTTTACAATTTATTTTTTCAAAACAAAAGTTTTATGATCTTTTTTAATCCTAAAAATTTGTTTTAAAATAGTTATTTTAGTGTTAATACTGTTTTCGGCTTTAAATTTTTTAACAGTTCTCTAATGTTAAGTATCTAAAATTACCTACCTAACTGTTTTAATAGTATATTATGTACAAAAGTTTTAGCAACGAGTTTTATTAGGCACAAGCGAAGCTTGCGAGCGAGTGTTTAATAATAACGAGTGTCTAGATAAGTTTATAAAACGAGTTACATACTATACTTTATCCACAAACAGAAAAATCTAATTTATAACTGGATAAAAAACAAACACTGTTTTTTGACTTTCACGAATTTGTTTTAATTTAATTTGAAAATTGTTTTGCTAACGCAATAGCTTCTTTAGAAATGATTTCAAACCTTATCTAATAACAAAAACAATTATTGCATGCGAAGCTTGCGAGCGAGTGTTTAATAAAAACGAGAAGTTTATAAAACAAGTTTCATACTATACTTTATCTACGACGAACAGAAATAAGAATTTAAAGCTAATGTTTATTCATAAATATTTGACATTTGACGAATATATAAATTGCGAAAAAGTGAGGTTATAACCTCACTTTTTCGCAATTTTTAATAATGCCAACTTCAGCCCGTGACTTAAATGCCCAAAAGCCACTGATGTTAACTTTAGCCCGTGGCTAAAACGCCATAAAGTCACAGCTTGTCAATTAGAAGTGGATTCTAGTATATTGTGTATCAAGTTTGATAAACGCCATTTTATACACGAATTTAATTTAGGCACGAGCGAGCTTGCGAGCGAGTGCTTAAATTAATGAGTGTATAGAAAAGTTTATAAACGAGGTGCATACTATACTTTTTCTATGACAAATACTTATTATTATCTTAAAATGATATAAATCAAAAATTTGTATAGAGCGCCTTCTATGAAACAATTGGGGAATCTGTCACCGTCAAATGTCAAATTTTTGTATTTTATAAATACAATTATAAAGGTTATAAATCGAAATGTATTTCTTGAAAATTGACAGTTTTTCACAGTGAAAGTAAAGAAAATGTTTTATGGGCACTTTACAGTGGAGTCCGTGCAATGTTCATATAAACTTTTCAAATATTGGCGAGAAACTTATTTAATACTTTTGTATTTTTGTATTAAGATAATAAAATAATTTTCACATTTAGTATTATTTTACAAGAAAGGCACTTTATTTTAACGATTGTATGACATTTGACAACTGTCAACTAACTTAAAACTAACTTCAGCCACGTGACTAAAAACCTGTTGCTAACTTCAGCCCGTTACTAAAGCGCTATAAAGCCAACTTGTCAATGTGTATTTAAAAGGTGTCATGGAAACATGTACGATAAAGAGCGTTTTAAAGGTGGGAGTAGAAAAAAAATTAAAAACAAATTTTTAGAATTAAAAAAAAATATCAAACATTTTGTTCTCAAAAAAATAAATTTGTTTCAAACCACTTTTTCCCCCTAGGTCTTTAAGTAATTATCTAATTTTTTTATTTTTGTGAGATTAATAAATTTTTTTTTGTTTTTTCATTATTTTAAATCAATTAACAAAATAATCAAGAATCATTTAGATTTTTCTAAACATAGTAACCAGTGCTGAGCTCAAAATTGAATGCGAAGCACAAAAGGACACTTCTCAGCCGCATGGCATACATTTTATCTATGAGGTATAATTTTAATTATCCACTCCCCCATTGATAAGCTGCGTACTAAAGTTAGCAACACTGGCTCTTGGGAATTTTAGTCACGGACTGAAGTTAGCTTTACTATAAATTGGGGAAAAGTAAGGTTAAATCCGTTGACAGACGCCAAATATTTAAAAAATATAATTAGCTTTAAATTATTCTTGTGTTCGTCGTAGATATGGCCATCCTAGGGAAAAATGCGCATAATCCCGAGTGTATAATACTATACTTTATCTACTCAAATAAGTAGAAAATTAAATGATTTTTAAATATAAATTAATAAATTCTGACACCTGTCAGATGATTAACCTTTTTACCAATTTTAAAAATTTCTGTGAATATTGAAATCGGCCAATCACTGATTCCTAACAACGGGAATAATGAGTTCATCATTCCCGTTGTTAGGCAGGGAATTTATAAGGTTTATCATTATACATAAAAACAATATTATGCAATAGCTGATAAAGTATAATTAACATGCAACTTGTTTAATAAACTTCTCTAGACACTCTTTTTTATTAAACACTCACTAGCAAGCTTTGGTTGTGACTAATAAAACTCGTAGCTCACCCAAATGGTGTTTATACAATTATAAAAATAATTATTAAAAGTGGAAAGTGATGTTAAAAATATATGACAGTAGCCGAATTTTTTGGTCCAAACTGTTTTTTACAGGCTAGGGGGTAAAAAAACTGTACTCGATTGGTCACATTGATTTTGCTGCCTAGGAGTGCACATTTTGACAATATACATGTACATATGTATATGTATTATTTTTTAAATTATCATTTTTAAATTTTTTAATCTGCAATATTTTTACTATTTTATAACACAGGTAAAACTTTCCTATGCTTGATTTTGCCAGCAATATTTAATAATACCCGTAATAAATATTTCACCTTTTTAATAAGCAGGTACTTACTAACCTATGTCACAACAAAGCAAATTGCCGTGAACAAGTTAAATGTATTATTAAGTTGAAGCAGGTAAAGCAAAGAGAACAGTGGCACCTTCTGGAAGGTATGATAAACCATCTCGGAAGTTTTTTTTCGAACCACGATCCGGCCTAAGTAATAAGGCTCCCCTGAAGGTTCAAGTAACTTAATTTGGGGTTACAGGTGTCATTTATAGTTATGGGGCATAAACGTTCCGTAAGACCTACAGGTAAAGTAGTGGCTTTATTATATTGATCCTTATTAAATAATATACTCTAATGCTTTGGCCCCTTTTGCTTTTGTCAGATTAAAGAATTTTTGGGTTAAGGTGAATAGACTTAGTTTTGGCACGTGTACGGTGGTCATAAAAGATAAGAGTTTTGAATAGACATAATTTTGTATACAGGGTAATCCTAAAGTTCTTATGACAATCATACCTATATGTGCAGCAAAAATTCACTATATTAAATTGATTTTAATTTTTGCAAAGTTGTGAAAAATCAGGCTAGTTGCAGTTTTAAGATTTTGTTAGGTATTAGGAAAGATGAGAAATATAAAAGAAAACGATATATCGCTATAGCTTAATATCACATTTTTCACAAAAAACTATGACTTGTGAGTTTTCGTTGTACGCCCAGGATAATAATGCTGCAGGTATTCACACGCGCGGAATTGTGCTCAAGCTCCCCTGAGCCACTTAACACCTTATAAAAACGTAATAATGTTGTAATGTAAGTTTTGTTTAATATAAAATTGCTCGGGCAATAAGTGGCAAAAATGGATTGAAATGCTCAAATAGCCCCTCCCACAATGACCGCCTAGACGCAATTTGCATTTTACTGCACCTACGTAGCATTTTAAATGTAACAACTGCAAAGCATTATATATAGTGCTATAGCCTATAGGCTATAGCCTTTGCAGTTGTTACATTTTATAGATATATATATATATATATATATATATATATACATATATATATTAGTGCTTTACAGTTGTTCCATTCAAAATTCTATGTAGGTATAGTCTATAGCACTATATATGGCACGCCGTTTTAGCATTTATTAGATAAAAGTTTAAAGATTAAAGTTGAGCACTTAAATTATGTTTTAACAGAAATTTATAAAGTTAAATTTTTTTAAACTCAAAACAGATGGTAGTCAAAAATGTTTTAAAAATAAAATGCAACAGTAAAAATGTATGTTTAAAATATTTATTTTTAAAAGTTTTGGTTGTAATATTTTATTCTACAAAATTATTGGTTAAAATTAAGAAACATGGGTTTCCTTGTAAAATGTATTATTTAAAACGTTTGAAAAAAAAAATTAACATTAAATCAACAATAGTCGGCTCTGAAAACAATTTATAACAAATTTTCGAAATGTTGTCCTTCCATTTCGACACATTTTTGAATGCGGGTAATGAATTCTGGCAGCTTCGTGGCTCCGATCCCAGATTCTTGTGCCTTCTACTAAAGCTACGTTTACACTTTGTAATTTAGAAATTATCGTCTTACATTTAAATGTAAAGTTATAAATTTTGTCTTAAAAATATAGGTATCACTTTAAAATTGTTAAAAATAAAAAATTTTGGTTTAAATTTGTAAAGAGTTATTTAAATGATAGTTGTGCCTAAAAAAATTGTTTTACAGTCTAGTATAAAATTTTCAAAAAATCAAAAATGTCGCTCTTCAAAAAAAGTCAAAATTTAAGTTAAAAGTTAAGAAAAAACAGTGAAAAAAAAATTTTGGTTTTCAAAAACTACATTTCAAAACGAAAAAAATAGCCACCGGTCAAATGAGGTTACGATAATTTAAGCAGGAGTTATGAATTTCTGAAAATACCGTATGCAATTTTCAAAAATTCATATCTTCGGGGCTTTTGAAAATTAAGGGCTCAAAATTTAGCGTTAGGCGTCTTTTGATACGTACAAAAACATCAAAAATTTAACTGAATCAAAAAATACAATTGTTAAAATTTGGTGCTTTGACATGGAATGTCCCATACATAGCTTTTTATGTACAGGCAAATTTTAAAATTTGGTCTGGTTTTAGACATTTACCGTTCTTTAACATCTTTTAAAAGGTTTCTATTTTAAAATAAAGGCAAGTGATTTGAAATAATTGTAACGCTAATAATTATTTCGAATTTGCTATTAATATAACCTATGCTAATAACACGCAAAGCAGACTCAGTATGCGGCGCAGAGTACAGAACAAGACTGCGCCGCAGACAACGCATAGCGGAAAGGTGCGAGCAGAAAAAATTCGTATGAGTTCACGGCCTCGTTGGAACAGGAGTGTAATCAGAAAAAATTTAATTAAATAAATCGAAGTATAATATAATATTAAAAAACTTATTAGTATGTTTATCAGTATACAATATCACAACTATTTAAATATTTTAAAAAATAAACAAATAAATAAAAAATTAGAATCCCCTTATTTGAGGTGCCAGGGATTTTATACAGATTAATGCAAATAAATACAAAATATTTAAATAAAATTTATAGTCGCGTCCTAAATATGGCAGCATAACCGCGTTTATTTTTATTTAAAATGCATTAAATCACTCTCAGCTCATAAATTTAAGGACATTCAAGTAGCAAGCAATTCAAGAAGTGGGCTCACCGGTAATGGAATAATTAAGAATAATGATGTCGTCCCAACTACCTACATGGATGGGATCATCTAAAATTAAATAAATATGCACTTTAAAATAAAAATAAGACAAAGTAAACAGCAGGGCTATTCTTAGGGGTGTGCGCGTTGTACAAAGGCGGCCAAACTTAAGGTCGCGCCCTATGACCGTCAGAAGAAACCGTAAAGTAGGTTCCTACTTGAAAATGCAATCTTGCAGCAAAATGTACAATCTTGGTATTGCAAGATTTAAGGGGTGTAATCTCTCAAGATCTCGGTATTTTGCGAGATCTCGCAGATTTAAGATTAATAAAAAAAGAAATTAGTATAATTATTTGTATTACAACTTTGTTAGGTCATATCGTAAGAGCAAAATAATAAAAATGAAAATCTGCAGTTAATTCTAATTAAAAAAATATTCGTAAAATAGTCTTGTCGAATACCACTCGTGATAAAATTTTATTTACTCACGATTTTTCCTTGGAAATTTCGTTCGTACTTTAAAATCACTCGCCTTGCGGCTCGTGGTCTTACAAATTAATTACACTTGCGAAATTTTCAAGAAAAAAACATTCGTTTATAAATCAAAAATTTTATCACCTGTGGTGTTATAATATTATATATGAATAATCATCAAGCTATGGAAGCAAAAACATAAACATGACTAAAATTATTTATTGAAAAAACTATACCTACATTATTTTGAAAATTACTTCTCAAAAAATACAAAACACACATGGAATGCGCTGCGTCCTAATCTCGCAAATCTTGCAAGATCGCGCATGATTTTCGTGCAAGGCTAATCTTGCAGAATTAGTGAGAGACCTTGGTATTTCGAGATCTCGGTATACCAAGATTGCATTCCCTAGTTCCTACTTACATTTTCTTTTCAAATATTAAAAACAGCAGCTACTTAGATTGTAATTCTCTATAATATTCAATACTATTCACATTACAATTTGTTTTTATGCTTCAATTAGATTTATTATATATTTTTGGTTGTCGAGTTCACAGAAAAAGTTCTAAGTCTCTACTTCCGTCAAAAGGAAAATTTGAAACCATATAGGACCTCCATCGATATGGCTTACAAATTTAGGAATAATATCAATTTAAAATAATATATGTAAAAACTAAGATCACGCGCAACTTATTGACGAGTACGCAACAATAAAAGCTAGAAAAATATGTTTGTACTAAAAACCATTTTTTTTCCTACTGCAACCTGAATCTTGATTCGTGCTCAGATTATATGCACATGCTGTGTTGTATATGTTTTTTTTATTTTTTTGTTTGTTTTACTTTATTTTTTATTACTTGTTAAATAAATTTTATTGAATATTTAATAAAATATTTTTGGATATAAAACAATATATGCATATATTTGTTTAAATGGTGGCGTCATTTTATGCTTTTTAATGAATATTTTATGAATATTTCATAACATGGGGCGTAATTTTTATGCCTGCACAAAGGCGACAGAGCAGCGAAGGACGGCCCTGGTAAACATTCGAGCAAATTTAGAATAAATAGATTTTTTTATATTAACTCATCTTCTGTGGTGCGAAATGTCAAAAATGACTTTACAAACACAGTGGCGTAACAACACAATGTGAGGCCCTTTTATCTTTTGTATATAAACTATAGTTTTATTATTGACTTTTTATTTTATGGACTACACCACAATCCACACAAAAAAATGTTTGTGTGGATTGTGGACCACACTACAAAATGCTTGACACAATTTTTTTTTTTTGGGTTTTCATGTTGTCAATATGTTCAACTTGAACATATCAAGTCCTAATTTTGACCCATTAAAACATTATATAAATATATATTTATATAATCTTTTAATTTATTAGATTATAATCGTCAAAATAAAACAAGATTTTTTTCCAACATATATTGAATATAAGATAAATACAAATCTGTTGTTTTATTAAAAAAAAATTAAAAATTAAAAATAGTTTTTTTTTTATTAAAATTAGCATTTTTTTATGAATAATATTGGTAGTATGTAAAAACATATGAAAAAAATAATTTATAACAAAATATAATAATAATTTATAAATTTAAATGACGTGATTTAGTGAACGGTGAGACACGGGTACGTTTTTGTAACCTCTATTTTCAAACTCTGTTAAATTTTTTATCTCTATTTAGAAAACCCGCAACAAAGCAAAATTAGGCGATTTCGACTGGATTTATCCTGCGGCGCATTTCTCTATGACCCCCTATATATACATAAATACCCATGAGTTGCCACTGAGACCATCCAATTAAAAAGTTTTGGTAAATTTTAACAAAATTTTACTAAAAATAGTGGGTCCAAATCATCCAAAACAATTAAAAACTCCGCCTTTTTTTAATTAATATTTTTGTGAAGTTTAAAAAGTTTAAAAGACTATTAAAAGGGCTTTAATACTGTATAAATATTATTATTCTGTTTTAATTTTAAGGTTCATGGAATGAACAGCAGATGAAAAAAAATATACAAGATAATAATCTCCACTTTTTATAATTGGAACAGGTATTTTAAAATGCAAGCTATTTACTGTATTGCAACCCTTCAATTCAAAGCCCCATCTTGTTTTGACAAATAAAACTTTTAGATTATTAGTTATTTCTTTGATGTTTTATTTTCTTAAAAGAATCATAAATAACAAAACGCATTATAAGATATTTGTCTGCTGTAACTTTTAAAATCAAACTTGAAAAGTGAAATAAATAACGTTAAATGCTGCAAATATTTCTGAACAACTTTTGCAATAAATTTTAGCAAATAGAAAAATAGTTGCACTCAAATATTTTAACAGAAAATATAAATAAATTATAGTTTATTCTTAAGTATATTTATTGTCTATTATTACTTTTTATAAACAGCTGTTATTTTGCATCCATAACAACCGATGCGTAATGACCTCGAAAGGGCGTATTAGATAAAATTATTTTTTTGTTTTTTAGTAATGAGAGTGAGTAATGGATTAACTACGCCCTCTCATTACGGCGTAATGATTACGCGTAATGATTACTGCGGAATGATGACGCCCTTAGAAAATAACATATTTTCCATCCTGTATGCACCAATGGGGTTACTAGATGATTACGCCCATATAGCGGCATCTATCCCTCTGGCCATAGGCCTTCGGGCTGGTTGTCTCTCTCCGGGCGTAATCTTCCTAATAACACCCTTGGTACATAAATAGCTATTACGTTACATTTGCTAAAAACATTTTCTACTTACACTTTTAAAACGCACATTACCGTACGTTTTTTAATCTTTTAAATACACATGAGTTTATGGCGTTTTAGTCACAGGCTGTAGCAGCAGTGACTTTTGGGCTGTTTAGTCTCGTTCTTAGTTTTTTGACAGTTGCCATACTATTGTTAAAATAAACTGCTTCTTGTAAATACTAAAATGTGAAAATTATTTTATTACCCTAATAATAAAACCATCTTCTTCACTTTTACTGTAAAAAACTGATTCTATATCGGATTTAAACTGTTGTTGGTCAATTTTTAATATAGAAATTTTAATTTGTATTAAAATAAAAATATAAACTAACACTGACATTTTGAAAGCCGGTAAAAAAAATCCTGAAACCAATTTTGGCTACTCTTTTTTTATATACATTTGCTCTATACAAATATATAAATATTAGGAATAATAATATTTGCCGAAAAAGTATAATATGGTTTATGAACTTGTCACACTTATTTTTATTAAACACTCGTTTGCAAACTTCGCTTGCAAATTAAAATTTGTGACGGAAATGGCTTTTATAAAACTTGATATATAATAATATTCAAAGTTAATATTTAAATAAAAAATGAAATTTATTAAAAAATTAAAAAAAAGATTAAATTAAATTTTAATTTTAAATAACTTGACAACACTGTAGGTTTAATAAGCTGACACCGTGCTGTTGACAAAAATTTAAAAATTGAGATGAGGTTAACATAATTAAAAGACAAACTGTTTTATAGCTTTCCATGCTTTTTAGAAATAAACATGTGTTTACATTTACACTGCAAAAATGTTCTTCCCAAGTATATTAATTTTATGTTTGGAATTTTAGACCGGTTTAAATTTGTTTCAGTATTTTACAAATAACAAAACATAAATAATAAGTAAATCTAAAAATTTTAAATCAAACTCCATTAATCTATGTGCTCCACTTCCAAAAGTCCCACTTTGATCGTGGACTGGATTTAATTGATGTTATTTATCTGTCAGTTAACACATTTTTAAAAATAATCTTGTATTTTTTATTTATAAAGCTCTTAATTTAAAATACAATCTACACATGCCTATATTGTTTTTATTTTAAGAAAGTATACGAAATTGGCGTTAAACCGACAGATATACTACCTTAATTATTTGCATTGAAATGACAAATTTTCTTGGTCTGATTATGACTTAGGATTATAAATTAATCCTGTTCTATTGATAGTTATTTATTATAGCTTGTTTTTTTTTAAATTGTATACCTAGAATTTGTGTAAATACAATATTCTTTTAATTTATACGTAAAAATAAGCAATAACTCAACGAGACTAAGTAGACAAAATGTATGGTACAACAATTTCGTTATTTGCAGCAAATACAAATTTAAATAACGGTTGTTGCTAAATCATAGTCTGAAATTTATAGTCGTTTAGAGATAAAGTATTGCCAACAGAAATATTTAAAAAGTCGCGACTCGAATGCCATGTATTTGTTTAATGCGCCATAATTCATCAGTGATTTAAATTCATATGTTGGCATCATCTTGGCAAGAGAGTAAAAAAAGGTCAAGGCATTCGCGTATGATGCACGATTAAAGTTCTTCTTTGACATCTCGGAATTTGTCATTTATCATTCATACTAAGCCGCGGACTTGTACATATGAATATTAAAGGAAGAAATCCATAGCATTTTAACTACACAAATCATGTTTGCCGCGCACAGATATTCCTTTTTTTTATTCAGGAATTTCCTTCCAGGAAGTACGGTACTACTAGTACCGATGGTTTTTCAGTTGATTTGGGATTGTAAAAAAAATTTTTAACATTTAAAATTTTTACAGATTTTTTTACAATCATATCACAATGAATCATTACCTAACAGGTGGAGAAATCGTTTATATTATAATATATTATAATTATAGCCGAAATCAGTGTTGCAGATCTGAGCGATGCAATTATATATTTAATAAGCTTTATTCGCCGTGTTGTATATACTTTTTTTTAAGCGTTTAATATTTCTGTCACATTGAAATTCTTGAGTTTTTAAAGGTAAGTAGATAATGTTGACGTTTGACATTATAAGTTTTTTGCATTAATTTATTCTGGTGACCTGTACTTTAACAGTTACCTTTACTAATTTCGAGCTAAATGCTATAAATGAAACCACCCTTCTTATGTAATTTCAATGTATTCTTTTTATTGTACGGCGGTGTATAATAATTCTACTTTTGATCTGCTTACAAATATGAAGTCTGCTGTAAACAGATATCTGAAAATGCCTCCTGGGGTGCTATCATAACATAAATCAGAATAAACTGATTTCTAGAAATAGAAAATTACACTTTCATTTCAGTATACTTATAAGTCAAATCGCCAATGATAATAGGCGCAAAGCTCATTGAAAAAGAAGAATTAGCGGGTATACCTCCATGTGAACGGGTGTTTACCAGTTTACATCAAATACTGTGTGAAACTGGCACTTTTAATAATAATAATAATAATAATAATACTTTATTGCCCAACAGATTTACATCCAATTAAAGGACTAAATTATACAATATACAATAAGTTTAAATGTACATAAAATAAAACAATTAATGATACTTTTGTAAAAGTAATTAGCTTCTTTTATAATAATAAAGTTAGCAAAGAACTATTAATGTCAATTTTTGAAGATATTTCGTTAATATTTTTCATCATGACTTGGACTGGAGATTTCAACAAAACATTAGTACGGGCTTTATCTGCCCTAAAAGTTAATTTAGTCCTAGAGTTTAAACGGGGAATACACAGATTAAACATAGATAATAAAACATACAGTCGATATTATTATGAAATAAGTCATACACAAATTTTATGTTAAACTTAACTACGCAATTCAAGTGAGTCCATTGAAAAGGCCCGAAGTAATTCAGCCTGAGAATGACCTCTGATAGGATAAAAACCATAAATTCTAAAGTTAAAAAATTTCAGGAATCGTCTTTGAATATTTTCCAATGAAACTTTGTAAATTGGGTACCAAATCAAGCTGCAATATTCGAGCCTTGAACGACCAAACGAATAATACAAATTTTTTAATGCGTTTATATCATTGAATGTGTCAGAATCCCAACATTTTTAAGGAAGAACTAGTTATATTAATTATATGCCTATCAAAAGTTAATTTATAATCAGTAAGTAAAGTAAACAAAGGTGATTGCGGAAGAAATCGAACAACTCGAACAGTGGAAGACAAAGAATTGGTCCTGAAAGTAGTTGCTGATAATCTTGGGACACCAAAAGAATTGCTATGCAAGAGGACATTCCAAAAAGTACAGTTTGGGAAATAATGCACGAGCAACTGCTATATCCCTATCTGTAGAAATGTATTTCAAGATCAAGAATTTAACAAAACCCTACAAAAAAGTTTTCCCCGATTAGCCCCTGTTTCGGACGCCTATGGTCATCATTTATCCGATTTGACTCCATCAAATCATGTATTGTCCAAAAATTACTCCAGAAATAAAGTATCATTATGACTAACCGTTTTTAAAATAATGTCCAGAAAGCATTTTCGGACATTTGTAACTTTTCTTCTTGTTTTACGAGTAGAATCACTCACCGAAATATATTAACGTTATTACCGGACACCGTGTATATTAGGGTGGAGCGAAAAAAATTTTTTTTTAATTTTGATTTCTAATAGTAAAAAAAACTTGCCTTATGGCTTCAAATTAAACTGTGTAAAATATTACATGGATCAGACTTGGGCAAGAGCCTCCGCAAAGGCCTCAAAATAGAAAAAAAAATCAAATTTAGAGTCAAGTTTTAACAAACTAAAAAAAGTAATCAGACTATAAATTTCAAGTCAAAAATTATTTAAGCCACTTTATTTTACGTGCTTTAACAGAATTGGAAATGACCTTGCTTGCTTGAGCCTAAATTGGGGGGTGGAATGCGCGACGCGCATTGCGCGTGCGAGGACTTCATACTTGTCTGGTAGTATTAGCTCGCTGCGTCGCATCACACTTCAGTAACGCCTTTGTTTACCCAAGGTGAAACGCCGTGTTTATTTTGGTTTAGAGACATGGAAAAAACTCGGAGTGCATTAAAATCCTGTTTGTTTGGTGTTATTTGTGATTTAAAAGGGAATATCCTGCCTACCTATGAAGAAGTGATAAAGTGTTATGAATGGACGAGATACCAGCTAAAATCACAGATGAAAAACCCCAAAGAGCCCGGTTTTCCGGAAATTGCTGAGATAGTCTCATTAAAAATAGAAAAAATTTGGCAGACTGCTTCCATTCCGACTGTAAGTCATACTAGAGTGATTCAAATTTTAAAGGCATATCATTTAAAATGCAAAAATATTTTAAAATCTATTAAAAGGTTAACTGAAGCAAAACTGGAAGATTTCCGCCACGCAAGCAAGGTATTATTTGATATATCTTCTTGCAAATGTAAAGATTTTAGTCTCTGTGTTTGTCCAAAGGACAAAAAAGTACCAAAAAAAGAACAGAGCTTTTTAGTAGACCAAAGAACGTCTCGAAAAATTATTATTGGGAACATTGACGTAACTTCCTCAAAACAGTTACAAAAGTCTCTAATGAGAAAGCAAAAAATTGAAAATCGTGAAGCATCACACTTGAAAATAGCCCATTCTCACCAATCAGTGTCTTAAGAGCACAGTAGCTCTACATCTTCAAGCGCTTCTGAAGAAGACAATATTTTACTGAGTGTCCCAAAAAAAACATTGAGTAATAAATCTCAAATTAAACGTAAAATTAGCTATCCTACTTTATCTAAAACCTGCGATAGATACGGTATATCTGACCGGGCAGCAGCAGCCATAGCATCATCTGTGTTACATGATGTTAGAGTTCTTGAGGCTGATATTCCAGTAATAGACAGGCATAAGATACGAAGAGAGAGAATCAAAACACGAAATCAAATAACAGAAAAGGGTAAAGTTTCAGATGTATCTGCTTTTATTAACTATTCACAAAGTAAAACACTGCTTTTACAAACACAGAATTTATTTAGTATATTCAACCGCACCGACAAGAAGCAAGTGAGTAAGTGATTTATATCAATACAGGTATATCCCTAATTCTTACACAACGCACAAAAATGATGCGTCAACTATTCATACATAACAAAAAGTAACCATATTACTAAACAGGTCATAGGCGTCTCATCGAACAACTGCAGAGTTCGTTAACACTTTATATTTCGACGGCAGAAAAGATAAGACTTTTAGAATTGTAAAGAGGGGTAGCAGGAATTACAGAGAAACAGTGGTAGAGGAACACATTTCGTTGGTTCAAGAGCCTGGATCTGTTTACATGGGTTATGTTGTACCCTACAAGGGATCAGCGAAAGTAATAGAAAATGCCATAGCACACCATTTCTTACAGGTAAATTTTAGTATTTTATAAATTTAAAAAAAATAATTACCTAAATCCAATATTTCTATTACAGGAAGGTTTATCTCAACAGTCTCTATTAGCAGTCGGCTGTGACGGAACCAACGTAAATACTGGAAAATACGGAGGAATCATTAGGCTACTTGAAGAGCGTCTGCAAAAACCATTGCAATGTGCAATGATAGTTTGTTTGCTTCATATGAATGAATTACCTTTGCGACATTTATTTATTCACCTTGATGGACCTACAACTGGACCAAAATCTTACACAGGAGTAATTGGAGCTGCACTAAAACAATGTGAGAAACTGCCATTAAAGAGATTTAAGGCTATCAACGGATATTTGCCAGAAATATCCGCTATAAAAGATTTAAGTTCTGATCAAATGTATTTGCACAGAATAGTATCAGCTGTTATGACAGGGGTTGTTCCCGATAACTTAATATACAAATCTCCAGGTAAAATGTCGCATGCAAGGTGGCTAACTCACGCGAATCGCATCTTACGTTTGTATGTGTCAAAAGAATCACCTTCAGAACAGTTGATTGCATTAGCCACATTTGTAGTGAAAGTGTATGCACCAACTTGGTTTGGCATTAAAAGTCATCCATCTTGCAAGGATGGAGCACGTCATCTGTTTAACATGATTTTGAGGTCTAGATACCTGCCACCAAATCTGAAAAATGTTATAGATCCTGTCATCAAACGCAATAGTTACTTTGCTCATCCAGAAAATCTTCTTCTGGCAATGAACAAAAGCATGTACGAGAGCTAGCTGCTCGGCGAATATTAAAAGCACGTAAAATGCCAGCGTCTTTCGCCCCAAGAGTATTTGAAGTACCAACAATAAATTTAGATGCTTCGTCCTACATTGATCTCATTAATTGGCAAATTAAAGTTGCTGAACCACCGCTTATGAAAAACGTCACAGACGAGGATGTTCTAGCTTTCGTCCAATCCGGTGCAGAAGGTGAGCTGTATTTTTTACGCCTTCCATGTCATACGCAATCTGTGGAACGCGCTGTTAAAATTACAACGGAGGCCTCAACGCAGTTATGTACCAAAAAAGCAAGAGTTGGTCTCATCAAAGCAAAATTGGAGTCCAGAAAAATAATGCCTAAATTTGAGACCAAGAAAGACTTTAAAGTAATATAACCTTTTGATTTGTAAAATGCTAAATCATTGTTACTTTTATTTTAAGGGAAAATAATAAATTTTAAGTTGTATTTTTGCTTATTTTCAACCCTGCAAAACTTTAATATTTATAATACTCTATTTAAATTGGGATAAGTTTTAAAGCGATTTTCCAAAATTTCAGTGTCGATGCGGAGGCATTAGATGTCGCTCAAAAATTATAAAAAAAAATATGCGTTTCCACATCTTCAAAAGGCAAGTTTTCCGCACTATTACAATTTTCAAATCGGAAAATAATATTTTCACATATTATAATGCTCCACCCTAGTGTATATATAGTTGTGCTGTAGATAATGCATTGTTCTGATTGGTTTATTGCTTTCTATAAAGATAATTCTATATAAAGTAGTCAAAGTTTTAAAAAAATATTATTTTTAAAATTAATGAAAGTTGCTAAATAATACCTACGCGATATGCACAACCAGCTAGCTGTAACTGCCTTGTATTTTAGATGCCATAGCAACTGTTTTTAAATATATGATATTTTAAAGCTGTTTTTTTGTTGTTGTATGCTGAAAATAATAACCCGCGTTCTATACAAATATAAAATTTAAAAAAAAATCACAAAAATTGAAATATTTATCTTGAAAAATAAATAAAAAATAAACCCTGCTAAAACAGTTCGGCACTGACTTAGTGCTGCATTTTCGTATACCTAATTGGTTTGGTATCCTAATAAATCATGTACCCCTTACTCTACTGGAATAGTTGCTAATTCGATTATTATAACATAAATACTTAAAACCGGGATAGCAAAAGCATTCTGGACGTTCTGTATAAGGGCAAATGTTGCTGAGTCAGGAAATATAAAACTCTTATTGTGTAATTTAAATTATTTCCATTTTGATACAAGGGAATTCTAGCTAAGTAATGTTAAATCTAAAAAATGTATACTTTGTATACATGATCGTTTTTCAAAGGAGAAATATGATCAATTAATAACAAAAGACAAGTTGTAATACTATCTTTTCATCGTTGTATTATTGAATACAAGAATTTTGTTTACAATGGTAGACTTTTTTACATAAATGAAGGGTTTATTGTAAGAACGTGATAAGCTACATTGAAAGACGTTTAAAATCAATTATTGAAGCTTATATATACATTTTTTTATTTGCACATATTCTTTGAATAGAATTATTGATACCTATATGATGTAAAATAAAATTCAAGTATCAAGATTTACATACATTCAAGTTACATTGTAAAAATATATGAACGGAATTTAGCTTTTTTACTCTTGTACCCCGTTTAGTCGTGTTATTAAAAAAATATATATAAGACAGTTAAGTTTTAATGGCAATAAATAATATATGTTTATTTAGTTAGTTGATCTCAACCAATTAAAACCGTCTAAATAAAGATTTTCAATATTAGGTTTAATACCTAAAAATGTTAACTTAAGCCAGATTTTACTGTCCTAAGAATTTCAAGGTAAGCTACAATAATTGTTTAAATTATTTAAGTAAAATTTGGATAATAAAAAAGGAATTATTAGTATTATATCTCGTATTTATTATAATAATTATTTTATAACTCATGAAAAAAATGGATAAATAAAAAATATTTCATGAGACGTCATTTTCTCGCACGAAGATAAGTTTACAAAACGTGCGACGAAGGAGCAAGTTTGGTAATGGGCGAGTGCGAGAAAACGTCTAATAAGATGAGGACCTTTTAAATACACATTGACAAGTTGTGGCTTTATGGCGCTTTAGTCACGATCTGAAGTTAGCAACAGGTTTTAAGTCACGTAGTAAGTTGACAGTTGTCAAATGTCATACAATCGTTAAAATAATGTGCCTCTCGTAAAATAATACTAAATGTGAAAATTATTTTATTACCTCAATACAAAAATATAAAAGTATTAAATTAAAAACTCGCTCGCAAGTTCGCTCGTGCCTAAACTAAATTTGTGACTAAAATGGTGTTTATCAAACTTGATATTTATTATTTATGCCAAAATATTAAGAATAATTTCGAATAATAATAATTATTATATAAAATTAATTATTTATATTGCGATTTGGAGATTTATTCTGCAGTTTTTAGTACCAAATGTCAGTTTGACGTCTGTCACTAGAAACATGTTTCAAACAAAATTAGCTTGAACCTTATCCTAACCAAGGTTAAATGGATAACGCTTATTGAAAAGGAACCAAGCGCCAAAAAGTTTTTCTGGGCTTAGTAAAATTATTGGCGTAAATAATTTATTTTTAATAATGCTCAAAAGGTTGATTATTATTTGGAACTTTTCTTAAAAGGATTGAGAGGTCTCCCAAATCATTATTAATTTTTTGAGCAGCATTAAAAACGAGTTATTTCGCAAATAATTTAGTTTACCCCAGAAAAAGTTTTTGGCGCTTGGTTCCTTTTCGATAAACGCTATCCAAATATAGGAGTTACTTGCAAGGTGGGACACGCCAAAAAATGTACGTACTATAGTACGTGTAGTGGAGCATAGTACGTATACGTACTATGCTCCACACCTAAAAGCCCTACTTTAACATTTTACATTATTTACATTAACACAGTATTCCAAATACTTATTTATTATTGTTTCCTCGCTCAGAGGCTCTAGGTCAGAGCAGTCAATAACAATCCGCTTTCATAAAATGTATAGCATAACCACTTACCATGGTTATGGTAAAATAGGCGCCAACCAGTAGAACCTTAGTTGCTTCCATTACAGAATGGTAATGAGTTATTGTTACAGCAAAGTGATCGTTACCACTACTGCCTTAATTAAATTTTACTACTACATATTGTTATATAATAACCGTTTTATTAAAACCTTTGACACTTACGACTACATATTGGTATATGGTACGCTGAGTATATTATTTCAGCTACTTAAAATAGTTTTTAAAACAGTAAGGCGAACCTTAGCCAAAATCATTGATTAATTTGTATTATTGATTGCACACCCCTATAATTAGGTTTTCTCAACAGCACGATAAGGTATACCTTATAGTAAATAAATGACCATTATATTAAAAACATTCTTTATTAAAATAAAATTATTTATATGAATTTCCATAAGAATAAAAGTTAAATAAGACCTACAAAAATTATGAAATAACTAAATATAATAAAAAAAATGGCGGATCCTTAAATTATCGTACGAATATTTTTAGAGAAATTGAATACATTTTGTAGTAAAAACCCAACCCAACCAATATATAAATAACAAGTGTTTGTTAATCTAATTTTTGTTTGTAGTTTGTTAGTAAAAACCTAGCCGGTAACATATGCATTAGTTAGGAATTACTTTAAAACATCGAGAGAAAACGAGTTATAGGTAGGTACCTACCTAACCCCCAAAAAGCTATCTCCATACGGCTAGTGCGTAGTTTTGTGATATTATACTGTTTTTATCGTGTTGTGAGTAGGTATATACCTACTCACAACACGATAAAAACAGTATAATATCACAAAACTACGCACTAGCCGTAAACCGACAACCAATAAATGGCTGAATTTTCCGTTTCCTCTTCATTGGTACCAAATTTCATTAATTATAACATTATTAGTATTAACCACAGTATTAGTAAACGTCAAAAATTTACTATTTGTAGTTGTAAGCTATTTATTACGAACCAGTTGTAATGGTAAAATTAACCATTAAGCAGAATTGTACAATTTTTAACTATTTTGTTATAATCCCTGCCACTTATAGTAGTGATAAATTTAATTTACAGAGTATACCATTTCGTAGTGGTATGTATCTATCATTTAATATTAATTCTAATAACATTGTCCCTGTTGTAGTTAGTCAAAGTTACTTTACTACTACAAAAGTAAAATAAAAGTGAGATAATTTTTTTCAGTGAACGACTGGCAAATATGGCTAAATCTTCTTCGAACGACGTCATCACTTCGGCACTGTCAAGAAACAGATTTCGCGCAGTGGGGCCAACAATTTGTGTACAGCGTTTTCCAAATGTTCAGCAGGGTAATTTTCAGCAGAGAAACGCAGCTATTTCGATGGACAAAACGTTTTTGGTCGATTATGTTTGGGATTAAAACCGATAGAGAATGTTTTCACATAGAAAGTAAAGATGATGTTTTATGGGTAGTCGACCCGAAACTTTTAATGCCCTATTGGCAAATACTAGTTTACTAGGGTAATCAAAAGATCAGTACAATTTTGCATATTTAATAATTTTTGTATTTTTGGAGCATTTACTACTTATGGTCGTGACCTTAAGATTGGAAGGCCAAATAGTCCATGTTTATTTAAAAGATTACTTAGTGCCACAAAAAAATGTACGCTAATTGGCGTTTTAAAGGTGACACTAGAAAGAAATATTTATGGTACTACATTAATAAAAGAGTAAAACTCTTAGTTCCTAAAAAGCTTTAGTTTTAATTACATAAATAAATTAGCTAATATATTTAAACATTAAATTTTTATTTTACCTTAAGTAACTTAGTGGTAAAAATATCGATTCTCCATAATAATATTCCTTTTTAAAAGTATTTTCATAAATTTCAAATGGGAACGAAAATTTGCTACTAAACTTTTATAGGTAATTTCGTATTCTTCTTTCTTAAAAGCAAATTTAATTTTAAACGAATGACTAACATTTTGCACACTTTGATTTTATGTGGTTTTTTTTAATAATTCAATTAAAATTCTTCAAAAATCTTTTAAACAACAAAGTAAATAGTTCAATAAAATCAAATAGTTAAATTGTTTGCGTTTGACTTCAATTATTGCTAAAATTATACGTTTGCTTACATTTTATACGTCACTGTATCACTTTATGGGCCTAATAAAAACGGTTATTTATGTTTTCCCATTTAATTGCTCTCTGACTGTTTTATTGTAAAGACTGGTCAATGTTTACAAAATATACTACTTATATAATAATTTATACTTTGGCATCTAATAATGTTTAAGAAATTCAATATTATTATTTTTAGTTGGCTTTAGTATACTAAAGCATACTAAAAATATAATAAAGATATATATTTAAATAAGTGGTATAAAAATTAAACAAATAATTTTTGTTCTGCTTTTAAGAACCAAGTGTTTATTACAATTCGGCAAAAAAAATTAACAAAGTATTAAAAAAAGTTTAAATGTTTCTTTGAAAGGTTATTTTTATAGGGTAAAATAATATTTTTTTCTAATTATATTAAAGAACTTGAATATTTTCTATAGGTTTTCATTTGAGAAATTGTCTCAGTGGAGAAAATTAATCTTTTTCCGCGTTAATTGTCCAATGAGACCAATTAATTGACAAACATTAGTCATCTAAATTGTGGTTACCACACAAAATTGTAATAAATTCTTTATTAAAATTAAAAAAAAATATAGAGAAATATAGAGATATCGAGAAATGGCCATTTCCATTCGGATAAATTACTCCACTCGCCTTCGGCTCGTATCGCAATATTTCTTCTTCTTGGAAATGGAAAACTTTCTCAATCATTGAACAATATACTATGTTCTGTCATATGTTTGAACATTTTAAAATTGTAAAGATATAATTTACAAATTGTTAAAATTTTTGTCAATGAATTAATAATAATAAAATACGAACTATAAACATAATCAAAGGTACCAGTCCAAATTAAGAAAAAAGGAATTCTAATTATCTTTTAACAATATGAGCAGTTTTGTTCCGTCCATTACAATTGTACTAGATCTATTACATTTGGCAAATTCTTATTGCATTATTACATTTGCACAAATAAAATAGGTAACACTTTTTACTATATTTTATTTATAATATAATTTAAAAATTTAAATACAACCAAAAATAAAATCAAATCAAACAATATTATTCTTATTCAAATTGATCCAATAGCTGTTTTCGCGTTAGTTGCAGTCATCCTAGGCATACGCATTTTAAAATTTATCGTGAAAAATGCTATCATAGTTTAAATATGATAAATGTAGTTACTTTAGTTTACTTATGGTACAATTTAAAAAATTGTAATTTTTTAATTGTTGTGAATTGTTAAAATTGTTTTATTTGATATTTTAGAAAAATTGCGTATACGCTAAAAAAGCATCGGGTTTTCGAAACGTACGCGCCACCTGGTGGTGTTTGATAGCATTGTGTAAATTCAATAATTGTCAACAATACATTTAAACCATTCGAACTGTACTTCGTTTTTAAATAAATAAGTAGTTTTTTCAGAGGAAGGCAGCAGTAATACTCAACAAATTTTGTATAATTGCATAGCTAAACCTCGCACGAAATTTGTGTTTCGCGTTGCAGGTAAAAACTAAAAAACTTTAGATTGATATTCGATTTCCATATTGATTAATAAACTCGACGCTTTTATGCTTGTAAATTTACGTTGGTGTTTGTATTTTATCTAACTGATCATTATAAATTATTGTGTTTTTAAGTGTAAATAAAAGTCAAGAACTAAATCGTTGAGTATGTATTTTCTTAATAAACGCATTTAGTAATGCTAAATGCTATTTGAATTTAGACGACTTTTTTAATGAATTTTAATGAATTGAAATGTTTACAATTTTCACACATCATTACTTAAATGTGTGTTTATTGTATCTAATAGGTACAATTTATATTTACAGGGACTGAATGCTTTTTTTTTTCATTCGGATTTCTTCTGTTTATTGGGAAATTGGTTTAAAAAAAAAACAAGAATTCCTTTTGAAGAACACCCAACAACCCAAAAAATCGTGACACGGTTTTTTTCCCGTTATTTTTAACATTTTCCGCCTTTATTCTCAAAAACACTCGTTTGTATTATACGCGTTTGACAGCTGCTTATTAAAAGCTGAATTCTGGTTACTATGATAACAGCTACGTGGTGGCGCTACTAGCGATGCTTCTTTAGCATATAGTTCAGAAATAGTTCGAAAATACACTATATTAAAATGCCAAATCTATTTGGATGTTTTCAGTGGCATAATTTAAATTTTCGCTTCTAAATTAAAGCGAAAACAGTTCCTATTACAGTTTTCTGGAAGTCTATTTTTTTTTTAAGTTTGATACAATCAATTTAGTACAATTAGTATATAACACTACAAAGAAATTTTAAGTCGAGGACAAGTTTGCGCCAGAGCTTGCTACGCGTAGCAAAAGAGTTCGAGACTGGTCAAAACTTACCTCCTGCGTGGCATATAACGTTTTATCTGCTCCCGCAGCTAGGTCTCATGTGATAAAAATACCTTTTTGATCAATTTATTTTGACACTGACAATAAGTAATTTTTTTACATTAAAGGATGTCAAGTAGTCTGCCATGATTTTGTCGTTATCAAAACGTTGTTTTCCCATGGTAGGTAAATAGATCACTTACCTCCCATTGTCAATAGCAACCAGCCTTTTACGCTAAATATAACTTACCTGCTATAAAACAATATAACAATAGCCTAGTTACCATAGTAGGACCAGGTAAATAATAATTAGTTAATAATAATAGATCAACAAAAAATTAAACTTTATTTTTAATAATTTATAAAGAAAAATCTGTTTCATATTAAAATTATAAGGACACATCTAAAACTAAATAAAACTGCGAGTCGCAGAGTCCTAAATCTATTTAAAACCTATTTAAGTGTTAAAACTGAAAAGTTTGTTTATTTGTGTGTAAGAATCGAAATAAAAAATGAGTAAAAATATCATATTTCCCACTTTTCTTCACTTAAAGAACAATCTACTAATTATAGTCGAAAAATAGTTATTTTTGTCATAAGGCTAAGAAATTAGTCTTTTTGTGCTGAGCTCAAAGTACAATTGAGCGAAGCACAAAAAGACACTTCTTAGCCGAATGGCATACAACATTTTATCTTTATAGTAGTGACCGAAGTATTCGATTATCTCCTATAGGAGATAATCGAATTTTTTTATTGCTCCTCACGGTTTTTTTCCAAAATATCCTAGTAAAGAGACTTTACCAGAATGGTCTTTATTATTTTTACAGTCTATAGTAAAGTCTCTTTACTGGGATATTCTGGAAAAAAACCGTTAGGACCAATACAAAAATTCGATAATTACTGACAGCTTACTTCATAATTTTAATAATTGTTAATATAATTATAAGTTTATCGTTTAAAAAATAAAATTGTGCCATAAAGATAAAGTTTTGTATGCCATTCGGCTGAGACTTATCTTTTTGTGCTTCGCTCAATTGTAGGCTTACCCTTCCGCTAAGCACAGCACAAAAAGACTAAACCTAAATTAAAAATGTATTTTCCAAGTTACACAATAAATGCATATAAAACATTGCAGTAATTAAAAAGAAAGAAATTGGTTTACTTTGCATGAAAAAGAAAATTAAATACTGCAAATACTTACCGAGTAAATAACGTGACGAAAGATAACCTTCAAAAGCACACGCTGCTTGTTTGTAACGCGCAAAATAACAATAGCAATACCATTGCCTGCAGCGGCGCCATCTCGTGCCACAGTTATAAACAATTTAGGGTTAGAGTTCTTTTATATGTAATACTCAGTGCCGTAGCTACAATGGTTCCGTGGGTTCGGTGGAACCAGGCCCGCAAGCTCAAGGGGCCCGCGGCCAGCGATTGGGTTAACAATTTTTTTTTCAAATATTGGGATTAATTTAAAAAAATATATTTAAACATTTACAGGGCATTTATTTATAATAATGGCCTAAGGCTTAGTAAATAGTAAAACACCCCCAATATTAATAATAATAATAATAATTTTTGCTTGAATCATGTAAAAGCGAGTCAAAATTAAAACTTAAAAAACTATCAACAACCCGTTGGTCTTCACGCAATGATGCAATAAAGTCCTACGTTTTAGGTATCTTCATGTTCTTAAGGCCTTGTCAAAAATTATTTTAACATCCAATAATAAGGCTGAAATAGACGAATCGAAAGGATTTTAAAGTACATTAGAGGACTTTGAAACAGTGTTTTTGATTATTTTACTATCTAACATTTTAAATCGACAAAATCAGTAGCAAGATATCCAAAAATCTAGTAAACTTTTAAAAAATGTGTTAAATGACATAAGCAAACTTCGGAATGAATTTTTAGATATAAAAAAGAGGCCGATATTACATCAAGTAAATGGGGTATAATTTCAGAACTTTGCCAAAAACGTTTTCGTAAACGTTTTTTGATGAAGTTGCAAATGACTTGACTGCTAAAGATACTTTTAGTACCGCCCTCGGTGGTGTAGTAGTTAGCGCTGCGCTTGCCATATTTGTAAAGAACACTGTGATATTAATTAAGAAATAAATATTTTTGATTTGATTTGATTTTGATTTGCTGCGGACTACAAGCCGAGAGGTCGTGGGTTCGAATCCCACCAGGGGTATGGCTGTTTATTTAAATAGCCACTAACTTCAGTATTTTGGAAACAGAAGTTCTGTTAAATTCTACTGATACAGAAGTATACCAAATGGCGGAAAACATTCGTGAAATATATGAAGATGATATTTTAGACTTCCCTATCAATTAATGGCTTTTCAAAAATGTTTTTCTATGAAACAACAGGGGAAACTGTCAAATGTCACATTTTTAGATTTTATAAACACAATTATAAAGGTTATAAATCGAAATGTATTTCACAGTGAAAGTAAAGGAAATGTTTTAGAGGACTTTACAGTAGAGTCCGTGCCCGAATTTAAGTTATAGTTTATTTTAACGATTGTATGACATTTAAAACTTAAAACTAACTTCAGCCCGTGACTAAAAACCTGTTGCTAACTTCAGCCCGTGACTAAAGCGCCGTAAAGCCACAACTTATAACTGTGTATTTAAAAGGTCACTTAGTGTCATGGAAACATGTACGATAAAGGGCGTTTTAAAGGTGGGAGTAGAAAAAAAAATTAATTAGTACAAAAAAAAACACCTAGAGGCCCGTGGGTATAGCCTGGAACCCGGGCCCGTTGGGTTGTTGCTACGGCGCTGGTAATACTAAACAGTGTATTTTATAACAAAGCTATTTTTATTCAGGCGGTTTGTGACGAAGTAGACATTTAATATAAGGACAAGGTTTGGTCACGATTAAAAAATTATTCACAGACATTTTATCACATTCTTTATTAGTACTGAGGAGCTACTTATTTGTTATTTCATTTTGGTTTTAGAATTCTGTTTGATACAAAACCTATGAAATATATCCAAATTTTCACTATTGCAATATAATGGGGACATGGGGACATGGGGACATTAAAAATATTTTTTTATTTAATTTAATTTTTTAATATTTATGAATCTTGTTCTATATTATTTGTCTTAATTTATTATTTTTTTAATAAGAAATGTTAGGGACAACTGATAAATGGCATAGAGCCTTAATAGTATAATGACCCACCTATATATATAAGTATACTTATTTTTTGTAAAACTTTTTCCAAACCTGTAAGGACAGTATTATTGTAAAAATGTGTTTATTTTCAAGCGGTCTATAACACAGTGCAACAGCAAAAAAAATGATGGGGTTCTGAAAGTGGTTTTCGTTTCTCCCATCCAAAGAATGCCTTTTTGCGTTTACAGAATGTTTAGATTGATTCAGGTTTTTTTTAATATCGATTTTAAGTTTTATTAATTTTGAAACCCGAAAAACCGTTATTTATTAATTTAAACCAAAACCAAAAAAAAAATGATGGGGTTCTGAAAGTGGTTTTCGTTTCTTCTATTCAAAGAATGCCTTTTTGCGTTTACAGAATGTTTAGATTGATTCAGGTTTTTTTTTAATTTCGATTTTAAGTTTTATTAATTTTGGAACCCGAAAAACCGTTATTTATTAATTTAAACCAAACCCAAAAAAAATGATGGGGTTCTGAAAGTGGTTTTCGTTTCTCCCATCCAAAGAATGCCTTTTTGCGTTTACAGAATATTTAGATTGATTCAGGTTTTTTTTTTAATATCGATTTTAAGTTTTATTAATTTTGGAACCCGAAAAACCGTTATTTATAAATTTAAACCAAAACCAAAAAAAATTATGGGGTTCTAAAAATGGTTTTCGTTTCTCCTATCCAAAGAATGCCTTTTTGCGTTTACAGAATGTTTAGATTGTTTCAGGTTTTTTTTTAATATCGATTTTAAGTTTTATTAATTTTGGAACCCTAAAAACCGTTATTTATTAATTTAAACCAAAACCAAAAAAAATTATGGGGTTCTGAAAGTGGTTTTCGTTTCTCCTATCCAAAGAATGCTTTTTTGCGTTTACAGAATGTTTAGATTGATTCAGGTTTTTTTTAATACCAATTTTAATTTTTATTAATTTTGGAACCCGAAAAACCGTTATTTATTAATTTAAACCAAACCCAAAAAAATGATGGGGTTCTGAAAGTGGTTTTCGTTTCTCCTATCCAAAGAATGCCTTTTTGCGTTTACAGAATGTTTAGATTGATTTAGGTTTTTTTTAATATCGATTTTAAGTTTTATTAATTTTGAAACCCGAAAAACCGTTATTTATTAATTTAAACCAAAAAAAATTATGGGGTTCTGAAAGTGGTTTTCGTTTCTCCTATCCAAAGAATGCCTTTTTGCGTTTACAGAATGTTTAGATTGATTTAGGTTTTTTTTAATATCGATTTTAAGTTTTATTAATTTTGAAACCCGAAAAACCGTTATTTATTAATTTAAACCAAAAAAAATTATGGGGTTCTGAAAGTGGTTTTCGTTTCTCCTATCCAAAGAATGCCTTTTTGCGTTTACAGAATGTTTAGATTGATGCAGGTTTTTTTTTAATATCGATTTTAAGTTTAAACCGTTATTTATTAATTTAAACCAATTAACTGGTAGGAAATTGTTGTCATAACAATAAATTAAAAAGAAATAATAAAAAATAAAACAATAATTAAAAATGGGTGTAAACATGTCACTAAAAGTACATTTGCTCCATACACATCTTGACCTGTTCAAAAATCAGCTGTCCACCGAATCAGAAGAGCATCAAACAATAATGGAAATGGAAAATCGTTAAAGAGGAAAGAGGTTTGATTCGATGTTGGCAGATTTTTGTTGGCCTATGGCAATGGAAATTTTGGCATAAAATTATAAATAAAATTTGTTATTTACCTAGGCTATAAAAAACCCTTCGAACCAATTAAAAAACTCAATAACTGTCAGATCTACCTAACCGCACTTCCTACTTTTAATAATTAATATTATAATTGAATCGATGAGATTAAAAACTGTACAAGTCCAAAAGTTAAAATTTTTACAAAATTTTTCAAAAAATCAGTTTTATGGTTCTAAATGCATTTTTGTGACAATAATTTAACTATTTTATAAAATATAATATTCATATTGACTGTTCTTTTTCTCACCGATTTAATTGTCCCTTATATGTATCGTTTAAAAAATGTATGTATTATAATTTAGTTAAAAACAAAGTATATTCCACGATGTGGATTTCTGGCAATAAAACAAAAAATTAATTTAATTTAAAAAATAGCTTTACAATAAACTTTAGCATAAAACGTGGGATGTTTTGACCATCAATTCCCACCTTTAATTTAACAAAAGCCACCGCAAAAACATTGTAAATTCGTAAATCCTCATATGGGTTTCGACGTTTTAAACAATAATATTTCATTCAACGCGTCAAGTCAGAACTGATGGTATCATCGAAACGCGGTGTTTTATTTAAGCGTTTATCAGATTTATTCCGTTTTTGCGAAACGATCCGCAGTGAAAATAAACAGCTTTTGGCAAGGCAAACAGCACATGTTTTTGATAAAATGATTTCGGTGTATTAAGAAATGTTACCATTTTCTCATGTCGCTCGTTTCGGCGAAATTAATTTATAATGCTTGATACAAATATTAAACTTTTGATAAAATTTTAAATTTATGTCAATGACGCATACAAATGTTATAGAAAAAAGTTAATAAATAAAAACGTTTTTTGAATAATACTGTGTTATATGTCTACAAAAATTGCCGAAAACCTGATGTGATGAATCAATTTTAAATTTAAATTTAAATTTAACACGTAGGTACAGGGTGTCCCGCTTAAAGTCGACCCCCCATTATTTTCCTTATTCTCAGAATATTTTTGTCAAACAAACACCCTTCTTGATTAGTTTTTTTTAATATTTATATATTGTTGAATGGTTTAAATTTTAAATAATTTTAATTTATAGAGGACTGTTCAAAACTATTTTTTTAATGGAATGCCCTATATATTTTTTAGTTCGATAGATTGTTTCAAGGTAAATTTAAAAATATACGAGTATAACACTTATATATTTTCTTTACAAATAACAATTGTATGACACATAATAAGCTCAAAAACACTGAGATTACTATAAGATAAGAATTAAACAAGAAGCAAGCCATGATTCTCAATTTACACAAGTGTATTTGCATGCTGTCAAATTTACAAATTTAAAAAATGCGTTGTTCGTTAGGAGGAAGGTGTAATATTTTAGAAGTTTTCTATCAATCTGCCAGTCGCTTGTTTATTAAAAAGTATCCGCAAAGACCCGTGTCTCGAAAACAACATTTAAAAACATAAATGGAAAATAAGGAAGAGATAAAAAAAAATTGCCAATCAAGAATCGCTTTTGCATAAAAACATCTAGAAGTTTTACTACAGTTTAAAGCAAATTCACACACTCTGCTGCAGTCGCATTGGAATTATCGAAAACAATAGTAGCAAACATTTTACAGAAAAATAGTCGCATACCATTTAAGATCCTTCCTATTCAACAATTATATCCCAGATATAGAGAAAATAGGATTAATTTTTGCAGGGCCATATTAGAAATAAACAATTTGGACAATATTTTCTTGAGAAATATGATGCGGACAGATAAATCCTCTTTCTCGACCTCTGGATCTTTAAACAGACATAATCTCCATTTGTGGGCAAAATAGAATCCTAAGGCAAATAAAGAAGCAAGGCCGTCAAACTATGAATGTATGCATACATTCATAGTTTTATATAAATAAGAATTCTTTAAATTATGTATTTCGAACGAATAACTGGAGATGGTTTTTGTTTTGAATATTTTGATTGTAAATCTTTTCTTTTAGAGTTCCCTAAAAAATGATTAATCAGGCGGATTAAGATCCGGGCTCCGGGCTAGCCATAAAATAATTCCATTTCTCCCGAGCCAAGTATATCTGTCATTTAAGAAATACAGAACCTCCCTTGTGTTATGTGGTGGAGCACCGTCCTGCTGCCAATTTAAACAATTTTTTTTTGGTTAAGGGGTAGGTTTTCAATAAATTGCTGAATTTCACCATGTATACATGGTATAGCAATTCTAAATACCTTTGTTCCGTGAAAGCACCCTCAATAAAAATTGGTCCAATTACTTCCGTAAAATTTTACACCATGGTGTAAAATAATGGGGAGTCCATAGAAAACGTTTTATAATATAATAATTTGTTATTTTACCATTATAGCTTGTTTTTTATTCAAGTGAGAGTAGCCTAAAAATTATGGCTTGCTTATTGTTTAATTCTTCTCTATAGTATACTAGTAAGCGTAGTGTTTTTGAGTTTATTAAGTCTCATATAATTGTTATTTAAGAAGAAAATATATATTTTTGAATTCTATCGAAAAAAAAAATATATATATATATATATATATATATATATATAACCATCTATCGAAAAATATATAGGGCATTCCATGAACAGCCCCGAATAAATTAAAATTATTTAAAATTTGATCTTATTAAAAAAATATATTATAAAATAATCAAGAATAAGGAAAATATTGGGGAGTCAACTTTAAGCATAAAACCCTGTACAATAGGGTGAGCCAAAAAAACTAACCTATCGGATTTATGGGTTAAAATGAACCTATATACCGAGCAAAAAATTTCCCTGCAAGGCAAAATTTTTTGCTCAATTTTAAAAGGTGTCGGTGAGCATTCTAAGTTTTCCATTGAAATAACACGTAAAATAATCTTTTTTCATTAAAAAGACTATAACTTTTGAACCGTTTGAGATAAAACTGCAGTTTGTAGTGATTTTTTACACTTTTCAAAGCTTTCAAACATACGAATTTTTGAATTAAAAAAAATAATCCTGGTATAGATTCTTTGGAAAAATTTATGCTCTACAAGAATCCGCGACGTAAAAATTTTTATCTGAAACGCTTCAAAAGTTATAGTCTTTTTAATGAAAAAAGATTTTTTTACGTGTTATTTCAATGGAAAACTTAGAATGCTCACCGACACCTTTTAAAATTGAGCAAAAAATTTTGCCTTGCAGGGAAATTTTTTTCTCGGTATATAGGTTGATTTTAACCCATAAATCCGATAGGTTAGTTTTTTTGGCTCACCCTACTGTACAAGACCTTCGAACAAATATAGCTTGGTTTCTCTTTCATTTATATTAAATATATAAATTTTATACTTAATTTATAATTATTGGGTATACTTTTTGAAGGACAAACATTTTTAAATTCTGGATCTAAAGGCTAAACTTACTTTTTATATAAAAATATCACAATTTCATACATGACATTTTAAAACCAAAACCAAAGCTGTAGCGTCCCTTTTACACTATAATTCAGCCTATTAGTGCGCTCTTGTGCTGTAAATTATTCACACTCGACCTTTCCTTTGCCAAAACAAACGGGATGACAAGTATTCATTATTAAATTTGTTACCTTTGGAATTGGAATCACTTTGATTAAATTTGTTAGTTTGACTTTGTTCGAAATACACGTCCAAAAAATTTAAAATGTTTTTTGTTATTGACTATATCTGAAAAAGCAAATACAAATCCTTTAAATTAAATTAAAAGTGTTTGACTATTTAAAAACTTTTTCCTAAATTATATAAAATATTTTATATAGTCATGTATAATTTTCCAAACCATCTTTATTCAATTTTGTAAATATTTTTAAATTATTTTTTTATAAAAGAAATGTTTTTTATTTAATCCCGGCGCATTCACCATTTTTCAGAAATTATACAATTGCATTAATTAATTAATCTGATGCGACAGCGGTAAGACGTCCGGTGGCTGTTTACCTCTCACCTTAATAATCAAGATCGTTTTTATTTGCCACTGAACCAGTTTGTCGAAATTTTGCTACTTATTCTAGGATGTAACCATGATCTACGTGTCTATTTGCATGCCTCTCAATAAACAAAGTAATAATTTCCAGTATTTTAATAGAATAAAGCATATTATATTGAATTTGAAGATAATAAAACTACACAAATAAGGAATTATTTACATCAACTACTTTGGTACTCTGGTACTAGTTTAACTCAAATTTAGTACTTTTTTACATAATCTTTTCATTTCTGTGAAATTTTACTATATTTTATACGATTTTATAAAATATTATTATACAATGAAAAATTTTCCTTCAGCTGTAGCTAATGACGTAGAAATTCTTTTAACAATTATTTTTACGAAAAAATAAAATTTGTAGTTACGCATGCGCACTAAAGTATGATTTAATACTAAGACCACAGAAGGCAGAAGTCGCATTTCACAGATTTCGTGTGGCAAAGTTGAAGTTTGAAGTAAGTCAATCACCCATCGACTGTGGCATCTTTTATAATATTATATTATAATAGTATATAGTATATAGTATTATATAGTATATTATATTATAATAGTATAGATATTATGTATCAAGTTTTATAAACCCCATTTTAGTTACGAGTTTTATTAGGCACGATCGAAGCTTAGTTGCATACTAAGTATACTTTATCTACGACGAACATAAAGAAGAATTTAAAGCCAATTATATTTGTTAAACATTTGACATATGTCAAATGTCAACGGAGTTAACCTCACTTTTCTCTTATATATATAATATTTATATAATAAAGCTAATTTCAGCCCGTGACTAAAATGCCCAAAAGCCACTACTTATTGCCAACTTCAGCCCGTGACAAAAGCGCTATAAAGTCACAGTTCGTCAATGTAGAAGAAGATAAATACATTTAACTTATTTGAAAAGGATAATTGGTGTAGCGGAAATGTCTGCATCTCATACTCAAGACAACGTATGCGAATTACGAATTTTATTTTGTCATAAAAATACTTGTTAAAAGAATTTCTACGTCATTAGCTGTACTGAAGAAAATTTTTGTAGAATTTCACAGAAATAAAAGGATTATTTAAAAAAGTAACCGTACGGTACGTACTGAGTCAAACCACGTCAAGTGGGACCAGAAAATTTCACGAAATCACCGATTTTGAAAATAATCACATTATTGTGTAGTAGGCATGACTCATATGTCACAGTAAAAAAATTGTTTTAAAATTCGTTTTTTTGGTAATGTTATTAAGGTTGACAATTTTGTCAAACTTTAGAGCACGGTAAAATTGAAAAAATAGAATCTCTGGGACCACTCTGTATAATTGAATTAAATTTTACACACTATTGTAGAAATGTTTAGAGTATATAATGATCATTTAATTAAGGTTAATTTGTTTAAATAAAAGAATTTTGCATACATTTATTATAAACAATTGAAATTTTGTATGTGATCTTCACGCTGAAAAAAAATTAATCTTGTGTCATATTATGCGGCAAACGTTTCCGTTTAATAAGATGTTCTCAAAAATTTGCCTTTCATATGTCATTCTGGAGATATTAATTTTTTTGTCCCGCTGTGCGCTTGATCAGTACGCGGCGCGCTTCGCTGCTAGCTCGTCCGCTCGAACGGTTTAACTGTGTGCCTGAACGAAGTTTAAGTCACATAAAAATGCCGCCAAAAACTGATTGTAGTTTCTTGTTCGGGACCCTTTGTTGACTTAAAAATGATATTTACCAAAGTTCTAGCTGCTCCCCTTTTCGAAATTGTTCGAAAATTCATGATTTTTTTTTAAATTTTTGTTTATCTTTTTGACAGAGTACACATTTGCACACGGATTTTTATAAAATTGGAGTATATTATTTAGGAGACTATTAGAGAATATTTTTTAATACTGTTCACATCATTTGATATATACAGGGTTAGCCAAAAATCACTTATTTTTAATAATGCAAAAGCGTAAATTCATGATTTTAGCATAACACGCGAAAAATATTTATTCCCAATTTTTTTTAGATATTTCTAGGTCTATCAGGTTACAAAATGGCATTATTATTAACCTTTTACAAGAAAACTAGATTTGTAATAATATATATATATATAATAATAATTTAGGCTTTTGAGTAGTTTTCAATTTTGAACGAAAAATTGGTTGAAGTTAAAAAATATATTTACCAAAATTCTAACTGTTTTTTTTTTAATTTCTAAAAAATTCAATTTGTTTATCGCAAAGTCTACCTTTGCCAGAGTACACATTTGTACACCGATATTGTAAACGAGAGAAACTGTTTTTATATATATGCTTAGATTTATACAGGGTTAGACAAAAATCACTTTTTTATATAGTAAAAAGCATAATGCATAAAAAAGATTTTTCAAAAAATTTCGAAAAGAGGAGCAGCTAGGATTTTGGTAAATATCATTTTTAAGTCACCAAAGGGTCCCGAACAAGAAACTGAGGAATTTTTATGTGACTTAAACTTCGTTCAGGCACACCGTGTGCTGACGAGCTAGCAGCGAAGCGCGCCGCGTACTGATCAAGCGCACAGCGGGACAAAAAAATTAATATCTCCGGAATGACATATGAAAGGCAAATTTTTGAGTACATCTTATTAAACGGAAACGTTTGCCGCATATTATGACACAAGATTCATTTTTTTTCAGCGTGAAGATCACATACAAAATTTCAATTGTTTATAATAAATGTATGCAAAATTCTTTTATTTAAACAAATTAACCTTAATTAAATGATCATTATATACTCTAAACATTTCTACAATAGTATGTAAAATTTAATTCAATTATACAGAGTGGTCCCAGAGATTCTATTTTTTCAATTTTAGCGTGCTCTAAAGTTTGACAAAATTGTCAACCTTAATAACATTACCAAAAAAACGAATTTTAAAACAATTTTTTTACTGTGACATATGAGTCATGCCTACTACACAATAATGTGATTATTTTCAAAATCGGTGATTTCGTGAAATTTTCTGGTCCCACTTGACGTGGTTTGACTCTACTATTATTGAGTAAAACTAGTACCAGATTCGTTTGATGTAATACAAAAAATTAAATTTATCGGAATCTCTTGTCAATAATTTTCACTTATCTCTTTTCAATATATTTTTTTTTAATAATACAATAAAATCACATATTTCAAAAATAAACAATTCATTTTCATAAAAATAATTATAATTTTACAGTCAAAGTAAAAAAACTAAAAAATTACTTTAACTTTAACCTTTAATAACTTTTTTCTACTCCCACCTTTAAAACGCCTTTTATCGTACATGTTTCCATGACACTAAGTAACCTTTTAAATACACATTGACAAGTTGTGGCTTTATGGCGCTTTAGTCACGGGCTGAAGTTAGTTTTAAGTTAGTTGACACTTGTCAAATGTCATACAATCGTTAAAATAAAGTGCCTTTCTTGTAAAATAATACGAAATGTGAAAATTATTTTATTATCTCAATACAAAAATACAAAAGTATTAAATAGTTTCTCAACGCCAATATTTGAAAAGTTTATATGAACATTGTACTAACCTTTTAATTTCGCTGGCAGTAAACTATAACTTAAATTCGGGCACGGACTCCACTGTAAAGTGCTCATAAAACATTTTCTTTACTTTCAGTGTGAAAAACTGTCAATTTTCAAGAAATACATTTCGATTTATAACCTTCATTATCTGTGTTTATAAAATATAAAAATTTTGACATTTGACGGTGGCACATAGATGGCGCTCAAATTTTTGATTTAAATCATTTTAAGATAATAATAAGTATTTGTCGTAGAAAAAGTATAGTATGCACCTCGTTTATAAACTTTTCTATACGCTCGCTCGTGCCTAAATTAAAGTCGTGTATAAAATGGCGTTCATCAAACTTGATATATAATATACTATTAAATCAGTGAATTTATGAAAAAATCATAGGAATGCTTTTTTGTACATGTACAAAAAAGCATTCCTATGATTGATGATAACGCTGCAGCGTTAAATTTCCTATAAAAATATGCGTCTCTTATTGCTGTATATTTACTTGCTCGGCAGAAAAAAATTAAATGTAAAACTTGCCGAAACCCCATGTTATTTAAATGGAAAATGTATCGTCTTTGTGGCCCGGTTTAATATTAATATTTTTTTATAATTTTTTTAATATTTTTTTTAGGTCATACACTTAACTTAAAATTTAGGGGGAGCTGCGAACAAAATAAACAAGTTAAATAACGGACGCCCTAATATACTTATACCTTTATTAATACTTATTTTGTCAGAATGTGTTTGGTAATATGTATATACCTATTACAAACACATTCTGACAAGATAAGTACTAGTAAAGGCAGTTCTAAAGCAAGCAATAGTTACTAATTAAGTGAGCAATTATTTTTTCTAATAGTTGGATCGAAGGGTGTTAAAATACCGCGCACAACCCATTTCCTTAAATTACAGCGAGCTTTGTTTTCAGGGCCCCGTTCACAAATCTTCCAAAAGCAATTTCACCAGAAATAGTTACGTTTTTTCGTTCGGGCCATAAAGATTCATTACTGCAAGCTGCCAGGCTCTAATATGGCCCGAAATTTCGCCGCCAGGTACTCCTACACTATCGTGCAGAGCCGACTTTGCCCAACATCAAGCCCTAGGTACAACTTTTTAATTTGATGTTCTTTAAATTGAAACATTACTTTCCAACATTTTTATTAAATGCTTTACAGTTTTCTTTAAAAATACATAATCAATAACAGTTACTGTGCTGCATGCAATTTTGTTTCATTTTAAAATATTTTTATATTTGAAGTTCAAATTTTGAACAAGCACAAGATCGTATTAGATACCATATTTTAATACAAATATTGTATTTAAATATACGCCGAGTCAAAGGAACTGCTTTTAACCGATCAGAATTTGGTGGGGGTGTCTAATTTGTTTTAAAAAATATTTTATTGAATAAATTGTTATTGTATGCTGCTTAAGGTGGCTCGAAAAAATTTTTTTTTTAATTAATTGTTCAAAAACATCAAAATTGATTTACCTAAAAATTTTGAGCTAAAACTTGGAGACACTTATTTTGTGTACAAAAATTTGCAGTGGGGGGCAGAAAAAGTAGACAATTTTTTTCTCAACCGACCATTTTATTAATCAAGCTAATTTTAAGAGACTTTTTAAAATATGATTGACTAGCAAATTGTCATAGAAGACTACATGTTTTCATGACACAAAGTGACCTTTTAAATACACATTGACAAGTTATGGCATCATGGAGTTTTAGTCACAGGCTGAAGTTAGTTCAAATGTCAAAATTAAATTAAAATTATTTTATTATCTCAATACAAAAATACAAAAGTATTAAATGGTATCTCAAAGCCAATATTTAAAAACTTTATCTAAACATTGTACTGACCTTTTAATTTTGCAGGCACTAAACTAGATTGAACTCAATTTCGGGTGGAGACTCTACTGTGGAGTGCCCATAAAACACTGTGAAAAACTGTTGTTATTCCATTTTCAAGGAATACATTTCGATTTACACATACAAATTTGTTATTTTTGAATGGTTGTCTTACACTTTTCTAGACACTCATTTAATCAACTCTTTTGCAGCAAGCCTGCCTAAATGAAATACTTGAGTTAAATTGCGTTTATAAAACTTGATTGATAATAATATAATATAATAAAAACTTGATTGATAATAATATTATAATAATAGCATATTATGCTATTATCTTTAAGCAGTCTATAATATAAACTTTATTATTATCAAGTTGATAATATCAACAATCACTACTAAAGTGATAATTATCGCCTTGGACGTAAAAATAATTTGGACCAATCAGTTAAAAATTTTTACTTACTATTCTGTGCTTGGACCAATAAAAAAATTAAATAACTGTCAGATCTACCTAACCTTACTTTATACTTTTAATAATTATTACTATAACTGTATGTTTTAAGTATAAATTAATAAACAAAATGTACCTTCAAGATAAAATGTTGAAGGCCATTCGGATGAGAAGTATATTATCGTGTGACAAAATTACTATTAATCCATAATAAAGCGACAATAAATAGGTTATGAATTATGAAATGCATAAATGTTATTTTGCAAAGAGCAGTAAAAGTTGTATGTAGGTACAAATTAAATAAAAGTTTTGCAATTGTTACATAAGTAATTAAACAAATTTGGCGATTATTATGCCAAAAATGTGTATTATAAAACGTATTGGCTTAGGTACTGTATAAAAGAACGTGTTTATAAAAAAATACTATATTTAAATTTATATTACACACAGACCGGCTGAAGCCGACACTGCCTATCTTTCCTGATACCGTCGCGGCTGCTGCGGATACAGTAGCCCCATCTATGAACACCCTTGCGGGTTATTTAGTGGGCTGTTTTCCTAGGCTCGGTTCGTCGTATTTTTGCCAATTAGATAACAAGGTCATAAAAACCCGGGTTAAAATGGAATTAAACCAGAGACAGATTTATCTTTACGTATTTTTTTGCCAAGTTGCTAATCAAATTTTGCACAGATATCTATATATATATATATATATATATATATATTTTTTGCATACTTGTGTTTTTTGGGTATAATTTCGTGGCATTTTACACGGCTTTGTGAATGTGAATTAAATTTTCAAAATGTAGGTATATACATTTTTAGGAAAATATACTTTTCTAAATTTACCAAATTATTTAAAAGTTTTCATGAAGAATTTTTAATTTCTAATCCTGAATCTAAAAAAATATTTTTTGATTATTTAAAAAGTTATTTAATAACTAAAAAAAAAAATATTTATTTTTTTAATAGTTTAACATTTTAGTATTTTTTAATATCTTTAATAATTTTAATTTCTTGTTAATTTTAAATATATTCGTTTAATAATCTTTGGTATGCCTATTTGGCATATTTTAAATTAGTTTTTAAGATTTTATAAACATTTTTTATTAAATTTTGATAATATTAATTTTTTCAGGGACTTTTTAATAATAATTTTAATTTCTTGTTAATTTTAAATATATTCGTTTAATAATCTTTGGTATGCCTATTTGGCATATTTTAAATTAGTTTTTAAGATTTTATAAACATTTTTTATTAAATTTTGATAATATTAATTTTTTCAGGGACTTTTTATTTAATTTCCTGCCCTTTTAAAATGTGTATTCTCAATAAAAAAAGTGGCTTATGCTCTTTTTAATTTACCGAGGTATTTGTTTATAAGATTCTTATTTTTTTAAAACCAAAATCCCACACTTTAAAACTTGGAGCATACAAATACATTGATAAACTTTAAGGCATATTATGTATATGGAAAGTGTCGGAATGTAAAAAATAAAGACATTTTATATAATTGTAGGTAAATAAGTTTTTATATATAAATTATAATAAAGTGAATTGGTGTGTTTATTTAGTCGACTTATATTTGGCAGATGTTCCTAATGGGTGGCAATTTGTTAAAATGCTTCGTTAAAAGTAAAAGGAATAAAATTTTAATTAATTAAAGAAGGTGGTGTTATCGAAATGGTGTACGTGTAAAATTGAGTCGGGCAAACCGTTTCTATTAGTTAATTAAGAACAAATTCAAATAAAGTAAAACCATAAGTTTGTGTTTATATATCCGGGAAAGGTAAATAAAGTGTTTTCTTTCTTGCATTTCCACCATCGCCTGGCAATTATGGAATTACTCCGGCTCAATAAAATATTTAACTTTGTTAAGAAAGCGAATTGCATGAGAAAACGTAATGAACACTAGAAAATGGCCATGAAATAGTATTTATTCTTTCATGAGTCCGTTTCTTGTACTTTTACTGCTGCTTTGCAGTTACAATAAAATTGTTCCCTCCACTTTGAACAAAGAAACACAAATTAAATCTTTATTAATTTTACCCAAACTACCGCGATCGGTTTCTTCCCCTTTCATTTCAACCCCAGTACACCCAACGCCCACTTACGCTTTTATGTGTCTTGCACTTACCCAATTTTATTCTCGTCCAATAAATTTATTCCATTTTATTTCATTGCCCATTTGCTTTCACATAAACTCAATTTCTCCACTTAGCCACCCTTAAATTAAATCACTTTAATTTATTTAATTAATTCTATAAATAGTTAATATTAGGTAAACAATATTATTAACTAAATTATTATTAACTAAAAACCTGATTTTTAGGCACTAAATTTCCTTAAAAATTAAGAAATTAAATAAAATAGAAGTTTGCCGGGACCCATTTAAAATAGAAGGTTCCATTGCAGGGCCCCCATTGCATAAGCATGTAAGCATTTTTATATGTATATACCTTTATAGCATCAAATAGCAGGCTTAAAAATATTCATTTAAATTAACAAAACAATAAACTATAAACGAGAAGAATTGAATATAATGATAAATATATATATACCTATAGGTAATATTAATATTACACTCTTAGAAAAGACCTGGTATTTGTAACTAACTTATTATCGTTGGGGTAAAACTGTTGCAGAAAATAAAATTTTTTGTTTTTTGTAATCAGTACCTTTATATGTGTAACTGCTTGCATCATTACCTGAAAAGATTTAGTTTTGTTGTTGAGTATTATTTACTGCAAAAAGGCGATTAAGTTATTTTAACTGAAACTTTGTGTTGGCTAGAAGTATTGACAACATTATCTCAAAAAAATAATTTCGGCGGTAAAATGTTTTTGTTGGACCAAATATTTAAGTAACATTCACAACTGACTGAAATTAGTCCGTGGAACTAACGGTTCCGTTGTATAAACTATGCGTCACTTTTCACACAGCTAAGACACCAGCGCGCTGCAGCGGTGTGAAACAAAGTGTCAGTTGGGGATGTTATCTCTGTAGGTTAATGCAACTGCATTTCGCGCGCGATTTGTCCAGCCCGCACTCTTAGAAAAGACCTGGTATTTGTAACTAACTTATTATCGTTGGGGTAAAACTGTTGCAGAAAATAAAATTTTTTGTTTTTTGTAATCAGTACCTTTATATGTGTAACTACTTGCATCATTACCTGAAAAGATTTAGTTTTGTTGTTGAGTATTATTTACTGCAAAAAGGCGATTAAGTTATTTTAACAGAAACTTTGTGTTGGCTAGAAGTATTGACAACATTATCTCAAAAAAATCATTTCAGCTGTAAAATGTTCTTGTTGGACCAAATATTTAAGTAACATTCTCAACTGACTGAAATTAGTCCGTGGAACTAACGGTTCGGTTGAATAAACTATGCGTCACTTTTCACACAGCTAAGACACCAGCGGTGTGAAACAAAGTGTCAGTTGGGGATGTTGTCTCTGTAGGTTAATGCAACTGCAAACTGTGCATTTCGCGCGCGATTTGTCCAGCCCGGCGCGTGCTTTACTTTTAACCTGTAAACAAACGGTGTTGCACGGCGTCCAGACTTCGGTGGTGTTTGTTCTTCTGTATTTGTGTATCAGCTCGTGTGTAGTGTATATTTTAGGTAAGAAACTAGTTTATTACAATTAGTCATTTGCCCCTGTAAATGTGGCGACATACTTTTTAACTATTCATATATATAAGAATATTTTCTTATGTGTTGGTTACTTATAGATTTCTCGAACAAATAATATGGATGAGCGGACTGAAGTAGCAGATTTATTAGGAACATGGGGTTTGCCTGAATTGGTTCCAGTTTTTAAAGGTTAGGTATTATTATTGCACTCCTTTAATTACACTATTGTAGTTTTGGGGTCCGAAAAAAAATCCAAAAATGTGAAAATGCCATTCCGACTGAAAATGGCCTCCTGAATCCAATGGTGCCCACCAAAAGTCTCCATGACGTCGGAATTTTTTGTTTTGTTACATCTCAAGTCGCATTTTTGGTATAGGGCCTATACTATAGGCACTCACACTCAAAATTTATCGAATGCTTACCCCTGTTATCATGCAAGTATGTTACGTTGTAGAATCATTGTTAAGTTGTTAAACAAAGGCTTGCACTTCACTTAAACATCACGGTTTACTGAAGAAGTATAGTCAACTTTCATCTTAGTGTACCTATATGTGTATATTTACCAAAGAATCCTTTTTGTTTTATTGTTAAAATATTTATAAATGTTTTCTTAGAGTAATTATTAATTTTTGTTATAATGTTTAAACCAAAATTTGGTGTTTTCAGTTAGGTATATTGTTATTTTTTAATTTATAATAAATATTTATAAAACGAACGGGCATGAATTTCCTTTCTCTATTTTTTATAATATTTACACAAAAAGTGTTATATTTACTAAGCAGGTATGTATACATGTATACTGTGGAATAATATCAATTTGTTGTTGCTACTAATGCAAGCATTTAATATTAAATATAACTTAGTTACAGTACAAAACAAATTTATATTATATCAACTATTAAATTCTTTAAATGTACCTTTTTTCATGTAATTTCAATTAAAAAATAAATTCCTGCATGATACAATGTTTGTTGCGATAAATAGCAAGTGCAGTTGTTACAACTTAGACGCTGCTAAAATGACAGACTAATGTGATTGCATTAAATATCAATTATTTGTATGAAAAAAAAAATAATTTCGATGCACTTAAACTTGTTGGTTGGAGCTACCAATATTGGCTGTTCCGACAACAAACTGTAAAAACAAATTTGTATTAGTTTCCACAACATATTTTTTTGTTGTGCCTATTTTCACTAATAAAATTGGTTCTGGGAACTAAATTTTCATTGCAAATACCAGGTCTTTTCTAAGAGTGCGGCGCGTGCTTTACTTTTAACCTGTAAACAAACGGTGTTGCACGGCGTCCAGACTTCGGTGGTGTTTGTTCTTTTGTATTTGTGTATCAGCTCGTGTGTAGTGTATATTTTAGGTAAGAAACTAGTTTATTACAATTAGTCATTTGCCCCTGTAAATTCAGTGGCGACATACTTTTTAACTATTCATATATATAAGAATATATTCTTATGTGTTGGTTACTTAGGTATAGATATCTCGAACAAATAATATGGATGAGCGGACTGAAGTAGCAGATTTATTAGGAACATAGGGTTTACCTGAATTGGTTCCAGTTTTTAATGGTTAGGTATTATTATTGCACTCCTTTAATTACACTATTGTAGTTTTGGGGTCCGACAAAAAATCCAAAAATGTGAAAATGCCATTCCGACTGAAAATGGCCTCCTGAATCCAATGGTGCCCACCAAAAGTCTCCATCACGTCGGAATTTCGAGATTTTTTTTGTTTTGTTTTGTTAAAGCTCAAGTCGCATTTTTGGTATAGGGCCTATACTATAGGCACTCACACTCAAAATTTATGGAATGCTTACCCCTGTTATCATGCAAGTATGTTACGTTGTACCTAAGAATCATTGTTAAGTTGTTAAACAAAGGCTTGCACTTTACGTAAACATCACGGTTTACTGAAGAAGTATAGTCAAATTTCATCTTAATGTACCTATCTGTGTATATTTACCAAAGAATCGTTTTTGTTTTATTGTTAAAATATTTATAAATGTTTTCTTAAAGTAATTATTAATTTTTGATATAATGTTTAAACCAAAATTTGGTGTTTTCAGTTATATTGTTATTTTTTAATTTATAATAAATATTTATAAAACGAACGGGAATGAATTTCCTTTCTCTATTTTTTATAATATTTACACAAAAAGTGTATATATTTACTAAGCAGGTATGTACTGTGGAATAATACCAATTTGTTGTTGCTACTAATGCAAGCATTTAATATTAAATATAACCTAGTTACAGTACAAAACAAATTTATATTATATCAACTATTAAATTCTTTAAATGTACCTTTTTTCATGTAATTTCAATTAAAAAATAAATTCCTGCATGATACAATGTTTGTTGCGATAAATAGCAAGTGCAGTTATTACAACTTAGACGCTGCTAAAATGACAGACTAATGTGATTGCATTAAATATCAATTATTTGTATGAAAAAAAAACTAATTTCGATGCACTTAAACTTGTTGGTTGGAGCTACCAATATTGGCTGTTCCGACAACAAACTGTAAAAACAAATTTGTATTAGTTCCCAAAACATATTTTTTTGTTGTGCCTATTTTCACTAATAAAATTGGTTCTGGGAACTAAATTTTCATTGCAAATACCAGGTCTTTTCTAAGAGTGTATATATGATACATGATTTAAGGGTTAAGATTTTAATAATTGAGAAAGGGATGGGCAAAAGTAACCAGTTATTGCAAAAACCGGTTATTTTGAAACTACGATTTAACCGGTTAATCGTTTATTAGATTTAACCGCCGACAAAGGTTATTTTGTGGGTCACTGTACCTTCTTGTCTCATAAGTATCAAATAAATAAAATTTTCGAAAAACAGGAGGTTTATTTTGGCAATGTTGGCAATGCCCTAAAGTTGGCTGCCTTGCGCCGCGGCGCGCCGCTTATATTTATATGTATCGCAAGAAGACTAGAGAGAGGAGGACAAACTTCCTATGTTTGACGTGTATTTTTTTGAGCGCACAATCCCAATCTAATTAGTACCAATCAAAATTAAGTATTATGGATGACGTTTTCCATGTTTTTAAAATTAGATCGTCCGTAAAGCACCAAGAAACTTCATCATTGCAGACGCTTTTTTCCTCACCCCCTCCATATCAGTTTGAACTCTAGTATTCGTGCTTGTGAGCCAATCCGGAAGTCTGTGGTCAAAACATGAAATTTATTTTTTTATAACAGGCGGTTATGTAGCGCCGGTTAACCTTATAACCGGTTATTTAAAGGTAGGTTAACTTAACAGGTTAATTTTATTTTTTAATTAACCCGTTCACCGATAACCGGTTTTTTCATAACTGCTTCTTTATTGGTGGCAAAAAGCCTTAATGGTCTCGGTTTCAATGTACCATTTTGACCAGAAACAAGCCATTCACCCAAAGACATGTGAATTTTCCAATCTGGAATCATCCACTAATTCTCGTGTACAAATCACAAAATACCTCGCTAAAAGGTCAAAGCTTGCCATATTGTCCAAAGATACAGAAATATTTCTATTCCCGGAAATAGAATTTTGTCCCTCCTGGGTCAAATCAGTTATTTTTTACACTTTTTCATCGAGCAATACACACAAAAGACAAAATCGAACTGCTTTCATAACTGCGCATCACTAATTGAGGCAAGATTGTCTGTGTTCAGGGGCAATGGCCTTTAGCTTACTTAAAAGTTATTTGGCCAGCTCATTATGTTATTAAATTTTTAACATGATTAAATGTCAAAATATAGAAAATTTCAGTGTTTAGATTGAAGAAGAAAAAGAAACAAGTGGTTGAGTGTAAATAAATAAATTTTGACTTAAAATTAAAAAAAAGACTTTCAAGAATATTTCGAAAACTAATTCAATCGATACAGGTCCTGCTAATTTGTCTGTTGAAAATCTTCCAAAAATAAAGCAAAAACACGAGTCAGTAGAAGCTCCGATATATTATGTTAAAGTCACCTGAAAATAAACTTAAAAAATAAAAAAAAAAATTCAACAAAAAAAATCCATTAATAAAATATTATAAATAAATATTTTGTACAATATTTATATAAATGGGTATTTTTAAAAATATTTATATATTTATATAAATAGGTATTTTGAAAAATATTTATATACCTTACTATTTATTTATTTGGGAACTGACAAACTTGTCGCTTTGAGGTTATCTTTCGTTTAGTTTTATAACACATTTCTTTAATACTTTAATAGTCCGAACTATGATCTCTATTGAAAACTTAGCCCAATTTTTGAGTCAAAGGAAGCGAAAAGTGAATAAGGAAATTTTAATCTGTCCAATTTTTTAAGAAAATTATAATTTAGTACCTACCTAAAACATTTTTATTACAAGCCATTCTTTTTCTTAATTATTCAGTAAAAATTACCCAAAAGTTGTGCGGAAAGTTGCGCTCGGCATCCATTTCGTTTTACGAGACAAGCTAGTAGAAGTAATGAAGGATCTTCGGCAGGATGTTTTATATTCCGTGCATCATCATAATTCACGAGATGATCAAAGTTCCGTATCCTTAAGATAAGATTATCAACCCTGCACAGGTTGAATATAATTCACATTGTCAACACGCCTTAAATTTGATGAGTTTTGTTACAATACCGTAGGAAACCGACTTCGGAATACGAGATGAGTACCACATCGATCTCCGCGAATTTACTCATCCACACACATCATTTTTTCCTTAATTTTTTTTTACTTTATTAGTAAAAGGTTTTTGAAATAAGTTCAGGTAAGTGTGGGTAATTAAATAAGTTTTCTACTTTTTTTACTAAACTATGAAACTATGAAACTATATGAAAAAAATAAAAACGCATCATGGTTATTACATAGTTCATCCGGTCACAAAAAATCATCATATTTTTCAAAAGTAAAAAAATAAATCTCTTAATTTTTTTTCTAAATCCTAATTTTTAAACTACAATTTTAATTACCAGATTTGCGATTACTGTAAAAGGTACAAGAAAAATAACATTTTTATTACTTTAATTTAATTTTTAAAACCATGATTTATTTCAAGAATTGTGCAAAAATTACCAGTTTTTCTAGTGAAAAACTTATTACTTATTACTGTAGACCACAGCAATTTGTATCCCTGACAATTCTTATGCAAAATTGTCCCCTGATTCTGAAAATGCCATCAAAAGTTAATAAAGTAAAGCAGTTTTTAAGATAAAGTCAATTCCATATTATACAGAAAATTGAAAATGGAAATTAACTTTTGACGGATTCAGTGGACAATTTTACATAGGAATTACCTGCTAAATGTCCAAGATACTACTTGCTGTTGACGAGAATTATTAGTTGCTGCTTTTTCGCTATGACATTTTTGAATAATTCATTTTAAGAGAATAAATTTTCAAAATTTTTTTGAACCAAAAATTATTAAGTGATATAAATATATTTAATATTACTATTATTTTTAATGTAGGTACCGAATAATATTTAATTGCAAACCTGTAGATGTTTTTAACTTACTTGTTAAAAGTTTTTTGACTTTTTATATTTAATTTTTATTATTTTAAAACATTTCAATACTTTTTAAAAATATTTATACAGGGTGTCACGAAATTAGTGTGCAATAATCTACAAGCAGTTTTTAGGGCCAAAAATAGGAAGAAAACTTTATATGTATATTAGGGTGGCCCAAAAAAAAATTTTTTTTCTTCTCCTCTCTTATGAAGATCAGCTGCATTAAAAAATTTTTAAAATCGTCAAAAATTGGATTTTTTTTTATTTTAATTTTTTTTCTCGTTTCGATATTATTTTTTAATTTAAAAATAATATTGATTCTGAAAATTTCAAATCGATATTTTGATTTCTAAAGGTCGCTCAACATTTTTTTAACTATAAAAGTAGAATTTTGAATGTGTTCTAGCGACCTCTGAATATAAATATCAACGAACTTTTAGCGACCTTAAGAAATCAAAATATTGATTTGAAATTTACAGAATTTTTTTTCAACCTAAAAAATAACGAGAAAAAAAAAATAAAACAAAAATTAAATTTTTGACGATTTTGAAAATTTTTAAAAATCTTGAGCGACCCTTAAAACTTTTTTAATCGAGCTGATATTTTGACAGGGCTCGTACAGCATGATAAACTAACATATTTTTACAAAAGACGAAAAAAAAATATTCTTATATATATAAAAGGGGCGCCCTTGAAGATGTTTTATTATTATTATTTCTGAAACGGTTCGAGATAAAATTCTTTTTAAATTGAAAAAGAAAAAAGACAATTTGTTAATTTATTTTTATTCAAAAATGGTGATTTTATCGATGTTTAACAAGATAACCATTTTTAAGTAGAAAACTAGTTATATTTTGCAGCCAACTTGCAAAAAAATTGCACACAAAAAATTTAGGCGTAAAAATATCCTAATCTGTTTTTGTTTTTAAATTCAGCAGTAAAAGTTAAGTAAGAATGCATCATTTCATTATTTTATCTTAATAAAAAACCATATTCAGGGGGCCCCTTTAAGGGACTGCAGCTTCCTTATGAGCCATTTGCAAACCTATTTTTATAAGAAGTTTTTTTCCTATTTTTGTCTTTGGCAACTCCCTGTAGAGTATTGAACCCTGGTATGAAGATAATAAAATTGATAATACTTTGGAACCGATATGGGGTACCTGATAGGGCTGTTGCAGCAATTACATCTGCTGTTCTTCGTGACTGTCAGATGTAGAAATTATAGATCCAAATTGCCTCGTAAAAGACCAAACACACGAAATCAAATGTTTGCCATGGACCATATTCTTAATATTCCAGCTTTGTACTGCAAAAAGAATACTTAAGACGTTAAAAAGTATAAAGAAATGTGCCAAAAACTACCGCCAAGTAATAATTCTTTGATAAAGGATATATGTTCTTTTACAATAATTACACTACACTAAACCAAAGGGACAAGAACTTTGCTTGAGAAAATAGTTGTTCCAATGTATTCTGTCGTTAAGAGACATGTTATCAACAAATTCTTTTATGATTTCATTAAGAGACATGTTATCAACAAATTCTTTTATGATTTCATTACGACTTAAAAAAAGAATTAAATCATCCTTTACAGGGTTACACACTGTGTAAAACACAGCCACACAAAAAAAATAAAAGTACCACAACTCAGTTTTAGTTTTTTTTTTAGAAAAGGGCCAAATCAATGTATGCGTCTTGTTCCCAGATCAAGATACTTTTATTTTTTATGTGGCTATATTATCTGTCTTTAACATATGAATAAATTGACCCAAACCCAAACCTGTTTTCATAGCTAGCTGGATGGTGCAACAACTGGACCGACTTCCTATGCAGGCGACTATGAAAAATTACTGGAGGTTTAAAAAACGTCCTGTTTTGAAGTATAAAAATATCGAAAATGTATTTTCAGATATAATTGTCATGAAACACTAAGTTGCAATGGAAGTTCCTTGTAAGCCCCAGGAAAGATGTCGCACGCTTGATTGTTGACAAAAGCCAATATAATATTGAGACTGTACACCACGAGTGATCCATCTGAAAATCTCAAACATCTTGTCATGTTTGTTGTCAAAGTTTACGCGCATGTTTGTTTCGGAAATAAAATCGATCCTTCTTATAAAGATGAGTCTATTCTTTTTTGGAAATTGGTTTTTAATTCCAGATACCTATCATTGAACATTTAGAAAACGTTCTATTGTCGATGTTCAAAAAACATTAGTGAACTCGCTGCTAAAAGGATCTTGAAAGCAAGAAACTAAATGTAATGTGAACACAATAGTATTCCCAACCTCCCATTTTTCGAGACGTCACGGATGAAGACTCCTAGTAAAATCGAGAGGCAGTGACGAAATAATTTTGTTAGACTTCATTCTCTATAAAAATGAATTAGTCAAAAATGACTTATTAGTGGCTGCTTTTTCTTTTGTACCATGGTTAACCATGGGTACCATGGTATCAAAAATTTAACATTCAATTCTTATGTAAAATTGTCCCCTGAATCACAAATTATGAAAGTAGAGGAGTTTTTGAGATAGTCAATTCCAAATTAAATGGAAAATTGACTAGGTATATCTCAAAAATTGTTCTACTTTTTAACTTTTGACGCCATTTTTGGATTCAGGGGACAATTTTACATAAGAATTGGCTGTTAAATTTTGGGATACCATGGTATCCCATGGTTCATTATTATATTGTTTTGAAATGTAGACAACAAATAATTTATGTATATTTTTTATGATAAGGGTGCAACAACTCCTCGTTAGACAGGGAGTTATAGGCGAATGTATAAGTGAGATAGCGGTATTGCAAAAAAAAATCTAGCCATCCTTCTTTATATTGCCATATTTGTCTCGAAAGGTCAAAAACGTACGCGTTCTTCCTAAAAAACAAACATAACCTATTTTGTTGACAGTTGAAACGTTTTTACTTGTTGGGAAGCGTGCGAAGCGAAGCGAAGGTTTTTATTTATGATACAGATTTCGTATAATTATTATACGAAATCTGTATTATAAATAAATTTAACCTAAAATTTAATATTTAAATGATGCCAAATAATACAATGTAATTTTGATTAAAATATTTGGTATTATGCCAGTTTCCATGTAAATTAATGTCTTTTTTGATGCTATCGTAGACACAGGATCCACTTTATTTGATATTTTGACACGAAAACATAGTATTTCCAGAAAGGTATAATGAAAATTAAATTAGACGTTCTCTTAAGCTAGTGACCTATAAAACCTCTTCCCCATTCATAAATCCTACTCAATCTTCTTGTTTTTGCACTCGCACGACATTCTCCAAACAGTTATTATATATGTAATTAATAACCGGGATGGCAATTCATCTTTACCACGATACTGTCTACATTTTGTCGAATGATATTCCACAAAGCTTTCCTACCATCGCCTTTAAACACTATCTGCAACACTACACATTCAAGATTTAAATTAGTGTACACTTAATTACTTGTGCTTTAGACCTTATTAACTACGATGCTTATTAACTTAATTAAATGTTAAAATAGAAGGGGGCATTATTAAATGTTATAGATACACATAAATTTATGTTTATATTTTTTTTCGTTTAAAGATGATAATATGAACGACTTTTACCAAAAGTCCCGAGTTGGCTAAATTAGTCGTTTCGGAATTATAATTTTTTAATGAAAATGCCTTTTTCTAGTAAATTTGTGGTCATAGCAAAAATTTGGTATTTTAACTAGGGTCATGAAACTGGGGTGACCTTTACAAAGTGTAATTTAGAACTTTTTGACATATTTAACATATTTTTGTCAATTCTGGTTTCCCCGGAAGTGCTAAAGTATTTAAAAATTCCTAATATTAGATGTAAAAAGTATACCCAAGTTAATTTTGGTTAAAATAAAAAAATAAAGTAATGAATCGAATGCACAAGAAACTTAAAAAAACGCGATTTCAAAGAAATGCAGAACACAAACAATTCCGAAAAATTTTGGTCTATTAACACATATGACTCATATACCAAAATTTTTCGGAATTGTTTGTGTTCTCATATAATATGATATGATATGAGTGAGGCTCTATCAGGAAGGGAAATAAGTATTAAGCCTTAGAGGTCCATAAACTAATGCGCATGTTAATTATGTTTAGAAAAAACAAATTTTTATTTAATTTCATATTTCGTTTTTTTATTTATTGCAAGATATTCCCCCCCATAATGGACACAGTGTGGCCGCCACACATGGGGCGGTTAGATGTAACTTTTTAAAATGGTTTTCAAATATTTCAATTATTTTATTTGGTAGATTTAAAACCAAAAAGTGTTAAGGAATTTCTACCTCCCTTTAAAACTTTAAAACCTAATAAACATACAAATTTAATTAAGAGTTTGAAAGGGATGTTATTAAAATATTTGGTATATAATTTATAAAAAGTGTATTTCTTTTATGACCAACCCCCCTCTTTTATTAAAAAAAATAGTTTTGGCATAAAGTATAATTTTTAAATTTTTGAAAGCATTGCAAAAAAAGAATAAAATTGTATTTTTTCCAGACTAATTAGCCCAACATGAAGCAGAAAAGCCAATTAAGGCACTCTAGATATAGAAATAAAATTAAATAAAAAATGATTTGACCTGTCAAAAATTGACAAATTACATATGTATGTATTCAGAATTTTATTTGGATCCAAATTTCATAAAAAAATAAAAAGTTAAGAGCATTTCCGGTAAAACCGGAAGTGACAAATGTTAAATATGTCAAAAAGATCTAAATTACACTTTATAGAACCCTAGATAAAATACTAAATTTTTGCGATGAACCACGAATTTACTAGAAAATGGCATTTTCATTAAAAAAATAATAATTTAGACGAATTTAGTCAACTCGGGACTTATGGTGTTCCTATTATTAACTTCAAACGAAAAAAATATGACGAATTGTGACCTTAATTTTTTGGCCTTTTTTTAGAAAAAAAACATTTTGTGAATTTATTTAATTTTTTTTGGTATGTAGTAAATATTTACCTACAATTTAAAAAAAATTGTAACGATCCAAATATTTTTGGTCAAGTTATTGCATTTTCAAGAAAAAAGTCACGCGTAAAAAGAGTAAAATCGTGTCCATTTTTTAAAAATTTCCTACGGGTAAACAAAACAAATTTAACCAAAAAGAAAAAAATACGGTTCTTATAGATTTCGGTAGAGAAACTAAAAAAATTTCGTTAAAAAATAACCCTTTTTGCCTGGTCGATTTGAGATGGAAATATCCTATATAATTCTGGATCTAAAAAGATATCAAAAATTTCTTAAAACCGTTTCTAGGAAATATGGGGGAATCAGTATGACCATAAAAATGACCTTAACTAAGCAACCCATGGGGCTGTGGCCACCTCAACTCAATTTTTTAAATGGCAACGTCCTCTTTATAATACCTCATTGGAAAGATATTGAAAATTGCTATTTAACAGTACTAAACAAAATGCTTTTTAATAGTTAAATTTTTTGAGAAATACGCAAAATTATTTTTTTAATTAATAATTATAATTTTTCGTTATAAATATCAAATTAAAACATTAAATATTAAATTAAATTATTTTGCTGTCGTAAAAACATTGGTAAAAAAACTAAAGAACACAAAAAAATTCTAACAAAAGTATAATAAACTAAAAAGGCAAATAAATTTGTCAACAATAATTATTTAAAAAACGAAAAAATTGTTTTAATTATAATTAAAACAATTTTTTAGTTTTTAAATTACTCCCATTATTTTGTAAGCAAAAGTACAGTCTATTCTCAAATTCCCTTTGAACATTTTGAAATGTTTGTCGTGGGATACCTTGGCATTCTTAAACCATTCGTTGTCGCAGATCTTCAATATAATGAGACCAAGTTTTGTAGACCACAGATTTTAAGTTACCCCATAAAAAAGTCTATTGGTGTCAGATCTAGAGATCTGGAAGGCCATTTTATTGGTCCTCTTCTACCAATCCACTGTTCTGGATAATTCTGATCCAGCCAAGCCCTAACAGCTACTACATGTTACCATCTTGTTGAAAATGTAAGGAATTTACATGCTAGTTATTCATCGTCTCATTTTATTTATCATTTCAAAATAAATTTGACCATTTAAATTTTGGTCAGTAAATAAGGGACTAATAATACAATCTCCTGAAATCTCTGATGAGATGAGGATTTTTATTGCTCCAATAACAATAATTTTGTTTGTTAACATTTCCATTTAGATAAAATGCACACTCATTGCTAAAGCATGTTTTTTAGAATTTTGAAAAAATTTTTACTGGTCATGATTTCACAAAATTCTAAACGCCTGCGTGCATAATCATCGCCAAGTTCTTGTGTAATATGCATTTTGAATAGGTGGAATTTGTGATGTTTTACACCTTCCTAACAGACTTAGGGCCAAGCCCTGTTAATCTATATGCCGAACGGAGTGATATTGTGGGATCTACACCAAACTGACTGAACCTCAATAGGTTCAATTCTAGTTTTTTTATTGCAAACAGATCCTGTTTGTTTAAAATTTTCAACCACTTCTTGAACACGCACATTTTTCCATTGAACGCCAATGCAGTTCGTACAGCACAACGATTTTGTGCACCATTAATATAAATAATTTTAAAACGTTTTGCCTTTGTGTAAACCACTTTGTAAAACAACATTATCTACTATTTAAAAGAATAAAACTAATTAGCATAAATAGCAGTCTTGGACTCATGTTATTTTCTGCATTTAATTTAAAAAGTTAAAAATTACAGTGTTTTGATTATTGTTGAACAATTTATGTTTTTTTAGTTTATTATACTTTTGTTAGAATTATTTTCCGTTCTCCAGTTTTTTTAATAATCTTAAAAAAAATGGTTTAATTTAATGTTTATGATAAGAAATTGTAATCAATAATTATACAAATTATTTTGCGTATTTTTAAAAAATTAAACCATTTTTTTAAGTACTATTAAGTAGCAATTTTTAAGAGCGCCAATGAGGTATCACAAATAGGGCTACAGCTCCAGGGGTTGATTGGTAAATTTTACTAATATCCCCCACATATACTAGAAACGGTTTTTTTATAAATTTTTATAAATTTTAGGTCAAGACTTATACAACATTGCTTGTTTTTAAATATTTTTTTAGATATTATTAGTAGAGACCGGTTTCTAGGCAAAATGCCGTTTTTGCATTTTTTAGACTAAAATGCCTAAACCTTGCCTAGCCTTAAATGCTTTCCTAAAGTACTTAGAATAGGAAACAATATTTTTTTTTATTGCATGGAACAAAATAGTATTAATCGCACCACATTCCATATTGTACAAACACACCGAAGCGCCGACTATCGCCTTTTTAAGGCCTTGAAGTCCTATCTTTGATTATAATTAATTATAATAAATAATTATTAATAATTTTAGTTAATACCTAACATTAGGATTTTTAAAAATAGTTAAAATAGTTATAATATTTTTATTTGTATAACATTTTGAATATCAATGTTATAATATTAAGTAATATTTCTCAAACGGGCCACCTGAATTAGGTCAAAATTAGTTTTTGTTTGTAGATACATTTTTTTGATAGTATTTTACATCACTAACACAAATCCCAAAGGATTTTGCAAAAAAAAAAATTTTCAATTGACATATTCATGATATTAAAAGTCAAAGTTTTTAATAATTAAAAAATAAAAAAATTCATTATGGCTGAACTAATTATCCGATTCCAACGATATAACTAGCGTTGGAATCTTGTTTTGACATAGATTCTTTGTTATTTTTTTCAATTGTCCTATTTTCATTTAGGTCGATTTTTTTTTGTTTTTTTTAGACCAAATTCGGAAATAATTGCCTTCTGCGCCAGCTATCGACTCGAGAAAAAAAAACACATATACTCCAATCATTTCTCGAAATTATGCTGCTGAGAAAAAAAATGGCCCGCAGGTTGACAAAAAGTTATTCGTCCTTTTGTGGCCGCGCGCGGTGTCAGCTCACGCTCCGAACCGTGTACGCTGTACGCGCTTGTGACGCGACGTCTTACGGTGGTCTGGAACCTGCGGGCCATTTTTTTTCTCAGCAGCATAATTTCGAAAAATGATTGGAGTATATGTGTTTTTTTTTTCGAGTCGATAGCTGGCGCAGAAGCCAATTATTTCCGAATTTGTTATAAAAAAAAACAAAAAAAAATCGACCTAAATGAAAATTTTACAATTGAAAAAAAATAACAAAGAATCTATGTCAAAACAAGATTCCAACGCTAGTTAAATCGTTGGAATCGGATAATTAGTTTAGCCATAATGATTTTTTTTTATTTTTTAATTACTAAAAACTTTTACTTTTAATATCATGAATATGTCAATTGAAAAATTTTTTTTTACAAAATCCTTTAGGATTTGTGTTAGTGATGTAAAATACTATCGAAAAAATGTATCTACAATCAAAAACTAATTTTGACCTAATTCAGGTGGCCCGTTTGAGAAATTCTGACCCTACTATAATTTATTAAAAAACGACGTTAAGCTTGTAACATTTTAATGTTTTAACATTGTCATCGAAGTCGAAAGTGTCCTTAAATAGTTGTCAGCCGCAAGTTGGGAGTCGGAAGTGCGCGGATGGCGGTAGGCACGAGAATATAAAATCCTTATATGGTCAAGTGGACAACTTTACTTCAATGGTCCTCGAAAGGCCCTAGATGTTGCCCTCAGACCTCTTTTGAGGATCGTGATGCCGAACTGCATGAAATAATAATTATGTAAGTTTTCCGAGCTAAGAGCCACACTTCAGATGCCTGTTACAAATCATTAATGTTTCCTAAGTTGTACCTAAAGGGTTAACAAACGACATAAAATGTAGCCAGAACACGCTCTTAATTATTGGGTTTAATTATTTATTGAAAACAATTTTATTAATCCAGAAATTACGTAATCATTACGTAATGATATTTAAATAAGGTTGTATTTGTTTAACTTCTTTAAATTTTTTACTTTGATAACGTCAAGGATTTTGGTGGATATGTAAAAATAATACTTTTATTGGAAAATAATAATACATACGATATAAGAAAAAAAATAAGAAAGAAAAAAAGAAAATAAAAAATAAACAATATAAAAAAATCAAATATATTAAACATTATTTTTTCTACCAACGCCATTAAAAGTAAAAACGAACCCATTACTTAGGTTATTAATTAAATTTATAAAATAACATTTTCAAATCAAATTTTCCATACAGTTTATTGTTATTAAGGTTTGTTAAAAGTGATCAAGAAAATAAATTTCTGCCAGCGGAAATCTAAAAAGCTGCTAAAAAGTTCACATTCGAGTTATTGCCTATTAAGTCAAAGCATAAGTACTAGTTTTCGTACAATCGTTTGTTGAGATGGTGTGATTTAAGAATTTAGTGGCAAGTCAGTAAAAAGTACTTTTTGTATACTTTGAAAAAAATTCCAAAATATGAAAACGTTTTTGTCAAATTATTTTCTGTTGCATATCAAATTACACGTTTTTTTACTTTTTTTTGTCAAAGTCAAATGTTGTTAACTAAAAGTAAATTACTTTTCACACCAGTGCCTTAAAATGATATTAATAAATAATGAAATTGCTAAATTGATAGCTTTCTATAATATATTCTTAACACAAATAGGCCTGCCAAGCAAATTAAAAAAAAAATAAAATTGCGAAATTTATAAACAATTGGACTTTGGGGTCTCTTTTTCAAAAATGTTTTATAACTTTTACCGTTCTTAAATAAAAAATTGGTTAAGCCTATAACAACTTATAAGCCTATATAGAAAGACATTTTGTACGCAGTTTATTATTATTATACACCGCCGTACAATAATAAAAATGCTGAGCTCAGCTTTAATAAGCGCTTTCTACGCCTGTTAGATAATGTACCATTTTTTTCACGTACAATAATTTTCATATTATAAGATTCATAAGTCCAAAATTCAAATTATTATTTAACTTTGCACAGAAATAAAGCTAAAATAATAATAATAATAATTAATAATATAAACTTTATTTCTCAACAGTTTACACCAAAACAGGATTTTCATATAATAAAACAAATGTTGTCATGTCAGTTGAACTCAACCTAAAAACGAGGTGACAGAATCTTTAGAAATAATTTAATTAAATGATTAAAAAAAATGTATTTCCTAGGCCCAGAACATAATTAAAAAATATTTTTTTATGATTAGTTTAAAAAAATATTTTATGTTTATTTAAACAAAATTGTATTTTCTAGCCCCAGAACCCCAGAACATAATTAAAAATATTGTTTTTATAATTAGTGTGAAAAAAATATTTTTAGTTTATTTAATAATTTAAAAGACCAATTCATTTTATTAATTAAAAAGGAGCCGCCACTAAGTACGGTTAAAATCGGTCAAAATCGGTCGATACATTCAAAAGTCATAAACCTTTTTGAAAATGTGACCTTGCAAAACTGCTTGGTAGTCTTAATTTTATCATAGAAAGCTATTGATTTAGCAGCATGCAATTTAAATATGAGAACAAAATAGTATACTATGTATCAAGTTTTATAAACTCCATTAAAGTTTAAAAAAACAGGTTTCTGGAGAAGTTTATTTACGGCGAACACAAAGAAGAATTTAAAGCTTATTTTATTTGCTAAACATTTGACATCGATTAACTCTCAACGGATTTAACCTCACTTTTCACTAAAGCCACTGATGCTACCTTCAGCCCGTGACTACACCGCCCTAAAGTCACAGCTTGTCAATGTGGGAGTGGATAAACTATTGTTTGCTGCTAACCCTTTTGTAAGTAAATTATAATAAAATAACTTTTTTATATTATAAATGATTTTGACCAAAAAACTGTAAAAATAACCTAAAAATTTCTTAAGATTTTATTTTCACAGAAAAATACAGGGTGGTGCAAAATGAACGTAATTGTTTTCCTTAAATTTTTTTCTTTTTTAAAACAAGTACCTTTGGTATTTTAAGGGTACATTACAAGCGAATATTACAAGAAAATATTGCAACAATATTAAATTTAATATGCTCTAAAAAACGTATGGATTAATGTTTAATGCAAAAAATTTGCAAAATTAAAAAAAAAACTACTTTTTAATGTGAATGGCAAGATTTTTTTAAATAAATCAACTCTTAAAAATTACTTTCTTTACGCATCTATTTTATATGCTAATATCTGCCTTTAAGATGATTACTTGTATAACCTACCTGCTCCAGAAGATTTAAGGTTTAAAGCAATGTAACATGAGTAGTATATAATTATTATAATTATATAATAATTATTAAATATTTGTATTAATAATGGCGAATGCGCCGGGGTTAATATTTTTATTGTTCTTAAAATCGAAGTTTAAAATATTGCGCCGTTGCCATCATCAATGTTGTATTATTATATTTCTTAGCGCGTTCGTTTTTTCTTTTTTATGAAGTTGTGGACAAAATATGCTCAAAAATAAAATATTAAAAAATGGTAATAGTAGATAATAGTAATAGTTATAGTAATAGAAGCATCAATCTGGGTTTTGCAGTTGGTAAGAAATAAATTGTAGAAATTAAAGGACATATTACTTAAATTTAATTATTATTGTTTTGCAGATTCGACATTTAAATTTAATGATTAAATGTTTAAAAGAAGAGAGGCAGTAACTACAAAAAAATTCTAATTACGTTCCCTTGTGCTATGATAAAGGTATGGACATTTTGTATCCTAATTCAACAAACAAATGCAATAAACTATCCCATAAGTTAAATAAATCAATTAAATACCCACTGCTTTTTATAAAAATGTTAATTTACTACAAATTTCTTGTTTAGCAGTTACTGTAATTCTCCATAGTTGGGCAGTATAAACGCTGACAGGAACAACACAGATTACAGACATTTCAAAAAAGGTGTAAGATAATAACTCTTTAAAAAAATCCGTCAAATTCCTTTTGAATACTAGTACTTTATTGCAGAATCAGTAGCTGTCATAACACTTTCTTGGGCAGTAAACTGGAAGTCTTTTACTGTTTGATAAATGGAAGGTTTTTCATAAAAAAACGACATTATTTCACAAAATTTAAAAACTCATTTGCAAAGTGAACTAGCTTGCCTGCGCTTATTCTCGTCCGTTAAAAAATCCTTGCGAACAGCAGCGTAGTTTTTTAACCCAGCTTGTTTTAAACGCAACTGCGCGCAGTTAAGCAGTTCTGAACGATCCTGAAAATGATGTTTCTTCTCGTGCTGCCACAGCGGTTTCAAAAGGATTTTAGATGATATCTTTGATAAGGACATTGTCTTCATTTTCATTAGACACCTTTCCTACATCTTGTCTAATAGGTCTTTGCATTCTATGTTATTCCTGACAGCGCACTGGAAGGTAATTGGCTCTTAAGTGAGGTGGCTGCTGATTTAAATGTTAGTAAGAACTGCAAATTTTATATTAGGAAACGCTTTGATATAGTCAATAACAATGCTATAATTGATTGTTTTTTCATTTCTACAATAAAAGTTAAAGTTTATTCAATCAAATACGTTTGGAGCGATTGAGGGTAAGGGATTAATATTATTACAAATATTATATTCAGCCCATAACAAAATTTTGTCAAGTTAAAATTACTTGTTATAGAGTGAATGGCTCTTTAGATTTAAACCTAATGGAAATGTGTACTTCCTTGAAAATTATAGAAATGATGGCATTAAAAGTTTATCTGATCAAGGTAAAATTAACAATATTTAATTAAATGATTTATATTAAAAGTTATAATGCTTCAACCAAAAATTAAAAACAAATGAATAGTCTTTGTATCTTTTAATGTTTATGATTTGTGTTCCAATGAAAACTAAGGTAAAGTAAGTTATTACTGTCTTACAGTGAAAAACAATGTTTTCACTGTCTTGAAAAATAGTTGTTATTTGCCCAATTATCATTCCAATTTTTTCAATGCGGTATATATTCAATTCAATGATTGCAAAAATTCAGACAAACGCGCCAGGGCATCCCCTGCCACACCACACATAGGCAACCTGCAATCGCGTATTAATCGGTATTTCTGGTGACGCCAATTGATATAAGTGTAGTGTTTGGTTGTTTGTTATATTTGCTAATTTCTTGGAGTTGTACTTTACGTTTACAATGTAAGTTGTACATGTTTTTTAATTGTTATCCGCCATCCATTATCCAGTAATTTAATTACTCAATTATATCTAAATAATAACAAAAAGGTAAATGTGTACTCATATAGTTATTTACCATGGACACAGTTTATCTTGAAAATCATTAAGGCATGAGGTATTTTCCTTAAATGGACGAAGTTTTTATTTATTTATAAAAAAAAGTCTTATAGTCTTTTAGTACCATCATGATATCCTTACAGGGCGTCCTGAAATTATATATTGCTTTAGGACTTTCAGCAATCTTAGGATTCGCCTCTTAATACATAAGATGAAATTCCTATTTCGTTTTAGAATAACCATGTGCCATGGCAGACAGATCCTGCACATCCAGTACAGTAACTGTTGCCAGTGATGGGTTAGCAACTTTCTTAGAGCCTAATATCACACACTTCTAGTGGGTAAAAGTTCCTACAGAAAATAGAACAGTTTCATTTTATGGATCGAAAAACCTGTGTACACAAGACTACCAGAAGCAGTTTCCAGAATTCATTTTATTTAAAGTTCATATTAATGTGTTATACAACTAATATTTGCACAAGAATATACATATTTAAAGGAAATAAAGTTTTGATTGCATTTAATGTAGCCATTTATTGAAAACCATAACTTTATTTATGCCAATGATAGTTTTTCATTAAGATTCATTGTGGCTTCAATTAAATAACAATTTATTTGAATAATTTCTTATGTTTAAACTTATGTTTAAACTAACTAACTAAGTTTTAATACGGATTTAATAGAATCACAATTTAATTCAATGACTTCTTATGTTTGTACTAATTTTAAGCAGGTTTAAGCAAAATAATACAATCATTCATTTGATCATAGCTGTAATTCAGGTATTGCAAATGCAGTACACCATTAGCTCAATGGTTAACCCATTCACAATATAAAAGCTTTTTCTCTGTATATAAAATATGCAGTTCTTACCAACATTTAAATCAGCAGGCACCTCACTTAAGAGGCAATTTCCTTTCGATTTTGCTATTGCCCTTGTCTTATAAGCTTCTGTTAGTTACTGCGGAATTTTTATTTAATAAATTGGTAGCTATTTTATAATAATAATAATAAAATAGCTGTCAATTGGACGTCTATGATGCAAAGTATAAATTACAACGTTCACATTTTGATGTCGTCAACTGCACCTACTGGTATACATACTGGTATGTATCCAAGTAAAACTAAAACATGTCGACATACTTACAAACGTGTAGACATATTGTACCTTTGATAAAAAATGCATGTGTATTTCCTAGTTAATGAACGTCCGTCTACGAATAGAAAATTCCTTTTAGTCAGCTAGGAGAAGATCGCGATAGGGACACCTGTCAAGTGTAGTCATGTCGTCTTGTCGAGACGTAGAATCGGTGTACAAAAGGAGCGTCGTGATGCCCCGAAAGATCGCAACACGTGGTTGTCAGTTTTGCGAGGCCGGAAACTCCTGGGTTTTAATCTCGACGACTTTTCGCGACGTATGACTTTCAGCTATGAATAACAATATGGAAATTTGGGATGGAAATTATTAGGAAACTTTTCTTATCAGCGCGCTGCAGAACATGCTCGCGAGAAATACGACTACCTCAAGATTGTATTTCGTAGAAAAATTTTAGAAAATTTTAATATCCACTTAGTTTAAATTCACTTTTACAAAATAAAATAGTGCAAAGAAGCGCCCTTTTAATATTTTATTTAGTTTGATTTGCAACAATTATTATTAAATCATAGAAATATCAAATGTTTACAATAAATATATATATTAGGGTGAGCCAAAAAAACTAACCTATCGGATTTATGGGTTAAAATGAACCTACATACCGAGCAAAAAATTTTCCTGCAAGGAAAAATTTTTTGCTCAATTTTAAAAGGTGTCGGTGAGCATTCTAAGTTTTCCATTGAAATAACACGTAAAAAAATCTTTTTTCATTAAAAAAAATATAACTTTTGAACCGTTTGAGATAAAAATTTGTACGTCGCGGATTCTTGTAGAGCATAAAATTTCCTACAAAATCTATCCCAGAATTATTTTTTTTCAATTTAAAAATTCGTATATTTGAAAGCTTTGAAAAGTGAAAAAAATCATAATATTTAGTTTTAGTGTTTTTTGACTAAAAATGTTCATTAGGGTGTTTCATTTAAAACGAAAAAATTTTTTTTCTTGCTGACATGAAAATTTCGGTTTTTAGGTTGAAAAAAAAATTCCCTGAAAATTTGAGCCCTTAATTTTGATTCTAAGTACTTCCTTTTTAATTTTGTAGTTTTTCCATATAAAAAGCATGTATTTTTAATCATTTTTAATTTTAATTTCTATATTTTGGCCGGGTTTTGAATTATAATTTTTATCACCATAATAAAGGCCCTGCATCAATTTTGTTTTTGATTTATTTACGTTGATTGTAGTGGCTCCAAAAGTCGTTTTTTCACTTTTTCTCACATATTTTTGAGAAAATCCATCGAATGACTGGTTTTACCCAAAAAGTTCAAATAAAAAATTTGTAGGAAATTTATTTTTTGACAAAAAAGGTTCTTACGTTCATATCACTAAAGTGCTTTGTTTAAGAGATATAAGCAATTCAATAACCAAAAACAAAGAAAAAATAGGTTTTATTGAAATTTATGTAATTTCATTCAACAACTATATATTGCTTATATCTCTTAAACAAAGCACTAATATGAACGTAAAAACCTTTTTAGTCAAAAATTAAATTTTCTACAACTTTTTTATTTAAACTTTTTCGGTAAAACCAGTCATTCGCTCGATTTTCTCAAAAATATGAGAAAAAGTGAAAAAAACGACTTTTGGAGCTACTACAATCAACGTAAATAAATCAAAAACAAAATTGATGCAGGGCCTTTATCAGGCCCGTTCCTGGGGTGTCTGGCGCCTGCGTGCAGCATTCGTTGGTGCGCCCTTTTTATATTTAAATATAATACATTAAATATTTGAATTTTAGGCCGTAAAATTTAAAAAATAAATATTTTGCGACAAACTGGCAAAATGATATTGAAAATGTAAAAAAACGCTTAAATTAAGTATAAAAAATATTTATTAAATTACCAAACAAACAAGTAATATCATAAGGGCATCTATTTTTTCCGAAATAAATCGCTAAGTAATATTTTAACAAGAAGCATGAGTGCAACAAAAATCCAAATCGAACACGAGGATTTATGCACCTGCACGAATGCATTTTGTTAAAAAATATTACTTAGCATTGTGTTTTAACGATTTTTTTCACAGGAAAAGTTAGACGCCCGAATGGTATTTGACAAGACTATTTCATGAGTAGTTAACAATTAAAATATAAATTGCAATTTTTGGACAACAGCTGTCAAGTTTTGCCGCTGGTAAACTCGAAAAAACTGCTGACAGGTGCTGTCATACATTTTCTCGATTTTTATGTAAGAATGTCATATTCTCGCACGCAAAATCGTTGAAGAATGAAGCTCATTCTTAAACGATTTTTGGTAATATTTAGTTTTTAAGTATTGGTACCCCCAAAATGTCAAAATGTTTAATAACCTCAAATTCATTACTTTTAGGATTATTTATAATAGCTTTGTTTGTTATCCTGCACTAGTGCAACATGAACTACACTTTTATTGAAAATGAAGCCTTTATTATTGTTTTGTTATATTAAGTTTGCTCCAACAATGCATTTTAATGCAAAATTTTAAGTTTAATGTGAAAAAGTGCAGTTCAGGTTGTACTTGTGCAGTATAACAAATATTGATAAATAAATGAGACCTGTTTGGCTCAATCAAACTATATTTTATTGGAAATATTATAAACTTTTATTGTAATGTTCGGTATTGCTTCTAAAACCTCCTGTGACATTTTTCACTGCTAAAAGTAAACACAATTGTTCAAAAATATCAGAAAACATTAAAAAATAATACAATACTTACACAAAACCCTATTATCCAGTTGACAAATACAGACAGATTATTAATAAATAGTAAATAAAAATAAATCTACCTGTCCATGCAACTGTCATTTTGTGTTACCAACTGACATTTTGCGAGAAAAATCCCCCAACTAACAACGACCACAAAACAATTAAAAAATCCTAAATAAGTTAAAATCGAGAAAATAGTATAAATCACACGTTGCAGAAGGCTATTCTCGCACTTATTCGTTCGTCCACTCGCTCCTTCGTCGCTCGAGGCCAAATTTCGAATTCGTGCGAGAATATGTGGCCTTCTGCAACTTGTACTTTAATATACTATTTTCCACCTAGAAACCATTATTTTGTAGTTCAAAATTGAGCTTTGTGATTGGTGGAAATTAAGACGAGGGAAATAGTCAGTGATAAAAATACTCTAAAGAAAACAAAAAAAATCAATCTAAACAATATAATAACTACAACTGGTTTTTAGTGACATACTCTCTAAAAATGACTAGTTTTCAAAGTAAAAAAGCAGTCAATAATAAATTTAGTCCACAGCAATTTGTATCCCGGGCATTTAACAGCTTATTATTATGTAAAATTGTCCCCTGAATCCGAAAATTCCGTCAAAAATTATAAAAGTAAAGCAGTTTTTAAGATATAGTCAATACCATATTATATGGAAAATTTACTAAATCTCAAAAACGTTCAACTTTTATAACTTTTGACGAAATTTTCGGATTCAGCGGACAATTTTACATAGGATTGACTGCTAAATATCCGGGATACAAATTGCTATTGAAAATAATTATTAGTCGCTGCTTTTTAGCTATTGCAATTAGACTAATTGAATTAGTCATTTTTGACTAATTCTATTTTAGAGAGTTACTACTGTTAAACTTTGCTACCGTCAACTGCAACTATCAAACAAATACTAAAGATAATATGACCATTTCTCTCCTTTTATTTTGATCCTCATATCAAAACAAAATATGCAGCCAATATCAAAGCTGCGAAAGGCGTTTTATAGCGACCGAAAAAAAGAGCGGCTGACGCAAAAAAAGGCAGAAAATTATCCAATGTATGTTTAAGTATCATATGCAAGAAAGTTTATCGTAATAAGTACTGATTGACTCTTTGATTTTGCGCCCCCGAAATGTTGCGCCTGCGTGCGTGCACGCACTGCACGCTCGCCAGGAACGGGCCTGGCCTTTATTATGGTGATAAAAATTATAATTCAAAACCCGGCCAAAATATAGAAATTTAAAGTAAAAATGATTAAAAATACATGCTTTTTATATGGAAAAACTACAAAATTAAAAAGGAAGTACTTAGAATCAAAATTAAGGGCTCAAATTTTCAGGGAATTTTTTTTTCAACCTAAAAACCGAAATTTTCATGTGTCAGCAAGAAAAAAAAATTTTCGTTTTAAATGAAACACCCTAATGAACATTTTTAGTCAAAAAACACTAAAACTAAATATTATGATTTTTTTCACTTTTCAAAGCTTTCAAATATACGAATTTTTAAATTGAAAAAAAATAATTCTGGGATAGATTTTGTAGGAAATTTTATGCTCTACAAGAATCCTCGACGTAAAAATTTTTATCTCAAACGGTTCAAAAGTTATATTTTTTTTAATGAAAAAAGATTTTTTTACGTGTTATTTCAATGGAAATCTTAGAATGCTCACCGACACCTTTTAAAATTGAGCAAAAAATTTTTCCTTGCAGGAAAATTTTTTGCTCGGTATGTAGGTTCATTTTAACCCATAAATCCGATAGGTTAGTTTTTTTGGCTCACCCTAATATATATATATATATATATATATATATATATATATATATATATATATATAAATTAATAACAATAATAATAATAATAATTTATTTCCAACAGGAATACACCCAATTACAGGAAATGTTATTAACAGTACAGTCTATTTAATAAGAAATTATTATCTATGCCTCTTTCAGGGTAAATTGGATCCTCCTCATAAGCAAGATACTTCAAGAATTTTCTCTGGACAGCCTTGATACGCTGGACATGACATGCATAAAAAGGAAACCAAATTAAAACACCATACTCGAGCCTAGACCTAATTAGGCAGTTAAACAAAAGCATTAACTATACTCAAAGGATTGTCATGGATTGTCAAATTTTTTTCATCTTTTAATAATCCAGGAGTTCGTGAGCGATTATTTTTCATATTAATAAAATTCCAAAATTGTGATGGATCATTTGATAAGTTCATCTCAGCCTAAGTTAGTTATAAGTTATATCAATAATAAAGGTGGGGTAAATAAATCATTTCGGGAACATTTTTTAAAATTATTATCTTGCTTTAGCTACAATATCTTACAATATTTAATATATTTCCTATAAATTATATTTTTTAGTGTTTTACCGGGCGATTCCACAAGTATTTATAAAATAAAAAGTTCATATTTATAAAGGTGTAATCAAAAACGCTTCGTTTCCAAGATACAGAGTGTTATTTTTATTTTAAACTTTTAGTCATTTCTCTCTTATTTTTCTAAAAGCGAACGAAATTTGGTATACCTAGTAATTGTTAACTTATATCGGTGCCATGATAAGTTTTAACCCCCCCAACTTTTTTTATGGCGACACTTACTTAAGCTGTTTTTTTAATTCACTGAAAATTTTCGATATCTTGTACTTTTTTGGTAGGTCACCGTTTCCGAGTTTACTAATTTACTAAAATATCAATTAATGCATTTAACGAGCTTTGTTCTTTTTTATTTACTACAAGTATTATCTTTCAGTAAATTAAGAACTGTTTTAGAGATTTATGTTTTAATGATATTTAAAATTATCAATTGAAGGGTTTAGAGCAAAAAGGATATGTCTTTTAATCAAAATAAAAACAAATCAACAACTCCTAAACAACATCTGGTGACCCAAAAATTCTCGTGCTTGTATGCTTTCTGCTGGTCTATAAAGCACATTTTATTTCGAGGCACATCTTTGAGTAAAACAGGCAACTATTCTTCAAGAAAACGACGATATCTACATATTGCTGTTTAATCTTCCTGGATGGAAGAATGGTCCTATCAAATAATCTTCAAGAATTCTAGCCCCCACGTTGATAGAGAACTGTTATTGTAAATTTGATTCCACTATTGCATGTAGGTTTTCATCGGACTACAAATAATTGTTAAAAATTGTTTATTGCGTTGGGTGAAAAACTTGCTTCGTCAGTTAAGAGAATTTGATTTTGAAATAAAGGATTTTGAATAAGGTTTTGGAGAAACCATGGTTGTTGCAACAACAGAAAATGATTCACATAATGGGAAGTCATGAGGGAGAAGTGCCTGAACTCTCTGAGTGTGGCAGGGATGTAACAAATTATAGAATCATATTTTACATCCTAAAAAATGAAAGATGTGCAGCGTTTGCGCTAATTTTCTGGTGCTTGTTTCCGTGTTTAAGGGCCGGTTTATCAATCTCTGGTTAAGTTTCAGTTAGTCTATCTGACAGTTAAATTCCATACCGATCGTTGTGAGAACAATGGTACCCATGGAGATTATCTGCTAGATAACTAACTGCAACTTTAACCGGATATTGATAAACCGGCCCTAAGTCTATCAAATTAAGAACTGATTTCTTAGTTTCTGGGGTTCTTACCATCCGATGTGCAACCGGCTAGTTTTCTTAAAAGTTCCCGTTTTCCTTAACCGACTCTCTTAAAATGAAATAGATAAAAATAACTAATTAGAAGTCATATTTGACTAATTGTCATACCGAAAAAGCAATAACTAATAATTATTTAACTAATTATAATTATTCAAATTCTACCTAATCAAACTGCAAATTAGTAGCTAAACTTTTTGCATATTTTTTTGTTTGAATAGGCCACTTAACATGCATTTAACTCTAACAATAATTTGTTGTTGGCCGCATGAATAAAAAACGATTTTAGAAATTAGTTACTTTTTACTCTGAGAAGCAGTCAAAGATGTTAACTTATCTTAAAGTTAAACTTTAACTATTTAAGTAGTAAAAATAACTTTTCAAATGTGAACAATGATTGTACTAATTCAAATAAGTAGTAGAATTTTGACTATTTCATTTTAAGAGAGTATAGCCAAAGATAATATTATCTTTGAGTATAGCCTCATATGCCAGTCCGTATGTTAAATGTATATTATATTTTTCACTTTTATTCTAAAAATTTGTTATATAGTCCTCAAAATCGTTTTTAACGCGATTATATTCTTTTATTTTTGTCATTAGGCTGAAAAGTGAGTATTACACTTAAAGTTTAGTGTATCGGACGCCTACAATTAAGCAAAGCACAAAAATACACTTATCAGCCTATTGGCATAGGCCATTTTATCTTCGGCATAATTTTATTTGTTAAACGATATATAAAACGTACAATTTTTATTATAATCATTGAAAGTATAAAGTAAGGTCCAAATGGATTTTTTACAAACTTGGAAATAAAAAACTTTACCCGAATGATATAAATTATTTTTACAGCCTAGGCAATAATTTATTGCTCAATAAAGTTTAAATTATCTAATTGTTTTTATTTTTTAATTGTTTGTCCAAAAACAGATTAACATCGGATCCAAGCGTAAATAAAAGCTATATTATTAAATAATAGGTTAAAACATTACATAGCCATTTATAATCTAAACAGCCTCGGGACCCAAGAGCACATTTTACGCTAAGCTCATATAAATTATTAAGTGCCAGTCTAAATTTTCATAAATTCTAATTGTATTTCTTGTTTTGCTATTTCAAAATCAATTTAATTAACAAATCCAGAATATTAATTTATTATATTAATTAAGAACAGCTTACTTGTTTTAGTGGAATTACGTATACATATTCATGTATCATAAATTGTTGCTGGTTATATTCTATTTAATAAATACAATTATCATTAACAATTTAAATAAATTTTTTAATATTTAATTTTAAAATGTTAAAAAGCTAAAAAAATATAAAATGTAAAAAAATCAAAACGTAAAAATGATAATAAATAAAATTTTAAAGACGCCATAAATAATATATTTTAAATTCAAATTTTTTGATCTAAAATAGTAAAAATAAAAATATTATTAAAAATATACTTTTTAACAAAGGTTAATTTAAAAGTTGTATACCCACAAAAATATTAAATTAAACAGTAGAAAAACACAAACTTAAAAAAAATCTGAGCGTTAGCGGAGGCCTACAATTGAGCGAAGCACACAAAGACACGTCTCAGCCGAATGACATACAACATTTTATCTTCAAGGTACAGTTTTATTTTTTAAACGAATAAAACGTACTCACAATAATAATAACAATTATTAAAAGTGTTATTAAAAGTATTATTAGATTATTAGAAATTTTTTTAGGAATAGTTTAGAGAAATAGGGTACTTTATTGAAGTTTACTATTGAATTTTCTATTTTATTACAATATATGTTAAGATATTTTTACAAAACATTAATTTATGGACAATGTGGTTACACAATTATTGTTATTTGTCAAATATTTTTTTTAGCTTCACTCCAAAACAATTTACTTTTTTAACTTTTTAATGAATGAATATGTATTGTAAATGTGTACACTTTTAAATTTGTAAAACAATTTTCAACATTTAATTTCAGTGAGTTGATAAAGTAAAGCGATGCTCAAAACTATTTAATGAAATTTCATTTCCACCTGTCTGCATAATATTTATTCGGTTGCGAGAATATTTATGTTAATTAAAAAGTTGTTTAATTGGTAACACAAATCCACCCAGGCTGGAACGTTTTCGCAGAAGTAATGTTTTTAAATGGTAAAAGTTTTGCAATCATTTAATGGGTCTAGAGGAAGATTTCGATAAATTTAATCAGAAAAAAGTTTTTTATTAAATTTCAAAATTATAATTAATTATAGCAACTATTTATTCATTTATTTATTGATATTATAATAGAACATGTATATTAATTTTTATTAAAATAACAAACATAGGTTTTTATTATTTATATTAATAAAATATGTTCAAATAATTGTAAACTAATGTTTATAAATACTTGTTTAAAATAATTTATATACATTAAATAAACGTTGATATTTATTTATTTAATAACAATTAAACAAAATTTGCTGTGCATTAATTGTGAGATATTTTATTTTAAAATAATAATTAATCTTTAATCGGTCTATAATTTAAACTTTATTGTTGTCAACTCGTTACTAGTAATTGATTTAGACTAATCGAGTTAGGCCTAGGCCATAAAAATGCATTATTTACTTTATACTGTTATACCATTGAGTACTTCTTTACTCAATGGTTATACCATTCTTTACTCAATGGTTATACTTTGGACCCATTAAAAAATTAAAACTATGTTAAATCCAATTTCAATTTCTACTTTATTTATATAATTGTACGTATTATGTATAGTTTAATAAAATAAGTGTGCCTTGAAGATGAAATATATGCCATTCGGCCAAGAAGTGTATATTTGTTCTTTGCTCAATTTTGTTTAAACTTTATGCACATAAATTATCTCTTCTTGGACTAATGACATAACTATTATACCATGATTTATGAAAAAAACATTTTTATTTTAGGTATATAATTATGTAGTTAAACGACGATTTATAAAAACTCCTTTAATTTTTTTACTATAAACGTGTGTTTAGACAGATTTTGGAATAATCAGTTACATTTTGTAATACATCATAGTTTTAACATATAAAAATATTCATTATAAGATTTGCCGTAGTGTTATATTTTATTTTATTAGTCGGGGTGTGACACAGATTCTTTACAGGGGTAAGTTTGCTCTCTTACAAGTTATTGCTTTAAATAAGTTTAGTTAAACAAAATAACAAGATTTTCTTATTTTTATAGTAACAATAAAGAAAGAAAAAAATTTGTCTAGGTATATACTATAGTTAATAGTAAAATAGAATTTAATTATCAAATTTAACTACCGAGCTGCAGCGGCGCGCCAAAAAAAAGTACGGCTAGATTTAAGACTACAGGAATTTTTAAACTTAGTACCAATTCCTGTAACTGAAAGAAATTACTGAAAACACTTATTATAATTATTTAATTTGAACATTTCTAATATTATACAGACTGTACTACTAAATCATAGATAAAAGAGGAGAATATGACTCTTATTTGATAATCAGCCATAAGACAACGCCTCTTGCGGACTGATGTCAAGTAAAATTGAATGCGATCGATTTAAATGGTTATTATTATTATTATTATTATTATTAGTATTATTATTATTATTACAGGATTAAGAGCTGGTATTTTAATCGTTGGTTAAGTTTATCAGATAAACTTAGCAGATTGAAATACTGCCCCCAAAAGTAATGTATAACATTTCTGCAGGGGGGAAAATAATACAAAAGTAATAAATAAATTAAACTTAAACAAAAATCTTTATTATTACTATTTTTAAACAGTAAAAGGTTGAAAAACAGAAGTTTCCGTAAAATAATAAAATGAGTGAATTTATGGATATTAATGCAAAATAATACAAAATAGTAAGTTTACATAAAAACATATTTATACAAATTAATAATATATATTAATAATTTATAATATTAATATTAATTAAAGTTTACGTAAAATAATGAATGAATAAATGATTAATTTAAAATAATACAAAGAAATTAGGTTAACTTAATAACATAATGAAATAGGTAATATAAACATAATGAGCTATGTAATATGTAAACTTTAACAAATTAATATTTTTAAGAAACAAAAAAACTAAAATAAAACTTCAAAATGTATGGCGAACTCATTTTTTGGCAAACGCCTTCGATCCTTAATTATGTTATTAATTTGTGTTAAAATATTGAATATGTTTAATTTTATAAATCTTTTTAAAATAAGTTTATTAATAAAGTTGTTCAGGTGATGAAAATTTTTGGTCGCCTAATATATTTTTTTTACTCCCACCTCACGGTGTCCCTGAATAACTTTTAATTGAAAGGTTCAGACGTATCCGAGTTTTTTTATATTTTGATAAAAAATTACTTACAAGACAATTTTTTTTCAGAATAAACTCAATTCGCTTGGCACTTTTTTAGAAAAATCAATTTTTATAAAATCATTAATGATTTTTAATCAATTTTTTGAGATTTTTAATTAGTGAACTCTAAATAATGACTAACAGCTTTTAATGTATTTGTTACATAAAATGTACAATTCATTAGACTAGTGAACTATTGACATATGTCACATGTCGAAATCGTGATTGAAAATACCGTTGCGTTATTTTACCTTTTTTTCAATTAGTCGCAGATTTATTTATAATTATATTTGCATTGATAACAGTATATAGGGCAATAAAGCTATTAAACAAAACATGAATGGAAAAAGAAAAAATGTTTAAAATATGTGGAAAGATTCTGAAAAAAGTTCAAAGCATAGTAGTATATGATGTAGAAGATGAAGGATTACCAAAATTTGTATGCAAAGGTGGTGAAATTTTAATATATAAAGCAGCCAAACAATGTTTGTCAAGTATTGTTGATGGCCGCGATAAAAACATAAATGTAAACCTGAAGTAAAAGAAGAAAATATTGAAAACGATATTAGGGAAACTTTAAGTCCGAAACATCAGCAGCAGTTACTATCGCTCTTTCTTTTTTTCTTTTTTTAAAAGAGCGATAGTAACTGCTGCTGATGTTTCGGACTTAAAGCTATGCTTTGAACTTTTTCCAGAATCTTTCCACATACTTTAGACATTTTTTCTTTTTTTTTTAAGACAAAACAAACAAATTCTCTCGCGATTATCCGAGTGAGTCCATGCATGGTTTTTTATTAGCTTCATTGCACTATATACTATAATCAATGCAATTATAATTATTTATATCTAATTTATAAATAAATCTGCGACAAATTAAAAAAAAAACGGTAAAATAACGCAACGGTATTTTCAATCACGATTTCGTCATGTGACATGTGACAAGTGACATATGTCAATAGTTCACTAGTCTAATGAATTGCACATTTTATGTAACAAATACATTAAAAGCTGTTAGTCATTATTTGGAGTTCACTAATTAAAATTCTCACAAAATTGATTAAAAATCATTAATGTTTTTAACAAAATTGATTTTTCTTAAAAAGTGCCAAGCGAATTGAGTTTATCCTGAAAAAAAAATTGTCTTGTAAGTGATTTTTTATCAAAATATGAAAAAAAATCGGATACGTCTGAACCTTTCAATTAAAAGTTATTCAGGGACACCGTGACCTTTAAAACGCCCTTTATCGTACATGTTTCCATGACACTAAGTGACCTTTTAAATACACATTGACAAGTTGTGGCTTTTTGGCGCTTTAGTCACGGGCTGAAGTTAGTTTTTAGTTAGTTGACAGTTGTCAAATGTCATACAATCGTTAAAATAAATTGCCTTTCTTGTAAAATAATACTAAATGTGAAAATTATTGTATTATCTTAATACAAAAATACAAAAGTATTAAGTAGTTTCTCAACGCCAATATTTGAAAAGTTTATATGAACATTGTACTGACCTTTTAATTTCGCCGGCAGTAAACCATAACTACTTTCACTGTGAAAAAATGTCAATTTTCAAGAAATACATTTCGATTTATAACCTTTATAATCTGTGTTTATAAAATACAAAAATTTGACATTTGACGGTGACACACAGATTCCCCTATTGTTTCATAGATGGCGCTCTATAAAATTTTTTGATTTAAATCATTTTAAGATAATAATAAGTATTTGTCGTAGAATATGATACATAATATACTATTAAACATTAAACAAAATACTTTTTTTTATCAAGATAACCCAACAATATTTTTTACGTGTGGCATAGCATTTGCTCATTTTTTGTTTAAATTTTAATAAACGTTTTCCCCTATAAAATTCCTGGTTTCTTGTGAAAAGATTTTTAATATCATTGATGTCTTCTTCCTTAGCTGCAAAAATGGCATTCCTTGGAATTTCCAATTTTTGGAATATTTTTTTTGGATATATTTTTTTATTAGTTTTATTGACTTTTAGTCTTTTTAAGACTATTTAGCCAGCTCATGATATTTATTTTTGTTTAATAAACAACTACAACATCCAAGGCTGTGACCGGGAATCGAACCCTGTACCGTTAGACGCAGATTGCTTACTGAGCTGCAGCTCTGTAGCTCAACCCACTGCGCCATCCTCGGCCCCTTTTTGGATACTTATATGTCCGAGGACATGTAATAAAGCCTGCCTCTCTCAAATCACTATATTCGGATATCATACTGGATAGGCTCCTGAATGCATCCCTAGAAATAGTTAAACAGTTAAAGAAGAAAATCCCAAAGTAAAAAGAAAATTAAAAAAAAGGTTATAATTTCAAGTTTTTCAAGAAAAATAAAATACATTAGGTTTTGCATAAAAATGATGAAAAATGCCTACTTTTGGTTCTGTACCCATAATGGGAATCCCATTTTTCTCGGATTTAACGATTGGAGAATTGCCGCCGTGCGAACAGTGTTTGACGTTTATTACTGACGTATTGATTCGTAAGGCATTTCAAACTAGAAATAGTTTTTAAAATGAATTATATTATCACACTGTAAAAATGTCTCAGAAGGCTACCTGGCTAAGTTGGCAACACTGATTGTATATTGAGTGGATAGGATGAGTATTATTATTCCGCTGGGTATTAATTGTTAAAAGTAATAAATCTTAAATTCTTAAATATTAGGGATTGATGTTTTATTTTCTGGTAACGTGTCATAATTAAGTTAATATATTTTGGCGTTTTTAATTTAAAAAATATAACAGCATTAATTTTAAGTTATTTTAAAACTCTTTACAATATAATTATAAATTCAATACTAAAAGTTTGGAAATGATTCCCAATATTTTATTTAATAATTTTGCCCGGTATTTCCTATCTTATCTTCTGAATTTGGTTGGTTCTCGTTTAATCCTGTTAAATTATTTCTATTAAATTTGTTACAATATATAACTATAAGTACTACTAAAACACTGATTTACTTTAACTTTACTATATCGCCTAATTTTAATTTGAAAACCAATAATGACATTATAAACACTCCTGTCACCGTTAAATATTATAAACACCCATTGACGCTGACACAACTTGTTGATAAGTGTGTTGGAAATGTTTTGATTGGCTGCCTGAAATCACGTGTACTTTTTCAACGGAATAATTTGTTAAACATTAACAAAATAATCTGTAACCTTTGAAATTAACAAAATGCTTACAAAATTTCATTTTACCTTTACAAAACTTCGGTAAAATATTTTTCTTTGTTAAATTAATTACAAACCCAGGTTGTACTTTTTACAAAATAAAATTAACTAACTACAAACTCTAAAAATCTTATTATTATAACAGTGCATGCGTAAAAAAAAAGTTTTTGTATTTTTTGATTTAGTTTTATAATTACTACTTGCTAAATTCTAAATATACAAGTTTGGAAATCGTTACTAATCACAAAAGCGCTTATTTCTAAAATATCTAACTTACTGGATTATTTGGTAACCATTTCTAAAACCGTTCTCTCTGTGTACCTACATTATCTTTAAATATAAAAGCATATCTACTAAATTCAAATAATTTATATTTTAAAAGATATTTAAGGAAGAAGCAATATTTGGTTTATAAAAAGTTAATTTAATAATTCATAATACATTTAACTTCATTTCGGGTGGAGACTCCACCGTGGAGTGCTCATAAAACATTTTCTTGACTTTCAATGTGAAAAACTGCTTTTATATCTGATTAAACGGTCCATTTCCAAGGGATACATTTCGATTTAGACATAAAAATTTGACATTTCCCAAGTTTGTTAATCTATTGTTTTGAAGATGTCGCTCCATACAAATATTTAATCTAAATTAGTTTTAGATAATAATTGAGGCGTTTCTCAGAAAAACATCATTAGTCCAATATCGTCGAAATTTAGATATTTGCACCAACTGTTTCCTAACCTCCATATATACGTATACAAATAAGTGTTTCTCGTAAAAATGTCATAGGTTCCATAATAATTAAATATGAAATTTAGCTTGTTCTTCTAAAAACATCACAAGTCCACTCTGTTTCCTCTAAGAAAGTCACATGTTCATAACATGTGACATTTTCGGTCACTCTAGAAAAGCTTCTACCTCTTTTACATGACCACAGCAATAGAACATTTTATGATAACTTGATAAAAGACCAGAAGACCATAGCACCTGACAGTCCTGATAACACGGTCGACAACGATGATAACAGCAGTGGATGCGAAGACTGAGTGTGGCAGTAATACAGTTTTTAGTTGTTTCATTTTATTTTGTTACTCAGAGTTAATATTTTGTTTGTAGTGTTTGTAGTAAGGAGAATTGTTCGTTTTTTTCTTCTAAAAACCTCACATGTTCATGTATTTTTTGTGTTTTTTTCATATTCGTTTGAAAAAACAAACATGAGGAATTATGGACGAAGTATCTTACATTTTTTTACATGTAGTAAATAGGTCAATAAAGTACTTTGGTCAAAAATGGGAATGTCGGAGAGTTTTTTTCATTTTCCCAAATATGTTAATTTTGGACTAATGATGTTTTTCCGAGAAACGCGTCAATTATTATAATAAGTATTTGTCGTTTATAAACTTTTCTAGACACTCATTTATTCAAGTATACGTGCCTGAATTAAATTCATTTCTAAAATGGTGTTTATCAAGCTTGCAAGGTCATGATACATAATATACTATTATTTAAATTAATTTAAAATTTTACTTTTTAAAAACAATATTTTAAGGAAACGCTTTATTAAGGAGTAAAAATATAAAGCTAAACAAATCTAGTGGACAATTATTACTATTTGATTTATGAAAAGTGGGTAATCAATTATTATATAATAGTATTACTACAATACTGATAGACGCGTTTCTAATATCTTTAGAAAGTAACAATATATTGTTAATGTAAACCTTTATTTTT